>CM060908.1:685633527-686916027 GCA_030737815.1 Allium fistulosum | reverse complement strand
TGTTGCTGTGTAATCGAGAGCTCTCGGATAAAGGTCAGTAACGACTGGGGGATGGCATAGGTCGTGTGTTAGCTACCTAGTTGCAGCTGTACAGCGTGAGGAAGCGTCAGCCTTGTGTTAGCAGAGATCCGATTAGGTTCTCGGGGCGTCTTTCGAGAGGCGTTCCCTTTTCGGTAAGGAAGTTCCTTTGCCTGACCATTTGTTGGAAAATCCAATGAAACAATACGCGCCCTGTACGGTTTTAGTTGTATAACCTGCTATGGATTGTGGCGGTAACCTGCTATTGAACATAGTAGCTATAGTAGGCATACAATAATGGTTGTATGCTGGCTAAGATTAATATTATACTTTCGAAAGGTTTTCCTACACTATACACTAGTAATAATATCAAAAGAGTTTTGATTTTGCCTAGTAAGCATATTTGACTATCGTAAGGAGAAATCTCCCCCAATTCTGCGTTTGCATTGTGTGTGTGGTGGGAGGTCTTATGGTAGTTTCATTTTCCAAAAGCATTGCGGATTTCAATGTTTAAAAATTCTTTTGTTGTTTGTTTTAAAGATAAACTGTTTTGTTTGCTCATACCAGTCCCATGACTGACCTGGAGTTTATTGTTCCCTTCCTAAACTCTGGGTGCCCACAATTTTCCACACGGGCAGTCTAGAGTTGGGTTTTTCAGATAGTCAGGTTTAGTAGATTATCTGGAGCTAGTTCTTTTCATCGGAGTGGATGACTGACATTGCTTCTCTTGGTGTAACGTGATGGTGGTTCGAGCTTGATGTTGGAGAAGTTGGATTCATTCTCTTTTGAGGATCATTTGGAGTTATCAGTTCTGTTTTCCGCTGTATCATTATTTATCTCTGATATTGTTGTATCATATTGATATTATTGTTGTATATCATTCTGGATATTGTATTCATTGGAGTTGTATATGATATCATTTATTTCTTTATTCCACTGTGTTGTTATACTTACTGTGTTATAAGCTCCGGTGAACCAGATTCGGCGTTTGAATCTTTGGCATTTTGAGTACAAGTGAAATACGGGTGCCAATTTTCGAAGGCCGATTTCAGGGTCATTACAGAAACCTGATCAGTTAACGACTCCGAATTTTCTCTTCTTCCTCTTCATTTCTTAATCTCTACAATCTGTGCGCTTCTGCATATCACACAGAAGATCATACACATCACAATCTCGAGCAGATCACGTCTATTGTATCTTGGGAGACTTTGAATAAAGTCTTAAGAAAATTGTTACAGCAAGCCTCAGACGAAATTCTTTTCTTCATCCGTAGTGGAAATCTGGTTTGTAAACTTGTGTGGCGATTTTATAACATATTGGTCTCTGTTTTGGTATACTAATCGTATAACAGTTTCAGCTATTAATTTTCTCTGTATCGTTTAATGTTCTATATATCTATGCTCTTCATGCACCATCTGGAAATGAACCTTTTATAGTTTCTATATTTTTCCATTTTCCATGCTCCCTCATTCGTACACGTTGCCAGCATATAAATATTGATCAAATAATTCCAGATTCCTTTTACAACATACATTCACACTATATAAATAGATAAATTTCTTTATTAGGTAGTAAATCAAATGTCAGGTAAAATCACTAAGGGATCATCCTAAAATGAAAGATTTGATAGTACCGTGAGGATTATTGCCTTAAGCAATAATGATAAAGCCATATATATACCTGCTATATTAGTTTCATGTCCCATTAAATATTCGATCTCTTCCTATAACATCGAAGTTTAAAATGGTAAATAAATGTGAAACATAAAGCCATGCAATAGTAAGCCATAGATATACACGATATTTTCTATTTTCCATTTTTCTTGGTTAGTGCAAAAAATACGTGCAATAGTAAGCCATATATATACATGATATTTTCTATTTTCTTGGTTGGTGCAAAATATACATGCAATAGTAAGCCATATATATGCATAATATTTTCTATTTTCCATTTTCTCGGTTGGTGCAAAATATACATGCAATAGTAAGCCATAGATATGCATTCTATATTAACTCATGTCCTATTAAATATTTGATGAAATATATATACTTTAGTTCAAAGCATCAGTACCCACCACCACCTTTTTCGATTTGTCACGTCATCCATGACAAACGTTTATGTATTAACTCATATCCCAATGTCATGTCATCCATGACAAACATTTACATATTTTTACAGTAATTGGGGCCATGTACCCACTACCACTTGAAAAAAAGGCAATTTACAATTAAACATTTTATATTTGAACACAAGAATTATAGTAATTACCCTAATACCGCCTTTGTGACGCCCCACCTCTATACCCACGCTAGCCAAGGACACTACGGAGTAATGCCGTCAACTAACACGGAGAATAAGGCTGTTGAGGAGCGACCATCTGTGTAATTGCTTTGTGCGAGCACCGATATGCATTTTTATTTCAAGAGGGAACCCGACATACCGATACAAAACTCAAAGCTAATACACAGTGGCTATAATATCTTCGGAAACAAATATAGAAATAAACATAACACAAATCAGTCACGGGATCTAGCTTTTGAGCTTCAAGAATGCGGTCCAAAAGAGATGGATGAGCCTCAAGGCTACATAAAATAAGAGATGAACATAAATCGGATACACGATCTCAAATCTCACAAGTAGACAAAGTCTCGAGATCGTTCCATTCGGATATCATCATAGAAACAACCACTTGTTGCTTTCGGCTAAGGGCGTCGGCAACACGATTTCCCTTTCCGGGAGTATAAAGAATATCAAGGTCATATGATGCAAGGAACTCGAGCCAACGTTGTTGACGCAAATTAAGTTCCTTTTGGGAAAATAAATACTTTAAAGATTTATGATCGGTGTAGAGAACAAATTTCTCCCCCAAAAGATAATGGCACCAAATTCAAAGAGCAAAAAAAAAATAGCCATGAGCTCTAAATCATGAGTGGCATATCTAGTCTCAGCAGGATTTAATTGCCTAGAAGCATAAGCAATAACACGTTCCTTTTGCATGAGAACGGCTCCCAAACCAACACGACTAGCATCGATATAAACAACAAAATCTTGGTTTCCTTCAGGAATCACAAGAATAGGAGCATCGGAAAGGAGTTCTTTTAATTTCTGAAAAGAAGCTTCACATTTGTCCGACCAAATGTATTTAACTCCCTTCTTTGTCAAACTAGTAAGAGGCACGGAAATTTTAGAAAAGTCTTTTATGAAACGACGGTAATATCCCGCCAATCCGAGAAAGCTACGGGTTTCCGTCACACTCTCCTTTCTCTTCCAATTTTGAATCGCTTCAATCTTTGAAGGATCCACGGAAATTCCGGATTCGGAAATAATATGACCAAGAAACTTCACACAAGATTTCCAAAAGTGGCATTTAGAAAACCTAGCTTTTAATTGATTACTCCTAAGAGTTTCTAACACAATTCGAAGATGCTCTTCATGTTCTTCTTCGGTTTTTGAATACACAAGAATATCATCAATAAAGATGAGAACAAAACGATCGAGGAAATCTTTGAAAACTCGATTCATAAGGTCAACAAAATAAGCCGGAGCATTTGTCAAACCAAATGGCATAACAAGCCATTCATAAGATAAATAACGAGTACGGAACGATGTCAAAGGAATGCTATCCTTTGCAATAAGAAGCTGATGAAAACCAGTTGCTAAGTCCAATTGTGAAAAGACTCTAGCACCACTAAGTTGATCGAATAGATCGTCAATCCAAGGCAATGGATATTTATTCTTGATAGTGAGGTCATTAAGCTTGCGGTAGTCAACGCAAAGCCTAAGTGTACCATCGGATTTCTTCACAAAAATAGCCGAAGCCCCCCAAGGCGAGGAACTAGAACGAATAAACTGCTTCGTCTCCAATTCGGATAATTGTTTGCGCATCTCCTCATTTTCCTTATTGGACATGCGATAAGGAGGACGAGTGATAGGTTGAGCTCCAGAGATAAGATTAATTCTGAACTCAATTGCTCGCTTAGGTGGCAATCCTAGATCGGGCTCAAATATGTCGGGAAATTCACGAACAACGTGAATACGAGAAATGACATCTTCCTCATCATAATTATAGTCATCACGAGGATTTAGAGAATATAAGGATGCTGCCAAAGTGGAATCCGAATCTTTAAGAACTACAGAAATCTGCTTAACAGATTGAGGATGTCGAAGATAAATAGTCCGCTCAGGACATAGGATATGAGTTTCATAACGGTTAAGCCAATCCATTCCCAAAATCATTCCGAAGCCTAAGTAACGCATGACATGCAAATCGGCTTGGAAAGAAAAATCACATAAAACAATCTCGACATCTTTACAAAGTAAACTGAGGGTTGCGGATCCACCAACCGGATTCGCGATTCTCAAAGAAGTCATTAAAGCAACAACACTTAAAGAAAAAGTATCAACAAGTTCCTTTGATATAAAGGAATGGGACGCACCCGTATCAAAAAGAACTCGAATAGGATGATCACGAAATATAATAATGCCATCAAGGATAGAATGAGATATACCTTGACCACGAGATGTGTTGCCAGGGGCTTGAGCAACATTTAGCTTGCCCTCCTTCTTGCCTTGAAGTTTGGGACACAAAGATAAAGTATGACCCGAACTCTTACAATAGCGGCAGAAAAGAGGCTTCGGGCACTTGTTTGCATAGTGGTCCTTAGAACCACAATTGTAGCATTCTCCACGATGAGGGTTAGGAGTATTTGCTACCGGTGTTGCTTGCTTTCCCTTCTTGTTGGGATTAGGATTGAATTTAAAAGGCCTCTTCTTGTTGATGTTTGGTTTGACCTCAACATCACTATCTTTATCAGCCTCTTCGAGTCGAAGAGCAATATCAACAAGTTGGTCAAAAGAAACTTCCAACTTCAGAAGTAATGGCTTTTTAAGGTTCTTGTTCAAGCCATAAACAAATCTCTGGTTTTTCTTCAGTGGGGTATTAATGTATTCAACCCCGTATTTAGAAAGTGACTCGAAGGATGCGACATAATCTGTCACGGAGGATTCACCTTGAACAAGGTCTATGAAACGACGAGCCAAAGTCACCTTTTCAGCTTCTGGCACAAACTTTAATTCGAATCGTTCCCGGAATTGCTCCCAAGTAAGATCCGATTCATTAATTTCGGAGATAAGAAGCTCGTACCAGTCTAATGCTCTTTCTTGGAGCATACTAGAGGCCACCTGAACACGGTGAAGATCAATAAGATTCATGCGAGAAAAGATTCGATCGCATGTTCTTAGCCAAGCTTGGACTTCAATAATGGTTTCAGAACCTTTGAAAGGCTTTCCAACCAAGTTGGTATAATCGTTGCACAAGCGTGCAAATCCGGACTTAGGGTGAGTAGGCTCCGGAATAGAACCGGCTGCTTGAGCATTCTTTACAAGATCAAGAAGCTGCTGGGCAGACATAAAAACTCCATCCGGGGGAGTAGCACTAGATTGACCGGCGTTGGGGCGGCCTGGTCTAACCATTTCCCTTCTTTAAAAAAGAAAGAAAAAGAAAAGGTTATTCTCAAAGCAATTATCAAGCAACTTGATTGATTAAAACAAGGAATTTTAAAAGAAAATAGGATAAGACGGGTCCAATTGACTCGAATAAAATCCTAAGGCACGACTCCTAAGAAGGACTTAGGAAAATGATCCTTGTTAGATTATTCTATATTGTTCCGAAGTTTGGCTCTGATACCAAGCCGTGACGCCCCACCTCTATACCCACGCTAGCCAAGGACACTATGGAGTATTGCCGTCAACTAACACGGAGAATAAGGCTGTTGAGGAGCGACCATCCGTGTAATTGCTTTGTGCGAGCACCGATATGTCAGATAGTATAACATGTATTTTTATTTCAAGAGGGAATCCGACATATCGATACAAAACTCAAAGCTACTACACAGTGGCTATAATATCTTCGGAAACAAATATAGAAATAAACATAACACAAATCAGTCACGGACATCCATATCACAAAGGCGGAAAATAGATATGAATATATAACACTTAAAAGTGTACATCAGAGTAGTGGTCAAATAAGATCCACAATATCACAAAAGAATAGATACAAGTGCTAGGAAAAAGAATAAGTATACATCATGGAGTCTATATCACGAATGTATAACAACAAAATGAACTACTATCCTAAGTAGTTAGCCAAAAGTTAGAATAATAATCCCAGACGAGGAGTCAAGCAGAAGCACCTGTAACATCTCGGTCTGACTCGAGTATTATTTAATAAGAAACTAATAAACGGATCAGTCTAACTATAAATATCAGATGAAATGATATAGAATAAGAGATATGACAAAAACGTATCATAACCATAATACCATACTGTGATAAGTACGTAATTGAAAATCAACAAGAGATTAATCAATATCACAAGAATCTTCTCAAAGATAAAAAGGGATGTCATACGCTTTATTTCATTCACCAAACCATAAATGTTGACAATTATATCAATGTCAATCACAAAAGTTAATGACACACAAATTCACCAATGCACAAATATTGATAAAACTTACCAATGTAAATCACAAAAGTTGGTGAAACACAAATTCTAGAAATCATCGACAGAAGTCCAGAAATCACAAAAAGGGGGGAGGCCTATCACAAACGGGAGCATGAAAACTCACCAACACGTGTATCACAAAATGGAACGCTATTCCATGGTCGCTAACCATATAAATTGAGGTGAAGCTCCACAAACGGTCCAAAGACCACGGGTCGCTACCCCGCCAAATTGAACCGAAGTTCCACAGAAACGGGGTTTAGTCTCCCTCACAGACAAATAGACATCGCACATCGCTAGTCTAAATCACAAAATGATCATCATAGATCAACAAAAAGTGCGAATTACACTAAGCTAGTAAATATATGAGTTTAGCTTCATGTCCCATAACCACTAGCTTAACTTAAATATTTACGAACAAATTGTAGATCTCCACTCGAAATTTGTCACAAGAGTTTCAATCGAACAAGTCCAAGAATTAACCAACGAAATAAATGCAAGCGTTTCATACCACTTGTTTTACTAAGTCGTTTAATTAGATTTCTCATACGAGTGAGGTAAAGGTTTGTATATACTAGTAGATTGGAAAACGGTTTAAGAAACGAGCTTTGTAATAAAATAGTCGTTTTAATGAAGGAGTTTTGATATTTACTACTAATATAGAAAACCTTTATATTTTTAAAGTGACAAATCATAGAAATGATTGTAGAAACAATCAATCATAAAAATTCACATTCGAAGACGTGAATAAAATCCAAAGAAATCGATTCCAAATCCATCAAAATGGACGTTCCAAAAATCCCGAAGAAAAGGTCATCAAAGTCGATAATAATTGATAACAATAAGTCGGATCAACAAAAATCGATAAACCTTGGAAATTTACTCGAAAATAGGCAAATTAGGCAAAATCAGCAGTTCCAGACGTCTGGTAGGTGTTCCTAGACGTCTGGCCCAAGGTTCTGGAAGTTTAAGGGTTTTCTCCCTTCTATTTTTAATTCCTGGGCCATTTCAGACGTCTGAAATTTTCAACCAGACGTCTGAATTTGATTTCAGACGTCTGGATTTTGTTTCAGACGTCTGGATTTTGTTACTGCCTTTTCCAGACCCCTTTCCAGACGTCTGGATTTTTCAACCAGCGTCTGGATTTGGTTTCAGACGTCTGAAATTTTCTGCTAGGCAAAAAAAAACAGCCTAGCTCAAAAACAACAAATCCAAACTGAAATGCGATCGAACGAGCGACGAGCACTAAGGGTTTACGCCAATCGGCAATCCCAGCCCTGTAGGCACTTCGATGCATCAACAAAAACATGTTCAAACATCCATAAAAGGATTTTTAAAGATTTTAACTTCAAAACACCAAAATTGGAAAATTCACCAAATTAACTCAAATCAAAAGCAAATGAATATGCACAAGTGTTAGGAATTCATACCTAACAACAATGATAGCAATAGACGTAGATGTGAGATAAAAATCTCACCTTTGAACCCAAAAACAATGAATGAGAAGCTTGAAGACAAGAGGAAGATCAACCACACTTCAATCACAACCCAAGGAGCTTGAATCTGAGCTCAAAAGAAGAACATTTCCTAAGTTAGGTTTAGGAATTTTCTGAAATTGAAGAGAGAATGGGTTGGAGAAGAAGGAGATGATGCTTACCACTGCTTCTTCTTTGAATTTGGAGCAAGAACTTGATTTGCAAATGGAAACTAGGGTTTAGGATTTTAATTATTTTTCTCTTCCTCCATTATTCTCTTTAGAACTGAAAAGGTAAAGAAATGGGAGTGGATGAAGAGAAGTGTTTCAGTTTGGGGTATTATGTGGACTAGTGGGCTGTACCCAAACCCAAACTGAAAAAGGTCAAAATTTTAGCTAGCTCCAAACATATCAAAGTTTATACTCAAAAAGGTCGCAAACGTCATTTTGAACTCAATGGGGGTGGTCTCGAGTCCTAATTCGACTGTTTGCAAAAAGTTGCTTTTCGGATAAAAATCCGACTAACGACGAAATATTTAAATAAAAATATTTAAATATTCAATCGTAAAATATGCGGGTTGTTACAGACTCCCCTCCTTAAAGAAATTGCGTCCTCGCAATCATAAGAAATATTTGAACAAAAAGTAACAACCATAAAAGCATATCAACACACAAAAGAAGAAATCTGAAATAAGAAGTTCACCTCAAAGAGCTCAAGAGAGTAAGTCCGGATGTGTTCGCTCAATGAATTCTCTAGATTCCCAAGAGCAATCCTTAGGATTTGAGGACCATTGAACTTTCACAAGCGGAACATCTTTATTTCGAAGGCGTTTGACCTTCGAAGCAATAATACGAATAGGATGCTGCTCATAAGTCAAATTTGGCAAAACTTCTATTTCATCAACAACACCGGGCTCAAGAATAGAATCGGAATCTTGAAGGCATTTCCGAAGTTGAGAAATGTGAAACACGTCATGAATAGCGGAAAATTGAGCCGGTAACACGAGGCGATAAGCCACGGAACCAATACGTTCGGTGATAGAAAATGGACCAATATATCGAGGCGCTAATTTTCCCGATCGACTGAAACGCACAACACCCTTCATAGGTGAAACACGAAATCTCCCACAGAAAATTCTAATCTCCTTCTTCGGTTATCGGCATAGGATTTTTGTCTACTCTGGGCTTCTTTCATCCTACGGCGAATAAGATCAATCTTTTCTGTGGAATCACGAATGAGATCTGGACCTAAAACCAGTTTCTCACCGGCCTCAAGCCAACAAGACGGAGACCGACACGGCCTTCCATAGAGTGCCTCGAAAGGTGCCATACCAATACTAGATTGGAAGCTATTATTGTAGGAAAATTCAACTAGTGAAATATGATCTTTCCAACTTCCACCAAGTCTAGAACACAAGCACGAAGAAGATCTTCAAGAGTTTGATTCACACGCTCGGTTTGTCCATCGGACTGCGGATGATAAGCGGTGCTAAAATTAAGCTTTATTCCCAAAGCTTTTTGAAGACTCTTCCAAAATCCACTAGTAAACAATGGATCACGATCACTAACAATAGAAGTAGGAACTCCATGCAATTTAACAATTTCTTTAATAAAGAGTTTGGCCAAAAGAGGAACAGTCCGATTAGACCGAACGGGAATAAAATGGGCGGACTTAGTAAGTCTATCAACAATCACCCATAAGCTATCATGACCCGAACGAGAACGGGGAAGGCCATCAATAAAATCCATGGAAATATGATCTCACTTCCACATTGGGATGGCTAAAGGTTGCAATAACCCACCGGGCCTTTGATGCTCGGCCTTAATGAGTTGGCAAGTCATGCAACGCTTAACGAAGTTAGCGATATCAAATTTCATTCCCTCCCAATAATAAAGTCGCTTCATATCCGCGTACATTTTACTACTACCGGGATGAATGGTGAATTTAGAATGATGGGAATCTTCTAATATGTCTTTGCGAAGATCACTAATATTTGGCACGACAAGTCTACCAAATTTTCGAATTCCGCCACGAGAATCAATATCAAAGTCCTTTATACCTTCAATATCAATTTTATCCCTAAAATTTTGGCCAAGAAGAGCCAACTCGGGATCTAGCTTTTGAGCTTCAAGAATGCGGTCCAAAAGAGATGGATGAGCCTCAAGGCTACATAAAACAAGAGATGAATATAAATCGGATACACGATCTCGAATCTCACAAGTAGACAAAGTCTCGAGATCGTTCCATTCGGATATCATCATAGAAACAACCACTTGTTGCTTTCGGCTAAGGGCGTCGGCAACACGATTTCCCTTTCCGGGAGTATAAAGAATATCAAGGTCATATGATGCAAGGAACTCGAGCCAACGTTGTTGATGCAAATTAAGTTCCTTTTGGGAAAATAAATACTTTAAAGATTTATGATCGGTGTAGAGAACAAATTTCTCCCCCAAAAGATAATGGCGCCAAATTCAAAGAGCAAAAAAATATAGCCGCGAGCTCTAAATCATGAGTGGCTTATCTAGTCTCGGCAGGATTTAATTGCCTAGAAGCATAAGCAATAACACGTTCCTTTTGCATGAGAACGACTCCCAAACCAACACGACTAGCATCGATATAAACAACAAAATCTTGGTTTCCTTCAGGAATCACAAGAATAGGAGCATCGGAAAGGAGTTCTTTTAATTTATGAAAAGAAGCTTCACATTTGTCCGACCAAATGTATTTAACTCCCTTCTTTGTCAAACTAGTAAGAGGCACGGAAATTTTAGAAAAGTCTTTTATGAAACGACGGTAATATCCCGCCAATCCGAGAAAGCTACGGGTTTCCGTCACACTCTCCTTTCTCTTCCAATTTTGAATCGCTTCAATCTTTGAAGGATCCACGGAAATTCCGGATTCAGAAATAATATGACCAAGAAACTTCACACAAGATTGCCAAAAGTGGCATTTAGAAAACCTAGCTTTTAATTGATTACTCCTAAGAGTTTCTAACACAATTCGAAGATGCTCTTCATGTTCTTCTTCGGTTTTTGAATACACAAGAATATCATCAATAAAGATGAGAACAAAACGATCGAGGAAATCTTTGAAAACTCGATTCATAAGGTCAACAAAATAAGCCGGAGCATTTGTCAAACCAAATGGCATAACAAGCCATTCATAAGATCCATAACGAGTACGGAACATGTCAAAGGAATGCTATCCTCTACAATACGAAGCTGATGAAAACCAGTTGCTAAGTCCAATTGTGAAAAGACTCTAGCACCACTAAGTTGATCGAATAGATCATCAATCCGAGGCAATGGATATTTATTCTTGATAGTGAGGTCATTAAGCTTGCGGTAGTCAACGCAAAGCCTAAGTGTACCATCGGATTTCTTCACAAAAATAGCCGAAGCCCCCCAAGGTGAGGAACTAGAGCGAATAAACTACTTCGTCTCCAATTCGGATAATTGTTTGCGTATCTCCTCATTTTCCTTATTGGACATGCGATAAGGAGGACGAGTGATAGGTTGAGCTCCAGAGATAAGATTAATTCTGAACTCAATTGCTCGCTTAGGTGGCAATCCTAGAACGGGCTCGAATATGTCGGGAAATTCATGAACAACGTGAATAAGAGAAATGACATCTTCCTCATCATCATTATCGTAATCAGGAGGATTTAGAGAATATAAGGATGCTGCCAAAGTGGAATCCGAATCTTTAAGAACTACAAAAATCTGCTTAACAGATTGAGGATGTCGAAGATAAATAGTCCGCTCAGGACATAGGATATGAGCTTCATAACGGTTAAGCCAATCCATTCCCAAAATCATTCCGAAGCCTAAGTAACGCATGACATGCAAATCGGCTTGGAAAGAAAAATCACATAAAACAATCTCGACATCTTTACAAAGTAAACTGAGGGTTGCAGATCCACCAACCAGATTCGCGATTCTCAAAGAAGTCATTAAAGCAACAACACTTAAAGAAAAAGTATCAACAAGTTCCTTTGATATAAAGGAATGGGACGCACTCGTATCAAAAAGAACTCGAATAGGATGATCACGAAATATAATAATGCCATCAAGGATAGAATGAGATATACCTTGACCATGAGATGTGTTGCCAGGGGCTTGAGCAACATTTAGCTTGTCCTCCTTCTTGCCTTGAAGTTTGGGACACAAAGATAAAGTATGACCCGAACTCTTCCAATAGCGGCAGAAAAGAGGCTTCGGGCACTTGTTTGCATAGTGGTCCTTAGAACCACAATTGTAGCATTCTCCACGACGAGGGTTAGGAGTATTTGCTACCGGTGTTGCTTGCTTTCCCTTCTTGTTGGGATTAGGCTTGAATTTAAAAGGCCTCTTCTTCTTGATGTTTGGTTTGACCTCAACATCATTATCTTTATCAGCCTCTTCGAGTCGAAGAGCAATATCAACAAGTTGGTCAAAAGAAACTTCCAACTTCAGAAGTAATGGCTTTTTAAGGTTCTTGTTCAAGCCAAAAACAAATCTCTGGTTTTTCTTCAGTGGGGTATTAATGTATTCAACCCCGTATTTAGAAAGTGACTCGAAGGATGCGACATAATCTGTCACGGAGGATTCACCTTGAACAAGGTCTATGAAACGACGAGCCAAAGTCACCTTTTCAGCTTCTAGCACAAATTTTAATTCGAATCGTTCCCGGAATTGCTCCCAAGTAAGATCCATTTCATTTACTTCAGAAATCAGAAGCTTGTACCAGTCTAATGCTCTTTCTTGGAGCATACTAGAGGCCACCTGAACACGGTGAAGATTAATAAGATTCATGCGATAAAAGATTCGATCGCATGTTCTTAGCCAAGCTTGGACTTCAATAATGGTTTCAGAACCTTTGAAAGGCTTTCCACCCAAGTTGGTATAATCGTTGCACAAGCGTGCAAATCCAGACTTAGGGTGAGTAGGCTCCGGAATAGAACCGGCTGCTTGAGCATTCTTTACCAGATCAAGAAGCTGCTGGGCAGACATAA
This sequence comes from Allium fistulosum, assembly GCA_030737815.1. NCBI lineage: Eukaryota > Viridiplantae > Streptophyta > Magnoliopsida > Asparagales > Amaryllidaceae > Allium > Allium fistulosum. Next base: position 686,903,036 of record CM060908.1, on the reverse strand, counting down.
AAACTCCATCCGGGGGAGTAGCACTAGATTGACCGACGCTGGGGCAGCCTGGTCTAACCATTTCCCTTCTTTAAAAAAGAAAGAAAGAAAAAGAAAAGGTTATTCTCAAAGCAATTATCAAGCAACATGATTGATTAAAACAAGGAATCTTAAAAGAAAATAGGATAAGACGGGTCCAATTGACTCGAATAAAATCCTAAGGCACGACTCCTAAGAAGGACTTAGGACAATGATCCTTGTTAGATTATTCTATATTATTCCGAAGTTTGGCTCTGATACCAAGCTGTGACGCCCCACCTCTATACCCACGCTAGCCAAGGACACTATGGAGTAATGCCGTCAACTAACACGGAGAATAAGGCTGTTGAGGAGCGACCATCCGTGTAATTGCTTTGTGCGAGCACCGATATGTCAGATAGTGTAACATGCATTTTTATTTCAAGAGGGAATCTGACATACCGATACAAAACTCAAAGCTACTACACAGTGGCTATAACATCTTCGGAAACAAATATAGAAATAAACATAACACAAATCAGTCACGGACATCCATATCACAAAGGCGGAAAATAGATATGAATATATAACACTTAAAAGTGTACATCAAAGTAGTGGTCAAATAAGATCCACAATATCACAAAAGAATAGATACAAGTGCTAGGAAAAAGAATAAGTATACATCATGGAGTCTATATCACGAATGTATAACAACAAAATGAACTACTATCCTAAGTAGTTAGCCAAAAGTCAGAATAATAATCCCAGACGAGGAGTCAAGCAGAAGCACCTGTAACATCTCGGTCTGACCCGAGTATTATTTAATAAGAAAATAATAAACGGATCAGTCTAACTATAAATATCAGATGAAATGATATAGAATAAGAGATATGACAAAAACTTATCTTAACCATAATACCATACTATGATAAGTACGTAATTGAAAATCAATAAGAGATTAATCAATATCACAAGAATCTTCTCAAAGATAAAAAGGGATGTCATACTCTTTATTTCATTCACCAAACCATAAATGTTGACAATTATATCAATGTCAGTCACAAAAGTTAATGACACACAAATTCACCAATGCACAAATATTGATAAAACTTACCAATGTAAATCACAAAAGTTGGTGAAACACAAATTCTAGAAATCATCGATAGAAGTCCAGAAATCACAAAAAGGGGGGAGGCCTATCACAAACGGGAGCATGAAAACTCACCAACACGTGTATCACAAAATGGAACGCTATTCCATGGTCGCTAACCATATAAATTGAGTCGAAGCTCCACAAACGGCCCGAAGACCATAGGTCGCTACCCCGCCAAATTGAACCGAAGTTCCACAGAAACGGGGTTTAGTCTCCCTCGTAGACAAATAGACATCGCACATCGCTAGTCTAAATCACAAAATGATCATCATCGATCAACAAAAAGTGCAAATTACACTAAGCTAGTAAATATATGAGTTTAGCTTCATGTCCCATAACCACTAGCTTAACTTAAATATTTACGAACAAATTGTAGATCTCCACTCGAAAGTTGTCACAAGAGTTTCAATCGAACAAGTCCAAGAATTAACCAACGAAGTAAACGCAAGCATTTCATACCACTTGTTTTACTAAGTCGTTTAATTAGATTTCTCATACGAGTGAGGTAAAGGTTTGTATATACTAGTAGATTGGAAAACGGTTTAAGAAACGAGCTTTGTAATAAAATAGTGTTGAAATCGTTTTAATGAAGGAGTTTTGATATTTACTACTAATATAGAAAACCTTTATATTTTTAAAGTGACAAATCATAGAAATGATTGTAGAAACAATCAATCATAAAAATTCACATTCGAAGACGTGAATAAAATCCAAAGAAATCGATTCCAAATCCATCAAAATGGACGTTCCAAAAATCCCAAAGAAAAGGTCATCAAAGTCGATAATAATTGATAACAATAAGTCGGATCAACAAAAATCGATAAACCTTGAATTTTACTCGAAAATAGGCAAATTAGGCAAAATCAGCAGTTCTAGACGTCTGGTAGGTGTTCCCAGACGTCTGGCCTAAGGTTCTGGAAGTTTAAGTGTTTTCTCCCTTCTATTGTTAATTGCTGGGCCATTTCAGACGTCTGAAATTTTCAACCAGACGTCTGAATTTGATTTCAGACGTCTGGATTTTGTTACTGCCTTTTCCAGACCCCTTTCCAAACGTCTGGATTTTTCAACCAGACGTCTGGATTTGGTTTCAGACGTCTGAAATTTTCTGCTAGGCAAAAAAAATAGCCTAGCTCAAAAACGACAAATCCAAACCGAAATGCGATCGAACGAGCGACGAGCACTAAGGGTTTACGCCAATCGGCAATCCCAGCCCTGTAGGCACTTCGATGCATCAACAAAAACATGTTCAAACATCCATAAAAGGATTTTTAAAGATTTTAACTTCAAAACACCAAAATTAGAAAATTCACCAAATTAACTCAAATCAAAAGCAAATGAATATGTACAAGTGTTAGGAATTCATACCTAACAACAATGATAGCTATAGACGTAGATGTGAGATAAAAATCTCACCTTTGAACCCAAAAACAATGAATGAGAAGCTTGAAGACAAGAGGAAGATCAACCACACTTCAATCACAACCCTAGGAGCTTGAATCTGAGCTCAAAAGAAGAACATTTCCTAAGTTAGGTTTAGGAATTTTCTGAAATTGAAGAGAGAATGGGTTGGAGAAGAAGGAGATGATGCTTACCACTGCTTCTTCTTTGAATTTGGAGCAAGAACTTGATTTGCAAATGGAAACTAGGGTTTAGGATTTTAATTCTTTTTCTCTTCCTCCATTATTCTCTTTAGAACTGAAAAGGTAAAGAAATGGGAGTGGATGAAGAGAAGTGTTTCAGTTTGGGGTATTATGTGGACTAGTGGGCTGAACCCAAACCCAAAGTGAAAAAGTCAAAATTTTAGCTAGCTCTAATCATATCAAAGTTTATACTCAAAAATGTCGCAAACATCATTTTGAACTCAATGGGGGTGGTCTCGAGTCCTAATTCGACTGTTTGCAAAAGTAGGTTTTCGGATAAAAATTCGACTAACGATGAAATATTTAAATATTCAATCGTAAAATATGCGGGTTGTTACAGCCTTTGTTTTCTTTCAGTTTAGTTTTACCTCCAAAAGGTATCATTTATATCAATTTCCTTAACTTTTTTACTACTGCTTCTATATAATAAAATCCCTTGGTAGATAAACAAAAGACAAAGAGTGGATGAGTTATATTTTTAAACCAACACATCGGATGGCTGCAAATTTAATAGATATGCTGAGTTGCGGATTGCCTCAATTTGCTAAAAATATGCATTTCCCACTACTTCCACACATCATGTTTCAGCACCTATCTACCCATTTTGTCATCTTCTATTTAGGCCTTTCTACATCTTTTCAGTTCGCAGGCAGTCATTTCTCTAATTAATTGTATGTATTTTTTCCTTTCCTGCTTTCTTTTCTCTTCTTTCTCTATGCTTTCCTTCTCATACTACATGCTGATTTGAATTTATCCAAATTTACTTTTTCTTTCTTTCTTCTCACCGTCTTGCTTATGGACTGTTTTTCAAAATTTTATAACAATACGTGTATCTTATCTTTCTTTCATGCTTTCTTTTCTCTATCCTGTGTATGAAATTTTTGTCCAACTGTTACAACAAATATGTATCATGTTATTCTAATGTGCTAATGTTTTATTCTCAGCATATAACTTTGCTTTAAGTGTTATAAAGAACCAACATCAACATGAAACGAGTTTCCTTATATCTACAACTTTCTTCACCCTTTAATTATTATCACATGTTCTTTTGACTGTAATTGTTGTGTTATTTGCAGAAAAGAGTAGTAGCTAAAGGGGATGCAAAAGCGGTAGTAGCACCACCGACCACTGAAACCAAGGGAACTGTTCAAAATTCAACCGCGAACTCAATGTTATCTACAAATATGATCAAAACTATCGCCGACTCTTTGTTGCTACCTGTGATTAAGATTGAACCAAATGGGGGTGGTCCACAGGAGAAATAAACTACCACTTTCCTACCTGCAATGAAATGAATGACATCAACAATTCAGTTGACATTGTTGCACAAGACCAGCAGAAGACCAATGTTTCTCAACTGAATGAGTCAGAAGAGATCGATCCAGTAGAGCTGCAGACAACTAGGTTTTATGATTGGATTGATTTAGATGATGAGTTCATTAAGGCAGTGGTAATATATTTTTATTTTCTTCAACTGACAGTGGGACAAATATTACTAATTGCTTTTAATTCTTTGCATTTACAGATTGAGTGGGCGGAACAAAATGGCTACTGATTCTGTTTGATCTTCCCATGTTTGTCTTACGATCATCATGTTCACAACTTTGTTTTCACAAATTACTCTATGTTGTACTTTGTTTCACTTAGTTTCTTTTTACATGTTGTAACTTTTGGTTTCATGTATTCCCTTCTTTGTAGTATTTGTGTTCAATGTATGTATTTATGTTAATGAAGTATTTATGTTCCAAACCTGTAATGTCTCAGCATTTGTGCAGATTCCAATTTTTTTTCCCTCTTTGCTACATTTGCATGTGTTTTGTATTTTCCATGATGTAGCTTTTTGCTCAAAATCAGTGCCATTTTTACATATCTATATGAATTTGGAATGATATTTCATATTTGGTGTTAACCTGTGTGTTGCTCGAGTAATAGTTTGTGTTGTATGTTATTACTTAATTGTGGCATGCAAGTGATTTTATTATACAGAAAAAACAAACATATGAAGTATACTGTAGCAATATGCATGGTTATTCAGTTTAGTACTATCTTCGTAGTGTATCTAAATTACATGACATAAGGTTTGTTTAGCAAAGTTAGCAGTTATCCTAACTTTATTTACATATTCATGGAAGTGTATCTATGCATTTATTAGTTAACGCAATTTATGTGGATATGGAAGGAGTTTCACCTGGAAGATACGTACATTATTAACTCATAATTCATGGGTAACAACTAGGCCAAAATCGTTAATCTACATCATTCAAACACTTTTTCCATTTAAGCATATATTATTATATATTTAAAAGAAATACAATCAACTACCAGGCGTATAACCCCACCTTCTTCACCCACATTTTCCACCCATTTCTCTCACCTCTCCTTATTTATATTCGTACCTCATCAACTACAGATATTTATTTGTAAACTTTTGTAATATTAATTTGTAAACTCGTACAAATTCTTCACATATCAATTTAACCAGCCACAATGCTACCATAACTCCGCACAGAATAAATATGTATACTTTACCCAGCCACTGCTATAACGTACAAAATGAATATATATACTTTAACCTACCATAACACTTCACAATCTCTTCTTATTTACATTTCTTCATAATGAATTGATAATTTGACCTGTCATACCTCTGTCCAAAATTGGCACCATATAAACAGACAAAGTTCTTTCTCTGGTAGTAAATCACATTTCATGTAAACCTAGTAAGCGATCACCCTAAAAATGCTTTCCATTTTTCTTTGTTGGTGCAGAACATTCATGCAATAGCAAGCCATAAATATACATTCAATATTAACTCCTGTCCTATTTAATATTTGATGACATATATAAACTTTAGTATGGAGAAGCACTCACTACCACAATTGTCACACTATAACATCATTCCATGACAAGCATTTATATATTAACTCATGCCTCCTTAACTCATGCTGCGTCACTACCACCTGAAAAAAAGGGAATTTACTATTATAGTATTTTAGGTATTATTTGCAAAATGTTTTATATTTATTTCAACAAAAAAATTACAGTAATTATCCTAAAGCCGCCATTATTCCTTTAATTTTAGTTCTCCCTCCAAAAGGTATCATCTTTATTAATTTCCTTAACTTTTCTACCACTGCCAAATATGTTCCTTCATGAAATATTTTCTCCCCTCTCCATGCTTAATAAACTCTATAATTAATTATTAGATTCCCTTTACAAAGATAGAATATACATTATAGATGTAGATAAACATGTCAACTATACAATCTGCACGACGGCAAGCTACAAAAATATTAACAACCTCATCATTCATGGCAATATTTGGGTGGATGGAGATGAGATTGTTTCCGAAATTGTAGATCTTCTACATGAATATGGATTCAATGTCTACGTATTTGATAATTATGTAAGTTTTCTTCTTTTAATTACATACTTAAATGTTTTAATTTATAATTAGCAATATAAAATACTAACCCAAATCTTGAAGGGCCGACATGTTTATCCAAGCCAGCCTATGGAAATTCCAAAAACCACATGGCTAATACAGAGAACAAGTTTGGGGAGTGAAGTATGTCTTCTAACATTAACATACTATATCTTTATGAAATTTAATTATATAGATTTCAAATATACATTATTCACTTCCTGTTTTAGATTTGGAATTGTGCGCACACAAAGAGAACAAGGCAAAAATGATGCAATCTAATGAATGTCCATTAAAAAATTTCAGTCTAACCATCTATTTCTTATATTTTTTTACTAATAATTTAACTCTATGTCATTTTTGACTAACTGTTTACTTATTCCTATTTGCAGCTTAACTTGCAAACAACACATTGGAGTAAGGACGTGGTCATCGACAACTACACCTTTTTACGTGTACTTAAACAAATGTTTAAATGCTAGAAATAGGTTTTAACCTATCTACCACATTTCAACCACTCCTATCCTCACATATAGTTTACCTTCTTTGTATTAGCCTTTGTGGAATTTTTTTTAATTACTGTTTTCATTACTACGTTTTTAATTATGTATTTATTATGTATTATATTTTTTCTTTCCTTATTTGCTGCAAACTTTGTTTTCAGACCTATTTAAGTGATAATCAAAAAAATTATTACAATTACATAGTCAACTTCATCATAAAAGCCCCCAAAAAAAATTAACGTAACAGCTGCAGATTTCGTACTGTCCTATATCCATTTAATGTGAAATAAAAAATAGTAAACTTTCGGTGAAATTTAACCATTCAATATACATTAAATTCAGACAATAATTACTGTATTTTGTAGACAATAAATGTGTTACCATAATAACAAAGTAAATGATTTAGTCAATTTGTTATGATCTTCATATTCAATTAAGTCACATTTTTGGCATGCAACATACTATACAGGAAATAAATTTAAATTAAGAAATAGTTAATTTTATTTAAATGTTTAGATGTTTGTATTGATTATATTACTGATATTATATGCATGAATAAGCTGGATATGCATAGTTACCTTTTTTTACCCGAATAAGTTGAATACTCACAATTACTATAATACAAGTTATAAAACTTCATACTGTTACATTGCTCATTATAATAGAAACTTATGTTTTCGTGCCTTTAATTACTCCCATGCATAATAACCCCAATTACAATTTAAAAACATAACTCCTCATCATAGATTTTCATATTTAAGGAATGTCTGTCAACTCCCTAGAATTAAAAGATGATGGAAGAATAGTCCATCTTGAAAAAGTTATGAAAATTAGGTCTCTGCTTTTAGTTTTTGACTAATTTATGTCACTTTTGCCCCTGATTTCCATGCTGGGCCGATTTTCTGGAAGGGGATAGTTTGGTAAAAATTAACAAAACAGGGACCTAATTTACATGGATTTATGGATAGGGACTTTTTGTGCATGAGCTTTAAAAATTATACTCCTCTTACACTAAGGAAAGAATGAAAACAATTAAATGCCTGACAAATATGAACAATGAAACAAATAAAGTTAAATTATAAACTTTAATATTTAATACACACTTAAATGGTGGCTAAATATTGGTGCATGTTCTGTAGTTTATACCTACAATATATTAGTCCATAAAACCATTCAAATTTAAAGCATAAGTAACTACGTACTAAACATAGAATATATGAGCATAACTTTATGAACATATAATTATGTGGACGCCTTAGTAATCTAATAAGTTTAGTTTCATGTATAATCCTAGCAGCATCTGACATATGCTCAAAGACATTATGCATCTTTTTAACAGCCACCTTTTCTCCACTTCGTATATCAATTGCTGAACAAACTACTCCTTAACTTCCTTTCTCTATAATTTGGCTTCCTTCCATTTCAATATTCCATTTCCTATCAAAAACAAAGATTAATTATGAGAGCATTTTCTTATTAGTGACGTGATATATTTGGATTCTAATTTTTTTTAACTTCCTATAAAGCAGTTGAGAAAATTGGACGATCTGAGCGTAATTGCATAATAGATCCGATCTCCTATGTTTTTTGTGCTGGAGAGACTGTGTATTTGTGATTATAAGCAGAGGTAGACGGGGAAAATGCAGTTGAAATTTTAAACATATTATTATATGCCTATATGGATACAAGTTTACTGAAAATAAAAATACACTAAATTTATATCCATTCCCACTACCTGAAAGCAGTTGCAAATTTGACCCCACCACCTCCAGCATTCAATTCTTCTCTCCCTTCCACATTAATTCTACCTAAAAACTTCTTATAAAAATGATAGAAGGATTCAGTTTTTGAGCTAATTCATTAACCTAAGAATAGCAAATTATTTCGTCATTTCCATTTTACCCAATCGCCTTTTTAATATTCTCATTCTCTATCTGTTGAAGCATCTAGAGTTGTTCACATTTGCAGGTACATTGCTTTAAGAGCAAGAGTTTGCAAATTATTATATTATCAAATACTATATTTTCATGCTTTTGGGTGACCATGCCGACCATTACCCCATGCTGTTTAATAATATTGTGTTAACTTCAACTTCAACGCTAATGTACCTACAACTGTGAATAACTTCGACTTTATAATAATATTGGAATTGAAGTTATTCCCATTTGCAAGAACATTGCTTTATCATAATATTTACATGTACTTACTCAGTCTACATATTATGGAAAGCATAAGATGATAAAATCAATATGAGAACAACATTTGCTTTAAAAATACTCATTCCATGCAACTTTGTTAAATGTGAGAAACTGTAGCTTACCAAAAGAAATCTAGCGTACATTCAAGTAGATAATGTTAATAATTATACTCAGTTCCCACCAACAAACTTCATATTCACAACTGTAAGATAATACATCAATGTTTGTTGACATATACCACCATGAAGACAATGAATTATATAATGACATTACTAGAAAGGTTTGATTACCAAAATTCATGTTATTAATACTAAAATGAAACATTTTTGTACATAGAACTGAATATAAGTTTTCTGTTTCAACCATGATAAAGAAAAAAAATAACATTTAGACATATATAGGTTACTGTGCAAATAATTAATATTCATTGTTATATATATTTTCTACGTATAGTATTACTTCAAACTATGATTACACCTCAATCTACACCAAACCAGTATTCTAAAATTTACAAAGAGTTTGAATGTCACACTGCAGTAATTTTTTGTCCAAGCATAGTAGTAGTCAAAAGTACAACCTCATTCAAAAATCAAATGAAGTTTTTGGTCTATAAAATTGCATTTTTTACACCTTACCATGACCATAAAGTTATGTTAACTTCAACTCTAATGCACAACAGATAGCCTACAGTTTTATTCAACTACTGACATTAAGTGGTATGGCAACCGATGACAATTCTACTTCATCTTCTAATATCAACCATCGTTCCACTTCAAATCCGGAAAACTCAAACCGTGCAAAGGTTTGTTACGTGTACAAGCTATATTTACATATACTCTGCAAAACTCACCCATGACGTTAATTTCCACAGATTAACAATACTCCTTTGGCGAGTGCCAGCAACACTAGCCAAAGATCCGCTAACACCTCGAGGTGAGTACTCATTCTTCTTATTTACACATGCATCATATTTAAATCATATTCATTACAACAAATGTCATTGTAAATAGTGATTCTCTAACACTTTCTTCCATGTTACTACCAATATTAAGTAGCCATGAGCCAAGTTCACCATCAAATCATTCCATTGCTCAAACCTTACGTAGACAAAAAGAAAAATTGACAACAAATACAACTTCAACCATTGAAGCTCAAAACTATTCACTCAATCATCCATATGCATGTTCCACCTCAAACAATGCAAACGCAACCCAATGTTTCCGATCTATTGCTGAAGAAGCAAACAAATATAGTGAAAAGTATAGATTTATTCATCATACGTCTAACCAAGCTACCAACAGCATGTAAGTCTACCATCACTTACATACGGTTACTAAATTAATTACAAATCTATATCCTGAATATAAACTAAATACTCTCCTCCTCTTTTACTTTATCTTATTAGGTTTATAAATGATGACATGGTTACTACATTATCAAACCGCTTCATTTCCCAAAAGCGATGCAAGGAAAGAGAAAGGGTTTCAAAACTAATAGGACGGTCAAACAACATAGAAGGCAACATTGCTTATCATTTGCAACATATCGGACGTCATTTTCTTGGGATAATGAACATACCATGCCCTTTCTGCATAGCTCTTCACTGGATTGATGAGCGTCTAAAAGGTACTTCTATATGTAACCTTATTTTTGGAATATGTTGCAAATCTGGTAAGGTAAAACTACCTTCGCTAACACCACCTCCACTAGAGTTCCGACATGATGGATCAAGTCTTTTACAATACATGGAGAATCACGACATAGGACAGGTGCATTATTACCAGATATTGGTAGTCCACCTATATATTCACAACTTTATATCTATGATCCAAATACTACCTTGGGTTTTAGACATGAAAGAAATAAACGACTTAGTAGGCAAGTTTTGGAAACAATTCAACGGGTTCTTCTTAGAGACAATGACTTTACAAAATTATATCGTCAAGCATATGATATTTTAATAAAGTCAGCTAAAGCGGGTCATGATTTACCCTTATGTCTTCAATATAGTAAAACAAATGACAACCATGTCTATAACATGCCAACAACTGATGAAATAGCTATTATCTTACCTGGCGATGGATCTCAAATCAGCAGAACTAGGGATATTGTAATACACCTTAAAGGAGGTACACATTTGGAAAGGATTAGTGAATGTCATCCTGCTTACCTACCCCTTCACTATGTTCTACTTTTTCCAAAAGGTGACCTTGGCTGGGATATTAATCAGATGAAATGGAATCCATCTTTAAACTGTTCTGGTAGTAAAAGACTGACTCAACATCCATATTATTGTTATCGGCTCTTTGAAAGAGAGGGTGAATATTCCACAATTTTGCGTGCACGTAAATTATTTCAAGAATTAGTTGTAGATCATGGTTGGGCATGTACCGAACAAAATCGATTATATTAGGCTAGGACTCATCAAACCGAGCTGCGTAAGGATCTATACTGTGGAATTACTGATATTGAGTCGACGTCTTACAAGCAGATCAAATTGGTAAATGATTTGTCTTACCGTCTAGTTATATTAGTACTCCTAGACATATGTATGAAATATATCAAGACTCTCTAGCGATAATAAGATATAACAATCACCCAGATATCTTCTTAACAATGATTGCGAATCTAAACTGGCCAAAAATTGAGCAAGCTTTGAAACCAAAACAAAGACCCAATGATCGTCCAGACATTATTGCTCGGGTGTTTGAATTGAAACGAAGAAGTTTGATGGAAGAAATTTATAAAAACCGCATTTTTGGTTCAATCGCTGCACATGTGTATACCATAGAATTCCAAAAATGGGGTTTGCCACATATGCATGAACTTTTTTTCCTAGAATCCACGGAAAAATTACCAACTGTGGATCAAGTTAATAATTTGATTTCTGCAGAATTCCCTGATGAAAAGGAAGATCCATTACTTTTTGAAACCATTAAAAAGTGTATGGTACATGGACCATATAAGGGTAACAAGATCGCTCTATATATGGAAAATGGAAAATGTTCGAAACCTTATCCAAGGGACTGGGCTGATAATACAACAATGCACAAAAATGGGTATCCAATATATCGTCGACGCAATGATGGGAATTATTTTGAAGTGAAGGGAATGCCTGTAGATAATAGAGGTGTTGTTCCTTATAATCCAAAACTTTCAGAGATGTTTAATTGTCACATAAATGTTGAAGGATGTGCGAGTGTACGGGCTGTAAAATATATACACAAGTGTATATACAAGGGCCATGATCGAGCAACTGTTGTGATGGGTCAAGAAGATGAAATAAAGCAGTATCGTGACTCAAGATACATAAGCCCTCCTAAAGCAGTATGGCATATATTTGGTTTCCATATGCATGAAGAAAAACCATCAGTTATTCGTTTACAACTTCATCTTCCTGGAATGTATCAGGTCACTTTTGACCCAGCAGACTCTGTGGATGCTATCAAATTAAGAGCAGAAAACCAAACACCTACTTTGATTGAATTCTTCAACTTCTACAATGCACACCCAGAAGCAAGGAAATATACATATCAACAATTTCCCAAGTATTATACATGGAAAAAAGGTACGCATATGTGGTCCCTAAGAATTTCAAATTCTACTGCAATTGGGAGAATGTATTTCGCAAGCCCAAACTCCGGTGAGCGATTTTTTCTACAACTGCTACTTACCGTTACTAAAGGTCCAACATCCTTTAAGGATTTACGAACAATAAATGGTGTGGTGCATGAAGCATTCAAAGATGCATGTGTTGCTAAAGGCATGCTTGAAGACAATGAAGAATGGGTCAGATGTTTGGAAGAGGCATCAGTTATGAACACTGGATATCAATTAAGAAGACTTTTCTCTATTATCCTCACTCAATGCTACCCTTTACAACCACATAATCTTTAGAGAAAATTCGCTATGCACATATGTGATGATCTAGGTCACGTCATTACAAATCTATTCAACATTCCTAATCCTACAGAATATGAAATCCAAGACTATGGTTTACATATTCTAAACAAATTACCATCAGGAAAAAGTCTACTAGATTTTCCTCCAATGCCTCTACCAACTAGAAATTAGGATTTTATTGTGCAAAACATACTTATAACGGAACATAGACAACTACAGTATGAAGAACAAGATGTAAAGGCAGAAATAAATATTCTTACCTTCAACGATGATCAACGGTCAACATATGAATCAATATTTTCATCTGTTCAAAATTAAGATGGAAAAACTTTCTTTTTAAATGGAGGAGCTAGGACTGGGAAAACATACTTATACAACATAATTGTAGACAAATGTCGAAGTCTAGGACATATCGTTCTTACCGTTGCTTCATCTGGTATTGCTTCTTTACTACTTCTAGGGGGTAGAACAACACATTCAACTTTTTACCTTCCGCTGAATATCTTAGAAGATTCAGTGTGCGGATTTACAAAACAATCTATCACAGCCGAGCTTATAAGACAAACACACCTCATTATATGGGATGAAGTGCCGATGCAACATCGATTTTGTGTTGAAACAGTTGACCGATCGTTGACAGATATTCGAGATAGCACGAAGCCATTTGGGAGAGTTACGGTTGTTTTGGAAGGAGATTTTCATCAAATTTTACCAGTTATCCCAAAGGGAATGCATGAAGATATCGTTGCATCAACACTAAGACGATCGACATTGTGGCCTCTTATTTATGTGTTATCACTAAACAAAAACATGCGGCTAAATTTGAAAGAGGTTGAGAGTCATGCTTTTGTTGAATATTTAAACAAGGTACTACTTTTATTATGACCTACTATTACCTGGATATTAACCTAAATATGTTAATGTTTAATATAATCTGGTTTTTGCAATTTTATTCTTATATAGATTGGATCAACGCCTGAACAAAACATTGATCTATCAATGATACACAAATGCAGTAGCCTTGCTAAATTAATTGACACTACTTACCCAAAACTTAATGTCGAAAAAGGATCTCCAACTTTTTTAAAGGAAAGAACTATTCTCTCAGCACGTAATGAAGATGTGAGCGCAATAAATTCTGCATGTCTACAAAAATGCCCGGGTGATGCTAATGTTTTCCTTGCTGTTGATAAGTTAGTGGAAAATGAGGAAAATGATCGTTATCCAAGCGAGTTCCTAAATTCATTAGAATGTATTGGATCACACCATTCAAATTTGAACTTAAAGTTGGATGCCCAATTATGCTACTTAGAAACCTAGCTCCAAAAGAAGGACTCTACAATGGAACACGACTAATATTAGTTCGGTGTGCAACACGGATTATTGAAGCTCAAACACTTACTGGGGATAGAGCTGGTAATTTTGTTTTTATACCCAGAATATCTCCTCAACCATCATCCTCCGAATTAACTATAAACATGTCAAGGCATCAGTTTCCTATTAACCTTGCTTATGCATTAACTATCAATAAAGCACAAGGTCAATCCGTGAAGTACGTCGGTATTGATTTATGCACCGAAGTGTTTAGTTATGGACAATTGTATGTTGCCCTATCTAGATGTACTATGTTTAGTAGAATTTCAATCTTACTACCATCACCTAAAGCAACAACCACTGCAAATATCATTTACCCAGAGGTTTTATTGTGATTCTCCATGAAAGGTTAGACTAAAAAACGTACATAGTTGTTTACTCAAAAGTTCACTTTTACTAAATCATCGTGTATTTTTCTACAAAATAATACAAACATTTATTTTTTCAGGTTTTCATTCCACTACAGAAGATCAGGAACAAAAATAATGCTATTGTTGTGGACAAACTCATCAAGATCCTTCTTTTTGTTCACTCTAATTAACTGCAAGTCTACATTTTCATTACTGTAATCACACAATTGATATAACATGAAACCTTTGTGCTTTTTCTTAATTGTTAGTTAAATCTATCATTATAGAAGAAAAGAAAATTTTGTGGTGTTAAATTTTTATTGTCCCTACACTTTTATTATATAGATTCCCAAATGAGTGAATTCACTCCATTGCTATACTCTATTGGTATTCATGTTGTACAAAATGGAAAACAAAAATTTTAGATGCATGTTGTATGCGTTTTAACGTTACAAAAAAATTCTTACTAATCATGTTGTAATAACTTTACCACCAATCAAATCATACATATTCAACACATTAT
The DNA here is from genome assembly GCA_030737815.1 of Allium fistulosum. Classification (NCBI taxonomy): domain Eukaryota; kingdom Viridiplantae; phylum Streptophyta; class Magnoliopsida; order Asparagales; family Amaryllidaceae; genus Allium; species Allium fistulosum. The sequence goes on along the minus strand of CM060908.1, from coordinate 686,887,971 downwards.
ATTGTAGGTTATGTCAAGCAAAACCTGAACCCATGTCATCGGCACGGGCTACATACTAGTATATAATATATATATATATTGTTTATTGTAACAACTATAATTTATTAATTTATATATATATACTTATATGTATTCTTTCTTTGATTAAACAATTTAATTTAATTTAAATATTAAATTTATATTTATTTAAAAAAATTGATAGTAAGAGTGATATTTTATTCAAGCGGAGCACTCATTTTGATGTCTCGTGGGTTCAAACCCATGACCACTAGAACCTATGTCTAGAGCATTATACCACTAACCAGTTAAGCCAGTAGTCCCTAACATTTATATTTTGTTAAATTTAAAAAATTTTAAATTTTAGATTTTATAAATCCTTATAAAATAATGTAACATTTTATTTAAATTTAAAAGAGATTTACATTTATTTTGTAATATTAAAATGCTTATTTGAATCAACAAAAGGCTTAAAACACTTCTAAGCCTTATATAAGGGCATACCATTGTAATATCAATAAGTCAAGGTAAAGGTCGATTGGTAGGTTTTTCGTTCATAAGAACATTCCTTAATTAGAGTAAACTTCTCCTTGGTGTAAGCACCGTATCCTTAGGCTTGATTTTCCATAAAGAATTTCCCTACATGTTGGTTTATCATTCATATAAATACAATGTAGGCACAAATACCATTGTTGGATAATTACGTTAGCAATGGGATAAACTAGTGAATTTCAAAAAATCATTTTATTATTTTGTACAAGATCTTATTTTGTGTTTATGTGAATATTAAATTTATACTAAATCATATTTAGTATTTACTAATAAGAGAGTTAGGGCATATTTTTAATTAATTTAATTTACGTTTAACATATTTATTTATTTGTTATTGTTTAATTATAAAAATTTATTTATAATTTTAATTTAATTTATTAATGGAATTTTATATTCAATATTTTAATATGTTCCTATTTATATTATAAAGTTTATAACTATATTTAAAAAGATAAACTAACCTAGAAGCAGTATGGAAATATATATCATAATTAACAATACTGGTTTTTATCATTAATATACATATATAGGTTAAGGTCATATGTCAATGGTGGTATGAAATATGTATACACAAAAAATAATTAAATTTTTATTTACAGTAATATAAACTAATTTTTTCGGCCAGTTGTTTTTAATTAATATTTAAATTTATATAATTATATATATATAAGTAATATGGTATTATTTAATACATATATAGTAAAGTATTTTAGCTAACGTTTATGACCGTATATTTTAAAATAAGTTATGTGGATTACACAATATATGTATGTATGTATGTATATATATATATGTATGTATGTATGTATTAAATTTATAAAGATTTATATATCTAATACTTTAAGGTTTTAAATTCAAACTATTTCGACTATTCAAAATAAAGTATTATTATAATTCGTGTAATATATATATAATAAACAAAAAATCCATATAGATTTAATACAAAAAATATATATTTGATTTTTTCAAATATTTAATTTTTAAAATCATTTTGACCGTTTTTAACTAATTTTTTTATCAAGTTAAGGCAAGAAATAATGAGTTTTTTATTTAATTTAATTTTTGTGCATGTATACATATGTGTATGTCGATAAAATTTTTATTTTTTGTTTGTTTTGGAAAACCTGAGATAAGTAAAGTATTTCTTGCAAATATTAAAAACCAAAATAGTTTAAACTTAAATAATTAAATATTTATTATATATATTAGATCCGAATATATTTTTATATTTTATTTAATAATGAAAATCAATTTTACTAAAATATAGTATATATTTAAAAAATTATTTATTAATTAGTTATAAAAGATTATAAATAAGTTTCGAATTTATTTTAAAAATATGGTTTTAATTATGATATAAAAGGCATACGTAGATATACATACGTACGTACGTACATACATACATACATATAACAACAACAACAACTAAGCTATTATTCCCAAATAAGTTGGGGTCGGCTAGAGATGTAACCTAAAACTAAGTGACAATGTCAATTTAAAAGTAATAATAACAACAACAATAACTAAACCATAATGATAATAATAAAATAAAGTAAAATAATTAAAGAAATAGTAATAATAAAATAAGTAAAATTAAAAAAAAGATAAAATTAAATATAAAGATAAAAGTAAACATATAAAGAAATTAAAAAACCATGATAATAATAATAATCTATATATAATAGGAATACCTCATTTTAAAGCTTTTGAAATTACGAAATTATCCTTTTAAAAGCAAGCACCAAATAGAGGTATTTTCGTCATTTGCTTCCTATGCCACACACACAGTTGTAATAACCACATCATTTCCCACATTCTCTTCTATTGGGGAAAATCTAAACCCGATTATTGTTGCTCATTTCAAAATCATGAAGGGATCCTTTTTCTAAGATTTGGGTAAACAACTTCTTCAATTTTCGGTTCCCTAATTTGTCAAGTATAAACTGTTGGTTTTCAATTGATTACAGCGATAATCGTTTTATTTCTTTGTTTGTGATTAATAGTAGGAGTGGTGTGACATTGAATGAGGGCTTGCACGACATGGTGGTGTGGTTGTTGCATGGTGGCGAGCTGCAGCGCTGGGAGGGTTGAAAATCTGGGTCGCGGTGGTGACGGAGCGCGTGTGTGAGTTTCGAGGGTTGGAGAAGAAGAAGCTCTAATGTGTGGAGTTTTGATGCTGTAATGGTGAGCGAGACTGGCTACAAGTGAGTGGTAGTTAGAGCTCGGTATCAAGTGTTGTGGTAGGAAGTTCAGTATTTTCGATGAGTGAATTTATATGTCCGAAAACCCATCATATAATATATATATATATGTTTTTATTGTGGATAAATTTATATACCTTAGATATTTATTGTTTTGACCATTCATATGGTAGTTTAAACTTTGTTCTTTTTTCTGGAAATTGGCAACATCATATCATATCTACGCATCATATCATATTTACGCCTTTTATTTTACATATGAATGCAATTTTCTTGGTTCAAAATTTTTTTCCTGTAGTATATACTCACTGACATTGTAGTGAAGCTTGGCCTCCATTTAAAGGGAACATATTATTTCTATGGCTATGTGTTGATGTTGGTTCATTGGTAATGTAGACTGGATTAGGTGAGGTGTAACGACCCGGATTTTTCGTGTTCGATTTTGAACATTTAAATGGTTTAAATATTGGATTTGAATTATAGATTAATTTTGAATATGAAGAACTTGGGATTATTTATAAAAATAAATTCGAATTTAAATATAGCAGTTATTGGGTAAATTAATTATTGAATTTTATAATTGATTATTGGGTAGATTATCGTATCTTGAGTTTTAAGCTCGATAAAAAAAGGCTTGTAAAATTTATATTAAAAATACCGAAGACAATGCAACTTTTAAAATTGAAATTAAACGTGATTTGTTCAGTTTTAAAAATATATCGTTTAAATTGAAATTTAAAAATAGCCTTCCGAGGCACAGTCTTGGAATTCGACGAAAACAGTTCCATTGGATCCGTGATATTGTATTATTATCGGATTTCAAATTTCGTAGCTTTTGGAGTTATCGTTTAGCCGTACGGAATAGAAACACGTTGGAATTTATATCAAAATTCAATATAATAACTGGGTCCAAAAAGCTATCTTCTCCATACGATCGAATTAGGACTTGAAACTTTTTCCATTGCGATCGGAACAGGGATGTAACATTATTAACGCCTAGCGGCACGCCTCGAGAGGAGTTCGAGATTTTAAGCTACGAGAATCGAGATAATTTAAAATTTTATTATATATATATTTCTCTCCACACTTCAAATCGGTCTCCCCCATCCATCAGCTTTTTCCCTTCACTTCAGTGTCACTGTAGATGGCCTATTCTAGCACATAAAGCATCTTCCCCTTCTTTTAAAACTCACCCAGCCAACATTTCAAAATAAAAAAAAAGAACGGTCTCTGTAAAAATCGCGTCCCCTCTTCTAATCATTCAAACGAAAATGAAATTCAAATTCGAAACCAAAATCACATAAACCCCTTTCCTCTTCCAGTTTTTAATTCATGAAATCAAAGAAGAGAGAACAAACAAAAATCAAATAGAGTATAATCCAAATCAAAGGTTACCAGTTCTTTCGAATCGTGATCTCCGGTTCGAAGATCTCAACGGAGATAAGATCCAAATCTAAGCGAGCACGATCGATTTGGGACGACAGTCGCTATGGGATTCGCGATGAAATCGTGAACGAATGTGGAGCTCGCATGCGATGCTACGAGCGAGGTAGATGGTTGCGATCGAATCGTGACTGTGGAAGTACGCGAGGAGAAGGGGAGGCCGCAGTGTCAAGGACATCGGGGTTGCTGCAGCTCGAGATGATGTCAAGTTAACCAGGATTGGAGAAGTCATCGAGTTAATTAAGCTTGTTGGAATCATTGAGATTTGCTGAAGCTCCTAGTGCAGCGACAAAGCCTCGAGTTTCTTTGATCTGACTTCGAACAACTCGACAGGATTCGGTAAGGTCCAGTGTGTCTTGAGAGGGTTTAACTGTAATTGGTAAGTATTTAATTAATTTTGTATTAGAGAGGATTGATTAATTTACTTAATTAAAAATATTATAAAAGTCATAACGTATTCATACGAGGTACCAAAAATCGCATACGACAATCTGGAATGTGTTTGGGGATTTTGGAAGGCAAGTGAAATTTAAATTTAAATTGAACGATGTTCAATTTAATTTAAAAATTGGAACGGATTGCATTTAAAATCAAAGGTGAGGATTTCTCTCTCATTTGAGATAAATTTTGAAAAATTTATAATAAGGCCTGATGATTGTTTGGGATGTGTATTGATAGTTAAATAACCGACTATCAAATTTTGGCCAATTTCGTTAATTGTTTCGAAGAGACCGGGATCAGATTTAATTATCCGAAAACCACTTCGATCCGGTTTGAACGTAACGAAAGAATACCGTGAAGATGATGAAGACGGTGATTCGGTTTGTCCAGACCCAGGACAACTTATATGGAAGAATGCTATTAGAACATCGTCATTGGATGAGGATGAGCATTCTAAGTGAATGTGTTCTTTAAAAGGTAACGCTTAGCCTCGAGCCTCATCAACCGGGGAATGACTAAAACAGGAGAGATGCAACAAGGCTAAGTGGGTAGCACCCAAGTAGGGTAAGGTTACCCCTATCTAGAGTCCCTTTTTTTCGGTTGTGTGGCGGTTACTGATCCCAACCGCGAGGTAATCTTATTCGGGCTATCCAAGTTAGGGGTAGTCCGGTCTTGTGTTGGAGGGGATCGAGAGTGGTCCTCGGTACATTGTTTCTAGAGGTGTACTGTGACGGGCCGTACCCCAGTATTCCAGTCATTCGATGGAATCCATTCTCCAATAAGCGCCGTACGGTTTTGATTGTGCCCAACTATGCTGGAACGTGAGATGCAAGCATTTTAGCTATATTCTATTTACTTTCTATAGACACTATCATAATATCAGACGGATTTAATAAAAATGTTTTGGTTATCGTAAGGTAAAAACCCGTTGTGTTTACTGGTTACGTGGTCTTACGAGAGACCTTTGTTTTTCAAAGGATTTTGAAAAGTTAATAATTCAATTTGAGCATGTTTTCTCACGCTGGTTTTCCAGACAGACTCGGGTGTTATTTTATTATGATGCTCTGGTCAGATCGAGTATTACAGATTCAAGATATGATGCTATGGAGCTCAAGAGACGAACTAGATGACGAGGCATATTTCCATAGATTTGTATTTCCGCTGTGTAAGGATAAGTTATTGAACTGTCCATATTTGATGTAATGATTATGTACTCTGATGATTGTACGTATTAGACAGTTACAGATTCTTGTATTTAAAATCTGTTATTATATATTATATTTTGTTACGCTGCGATTGTGAGATTCTGTGTTGTTGCTTCTCTTTTCTTCTACCCTTTTCTTCTTCTTCACCCCTAATGACTTGGTATTTCCGGCACTCGACTACTCGGTAGTCTATACAATGGACATATAGATGTCGATTTTCGAGATCAAAAATCTCCGGTCTGTTACATTTAGTACCAGAGTAGAAGGTTAAGCGAGAACCTTGGCTCTGGTGGGGATTACTCATTAGAGATAGAGTCAGTAGTACTCTAGAATGAGTTTGGGTGTATTAATAGATATGAGCGTGTATTTGTTAGTGAATATAAATTATTTATATTGTGTTGAATTATTGGTTGAGTGTTTATAAATTCCGGTCGGTACAGTCTGGACAACTGTTTCGATAGGGATTTCTAAACTCTTAAACTAGGCAATCCGACACAGTATTTTTAAAAAAGTGGGTAAATGAAATAATTTTACCCAAACCATATTTTGATATAAAAGAAATATTTTTTTGAAATTATTATATATATCTGGAGTGTTTGGATGATAACATTGTAATCAAATAGGATTATAAAATTTGAAAGGGGTTTATATAACCAAATGAAATTGGTATAACTATACATTATACAAATGGATTATAATTAAAATTGGATTTAAATCCAATCTAGAAATTTAAATCCCGGGAAGTTTGGAAGAATATTTTTCATAGTGGTGTGGAAAAATAATAAGAGTATTATTTTTGGAAAATATTTTGAATAGGAAATCGATTTTAAATGGATTTTGACGATGTTATAGCACCGAAATCGCTTCGATCGCTGGAAAATAATTTCAGTAATGATCGCGACATCATCGGTGTTCATTTTCGAGTTTCTAAGTGATGGATTGCTGCCGTGGTCGTTGTTTTGGATTCTTTTGGGGAAAAACAAGTTTGTTTTGGAAATTCCAAAGAGAATTGGTTTTGGATAAAAACCAGGATCGATTTAAAATTAAAAAGTGTGATTTTGGAATATTTGTGATTTTGAAATGATTTGAAATAAATACCGGATGTTAAAATTCTGGAATCCTTATTTAAATAATTTATAGATCATGAGAAAATAAATATAGACTTAGGAATTAGAAATGATTCTAAATAAGGAAAGTGGGGAAATTGGATTTCGAAATTAACTTTTAACTTGAGTAAAGTAAAATGGATAAAATTAAAACTAAGCAAAGCAAATTGAAATAAATAAAATAAATTGGATTTGACTCATGAAAGTTAAATAGATTGAACTGGTAAAGAAAAAGGTTTGAATTCAACTTAAGCAAAGTAAATGTAATCAATAAATGAAGTGATTATAATAAATGGGATTTTAACTTAAGCGAGTTAAATTAAATTGAACGAATTGAAAATTAGCTTAAGCTAAGTTAAACAAAAATTGAGTTGTGTTTGGATTGGATTGAGAATAAAATTGAATTTAGTATAGATGATTTTGAATGGAATAAATAAACTTCAATAACTTATAAAGAGATTGAAATAAATCGCATAAAAATATAGTTAGGCTATAAATGAAGGTATAGTCTCGAGTTAAAAATAAAATAGGAACATACTCGAGTATAAAATTGATGGAAATATGGAAGATAAGTTGTGTAACTTATGAAATTGAAAAGTAAAATAGAAAATCCAAAATAGAATGATTTGTTATTTTTGGTGAGGAAATTAAAATCCAAACTTGAATTTAAAATGAGTTTGAACTCGAGTAACCTGAAAGGAGTGAATTTTGAAGTAAAAAAAGATGTGGAATTAAAAAAAGGGCAGTGAACTAATTAGATAATTAATTAGTTTATCGAATATGAAGATGGAATTTAACTTGGTTAAGTTAAAATTTGGATTGTGGATTAAAAATGGATTTTTTGAAAAGAAACTTGAGTTATAAATAAAATTCGACTAAAATTGTAAGCGAATTAAATATAATGGGAAACATGATCGAATGAAATGAAATTGGATTGAAATGGTAATGACTCGAGTTATAAATAAATCCAATTGAAGTGTAAATGAATTAAATATGGCCTTGATATCATTTAAAGGAATTCAGGAATGAATTCGAGTGTGGAATTAGAAATTTGAAGTGGACTGTGTGGATGAACTAATTAAATAAATTAGTAAATGGGATGGAATTAATTGGATAAGAACCAAATTAAATTGAATTGGAGTTTGTTGCAAATGGAAATGAACTTAAGTGTTGGTTAAAATGATTGAAATAAATAAATTAAGTTAATATTTTAGAAAAGCTTGACTTCGAGTAAATTTGTGAAATGGCCATTAATTTAAATTGCATGGAATGATTTCAAGTCAAGTAAAAGTGGATTTAAATGGAATGCAACCGAATTGGTTTAGAATCAATTGGAAATAGAATAAAATTAAATATAAATTGAATTGGAATCAAATAAAAATTGATATAAGCTGAAATGGTTATTTTATTAAATGTATATCGCAAAATTTGCATAGAAAAATTTGCGTTGGCGCAAACGAAAGTAAATAAAATTCTATGAATGAATAAAATGTGAATAAATTGATTTTTAATCAATTTGGGGTAAATATAAATTTGTCTGCTATAAATATGAAGTGAATGCAAGTTAAATTAGTTATAAATCATTCAAATCGAGTATGAATTGATTGAAAACGATTAAATTGGTATTGAAACCTTGTAGTTGCTTATAAATACTTGTTTAACATGCTTGGTTATGCAAAATATGTGTTTTGACTATTTAAATAAATGAAATGTTGTTTGATTTTCATATTTTAGTACTTACGGGTTTAAATTGAGTAAGTACAGGTACCCATGGTGATTGTTTGGCTAGATGGGGGTTATGAATTTGCATATGAAGTTAGTGCTTGCTTAATAACGCTTAAAAATGCTAAAATAAGGTACATTTTCGGATTAAATATAGAAAATATATAAATATTGATATATATTTTTGTTTTCAGACCGTGTGGGTCGATGTATATATATTTATCTCTCTTGTCATATTGCAAAAAGAATCTCCGTACAAGGGAGACTCTGCCAAAAAATTTCAAAAATTTAGGGTGTTAGAAATTTTTTGAAAATTTTGGAAAATTTTTGTAGCGAAAAATTAATTCCGAATTGTAATTGAAATAAAGGATTTTGGAATTAGAATTGAAACTGATTGTTTGGTTGAGATTAAAGGATTTGAAAGGTGAAATATCGAGATTTTACTAAGTGGGGTTTGGTAAGATAATGGGCTTGGAGCATTCTTTCTACCTTAGCAATTTCGGGGACGAAATTCTTTTAAGGGGGAAGGAATGCAACGACCCGGATTTTTCGTGTTCGATTTTTAATATTTAAATGGTTTAAATATTGGATTTGAATTATAGATTAATTTTGAATATGAAGAACTTGGGTTTATTTATAAAAATAAATTCGAATTTAAATATAGCAGTTATTGGGTAAATTAATTATTGAATTTTATAATTGATTATTGGGTAGATTATCGTATCTTGAGTTTTAAGCTCGATAAAAAATATTTAAAGGCTTGTAAATTTTATATTAAAAATACTGAAGACAACGCAACTTTAAAAATTGAAATTAAACGTGATTTGTTCAGTTTTAAAAATATATCGTTTAAATTGACATTTAAAAATAGCCTCCCGAGGCACAGTCTCAGAATTCAACGAAAACAGTTAGATTGGATCCATGATATTGTATTATTATCGGGTTTCAAATTTCGTAGCTTTTGGAGTTATCATTTAGTCGTACGGGATAGAAACGCGTTGGAAATTATATCAAAATTCAATATAATAATTGGGTTCAAAAAGCTATCTTCTCCATACGATCGAATTAGGACTCGAAACCTTTTCCATTGAGATCAAAATAGGGGTATAACATTATAAACGCCTAGCGGCACGCCTTGAGAGGAGTTCGAGATTTTAAGCTACGAGAATCGAGATAATTTAAAATTTTATTTAATATATATATATATATATATATTTCTCTCCATACTTCATCTGTCTCCCCCATCCATCAGCTTTTTCCCTTCACTTCAGTGTCACTGTAGATGGCCTATTCTAGCACGTAAAGCATCTTCCCCTTCTTTTAAAACTCACCCAGCCAACATTTCAAAATAAAAAAAAAGAATGGTCTCTGTAAAAATCGCGTCCCCTCTTCTAATCATTCAACCGAAAATGAAATTCAAATTCGAAACCAAAATCACGTAAATCCTTTTCCTCTTCTAGTTTTTAATTCATGAAATCAAAGAAGAGAGAATAAACGAAAATCAAATAAAGTATATTCCAAATCAAAGATTACCCGTTCTTTCGAATCGTGATCTCCGGTTCGAAGATCTCAACGGAGATAAGATCCAAATTTAAGCGAGCACGTTCGATTTGGGACGACAGTCGCTAGGGGATTCACGATGAAATTGTGAACGAATGTGGAGCTCGCATGCGATGCTGCCAGTGAGGTAGATGGTCGCGATCGAATCGCGACTGTGGAAGCACACGAGGAGAAGGGGAGACAGCAATGTCAAGGACGTCGGGGTTGCTGCAGCTCGAGATGATGTCAAGTTCACCAGGACTGGAGAAGTCATCAAGTTAATTAAGCTTGTTGGAATCATCGGGATTTGCTGAAGCTCCCAGTGCAGCGACAAAGCCTCAAGTTTCTTTGATCTGACTTCGAACAACTCGACAGGATTCGGTAAGGTCTAGTGCGTCTTGAGAGGGTTTAACTGTAATTGGTAAGTATTTAATTAATTTTGTATTGGAGAGGATTGATTAATTTACTTAATTAAAAATATTATAAAAGTCATAATGTATTCATACGAGGTACCAAAAATCGCATACGACAATCTGGAATGTGTTTGGGGATTTTGGAAGGCAAGTGAAATTTTAATTTAAATTGAACGATGTTTAATTTAATTTAAAAATTGGAACGGATTGCATTTAAAATCAAAGGTGAGGATTTCTCACTCATTTGGATTTCAGTATTTTAATTTAAAATGTTTAAATTTATGTTATTGAATGGATTGATAATTTATAACTATCTATTGGATGACTATTTATATATAGTAGTGTATATATATATATATATTGGAGTGGTTGATATTCCCGCATATATATAGCGGATGAGACCCTATGCGCCACGCATAATGGTGGATGACCCTATATACCACGATATCCCCCTCGACGTGGGATTGGTATTTTTATTGTTGTCTAACATCTGTAGATGCAATAAAAACAGGTTGGAGGGATCCAATTGGATTCTTTAAATATATTAGTATATATATATATATATATAAGTGCTGGATTATTGTGTGTTGAGAATTTTTAAATGATATAATGGCACGGAAATTAATTGTGGAAATATTAAATACCCTAGATATTATTTTAAAATTTATGGAATTAAAAAGATATTTTTTAGTTAAAATATATACATAAAAAATTGGGTATTTTAAAGAGATTGATTTGATTAAGCAAAAATGGGTTTTTGGTCATACAGAAAATATGCTGGAATTATTTTAAATAGAGAGTTTAAAATAAATTATATAAAGGAATTTTTAAAGACTGGATTAAAAAATGATATTCGGGAAAAAGGGTTGAAATCGATATTGAAATAGATGGGCAAAAGTAAATGGATTTTTAAAGGAATTGAATTTATAAAATGGAGAATTTTATAAATGAGATTATTTTTAGTGGAACTCAAAAAGAGTTATAAAAATTTATAAACGGAGTTTATAAGTAAAAGGGAAGCGATATTGGGTGATAAATTTGGAATATAAATTTTACGGAAAGAATTTATATTGGGATATGGAAATAGAGTGAGAAAAATAGAAGATACTATTTTTAAAATGAAGATGGTTAAGGAGACCGGAATGAAAGAAATGGGATGAAAATCGAGAGGGGTTATAGACTGGAAATTTGGTTATCCAGACTTGAAAATGAGTTTTTAAAATAATTTAAGTTTTAAATTTTAAAAAGGAAACTTTTATTTATTAAACTATGAATTTTAAAGTTAGTTAGTATTGAATACTTCAGAAATTAATTTTTAAATACTTGATATTTATTTTAAATAGAATACTAACTTTTAAATCTGCTCTGGAAAGTGATATTATAAAAGGTGTTTCAATATTTTAAATAATTATTTGAATATGTCTTAAAAATAAATTATTATTATTTTCTTTAAAATACTTATATATATATAGGGTTTTGAAATGTTTTAAATTTATGTATAAACCTTCCCGGAAGCCGGGAAAATGGGTTATTCAGTGGATATGATTTATAAGGAAATTCTTAAATGGAATTGGGAAGAAAAGTAAGAAATTTTCCGAAGAAGTTAAATAAAAGTGAACTTCGAAGAATGAAAATAGAATTCATAAAGAAGTACAAACGGAATTGAGTTTATAAGCAAGTATAATTGGGTTTGAAAATATTAAGGAATTAATTAAGGAATTCCAGAAATTTATAGAATTCGTGTGAAACGAGTTGGGAAATTTACAAATAAAGTTGTAAATGATTTTTGAGAAATAAAAATAAGAGGAATATTTTCCAAGTGTTGAATATCAAATAAAGTGAAGAAAATATTCTAAGTATTAGGAAAGGTTGAAAATGTCCCGTGAAGATAAAAAGGGTTTGAAAGCTGTTTTCTAATGTTGGGGAAATTGAAAGTAATATCTTATAATGATATTTTGAGATAACTTTTGGAAAATTTATAATAAGGCCTGATGATTGTTAGGGATGTGTATTGATAGTTAAATAACCGACTATCAAATTTTGGCCAATTTCGTTAATCGTTTCGAAGAGACCGGGATCGGATTTAATCATCCGATAACCACTTCGATCCGGTTTGAATGTAACGAAAGAATACCGTGAAGATGATGAAGACAGTGATTCGGTTTGTCCATACCCAGGACAACTTGTATGGAAGAATGCTATTAGAACATCGTCATTGGATGACGATGAGCATTCTAAGTGAATGTGTTCTTTAAAAGGTAACGCTTAGCCTCGAGCCTCATCAACCAGGGAATGACTAAAACAGGAGAGATGCAACAAGGCTAAGTGGGTAGCACCCAAGTAGGGTAAGGTTACCCCTATCTAGAGTCCTTTTTATTCGGCTGTGTGGCGGTTGCTGATCCCAACCGCGGGTAATCTTATTCGGGCTATCTAGGTTAGGGGTAGTCCGGTCTTGTGTTGTAGGGAATTGGGAGTGGTCCTCGGTACATTGTTCTAGAGGTGTACTGTGACGGGCGGTACCTCAGTAGCCCAGTCATTCGATGGAATCCATTCTCCAATAAGCGCCGTACGGTTTTGATTGTGCCCAACTATGCTGGAACGTGAGAGGCAATCATTTTAGCTATATTCTATTTACTTTCTATAGACACTATCATAATATCAGACGGATTTAATAAAAATGTTTTGGTTATCGTAAGGTAAAAACCCGTTGTGTTTATTGGTGACGTGGTCTTATGAGATACCTTTGTTTTTCAAAGGATTTTGAAAAGTGAATAGTTCAATTTGAGTGTGTTTTCTCACGCTGGTTTTCCAGACTGACTCGGATGTTATTTTATTATGATGCTCGGGTCAGACCGAGTATTACAGATTCAGGATAGGATGCTATGGAGCTCAGGAGATGAGCTGGATGACGAGGCGTATTTCCGTAGATATGTATTTCCGCTGTGTAAGGACAAGTTATTGAACTGTCCAGATTTGATGTAATGATTGTGTACTCTGATGATTGTAAGTATTAGACAGTTATAGATTCTTGTATTTAAAATCTGTTATTATATGTTATACTTTGTTCCGCTGCGATTGTGAGATTCTGTGTAGTTTCTCTTTTCTTCTACCTTTTTTTTCTTCTTCACCCCTAATGAACTGGTATTTCCGGCACTCGACTACTCGGAAGTCTATACAATGGACATATAGATGTCGATTTTCGAGGTCGAAAATCTCTGGTCTGTTACATGAGGTGTTTGTACATAGGTAGGTGGGGAAGGCTGCTTCGGTGATGGAAGGCTGGAGCTTTGGATTTGTGGGGCTCTTGCATGGCAGGTTGGAGGCGGGGCTTGGCAGTTCGGGTGAAGGTCTAGATCTGGCACTTGTAGGGCTTTGCACAACGGGAAGGAGGCTAAGGTGGAGGAAGCTAGGGTGGTGAGTTTTTGGCCGAGGGTGGAGGTGATGTAGGCAGGTAGAGGCGGCTACGGTGGGGGAGGTTGGTGGTTCTGGCGGGTTGGAAGCAGGTCGAGGGTGGAGGAAGGCAAAGGCAAGCATATAGTGGTTGGATGCGGATTTGGTTGCGGGTTGGTCGTGCTAGGGTAGTCGGAGGTTATGCACGCGAAAGGTGGGGTGATCAAGAAAAAGAAGAAATGATAACTCGATCCACTTTCATGACAAACTATAATTGCGGTCGAAACTTTATTACTACACAGTATTTTCATAAGCACATGCTACCTGCTCCTACTTACTGCTCATTTTGTGGCTTAAAGATATTCTTTCATGAGACATTAGAGATTTGCTGTAAGAATGGTAAAATTACCATTCAAAGACCAACAACACCTCAACAGCTACTAGATTTGTATTTTGATCAAACCGAAGTTGGTATGCATTTTAGAACTAACATAAGATCTTATAATAATGCTTTTGCTTTTACATCGATGGGTGCTAACATTGATCATAACTTAGAAAATGCAACAAATGGAGTTTATTCATATCGTGCACAAGGCTCCGTATATCATAACATTGGTAGTTCTTTACCTATGGATGGAATGGGACCAAGATATTTGCAGTTAAATATTTATGATACTGACCACGGGATTGAAAATAGACAACATGATAATGCAGCAATGAGGCCAGACCTACTTTTGACATTAAAACAAATTTTAGATATCCACAATCCTTTTGTACAATTTGACATTTGAGCCAGCGGGATGACATACAAAATTGTAGAATAAAAATAAAAGAGCTTGTAGTAAATAGACACATTTATGAGTTTCCAACTACGTCACAAGTAGCAGGTATCATTATAGGAGATGAGGAAGGTACCAATTTGAATAATAAGGATATTATAGTTCAAACAAGAAGTGGAAATTTACAAAGGGTTCAAGATACTGTAGGGTTTTAAGATCCATCACAATATCCACTTTTATTACCATATGGTGAACATGGATGGGATCTACACATACATGACAATGGAGCCACAATAACAAGTTGTAGAGCTTATTATTCTCATCTTTTACAGGAAAATAACAATTACCATTTACCTTTACTTACTTTTATTTTTATAATCATTAGTGATTTATTTATGTGTTTAGATACGATCAATGGAGATGTCACTAATTTGCATGGCGGTCGCCTATTGCAGTAGTATGTGGTTGACAATTATGTTAAAATAAAAACTATGAGACTAAGATACCTCCGTAACAGTCAAGATACTATTGGAGCTGAATTATATCAAGGTTTACAGGATGCTCTAACTTTTGGAGAGACAACTGCCGGTTAGTAATACTTCATAATCAATTATTTATTATGTTTCTGTAACTTTATATAAAAATTATATTTTGTAATTTTATTTCATTTTACTATAACCTTTAGGAAATATTGGTGTTCGAAAAATTCTTCCATCATCTCACACCGGTAGTCCTCGAGATATGCATAATCGATAGCAAGATGTAATGGCAATAGTGCGAAGGTATGGAAAACCTGATTTATTTATTACTATCACATGTAATGTTAAGTGGTTAGAGATTACACAAGAACTACTACCCGGTCAACAAGCACAAGATAGACCCGATTTAACAACAAGGATATTTCGTGCAAAATTAGACCAACTAAAACACGACTTATATGAAAAAGGTGTATTAGGTAAAGTCATTGCGCATGTGCACGTCATTGAGTTTCAAAAGAGAGGTCTACCCCCATTCACATATATTAATTATTCTACATGATAAGATTAAAAAACCTGATGATTATGATGCTTTAGTGAGGGCTGAAATCCCGGATAAAGATTTAGAACCAGAATTACATACTGCAGTTATAAAACATATGGTTCATACTCCATGCGGTCATTTCAATGCTAACGCCACATGCGTGAAAAATAATCAATGTAAGAAAGGAATTCCAAAGTCTTTTGCACCTATAACTTTACAAGGAAGTGATTCGTATCCGATTTATAGAAGACATGACAGTGGAATAAAAGTACAAAGAGGTGGACAAATAATTGACAATCGCTGGGTCTTTCCTTATAATCCTTATTTACTACTAAAATATGATTGTCATATAAATGTTTAAATTTGTTCATGTATTACATCTTTGAAATAGTTATATAAATATGTTTATAAAGGGTCGGATCGTGAACCTATCTTCTAACACAAACGATAAGGATGAAATTTCTTAGTTTGTTAACACTAGATGGATTTGTGCACCTGAGTCAGTATGGCGAACATTTAAATTTCCACTAAGTTCCATTTCTCCTTTTGTTATAGGACTACAAATACATCTTCCAAAGAGACAACAACTACAATTTAGTGCGAACGAAAACTTTGAAACTATTTTGAGTGATGAACATAGATCTAAAACAATGCTTACTGAATTTTTCACTAAGAATATTAACGATGTAAATGCACGTCAATACTTATACTATGAATTTAATGAAAAATATTAGTGGGAATACAATAAAAAAGAATGGATATGTAGACAAAACAATCGTAAGGTAATTGGTCGAATTTATATAGTATCTCATACAGAAGGTGATCGGTTTTATTTACGATTACTTTTAAACCATGTTAGAGGCCCAATATCTTTTACGCACTAACTTACTGTTAATGGAACTCACTATAACACCTTTAAAGAAGCCGCAAAACATAGAGGTTTGCTCGAAAATGATAATAGTATAAAGGAATGTTTACAAGATGCTTCAAACACACGCATGCCCACTGCTTTAAGAAGATTGTTCGTCACAATTTTAGTGTAATGTGAGCCTTGCATGGTGCGAGAATTAAGGGATGAGATTTTACCATATTTAATTGAAGATTATCCTTCTACGCATACATTAACCAAAATAATACGTATTTAATAAATCGATGTTTTTCGACCTTAATAACCTCCTAAAACAATATAACAAAACTATTTTTGACTATGACATCCCTCATAACAATCTAGAGTTTTCCCACCACTATAATAGTTCAACCATTAATTTATAAGAACAATCTATAGAGATACCACAAACCGATATCGGTTCTATAAATAACTTAAACACAGAACAAAATGATGCATTTCAAATGATCATGCATTCAGTAAAAGAAAAAAATAACTCAATATATTTCATAGATGGTCCAGGAGGTACAGGAAAAACGTATGTTTATAAAGCAATTTTAGCCCATATACAAATCCAAGACCTTATTGCTATTATGGTTGCTACCTCTGGAATTGCTTCTCTAGCGTTGCCTGGATGTCGAATTGCGCACTCTAGATTGAAAATTCCTATCAAATTGGATTCTTTGTCAACATGTTACATTCCTAAACAATCCGATAATGCAAAACTATTACGTGTGGCCACTGTTATATTATGGGATGAAGCAATAATGGCTCATCGTTATGCATTTGAAGCCTTAGACAGAACATTAAGGGACCTAACAGGTATAAATACACCATTTGGTGGAAAGATTATTATATTAGGTGGTGATTTTCGGCAAGTACTACCCATTTCGTAAAAGGTACTAGAGCTCAAATAGTCGATTCATGTATAGTATGATCATATTTGTGGACAAGTGTACATGTAATTCATTTAACACAAAATATGCGAGCGAGAAATGATCAATCATTTGCCAAATTACTTTTACGTATTGGAAATGGAACGAAACCTTATGTACAAGATGACCTTATTAAACTCCCAGATGATATTTTTATATCCAACACCAATGCAAGTTCTTTATGTCGTTTAATTGAGGAAGTCTTCCCTACACTCCATGAAAAATTAGGTGACACTGATTATATAATGAATAGAGCAATATTAATACCAAGAAATGAAACAATAGATGAGATAAATAGTACAATCATACATATGTTTCCAGGAGAGGAAAATGTTTATTATTCTTTTGATTGAGTTGAAGATGATACTACTAATTTGTATCAGTCGGAATTTCTAAACTCGCTTGCTCTAGGTGGCTTGCCATCACATAAACTAACACTTAAAGTAGGATCCCAATAATGTTACTTAGAAATATTGACCCCCAAAATTGGATTATGTAATGGAACAAGATTAATATGTCGTAGCATCCATAGAAATTTCATTGATGCAAAAATTACAGTTAGTCATTATCGTGGTACAAGGGTGTTTATTCCACGTATACCCCTAAAGCCTTCTGAAAATTAACATGCCTTTTAATTTAATTCGCAAACAATTCCCAATTAAACTATCATTTGCTTTAATGATTAATTAATCACAAGGACAAACCAGTCCTCGTGTTGGAATTTATCTTCCAGAGCACGTTTTTAGTCATGGTCAACCATATGTGGCGTTATCCAGAGGATTTGCACGAAACTCAATAAAGATTTTAGTACAAAATGGAAAAATTCTACGTAACAGGGGAACTCACACTAGAAATATAGTGTACAAAGATTATTTATTATTGTGTAATCAAAACCTAAACTAATTAGAATTAAGAGTATCTTTTCCATTAAACTTTTTTTAATATAAATTATTCATTTTCAAAATCGTTTTGAGTAATGTCGTTCTACATTTACCAAAGGGACTTCATTATTTCACTTATATTTCATTTACTTTTCTTAACCTGTATTAATTTATGCTCAAATTTGAAACTTTCGTTTACGTCAAATATATAACAATAATAATTTTAAATTTTTATGGTCATTATAGAAACATGAATTACATAAAATAAACCTTAAAAAATGTTTTTAACTCCGCCATCACTTACTAATTAGTGATGCCGGTCTAAAGCCCGGATAAAGGAGGAGAGAAAACAATTTATGAACAAATGGTGACATTTTTCTTCGTTCACGTCAATAGATAGCAACACTATAGTCATGTAGGAATAACAGCAAAATGACAGTATAAGTATGCAAACTGAACCGGTAAGCTGAGGCAGTTGTAGGACAAGGCATGTTTTGGACAGGGGATAAACTGAGGCAATTATAGGAAAAGGCATGTTTTGGACATGGGATGATCTGAGCATACGAGCCTACTCTGGATATGCGAACAAAATCTGAGCTGCTTGCAACATCATGCCATGGTAAGGACTAAAGATCATCCAATTGTTTATACAATATGGCGCATGCATGCAAAACAAAGTCAGATATTATATAAAAAGTAGCGTATGAAAAATATATACACTGAAAAAATATGCATGTTTGTATGTACTATTTTACATAAAAATAAGTTAACTCACGGTTATCTTTGCACACGTCCAACGGATGTGTCATACATACTGGTAATAATAATAGAAATAGTAATAATTGTACCAATAGTAATAGGGACCAAAGACCAAACACTACGTCTTAGGCTCCTATTTATTAGTCCTATAATCTAAAACTTGTAACACTACCCCTAAACCAACTCTATGCAAAAAAACTCCTAGCTCATGGTTCTGGTACGTGGATTGCTAACTTCCACGCGCCCCTATCCGACACCAACTCTTCGGATATATTATAATCCTTCAACTCCTTTTTTACTACTTCCTCCCATGCCAACCTTGGTTGACCTCTACCTCTCCCTGAGCATTCGATGCGGCATAAAATTCCAACGCACACAGGTGCCTCAGGAGGCCTCCGTTGGAGATGTCCAAACCATCTTAAGTGGTGTTGGACTGGCTTCTCCTCAATTGGTGTTACTCCAAGTTTGTCATGTATATCATCATTTCTAATTTAGTCTTGTCTTGTATGACCACGGCTCCATCATAGCATACGCATCTCTACTACACTTATCTTTTTGACATGTTGTGTTTTAGTAGGCCAATATTCTGCACCATACATACTGCCATAGAGAATGCCATGTAGAACTTTTCTTTAAGCTTTTGTGGGACTTTCCTGTCATATAGAATGCCAGACGCTAGTCACCATTTCACCCATCCTGCTCGAATTCTAAAACTAACATCTTCGTCCGTGTCACCATCATACCGCAACATTGATCCTAAATATCAAAAAGATTCCTTCTTGGGCACTACTTGTCCGGCCAGGGTGACATCTTTATCCTCTGACTTGACAACGCTGAACTCGCACTTCATATACTTTGTTTTAGTTCTACTAAGTCTAAAACCCTTTGAAAACTAGTTTATATTCAAATATAAATAACTTATATTCAAATATAGGGATTATATGAATATTTGGATTGTGGATTAAATATTAACTAAATGGATTATTAGTCTTATTTAACTCCTTTTAATTAATAAATAATAACGGTGAACTCATTTTGTGAATTTATTTACAATAATAAATAGTTCGAATAAATAACAAGAAAATCAATTGTTAATAAAACGACTTGATTTTTAATGATGCAATTTTAAATGAATTTATAGGATTTTTCCATATTTTTTAATTAAAAAAATATTTAAATTTTCGTTTGACGTATACTTCGGCAAACGATGGTATTTTTGAAATTCCGTTGAATAAGTAATTAGTGTATTTTATTGTTGTTTTGTGATCGTGTCGCATTGTTTTGCACGGTCATATTTTTATTTATGTCATTCGCGGTTCATACGCGAACAAAACTCTGTGCAACGAAGTGTTGGAAATTGTAAAATAAGCCTAACCTAAAACAAGTCTGTTCTTCTTTTCCCCCTTTTACATTTCAACTTCCCTCCTTCCCTTTACAGTAAAGAAAAAAATGGCATCCGCCTTTCAAAATTCAAAATCAAATCATCCACTTAACGAAAAAAATATAAAACTAGATCCATTAAGTTCGTATGAGTGTTAGCTGCAACTCCATATGCATTTTGTCACATGTGGTTATGGTTGAGAATGATCGACATGAGAGGCATAACTAGGGTTTTGATTTGTCGATGATCTAGGCTTCGTTAGGCGAATCGGAGTGTGGATTTACGTTTGTGGTTGAGAATGGCATCTTGCGGTCGGGTTTGGGAAGGTGTGACTCCTCTTTGTGAATCACGTCAATGCATTGTAACGGCAGCGAAGCCACCAGGTCGTAATCGTTTGTAGAGGGTTGAGCTTCAGATGACGACGACAAAGGTGTAGCACTTGCATAGAGAAGATGATTGGAAGTTGTGTGAAGTTTCATGGAGTATTGGATGAGAAATTGGAGATGGAAGGATCGACCATGGATTTCATGCCCGTATCTGTGGATTTGCGTGTACAGGGGAATGATTTGGGGATAGGAAAGATGATTTGATAGGTAATTATTATGTAATTAACTAATTAATTAATTTAATTCAAAATCTTATATAATCGATAACTCTTGCATACGAGATCAGATTTGGACATGGTCTTTTATGTTGAACTTGTATCGATATTATCTACGCATTGAAGTTGGATTCGTTAAATTTCGAACTAGTGAAATTTTGAGCTCGTTCGATTTTTGATCGAATCGGAATGCGAAAGCATCAACTAGAATTTTGGTAAGTTTACACACCTTTAAATAAATTATATGATATCTTTATTGCTATGGATTATTGTTGAATGCTTGGATGATAGTTTATATAGTGTTTGCTTGGATTTGATTCCCATTTGGAAGCGGGTGGCATAAATAACCATTGTTTTGCAAGGAACAAAAGCAAGAGGAAGTTGAAGTGTATACGTAGTGAATAGATCGTTATGGAACACTTCGAAATACACATACATATACGTGATTCACATGAGACTTTTGTAGAGAGACCTCAAGGGGTTTCTCGCCAATATTGAGTTACTTATATTTTATGTTACTTATATTAATGTTTGGTTGAAGTATTTGTGACATACTGTTAGATTTATGTAAGTGTCGTTATAGCGATTATCGTTATACCGTCACTTATGAAATATCTTATTAAACATACACATGCGTTGAACTTGTGCTTGTATTTTTTATAAAATAAATGTTTAGTCGAGTTTTGCACTTTGAAATTTTTCAAACTATTTTTTTCAAGTATTATTGAGAATTTTAAAGTAAAGGATAAGTGTTGTTTAAAATTATTAAAAAGAGTTATAAATTTGATTAATTATCTTTCGAGATAATTAATGTTGTCGTAAATTTATAAAAAGATTATAAATTTGATTAATTTTCTTTCGGGATAATTAATGTTAATTTAAGTTTGTAGAAAGATTTTAAATTTGATTCATTTTCCTCAGGATAATTAATGTGGTTTTAAATTTATAAAAGAGTTATATCAATTATCTTTCAGAATGATCAACATTGTTTTGCATTTATAAAAGTATTTTAAATTGATTTATTATCTTCCAGAATAATAAATGTTGATTTAAAGTTATAAATGATAGTTTATAAATGAGCAAATCTTTAAAAAGAGATGTTTAAAAGTAAACCTAACTGTAAATTATTTTGGGTTTATAGTAAACGGTGTTTTAATGATATTTTTTACCTTTCTTTAATATACTTAGAAATATAATTTTCACTTTAAAAAGAATATTTTAAAAAGTGTTTTTAAAGTGTTTTACAAATATTTATGATGTGACAATCAAGCACAACAGTGGGTCAAATGTTTTAAAAGTTTGATTTGTTTATAGAAAATATTTAGTCTTACACTTAGCACTAAACATTAAAAGAACTCTTCATATTCTTAAAGTTAAGAATGTTGTCGTTAAGAGGTGGGAAGCATCATTGGCCTTACTTATCGGGTCCATTGTTTTCCCTGAGATAATGCTGGTTCGAGAATGACAAGTTGCGATAAGTATATGAGATTTTAATTTCCTTATACGATCGTTTGTCATTCCCGATAGTTGATTTATTGATTATCAATTTTGCTATTTTCTTTGAGTTTCGTCAAATTAAGATGATTTGTTGCTCATTTGAGGGTTGATATCCTTTGTCGAAAATGAATAAAACCAAAGAGTGAGTGGACGTCAAGTTATGTGGGGTTGCTTCCATTTGGGTATCTTAACATCTATTCTTATTGGATTCGGTTGTATGTGCGCGGAGATGTGAAATGCTTGGATTCTCGGTAAGGTTGGTAGGGTCCGGCTTGGACATTTTTTGAGAGCCATCATAGTTCTCTAGTATATTTTCTAGAGATATACTTTCGATAAGGGGGCGAATCCTCCTAGTCATTGTTGGAAAAATTCCTTTTCCTTATTTGATTTAAATCTTTGAATTATTTTCTTAATTCCATCGAGAAGTGCTTGGAACTCTTCTTGATGTTTAATTATTTATGTCATTCTTTAAGTTTGGATGTTGATCTTATTTATGCCCATTCTTTCAAGTTCGGGATCTA
Organism: Allium fistulosum; assembly: GCA_030737815.1. Lineage (NCBI taxonomy): Eukaryota > Viridiplantae > Streptophyta > Magnoliopsida > Asparagales > Amaryllidaceae > Allium > Allium fistulosum. Next base: position 686,864,702 of record CM060908.1, on the reverse strand, counting down.
TTCTAATTTATTTCCATTCTTTCATGTATGGAAGTTGTTCTTGTGATTCTTGTGAGGTAAAACTCGTTTCGTGTTTAGCAGCGTGGTCTCACAGAATTACTATATGTTCATCATATTTCTTGAGTTTTCTCATGTTGGTTTTTCAGACTGATCCAGGTGTTATTTTATTACAATGGTCGTGTCAGACCAAGTTTTTTTCTAGGTTGTTGTTGGTGGGAAATGGAGCTCATGGAGTAGAGATGGATATTCACATGCCATAGTATTTTAGCTTCCACTGTATTATTATGTATACCCATTAGAAATTGTAAGGTCGGGAAGTTAAAACTGTCCAGACTGATGAGGTTTGTTTTTAACTCTGATATACCATGTATCTTAGAGTGACAACTTTTGTTGTCTTTGTTATATTATATGTGATCATTCTACTGTGAGATTCTATTTTCCGTGTTCTTTTTCTTATTACCCTAACAATATGCGTATCCGACACTTGGTTGCACGACATTTGAATACCGTGGATGTATTAAGTGCCGACTTTTGAGGTCGAAAAGGCGGGTCGTTACATATACAAAAAGGAATAATACCAATCTCAACTCATATTAATATAATAGAATAACTCCTCTATCTTAAGGAACAAACCTTACAATTTAAACCTTTCATATTCTATTCAACTTTTGCACTTACCACCTTGGAGTGAAAAAGTGGTTCATACTTATTTAATCTACAAAAATAGGTGATGCAAACTATAAATAATCGAAATCATACTTTACACTCCATTTCTAACTTTATTTATTTTTAGAATCCTTTTACACTACAAGAGAAATCAAAAGAGATGAAATGGAATAGATTATGAATTGCTTTACACTACAAAACAATTTAAATTCCAACAGATTCGAAGATTGACATTTATTTAGGGAAAATTCGGGGGTTTTAGAAGTTTTGTTTTCATTTACCAAAATTTCCCAAGGCATACATCAAATCCAAATAAATACTACTCAATTACAAAAATGTGAAAACTTGATATTTCCACTCACATAAAATTTGTTTGCTTCCTAACTAGATTTGATTTTCACCACGTCCAATTCCCTTTCAGATCTTTAACTTTTGGAATATACAACAAAGTGAATTGTGTATGGAATTTAGATTTAGAATAAAAAATAGAGAGGAATAGAATTAGAAATTAAAAGAAATAAACATCTAAACCTCTTATCTAAAAATCCTAACTGATTTTGAAATCTAAAGAAGAAGAAGGAATCTGGCAAAGCTTTGCCATCGTCACCAAAATTTTATGAAGAAAAGTGGAGGGTCTAGGGGTCTAGTTGTAACAACCCGCATATTTTACGATTGAGTATTTAAATATTTTATCGTTAGTCGGATTATAGTCCCAAAGGCTACTTTTTGCATACGGCCGAATTAGGACTCGGGACCACTTCCATTGAGTTCAAAACTCCATTTGCGATCTTTTTAAGTATAAACTTTGATATGTTTGGAGATAGTAGAATTTTGCTACCTTTTCCACTTAGGGCTTTGGTCTTGTTTCAGCTCATTAGACCCAAGCTTCACCCCCTCCTCTCTTCATTACCTTACTTCTATTTCCTAATACTCAAGCTTTTACAACAATGGAGAGAGGAATGGGAAATTAAAACTCCAAGCCCCAGTTTTCTTTTGCAAATCAAGTTCTAGCTCCAAACTAATAGAAGAAGCTTTGGTAAGCCTCCTCTTCTTCTTCTCCAACTCATTCTCTTATCAATTTCAGAAATTCCTAAACCTAACTTAGGAAATGTTTCTCTTTTTAGCCTAGATTCAAGGTTGTTGAGTTGGAATTGAAGTGTGATTGCTCTTGCCATTGCTCTATAGCTTCTTCTTCATTTGTTTTGGGTTTAAAGGTGAGATTTTTATCTCACATCTTAGTCTATAATTATCTTCGATTGTTAGGTATGAATTCCTAACACTTATTCTTGTGCAATTGATTTTGGTTTGGATTGATTTGGTGTATATTCCAATTTTTGGTGTTTTGAAATCAAAATCTATGAAAATCCTTTTATGGATATTTGGACATTGATATTTGAGGCATGTCGAAGAGCCGTTAAGGCTGGGTTGTCGCTTGGCGTAAATCCTTAGTCGTTGTTGCTCGATCGATCGCTTCCGGTATTCATTTGGCTATTTTTGGCCTAGGTTCAGGGAATGCCCTGAACCCCAGTTTCAAACGTCTGAATCTATTGTTTCAGACGTTTGAATTGGTTCGTTTTGAACCAGAAAGGAAATAGGCTAAAAAGTGCCTATTTCAAACGTCTGAAATCAAGGATTCAGACGTCTGAATTCTATTCTGGAAAATATTTTAATTTCTAGATTCAGACGTCTGAATCCTTGATTTCAGACGTCTGAATCTGCAGTCTTTTGCCTATTTTCCTATTGAGCTTGAATTTCCAACATTAATCGATTCGTGTTGATTCCCTTTTTGTTGTTATCATTTATTATCGGCTTTGATGACATTTTCTTTGTGATTTTTGGGAATGTCCATTTTGATGGATTCAGTATCAATTTCTTTGGATTTTATTCACGTCTTTTAATGTGAATTTTGGTGATTGATTGTTCTACAATCATTTTTGTGATTTGTCACTTTAAAAATATAAAGGTTTCAATACTAGTAGTAAATATCAAAACTCTTTCATCAAAACGATTTCAAATCTATTTTCAATACCAAACTCGTTTATAAAACCGTTTTCCAATCTATTAGTATATACAAACCTTTACCTCACTCGGATGAGAAATCTAATTAAACGGCTTAGTAAAACAAGTGGTATGAAACGCTTGCGTTTGCTTCGTCGGTTAATTCTTGGACTTGTTCGACTGAACCTCTTGTGACAATTTTCTAGTGAAGATCTACAGTTTGTTCGTAAATATTTAAGTTAAGCAAGTGGTTATGGGACATGAAGCTAAACTCATATATTTACTAGCTTAGTGTAATTGACACTTCTTGATGATCAATGACGATCATTTTTGTGATTTGGACTAGCAATTGTGCGATGTCTCTTTGTCTGCGAGGGAGACTAAACCCCGTTTGTGTGATGTTTCGACTCACATATGTGGGGTAGCGACCCATGGTCTTCGGGCCGTTCTTATGGAGCCTCGGCTCAAAATTAATGGTTAGCTACCATGGAATAGCGTTCCGTTTTGTGATACACGTGTTGGTGAGTTTTCATACTCCCGTTCTTGTGATAGGCCTCCCTATTTTGTGATTTCTGGAATTCTTGTGATGATTTCTAGAATTTTGTGCTTAACCAATTTTAGTGATTTCCATTGATAAGTTTTATCAATTTTTTTGTGCATTGGTGAATTTGTGTGTCAATGACTTTTTGTGAATAAAATTTTAGGGTATGATACCCCTTTTTATCTTTGAGAAGATTCTTGTGATATTGATTAATCTCTTGTTGATGTTCATTTACATACTTTTCATAGTATGTCATTATGGTTATTATATGTTTATGCCATATCTCATATTCTATATCATATCATCTGATATTTATAGCTAGACTGATCCGTTTATTATTTTCGTATTAAATAATACTCGGGTCAGACCGAGATGTTACAAGTGCTTCTGCTTGACTCCTCATCGGGGATTATTGTTCTGACTTTTGGCTAACTACACTATATTTGTATTTTTTGTTGTTATACATTCGAGATATTGACTCTATGATGTATACATATTCTTTTGTCTAGCACTTGTATCTATTCTTGTGATATTGTGGATCTTATTTGACCACTACTCTGATGTACACTTTTATGTGTTATATTCATATCTGTTTCCGCCTTTGAGATATGAACATCTGTGACTGATTTATGTTATGTTTATTTCTATATTTGTTTCCGAGGTCCATATAGCCACTGTGTAGTAGCTTTGAGTTTGTATCGGTATGTCAGATTTCCTCTTGAGATGAAAAGTTATATTTTTATCTGGCATATCGGTACTCGCACAAAGCAATTACACAGATGGTCGCTCCTCAACAGCCTTATTCTCCGTGCTAGTTGACGGCATTACCCCGTAGTGTCCTTGGCTAGCGTGGGTATAGAGGTGGGGCGTCACAGCTTGGTATCAGAGCCAAACTTCGGAACAATGTAGAATAATCTAGCAAGGATCATTGTCCTAAGGCTTTCTTAGGAATCGTGCCATAGGATTTAATTCGGATCTTCGTATCGTTCTATCCTATTTCTTTTTATGATTCCTTGTTTTATCAATCAAGTTTGTTTGATATTCATTCTGAGATTAACCTTTTTCTCTTTTCTTTCTTTCTTAAAGAAAAGAAATGGTTAGACCTGGCCATCCCAGCGCCAGTCAATCTAGTGCTACTCCCCAGGATGGAGTTTTTATGTCTGCCCAGCAGCTTCTTGATCTAGTAAGAAATGCTCAAGCTGTCGGACCTATTCCTGAACCTACTCACCCTAAGTCTGGATTCGCACGCTTGTGCAATGATTATACCAACTTGGGTGGGAAGCCATTCAAAGGTTCTGAAACTATTATTGAAGTCCAGGCTTGGCTCAGAACATGCGATCGAATCTTTTCTCGCATGAATCTTATTGATCTTCACCGAGTTCAGGTGGCCTCTAGTATGCTCCAAGAAAGAGCATTGGACTGGTACGAGCTTCTTATCTCCGAAATTAATGAATCGGATCTTACTTGGGAGCAATTCCAGGAACGATTCGAATTAAAGTTTGTGCCAGAAGCTGAGAAAGTGTCTTTGGCTCGTCGTTTCATAGACCTTGTTCAAGGTGAATCCTCCGTGGCAGATTATGTCGCATCTTTCGAGTCACTTTCTAAATATGGGGTTGAGTACATCAACACCCCCATTGAAGAAGAACCAAAGGTTTGTCTATGGCTTACACAAAAATCTCAAGAAGCCATTACTTCTAAAATTGGAAGTTTCTTTTGATCAACTCATTGACATCGCTCTTCGTCTTGAAGAGGCGGATAGGGAAAGTGATGTTGAAGTTGCGGGTGCCAAACCAAACTTCAACAACAAGAAAAGGCCTAATAAGTCCAAAGGCCCTTATCCCAATAAAAAGGGGAAACAAGCATCTCCTGCAGCAAAAACTTCTTCCTCTAGTAGTGGGCAATGCTACAACTGTAGTTCTAAGGACCATTTTGCGAACAAGTGTTCGAAGCCCCGTTCTTGTCGCTATTGTAAGAGCCCGGATCATTATATACATTTATGCCCCAGACTTCAAGGCAAGAAGGAGGGAAAGTTAAACGTGGCACAAGCCTCTGACAACACATCTCGTGGTCAAGGTATGTCTCATTCTATTCTTGATGGCATCATTATATTTCGTGATCAACCTATTCGAGTTCTTTTTGACACGGGTGCGTCCCATTCTTTTATATCAAAAGAACTTGTTGATACATTTTCTTTGGATGTTTTGTGTTTAATGACTTCTTTGAGAATTGCGAATCCGGTTGGTGGATCCGCAACAATTAGTTTGCTTTGTAAAGATGCCGAGATTATTTTGTGTGATTTTTCTTTCCGAGCCGATTTGCATGTTATGCGTTACTTAGGCTTTGGAATGATTTTGGGTATGGATTGGCTTAACCGTTATGAAGCTCATATCCTATGTCCTGAGCGGACTATTTATCTCCGACATCCGCAATCCGTAAAGCAGATTTCAATTATTCTTAAAGATTCGGATTCCACTTTGGCCGCATCTTTATATTCTTTAAATCCTCGTGATGATGATAATGATGATGAGGAAGATGTCATTTCTCGTATTCACGTCGTTCGTGAATTTTCCGACATATTTGAACCCGTTTTAGGATTACCACCTAAGCGAGCAATTGAGTTCAAAATTAATCTTATCCCTGGAGCTCAACCTATTACTCGTCCTCCTTATCGCATGTCCAATAAGGAGAATGAGGAGATGCGCAAACAATTATCTGAATTGGAGAAGAAGCATTTTATTTGCTCTAGTTCCTCGCCTTGGGGAGCTTCAGCTATTTTCGTAAAGAAATCCGATGGTACACTTAGGCTTTGCATTGACTACCGCAAGCTTAATGATCTTACAATTAAAAATAAATATCCTTTACCTCGGATTGATGATCTGTTCGATTAGCTTAGCGGTGCTAGAGTCTTTTCACAATTGGACTTGGCTACCGGCTTTCATCAGCTTCGAATTGCAGAGGATAGCATTCCTTTGACATCGTTCCGTACTTGCTATGGATCTTATGAATGGCTTGTTATGCCATTTGGTTTAACGAATGCACCGGCTTATTTCGTTGACCTCATGAATCGAGTTTCCAAAGATTTCCTCGATCGATTTGTACTCATCTTTATCGATGATATTCTTGTGTATTCAAAAACCGAGGAGGAACATGAAAGGCATCTTCGGATTGTGTTGGAAACTCTTAGGAGTAATAAATTAAAGGCAAAGTTTTCTAAATGCCACTTTTGGCAATCTCGTGTGAAGTTTCTCGGTCATATTATTTCCGAATCCGGAATTTCTGTGGATCCTTCAAAGATTGAAGCGATTCAAGATTGGAAGAGACCGAAGAGTGTGACGGAAATCCGTAGCTTTCTTGGATTGGCGGGATATTACCGTCGTTTCATAAAAGACTTTTCTAAAATTTCCGTGCCTCTTACTAGTTTGACAAAGAAGGGAGCTAAATACATTTGGTCGGACAAATGTGAAGCTTCTTTTCAGAAATTAAAAGAACTCCTTTTCGATGCTCCTATTCTTGTGATTCCCGAAGGAAACCAAGATTTTATTGTGTATACCGATGCTAGTCGCATTGGTTTGGGTGCCGTGCTTATGCAAAGAGAACGTGTTATTGCTTATGCTTCTAGGCAATTGAAGCCAGCCGAGACTAGATATGCCACTCATGATTTAGAGCTCGCGGCTATTGTTTTCGCTCTTAGAATTTGGCGCCATTATCTTTTGGGGGAGAAATTTGTTCTCTACACCGATCATAAATCTTTAAAGTATTTATTTTCCTAAAAGGAACTTAATTTGCATCAACAACGTTGGCTCGAGTTCCTTGCATCATATGACCTTGATATTCTTTATACTCCCGGAAAGGGAAATCGTGTTGCAGACGCCCTTAGCCGAAAGCAACAAGCGGTTGTTTCTATGATGATATCCAAATGGAACGATCTCGAGACTTTGTCTACTTGTGAGATTCGAGATCGTGTATCCGATTTATGTTCATCTCTTGTTTTATGTAGCCTTGAGGCTCATCCATCTCTTTTGGACCGCATTCTTGAAGCTCAAAAGCTAGATCCTGAATTGGCTCTTCTTGGCCAAACTTTTAGGTATAAAATTAATATTGAGAGTATGAAAGACTTTGGTATTGATTCTCGTGGCGGTATTCGAAAATTAGGTAGACTTGTCGTACCAAAAATTGGTGATCTTCGCAAAGACATATTAGAAGATTCCCATCGTTCTAAATTCACCATTCATCCCAGTAGTAGTAAAATGTACGGGGATATGAAGCGACTTTATTATTGGGAGGGAATGAAATTTGATATCGCTAACTTCGTTAAGCATTGCATGACTTGCCAACTCATTAAGGCCGAGCATCAAAGGCCCGGTGGGTTATTGCAACCTTTAGACATCCCAATATGGAAGTGGGATCATATTTCCATGGATTTTATTAATGGCCTTCCCCGTTCTCGTTCGGATCATGATAGCTTATGGGTGATTGTTGATAGATTTACTAAATCCGCCCATTTTATTCCCGTTCGGTCTAATCGGACCGTTCCTCTTTTGGCCAAACTCCTTATTAAAGAAATTATTAAATTGCATGGAGTTCCTACTTCTATTGTTAGTGATCATGATCCATTGTTTACTAGTGGATTTTGGAAGAGTCTTCAAAAAGCTTTGGGAACGAAGCTTAATTTTAGCACCGCTTATCATCCGCAGTCCGATGGACAAACTGAGCGTGTGAATCAAACTCTAGAAGATCTTCTTCGTGCTTGTGTTCTAGATTTTGGTGGAAGTTGGGAAGATCACATCTCTCTTGTTGAATTTTCCTATAATAATAGCTTCCAATCTAGTATTGGTATGGCACCTTACGAGGCACTTTATGGAAGGCCATGCCGATCTCCTTCTTGTTGGCTTGAGGCCGGTGAGAAGCTGGTTTTAGGTCCAGATTTTATTCGTGATTCCACAGAAAAGATTGATCTTATTCGTCATAGGATGAAAGAAGCCCAGAATAGACAGAAGTCCTATGCCGATAACCGAAGAAGGAAGTTAGAATTTTCTGTGGGAGATTCGGTGTTTATTCGTGTTTCACCTATGAAAGGTGTTGTGCGTTTCAGTCGATCGGGAAAGTTAGCGCCTCGATATATTGGGCCATTTCCTATCACCGAACGTATTGGTTCCGTGGCATATCGCCTCTTATTACCGGCTCAATTTTCTACTATTCATGACATGTTTCACGTTTCTCAATTATGGAAATGTCTTCTAGATTCCTATACTATTCTTGAGCCCGGTGTTGTGGAAGAAATTGAAGTTTCTCCTAATTTAACTTATGAGCAACATCCTATTCGCATTATTGCTTCGGAAGTCAAACGGCTTCGAAATAAAGATGTCCCGCTTGTGAAAGTTCAATGGTCCTCAAATCCTAAGGATTGCTCTTGGGAATCTAGAGAATTCATCGAGCGAACACATCCGGACTTACTTTCTCATGCTCTTTGAGGAGAACTTCTTGTTTCAAATTTCTTTTGTGTTGAATATGCTTTCATGGTTGTTACTATATATTTTTTTCTTAAATATTGCGAGGACGCAATTTCTTTAAGGAGGGGAGTCTGTAACAACCCGCATATTTTACGATTGAGTATTTAAATATTTTATCGTTAGTCGGATTATAGTCCCAAAAGCTACTTTTTGCATACGGCCGAATTAGGACTCAGGACCACTTCCATTGAGTTCAAAACTCCGTTTGCGATCTTTTTAAGTATAAACTTTGATATGTTTGGAGATAGTAGAATTTAGCTACTTTTTCCACTTAGGGCTTTGGTCTTGTTTCAGCTCATTAGACCCAAGCTTCACCCCTCCTCTCTTCATTACCTTACTTCTATTTCCTAATACTCAAGCTTTTACAACAATGGAGAGAGGAATGGGAAATTAAAAATCCAAGCCCCAGTTTTCTTTTGCAAATCAAGTTCTAGCTCCAAACTAATAGAAGAAGCTTTGGTAAGCCTCCTCTTCTTCTTCTCCAACTCATTCTCTTATCAATTTCAGAAATTCCTAAACCTAACTTAGGAAATGTTTCTCTTTTTAGCCTAGATTCAAGGTTGTTGAGTTGGAATTGAAGTGTGATTGCTCTTTCCATTGCTCTATAGCTTCTTCTTCATTTGTTTTGGGTTTAAAGGTGAGATTTTTATCTCACATCTTAGTCTATAATTATCTTCGATTGTTAGGTATGAATTCCTAACACTTATTCTTGTGCAATTGATTTTGGTTTGGATTGATTTGGTGTATATTCCAATTTTTGGTGTTTTGAAATCAAAATCTATGAAAATCCTTTTATGGATATTTGGACATTGATATTTGAGGCGTGTCGAAGAGCCGTTAAGACTGGGTTGTCGCTTGGCGTAAATCCTTAGTCGTTGTCACTTGATCGATCGCTTCCGGTATTCATTTGGCCATTTTTGGCCTAGGTTCAAGGAATGCCCTGAACCCCAGTTTCAGACATCTGAATCTATTGTTTCAGACATCTGAATTGGTTCGTTTTGAACCAGAAAGGAAATAGGCTAAAAAGTGCCTATTTCAGACCTCTGAAATCAAGGATTCAGACGTCTGAATTCTATTCTGGAAAATATTTTATTTTCCAGATTCAGATGTCTGAATCCTTGATTTCAGACGTCTGAATCCTTGATTTCAGACGTCTGAATCTGCAGTCTTTTGCCTATTTGCCTATTGAGCTTGAATTTCCAACTTTAATCGATTCGTGTTGATTCCCTTTTTGTTGTTATCATTTATTATCGGCTTTGATGACATTTTCTTCGTGATTTTTGGGAATATCCATTTTGATGGATTCAGTATCGATTTCTTTGGATTTTATTCACGTCTTTTAATGTGAATTTTGGTGATTGATTGTTCTAAAATCATTTTTGTGATTTGTCACTTTAAAAATATAAAGGTTTCAATACTAGTAGTAAATATCAAAACTCTTTCATCAAAATGATTTCAAATCTATTTTCAATACCAAACTCGTTTATAAAACCGTTTTCCAATCTATTAGTATATACAAACCTTTACCTCACTCGGATGAGAAATCTAATTAAACGGCTTAGTAAAGCAAGTGGTATGAAACGCTTGCGTTTGCTTCGTCGGTTAATTCTTGGACTTGTTCGACTGAACCTCTTGTGACAATTTTCTAGTGAAGATCTATAGTTTGTTCGTAAATATTTAAGTTAAGAAAGTGGTTATGGGACATGAAGCTAAACTCGTATATTTACTAGCTTAGTGTAATTGATACTTCTTGATGATCAATGACGATCATTTTTGTGATTTGGACTAGCAATTTTGCGATGTCTCTTTGTCTGCGAGGGAGACTAAACCCCGTTTGTGTGATGTTTCGACTCACATATGTGGGGTAGCGACCCATGGTCTTCGGGCCGTTCTAGTGGAGCCTCGGCTCAAAATTAATGGTTAGCTACCATGGAATAGCGTTCCGTTTTGTGATACACGTGTTGGTGAGTTTTCATACTCCCGTTCTTGTGATAGGCCTCCCCCATTTTGTGATTTCTGAAATTCTTGTGATGATTTCTAGAATTTTGTGCTTCACCAATTTTAGTGATTTCCATTGATAAGTTTTATCAATTTTTTTGTGCATTGGTGAATTTGTGTGTCAATGACTTTTTGTGAATAAAATTTTAGGGTATGATACCCCTTTTTATCTTTGAGAAGATTCTTGTGATATTGATTAATCTCTTGTTGATGTTCATTTACATACTTTTCATAGTATGTCATTATGGTTATTATATGTTTATGCCATATCTCATATTCTATATCATATCATCTGATATTTATAGCTAGACTGATCCGTTTATTATTTTCGTATTAAATAATACTCGGGTCAGACCGAGATGTTACAGGTGCTTCTGCTTGACTCCTCGTCGGGGATTATTGTTCTGACTTTTGGCTAACTACACTACATTTGTAGTTTTTGTTGTTATACATTCGAGATATTGACTCTATGATGTATACATATTCTTTTGTCTAGCACTTGTATCTATTCTTGTGATATTGTGGATCTTATTTGACCACTACTCTGATGTACACTTTTATGTGTTATATTCATATCTGTTTCCGCCTTTGAGATATGAACATCTGTGACTGATTTATGTTATATTTATTTCTATATTTGTTTCCGAGGTCCATATAGCCACTGTGTAGTAGCTTTGAGTTTGTATCGGTATGTCGGATTTCCTCTTGAGATGAAAAGTTATATTTTTATTTGGCATATCGGTACTCGCACAAAGCAATTACACAGATGGTCGCTCCTCAACAGCCTTATTCTCCGCGCTAGTTGACGGCATTACCCCGTTGTGTCCTTGGCTAGCGTGGGTATAGAGGTGGGGCGTCACAGGAGTTGTTTGTAATTATTTGAATGCATTTATAAAATTTATATTTGCGTGCATCGATATACGATATTGATGAATTTTAAACTTGTAACAACCCGCATATTTATCGATTTTATATTTAAATATTTTATCATCAATCGGATCTTAGTCCGAAAAGCTACTTTTTGCATACGGTCAAATTAGGACTCGAAACCACCTCCATTGAGTTCAAAATGACGTTTGCGATCTTTTTGAGTATAAACTTCGATATGTTTGGAGTTAGTGGAATTTTCGCCACTTTTTCACTTAGGGCTTTGGTTTGGGCTGAACCACTTACTAACTCAGTCCCAACCCTTCTCCTCTTCATCACTTCCTTCTTCATAATTTCCTAACTCTAAAGCTTCTTCAAAAATGGTGGAGGGAATGGGAAATTAAAACTCCAAGCTCAAATTCAAATTGCAATCCATCATTCAACTCCAAATTCAAAAAGAAGACATTGGATTCGAGCTTCTTGTGTTGAGATTAAAAAGGGATTGATTTTTGTTTGCTTTAGGCTTCATCTTCATTGATTTTTGGTGCAAAGGTGAGATTTTTATCTCACATTCTTGCCCATAACTGTCATTGGATTGTTGGAAATGATTCCCTATCACTTGTGCATGTGCATTTGCATTTGGTTTGGATTGGATTATGAAAAACCCAAATTTTTAGTGTGCTTCAGCTAAATTCCTAGGTTTAGGTCGCACTGCCTCGGAACTGGCTCGTTCCATTTAGGTCGCTGGGCATTAGGTCGCTCGCGTGGAAAAGTCTCTGCCTGCATATAGCTCGTTCATCCCTTAGGTCGTTCGTACGAGTTAAGTCGTAGGTCGCTAGGCGTTAGGTCGCTCGGCTTTGTTTGAGACGTTAGGTCGTTCGAGCCATTAGGTCGCTCAGCCTTCACGTTAGGTCGCAACATATTAGGTCGCTTCGTACCTTAAGTTGCTCGGCCTATATCACTTCATATTGCTCGCATACCTTTAGGTCGTTTGCACCAGTAGGTCGTAGGTCGCATGACCTCAATTCCGTTAGGTCGCATGATCCCAATACCATTAGGTCGCTAGGCCTTATTTTCTTTAGGTCGTTAGACCTTACATCTTTTAGGTCGCTCGACCTCACCACCTTAGGTCGCATGAACCTTAGGTCGCATCACCTATAGGTCGCTCGCAGTAATGTTTTGATATGTCACTCGACCTTGTTTAAGACGTTAGCTCGCTCAACCCGTAGGTCACTCGCTCATGTCACTTGGCCACTCTTCCATTAGGTCGCATGACCTCGTTTCTACTAGGTCGCTCGACCTGTCTTACCTTAGGTCGCTTGACCTGTAGGTCGTTCCATTGCACTTTAGCTCGGCCATGTTCATTCTCTCGGGCATTCCTACTTTGATGGTTTTGGGATTGATTTCCTTGGATTTTATTCACATCTTCGAATGTGAATTTTTATGCCCGATTGTTCTACAATCATCTTTGTGATTTGTCACTTTAAAAATATAAAGGTTTCAATACTAGTAGTATATATCAAAACTCTTTCATCAAAACGATTTCAAACTCTATTTTAGTACAAAGCTCTTTTTCCTAAACCGTTTTCCAATCTATTAGTATATACAAGCCTTTACTTCACTCGGATGAGAAATCTAATTAAACGGCTTAGCAAAATAGGTGGTATGAAACGCTTGCGTTTACTTCGTCGGTTAATTCTTGGACTTGTTCGACTGAACCTTTTGTGACAATTTTCTAGTGAAGATCTACAGTTTGTTCGTAAATATTTAAGTTAAGCAAGTGGTTATGGGACATGAAGCTAAACTCATATATTTACTAGCTTGGTGTGATTGACACTTCTTGATGATCATGATGATCATTTTTGTGATTTAGACTAGCAATTGTGCGATGTCTCTTTGTCTACGAGGGAGACTAAACCCCGTTTGTGTGATGTTTCGACTCACATATGTGGGGTAGCGCCCCATGGCCTTCGGACCGTTCGTTTGTTCAAAAATTAAATGGTTAGCTTCCATGAGATAGCGTCTCATTCGTGTGATAGGCCTCCCCCTTTTTGTGGTTTCTGGATTTCGTGTGTTGATTTCTGGAATTTGTGCTTCACCAATTTTCATGATTTTCATTGATTTGTTTTATCAATTTTTGTGCATTGGTGAATTCGTGTGTCATTACCTTTTCATGGATTTGGATCTTTTAGAAGATTCTTGTGATATTGATTAATCTCTTGTTGATTATCATTTACATACTTATAGTAGTATGCCATTATGGTTATTATATGTTTATGCCATATCTCTTATTCTATATCATGTCATCTGATATTTATAGTTAGACTGATCCGTTTATTATTTTCTTATGAAATAATACTCGGGTCAGACCGAGATGTTACAGGTGCTTCTGCTTGACTTCTCTCCAGGGATCTATTACTCTGACTTTTGGCAAACTACTTAGATTAGTAATTTTTGTTGTATACATTTGAGATATCGACTCATAGATGTATTCTTTTGTGTAGCACATGTTGCTATTCTTTTGTATTATCGTGGATCTTTCTGAAGACTACTCTGATGTACACTTTCATGTGTTATATATTCATATCTTTTTCCGCCTTTGTGATATGGATGTTTGTGACTGGTTTGTGTTATGTTTATTTCTATATTTGTTTCCGAAGATATATATAGCCACTTTGTGATAGCTTTGAGTTTGTATCGGTACGTCGGATTTCCTCCTTAAATGAAATGCATGCTATACTATCTGACATATCGGTGCTCGCACAAAGAAGTTACATGGATGGTCGCTCCTCAACAGCCTTATTCTCCGTGTTAGTTGACAGCATTACTCCGTAGTGTTCTTGGCTAGCGTGGGTATAGAGGTGGGGCGTCACAAAACTAGTTTAAATAAAAGGTAATTGCATGAACCGATGTGTGGAAATTTTATGTCATTTGATTGGTGTAATTTCAGCCATACCATGTGAAGAGAGAGGAGTAGAGAGAAAGTGATAATCAAGGGAATTAATTGAGGCAATTTTAATTAAAGAATGAGAAAGGTTTCATTCTTATAATTAAAACAAATCAACTAGTTCATTTCCTACAGACAATTCATTCTTTCTCATTCATTTTTTTTCTCTTCTCTCCTCCTAACCTTCCATGGCAGAAAACAAAAACAAAGATTTTCAAAAATTCTTTCAACTCCAAAAAAACATCAAATAAAATGTAACACAAGTGGTTCATCCATCCCTTGCAAGGGTTAAGTGTGGAATTTGAAGATCTGAGGAGATATCACCATTCTAGGTGTGATTTATAGACAACATCCAAAGGTGATTCTCTACTTATTTACCTATATGTTTTATTATTCATGTGTTTGGATTTGATTGATTCCTTACGTGTTTAATTAACTAATTTGAAACACGTGAATCAAAACCTCTTTATCTCAACTAAAAGCATGTATATTATTTTTTTCCATCTCTGATTTGCACATGTTCTTTATTCCCTGATAGTTTAACTATTTTTGTTAATATTAATAGATCCATCACCCCTTGTTTTTTGTTCATATTATATGTTTTGTTTAGATTTGAATCTTATTACCTTGAATTTATATGTGCCTTGGTTGTTTAATTCTTTTCCATTTTAGAAATTATTGTTTGAACAATATTTTGTTTTGAAATATTTTGATTAATTGATTTAAATTTTACATTACAAGTTTAGGAATTGAATACACTGTTACAAGTTATTTTGAAATAACTTTGATCATTATTTATAGTAGAATAAAATTTAATCCATTTTAAGATATACATATGGACTTTTCTGTTAAATCTCAAAACTTATTTTAAGTTAACAGTTAGATTTGAGATTTTTATTTGATTAAATGTATATAAATTTTAAACTATAAATTAATCGAATATGCATATTATACTTTGTTTTGAATTTAAAACATTGATTCAATTATTGTATACATATATGTGCATATATATATATATGTATGTATGTATGTATGTATAAATGAATGTACATATATTTATATGTTCTTAATTCAAGTTTTACAAAATGGACTTTCATGAAAATTACAATTTCAATTTAAAACTATCCGTTAATTAAAACTAGTTTTAAATTGTTTGCTTTATTTTAAAAACATGTCAAACAACCAAAATCAACTTCAGTGTAAACAAGAATATATATATATTATATGTGTTTATATATATATAACAAATGTTGTTTTGTTTAATTTTTTTTGAAATCTACCTATTTCACCCACTTCCGACTGGCCCGGTTTCAACAATGGTATCAGAGCCTAATAGTTCATGCCATCTAAATTAGTCATGTTAGAGCTAACTAATTAAGCTTGCTCACATAGTACGGTGTCTAGAAAGGTAATGTCTTGGAATTGGGTAATCAAGTATCATGTCCTACCAGGTTATTGGCCTGGTCTGAAAGATGAAGTGATCCAAAATGTTTCCATTAATAGAAAATGCCTAATTTGGATTGAACCCTGGCAAATTTTCAAAATATTTTCGAAAATTAAATTGAATATTTTAAATTTAAAAGTTAAATTTAAAATGAAATGTGTTTATCATAAAAGTTATAATATAACATAATTTTCAACCTGTTAGAAAAGATAATAAAATTTTCAAATTATTTGAAAAATTAAATTATAAATTTTAAAAATTTAAACATTAATTTCGAAAATTAGTTTATTAATAAGATTAATAAAAATAAGTTAATTAAATAAATTAATTATATGTATAATATATATATGCATGTATTATATATTAATATATGTTATATTATCTTAAAGTGTTTAAGATAGTTTAAATATACCTACATGTATATATAAAATGAATTTCAAAGTTAATGTAATTTAATTAAAAGTTATTTGATTAAATAAATTAATCAAAGGTTAGTTAACTAAATTAAAGATATGTGTGTGTGTGTGTATTACTTAAGATTAACGTATATACTATAAAGGTTATAATATTTATGTCTAATATAAAAGTTATATCAGAATAATAATATGCAATTAATTAAAGAGTTAACTAATTAAAATTACTTAAACAAGATGTAATTAATATAATATTATACATAAAATTATTATAAAAGTTAATGAAGTACAAAAGGTACATAATAATTAAACTAATATAATATGAATGTATAAACCAAAGGTGAGACATTAAATAAGCCCAAAGAGACTTAAGGAATAATTACATACATACTGTACATATATCGTGATTTTTGATGTGTACGACACTTGAATCACAAGGGAATTTCGCAAAAAATATGTTATTCCATAAGTTGATATCACCTAATATAATATATCAAAGATTATGAATCATTAATATAAAGTTGTCCTCCATCATTTATATATTAATAGATTGCTTGCATACTCTTTGGCTATCGAGATTCCTTAAGCTAGAGATGTTATGTGTAGCATTATCAGTATATTGACTAGACGAGGTAAGATACATGCACATATTTGTTGATATCCTTAAGGTACGTGCATTATACTCTGGCCTTTGCGAAATGGTGGGTATGAGCGATATTCTCTTTCGAATTTTTGATATTCCTCAAGGTCGAGATGAGATTAGGACAAAGACATTAGGTTAGGAGTTGTATTTGACACAACCGGTAAAGTGTTATCAATCACTTGCGGACCTATGATTTGTTGATATTCCTCAAGGTCAGAATCCCAAGCAAGTAAGTCCTAACACCCACTAGAAAAATCAAATGATTTTTATGTTTTTCTTAGGGTTTTGATTAGCATAAAAATCTATTGGGGGCCTTATTAGAAAAATAAAATGGTACCATTTAACCTTTCTAATATTGTACTAAAATTTGATGTATAAAGTTATAATAATCCATATAGATAAATTTGTGCAATTAATATAATTGATAAAAATTTATCAATTAAAAAAATATGGACTGAACTAATTGACAAATAGAAATATATAATATACTTACCAATATAATTTTTGCATGTTGACCCATGCAAGCGCCTAATTATGCAACTACTAAATATGTTCGTAACTTGGTCACTTATGTGTTTACTTACCCGCGATGTGTATTGTCTTCAAAGAGTTTAAAACTCTTAAAGCAATATAAAGATATGAATATTTGATTCATTTCCAATCATATATAAATGTTATATGTTGAACGATCATGATTTGTAATGTATGAAACCTCGATGAAATTAGTTTATTAAAATAACCAAGTAAATTATACTGTAGGATCTTATATTCAATATGATTGATTACAACAATGACCTTGTTGTGTTAAATATAATACTGGACCAAAGGCTACAAGATAGATCTAATAATTCAATCACTAAAATGTCAGTATGATTAGTTTACATAAAGTGTAGTTTATTTGATGTCTCAAAAGTTAAGAATGACCAAGTGCACTTTTTGTAAAGAGTTCATTATGATATTGTAGTAAGAATTTCCTCTAAATGGTTCACCCATTTAGAAAGAAATTTGAATGCATGAGAGTGGATATAACATAAGGCACGGTTCGGATGAAGAGAGTGAATGGTCACTTCTGCTTCATAAAGAAATTCGGATATAAGAATTCAAAAATAACAATAGAGACTTAACATTGGAATGAAAAATACGATTTCTATTTCAAACGTATTTTCACATGGAAAATTGTTTTCTATGGTATTTATTTCTTTGAATTTAAGATACTTGATATGAAAATTCTCGAATGTAAATCGGTTACAGTGAATGAAATAAATAGCCTATATTAGGTAGTTGAACGGGGCTTCATATTTCATATGCTGTTATAGTAATGGCGGAAATAGTGGGAGCATGCCACATAACACTTGTTGATTGCATCGAGTTGCAAAAATAATTTTTGCAAAAGATACCGAACATTATTTATGAAATAATAGCCTTTCGACTAAAAATAGACATAGTTTTATTTCAATTTAATCGTTATGAAATAAAATTATAATATGGTATTTGTTTTCATAACAAAAGCGATGCATTGGAAAATTCTGAAGTATCTAAAATTATTTCTAATTATTTTGTAATTATAGACAAAGCCGTAATTTTGAGAAATAAATTTTACCATATGATTACGGATCATATGATACTGGTTAATTATTTCTCAGGCAATTAAGGGTAAAGCACTCATTCAGTGAGAGGGTCAAAGGAGTCAAGGAACTCTTCGGATTGATACATATAGATTATGCAATCGTAAGTCTATTAATATCGAAACGGTTTCATGTACTTCATTATATTCACCGATGAATTATCACAAGCCTGAATATATGTATTTATATATATGTAGAATTTCTTTGATAAGTTCATGGAATATAAAATGGAAGTAAATAAAATAACGTGCAACAAAATGATTCGATTTGATCGAATCGGTAAGTATATTGGAAATATTTCCAAACGTACCTAAAATGAATATAGATTCAGTCTTAAGAGTCACTCCTCCTTTTAATACATAACGATGTATCGATAAGGAGTAACCGAACTTTACTTAACAAGGTATGATTAATTATGAGTGAAGTTGAGTTAACTTCTTTCTATAAGATCGTGTACTTAAGAGTAATGTTAAAATTGATTTCATCTAAATAATAGTTCACAAAATTATACAAGATAAGGGTTTATAAGAAAACCCAACATATCCTAAGCTAAGGAGTTGGCAAGTTGTGCAAGTCGAAAGATTACACATAATAATTATTCATGAGGGATCTTGTGTGAATCGCCTCAAAAGGAGTTTAAGAACGACTGTCATTGGATGACCAATTTATGTCTTGAACATAAATATTGTAAAATAAATCAGTTATATATATATATATATATGGCAATTCATAAAATATTTATGAATGTCTATTCTATTGCACTGAAAAACAATTATTGTTTCAAGAAATACCAACTTCATAGTGAAGGAATTTCTTTTAGAAATTATTGGTAGTAAAATGGATTTTGGATAAGATCCAAGGATAAAACCGATTATGAGGGATGGAATGAAATTAACCGAACCTAAAATAAACACGACACATTAGAATAAGTATCCTTGCATATTGAAAAGAAACCGTGAGTTTCTTATCAATGTTAATAATAGATAATCCTCAGTTGTCAATTAAACTGTTAAGATAATTGATTCTACGATATGGTATGATGCGCAAATAAGAAATGGATTATAAGTACATTATCAAAATATGATTTTGATACCGGTACCCAAAAGGATACAATCCATCTATTGTAAAAGTGTCTTTATGAAGAAGACAAATGTAGTTGGAATAAAGTGAGCCATGTTGATAAGAATAATATCGTAAATTTCAGTTGTTGAAATTAGCGTAATAGATTCGTCATTCAATGTGCTCTAGATAATTTGGATTTTACTCACAAAATTATTGCTTGGTATGACTTTGTGTTTTAATACATATTTGTTGAAACTGAAAAATCTAAATAATGATTTAGAATGGACTATTCGCACATAACACCAAAATGTCACAAAGTCAGTAGAAGCGATATTGAGTTCGTGGATTTTCGGATATTATCTAGGAATGGATATGAAAGTATCATTCAACACGCATCAAGGTTGAACAAGTGTTTTGATGGAAATATCAAACAGTTTTATTTTCAGTCAAAATATAGAGGAAGCGCGTGTCTACAAGAAAGTGCATTAAAAGATACATAGATATTTCTTAATTATAAGTAAACAACATACTACTATTTAACGATGTACTTATATTAAAATTAGTTTTAGTTTAGTTGTTTAATACTCGATATTGGATTTCAAAATTATATACTTTAAAATTTTGTATAAAAGGATAATGGATCGTCCCAAATGATATACACTGACACAGTTTTAAAATTGTTTAATATGTAGCATGTAAGATGGGTTCCTTATGCGTTGGCAACATGAATTATCATACATGTTGTATTGTCTACAATATGAAACTTCACTCATTTATTTGATACATAGAGCAAATAACAAATCCAAATTAACATCACTCAATGATAGTTTAGAGAGTTCTCAAGTATTTATAAAATAATAGAGAACTGCTTATAGAAACAACGAAATCATAATGAAGGAGTGCACGAACTCGAACTTTCATTAACGAGATCGAGTATAATATGTCAATCCTAAATTCATATTCAAACTTAAGTTAAGAACTTTAAGTTGGAATCATTCCAAACAAAAAGTAGTGACCGATTCAACCAATGGCTACTACAATGTAAGAAATATAAATAAATGCACAAATTTATAACCGAGCTAGGGGTGATTTCAAATGTTGAGAATCCCATGATATCATTATATGATAACAATACCATGATATGCTTCGTAAAAGAACCTAGAGCTCACTAGAAGTCGAGGGTCATACTTCAAATAGTTCCATATAATAAACGCAGTTTATCAGCGTTAAAGAGAGTTAACAGACAAAGTAGATGATTAAAACAAATAGCATACATGTTCACTAAAAAACTGACACGATTAGTTTCTTGAGAAAAATGATAAAGAATTTGGAATTTGATTCCATAATTGACCCTAAGTGCACGTGGGAGATTGATAGAGTTAGGGGTATGCCATAGGGGCAATTATGTAGTTTGTTACATATATCTAACTTTGTGACCATTCTTGTTCAAAACAAAAGGTGTTTTTCTTTCTATCACATAGTTGTTATATAGTAATATAAATAATTAAGTAACTAATTCAAAATATATAGATAGAAAATCCTGAAATGATATGTTATGTGATGTAATTATAAAGTGTTGTAATCATGAGAATTATATCACAATGAAAATAACATATTGTTTTAAATATTCCTAGTCAAGATGCTTCGAGATAGGATATTGATTTATCCGTTGAGACTAGAATATGCAATGCTCTCCGAATGTTGGGAAGTGTATGTCTCATGGCTGCTAGGAGTACCAAGGGGTTATGTACCAATAGTTATTGGATAATTATGGAATGACTCACTCAAGAGTTCCCTATTGGTTAATATAACTAAGGTCAAACAAACAATCTTGAAGTGACGATATTACATAATTCCCTCGACTTGAGAATAATGTAGAACTTCAATGTGGGCACTCCATTGATTATAACTAAATCAGGACATGAAGTCCATCGAACGACTATAATTGAGGCTGAGTTGAAGCATTGGAAGTGAAACACTATTTAATTATAGGGTTAGTATTACGGTCAACTGTAGTAAATTCAAAATCAAAGTCTATAGGAGAAATAGTACGGTTAATAATAAATATTAGTATTGAACCAAAGATTTTGTGTTTAGAACTACAAAGTTGAATATGGACGACATTGGTTTTGACCAAAACCAAATTCCATAAGTCCCAATGTGATATAGTTTTTGATGAAGAGTATTAACACAATTAATCATTAGTACTTGGTATTGCTTATAATAAGTAAGATTGGATTTTACCAAAAGATGTGTAAACGATAAATATAGCCAAAATGTCGCACCACTAGCTAAGGTAACATATGAACATTAATGTTTGAATTTTTCTATATTAATCGTTGACTGAAATTACACATTTGTGTCGCACAACCGTAATAATGAATTCTTCGAAAAACCGCACGATTTAATTAATTTATAAAATGTTGTAAATCAGCTAAATTAATTAATATTTAAGAAATATTAATTGTTGTTTAATTTAGTGGATTCTTGGGAGTTGTTTTTAATTATTCGAATGCATTTATAAAAGTTATATTTTTCCGTGCATCGATATACGATATCGATGTAATTTTAAAGGGTTTTAAATAAAAGATAGCTACATCAAATAATTTATGAAAATTTAATGTCATTTGATGGCATGTAATTTTAGCCATATCATGTGAAGAGAGAGGAATGGAGAGAGAGAGAGAGATAATCATGAGATTAAGGAAGTTAGAATGAGATTTCATTCTTTTAATTAAAATAAATTAACTAATTCATTTCCGGCTAACAATTCATTCTTTCTCATTTAATTTTTTCTTCTCTCCTCCTAACCTTCCATGGCAGAAAACAAATATAAAGATTTCCAAAAAATATTTGAAAATCTGAGAAAATATCATCATTCAAGGTGTGATTTATGGGTAACATCCTAATGTGATTCTCGAATTTATTTATTTATATGTTTTATCATTCATATGTTTTGATTTGAATGATTTATAATGTGTTTATTAATTAATTGATTTTAAACATGTGAATTAAAACCCCTTTATCTCAATTAAAAGCATGTCTATTATTTTTGTTCATCTCAGATCTGCACATGTTCTTCATTCCCTAATAGTTTATGATATTTATGTTAATATTAATAGACCCATCACCACTTTTGTTCTTTTATTCATATTGTATGTTTATTTTAGATTTGAATCCTACTACCATGAATTTATAGGTGTCTTGGTTGTCCAATTCTTTTCTGTTTTAGAAATTACTATTTGAACAATATTTAGCTTTGAAATGTTTTGATTAATTGATTTAAATTTTACATTACAAGTTTGGGAACTAAATACACTATTACAAGTTATTTGAAACAACTTTGATCGTTATTTACATTATAATATATGTTAATTCATTTTAAGATTTACATATGGACTTTTCTGTTAAATCTTAAAGCTTTTATTTTAAGTTAACAATTAGATCTAAGATTGTATTTTGGTTAAATGTATATAAAATTTAAACTACAAATTAATTGAATACATATATTATATTTTATTTTTAATTTAAAACATTGATTCAATTATTGTATACATATATATGCATATACATACACACACACATATATATATCTGTGTGTGTGTATGAATATAGATATATGTATATGTTCTTAATTCAAGTTTTACAAAATGGACTTTTATGAAAATTTCAATTTTGATTTAAAACTATCCATTAATTAATACTAGTTTTAAATTGTTTGCTTTACTTTAAAAATGTATCAAACAGCCAAAACCCAACTTAATGCAAATATGAATACACACACACACACACACACATATATATATATATATATATATAATGTGTGTGTTTATGTATATAACAAATGTTGTTTTGTTTAAAAAAATTTGGACAACAAAGACATATATAGAGGGAATCATTAACCACGTACACTTCTTATATGTTTTTTATTTTTTTAGCAAAGCTAGCAAGGTTGATTGGGCTCTTTCCAAATTTATTAAACACACAAAAAAGGATTAAACATGCTTAACCCCCAATAAAAAAACAGAGAAAAACTGAGGAAGAGAATAAAATATAAAAAAACAATCACGCACACAAGCAAAATTGGTCAATCCCAAACTTCAGCAGCTTCCTCACCACTCAACAACCCATGCATACTTGCACTTTTCCTGATACTGCTATAAACCATGTTACAAATCACCACCTTAGTCATTCTCTTGTTCTCAAAAACCCTAGTATTCCTCTCATGCCATAAGACAGCTACAAAAACTTTTAAAACTAACAACAACAATAATAAGGATTGATTGTCACTCCACCTGGTTGCATTGAAGAGTCTGTTCCATTCAGCTAAGCTTTCTCTTGTGGGAGCTTGGAATTTTCCTTTACTTAAGACTTTGGGTCATACGGAGTACATTACTGGGTAGTTAAAATATATGCAGATTGTCCTCAACATGAATATAACAAAAGGCACAAATGTTCTCCACTTGAAACCCTCTGGCTTGCAAGTTTGACATAGTCATGATACCATTCTTTAGCACCTTCCATAAGAAAAAATAATATTTTTCAGAGCTAAACCTATTCCAAACTTTACCATGCGACAAGAATAGCTCAGCAGGACCAGAGGCAGAGATAGAATTGTAAACAACAGAAATAGAATGAGGCTTTTACTTACTAGACTAGACATAATCTTCATCACCCTATGGCACTAATGAGTTTTGATTATCTACCAAAGGGCCTGAACCCTAACATTACCTGTATATGGAAGAGAAATGAACCCATAAACTAAATAATTACTTGCTTTATCATTCATAGGAATCCCAGTTTGACATTTTTCTTCATAAGTGAGCTCATTATCCAAAACAAGACTTTTTTGCCCAAGGAACATACCAGAACCTAACAGCACTGGTAGAGGATAATTTAAGTTGCACATGAGGAAGCAATGTGTCTCTAAGCTGAAGGAGATCTAAACCTAACCATGCAGAGGAGACATATCCATAACTCAAAAGTTCTTATTACCAAAGGTGATACTTTCTTCCCCATTTGACCCATATTTTGGCTTGTTATTTAGAAAATTATCAAAATGCTTGGAAAAAGCAGCCAAGTTCCATAGTTTCATACTCTTAATCCTTAACCCTCCAAGGCATAATGGCTTTTCAAGCTTGCTAAAGGCTAAGGGAATTAATTTTCTAGAGTGCATGTTCCTTATCCATAAAAAATGATTCATTGCTTGCCTAACATGGTCAGTGAGCTTGTTAGGAAGGATAAAAGATCTGCTCCAGTAGACAATAATTGCTTGAATTATAGATTTTATGACAGTCATCTACTTGCTTGGGACAGAAACCTGTTAATCCAACTATTCATGGTTTTAGTGATTTTTTTCAAAGAGAGGAAGGCAGTCAGTGAATCGAATTCTTCTAGAGGAAAGAAGGATGCCTAATGAGTTACACCACTACATAGAACAGGCAATGTAGACATATCATGCAGAATATTCCTCTGGTTCTCAGAAAGGCTAGCAATAGAGAGATAAGATTTTTCCATAGTTTATTTTGATAACAGTGATACTATGGAAAGTATTTAACACTTCGATATACAATTGGGAGAAGTTTCAGTTGGTTTTGTAAATAAAATTACATCATCGGCAAATAGTAGGGAAGAGATATATGGATCCTTGCACTTGGGATGCATCACATATTCCTTGTTTGCAATATATTTTTTGAATAGTTGAGCGAACAATTCCATAACTATTATGAACAAATAAGATGACATCGAGTCATCCTACCTTATACCCTGAGTTCCTTTAAAAAACCCAACATTCCAACCATTATACCCCAAAGAGTAAAAAACAATGGATATACAAGAGTGAATCCAACTTACAAAATGGAAAGGGAAACCCATTCTTGCCATAATTACAACAATCGCTTCCCATTGAATTGTGTCATAAGCTCTCTTGATGTCAAATTTCATCATAGCTCTAGTTGATATATATAACTTCTGTTGTAGCCATTCATTAACTCATGAGTGAGAAGAACATTCTTTATAATGCTTGTGTTAGGAAGGAAGGCCGCCTGGTTGTCCGAAATGATGCTAGGAAGTACATGCTTGAGCCTGGTTGAAATAACCATGGAAATACACTTATAAATAATGTTACAGCAGGCAATAGGCCTATAGGCTAAAAAAGAAGAAGAATGTTTAGCTTTAGGAATAAGTGCCAAGTAGTAGCACTGATGGAACTTAACATCTTACTGTGATTGAAAAATTTGTGAACTGCACTGAGAAGATCAGTTCAATTAAAGTCTAGCAGTGAGTATAAAAAGTGGTATTAAAGCCATTTAGTCCCCTATAAGAAGATTTATTCATTCCAAAAACAACAGCTTTGATCTCCTCATTTGTGACTTTGGCAGATAGAAAATCAATATCATGATTACTTGGCATGGGTCGAGTAGTTGAGAGGAGATCTTCAGTGTCAGTGCCATGTGTTATAGGGGATCCAAGCAGCCTTGTATAATAGTCTAAAAATGCACTATCAATGGAACTAGGGGTTTCATGCTGCATGCCAAGTACATCAGTTATTTGATAAATGTTGCTCTTTGCCATTTTTAATTTAAGACAACTATGAAAAAAGTTAGACCCCGTTTGGCTTGTCGTTTTTAGTTTTGTGTTTTCGTCAATACAAAAGCGCGTACGTTGTATGTATTGTTGAAAAACAAACAATTTTGAAAAATGAAATTAACATGTAAAATAGAAAACAAGTTTATTTTGTTTTTCGTGTTTCGAGAGAAAACCAAAGCACGGAAACAATCCAACTCCTTCGTTGTCCGTTGGTGGTCGCAATGACTAAGAATTATAAATCTTCTTCTCTTATTTCTTGTTATTTATTAGTGCAAGTTGAAAACACAAAACTCAAAATACAAAATGAAACCAAACGGGCCCTTGGTATTTCTATCACCTTGAATTTCCCATTCCTTCCTAAACTTATATATTTACACTAGCAGTTCGGTAGTCAGGGCTTCTGTAAGGTATAAGGAAAGGTCATGCTCCAAATTAGATAAACAGCCAAGTGATTCAAGCATGCATAGTGCACCATTCCCAATCAAGTCTTCAAATTGTTAGAGAGACCATCACCATCCCCATATTTTAGCTTTGGCCCAACTTTTAAGAGCATCCCTTGTCACCATAAGCTTCTATTAGAATATATACATTTTATTACCATAAAAATAATTGTTAACAATAGAAAAAAACTCTGGATCAAGGATCTAAGAGTCAAAAAATTTAAAACTGGATTTATTATTGATGGCACTGCATCCAAATGACAAGAATAAAGGGGAGTGATCAAATAGAAAAGGAGGGAGGACGTGAGTGATAAGGTTAGGCCATTTATCAATAGCTATAGAGTTGATGAAAGTGAGATCAATGCGGCTCAAGGTTCTTACACCAGACCTACTCTTGTCATTCCAAGTGCAATAGGGTCCTATGAATGAGGGTTCATGCAGATTGGATAAGGAGATAGATTCATTTAGTAGGGCAATGTCATTGAGACTTACAGGATTACCACCACTTCTGGCAGAAGCACTTAGCTTGTAGTTAAAATCTCCCATAACAAACCATGGATGAAATTCCTAGTTGAGGCGAGGAAGATAATCAAGGAGGTCTTGCCTAGGTGCAGTGTTTTTGTCAACATATACAAAAGTTATATATATTGGGGAGGAGGTGGAAGTATGATTGGCATGGAAGTGGATGAACTCTCTATGTGTTAAGATAGGATTGAGGATAAATATGGTAGGGTCAGAGAGGACCATAATTCTGCCATAAGGAGCTTTATCAAGATCATGATGCAAGTTCCAAGATGGATTGATGAGGTTGGCAGCTTTGAGAGTTAAAGGAAGATTTTATTTTATTTTAAGAAGTGCTAAAATTTCAAGTTTATTTTCAGCGATGAGATGCCTAGCTTGTAGAAATTTAATCTCAATGTGAGCTCCTCTTATGTTCCAATTACCAAAAATGTGTAACATTAATTAAACTATAGGGAGAGAGGATAGGTAGTATTCCTAGTTCTTCTAACATTAGAACTGGATGATGAGTTGGTTTCTAGAACTGTATCACTATAATCAATGATTAATCCCTTATCCGTATCTCTGAGAAATTGTTTGATTTTCTGTTTGTTGCTGGTCTTATTTTTATTGGCATTGTTACTTCTTGGAGATTTAAAGATTGCATGATTTTCTGATGAAGGGACAGAAGGAATTAAAAGAGGGGAGACACACCCAGGAGGTGGAGGAATGTGAGAATAAGGGAGTTGGGTAGATGCTTCAATAGAAATTGAGGGTTGATCATCTGAAGGAGTGAAAAGGATAAAATTTGTAGTTGAAATGTAGGAAGGAAGGGAATTAAAAGTGATTGATTCATTTGAAAGAAAGTTGACTTGTTATGCATGCACAAAAACATGCACGGGATCTTGGATATTATGGGTTGTTGTCATCACTTCTTTCTGAAGTGCTTGTGATTCTTTCTGTGCAATGAAAGTAAGTGGACTCGACATGGAAGAAGTGGGTTCAACCATAGGGTGCAGCACATTCTTGATACAAGCAGAATTAGAAAGATTTGCTTGTAATGCACTTGCAGCTGCTAGAAATGTATCAACCATTGGTAAAACTCCAATTCCATTAATACATTCATCACACACTTGCTTCTTGCCACACACAAGTGCAGCCCCTTCAGTACTTTGATTAACCAATGATTCAGACACATTCATTTCATTTCCATCCACTACATGCCCAGATTGATAATTCAAAACTTCCTCATTCTGAGTTTCAATTATAGTACCGTTACATAAGCATCATAATCACGTTCATCTTCCTCAAGTAAAGTCTATAGAGCATGAAATTTATTTGTGGTTAATAATTCATCCTCAATATGGTTAGCAAATTCACCCGCCTCCATCACATAATCATCCAAAATATTATCCTCAACTAGAACCTCCTCTACAACTTCGTCCACATAATTAGCTTTGGAATTTTCAACTGCTGGCACAACTACATATCTTTAATTATAACTTTCTCCTTCAAAGCATTTGTTCTAGCAGCATTCCCCTTTCTTCTCCAAACATTATTTACACGTCCAGGCTTCTTTACGTAATCATTAGAATTAAAACTTGCTTTCTTATTAACTTCCTCCACATTTTCCTTCATCACAACCTTTTAGTCACCTCCACCTTTTCATTTAAACAGTTTTCAGGACAATGTCCAAACACTTTACATCTACTACATGCCTTCGGTTTCCATTGATAGTATACATACACAACTTGCTTAGTCCCATCAACTAGCAGTATAGGAAAGCTAGTCTCTGTATCAAACAAGGGAGTAACTTCTACCAAACACTTTGCATAAGTCAACCTATCCATCCTTTTAGTACTTTCATCCAAGCACGTCACCCTACCAATCCTGCCAGCTAACCAGTTTATTCATACAAGGGACCATGCTATCAAGGGTATGCTCGACAAGTGGATCTAGATGGGAACCGATTTAATTAGGCCACAAACATTGTTTACAGAAGGGTCTCACTACTTGACCATGAACATCTTATTTGTCATGAGAATAGGATCACCCTCTACTATCCCCTTCTTGTCTTCTTCATTTGATAGAAGAAGCAGAAAAACTATCCCATTTGATTTCACCTTGATGCTCCCCATTAGCTTACATAAATTCTTTAGGTGCTGAATTATTGTCGTATACGAAAGCGGATTGTCTAAAAAGAAACCCACCAGATATTCTTGCCAAACAAGTTGACCAGCTTTAAGGACTGAAGGGGGAGGAACTAAAGCTTTACCAAAAAATTCATTGGTCATGTTAACTGGTATGTACTTCCCTACATTACGTGGTTTGTTCTTGAACAAAGAACTCCATGCTTGTTGACATAACAAACTACCATGAGCAGCAGAAGACAGAGGGTTAGAGAGCAAAATAGAAGAAGGAACAGGGCTAGGAAGGGCAAAGAGAAGAGGAGCTTCGGGATTAGGCGGGATGGGAGAAATAGGAGGCACGACCAAAGGAGGGACGACAGGAGGAGGAGGAGGAGTAGGAAGGGGGGATAGAGTTTGAAAGGTTAGGGCACGAGAGAAAGGTGGGAGAGATGTGGAGCGCGCCCATGAAAAACAGAATATACACCAAGTATATTTGGATTTACCTGCATTTCATGCTACGTTTAAATTGATCATCAATGAAATTTAATAGATCATTATCTAATCGGAGGGAGAGAGATGAAAGTTTTCTCTCTCCAATTAAATGTACTTGATATGCTCATACATTTTGAATTTATATCAAATCCAAACTCTTTCAAACTAATTAAAAATAACAGGAAATTATTGTCAAGGACAAAAATTTTCAGCGTTTTTGCCTCAAGGACAGGCCTTCAATATTTTATCCTGAAGGACAACCTTCTTTAGGTATCAGTTTTTAGTTATTGATAGCAGTTTTTAGGTATCAGTTTGTAGTTATCGGTAGCAGTTTTTAGGTATCAGTTTTAGCTTGGTAGCAGTTTTGTTGTCTTTATGAACAATTTTGGAAAATATTTGTCCTTATGAATAATTTTTAGGAGAATGTTTGTCCTTATGATAAAACTATTGAGGTTGTGTCCTTGAGGCAAAAAATATACAAATCTTTGTCCTTTAAATTAATTCCCCCTTAAAATAAATAGAGGATTTTATTTAAAACACCTTTTAAATTGGATCTAAATCTATTTAGACTTCATAGGCCCTATAGATCCAAATAGGAATTTTTTTTTAAAATCTGCTTATTTCACCCGCTTCTAATCGGCCTAGTTCCAACACATTCATGGAGTTATGAATGAGTCACTGAGTCAAAATTTAGGTGGAATCGAGCTCAAAGAGTGTGTTTTTATATTGAGTATATATTATGGTTAAAAAAATTTAAAACCACTCATATGACCTTTGATATCTATTAAACCTTGTATCATACAGTAAAAATATGTCTTTTATTTTTCAAAGTTTTTCTAGAATTTTTGGAGTAAAGAAAGACGGAGAAACAAAGAAAACATGCAAAAAAGCACATTTTAGTGTGCCATAGGTGCCCATAACCGGTACATCTATCCCACCGATCAACCGGTCGAAGTCGGACTAGTGCATCAATGGGTGTTCATTGACACATAGAAATTATGTCTTCCTATGCATTTTTCTATACCTCTTTGTTGTCCTTCTTCACTATTTCCTACATCCCTTCACCGTAACTCTTCGAAACAATGAAACCCGTCTCCTTAACCTTACACCATTATAAATACACCTTAGATCAAATCCACAAATCTCACCTTTACTTACTAGGCTTATTCTTTGCTTTTGATTTGAAGACTCTTTATTGACTTCTACTTGAGCATTCAGTTCAATATTCAAACTCTATTCTCTTTACCTTATTCATTCATCCATCCCCTTCAATTCACCTTCATATAGTATCACAAAATTTAACACTCCACCTTGACACTATATCCATCTCCAACACCAATGGTACCATACCATCAACAATCGATAGCTCCAACTACCAACACTTCTACCTTTAACCAAACATGAATGTTTCTCCAACGGGTTCAGGCAAAGCCGCCCCCCATTGCACTCCATCAACGAGTTCAGGCACAAAGCCCCCATCCGCCAACGAAATGTTGAAAACATTCAAACACCGTCTCATCAAAGACAAGAGCACTAGGAGTGTAAACTAGCACTACACCAAGAAGATAGAACCACAATCTCGTACCAATACTCTTCCTCGTCTACAATCAAGTATCTCTCTCAACCGTGCCACCTCGTGACACATAGCACTTCTCCAAGCGAATTAAGTTCGAGCAATGCTCGAACTTCCCAACCGGCAATGCTTTAGTGAACATATCCGCCGAATTTATGCACCTTTCGAAGATATACTTGCTTATCCTCATCCATGATTACCAAGAATGACTCCCTCACTTCTATATGCTTCGTCCGTGCGCTAAACGCCAAATTCTTCGCCAAGTGAATAGCACTTTGGCTATCACATTGAACAACGATGCTATCGTGTTCAATACCCAAGTCACACAACAATCGCTTCAAATAGAGTGCTTCCTTTGCCGCCTCTACCGCGGCTATCAACTCCGCCTCCGTAGTGGATAAAGCTACTACGGTCTGCAATCTAGATCTCCAACTTATGGTCGTACCACCAAGTGTGAAGACATAACCGGAAGTTGACTTTCTCCTATCTCTATCACCGGCGTAGTCCGAATCACAATAACCAACCAAGTTGCAATTCATTTTCCCACTACCGCCAAAAACAAGACCATGAGATGACGTACCCCTAAGGTATCTCAATATAAGCTTCACAGCTTCCCAATGCGATTTTCCCAGATTAGACATAAAACGACTAACCACCCCGACAGCATTTGCTATATCGGGCCTTGTACACACCAAAGCATACATCAAGCTTCCAACCGCACTTGCATATGGCACCTTTGCCATATAAGCCAAGATAGGTGACCCTTTACTTGAAAGCTTCACATGCAAAGGTAAAGGTGTATTTGACCCCTTTGCATTCTCCATGCTAAACCGACTAAGCACTTTCTTAATGTACTCCTTTTGAGTCAATTTTAACTCAAAATGCTTTCAATCCCTTTCTATTTCCATGCTCAATATCCTCTTTGCTTCTCCAAGGTCCTTCATTTCGAATTCCGACTTTAATTGCAATTTCAACTTGTTGATTTCATTCTTGTCCTTCGAAGCAATGAGCATGTCGTCCACATACAAGAGTAAATACACCCAACAATCATTTCCCAACTTCTTGATATACGCACAAGCATCCTTGACGCTTCTATTGAAACCGTTTTCAAGCATAAAATGATCAAATCTCTTGTACCATTGTCTAAGTGATTGCTTCAACCCATATAGTGATTTCTTCAACTTGCACACCATATTTGACTTACCATTTACAACAAAACCTTGCGGTTGCTCCATGTAAATGTCTTCATCCAAATCACCATGCAAGAAGGCGGTCTTCACATCAAGTTGCTCCAACTCCAAGTCGTGAATAGCAACTATGGCAAGTAATATCCGTATGGAAGTATGGCGCACGACCGGAGCGAATATCTCATCATACTCTATACCCTTTCGCTGTGCAAACCCCTTAGCCACTAGCCTAGCCTTGTATCTCCCATCGTCCTTCACCTTGTAAATCCATTTGCACCCTATAGCACGGTTTCCTTTAGGAAGCGAAACCAAACTCCAAGTTCGATTCTTCATCAATGATTGCATCTCTTCCTCCATGGCACAAATCCACTTCGAGCTATCACTCGAATTCATGACGTCATCAAGGTCCATTGGCTCATCTTGGACTACATGAAGCGCATAGTCCAACTTATCACAAAAGCTAAGATAGTTCCAATCACCATATCTTTCGGGTGGTCTTATGGGACGACGCCCAACCCGAGTAGCAATATTTTCACCTAAACTCCTTTCGGCTCCACCTTGAACCAAAACTTCTCCAGGCTCGTGTACATCACCAACACTACTAGAGGCACCACGTGGACTTTGTGATGTAACATCAACCGCATTTTTCTCACAAGCATCTTCAACTACTCCACCTCCTCTACCACTGGGACGAAATGGTGGAATAATTTCCTTCTCCTTCGATTCATCACGAACCAAGACCGGAATATCCGATGAGCTCTCATTCTCCTTGAACAATGCCGACTCATCAAAAGTAACATGACGAGAGTTTGTCACCTTCTTTGTTTTCGGATTCCAAATCCGATAGCCTTTCACTCTATCCATATAGCCAAGCAAGACCCCCTTGAAAGCTCTTGGTTCAAGCTTATCATTACCCGGATCATGCACATAAACCAGACTTCCAAAGACACGAAGATAGCTCAAGTCAATACTCTTTCCCTTCCACACTTCCTCCGGAATTTTGTTATCAATAGCCGAGCATGGAATTCGATTAATGATATGCACCACGGTTGACAAAGCTTTGGCCCAAAATCCCTTAGACAAACCCGATGTCAATCTCAAGCATCGAGCTTTCTCTAGTAGAGTACGATTCATCCTCTCCGTAACTCCATTTGATTGCGGATCTCCCGGTGTAGTAAAATGTCTCTGAATCCCATGATGCTTGCAAAACTCTAAGAATTCTCCGGAAACATACTCCCCGCCATTGTCGGACAAGAACCTTCAAAAACTTACCACTCTCATTCTCAACAAGTGCCTTCCATGCTTTGAACTTTGCAAATGCCTCTGACTTGGCCTTCATTACATACACCCAAACTTTACGAGAAAAATCATCTATAAAGGAAATATAATACCTTGCTCCTCCCAAAGAAGCTACCGGTACCGCCGTGCCGGTCCCCATACATCCGTGTGCACATACTCAAGAACATTTCTTGAATCATGTTTTCCTTCACCGAATGATACTTTTGTTTGCTTTCCCAAGACACACTCTTCGCAAAACTCCAATTTGTTGAAACTCTCACCATTGATCATCTCCCTCTTCCAAAGAATCCCCAAACTCTTCTCCGAGCTATGACCCAACCTCAAATGCCACAACCTTGTCGCATCCAAGCCACGAGAACTATCAACACCTACACAAGTTTCACCTTCTACGGTCTCTCCACGAAGCAAATAAACACCATGAGCCCTAGCACCTTTCATGACCACAAGTGTCCCTTTCGAAACCCGTAAACAATTACTCTCAATAGTGATCTTACATCCAAGAGAATCCAATTGCCCCAAAGAGATAAGAGACTTCTGAAGTCCCGAAACATAGCGTACATTAGTCACTACACCATAACAGCCATTTCGCAACACTTATTTTTTTCAATTGCCAACACTTAGTTGCGTTGTAGATTAATCACAACAATAAGCGTTGCTAAGCAAGAAATGTGTGACCGAAAATACACATTTATAATTTTTTTATTGCTAACACATATTTGCGTTGGAAAACCTGGTTAAATTGAAATTAGCTTGAATGTTATTGGGCTAAAAATGTAAATGAGCATCCATTGTCTTCCGTAGCCCTAATCCCCAACTTCTCAACGTTATTCATTCAGCTGCCGCAGAAAAAAGAAACTTTGTCCTTCAGCCAATTCGATTTCGGCCTCTCTCCTTCAATTGAATCGGCCTCTCCTTCAGGCGAATCAGCCTCGACTTCGAGCGAATCGGCCTTGATTTCAGGCGATTTGATTTCGACCACAACTTCAGGCGATTTGATTTAGACTTTAGGCGTTTTTTCTACTTCAGGTGAATCCCTGTTAATCCATGTTTTTCTACTTCAGGCGATTTGATTTGATTTCCATCCATGTTGTTAATCCATGTTGTTCGACCACGACAAAAGGGTCCGACCCGATTAGGAATGGGTTCATCTAATTCACGGATTATCTCGTAATGAAAACACATGAGAGTTCACTTAAACGCAAAATTTAAGATAAACAGGCAAAGTCAGCATGTTTCCATAATAATATGTCAGCCATTGCTGATAATTTATTTGAATCGGTGCCGTCAAATTAATTGTGCGAACTGCTTTAATAAGCATGCGATGAATATAATTTATTTTGT
Organism: Allium fistulosum; assembly: GCA_030737815.1. Classification (NCBI taxonomy): domain Eukaryota; kingdom Viridiplantae; phylum Streptophyta; class Magnoliopsida; order Asparagales; family Amaryllidaceae; genus Allium; species Allium fistulosum. The sequence continues at coordinate 686,829,441 of CM060908.1, read as the reverse complement.
TTCTTGAAAATCAGAAGATCAGAAAATTAGGATAGGCCGTTATTTGCAAGAAACGTTCAACTTTGGTAAGGCCTATAACAGATAATCATGTCACCATGTAGTCTGTAGAATAACAAACTTAACGATTTTGTTCGTGTAAATGCATTTTCTCGTCTTGGATATAGAGGGCCACTTAAGGATCATCACAGTTTTCCACATTTATCAATGCATTGGTTCCCCGAATACCAAATTTTATTTGGCATCCATGTCTCTTAGTATTTTAGTGGATAAATACTGAACTTTAATTCATACCTTCCTTCACCTGCAGTGCATATTGTGTTACATTTTCTGGAGAAAAACTTCTAAAGTCAGGTACTCAAATCAACCTTTCAATAATATTCTACTTCTGCTATTGAAAGCAACATAATAGTTATCTATTGTGTAAAAAATAGGTATCCATGTGGGGCAACGGCGAATAATGCTGGCTTACTGCTTCTACTAGACAGGTCAGCTCGTATGAATCGGCGGCAGTGTCTCAGAAGTACGCTGAAGACTACCATATTATAGTCAGATTTAACCCCAAGTTTCTATAAGGTAATCAGTCCGATCGATACAGTAAATAACTAAAATTTTATTTTGGGATATTGTTGCTGTAGGCTTTTATTTCATTATTGTTTCTTATCATACTATTGATGTATGCACACATGCATGGTTTTGGGATAGCCATGTATTTTTATAAAATGTTCATCAACTAACTTGAAGTTTATGCCAGGTTCACCTTTTGCACCATTATAACATTGTATTTTAATTCGTACGACATTGTTATAAACAGTTTATGCATATGCTAGTTTACTTTTTGCACCATACAACATAGATAAATTCAACTAATATGACTTTGTACCACTTGTATATATATTCTCTATACCATTGATTGGAGTTTTTGATGCATAAAGCATTACAAAACCTTTTTTTTACCTAGGCTGACACTATTGCCAGAATTAAATTACTCTGGAACTTAATTACAAAAGACTACCAATGATCTAGGTGGATGAAGGGAAAATATTTTTCGAAATCAAATTTCTGGATGATGGCAATTAACAACATATTTTCTAGTAATATGAAACACATTTTGAGGCGAAGGGATACGGCTTGAAAGTTGATGAATAGAATAGTGGTGAATGGTGAACACATTTCATTATGATTTGATCCGTGGAACAACCACAAATCACTAGTGGATTTAATGGGTTGGGGTAGATTGCAGATATGCAATAGTTTATATTTCACAGTAAATCGAATTATTGGAAATAGGGAATTACATCCAGAAATACTTTCTGAAACAGAGAAGTTTCTACAGAAATTCATCAAGTTACACTAGATGCAGACAATATAAACGACTATTGGCATAAAGCATGCTTATTAAAGCATGTTCCCTAGGCTGACACTATATGGGGAGTCAGGATGCGCAACTGGGGCAAATGGGTTTCAGAAATCAGAGAACCCAGAAAAAAGTCCAGAATCTGGCTAGGCACTTTTCCTACTGCAGAAATGGTTGCACGTGCACACGACGTGGCTGCTCTGACCATAAAAGGTGAATCTGCTTATCTGAATTTTCCAGAATTGGCATCGCAGTTGCCGAGACCAGCTTCTACTTCACCTAAAGATATTCAGGCAGCTGCTGCTAAAGCGGCAATGTTAGACTTCACTGACCTTAAAGCTAAAGAAAAGCAGGATTTACCAGCTGCTGCTGCTGCTAGCAGCGATGATGAGAACACGCTCTTTGATCTGCCTGATCTTTTGCTTGATTTAAGAGAGAGTTTCAGTCGATCTAGTTCTTGGGTTTCTTTGGTCGATGATATTGAATTTCGACTCGACGAGCCTTTTCTTCTGGAGTACTACTAGATTTGATGCATACTTATTAATGTTATACACTGAAGTTAGAGAAATAGGCAGTCTACCTTGTAATGTTTTGGTCATTGTTAGTATGTATTATTATTACATTTTTGATTCGTGTTCAATGTTGTACCTTGGTTTAGATGCTCAAGTGAGAATGCAATAAGGGTTGATCATGTGCTTTAATCACATGGAAAATGAATAACTTTTTTTTTCTTCCTTATGTTATGAAGTAGTTGACTATGAAATATATGTTGTTATTTGATCATGAATATTGTAAATTTTGGGTTCCTATTGAATGTAGTATAATAATGCATATCATGTTAGTTATTAATTGTTTATTAATGTTAAAATAATTGACTGTGTTGAGAATGAAAATATTTCAGCGTTATAAGCATTGACAATTAAAATTTACCAACGCTTATAAGCGTCAGCATAGAAAATTAAACAATGTTGGATGGTTAATTTGCCAACGTTTATAAGCGTTGCTAAATAATATACACCAACGTTTATAAGCATTAGCGAATACAGTCTTCCAACGCTTATAAGCGTTGGGAAACTAAACTCGCCAACGCTTATAAGCGTTGGAAATAAATTGCGACGCCCCTACAGCGACGCTAATAAGCGTTGCTGAAACTGTTTGCGACAGTTATACTCGTTGGGAATCACCTGTTTTGGTGTGGTGAGTGAGAGTACGAACCACTCCGTCAAACATTCGAATTTGCATGGAACCAATGCCTTGAGACCTACATATAGCACCATTTCCCATAATAATTGAATTTCCCTCTTTAGCAACAAGAGAAGAAAAACAATTCCTATTAGGCGTCATATGATACGATGCCCCCGAGTCGAGCACCCACTCACTACCGGAAACATCCGATGCTATCGCCGTCAACACATCTACGTCTTCCTCACCAACACCTCTCTCCACCGCTACAGATGAAGATGCTACTTCCCTTTTACCCTTCTCCTTGTCCGGACATTCATTTCTCCAATGACCGTGTTTCTTACAAATATAGCACTTGCATTTCCTTTGATTTTCCTCTCCAACCGGGATTCCTTGATTTAGAACGCCCCTGGTTGTCCTTCTTCACATATCTTTCCTTCTCCGTAAACAAACCTTGACCATTACCGGCACTACTACCACCAACACTCAACTCCTTCATTTGATCTCTCAATTCCTCACTAAGAAGGCCCGTCTTGACATCATCTAACGTCAATGTATCCCGGCTATAGATCAAACTATTTGAGAAACCCGTATAACAGTCCGGCAACGAACATAACAATATCATCGCCTTTTGCTCTTCCTCAATCTTCAAATCTACTGCCTTCATCTTCATTAGCAAACCATCAAACACATTCAAATGTGCCTTTAGCGAAGTTCCTTCTTTCATCTTATAGGTGAAAAATGTTCGCAACAAGATCAAACGGTTAGTTAGAGACTTCTTCATATACAATTCTTCCAACTTGTCCCAAATTCCCTTAGCGGTGGTCTCACCATTAATTTCGGAGATCACATTCTCTCCCATAGCAAGTTGAAGTGTAGTAAATGCCCACTCTTCCATTTCTTCTCTCTCGACATCCGAGATGTCCGCCGGCAACAAATGTGTATCAAACACCACTCGATGTACTCGATTCCTCCTTAGAACCGTTTTCTTCTTCCATTGCCATTTTTCAAAATCATTATCGCCATTCCACTTGTCGATAACCAACTACGATCCCGACGCCACATACGACCCACGTACATACGGCGCTATACCACTTGGACTAACCATTGAATTTCCAGAGTTATCCGTTTTCGGCATTTCAACAACCACCTACCAACTCCAAATCACTGATACCAAATGTTGTTGGTGGATTTCAATCGAGACCACTCAAATTAAAATCCCCAAACGCAGCGGAAAAGCTAGATCGTGATAGATAGTGCAAAACAACCAAACACCGCTAGAATTCAATATATCCAAACCAAAGTACGATCACAATAACACCACAAGCAATATATGATAAAAAGCAATAACGAAAACAATAAATCACACACCGATTTATAGTGGTTCCACTAACATCGCGTTAGTGTACATTCACTTTGAGAGATATCTTTTATTATCACCAAATAAGAAGAGTATAAGAGATTGATTACAATGATCTATTCTTTTGAGAATCAATGTTTATGGAGATTAGAATTGAAGAAATAGAGTTTTGCCTAAAACCCTAATTAATGGAGGACTAAACCCTTGATTAGAGAATTGCTTGATTTCCTCTCAACCCTCTTTGAAATGAATAGAGCATATATACTGGTAGAGAACACCCTGGCAAAAGACGAACTTGCCCCTAAACGAAATAACACAAAACCCAGCCTAGAAAACTGCAACTCGCCGGCTCAGACGTCTGGAACAGGGCTCCAGACGTCTGACCGAACATTCGGGAGACTGCACCCTGTAGGACCAAACGTCTGGCCCATGCCTGCAGACGTCTGGCTGCTACAGGCTGCCTACAGCCAGCACCTGCTTCCACTCCAGTTTGCTCCTCCGGACTCCGTTTCGCAACCCGTCTTCTCCGACACCAAACTACATCCATCCCCTTCAATTCACCTTCATATAGTGTCACAAAATTTAACACTAACCAGTTTATTCATACAAGGGACCATGCTATCAAGGGTATGCTCGACAAGTGGATCCAGATGGGAACTGATTTAATTAGGCCACAAACATTGTTTACAGAAGGGTCCCACTACTTGACCATGAACATCTTATCTGTCATGAGAATAAGATCACCCTCTACTATCCCCTTCTTGTCTTCTTAATTTGATAGAAGAAGCAGAAAAACTATCCCATTTGATTTGACCTTGATGCTCCCCATTAGCTTACATAAATTCTTTAGGTGCTGAATTATTGTCGTATACGAAAGCGGATTGTCTAAAAAGAAACCCACTAGATATTCTTGCCAAACAAGTTGACCAGCTTTAAGGACAAAAGGGGGAGGAACTAAAGCTTTACCAAAAAAATCATTGGTCATGTTAACTGGTATGTACTTCCCTACATTACGTGGTTTGTTCTTGAACAAAGAACTCCATGCTTGTTGACATAACAAACTACCATGAGCAGCAGAAGATATAGGGTTAGAGAGCAAAATAGAAGAAGGAACAGGGCTAGGAAGGGCAAAGAGAAGAGGAGCTTCAGGATTAGGCGGGATGGGAGAAATAGGAGGCATGATCAAAGGAGGGACGACAGGATGAGGAGGAGGAGTAGGAAGGGGGGATAGAGTTTGAAAGGTTAGGGCACGAGAGAAAGGCGGGAGAGATGGGGAGCGCACCCATGAAAAACAGAATATACACCAAGTATATTTGGATTTACCTACATTTCATGCTATGTTTAAATTGATCATCAGTGAAATTTAATGGATCATTATCTAATCGGAGGGAGAGAGATGAAAGTTTTTTCTCTCCAATTAAATCTATTTATTTCCTTAATTGATTGCATGGGTTTAAGAGAAGTAAATAAAAGATTTACTTCTCATTTATCATTAAAATGAGTACTGTTATATAATTGGGTGTACTTGATATGCTCATACATTTGAATTTATATCAAATCCAAACTCTTTCAAACTAATTAAAATAAATAGAGGATTTTATTTAAAACTACTTTTAAATTGGATCTAAATCTATTTAGACTTCATAGGCCCTATAGATCCAAATAGGAATTTTTTTTTTAAATATGCTTATTTCACCCGCTTCTAACCGGCCTAGTTCCAACACATTCATGGAGTTATGAATGAGTCACTGAGTCAAAATTTAGGTGGAATCGAGCTCAAAGAGTGTGTTTTTATATTGAGTATATATTATGGTTAAAAAAATTTAAAACCACTCATATGACCTTTGATATCTATTAAACCTTGTATCATACAGTAAAAATATGTCTTTTATTTTTCAAAGTTTTTCTAGAATTTTTGGAGTAAAGAAAGACGGAGAAACAAAGAAAACATGCAAAAAAGCACATTTTAGTGTGCCATAGGTGCCCATAACCGGTACATCTATCCCACCGATCGACCGGTCAAAGTCGGACTAGTGCATCGATGGGTGTTCATTGACACATAGAAATTATGTCTTCCTATGCATTTTTCTATACCTCTTTGTTGTCCTTCTTCACTATTTCCTACATCCCTTCACCGTAACTCTTCGAAACAATGCAACCCATCTCCTTAACCTTACACCATTATAAATACACCTTAGATCAAATCCACAAATCTCACCTTTACTTACTAGGCTTATTCTTTGCTTTTGATTTGAAGACTCTTTACTGACTTCTACTTGAGCATTCAGTTCAATATTCAAACTCTATTCTCTTTACCTTATTCATTCAAATCTCAATCATATCGATTGGTTATAGGGGTTGTATTTTGTGACAAAATCCATGTAATAAGGCACAGCCATTGTCAAACTCAAACTCTTAGTTGAAAGTTGGTTGAAGTCTCATTTCGGGGAAGATTAAGCCAACCGCTGTAAACTTATTCCTCCTGGTGAAGCGAGGGCACTTTTGTTAGTGAAATACGAAGGGGAGCTTCAAAACTAAATGTACGATGGGAGATCTAAACTAGTATAAAATCCTGGCGTGATCGCTCTTTTTTTACTTTTCATGCACCGTACTTGCGTTTTATACTTAGCTTAGTTATTCTATGATAGTTTATTACATAACCATATAGATCCATATATACACATGGACTTTTAGATTTGTTATTTGACACCGTTGGTGAACGTAGATGTTTGGTTGGTTTATGGATTAGTGTCATTGATCCGATGTTTCAAGTAACATTACACCACACATGTTTGTTTCAGCTTAGGAGCTTATGGAATACCGGACAAGTAAGTTGTCATCTCACCTTTCATGCTTTCTAGCGATAGTTATAAGGTGTCGATACTTGAGTTGTCATTGTGACTACAAGTTGGTTGTTTTGGTTTGGATTAAGTAATATAGAGTTTACCCAAACAAAGAACATTTTACTGCTTGCATGTGACATGGATTCAATATCGTGTTGATTATGCTAGGACAATATCCATTCCCGATGTTCCTGGATGGATTTTTAGGGTACCATGCAATTTATTTGTTGAGTAGTATATTTGACGGATTGATACGGTGAGACATCCCACATATCGAGTTGTCTCATTCATAGAACTCAAGGAGCAAGATGATTAGAACTATGTGTGGAAAATACTATTGCTATGTTTGTAAATAAGATAAGAATGAAAGTAGATTTTGTTTGTAGAAGATATCAGACTAAATTGGTGTCAAGGTTATATAAGTAGGTATTACTAATGATGCAGAATGAAGTGCTTCAAGTATTTGGACAAGACTAATATGAAGGATCAAGGAAAATATATTTTGGATTTTCAAGCATTAAAATATGGAGGTGATTTTCATGGAAAATGAGATTTGGAAATTATTAGATGATTTGGTGAAAAGATTATATAGATTCTTTTCAATCACCCCTCGAATTTAACAGATACCATCTATTCAAGGAAGATATATTGAAGCAGAAACATAAGGACATAATTTACGAGGCACACTAGAGGCACATAAACGATGTACTACATAGTCTATCACTTAAATACTATCAGAATTTTAGGTTAAGATTTCACTTAAATTTAGGATTAGTTGCCATGTTTGAATAGTATAAGTTTTCCTTTGTTTGAATGTTTGTTGGCTTGCTTGTATACCATAGTATACATGACAAAATTTGTAAATTTCTAGTAGATTGAGGGCATGATACTTCATTGTCATGATTATTTGTTGTTTGGGGAAGTGATATCGTAAGTAAAGTGATACTACCTAAGTTGAGTTGAAGTTAGAAAGAGAAGTTATATTATGTTCACCAGGCAAGACATCATCTAATTTTGATGTTCTTAAATGAAAAGAGGAATAACTTGGTGATTCAAGTAATTGGATCGCTTAGGTGAGGCAACATCCGCTTTTGAATTATCCTACCCTTTTATTCAGAAGATAAAGTGATAAGTATACTATTGGGGTAATCCAAGTGTTAAGCATATGCATTTAAGAATTGTATGAGTTGCATTTTGATTGGGGCATCTTTATGCCAAGGCTACTAGTTGTGCATTTTGGCATCAATTTATCTGATATAGTAACATGGATTACGGAAGTTGTAGTTGTGCACATACATTTAAGGTTACTGTTTGGGATGAGTATATTCATACCAACAGTATAGTCTATTTACTTAAGATGGGAAAAGTGATTCGGTTGAGAGAACCTATGAAGCCGAAGATAGGATCGAAGCTTTCCATTTCCGCTCTTAATCGAAACGCCTTTCCATTTTCTTATTTGTTAGTGTAATTAGTTTATTTGTGTTTATTTGTTTAGTATACAATTGATTGATTTGGTTGTTTTATTTTTTTATGATATGAATTATGCTTGCTTGATCTTAATATGTTAAATATGTTTTGATTTATGCAATTAGCTAATTTTTATGTTCACTTTACGTTATGTTGAATTGAATGATAGTTGCAAACATATAGAAACTAATGCCCACACTAGGACACTTGCATACATACCTGATACGGCATGTCATTCCATTCATATAGGAAGGCATCAAAGATAATTTTTGCATTAAGTATAGTGTCATATTCCATGATCATTACACACACACACAAACCTATATGTGTGTGTGTGTGTTTTTATGTTGTCACTTAAAGTTTCATCAGGTATACATAAATACTGCTATGGTTGGTTTTTTATGTTCACTAAGATATATACATGCTATAGAGATTTTGGTGATTTTTTATGCATGTTATGTAGGAATGATTGTTTAGATTGTTGCTTGCATATACACACACAAACATACACACACACATGTTATAGATTGCATGTATGCGATACATGATATAAAAGCGTGCGAATTGCATTCTATATCCTATGGAATCTCAAGGATGAAATTCATTTAATGGGAGAGAATGTAATAACTCAAAATTTTCAATAATACTTAAAAGGGTATTTTGGTCAACTTAATTAATAAGGGGCAAATGGACATTTTAAAAATAACGGAATTTGACAATGAGAGTTGCATCGTTACATAGAACAAATTTTTCTGATCAATTTTAGCTATATGAACATAAAACTCAAAGATGTACGGAGGAGATATTAGGGACATGAGTTTTGGGTTTGACATAGGGCCAAGCAGGTAGATCCATTAGTTTAAATTTGAATCCTTACTGACGTTTCCATCAATTTATAAATGAGCAACCAACACACCAGAAAGTTCTAAATTCATTTTTCTTTCTCCCATCATCTCCATATTCCTCGTTACTCTTAGTAATTCAAATCAACATATCTTACCCTTTTCTTAATGAATTCGGGTGACATTTATATTGAAACGATCAATAATGACTATGACGGTATTCAAGGCAAATCGAGGAGAATTCAGCGCATGGGTTTCTATAAAGTGAAGGAATCTTATTCAAAACTTGATAACGATCTTCAATTTGGTAAGTATGATGATTTTATTCAAGTATAATGTGAAAATAATGGTTTAAAATTGTTATTAGTCTAGTTAAGGGATAAATTTCAAATTTAATTGAAGTTCAATTAAACATTAAATTGTATTAAATGAGTAATATAGAAATGAATGATAAAAAATGTTGAGTAGAGAAGTTTAATTGATTAAACTCTAGATTTGCTAAAATGAAATTAGTGAACCCTTAAATAATGTTAAATGACCCTAAATCAAAGTGTAATTGGGTGCAATAATCAAAGTATGTAAGTAAGAAATTGAATTGCAGAGGAAACAGTAAGATAAAAATGAAGATAGAGCGAAAAAAACAAAACATAAGAGGCCAAAATGAACGACTCGGGGAATGCACCAATGTACCGATAGCTCTACCACCGATGTACGAGTCTTTAACTGGTCGACTAGTGTTGGACCTATCGGTAAACTCACCACTAGTGGACCGGTAAGGGCTTGTTGGGACAGGTTGAACCTTGACTCAGCAGGGCCAATTTAATGGGAGTTGTTTTGTAGAACCAAGACTTCGTGTAACTCTTCAGGTTACTTTTAAGTTGATTATGTGGTATGACCTTGACATGGTGAAGTGCATAGATATTGGTGAATGTGTGTATGCTCTAAATACGTAAATTGGATGAACGATTAGGTTATTGATGTTTGGCGATTGTATTGATCACAAATTAACGTTTAGTGGCTCCTATGACTTAACATGGCATCACATGCCGCACATATCATGTACATAGACCGTGAGAGGATGAAGACATCCATATGCAGGCTTATATGCCATTCGATGGACATACTTACACCCAGACTATGGGTTAAACTCGCAATGAGGGTAGGACATGCTTTGTTGTGTCATTGATATAATATATCATGTAGTTAGGTGCAATCTGACCTTGATTATGTTATGGTTTTGATAATACTCTTTGAATGCAGGTCAGCCAGTTAAGGTATGCTTACACACGTGTTAGATAATAACGATGTTATATCATTATTTTTGCTGTATATATGAGATAGACTTATTTCGCTAACTCAGATGTATGTTTGATCCCCTCCACTTTTTTGTATCTATTTCGATAGGTTAGAAGTATAGAGTTAAGCAATTATAGGTGATATCGAAGGTGCAAATGATGGAGGCATTTCCTATGTATATATTGTACATATCATCTGATAGCATAGTGTGATAGAGTGCATTGGATTTATTGTACAAATATGACTATGTATTTTCATCGTTTTGGATATATGACTATTTGGTATTGCATATTTTTTCCTTCACTATGAGTTCATAACGATATAGTTAAATTCTATATTATTTCATATTATCATCACTTAATGATCCATTGTTGAGCTTTCATGGTTTGAACGTTTATTTGGGTGTTAACTCAAAGGGCCGAAAATGCCGAGTTGTCACACATGTGAATCTTGCAGGTGGACATGATTTAGGTTTGTATAACTGTTATTTTGTACCGAACTTTATTAGTAGAATAATATTTATTTCCCATTTGATGAAAACAAATATAGTTTTATTTGCAATGACCATGTTATGAATATTTGTTATGATAATAAAATTGTTTGCTTTGGTACTCTTAAGGATGGCGTTTATATACTTAGCTATAATGATGCACTTGTAGTTGAAAATAATAATGCGTCCAAAATAAATGACAACAACATTGGGCATTGTAGGCTAGGCCATATAAGTACAAAATAAATAAACAAGTTAAGAAACCAAAGGTTTCAACTATCATTTGATTCTAAATCATTTGAAACTTGTACATCCATATGAATGTGTATGAATCCATGTCTATAAATACTTTGTTACATTCACCAAAGATTTATCGAGACATGGATATATGTATCTTATGATACACAAATCAGAGGTCTATGATAAATTCATAGAATATAAGAATGAAGTAGAAAAACAAAAATGTAAGAAAATTAAAAAACTTCGATCTGATCGGGGCAGTGAGTACGTTAGGTACAAGGTCTAAGAGTACCTAAGAGAGAATGAGATTCTCTCCCAAGTCACTCCTTCCTATACTCCTCAACGCAACGGTGTTTCATAAACAAGAAATCAAACTATGTTAGAAATTGTTTGTCCAGTAACGAGTGATACTTAGTTGCCTCTTCCTTTTGGGAATATGCACTTAAAACGACAATATATATATTGAATTCCATACCATCTAAATTTATGCCTAAGATCCCATGCACAATATGGACTGGTAAAAAGCCTCACCTTAATTATCTTAAGGTATGAAGTTGTTCGGCTTTTGTAAGAACGTAAGCCCTAACAAAATTGAAGCAAGATCAGTTTTATTTAAGTTTATAGGATATCCTAGAAATTCTCATGGATACATATTGTACATACTCAAGAATAAAACATATTTGTATAGAGACATGCCACCTTTTTGGAAAAAGGATTTTCTATCGTGAGAAATTAGATAGCAAGATGGACTCGAATGAGATCCAAAAACTTTTATAGAAACTGAATTCAACGCCCATAGAAGACAAGCAACTTATTAGAAGATCTCGTAGCAAAATCTCATGCGTTAGAGAGATACTATGAGTTTCTTACTGATGGAGATAAAGAGGATTGTGTCATCCATGACGATGATCCCCTTGCATATCGCAAGCCTACGAGAGTAAAGACTTTGTCATGTGCTTGATGCAATGAAATCCGAAATGGATTCCATGTGTAAGGACAAAGTTTAGACTTTGGAAAATGTACTCGAAAGGGAAAACGTTATCGGTTGAAAATGGATTTTTAAGAAAAAGATCGCTATAAATAGAAAGGTTAAGACCTATAACGAAAGCTAAGTGATGATTGGTCTTCATTAAATTAAAGGTGTTGTTTATGACAAACCTTTTCTCTAGTTGCCATGCTTAAATCAATTTGGATTCTTCTTGCAGTTGCTACTTATTATGACTATGAAATATGGTAGATGGACGTTAAATTTTTTTTACTAGATGACGATTTAGAAGAGACTATTTATAGGTTACAGCCAGTGGTTTTTGAAGTCCGTGTGAGCGGCAACAAGATAAATAAACTCTTATGATCAATTTTTGGTCTTAAGAAAACATTAGGGAGTTAGAATATATGTTTTACAAGGTAATCAAATAGTTTGGTTTCAATCAAAACACAAAGGAAGCGTTTGTATAAAGGAACAAACAGAATGGTATTATTACTTATGTTGATGATTTACAACTGATTGGTAAAGATGTACCAATGTTACAATCAGTGGAAGCTTGGGTGTCCAATAATTTTTCAAAGAAGGGTTTGGGAGAGACATCCTTCATACTAGGTACAAAGATTAATAGAGATATAACTTGAAGGTTATTAAGGTTGTCCCTATTAATGTACATTGATGCTATATTAAGAAGATTTAGTATGGAAACTTCCAAATGTGGAAATGTTCCCAGTAGGGCATGGAAATATTCTTTCTGAGAAAGACTCTCCATTTATGAATAAGGAGAGAATGCATATGAGTAGGATTCCTTATGCATTAATAATAGGCTACACCATGCACATTATGTTATGTACTAGGCTGGATTTTTCTTGTGCACAAGGTGTAGTCAGTTGATATCAACCAAATCCGAGCGAAAATCATTGGATAATAGTTAAGGTCATTATAAAGTATTTAAGAAATTCTAAGGATTTGTTTTTTATATATGGAAATAATGAACTTCTTATGAAGGGGTACTCAGATTCGAGTTTTAGGAATAATGTCGATTGTAGCAAATAAATCTTAGGATTTGTATTTACCCTCAATGGAGGAGCTGTTAGCTGGAAAATTTCTAAACAAGAAGTTGTTGTTGGGTACGACTATCGATGCAACAATCGCCATTTCGATCCTCAAATGTCGACACAAATACATCCACAGTATTTACATGCTGAGCACCCAAGTGCCAGAAAGACAGAACGTTAGGGTAAAGAAAAGAAGAAAAGAAAATGAACAAGAAAGAGGGGAACAAAACATCTGAATCTCACAACGGAACAATAACATATAATATCAAAATGATCTTTTCAAAAAAAACTGTATGGTTACAATAATCAGAGCAACTAACCTATCATCGGTCTGGACAGTTATAGCAGTTTGTCCTTACAATTGCTAATATATTTGAACAAAGTAATGCGGTAGAAATAAGAATACTATGATAGGAAATCATCCGGCTCCTATATAAGAGCTCCAATGAACACCAACGCGAAATCCGGAAATATACACGGGGCTCACCCGAGCATTATAAGAAAATAACACTCGGATTAGTCTGGTAAACCAACATGAGAAACTTAAATCATATGGATTATTTAATGTTATAAAATCTTTTAAATTAAAGGTATCTCATAAGACCACTCTGCAAATAAACACAGACGAGTTTTAACCTTATGGTAACCAAACCATTTCATAAGAAAGTCTAGTGATATTATAATAATGTCTAGGATTGAAAAATAAATACATAAAATAGCTGGTAGGCTTGCATCTCACATTCCAGCATATTAGAGTACATCTAAAATCGATAAGACACGTTTGCATAATGGATTTTCCATGGAGACCTCCTTAGTAAACTAAGACTGATCACCTAAGACAAGGATCAGAAACTACTTCCGAGCACCATATATCTCTAAATAAAATATACCATAAGGTAAACAAAACTGACCCACGCCCGAACGAGTGAACTCGAACCTTGTGGAACCTAAGCATCATCAACTCCTACCCGCCAACATATCGATAAGCGTACTTTAGATGATGGAGTTAATGTACCCCTCTGGGATAGAAAAACCCCTGGATTGTGCATCCTACTCTATTTTTAGTCATTTTTCCAATGTTGAGGCTACGTTTGACATCTTTCACATGAGTCTTCGATATTCTAACAAATAATGAATCCCACATGGAATCCATCGTCTCAACAGAATTTGGAACCATGCATGGATTCCATCATTCCACTTCTAAAACATTGAACCCGTATCTCAGTCTTGAAGTGGTTTTCGATAAGTAGAACACTTACTAATCCCAGTCTCTCCAAAACCGAATCGATCAATTTGTTCTTATTCAACAATAATGTGAGTAATCACATATAGGAACTAATTCCCATATACTGTCCATGAGCAAGTAAACATACAAGCACTATCAATTCATCCAAGCATAATTAAGTCACACAAACGATTTTCAATCCCTTATTTATTTAAATTATCTTTTATAAATTAAAACCTCTTTTATTAGTACAACACCTTTTTATCAAAAAAAACTTCATTCATAAGTCAATACTTCCTTTATTAATTAATATTCCATTATCTAAATAAAACTTCCTTTATTAATTAATACCTCATTATTAATAAGACTTATTTTATTAATTAATACCTCATTATTAATAAGACTTATTTTATTAATTAATACTCCCTTATTGATTAAAACTTATACTCTTGTCAATACTTCAAAATTATTCATATACTTATCTCAATGGTATAAGTATATTTGTAAATCACTTAACAAAGTTTTCCTTACTAAAATATAACCAAAGAGGTAAAAAAACAAATGTTACTAAAACATTATTACTATAAACCCTTTCTCATTTATAAATTAAACATATAATCTTTCTATCATTTTATAAAAGATTTTAATAGTTGTTGTTATTTTTAAAATTCCATTATTAAAGATTTAAATATTTTCTCAATATAATCAAGGGTTTAAAAACAAATGTTACTAAAATATTGTTTCCTATAAACCCAAAACACTTCACATTTAATCATTATCTTTAAAATGCTCTATTTAAAGATCAAAAATTATCCACACTTACTAATTAAGACAATGCACTTTAACTTAATTCCACAAAATCATTTATTTTAACTTAAGTCTTAAAATCCAAACTTCCTCTATTATATTTATAAAACACTTAGTTTAATATTTAAAACTTATATATATATATATATAGGAATATCTTTAAAATACTTATCGATATGTTAAAACATTTTTAAAACTACTTAAAATATATTGTAGTTATTTATATATAATATTATGTAAAAATAAGGAATTTTGAAATAAATAGAAAAACTAAAATAAACATGTTTTATTTAAAAAGCCACTTAGTTTAAAATTTTCATGTTTAATTGTTAAAAATATATTTAAAACTGAAACCAATTTTCAAACACTCAATTATAAGTTAGAAAATTACCATAAAAATATTAGAGAAAAATACTTGATTTAAATATCATTTCTACACAATTTATAGTTTCAGATGGCAAAGATAGCATTTCTAGAAATGCCGTCTAAAGTTCTGTTAAAGTTTTAACATGTTTTGTTAAAACTATGTTCTTAGTTTTCGACGTCTTAACGAATGATTTTAGATCCATTCTTTTTTATTGTAGTTGGTATACTTTAGGTACTTGAAAACCGTGAAGAAGGATCCCAAATAACACCTTTTAATTATTTTATAAATTTTTCGAAAATAAGGTATTTTGTCGAAAGTGCTCATACAACGACTATTTCGCTATAACTTTTGCCTCTATGTTCAACTAGCTATTTAATAATTTAAGCTTCAAAACTTTTACAATATGAATAATATATTATTTACTTATTTAAATGATAAAGAAACCACTAAGGAAGTTTCTATAAAAATAAACGTTATTTCCCAAAATCGTGGAATTTGAGAGTTGTTGATATAACGACCTTTTTACTATTAACTTTTACAACTTTGGTTTACATTTTCTATAACTTTTCAAACATATCCTTTGCTTTCAAAACACTTATAGAAGTGAAGATAACAACCAAAACAAGTTATATTAAGATATGTTCACAAATCACCAAATTACTCAAGTTATATTTAAGGGATTCAAAGTGCGTTTATAGCGACTATCGCTATACGGACAATTCTGTATTCAATTCAATATCCAATCTCATTCAATTTTATACACATATACAATTCCTAAATTCAAACCTCATTACTACGAAACCTGTATTAACATATGTACTAATACAATTCAAAGCTTTTAAGGCAACAAATTAAACAAATCACATGCTTTGTAGAGCACATAATTAAGGGTTATAACTTTAAGTAGCTGGGGTAAATTATCATAGTTTTTAACAAGCAAATACCAACAAGTTTTTGACTTAACTTGCGACAAGTTTATAGTTTAATGCAAAGTGAGATAACTCACTTTAATTCCAAGAATGAAGCTACCATTAGCAAGCACCAACACACCACTACCAAGTACTAACACACCACCACCAAAAAGCACACAACCCAAGCTAGAACAAATATAAGCAAGAAGGAGGAAGGCCTAGAAGTGCACGATCGTGCTTGGATTACCCTTATATGGGTATGGCCTAGATGGAAATGAAGGGGATGGCTCCTATTTCTTTTGGTTTTGAGGTGGTGGAAGGTTGTGATATGCTATATTAGGATGATAGCAAGAGTTTGGAGGAGTTTTGTCTTAGTTTGAATTACTTAGATTTATGAAAGTTGAGAAGCGAAAGAAGTGCAAGAACATGAAACTATTGGTTTGAGATTTAGTCAATAAGGAGAGGCCTTAGGTGCTTATTTATAGCCTTGAGAAATGAAGCCAAATGACCTCCATATCGCCCCTAAGTTCAGCCCTAAAGGAGTCAAAACATGCAAGCCCATACACCTCTCACTTCCTACCATACTTAGAAAAAGTCTCTCCTTTACTCCCTCCTCAAATCAAGAGTCCTTTAATACTTTGTGTATTACTTAGTTATAAATAAGTTTGATTAGCTAAAGAGATTTTTTAAGTTGTTATTTATATGTTGCCATATTATTATACAAGTTCCAAAATACTAATACGACTTATATTGAACAAAAAGTTGATTTTTAACAAAATGTTTTCATGTCACATTTTCAATATTTATTCCAAGTGTATACTTTTGTAAACACATTTTAATAAGTTTTCTAACATTAGTTATTAATTAAAATAGTTCTTAACAAGGTTATAAAATCATGTCCGTGGGTGCGATGTAGTGGAAAGGAGGCTTGAGTTATGGTAAAAAGACTGAGGTTCGATTCCTACCATGCGCTTCCCTATCCTATATAAATTTATTAGGGGGTATGGGGGCTTGGATCAGCGGATGGCTTTACTATACCCTCCTTAGGAGTTTACCGGCCTGCCGGGTTCTCTTAGGTTTTCAAAAAAATGGTTATAAAATCATATTTAATTACGGTAAACCCTAGATACAAATATTTTAAATATTTAAATACGGAATGTTCGAAATTCTGGGTCGTTACAATGGATGCTGAGTACACCACTTTAAACGATGCCATAAAAGAGGCAGCATGGATGCATAAATTCATCAAAGAGCTAGGAGTGATCTCAAATGTTGAAGGTCCAATGGTGATGTATTATGACAATAATGTGGCAATACAAATTGCCAAGGGACCGTAAGCTCGGAAGAAGTCGAGACACACCCTCTACAAGATCCATACGATAAGATAATTTATCAATGATGGAAAGATAGTAATCGAGGGAGCATATACTAAATACAACATCGTAGGTCCATTCACTAAGACCCCTTCTTAGTCTAGTTTAGGTAGACTGATCAAAGTTATGGGCATGAGGCTCCATAACTGAACCCAAATCCAAGTAGGAGATTGATAGAATTAAGGATGTATCTTAGGGGAAATTATGTAAATTCTATGTAACTAAACTCTTGTAAAATAATCTTGTTTATAATATAGTATGCTTTTAGTTTTGTTCTTTTATATGTGTTGTTATATTATGGTATAAGTAATGACAATGATGCATTAAACATATATAAGTAGAAAATCCTTAGGAAAAATATTTTAACGATTGTAGTGATGAATGCATTCATAATCATGAGTTTTGAATCGATATTCAAATACTTATTCATAAGTTTTCCTAGTCAGGATGTATGGAGAAAAGGATATATATGCATTCATTGAGATTAGTGTATGCAATGTTAATTATATGATGGACGGTGAATCACTCATAACCCTTGGGGACACTGAGAGATTACATACTAGTGGTTATCTAAAGCGATCATAGAATGACTCAATAAGAGTCATCTACCAGTTAATAAAACTGTCAAAATAGAAGATCACATGTAACGACATGCAATAGTATTTAGACTTGAGAGTATTGTTGATCTTAGGTAACTAGATTTTAATTTTATTATGGCCTACCACATGACATCATGATTATGTTATGACATGTTTATAAGTTTAAGAGGGTCCTAGAACTCTATATGGAGTGGATCTTAAAGCTGTGAAAACACTAGAGGGGGGTGAATATTGTTCGTATATTATTTAAAATTTACTTTCAAGTATGAATATGATTAATTTCAAATAGACCTAAAGTACTAAAAGTAAGTGCAAAAGGTAAAGTACTGAAAGTAATAACACCAGGAATTTTTATACTAGTTCGGATTGACCAATCCTACGTCCAGTCATGTACTCCCAGTTAGATTTTCATTATATCAACTTGCTTTCCATAGGTGATAATAACACCTTATAATCTTGGTTTCCTTAGGGTACAAGACATGCCTTTTCCTCCTTACAAAAAGTATTTCGGATGCAAGACAACATATCACAAATACAGATTCTTGCAGTTGTAGTACAATCTTCTTATAGACCTCTAATAGCAATGTCAAGTGGATTCTCTTTTGAGAAGTAGAGAGTATAAATCAAAGAGAGATTGATTATATTGAAGAGAAATTCGTTAATTTTGTGTGGTTTGCAAATCCTTGAAGAATATGAAAGAAAATCAATGGATTTGCAAAGGATATCAAGTAAGTTCCCTTAAGAGAGTATACGAGGACTTATAGAGCGAAAGAGAGTAAGAAATAAGAGAGAATATATGTTGAAATTCGTTGGTTCTCTGGCCTCTTATAGACTTAAAGAGATGTGTCCATTAGTGAAACGACACATGCCAAAAGATACATGAGTTCCCAATAGACACTTGAAATAACCAACTGTCTATCGATAGACCAACTTTCATCTGTTGACAGATAATGTTGAAATTTAGGGATTTTGAGATTGCATTGCTTTAGGGTCTTTAACGTAGCTATCTATGACACAACTATCTTGTATCACTTCTAATGATCTTTAAACTTGTTGATGCTCTAGTGGTCATTAATTAGTCTCTGTTAGTAGCTTGGTTAAAGCATACTCTTAGTATATTTTTATATACTTGAACAAATTGTTAATATCAACATTTATATGGTTGTTTTCATCAAAACCAAACATTGAGGATCTAACAATCTCTCCCCTTTTGATGCGTTGGACATATGATATAATATATGAATGCAGTATTTCTCCTCCTAACTATATGATTACCTTAACTCCCATATCATCTTGTTTATGATATATCTTTTTGTTTCATCTTGTATAGACCTTTTCTCCCGCTTATTTATCAACAAAAATGGGTTGAAAGATTTAGTCATGAATAGAATGGTATTGATGAATAAGAGTTATTAGTTGGTATCATAAGTTAGTGAATATATGACATGATATAATAAATGTTATGATATATGTAATCATGTGGTGAAAACAAAGATAAATAATTTTATAAATCCAAAAACAAAATAAATACAAGACATATAAAAACATTGCAAAACCAATCCTAACAACTAGATATAAGATGATCTAAAACTAATTTAGTGGCTTAGGAGTGATAAAAGTCTTATGTTGGTTGTAGTTAGGTAAGCGTGGATACAAGGTCCCTTTTCTTCCTATGATATATCCATATGCATCAAAGATTACTTCTCCAGTGCATTATATATCCTTATTCACTTGTTCAATTTCCATTTCAGAAGATCCATGATTTTGATCATTATCAATGATAATAGGATCTTCCTTGTTGGTTATGACAAGATTGAGAGTGGTTCTTAAAAACTTGTATATCTTTTCTTGTTCTTATTTAAAATGGACTTGAGACATGTGAATTTCCTTAAGCGTATCTGAAAAATGCTTAATGGAATCTTCCATTTGAGAGAGAGTGTCAAGAGCATAGTATTCGAACACAAAAGGAGAAATTGATCCTTCTTGTAAGTGCTTGGAGAAGTTGTTGTAGTTATTATTTACCATTAAAAGAATGAATTTCTAAGTTTTAGGAAGAAGAAAAACCGTTTAAATGGGTTCTAGAATGAAATTGATTGTCATATAATTGATTTTGAATTTCAAACTCAGGAACGAAAATTTTTAACTGTCTCAGGTCTATCGACAGATGCTAGTTATGATATATATATCATTTTTAAAATTTTGAAATTCAGATTCATTTTTGAATTAGAGTATATATACCTAATTCTCTTCTTAATTTTATGAAATTATTTTGGATTAGAGGCTTTGTTAGTATATCGGCAATTTTATTTTGGCGTTAATGAATTCTAAAATTATATTTTCTCTATTGACATTATCTCTTAAGAAATTATGGCGAATATCTATGTGTTCTATTCACGAGTGATTGTATGGATTCTTGGATAAATTAAAAGCACTTGTACTGTCACAAATATAATAGATTTATTTATGTTTAAACCAACATCTTTTAATATTTGCTGCATATAGATTACTTATGAACATGCTAGTGCAGTGGATATATAATCTGGTTCTATGGTAGACAGATAGACAGAATCCATTTCTTGCTAAACCAAGGGATAAGTGAATGTCCTAAAAGTGACATGTTCCACTTGTATGTTTTCTATCTGATTTGCAGCCAACATAGTCCGCATCATATGAAACAAGATCAAAAGAATCTTCTTTAGGATAAAATAATCCAAAATCTGAAGTATTGCTTATATATCTTAAAATGCATTTTTACTACTTTAAGATGAGGTTCGTTAGGGTATGACAGGTACCTTGCACAGAGGCATGCATTATTCATAATATCTGGTCTACTTGCAGTGATGTAAAGCAATGATCCAATCATTCTTCTATATAATTTTTGATCAACACTTTTAGAATTTTCTTCTTTATTTAATGTTGCTCTGGTTGCCATAAGGGTGGGTTTACCACTATTATTAGCCATGCCGAATCATTTAACAAGTTCACGAGCATATTTTTCTTGGTTTATAAAAATATCATTATATAGTTGCTTAATTGAAGTCCAAGAAAGAAATTTAATTCTCCCATATGGCTTATTTCAAATTCACTTGTATTAGTATGGATGTATATTTATTTATATATATATATATATATATATATATAGTACCACTGTATGGTCCTTGGGCCATACAATCCTTATATATATAAAAAAATCAGTTGTCATTATATTTGAAAATTCTATGTTCAATTGGTCATTTGTGGATCCAAATATAATGTCATCAACAATTATTTGAATTAGTTGAATATCTTTATCTTTTCTTTTTATAAAAAATGTTGTATTGATCTTTCCAATTTAAAATCCTAGTTTAATTAGATATGTCCTAAGTCTCTCATACTAGGCACATAGTGCTTGCTTTAATCCGTAAAGAGCTCTTTTTAGTTTGTAAATAGGATTTGGAAACTGCTTATTTTCAAAAGGAGGGGTTTTTTCTACATAAACATATTTTTAATTTCCCCATTTAAGAATGCACTTTTAACATTCATTTGGGATAATTTAAAGTTATTATGGATAGCAAAGGCTAATAGTATTCTGATAGCTTCGAGTCTAGCAATAGGTGCAAAGGTTTTATCGAAATCGATGCCTTCTTATTGATTGTATCCCTATGCTACTAGAAGAGCTTTGTTTCTTATGACTTCCCTATTTTCATTTAGTTTATTCCTACAAATCCATCTAGTTCCAATTACAAATTGTTCATCTAGTCATTGAACTAGTTCCCAAACATCATTAGGAGTGAATTTATTCAATTCATTTTGCATGGCAAGAATCCATGAATCATCCAATGACGCTTCTTTTGAGTTTTTAGGTTCATTTGTTGAAATAAAAGTCATGTTTATCATATTATTTAATTGATTTCTAGTTCTTACTTGAGATTCTATATTATCCAAAATATTTTCTTAAGGATGATCTTTTAGAAGTCTTATACTGCTAATATTATTTTTTCATTATTATTGTCAATGATTTCATTAGAGATTTCATTATCTTTAATAAGATCAAAAATTTCATCTTCATCATTATTAACTTTATTTAAATTTATATTTTCATCAAAGGAAACATGAAATCACTCTTCGATTGAATTAGTTCTTTTATTAAAAACTCTATATGCCTTACTTCTGTGGAATATCCAATGCATATTCCTTCATCGGGTTTAGCAACAATTTGTCTAGATTATCCTTTGTATTAAGAATAAAGTGTTTGCTTCCAAATACTTTAAAGTATGAAACTTTAGGTCTTCTATCAGAGAATAATCCATAACAAGTTTTCTTTGTTAATAGTCTAATTAAAATTCTATTTAAAATATAGCATGCTATTACAACGGCTTCAGCCCAAATTTTTTTAGGTAAGTTGCTATAGTTTAAAAGCATCCTAGCCCATTCCTGAATAGTTCTGTTTTTATGTTCAATAACTCTATTTTGTTGTGGAGTTCTTGAAAAGGAGAAATTATGATTTGTACCTTCTTTTAACAAAAATCTTCAAAAATATGGTTTTCGAATTCTCCTCCTAGTCACTACATATAGATTTAATTTTGAGAGATTTTAAATTTTAAATTCTCTTTGTAAAAGATTTAAACATTTCAAAAGCTTCATTCTTCTGTTTAAAAAATATAGTTCAGGTATATCTTGAAAAATAGTCTACAATTACAAATACACAGCGATTATGTTTTATAGATTGAATTTTAGATGGCCCAAACAAATCCAAATGAAGAAGTTCTAAGGGAAGTCTAGTTGAAATCATATCCTTAGAATTAAAAGACTGTTTATGAAGTATTCCTAATTAACATGCATTACAAAGATTATTAACTTTAAAATTCACTTTTGGAAATCCTCTAACAAGATCATATTTGTTAAGTTTTACAAATGTTTAAAGTTTTATATCCAAATATTCTATGCCAAATCCAATGATCATTAGTTTCAGCAACAAGACATAGATCGTCACTATTTGAAATGAAACTTTCAAATTAAGGATATATATTCATATTCTTACCGATTCAAAAATTATGTTAGAAGACTGATCTAAAATTAAATGGTTATCTTTTTCAAAACTTGTTTTAAATCCCTTATCATATAGTTGACTTATATTAAGCAGGTTGCATTAAGATTCCTGACTAGAAAAACATTGGTAATAAGAGGATTTTTAGGACTATCGACATTACCAGTATTGATGACGTTTCCTTTAGAGTTATCTCCAAATTTACTTTTCCACCATCTCTAGATGTAATATCTTTTAAGATATGTGGGTTACTAGTTATGGGTTTCAAGCATCCGTTGTCCAGTATCCATTTCTCCTTAATACCCTATATGTTTTCTTGGTCCTGTAAGAAATAATATTTATTTCCAATATCCACTTCCTACATTGGATCCAAGGGTTAATTAATGGGTAAGAACTTTACCAAAAGGTATATTGTCACCGAAAAAACATAAAGTAAAATAACATAAAACACTACATTAGATATAGTATTAAGTATAAATTTCCTTTGTTAGTCAGTTGATACTCTAGACTCTCTAGAATCATAAGTTTTTGGAAGCCAAACTCAAGATGAGTTTGAATATCCTTTATAAATGTAATTTTTCGAAAAGTGAACATTATTTAAAATCTTACCAATATAAATTTTCTTTATAGTGTTATCTATTTGGGTGTTTCAGTTTCAAACTTCTAGACTTTGGTTTGAACTTTTTGGCCTTAACAAATTTAGTATGTGAAGTACTAGCATTTTTTATTCTAGGGTTGAGTAAATCAAAATCCAAATTTGTTTTTAGAGGGTTTAGATGAAGATAATAAACTATCTAAATCTACTTTTCCCTTATTAAATTGATTAAAATCGGTTTTAATTTTATCAAAATCTTTATTACAATCGAAAATTATAGCATTAAAATTTTTAATTTGATCTTTTAATAAATTTATTTTAGATTTTATTGATAGATTTTCAAAAATTAATGATTTATTTTCTAAAGTCAGTTTCCAAGACTCTCAGAATTTTCAGAAATTTTAAATTTTTCAAAACTCGTTAAAGATTCCAAATTTTGTAGTTTCAAATCTTCTCATCATTGATTTCATTTACTCTATCAGTTTCCTTCAAAAAGTTGTTTCTTTTCAAATAACATTTCACTTAACATGGTTAACCTATCAATTTCTATTAAGCTAGACTTAAATTATTTCCTAACGGCCTTATAACTTTTATACATGTCATTTAAAACAGAAAGAATTTCTTCATTAGAGTTGTGTACATTTTTGTCAACCACGAAGCATATATTTGCCCTTTTAGTCTCGGGGTCACTATCGCTTGATGAGGTGTATAAATCATCTAGTGTTACGTTATAAGCCCGCTTTCTCTTCTTATTAACGCTATTAGCATTTGAAGAAAAGTTTGACCTTTTCAGATTAGGGCAATCCATTTTCAAATGACTGGGTTTATCACATTCGAAACACTTAGCAATGTTTCTGTTACCATAATCGATGTTATTTTTCAAAATTATATTCCACCTTTTGTACATTAGAATTTCTTGAAATTTTTGGTCATGAAACTGATTTCCTCGTTATCATTATCTGATTCAATATCATGAGAGATAGGAAAAGCCAAAGAGTTGTTCTCAACAATATGATTATCTTTCCTAACTTGCAGTTATAATTCATATAACATAAGGTTTCCTATTAATTCTTCTAAACTAAGTGTACTAATGTCGTTTGCCTCTTGGATGACCAAAGTCTTTTGATTCTGTTTACTAGTAAGTGAATTAAGAATCTTTCAGACTTAATTTTCTTGAGTAAACATTTTTCCAAATGCAATGACTGCATGCACAATGTATTGAAATCTAACATACATATCTGATATTGACTCATTCTATTTCATCTTAAAAAGCTGAAACTAATTTGTCAACAGGATATTTTAGTCTATTTGAATTTGCTAGTTCCTTCGTGTGTGATTTGGAGAGTTATCCAAATTTCATGTAGTTTGCAGATCGAAACATGGTTGAAGTCATTTCTATCCAAAGAGCAGAAAAAAATGTTTATTGCTTTTGAATTATTGAGTGCAAGAGTCTTTTGATGTACTAACCAAAGTGAAAATCAGTAGTAGGTCCTACATATGCAACTTGAGTGGTATTCCAAACATCTAACCCATTAGACTGTAAATAATTTCTCATTTTACATACCCAATATGCATAATTCAAACCATTAAACTAGGGTGGTTTGATAGTGGATTGACCCTCTATAAAAGTGTGAGTAGTATTAATGGCCACTAATCATTTTCAAAGATTCAGATTATGAATTTTTTGAAAACCTTCTACTATGATACCAAATGTGAGTTCAAGAGTGTCTTAGAACTCTGTACGGAATGGATCTTCGGGCCATGAAAACACTAAAGGGGTGAATAGTGTTGGTGCATTATTTAAAATTTTACTTGCAAATATGAATATAATTACTTTCAAATAGATCTAAACTACATAAAGGAAGTGCATAAAGTAAAGTATTGAAAGTAAAATCATCAAGTATTTTTATATTGGTTCGGATTGACCAATCCTACGTCCATCCCTACACTCCCCGTATAGATTTTCACTATATCAACTTGCTTTCCACGGGTGGCAAGAACACCTTAAAGTCTTGATTTCCTCGTGCTACAAGACTATAACAATACTAGATTTTATAACTAATTAAATAAGTTAATTTAAGGGAAAAAGAGGTTAAATAAAGTAGGTAGAGGGGAATGAACTAACAGAAGCTGGTATGAGGGCCCAAGCCCAATTTATTATGTGATAATATACATTACTCATTTCATTCTACTCAAACTGAAATAAAATGCTAGAGAAACTATTTAATGGTGGAAGCATAAGAAGGCAAATAAGAGGAGGACAAGAAAATGCAAGCTAAAAGAAACTAAAATAGACTAAAGCTATATATCTTAAAGATTTAGGTGAGTAATACATACCCTTCTAAACCAATTTCCTTATATATGGATTCGGTTCAGATCAAAATATTTTATGTATGATGGGGTTCATACCCGTTTACATGTAAAGATCTAAAGGTTTAATGAATGTTTTAGGGAAGGATGGGTGAACATGGAATGTTTACATGTGTTTTCCCTACTTTATTGATCTTGAAACTTGATGAAAATTTTATATAATGTTTAAATCATGATTTCTGAAGAGGGTTTTCATTTTGAGGAATTTTCTAAGCTTATATAATTTTATACGAATTTTTAAAGTTGTTTAACTTGAAAATAACAAGTGAAATATTCTTAAAAAGGCAAAATATATGTAAACTATGGAAGAATAGAGGTTTAGGAATTTTAATAGAACTTATCTAAATTTTATATGGGAAAAAAGGGGTTAAACAGTTAAATACTATGTTGGGGATTTTTGGGTAATAAGGGGGACGTAGGAAATCAAATTTTATAAAGAGATATCCTAAAAGGTGTTAGGGAAAAAAGAAACAAGATATAATTTATTTATTGAAAGAACCGTGTAAATAACCAAAAGTGAAATCTAACCAAATGGTATAACGCCACATGTAAAGGCGTTGTCAGGTATGTTAGAGTGTTGGGTAACGACTTAGGGTGGTGGCTCAAAATTTACAAGTAAGAGTATTACGCTAAATATAAAGGAATCATACTGCCTTAAAACTTAGAGAAGAACACTTAATAAGTAAAGTGTAAAGCATACTATGTGGGTCAAGGGGACTACGCTAAAGGGGTGAAATGTATAATACTTATAAAAGATAAGTTAATGGGACTCGGGGAGAGGCCTGGTCCGAACGGGGAAGAGATCCTGCGTTAAAAATAAAAAGATAGAGTTGGAAGGGCTATTGATGCTAGGTGGGGATGCTTACCTTAATGCAGACCCAGGAAAGATGAGGAGATGCATTTAACTTCCAAGAACTACGATAGGGAAGGCCAAGTATTTCCAAATTAAGCAAATGCTTAGAGGCTTCATGGGGCTTCATTGCAGTCTAAGGCTGCATGTGGGTTTCTTTATGGTCTACAACGGTGGGGTGGTTCCAAGCAATTTAAAAAACAAGTAAATAAATTACTACTGTGAGGTAACGTCAAGAAGTAAGGAAATTTAATAAATAAATATAGAAGTACTACGGTGACTGTTTCTTTGTAGTCCAAGGCTTAACTAATTAAATCGTTAAGTACTGCGGGGGTGGGGTCCAAGCAGTCGAATAGATGAACAGATTTAAATGAATACCACGGAGGGGTGATTTTAAGCAGTAATAACGAATAAATTCAAAAGAAAACTACGATGGGGATAATTCTAAGCAGTAATAGGCAAGAGACAAACCCTAAAGGGAGGAAAAGTGCGTACTGCACTGGGCGCAGTATTAAACAATTTTAAGACCGCTTTAAAGAATAAATGAGACCTACGAAAGGTTATTGTAGGAGTAAATGGTTAGGTAATTCTAGATTAAAGAAGAACCCATATGGGAACCTAGGTAGGGTCTGCGCAAGGAGTACAGTATTATATATTTAGATTTAAAAGATATCTAAATCAAAAGGAGGGTTGGGTCTACGCAGGGTGCGCAGAAGTAAAGGAAATTTGCTTAAGAAAATAAGAAATAACAGCGTTCGTAGTTTAAAGTGTTTTACTCATAATGTCTGTATGGTGAGGAGAAAACCTGATATGTGCAGTGCAGGTTGGACTCACTATATGTTTGTTTTTAGGACAGTATTATTCACACCAGACTTTATGTATGACCCGTGTTTTTATTATTGTTTTCTCCATAAATTCATAGGTACTCATTTGAGTAGGCTGAGTTTATGGACTTAGGTAGGTTTAGAATAATGGCTGCAGTTCGTGGACTGAAGATGGAGTAGGAGGCTCTCTAGCTAATAAAGATTTTGTTTCCATTGTATGAAGGAGTGCGGGCCACATCTTCATATATGGACCCGACTCTTTATTACGTTATTTTATATTATATTTGACCCCTGCATGGGCACGTTATTTGGAAAATATTGACCGAAGTAATTGTAAAGAATATTAAAAGAAATTTATTGTTGTGGAATGAAACCATATTAGTTTGCTTTGTTCACTTTATCCATGGAATCATATCATACTGAACTCACTTTAGTCGCCAGAAGATAATTCTGATGATGATTGTAGCATCATCGATGTTCATCTTCGGGTTTCAAGTGAAGGATGTTACAAAGACACACCTTTTCATCCTTACAAAAAGTATTTCGGATATAAGACAATGTATCATAAATATGGATTCTTGCAGTCGTAGTACAATCTTCCTATAGACCTCCAATAATAATGTTAAGTGGATTTTTTTTGAGGAGTAGGAAGCATAAATCAGAGAGAGAGATTAATGTATATTGAAGAGCAATTCTCTAATTCTGTATGGTTTGCAAATCCTCGAAGAATATGAAAGAAAATTGATGGATTTGCAGTGGATATCAAGTAAGTTCCCTTAAGAGATATAAGAGAACTTTTAGAGTGAAAGAGAGTAAGAAATAAAGATAATATACGTTGAAATTCATCGGTTCTTCGGCCTATTTATAGATTTAAAGAGATATGTCCTATGGTGAAAGGACATATGCCAAAAGATACATGAGTTCCTAATAGACACTTGAAATAACCGACCGTTTGTCGACAGAACAATTTTCATCTGTCGACATACGACACTGAAATTTGGGGATTTTGAAATTACATGGCTTTGGGGTTTTTAACATAGCTTTCTACAACATAACTATACATGTATCACTTCTAATGATCTTTAAACTTGTTGATTCTTTAGTGATCATTGATTAATCTCAGTCGTTGAAGCAGACTCTATAGTATATTTTGCTATAATTGCTCGGTATCTCTCTGAGTTGCTTTGATCCCACTTATTATCTGTTTAAAAGCTTTATATACTTGAACAAATTGTTTGTATCAACATTTATATGGTTGTTGTCATCAAAAACAAATATTGAGGTTCTAACAATGTTGAACTACATGAGGTGAAACATTGCCCAAAAGATGATTTGTTTTCTTTATTACAGAATGTTAGTACCACTGTATTTAATATTCAACTTAAATTCAAAATATCTGACCAAAGTAAAACGATTAGTCAAAAAAAATATTGGATTGAACCAAGGATTTTAAAGTGGTCTATGAAATTAACTATGGATATATTATTATAGTTTTTGACCATCGACCAACCTTTAGATATCTTAGTGATATAGTGATAATGAAAAGAAAACTTGTACAAAATATCGTTACATAATGTAGCTTAATAATTATTAGAATTGTATGTCAATAATGTATGTACATGCTTTAGTATTTAAAATATTTAAATAATGATTAAGAATCGAGTTCATACAAAAAGAGTCAACATAACCACATTGTTAGCTAATTTCCAAGTTCAACCAATTATATATGTTGCAAATTAATAATAAAATTAGCACAAACGTTACATTAAATTTTTATGGCATTTTAATTATTTATTTGAAGCCTTAAAACTAAATTTAGAAACTATATTATTGTTACATATTGATTTGTTAAATACCTAGGCTTAAACAATTAGTTAGATAATTAATATATTGTATATTAGTTAGGCTCAGCACCATGCAAGCCCTATATAAGGTATGGCAGACCAATACAAGGAGAATGAGGAGCATTTGACTTAGTCCATGAGTCTATATGAGGCATGGATTTAAAAGAGAGAGAGAGAGAATGACGGAAGATATTTGATCTTGTGATGGATATAAATGCCCCTACCAACTCCCATTAAAACACAAAAAAAATATAAGCCTAGCCTCTGTTGGAGAATTGTGGAAGCCTTGAAGCTGAAATTTGCACGCCAATTCATGGAACAAGCGATCCAAAGAGTAACGACAAACAATCAACATGTCGATAACCAACATATCTAAAAGGCACACATTTATTTTATATTATCAACTATTATCGACCAAAACTTAAAAGAAATTCAAAAAGAAAATGATAATTTATTCATATTTAAAACAAACTAGTATATGTGTATATATATATATGTATGTATGTATGTATTTTTTATTAACTTGTATAATTATAAATACACACACATGTTAATACATGGTCTGCCTACACATACATGGGTGCACACACATAAAGTAAACTAATTTTCGGTTTATTAAAAAAAGAAATTTTTTGTTTATTTCTTCTCGAGTTTAAAACAAAAAAGAAATTATTTGTATTCCCCTTTTTCCTAAAAAAATTATTTTTATTTCAGTTTTAAATAAATTTAGATGTATAAATTAATTATGTTACTAAACTATATTTTTTTACTCTTGGTTTATTAAAAAATTGATATGTTTTTGAATTAGTCGAACTTGATCTAAAATTCAATTTCAGATAAATAAATATCTAAGCATATTTTAAACCTAATTATATATAAATTCTACCTTTATATTTATATATCGCAAATTTAAAAATAGAAAAAAGCATTTTTTTGTCATTTTGCCATTACTAAAATTATATATGTATGTAATAATAATTTTATATACATATATATATATATATATATATTCAATCACTTATCATCATCATTATGTTAAAACCCTTGACATTGTTCCCTACTTATAACCAAAAATCACAATGGTTATCTACACCTATATGTCGACATTTACATTTACATGCCGTAACACCTCGGGAATTTAATAGAAATTTATAAGAAAATTACGTTTAATCAAAATAAAGACTAAAAAGAAAATTTTAACAAACATCCGAATTTTCTACGAGACTTAGACTATTACATTCGTAGCAACTATCTGGATGATTTTCATATATAACACTTCGTAATCGGAGTTAGTACGGAGAAGTTAGAGACATAAGAAAATCAGAAAACAAGTAGGAAAAAATTATTGAACGGTCGACCATGGTACTTGAATGGTCAACCTTTAGGTTCAACCCTAGGCCTTCTTAGGTGAACCATACAAAGTGAAAAAGCGGAGATCAGAAGCATTGTTTTGATGGCTCCGATTGTTCCTTCGGCACTAAGTTTCTAATCCACATATGTGATGTTAGAGAAATATTTTCCAACCCAAATCCAATGGCCTAAACACATTGCTAAACCCTATAAATTCAAGTAGAAACTAACCCTAAAATCAATGCAACAAGTACTGTAATGAAACTCTGTCAAATTCTTCATCTCCTTTAAACCCTAAAATTTCTTAAAAATCAAAATAAGATTAACGTAGAAGAATACAAGTAATTAGATCTAGATAGAGCAAGCGAAGCTAGCATACAAAGAGGAGATTTTCAAGCAAAGCAAATAAGAAGAGCTTAGGCTTGAGATGAGTGAGAACAATTTTAGTAAGGTGATTGTTACAGTTAGTTTAATCTATTTTAATTGGTTTACGTTGCTAGAATCTAATTTGAATTGTACAAACCCTAAATTGGAATATGCAGATTAGACTAGAATTGAACAACAGTAAACTATTAACTTTAAATTAACATTTACATCCCCTTTATAATTAGATTTGAAAATCCTAAATGAACAAATCCTAAATTGAATTGCAAATTGATACTTAGACTGGAATTAGGGTTAACCAATTCCTGTTACAATTTAGATTAAACTATACAAACAGTCGACAATAAAAATATGCAAAAACCCTAATTTTACTACGCGAACGGGTGATAGTAGAACCCTAGCAGTCGACCTGAGTGGTCCAATGGTCGATCGTCCAGAACAAAAATTGCAGAAGTGAACCTCGACCTAATGCCCAAAGTTATATATATAATGTTAATTATTGTGGGTCTATTTAAGGGCAATTGAATGCATGTTAGGTTTGGTAGGGAAGTTAATTCCTAAGAGTGGATGCCAAGTTGTTGCGATATTAGATAAATATTGTTTACCCAATTTACGATCTAGTAATCAATTGAAGGTGATGTATTTTCATAAATGGCACTCACAGGAGGTTCCAACGGTAAGCATGGTTTCTTAATATTTGAGTTATACAAAATAAGTTATCTAATTGATCTAAGCGACTAGAGAATAATCATTTCCCATTTTATTTTTTAGCGAATCGAGTCACCAAAATATGGACAGCTGAAGTTAATTTTACCTCTGTTTTGATAATAAAATAGAAAGGACATAATATGTGCATGCTGTAAACGAAATATGTTAATAAAATCTGTATTGTCTAATGATTTTAAATAATAAACTAGTTTAACAATTATTATTATTTTTTTCAATGATTGTCATGAGTACATGTACAATATTGATAAAAAAAAGCCTATTGTTCCTCTATTATTTGAGAATGTGACCTCGCCAACCCAAATTTTTGTCTATGCCACTGCTTGCAAACCATACCAAAGGTAATATGAAAACAGTATAATATAGTAAATAATCTACAGTAAGTATTGTTATTCTATACTTTACCTAGGGTATTTCTTATTTTTTCAATATATTTATCCTTTCAGCATCAAAGCATAAAGCATCATCCAAACTTTACAACAAGCGTGCTAAAAGAAGTATATATTCTTATAGAAGAAATTCTAAAGGGAATAAAATGCTAAGCTTCTTTTATATAAAACATTTGACATCACGTAATAAATATACTAAAGTGATCATTAGCCAAAGGGTTCGAGCACCGAAGAACTGTTATACTACTATTTCGTTGGTCTAATAATAATAAACCAAGTGCATGAACTCAATTGCTGAGGTCTAAAAGAATATAATTGGATGTTAATAGATCACACGTAAATAATCAAATAACAAAGGAAAATCAACTTAGGAAAGAGAGATTTGATCTATTTGACAAAAAAAATTTGACTGTGTAACTTCAACAATCTAATAAGGCTGCATGTCAACGTCAAAAAATCTTCTAAAGGGAGAGCTGGGCATTGACAAATAATACATCATTAATCTAAAGCAATATAGGAAGAGACAATAGACGAACGCCCACATATTTTACATTGTATTCAAAGAACACTCATGTGAGGTAAAGTATTTGAAACTTTTATTTTAATTTGCAATCTTTGTATATAGTTTTTTCAGTAATTCAAACACTATACTATATTAATGATGTGTATAATTTTGTTTCTCTTATACATTCAGGTTGATGGCAAAAGCATTAATTGACTTCAATTTTTCTGGCAGCAAACTCAGCTTTGGTTTACTCAAGTTTTGAAGATGGTTGAATCAACATGGAGAAACATGCTACTCGCTGATTTGGCTCAGTTAAAGAACTGATGTTTCTTTTATTAGTATTAGTAGGGGTTACTAAGTTAAGTTCTTTTGGAGTTATTTTGTATCCTTTCAATTGCATTGGTTATCGCCGAAGGCTCTGTTAACTGTTTAGAATTATTCAATACTTTCAAAAACTGTAAAAAAATCAAAGTTGTATAAATGTTTCCTGTTGGTAGAATCTTAATAGAAATGTATTTTCATTTTAATGGTTAATGGTAGAAAAGTAAGAAAAATTGTGATTTTTGTAATTTTGTTGATTTTTGATATGAAATGTGTGTTTGATATTGTTTATCTTGAAATTAATTATATATTCATTGCTGTGAAGTTTAATTTAGACATTTAAAATTAATTATACCAAAATTTCCAATGGTTATAACCGTTGGGAATATGGGCTTTAACTATCGGTACTATGGAGTTTCCCAACGGTTATAGCCGTTGGGAAACTTCTTATTCCCAATGGTTATAACCGTTGGTACTATGGAGTTTCCCAACGGTTATAACCGTTAGGAAATATATTGCAGATTTTGTCACGTACCTAATACTAACGGTTATAACAGTTATAAATTTGATTTGTAACGGTTATAACCGTTGGAAAATGGCAATTCTGGTGTTATGGCGTAAAGACCTGGAGTTCTCAGTTGGACACAGGGTTTTCATTAAAGTACCACCGATGAAAGGTGTGGTATGGTTTGGAAAGTCAGAGAACCTGGCACCGAGATATGCTGGACCATTCCAGATTACAGAGAGGATTGAAAAGCTCATAAACAGAGTAGAGTTGCCGAGCAGTATGGCAGGTGTCCATAATGTATTTCATGTGTCTCATCTTCGCAAGTATGTGCATGATCCAGAGACTACTATTCCTCCGACAGGGTTGGAAGATCTAGTAGTGGAGCCTAATTTGACTTTTGTTAGACAATTAGTTTCGGTTGTAGTGAAAGACGAGAAAAGATTGAGGAACAAGACAGTCAAGTGGGTGAAAGTTCAGTGGAGCGACAACGAGAAGGACTGTACTTGGGAGACGGAGGACATGATTGGAGATACTTATCCTGATCTGCTTTGAGGGTATGTTTATATTAGATCTATATAGATAATTCCTAGTCAGGTAGACTAGTATGGTTGTTAGGAGTCGTTACAGATGATTGCTATGTTTAGTATTTAGTCCTTACTGAATTTCAAGGACGAAATTCTTTAAGGAGGGGAGCCTATAACACCCCTAATTTTTGATAACCTTATTCAGGAGATTTAATTAGATAAATTAAATAGAATAATGTAAATGTGTAGTGATAAGGGGATTGAGATTTGAATAAATATAATTAAGGTTGTGCTCGATTAATTAATTAAATGGACTAAACAATGATTTTTAAGTTAATTAATCTGCATAAGGATATAATGGGAATTAGCCGCATATAACCCCTTACTCTTATATATTCTCATTCCTTACCATTTCATTTCTCATTCACATTCACGTCATTTTGAAAACAAAAACACAAACGTAAGAAGAGGAGCCGGCCATAATCAAAGAGAAAAGAGAAGAGAATTCAAATCAAGCTAAGGAATTAAAGAAGGAGAATAAATCTTAATCTCAATCCAATATCCTTATCTTAATCAAGGTGAATAATAGTTTATACCATCTCTATTTTATTTTATAATCATATGTTTTTGTATTTAAGATTAAATTCATTTCTACGATGATTTGGATGATGATATGCTTGAATTATAATTTGTTTAATTTAAACAAGATTGTTTAAATAAGGTTATATGCAGTTTTAGAGAAAAATCGATTGATATTGATGTTTAAATGGCATGGAAAATTTTTGTGTTATGTAAAACATGATTTTGGAGTTAAGTTTTAATTTTAATAATTTTCCGAGCTATGGAAAGATTACTATGAATTTTCAAAGGAAGATATGGTTAATTGGATTTATAAATTTATTTCGGAAATTATATTGAGAATTTGGGTCTGAAATTTTGATATGTTAGATAACATGATGGAAGTGAATTTCCATAATTTTTGGAGATTTTTCCCAAGTGATTTGCTATAAAAATTAAATTATTTTAGAAGAATGACGTATTTGCAATATTGGTTTTGTTCAATGGAAGGGCTTATTTGCTAGATTAACCTTGATTTAGATCTGAAATTAAGCAACAGTTATTTTAGTAAAGAATTTAAAAAGTTGAGGCAACCAATTACAAGTTTACACGTGGCAGGTTAGTTAGATAAAATTTGCTTTAAGTGGCATTAATCATCTTTTACTTAGAAAGCAGGTTCCGCCTCTAATAGAAGCACCTTTCGACTCAGAGCTTCCGCCTTCAATCAAGTCGAAACCCCACTAAGCCGAAACAAATACACAAGGTATCACTTAGATGGTACGTAGTGGATTGGAGAAAAGGCGGAAGGTATGGTGTTGAAAGCATTGCTTTCGATGGGGTCGGTACCTTTGTTTGTTTTAAAAAATGAAGCGCGTGCCTTTGTTTTATTAAAAATTTTGAAGAAGTCGAAGCATATGTTTTTGAAAGAGGTTTTCTAAAGGCTTTCGAAGGAGTTTCCATCTTATGTTCTAAAAAATAAGCTTTCGAATGAGTTTCTTTACTTATAAAATAATGCTTTCGAAAGAAGGGATTCTGACCTAGTCGAAGCCCTACTGCCATTCTTTTGCCATTCGAGTATATTGAAGTCATCAATGCCTTCGAAGGTTAGTTTTGTTTTAAAATGTTTTAAGCCACTTCCTAAATGCTTTCGAATGGGTCCAAGGGTTTCGAAGGCAATGGCTTCGAAAGGGAGTTTCGATGTTATCCTTCAGTGTTTTAGCATAAACGTTTTGAAGCTTTCGAAAGGGATGGTGCCGACGCCATTATGTTTTCCCCAAAACTTTAGCATGATAAAGAATGGTTTCGAAAGAGATACTTTCATTTATATTCACTTTGACCCAAATGATATTTTAAAATATAGACACAATGGTTTTGGAAGGGGGACTTTCAATGGTTTCGGAAGGGATACTTCCAAAGGTTTCGAAAGGAGTACTTTCAATGGTTTCGAAGCTATGCTCCTAAGAGTTAATAAGTAATACTTTATTACATTCGGAAGGTTTTGAAAGAGGGGTTTCAAAGTGTTTCGAAAGGCAGGGGCCTAATGTTTTGAAAAGATATTTATATGCTTTCGAAGGTGGTTATCTAGTGAGGTCGAAAGCATGGTTTGTAAGGTTTCGAAAGCCTTAGTTTTCAAAACAAATAACTTAATCTCATTTTTAAAAGAAAGCCATGGCATAAATAAATAAAGTGTTTTAGAAAGGAGTCTTTGAAGAAGTTTTCTTTAATTAAATGGTTAAAGAGATTAACCAAGTTATTGTGTTTGCTTCTTCATATATGTATATATTAACATTGTAATGGACCCATAATTGTATTTTAGGGAAGGGCGGAATAACCAGTTAGGTTGATGCAGTAGTGAATATAAATTAAGTTAACTCCTGAATGAGTAGAATTGAATCCAGGAGGTCAGGAAGACCAGAATATAGGATGCTGAAATATTAAAGGAAGATATTGGCAGAGGCCAATAGGTTCTCGGTAAGCCCATGAAAACTGTGTATTGGAAAAGATATTGGCAGGGGCCAATAGGTTCATAGTAAGCCCATGAAAACTATGTATAAATGAAGATGTCAGAAAGACATGTTTATAGTTAGCCCATGAAAACTATGATTTGATATTGATGGGGGCTAATAGGTTTATTGTGAACCCATGAAACCTATATCCGGATTGAGATATTGACAGATGTCAATAGGTTCCTAGTCAACCCATGAAAACTAGGATAAGAAGAAAAGATATTGGAGTTACCAATAGGTTCCCAGTCAACCCATGAAAACTAGGATAAGAGTAAAGATATTGGAGTTATCAATAGGTTCATAGTGATTTCATGAAAACCATGTAATTGGACAGGGAGTCCTTGTAACGACCCGTAAATTTCGACCATTTAAATATGTTGATTTAAATTGATTTTTGTAATTTAATGTAAAAAGAAATGAAATCTTATAATGTATATTGGAGCGAATGTTGGAAATTAAGTGTTGCATAGGTAAATATAATAAATTCTTGACAAATTGGAATGAAATCCAATTGAAGGAATAGTAGAAACCATTATAATTTGTTAATTAAATTGATTTATGCAATAAAACATTTTAACAGTAATTGTTCATAAATTTAGGTAATAAGGTAGTACGTTATTTGGAAATAGAATTAATGGTAGAATAACAACTATTATAAATTACCAAATTAATTGGTCAATGAATATATTTGGAATTAAAGTTCATATAAATATTAAGTAATTATGATGTTATTATTGATAATAAGCGTTACTAATTATTAATATAGTAACGGAAGAGTAAATGAAATGCAAGCGTAGAAACTTAAGCTAAGGATTAACAATTGAAATGAAATGTCTTTTAAATGGAGTACTATAAATTGTCATACTAAGCTAAGAATTGAATATAAGGAAACAAAGGCAAATAGTAAATCAATCAATGAATTTATATAGATTGTAAAGTTATAATGATAAATAGTAATTGGATGCCTTGTACGAAGTTATAATATTGTGTGAATTTTTAATAAAGAATAACTAGAATGGGATTCAAATTTGTATCTTAATGGAAAGTTGAATAAAATTCTAATGAATGATAATAATGAAAAACGTATACAATCAATGTAGGTAAGTTATTACAATGTTATTGTAATTAATAAACGTTTCTTTAATGGTGATTAATAACATAACGGAAGTGTGAATGTAAAGTAATTTATGAATATATATTTGGCGATTAAATCAAATCAAACTATAGAATTAAATTTTAAATTAATTGGAAGGAAATATGTAATAATTGCATTTATTTGTAAGTGGATGAAATTTATTTCTATATAAATTGAATATTAGAATAAAATGATAATTGTTAATGTAATAAGAGTAGGCCAATAATAATTCTTCCCATAAATTGATAATCGACTCAATAATGTAATACTATCCATAATAAGGCAATTAGATTGATGATAGAATGGAAAGTCTATTAAATGGAAATATTGAAAATAAAATTTGTAATTTCTAAATTTTGGAAATTTGAAGCAAGGGTAGTAATTATTGTAATAATTAAATGGGAGTCAACTAGAACTTAATAAACCTTAATGTATATTAATGAAATTGTGGCAATAGTGCAAAACTTTAATCATTTACCCATTCATTTATGCATTGAATTAGGTCTCAATCAAATAGCAACATTGGGCTAGTTATTAATAGCTTTTAAGTGAAATTAAAACGTTAATGATAACAAGTATTTTAAGAATTAACCATCTATTTAGTATATTAAATTATAACTGATAACCAATTGCAATAAATAAAAAAAATTATTATATTTACGTTAATTGAAGTAATATTTGACATTTATGTAAATTCCATTTATAATATAACTATTGGTTGATATAGCATTTGTAAATCAAGATATATTAATATGTAAATTTTAGTAATTGGGTTTATTTCAAATAGATGAAATTTAATATTTAGATATTATGTAAATATAAATTTAGATGGAATTTAAAGATACTTACGTAATAAAGTATGAATCCAATGGTAGTCTCATCTATTGGATACTAATAGATTGAGAAATTAAATGAAAATCAAATAAAAAGAAATTTTTGCAAATTTAATTTATAATTTGCGAATATAATGAAAATTGAAATTTAACGCTGAAATGAATAAAATTGTTAACTCTAAATTTACATCTAGATTTGGTTTAAATTAATGTGAAGGATTAAGAAAGTAAAAGTGATAAAGATTGTCAATTTCAGAATTTAAATAGGAAATTTGATTTAATTTATTTATTTTAAATTTATTTAATTAATATAAAAATAGCCATTTTGGCCACTAACTCGGATTTCGACGAAACCAGTTTCATCGGATCCGTAACGGTGAAATATAATAATGTTTCAAGTTTCGTAGCAATCGGACTTGTCGTTTGATCGTACGGACTCGAAACGCCTTGAAATTTATGCAATTGAAATCAATTTGAAAATATTGATTTTTGCATAACTTCTTCATACGATACAATTTGAACCTGAAACCTTTTCCATTGCGTTTAAAATATTTTAAAACATCTATTTTGATATATGGGTTGACCCAATTTCGTTCCGGAGTCGAAACGGGCTTTTGGGCCATTCATCGTTCAACGCGTTTATAGATCGGGTCCATCTATCCTATTTCGACTTTGCCTATATATATCCAGTTATAAACCCTAGCAGCCTCCATTCCTCATTTCTATACGTGCTATTTCATTTGCTCTTCCTCATTTCCAATGGCTGCAAACCCTAATCTTCCCAATCCAATTTCAATTATATAAAAAAAAAGGAAAAAATTTTGCGGATCTGCAGCAACTTCGGGTCGCGCTTCGAGTTTTAGAGGCAAAAACGCTGCATCTACTTCGAGTCAGGAAGAAAACTACTCGGGTCTTCGGGTCGTTTTAGCAAAAACTCCAAGCAAGCACCGGGATTCTTAGGCGCCGGACCAGAGTTAAACCCGAAGTCGACCCAGCACCAGAATTTTCCAATCTTCAAATTTTCATAACTTTTTCATACGAGCTCGGATTCATGCGCGGTTTGTTTTGCTGGGATCTTATCGAAATTCCGGACACTTTGACGCTGGTTTGGATGGATTTGGAGACTGTCAAATTTTTGGGTTTAAATTGAATTTAAATTCAATTTAAATTCAAAAGGTGAGTGTTTTAACCCACTCACAACTTCTAAGATTTCTTATGTTTGTTAAATGAAATTTTGATGTGATTTAAAATTTATCTATGATTGTTTGGGCATATATTTAATCATCATCTCAGTTAGATAGCATTTAGTTAAATTTAATTGTTATTTTATTTTATTTTTGCATATAATTTGCCAGTTAAATTTATTTATTATTGCATATAAACTGCCAGTTGAACAGTTATTAATTTTTATTGAATATACACTATTTGTTGATGCCTGTTATATTTTATATGCTTTATATTGATGTTTTGTTTAAATTGGATGATGATTGTAATAAATGGTTGTTTATTGATATTTGGATGAATGGATGCTATATTTTATATTGTATAAACTGCAAGTTATTATGCATTTTCATTTCATTCGGGATTGCGGTTTGAAATGATATATAACCGTAAACTTTTATTTTTAAATTACGGATTAAAATGATAAATATCTGTATCACTTGACCATAAGATAGAAAATTATATACAGGCACCGTGGTCTATATATAAAATATTTTAAAGTGATTTTCTATGGTTTGGAAAGAAATATACGGTTTAATAAATATTAAATTTTGATATTATATAAATATTATTTTATATATGGTTAAATTCTAAAATTTAAGCTATGTATAACTTGATGATGTTTTAAGTTTGATTTACAAATATTTCAAGTTTGAGCTTTATTTAAGTGATATTGAATTTATTAAATAAATATTTCTAAACTAAATAATAGTAAATTGAATTAAGGTATATATAAGATTATCAGATTTGGTTGGGAATTTTGGAATATTTAAAGACTTGAAATATATCAAATTTGAAATGTTTTATTGAAATTAAGGTATTATAGTTTTCAAAGTATTGGTTTTCGAAATTGCTATAACTTTGAAAGTAATATGGTTTGAAAAAAATGAATTTATTTGAAATGGAATTTATTTAAGAATTATCTGTGAATATATTGATTGGAAACCTATTGAAATTGAAAATTTAGAATATGACTTCAAAATGTGGTTTGGGTTTAAGATGATTTAAAAGAATATTTCAAGTTTATATAAAATAAAGAAAGATTAGTGATTGGAAATTGGGTTTTATTTATATAAGATATTATTGAATTGTTTTGGAAATGGAAATGATATATTATTAAGTTGGTTTTGAAATGGCAAAAATATTTTGGTTTTAAAGTATATACTATTTTGAAGTAAAGGATATGGTTTGAAATGGCAATAATATTTTGGTTTTTGAAGTATATACTATTTTGAAATAAAGAATATGTTTTGAAAGGGCAATGATTG
This sequence comes from Allium fistulosum, assembly GCA_030737815.1. Taxonomy (NCBI): domain Eukaryota; kingdom Viridiplantae; phylum Streptophyta; class Magnoliopsida; order Asparagales; family Amaryllidaceae; genus Allium; species Allium fistulosum. Next base: position 686,787,808 of record CM060908.1, on the reverse strand, counting down.
TGTTTTTAAAAAGTATATATATTTTTAAATGACCACGGTGTTATAATAACGTTTGGTTGTTAAAGAGACCGAGATCGGATATGGACATACTCTCTGTCGATACCGAAAACCACTTTGACAACTGTGTACGCGGTGGAGTTTCCAGAATGAAGTAGGATGGTGGCGACGATCCTAAGGTATATACGTGGACCCAACTCCCATGAGTTGGCATAAGGTGGCTAAACAGGAGTGATCTCGGACCAGTGAGGTAGCACCTCTTATTGGACGCACTTCTTCGATTCCATTCTATTACTTTTTGATTTTTGGTGGCCACCCTTCGATTTGGGAGTGTTGTTTGAGGTGGACGGTAGTGGCTGCTATCCGCTCCATCAGTTCGTGTGCGTAATTGGTATATCTACCCTGGCATTGCCTTGTGTGCCATGTCACCTACCATATCGAGCTTTACTACGATTTGTGATTTCTCCCGTAGCCTGTGGAGTATCGAGGGTAGCCCCCATTTTTGGGAGTATGCTAATACTGGATAGACTACTGGGACTATTACGTGTTAAGGGCTATATGTGTAACCCCTTGACGCTATTAAAAAGTATGTTTATTTTATATTAGACATTATTATAATAGCGAATATTACTACATAGTAGATATTTTAACGGATCCTTAAGAGATGTGAATCCCGAACATTTCTTAAGTTATTGCACTCACGTTAGACACTGGATAGGAGATGTCAAACCCCATAAACATCTCTGATGCCGTTTACACTCATATTTATTTCATTGATTTAACTTACATAAGATCTTTTAGTTCTGACTCGAGTGTTTTGTCTTTTCAATTCGCTCGGGTCAGCCTTAGTATGTCAGGATTTGAAGGCCTTAATTCTGGAGGACGAAGACGAAGAATTATTATTACTATTTGTTATATATTCCACTACACCATTGTATTCCGCTGCATTAATTATCATTCTCTGGTATGTGTAACTCTGATATGTATTGTATAAGTATAATCAATTTTTTTGTAAAACAGCTTCATGAACTGTTATTTGATTATTATATTTTATCGTTCCGCTGCAAGATTCTATTTTGTTTCTTTTATTTCTCCATTTTTTCTTATTTACCCCATAACAATCCGCCCTTCTGTATGGTTTAAGTTGGCACGTATGTCTGCTTAAGCATACAAAAAGGTTGGGGCGTTACATTTGGTATCAGAGCTTTGGTTTAGCGATAAACCTTTGCTTTGTGGGGTCTGACTCTTTATTAATAGGGTAGCAATACCCTATGGGAGTCACTGAGTGTATATATATGAGAGAGCGTATTTGTTAGTGTTATAAAAAGGTTTTAATATTGTGTTAATCGGTTCCGTTTTGTATTTATAAATTCTGGTTGGTGCATGGGACGCTATGACATCAATAGGGATTTCTAAACACTTATAGGACAGACCGACATAATATTTGTTTTAATATAGGTGAATGAAATAACTTTGCCTATTATATTTTCTATATATAAAAATATTTTATAAAGATATATATTTGGTTGCTATAGATTGGGTGTTAGGTAATGAAAATATAAATAATAATCGAAACCAAGTTGAAAATAAAATAAATGAAAACTGGAAATTTAGAGCTTAAGTTCCGGGGTTTTTGAAGATTTCTTTCAATTGATTTTGGAATATAATAATAATATTGTTAGAAGTATTTTCTGATATAAATATTTCAATAGAATTTGAAAGAAATGTTTTAAAAGAAATTCCGCAAAGAAATAAGTTGTACTCCCCTCTTTGTCGCTGGAAAATAATTTCGGTGATGGTGGTCGCATCATCGACATTCATTTTCGAGTTTCAAAGTGGGAAGGCCACTGTAGTAGTTTTACTACAAGATTATTTTATTTTAATTTTTTTTAAATATAATTGGATATATAAATTATAAGTATATATATTATCTATTATTTTAAAATGATTTTTGAATAAAACCCGGTATTTAATTCTTAAGTTTCCATTAATAAATAGTCCTAATTACTGAAGTGAATTGGAACGTAGGTAATGAATAAATTGAAACCTCTAAAGGAAATAAGAGATTTAAATGCTAGGTTATAAATGGTATTAAATGAAAGTTGAAATTGTAACCTATGAAATAAAGGAAATAATTATTGAACATTAAAATAATTAAAGGAAATGAGAAAACTAGTAAAACTTTCAATTTCATTCTTTAAAAGCATAAATATAACTTACCAAATTTTTTTTTATAAAAGTTGAAAATGTTTAATAAGAAAATGTATAGTAAATTGTACAAGTAAACTTATGTAATGAAATATTCAGTAAATTTCTTTTATTAATAAGAATTAAAGTATAACTGTTATGCCAAGTAACTAAAATTGAACATGAATATTATTAATAAATGAATAAATAAAATCAAGTAAATGAATAAATATGCAAAGTGAATTAATTTAAAAATGAATAAATGAAATTAATAAGTATTGATGTTCTAGTTGTTATGGACTTAAATGTTATATATAAATAATAATAAACTTAAGTAATAGGTTGTAGTTACCTTAGAATAAAAGATGAATATTGGAAAATGACTGTAAAACTTAAGAAATAAATTTACCTACCAAGGAATTTGGTTGAATGGATAAACATAAATAATGAATAAAGAGGAAATTAAACAACAATATATGGAATGAAATTAATAATAATGAACTTGATCTATTGTTGAATTTATTGTTGTTTGGCTTATGGTTGTTTGGGCAAGGATACTTTAATATTGTTTGGATGTAGGAATAATCTATTTAGTTTCAACTAAGACTGCTGAGTGAAGGGTACACTTAGTAGTTTATTCTTCTTTCTGTACAATTTAAAGTTATGAACCTGAACAACTATTTGTTTTGTTTGATATGAATGATTGATTGATTTTATGGTTGTATGCCTTGTTGCAAGTGTTTGTGTATTGATTGTTGTTGTGATTGAAACAACCTTAAATATTTCATCTTATATAATTGTTAACCCTTTTAGATTATATAAGTAAAATACAGGTTATGGAAGCAATTGCTACTGCTTTTGGTTCCATAAATAAGTGTTAATTGCCCGACAAATAGGTACGTTTTCAGATTACGGTTTATAGCGCTATTATATTGTTTTTCCCGTATTGGGATATTAAATTTTGGATATTATATGTTATATATTGTATATTTTGATATTATATTTTCTCCCGAGCCTCTCCGTACAAAGGAGACTCTACCGAAAATTTCCGTAAAATTTTGGACTTAGAAATTATTTTGAAATGTTTTCCAAACTTTATATAAAAAAAAGATTTAAGGGTTATAAATGGGTATATTTATTTAAAGTAATAAATTTTGTAAATTATTTGGTTATGAGATTATTATTTTGAATAAGACATATTGTTTATTTAATCCACCTTTTCCTTTTTCCTTTTCGGGGACGAAAAGTTTTGAGTGTGGGAGAGTGTAACGACCCGTAAATTTCGACCATTTAAATATGTTGATTTAAATTGATTTTTGTAATTTAATGTAAAAAGAACTGAAATCTTATAATGTATATTGGAGAGAATGTTGGAAATTAAGCGTTGCATAGGTAAATATAATAAATTCTTGACAAATTGGAATGAAATCCAATTGAAGGAATAGTAGAAACCATTATAATTTGTTAATTAAATTGATTTATGCAATAAAACATTTTAACGGTAATTGTTCATAAATTTAGGTAATAAGGTAGTACGTTATTTGGAAATAGAATTAGTGGTAGAATAACAACTATTATAAATTACCAAATTAATTGGTCAATGAATATATTTGGAATTAAAGTTCATATAAATATTAAGTAATTATGATGTTATTATTGATAATAAGCGTTACTAATTATTAATATAGTATCGGAAGAGTAAATGAAATGCAAGCGTAGAAACTTAAGCTAAGGATTAACAATTGAAATGAAATGTCTTTTAAATGGAGTACTATAAATTGTCATACTAAGCTAAGAATTGAATATAAGGAAACAAAGGCAAATAGTAAATCAATCAATGAATTTATATAGATTGTAAAGTTATAATGATAAATAGTAATTGGATGCCTTGTACGAAGTTATAATATTGTGTGAATTTTTAATAAAGAATAACTAGAATGGGATTCAAATTTGTATCTTAATGGAAAGTTGAATAAAATTCTAATGAATGATAATAATGAAAAACGTATATAATCAATGTAGGTAAGTTATTACAATGTTGTTGTAATTAATAAACGTTTCTTTAATGGTGATTAATAACATAACGGAAGTGTGAATGTAAAGTAATTTATGAATATATATTTGGCGATTAAATCAAATCAATCTATAGAATTAAATTTTAAATTAATTGGAAGGAAATATGTAATAATTGCATTTATTTGTAAGTGGATGAAATTTATTTCTATATAAATTGAATATTAGAATAAAATGATAATTGTTAATGTAATAAGAGTAGGCCAATAATAATTCTTCCCATAAATTGATAATCGACTCAATAATGTAATACTATCCATAATAAGGCAATTAGATTGATGATAGAATGGAAAGTCTATTAAATGGAAATATTGAAAATAAAATTTGTAATTTCTAAATTTTGGAAATTTGAAGCAAGGGTAGTAATTATTGTAATAATTAAATGGGAGTCAACTAGAACTTAATAAACCTTAATGTATATTAATGAAATTGTGGCAATAGTGCAAAACTTTAATCATTTACCCATTCATTTATGCATTGAATTAGGTCTCAATCAAATAGCAACATTGGGCTAGTTATTAATAGCTTTTAAGTGAAATTAAAACGTCAACGATAACAAGTATTTTAAGAATTAACCATCTATTTAGTATATTAAATTATAACTGATAACCAATTGCAATAAATAAAAATAATTATTACATTTACGTTAATTGAAGTAATATTTGAAATTTATGTAAATTCCATTTATAATATAACTATTGGTTGATATAGCATTTGTAAATCAAGATATATTAATATGTAAATTTTAGTAATTGGGTTTATTTCAAATAGATGAAATTTAATATTTAGATGTTATGTAAATATAAATTTAGATGGAATTTAAAGATACTTACGTAATAAAGTATGAATCCAATGGTAGTCTCATCTATTGGATACTAATAGATTGAGAAATTAAATGAAAATCAAATAAAAAGAAATTTTTGCAAATTTAATTTATAATTTGCGAATATAATGAAAATTGAAATTTAACGCTGAAATGAATAAAAATTTTAACTCTAAATTTACATCTAGATTTGGTTTAAATTAATGTGAAGGATTAAGAAAGTATAAGTGATAAAGATTGTCAATTTCAGAATTTAAATAGGAAATTTGATTTAATTAATTTATTTTAAATTTATTTAATTAATATAAAAATAGCCATTTTGGCCACTGACTCGGATTTCGACGAAACTAGTTTCATCAGATCCGTAACGGTGAATTATAATTATGTTTCAAGTTTCGTAGCAATCGGACTTGTCGTTTGATCGTACGGACTCGAAACGCCTTGAAATTTATGCAATTGAAATCAATTTGAAAATATTGATTTTTGCATAACTTCTTCATACGACACAATTTGAACATGAAACCTTTTCCATTGTGTTTGAAATATTTTAAAACATCTATTTTGATATATGGGTTGACCCAATTACGTTCCGGAGTCGAAACGGGCTTTTGGGCCATTCATCGTTCAACGCGTTTATAGATCGGGTCCATCTATCCTATTTCGACTTTGCCTATATATATCCAGTTATAAACCCTAGCAGCCTCCATTCCTCATTTTTATACGTGCTATTTCATTTGCTCTTCCTCATTTCCAATGGCTGCAAACCCTAATCTTCCCAATCCAATTTCAATTTTATAAAAAAAATGAAAAAATTTTGCGGATCTGCAGCAACTTCGGGTCGCGCTTCGAGTTTCAGAGGCAAAAACGCTGCATCTACTTCGAGTCAGGAAGAAAACTACTCGGGTCTTCGGGTCGTTTTAGCAAAAACTCCAAGCAAGCATCGGGATTCTTAGGCGCCGGACCAGAGTTAAACCCGAAGTCGACCCAGCACCAGAATTTTCCAATCTTCAAATTTTCATAACTTTTTCATACGAGCTCGGATTCATGCGCGGTTTGTTTTGCTGGGATCTTATCGAAATTCCGGACACTTTGACGCTAGTTTGGATGGATTTGGAGACTGTCAAATTTTTGGGTTTAAATTGAATTTAAATTCAATTTAAATTCAAAAGGTGAGTGTTTTAACCCACTCACAACTTCTAAGATTTCTTATGTTTGTTAAATGAAATTTTGATGTGATTTAAAATTTATCTATGATTGTTTGGGCATATATTTAATCATCATCTCAGTTAGATAGCATTTAGTTAAATTTAATTGTTATTTTATTTTATTTTTGCATATAATTTGCCAGTTAAATTTATTTATTATTGCATATAAACTGCCAGTTGAACAGTTATTAATTTTTATTGAATATACACTATTTGTTGATGCCTGTTATATTTTATATGCTTTATATTGATGTTTTGTTTAAATTGGATGATGATTGTAATAAATGGTTGTTTATTGATATTTGGATGAATGGATGCTATATTTTATATTGTATAAACTGCAAGTTATTATGCATTTTCATTTCATTCGGGATTGCGGTTTGAAATGATATATAACCGTAAACTTTTATTTTTAAATTACGGATTAAAATGATAAATATCCGTGTGACGACCGCCCATGACCCCTGCACCAAATCTAGAGATAGTGCGCTGTAAAGTGTGCTAGGCGACCATGGACGATTGTCAGGGTAGATTAAAACAACAGAATCTATCGTATTACTCACGGCGCATGGACAAAATACAATAGAACATATGTATAGTGAAGCTTTACAGAACAAAATGCCATCATATAAAACTCCATAATAGTTGAATACAAACATCCAAATAGTTAATACATCAAGCCTCACTACATATCTCTCAGAGAATACAAAACAGCGGAATATCCAGTACATATAAGGAGATAATATGCAACCCTCTAGCTCGTCTTCGATATCAGCATCGTGAGAAGAGAACAGCACATGTCACCTGCTACCTAGTCTGCCCGTCCCAAAATGGACGAACAACCCAAGGCAATAAGAATTAAAAACATAAAGCCTTGAGTCAGACAACAGTCTTAGTGAGCAGTAAATTAACTAACAACATACCAAAAGAGCATAAAGGAAAAGGAATAGGAATACAACCCTCCCACTCCACCTCTTACTACAGTGATAGCCTCCAGACACACACTAAGCAGAAGCAACATAGCAGAGCATACAATTTAAAGTAAAGTAATAATCATTCGAGTCAAGGGCGATGTTTTCCAAGTACCAAGGCCTAAATCAGATAAGCACCCAGAAAATACCGCTCTTGGGTCCGAATGACGATACAACCAAACATCCATGACTCTGGCTATCACTGTTATCATTGCTTTGATATCACCGTTAATTGAATGACCGGCACATTCTTTCAGCCGTCCGTCAAGGGCTAATGGAAACCCCGGTTCTAGACATAACTCCCGCACGTCATCCCAGCCCGTGCCTAGGACTATCGAATCTGCCCAGAGTACTCGACCATCAACAGTTAGTCGTTGGGACTATCGAATCTGCCCAAACGTACTCTTGCTTAGAGCATGCTAGAACCTTCAACAACGATGCTATCCAAGCCTCCTAGTCATCCTCCTCGACGACTATTCTCATATCCATTCATTATCCTCAACTCGAATCATATCACCGAGTTATCAACATGCTTGGAATGATCCCGTCTGGATTAGACCAAGTCTTCATCACATGATGCCTCGCTTCATTACATCCTCGCAAAGCCTCATCTCAACATCACATCATTAAATCTATGCATAAGAGCTTCAACATCCCGCTACATATGCCACGAGCAGCTTTCCCAATTCAAGAGCCTTTCCCTTAGCTTTTGAATCACCTTTGGTCTAAATCAAACCATCAATCATCTAATTCATAGCAATCAATCAAATCAAACATTAATCCAAGCAATCAAACATTCGAATATGATCTAAGTAGACAATTATAACAATAATGGCATTTTTGTAATTAAAGAGTTGAAAGTATAACAAGCATGAAAACATGAACAATATCTCTACAACTTGATGAATGAACTTGCATAGGTTAACATGTGATAAAATGGATGTAACATCATCATGAACAATGGATCTGCATGGATCTACACTTAGGATGAAGAAAATGCATGGAAATCACTATTTTAACACCAAAACAAGCCAACAATCCGATATACTCCTTTGGATCCGTGTGAGAGATAATCACCACTCACCAAATCGCCTAAACAACCCCAAATCAACACGCTTCAGATCTGGACAGCGAAGGATCAAGCTTGATCTATCACGAATCCGCTTCAAACGAAGAAATCTCTCTTGAAAAGATGAAGATCTTCAATCTAAGCTCTTGAATCTTCAATCTTGATCTTCGATTTGGATGGATGGAACCACTAGATTAGAGTGGAGAAAAGAAGTGAAGAAGTGTAGAAGTCGAGCTCTCAAAATGGCAGCACTTCGTCGCTTCAAAAACCGGTGCCAAAATAGTGAGATATGGACGTGTATTTATAGGCTGAAAATGACCTTAACTCGTCCGCCTCCTTAAGTCGTCGCCGACTTAACACCCTCTTCCGACTTACGACTTAACTGCCTCACCGACCTACGACTTAACTATATGGCCGACCTAACGAAGTCTCAGACTCATCATACTGCCGCAAAACCCAAGTCCTAAGTCGTTTGACGACTCAACAACTTACCCACTAAATGACTTAACCGCCTACGACTCAGCGACTTACGACCTAAACGACTTAACAACTTAACACAAGAGACGACCTACCGTCCCAATTACCCTGCCGACCTATCCTTAACTCGTTTATAAGTCGGTACTCCTATGGGTCGGTCATCCCACTAACTCGCTTATCCCGGTAAGCCGCTAACTACCTTAAGTCGGAGAAACTCTTAGGTCGTCTAAGTCTTAAGTCGGTAAATTCCTATAGGTCGGTCCATCCTATGAGTCGTTAACTCGGTACAACCCTTAAGTCGGTGGACACTAACTCGCTAACCACCTTAAGTCGGCCAAACCTATAGGTCGCTTACCCCTATGAGTCGCTCAACTCTTTATCTCCTAGGTCAGTAAACCGATCGATCGACTCATCATTAAGTCGCCCACTTCCTTAGGTCGGTCCAACACCATAAGTCGTTCCACCTACCTATACTACACACGACCTAAGTCCAGTTCTACACGACTCAACTCCGAACGACTTAAACTACACCACGACCTAAGCCTCTACACGAGTTAACTTCCATACGACTTAAGCTTTGGTCGACTCAACTCTAAACGACTTAACAACATCAACGACTTAATGTCGATAGTTTTACAATCTTTCGATCCGTAAAAATACGGGTCGTTACATTCTCTCCCCCTTAGGAATTTCGCCCCCGAAATTCCAAGCAAACAAAGCAATCGAAGACTATTCTGTACGCCTACCATCCATAGCAATCAGTAAACCATACATCCAATTCTAGCTTAGCGTACAGAATTCTAAAACTTAGAACAAGTTACAATATCGTGAGATGACACGACACCTTAGGGCCATACCTTGAAGAGTTCAGGATGAGCTGCCTTCATCCTCTCTTCCACCTCCCACGTACAGTCGTTATCATCATCACTCCATTGTATCTTGAGCAACTTAACTGCCTTCCTCTTAAGCTGTTTCGTGTCAGTTTCAACAACACGAAGCGGCTTACGAGGTCTTCTATCAACTGGATCAACTTCGAAATCTTCACAGCTATCAGCAGAAACCACGGTATTCGAGTCGTGCACATACTTCCGTAGATATGATACGTGAAAAACATTGTGCACACCCGACATCTTCTCCGGTAACTCCAATCTATAGGCGAGCTTTCCAATTCGCTCGATAATCGGGAATGGTCCAACAAATCTCGGAGTCAATTTTCCTTTCTTCCCGAATCGAATAACATTCTTCAGTGGAGAAATCTTCACAAAAACCATATTACCAACGTCGAATTCCAAATCCTTACGACGTTTATCGGCATAACTCTTCTGACAGTCTTGGGCTGCCTTCATTCGTTGCCGAATGATCTCTATACAATCCGAAGTTTGTCGAATCATCTCTGGCCCAAGTATCAACTTCTCTCCAGTTTCTATCCAACACATCGGAGAGTTACACGGTCTTCCATACAATGCCTCATACGGTGCCATACCAATGCTTGACTGGTAACTGTTGTTGTATGAAAACTCCACCAAATGAAGGTGATCTTCCCATGATCCTCCGAAGTCCAAAACACATGCTCTAAGAAGATCTTCCAAAACTCGGTTGACTCTCTCGGTCTGACCATCTGTTTGAGGGTGATAAGCTGTACTCAAACACAACTCGGTTCCCAAAACTTCCTGGAAGCTCTTCCAGAATCCACTAGTGAACAACGGGTCTCGATCGTTCACTATACTCTTTGGAATACCATGGAATCGAACTATCCACTTCACATACAACTCAGCCAACTTTGATGCAGTCCTAGTCGATCGAACAGGAATGAACCTCGCACTCTTGGTCAGACGATCTACAATGACCCAAATCCCTTCATTTCCCGTTCTTGTTCTAGGTAGTCCATAAATAAAATCCATCGATATCTGCTCCCACTTCCATGTAGGAACTTCTAATGGCTGAAGCAATCCACTTGGCTTCTTCTGTTCAGTCTTTACCAACTGGCAGTTCATGCACTTGGAAATAAAATTTCCAACATCCTTCTTCATGCCTTCCCAGTAGTAGGTTCTCTTCATATCCTGATACATCTTATTTCCACCTGGATGAATTGTCAGCTTCGAGTGATGACTTTCCTTCAGGACTTCACTCCTTAATTCATCTATATCGGGAACAACTAGTCGTCCTTGCTTTCGAAGCCAACCCTCTCGATCGACCTCGAATCCTTTATCCTTTTCTGGATCCAATCCAGATTCCAATTCACGGATAATCTTGACAAGCTTATCATCTCGCTTCTGACTCTCGCCAATCCTCTCCACAAGAGTCGGTCTTATCGATAAGTTTGCCAACATCTCAGGTTCCAATTTGCATCTAGGCCTGAAGTCAAATCCAGCTAAATACTCGAGATTCTTCCATTCTGAAAACATGGCTCCCAATCCTGCATGTCTTCGAATTAACGCATCGGCCACTGCGTTACCTTTTCCTGGAGTATAAGCTATACCAAAATCATATGATGCTAAAAACTCTAGCCAACGTTGCTGCCGAAGATTCAAATCCTTTTGGGAGAAAAGATACTTCAACGACTTATGATCCGTAAACAACTCGAATCGAACTCCCAATAGATAATGTCTCCACATCTTCAGAGCAAAAACAATCGCCGCTAACTCCAAATCATGAGTCGGGTAATTCCTTTCATGCAGCTTTAGTTGTCGACTGGCATACGCAACAACTTTATCCTTCTGCATCAGCACTGCTCCAAGTCCCGTACCACATGCGTCGGTGTAAACCACCATCTCATCATTCCCACTAGGAATAGTCAAAACAGGAGCACTCGTCAATCTCTCTTTCAGGATTCCGAAAGCTTGCTCACACCTAGCATCCCAACTGAACACTTGGTTCTTCTTCGTCAATCCTGTTAACGGTGCAGCTACCTTGGAGAAGTCTTTGATAAACCGTCGATAATATCCTGCTAATCCAAGAAAACTTCTCACATCAGATGCATTCTTAGGTCTAACCCAATCCTGGATTGCTGCCACCTTAGCGGGATCAACCGCTATTCCACTTCCAGAAATCACATGGCCTAAGAACCTCACTTCACTCTTCCAGAAGTGACACTTCGAAAACTTAGCCTTCAGCTGATGCTTCCGTAAGATCTCCAAAACAATTCGCAAGTGCGTCTTGTGCTCTTCTTCCGTTCTGGAATAAATCAGAATATCATCCACGAACATAAGTACAAACTTGTTCAACTGATCTCTGAACACTCTATTCATAAGATCCACAAAATATGCTGGCGCGTTAGTCAATCCAAACGGCATTACCAGCCACTCAAAGAAACCAGATGGTGTCCGAAAAGCAGTCTTCGACACACTATCCTTAGCCACTCTCAACTGGTGAAATCCCGTTGCCAAAGCCATCTGAGAAAACACCTTGGCTTCGTGAAGCTGATCAAACAAGTCATCTATTCTCGGCAATGGATACTTGTTCTTCTTAGTCACCTTATTCAGCTCACGATAATCCACACACAATCTCAACGACCCATCTGCCTTGGTTGCAAACACAACTGGTGCACCCCACTCGGACACACTACGCCGAATGAATCTTTTCTGTAAAAGGTCATCAACTTGCACCCTCAACTCTTGCTGTTCCCTAGGCGCCATCCGCCTAAGAGGCATCACAACAGGTCTGGCTCCTTCAACTAGATCTATATGAAACTCGATCTCTCTATGCGGCGGCAACCCTTTGACTTCGTCAAAGACATCCTCGAATCCATTTGCGATTGGCACTAAAGACAGTCCATCCCGTGGAACAACTAGCGAATACATGAAGCTCATGAAGACGCCTTCCTCATGCTTACATCGTATCACAATCTTTCGCCCCTCCACATTCTCGACTGTCACCTCCAGCCTCTCACAATCAACCTTAGCCGCATACTTCCTAAGCCAGTCCATACCCAAAATAATTCCAAACCCCGCAAAGTTCAGAACAAAACAATCACAAACAAAAGAGCAACCATGACTCGACACAATCAGACCACGGCATAACATACACAAACAAGACGAACCCCCAACTGGATTAGTCACAACCAATGGCCTATCAACAATATCCGGTTCCAAACCTAACCGGCCTACGAGTTCATTACAAACAAACGAATGCGACGCTCCAGTATCAAACAGAACTCTAACTGGAACACCACATAGGAAAAGAGTACCTTGAACAACCACACTCTTTCCTTTCTCTTCAGCGGTAGGAGCTTTCGAAGACGACGGAATAGCTCCCAAAGCATAAGCTTGCACAATCTGCTTGTCCTTCCTCGGTTCTGGACAATTCTTCCTGATGTGCCCTGGCTTGTCACAGTTGTGACACTTCATTGGCACCTTCGGATTCTTACAATCCTTAGAGAAATGGCCCTTCTGCTGACAATTGTAGCAAGTCACCTCGCCTTTCGGCTTCTTCTGGCCATCCTTACCCTTCTGCTGTTGCTGCTTCCTCTTCTGATTTCCACCCTGCTGTGGTTTAGACTCTCCCCTGGTAACAGCAACAACAGGTCCTTCCTTAGGAAACAGACTCTCATGCCTAAGAGCTTTCTCCACAAGCTTCTCAAATGAATCGTCCAAATGATCCACCAAATGTCTCCCAAGATAACTGTCCAAGCCTGTCACAAACTTCTCATTCTTCTGATAAGCAGACTCAATATACGACCGGGCATACATGGACAAAGCTTCGAACTCAGAAACATACTCCAGAACTGATCTTCCACCTTGCTTGAGCTCCACAAACCTCTTGAACAGAACAGACTTTTGAGCTGTAGAAATGAACTTAGCTTCAAATCTAGCTTGGAATTGCTCCCAAGTAATCTCTTCCTCCGCAGTATTGATGGTAATAGAGTTCCACCAATCAGAGGCTCTCCCTTGAAGCTGCCTTGATGCCAACTTCCTCTTAGTTGCATCATCAATTCCCAAATCACCAAAGATCCTTCTACAAGCATCTATCCATCTCTAGACTTCGATAGTTGATTCTGTTCCCAAGAAAACCTTCCCTCCAAGAGCAGTATAGTCCTTGCACAGCTTAGCAAAATCCACTGGTTTCGGAGTCTGAACCTGAACTCCAACATCAACTGCCGCCCCCGGAACTGGTATCCTTCTCATGATCAAAGTCATCATAGCTTCGAACATGGCTGCATAATCAGCAGTCTCTTCAGTAGCACGGCCTTCCCTAGCAGCTGGTCTCCCTCTTCGACTCATTCTCAATATCTATAAAAAGGAATGATTAGAACATCTAGAGAAACAACTGCATAAAGGACTCAAACTCAACTAAACTACTATATTATATATAGTATTCATCCATCAAAATACAATTACGTCTCTCATACGTAGTTACGACGGCGAGCGTTGGGTAAAATCGATTAACCAATGCTCTGATACCAAATGTGACGACCGCCCATGACCCCCGCACCAAATCTAGAGATAGTGCGCTGTAAAGTGTGCTAGGCGACCATGGACGATTGTCAGGGTAGATTAAAACAACAGAATCTATCGTATTACTCACAGCGCATGGACAAAATACAATAGAACATATGTATAGTGAAGCTTTACAGAACAAAATGCCATCATATAAAACTCCATAATAGTTGAATACAAACATCCAAATAGTTAATACATCAAGCCTCACTACATATCTCTCAGAGAATACAAAACAGCGGAATATCCAGTACATATAAGGAGATAATATGCAACCCTCTAGCTCGTCTTCGATATCAGCATCGTGAGAAGAGAACAGCACCTGTCACCTGCTACCTAGTCTGCCCGTCCCAAAATGGACGAACAACCCAAGGCAATAAGAATTAAAAACATAAAGCCTTGAGTTAGACAACAGTCTTAGTGAGCAGTAAATTAACTAACAACATACCAAAAGAGCATAAAGGAAAAGGAATAGGAATACAACCCTCCCACTCCACCTCTTACTACAGTGATAGCCTCCAGACACACACTAAGCAGAAGCAACATAGCAGAGCATACAATTTAAAGTAAAGTAATAATCATTCGAGTCAAGGGCGATGTTTTCCAAGTACCAAGGCCTAAATCAGATAAGCACCCAGAAAATACCGCTCTTGGGTCCGAATGACGATACAACCAAACATCCATGACTCTGGCTATCACTGTTATCATTGCTTTGATATCACCGTTAATTGAATGACCGGCACATTCTTTCAGTCGTCCGTCAAGGGCTAATGGAAACCCCGGTTCTAGACATAACTCCCGCACGTCGTCGCAGCCCGTGCCTAGGACTATCGAATCTGCCCAGAGTACTCGACCATCAACAGTTAGTCGTTGGGACTATCGAATCTGCCCAAACGTACTCTTGCTTAGAGCATGCTAGAACCTTCAACAACGATGCTATCCAAGCCTCCTAGTCATCCTCCTCGACGACTATTCTCATATCCATTCATTATCCTCAACTCGAATCATATCACCGAGTTATCAACATGCTTGGAATGATCCCGTCTGGATTAGACCAAGTCTTCATCACATGATGCCTCGCTTCATTACATCCTCGCAAAGCCTCATCTCAACATCACATCATCAAATCTATGCATAAGAGCTTCAACATCCCGCTACATATGCCACGAGCAGCTTTCCAAATTCAAGAGCCTTTCCCTTAGCTTTTGAATCACCTTTGGTCTAAATCAAACCATCAATCATCTAATTCATAACAATCAATCAAATCAAACATTAATCCAAGCAATCAAACATTCGAATATGATCTAAGTAGACAATTATAACAATAATGGCATTTTCGTAATTAAAGAGTTGAAAGTCTAACAAGCATGAAAACATGAACAATATCTCTACAACTTGATGAATGAACTTGCATAGGTTAACATGTGATAAAATGGATGTAACATCATCATGAACAATGGATCTGCATGGATCTACACTTAGGATGAAGAAAATGCATGGAAATCACTATTTTAACACCAAAACGAGCCAACAATCCGATATACTCCTTTGGATCCGTGTGAGAGATAATCACCACTCACCAAATCGCCTAAACAACCCCAAATCAACATGCTTCAGATCTGGACAGCGAAGGATCAAGCTTGATCTATCACGAATCCGCTTCAAACGAAGAAATCTCTCTTGAAAAGATGAAGATCTTCAATCTAAGCTCTTGAATCTTCAATCTTGATCTTCGATTTGGATGGATGGAACCACTAGATTAGAGTGGAGAAAAGAAGTGAAGAAGTGTAGAAGTCGAGCTCTCAAAATGGCAGCACTTCGTCGCTTCAAAAACCGGTGCCAAAATAGTGAGATATGGACGTGTATTTATAGGCTGAAAATGACCTTAACTCGTCCGCCTCCTTAAGTCGTCGCCGACTTAACACCCTCTTCCGACTTACGACTTAACTGCCTCACCGACCTACGACTTAACTATATGGCCGACCTAACGAAGTCTCAGACTCATCATACTGCCGCAAAACCCAAGTCCTAAGTCGTTTGACGACTCAACAACTTACCTACTAAATGACTTAACCGCCTACGACTCAGCGACTTACGACCTAAACGACTCAACAACTTAACACAGGAGACGACCTACCGTCCCAATTACCCTGCCGACCTATCCTTAACTCGTTTATAAGTCGGTACTCCTATGGGTCGGTCATCCCACTAACTCGCTTATCCCGGTAAGCCGCTAACTACCTTAAGTCGGAGAAACTCTTAGGTCGTCTAAGTCTTAAGTCGGTAAATTCCTATAGGTCGGTCCATCCTATGAGTCGTTAACTCGGTACAACCCTTAAGTCGGTGGACACTAACTCGCTAACCACCTTAAGTCGGCCAAACCTATAGGTCGCTTACCCCTATGAGTCGCTCAACTCTTTATCTCCTAGGTCAGTAAACCGGTCGACCGACTCATCCTTAAGTCGCCCACTTCCTTAGGTCGGTCCAACACCATAAGTCGTTCCACCTACCTATACTACACACAACCTAAGTCCAGTCCTACACGACTCAACTCCGAACGACTTAAACTACACCACGACCTAAGCCTCTACACGAGTTAACTTCCATACGACTTAAGCTTTGGTCGACTCAACTCTAAACGACTTAACAACATCAACGACTTAATGTCGATAGTTTTACAATCTTTCGATCCATAAAAATACGGGTCGTTACAATCCGTATCACTTGACCATAGGATAGAAAATTATATACAGGCACCGTGGTCTATATATAAAATATTTTAAAGTGATTTTCTATGGTTTGGAAAGAAATATACGGTTTAATAAATATTAAATTTTGATATTATATAAATATTATTTTATATATGGTTAAATTCTAAAATTTAAGCTATGTATAACTTGATGATGTTTTAAGTTTGATTTACAAATATTTCAAGTTTGAGCTTTATTTAAGTGATATTGAATTTATTAAATAAATATTTCTAAACTAAATAATAGTAAATTGAATTAAGGTATATATAAGATTATCAGATTTGGTTGGTAATTTTGGAATATTTAAAGACTTGAAATATATCAAATTTGAAATGTATTATTGAAATTAAGGTATTATAGTTTTCAAAGTATTGGTTTTCGAATTTGCTATAACTTTGAAAGTAATATGGTTTGAAAAAAATGAATTTATTTGAAATGGAATTTATTTAAGAATTATCTATGAATATATTGATTGGAAACCTATTGAAATTGAAAATTTAGAATATGACTTCAAAATGTGGTTTTGGTTTAAGATGATTTAAAAGAATATTTCAAGTTTATATAAAATAAAGAAAGATTAGTGATTGGAAATTGGGTTTTATTTATATAAGATATTATTGAATTGTTTTGGAAATGGAAATGATATATTATTAAGTTGGTTTTGAAATGGCAAAAATATTTTGATTTTGAAGTATATACTATTTTGAAGTAAAGGATATGGTTTGAAATGGCAATAATATTTTGGTTTTTGAAGTATATACAATTTTGAAATAAAGAATATATTTTGAAAGGGCAATGATTGTGTTTTTAAAAAGTATATATATTTTTAAATGACTACGGTGTTATAATAACGTTTGGTTGTTAAAGAGACCAGGATCGGATATGGACATACTCTCTGTCGATACCGAAAACCACTTTGACAACTGTGTACGCGGTGGAGTTTCCAGAATGAAGTAGGATGGTGGCGATGATCCTAAGGTATATACGTGGACCCAACTCCCGTGGGTTGGCATAAGGTGGCTAAAACAGGAGCGATATCGGACCAGTGAGGTAGCACATCTTATTGGATGCACTTCTTCGATTCCATTCTATTACTTTTTGATTTTTGGTGGCCACCCTTTGATTTGGGAGTGTTGTTTGAGGTGGACGGTAGTGGCTGCTATCCGCTCCATCAGTTCGTGTGCGTAATTGGTATATCTACCCTGGCATTGCCTTGTGTGCCGTGTCACCTACCATATCGAGCTTTACTACGATTTGTGATTTCTCCCGTAGCCTGTGTAGTATCGAGGGTAGCCCCCATTTTTGGGAGTATGCTAATACTGGATAGACTACTGGGACTATTACGTGTTAAGGGCTATATGGGTAACCCCTTGACGCTATTAAAAAGTATGTTTATTTTATATTAGACATTATTATAATAGCGAATATTACTACATAGTAGATAGTTTAACGGATCCTTAAGAGATGTGAATCCCAAACATTTCTTAAGTTACTGCACTCACGTTAGACACTGGATAGGAGATGTCAAACCCCGTAAACATCTCTGACGCCGTTTACACTCATATTTATTTCATTGATTTAACTTACATAAGATTTTTTAGTTTTGACTCGAGTGTTTTGTCTTTTCAATTCGCTCGGGTCAGGCTGAGTATTTCAGGATTTGAAGGCCTTAATTCTGGAGGACGAAGACGAAGAATTATTATTACTATTTTTTATATATTCCACTACACCATTGTATTCCGCTGCATTAATTATCATTCTCTGGTATGTGTAACTCTGATATGTATCGTATAAGTATAATCAAATGTTTTGTAAAACAGCTTCATGAACTGTTATTTGATTATTATATTTTATCGTTTCGCTGCAAGATTCTATTTTGTTTCTTTTATTTCTCCATTTTTTCTTATTTACCCTATAACAATCCGCCCTTCTGTATGGTTTAAGTTGGCACGTGTGTCTGCTTAAGCGTACAAAAAGGTTGGGGCGTTACAGTCCTTAAACATTTTATCGGTTATTAGTCAGCCCTTGAAAACTATTAGGTTAATAGTAACCCTAAAAACTATAACTGTGATAGATAGTCAAAATTAATGGGGATGGGTAATCCAGAATTGATTCACTTGTTTTGCATATTATCATATCATATTGTTTTGAATTGTTTTAACCATTGCGGATGCAGGAGCACGATATATGGTTTATAAAGGTTTTAAGATACTAGTGAGGGAAAAACCCGTTTCTAAGCGTCATGGTCTCACTGGATATCTGTGACGACCCAGATTTTCAACGGGTGTTAATTAATAATTAATGGAATTAAATTATTAAAATATTGATATTAAGCAGCCGAATAAATGTCGGACAGTTAAAATATCTGAATATTTAAATTAAATTTAAAACTAAAATTGAATAATTTTTTATATAATTTTTGGAATCCTATAGAAAATAAAACATATATATATAAAACCCCACCATATTAACTAAAGATAAAGTATTCTAATGTATTCACGTATATATAAACATAAGTATAAAAGAATTGTATAGTTAATATGATATATATCTTACAACTATTTAAAACTAATAAATAAGTATGAAAATAAATAATAATAAATAACTAAATTAAAATGTGATAGTTAAACTTTGAAAAAAAAATAAACATAAGGATTTGTATTTGAAATAACATAAGTATCAAAATAATAAATAAGCAATGAAGTGTTTAACTTTGGAAAGATATAAGAATAAATATGTATATTAGCATGGTTAAGTAAATTTATAAATGAGCGTAAGCTCATTCTAAAACAATATATCTATATACTGTTAAAATACATGAAAGACAAACTATATATAAAATATACTCACAAGACAAGAAAAAATATATGGAGAAGCTTCTAAAATAAGACAAAAGGGAAAATATAAGTATATATGTACATATCAGGATGGATATGTATGTAAACAAGTAGGGGAACAAGTGCATTTAATGCCATCAACTCTAGCATAGAAAACATCATGTCTCACCTTTAATAAAATCACCTCAAGGCTGACCATTCTATAAAAAAATATTGAAATGGTGGAGTCTGGAACAAGATTCAGTCTTCTTTTCTGTTATATATCACTACCTTGTCTCACACCTTACTGCATTCGAACAAGATAAGAAGTAAAATACAAGCTTCCTGTTAAAAGCAATCAAGGCAGTAAAAAAAGAAGAAGAATTAAGTTCCCTGTTCAAGAATAAAAATAAAAACAAACCTGAGATCAAGCAAAGAACTGAATCAAACTTAAGTTTGGCAATCTGGAAAAGATAAACTCAACTCAACATCAACAAGCAAGTATAGATCATCTCAGAATCAGTTCCAGATCAAGCCCAGTTCTTCCATTAGGCCTTGTCCTTGGTTTCTAGATTTCGATGAGTAATCTAACCCAGCCTCCTCTGTTTTTTCTTAGAAATGCGGTGAGTAAACTACATCTTTTAAATGTTGTTCTGATGCATGGTCTTTTGGGTGATGAGTGAATATAGGTTTGCATGGATAATTTCATATGCTAATGAATATTAAGTAAAAGAATATGTGCAAATCTGCTTATATATAACCATATATACCTCTGTTAATTATACAGCAGTTATCAAGCTCTGTTCAAACATATTATAATAGTGAGTAAACCAAAGCATAAACATTTTAAATTTTGATAAACAATAAATGTTTGAAGTGAGATTGTGATGCAAGTTTAAAATTTGTGTATACATGTTTGTTTTAGTATTAAATCATGTTTATATAAATGAATGCTGTGTGAATGTCTGGGTATACATAAGTTCATTCCTTTTTTAGGTTCAGAGATTAAACATAGATTAAAAATCCCAACTTTTCTCACTCTAATCTCTATTAAGCTTGGAAATTTAAACAAGGTATGATTGTTTACATCTGAACTAAGATTTTAAAATATTTCTAAGTTTAATAAATAGAAACATTGTCTGAAGAAAAATAAAAGAACAAAGGAACGTTGGTTTATGTTAAAAATCAAATACATTAATTTGTAAATTCCTTTTTATAATCTGAATTCCCTTTACAAAATATGATTTTTAATGCAAAAATCTCGAATTATGGTTAAGTTTTGGGATTGCATTTCTAAGATGATCAGAAATTTGGTATTTGTCAAATTACGGCGAACGGTGTGATGGTGATGATTGGGACCAAGGCTGGAGGTGGCCGAGATGTCAGGGGTCTCTGGAAAAATGGTGGGTGAGATTATCAATAGCTGTGGCGGCCGGAATGGGGCGAAATAGGGTTTTGGTCGCAGTTTTGGGTTAAGGTGGAAAAGGTGCTGCTGCATCATCATGGGTACATCGGAAAGGGCCGGTCATTGGGGAAAGGAACTCGAGACGTTAGTGGAGCTGTAGGTGAATTCTCGTGACCTACGATGGTCGGAGGAGGGAGAGTGGGCGGTTGCGTGAGGAACGTTTCGTTCCAGTTCGAGTCAGGATCGTTCGTTTTCGAGTTCGTCTCGTTTCCACTGGAACCAGAGGCTGAGGAGATTGTCGAGATGATCGACGAGATGTGGGTAGGATCGGTGAGTGGTCGGAGTTGGCCGGAGGGACGTGCATGTGCACGCGTGCACGATTTGTCATCGATGATGCCTGGGTTTGGAGGATGTTGTGTTTCTCGAGAACGAGCACGTGCAGATGATGGGTCGACTCGAAGTTTTGGGATTGCTCGGGTTTATTCCATGATTTTCTCTTGTTTCCCTTATGTTTGCTCGGGTTAGTAGTTATTAAGTATTTCCAGATTAAAGTTTAAAGTTATTTTAAACTTAAATTGGAAATGAAATCCTAAAGCAAGTTAAATTAATTGAAACTAGTTTTGAACTATGACTTAATAATGTCTAAGTACTAAAAGGAGTTTTGGTAACTTCAATTATCGAGTTAAAGGATTATTTTATTTTAACCCTAATAAATGATTTAATTAAGTAAGGAATAATAAATCTATAATTAAAGATTAATTAATTGGGTTTTTAAGTGATTAAAGAATAAATTACCCAATTGAAATTAATATAATGCATGTGATTAATTTAAGTTAATAAATTTGTTATTCAATTAAAGATAATTTCTTGATGAACTAAGTATGGATGTTTAATGAGATAAATAAGTAATTAATGTATAATTACAGGCTGAAATTGATTAACGGGTAATTACTTGATGGGAAGCAATTAGAGAACAATTTCTTAGTGGAGGTAATTAAGTGTTAATTTTTCAGTATAATTAATTAAAGGATTTATTTATTAATTAAGAGATTAATTAATTAATGTAAGTAATTAAGAATAATAAATTACTGAATGTGGTTTATCAAGGTTAATGAATGAATAATTATGGAATGTAATTAGAGAGGATAATTAGGGAATGGATAATTAATGGTTGAAAATTAATTATTGTGAAGTAAGCAAGGTTAAAAGAAGAGAAAAAAATTTATTTGATTAATTAGGAATGGGTGACTAATTTATTTGATTAATTAGGAATGGGTGACTAATTAATCTTACTTATGAATGACTGGTTGATATTTCTGATACGAAATGTTTCTTTATATGATACGTTGTATGGAACAACGCTAATGTGGTTATCTAGCAGTAATGGATTGTTATGTAAAAAGTGACATTTTGTTGAATCATATTCACTCGAATAAACTTAGTTTAAGGTGGTATTGAATTCGAAGAGACCGGAGTCGGGTATTAGGAAATACCCGAAACCACTTCGATTCGTTACAAATTGGTACGTGGAATCAAATAGTCTGGAATGAAATGATTTAAGCGAATTAGATTATTTTATCCAAGTTCTGGCACTTAGAAATTGCTTTATGAAATAAGTAATATAACAACTTGCGAAGTTGTAAATTGATATAAGTACCCCGGGTTGATATGAGTGTATACTTTGGCATTTCTTGTTTGATGGGTTTACTCACGCTGGTTTCCAGCCTGACTCGGGTGTTACTTTGATGTAATGCTCGGGTCAGACCGAGTATTACAGATTTTCAGGTAAGGACGTTCTGGAGCTCACGAGACGAGCTGGATGGCAAGAACGTATGGAGTGTATTCCGCTATGATATATTGTAGTTGTCTGGGATATGTTGATTTGTATATATCCAGTGATTGTGTATATGTATAACTCTGATGTATTAAAATGAAAATTGACTGATATGGTATTCTTTTGTAAACTGCTTCTATTTGATATTATATTTTATCCGCTGCAAATGTGAGAATTTGTGTTATGTTTTCTGTTTCTTTTCTTCTATCTCTTCTTCTTTTCATAACTATCTGGAATTTTCGGGTTCGAAATTTCCGGGTCGTTACAGTTGGTATCAGAGCAAAGGTTAAGCGAGAACCTTGGCTCTGGTGGGGAATACTCATAAGGATAGGGTCAAAGGTACCCTAAAATGAGTTGAGCGTATATATATACGAGAGAGCGTACTTGTTATTTTCTTATATAAAAGATTTTAAATGATTTTATGTAAGAATATATTTTGATATATATAAAGCAATATTTCTTACTTATAAATGTTAAAGTTATTGGCTGTTAAAAGTTATTGGAATTAAATAAAATAATGAGAATTAAGTGGTAATAGTAATACAACCAAATTGAAATTGAATGAAGATAAATTTGAAATGAATCCAAACTGAAATTAAAATCCTGAATTTATAGAAATGTTTTCAGAATAAAGATAATAATAAATTGGTTTCCAAATATGATAATCTTGGTTATTATCATAAATGGTTGTTGTGTTTAATAATAAGATGTGTATTAATGAGTGAGCAAAATAAAATGTGCTAAGGATATAAACTTAGACGGGTATAACTTGTAAATTAGAACGAATTTAAATTGTGAAGTTTAACCCTAAGTTTAGAAACATTTGAATTGTTTCAAAGTGTTAAAAGAAAAGAATAAATAATATTCAGAATATACTTGAATGTGATCTTATTTTAAAATAAGAAGTTGTTTGAAAACTTAAAAAGAGATCTGTCTTAAATTAAAACGAAAGGTGGTTAAATTTTAAAGTATAGCCTGGTGGGCTAAGAAATAAATATGTATATATGGATACCAAAGATGGGTTGAAATAAACTCTAAATGTTGAGTTTTAAATTTGGAATGTAATGTGAAATCCCAAGGTGATAAGTTTTTGAACTTATAAGATAATTAATGTGAAGTTTAAAATTTGAAGTGGGAATTCAAATTTGAGTAAGTTTGACGGGATTAAATTGAATTTAACTTAAAGGAAGTTAAATAAGTTTGGAATAACAACCTGAATTGGAAATTTCAAGATGAAATTTAGGTTTAACTTAGGAAAGTTAAATGGGTTGATTTGGTAGGGAACTATATGTGGTCTCATATAGGATTGAGATCTGGAATGGGTAGTGGATGATGAATGTTTTAAATAAATTGAATGATAGATTGGGGTAATATCTATTCCAATATTGGAATTAAATGGAATTAAACTTTAATTTGAAATTACTTAAGTAATTTTGATTTTAAAGATAAAAATTAAACTTGAGAAAATGGGATCACTTTGAACATTAAGATTTGAGTGTTTAAAATGAACATGTAAACTGAAATGATTAAGGATTGGTTCCAAGTTTGAATTTGGGTAATAAATTGAAATTCAAAGATTTAATTGTTTAAAAGGGGTTTGAATTATTATTTGAACTTTGAAATAAGTTAAGTGAAGATAATTTAAAATAGAATTTTGAGAATTGAACTCAGAAATTAAATGGTTTAAAGATATTGATTTGAAGATAAATGTTAATTGGATTAAGGGAATAAATCAACTCGAATTTATATAATTCGAGATGGTTTGAAATTGAGATTTAAATTGAATTAGTTCAAACTGAATTTGATTTGAACTAATGGGAATTGTGATTTATGATGGATAAGTATAAAATTCAAATAAGAAATTTGAATTGGATTAATTTGAAATAAAATTGAAGTTATTCAAATTGGGATTGAGTCAATTTAAATGTAAGTAGAAATTTAAATTGAATCTATGGAAATGGAGATGGGGTATTAATCAGTTTGACTCTGGACTATTTTCAAAATAAATTGTTTAATATAAACCTATTTTTCCAAACTATTTACTACACAACTTTTCTTTTTAAACCTAAAACTATCTTAAACCTGTTTTACAATTACTTTGGAACTATTTAACTATTTTACAACTGTTTTATAAACTAATTACTATTTTTCTACTACTTTATAAACTGATTTCTGTTTTTCAACTATTTTATAAGTAATTACTATTTTTCAATTATTTTACAGTTACTTAACTATTTTACAGCTATTTTACAAATTAATAATTATCTTTCAACTATTTATCTATTTTTAAAATTTTCAAGCTATTTTGTAAATATAAACTGGTCGGAGTTCAAACTGTTATTGAGTAAATACCCAACTGAGATAAGAATTGAAGTGATAATCCAAGTCGAGATTTAGCCAAATGTGAATAAGTGAATAAAATCAAAGTGAGGGTGAATAGAAAGGAAATTGATATAACTGATAATCAATGAAGATAAATACGTAGGATGTACGTATATTATTCTATTCGCATAGTGATTTGATCCAGATTCGAGCACAGAATTTCGAGATAGTATTATCGATCCGAGTTGGGATTTTTCGCTCGATTTTCGACGGCGAACCTGGATATGGATTTTTGATTGGTTCTGGATATTCTCTATCATAGGTGTGACTATGCAAGGAGAATGACGGTTTCTGATCAAGAAACCAGATCGGAGTCCGCACTAGGAAGTCGAGTGGACGATACTAGTTCGGAAGTGAAATTGTGTGATCGAGTGAGCGATCAGATTGATATTGCGTACAAATGATATGGGCACATCGTACGGGTTTGAATGAAATTTGCATTGAAAATTTGTGGATAAAAAAAAACTGAAAAGATTTTTGAAATTGAAAGTATATTTTGAGAAATTGACAATGAATAAAGGTGGAAATTTGATTTTGAAGTTGTAGATAAAAGGTTATAAGATGATTTTTGAAATGGAAAATATATTTGTGAATATATGAGGAACTAAAATAAAATAAATTTAAAATTTATATTTCTATGGTAGAAATTAACTTTATGGAAATAAAGTGGAAATTGAATATTTTTCTGAGTTAAAGTTTACTTTATAATAAAAGTAAGAAATTTGGCAAGTGACTTTATAAAGAAATCAAATTTGAATATTTGATTGGGAATAAACAAAGTTACGTATCTTTGTTATATATGATAAACTCCCCTTATTGAATCCATTGCCAAAAGAAAAAGGTTTTTGAAGGTTTTGAAGTATACAAAGGAAACTTATATAAGTATAAAGTGATTTAAAGATTTTCCAAGAAAATTATATATATGAATATATATATATAAAAGATTTTATGGAAATGGTTTTGAGAAAAAGGTTTTGGGAACCTTTGGATTTGGAAAAGGCTTTTGATTTTTGGATAAAATCAATATTGGGATTTGGGAAAGCCTGATTTGTGAATTATCGATTTTGAGAATCGATTTTGTGTAAAAGCATTTATATGAGATTCATACTAGGTGTATGATGTGGAAAGTACTATATGTGTATAGTATAAAGTGTTTTGAGATTTGCTCTGGGGAAAAATGCGCTCCCTTGAAATGAACTTCTCAGGAGTGCCACTGGGTGGTACTGCCTTGAGCCCCAAGGGGGGGTTTTCTAAAGTTGATCCTGTGAGGAGTCCGGACAAAACTAGTTCCTGAGGATTATTTGTAGCGAAAGTTGAGGGGCTGGAGCCCACAGAGGCATTTGGGTTATGCTGTGACGATAGTGTAACTCGATGTCACTGCGATCTACTGCAGACCATAGCGAAAGTCGCGTAAGCCGCTGAGAGCCAACATTCTACGTTTGATTTTATATCGGTAGACTGCGACACTATGGTAACATAGCGAAAGTCTTGTGTGCCGCTGAGAGCCAACAGTCTGCGTTTGATTTTATATCGGTAGACTGAGACCTATGTAGGAGTGGAGAAGTTTCATTTTGACAGCGAAAATCGTGTGTGCCGCTGAGAGCCAACAGTTACATGGACTTTTGCTGTGACGGCAACGTAACCCTGGAATGTAACTGCGATCTGTTGTGGGTTCTATGGTGTAATCAGTTACATGGACTTTTGCTGCGACGGCAACGTAACCCAGGATGTAACTGTGACCATGGATGGGTGTGATGATTTCCAGAGCATTCTTACCAAAGATATTTCCTCTATTTTCAAAATTGTTTTCTATATTTTCAATAAAATTATTTTTCAAAGTATTTTCACTGGGTGTTGGAAACGAGTTTGCCGAGTACTTATAGATTTTCAGTCCTACGCCTGATCAACGTATGACCGAATTTCTGTGAGAACAAGGATGGACTCGTCAAAACATCGAGTTATAAAAGTATTTTTGGGAAAACTATTTTAGAAATATTACATAGATTTTTAAAGTAGTTTAAAAATGATCAAAGGATATTTATCTGATTTTAAGCATTTTAATAAATTCTGGCTTCGTTCCTTTTCGGGGACGAAAAGTTCTAAAGGGGGAAGGAATGTGACGACCCAGATTTTCAACGGGTGTTAATTAATAATTAATGGAATTAAATTATTAAAATATTGATATTAAGCAGCCGAATAAATGTCGGACAGTTAAAATATCTGAATATTTAAATTAAATTTAAAACTAAAATTGAATAATTTTTTATATAATTTTTGGAATCCTATAGAAAATAAAACATATATATATAAAACCCCACCATATTAACTAAAGATAAAGTATTCTAATGTATTCACGTATATATAAACATAAGTATAAAAGAATTGTATAGTTAATATGATATATATCTTACAACTATTTAAAACTAATAAATAAGTATGAAAATAAATAATAATAAATAAGTAAATTAAAATGTGATAGTTAAACTTTGAAAAAAAAATAAACAT
Organism: Allium fistulosum; assembly: GCA_030737815.1. Lineage (NCBI taxonomy): Eukaryota > Viridiplantae > Streptophyta > Magnoliopsida > Asparagales > Amaryllidaceae > Allium > Allium fistulosum. The sequence goes on along the minus strand of CM060908.1, from coordinate 686,759,879 downwards.
AAGGATTTGTATTTGAAATAACATAAGTATCAAAATAATAAATAAGCAATGAAGTGTTTAACTTTGGAAAGATATAAGAATAAATATGTATATTAGCATGGTTAAGTAAATTTATAAATGAGCGTAAGCTCATTCTAGAACAATATATCTATATACTGTTAAAATACATGAAAGACAAACTATATATAAAATATACTCACAAGACAAAATTAGGCTGAACTTAACAAAAGAAAAAATATATGGAGAAGCTTCTAAAATAAGACAAAAGGGAAAATATATGTATATGTGTACATATCAGGATGGATATGTATGTAAACAAGTAGGGGAACAAGTGCATTTAATGCCATCAACTCTAGCATAGAAAACATCATGTCTCACCTTTAATAAAATCACCTCAAGGCTGACCATTCTATAAAAAAATATTGAAATGGTGGAGTCTGGAACAAGATTCAGTCTTCTTTTCTGTTATATATCACTACCTTGTCTCACACCTTACTGCATTCGAACAAGATAAGAAGTAAAATACAAGCTTCCTGTTAAAAGCAATCAAGGCAGTAAAAAAGAAGAAGAATTAAGTTCCCTGTTCAAGAATAAAAATAAAAACAAACTTGAGAACAAGCAAAGAACTGAATCAAACTTAAGTTTGGCAATCTGGAAAAGATAAACTCAACTCAACATCAACAAGCAAGTATAGATCATCTCAGAATCAGTTCCAGATCAAGCCCAGTTCTTCCATTAGGCCTTGTCCTTGGTTTCTAGATTTCGATGAGTAATCTAACCCAGCCTCCTCTGTTTTTTCTTAGAAATGCGGTGAGTAAACTACATCTTTTAAATGTTGTTCTGATGCATGGTCTTTTGGGTGATGAGTGAATATAGGTTTGCATGGATAATTTCATATGCTAATGAATATTAAGTAAAAGAATATGTGCAAATCTGCTTATATATAACCATATATACCTCTGTTAATTATACAGTAGTTATCAAGCTCTGTTCAAACATATTATAATAGTGAGTAAACCAAAGTATAAACATTTTAAATTTTGATAAACGATAAATGTTTGAAGTGAGATTGTGATGCAAGTTTAAAATTTGTGTATACATGTTTGTTTTAGTATTAAATCATGTTTATATAAATGAATGCTGTGTGAATGTCTGGGTATACATAAGTTCATTCCTGTTTTAGGTTCAGAGATTAAACATAGATTAAAAATCCCAACTTTTCTCACTCTAATCTCTATTAAGCTTGGAAATTTAAACAAGGTATGATTGTTTACATCTGAACTAAGATTTTAAAATATTTCTAAGTTTAATAAGTAGAAACATTGTCTGAAGAAAAATAAAAGAACAAAGGAACGTTGGTTTATGTTAAAAATCAAATACATTAATTTGTAAATTCCTTTTTATAATCTGAATTCCCTTTATAAAATATGATTTTTAATGCAAAAATCTCGAATTATGGTTAAGTTTTGGGATTGCATTTCTAAGATGATCAGAAATTTGGTATTTGTCAAATTACGGCGAACGGTGTGATGGTGATGATTGGGACCAAGGCTGGAGGTGGCCGAGATGTCAGGGGTCTCTGGAAAAATTGTGGGTGAGATTATCAATAGCTGTGGCGGCCGGAATGGGGCGAAATAGGGTTTTGGTCGCAGTTTTGGGTTAAGGTGGAAAAGGTGCTGCTGCATCATCATGGGTACATCGGAAAGGGCCGGTCATTGGGGAAAGGAACTCGAGACGTTAGTGGAGCTGTAGGTGAATTCTCGTGACCTACGATGGTCGGAGGAGGGAGAGTGGGCGGTTGCGTGAGGAACGTTTCGTTCCAGTTCGAGTCAGGATCGTTCGTTTTCGAGTTCGTCTCGTTTCCACTGGAACCAGAGGCTGAGGAGATTGTCGAGATGATCGACGAGATGTGGGTAGGATCGGTGAGTGGTCGGAGTTGGCCGGAGGGACGTGCATGTGCACGCGTGCACGATTTGTCATCGATGATGCCTGGGTTTGGAGGATGTTGTGTTTCTCGAGAACGAGCACGTGCAGATGATGGGTCGACTCGAAGTTTTGGGATTGCTCGGGTTTATTCCATGATTTTCTCTTGTTTCCCTTATGTTTGCTCGGGTTAGTAGTTATTAAGTATTTCCAGATTAAAGTTTAAAGTTATTTTAAACTTAAATTGGAAATGAAATCCTAAAGCAAGTTAAATTAATTGAAACTAGTTTTGAACTATGACTTAATAATGTCTAAGTACTAAAAGGAGTTTTGGTAACTTCAATTATCGAGTTAAAGGATTATTTTATTTTAACCCTAATAAATGATTTAATTAAGTAAGGAATAATAAATCTATAATTAAAGATTAATTAATTGGGTTTTTAAGTGATTAAAGAATAAATTACCCAATTGAAATTAATATAATGCATGTGATTAATTTAAGTTAATAAATTTGTTATTCAATTAAAGATAATTTCTTGATGAACTAAGTATGGATGCTTAATGAGATAAATAAGTAATTAATGTATAATTACAGGCTGAAATTGATTAACGGGTAATTACTTGATGGGAAGCAATTAGAGAACAATTTCTTAGTGGAGGTAATTAAGTGTTAATTTTTCAGTATAATTAATTAAAGGATTTATTTATTAATTAAGAGATTAATTAATTAATGTAAGTAATTAAGAATAATAAATTACTGAATGTGGTTTATCAAGGTTAATGAATGAATAATTATGGAATGTAATTAGAGAGGATAATTAGGGAATGGATAATTAATGGTTGAAAATTAATTATTGTGAAGTAAGCAAGGTTAAAAGAAGAGAAAAAAATTTATTTGATTAATTAGGAATGGGTGACTAATTTATTTGATTAATTAGGAATGGGTGACTAATTAATCTTACTTATGAATGACTGGTTGATATTTCTGATACGAAATGTTTCTTTATATGATACGTTGTATGGAACAACGCTAATGTTGTTATCTAGCAGTAATGGATTGTTATGTAAAAAGTGACATTTTGTTGAATCATATTCACTCGAATAAACTTAGTTTAAGGTGGTATTGAATTCGAAGAGACCGGAGTCGGGTATTAGGAAATACCCGAAACCACTTCGATTCGTTACAAATTGATACGTGGAATCAAATAGTCTGGAATGAAATGATTTAAGCGAATTAGATTATTTTATCCAAGTTCTGGCACTTAGAAATTGCTTTATGAAATAAGTAATATAACAACTTGCGAAGTTGTAAATTGATATAAGTACCCCGGGTTGATATGAGTGTATACTTTGGCATTTCTTGTTTGATGGGTTTACTCACGCTGGTTTCCAGCCTGACCCGGGTGTTACTTTGATGTAATGCTCGGGTCAGACCGAGTATTACAGATTTTCAGGTAAGGACGTTCTGGAGCTCACGAGACGAGCTGGATGGCAAGAACGTATGGAGTGTATTCCGCTATGATATATTGTAGTTGTCTGGGATATGTTGATTTGTATATATCCAGTGATTGTGTATATGTATAACTCTGATGTATTAAAATGAAAATTGACTGATATGGTATTCTTTTGTAAACTGCTTCTATTTGATATTATATTTTATCCGCTGCGAATGTGAGAATCTGTGTTATGTTTTCTGTTTCTTTTCTTCTATCTCTTCTTCTTTTCATAACTATCTGGAATTTTCGGGTTCGAAATTTCCGGGTCGTTACAATATCTAAATGGTTTGAGATGGAAAATTATTATTCATACCAGGCTTTATGTCTGACTCAAAGTTTATGTTTTCTCCTTAAACTCGGGCACTCAATTGAATTTCAGTAATTTGAGAGTTGAGGTTTTTAGGTACCTCATTAGACGAATAAAACTTTCGAAGACGTGTAGGAGGCATGCTAGATATTTAGAGTTCTCTTTTATTTGATTCTGCTGTGTTGTTTGTAATGGTAAATTTGTTATATTGCCTATATATACTCTAATCATCCAAGGGGGCATCTTCATATGTCGCTCTTGGCGTATGTTGTAATAAATATATTTTCTACTCTGAACGTGTTTAACGATTGTGGGATTATGTAATGAATTGGAGAGGTTTTGAAATGGAATGTGATCTTGTTTTATGTTTTAATTTTTTTCCATATTCATGTGTTTTTGTGTATCAATGTATCCAACACCGTTGTATTTGGTCGCCGAGAATTAATAACCATGGATGACTGCAACATCTGTAGCCGTTAGTTTTGGGCCTCCAAGTAGGGGGATGTTACAGTAACACTTCATATTCTAATAAATAATTCTAACTTAAATTAAATATGTATATATATAAGAGGTAACTTTGCAAAAGTAAATTACTTTTAGAGGTGAACTCGTTTATGTACACACACACGCATATATATAGTATAATGAAAGTATATTTTAACTTAAATTTATATTTAAATATGTATGTGTGTAGCTATATTTAAACAAAATCATTTTCCTACCCATGGCCTTTTTAGACACAAACATATATTTGTATGCATGAATCTATACTATATTATTATTAGTGAGTTAAATTTCAAGCTCACACAGGCCCCCTTTAAATTTGGCAACTGAACAGTCACGTATTTTGTTTTTCTTTTACTACGCATATATTCCCTTCCTCCCTTTTCATCCAAGCCCCCTAAATATTCTTGTATTCAAAAATCGAAGCGTCACTTTTCCACCACAAAAAAATTAACGATTCAATTTGTTTTCGTTTCCCACTCATGGCAAAAACCCTAAATCAATTCCACTGCTCTACCATCTGACGAAGTATCTCCATATGACGAATCAACTAACAAGTTGTTCCACTGCGATAGGCCATAGCGATCTTTCTGATGTAATAGTCGCAGATTAGACCATTTCTTCAGCTTCAATTCAAATCGAGGAATTTGATTCAATTATTTTAGGTATGTTCTCCCTTCATTTTATTTCAATCATCGAAATGTTTCATGAAATTCGCTAATTACTGTCGTTTCATAACTATGATGCGTCCTCTAAGCCAGAGTTGACTGTTGTTTCGCTTTTTTTTTATGACTTCAGCTTCATGTTCAGGTAATTTCAACATCTTTGATTTGCAAGTACTTATCTAGATATAATTTTCTCATAACCGATGTACTTAGTCGTATTGAAGATGTTTTAAATTTGAATTATTTGTATTCTACTTGAATTTTCATTTTATTTCCATCTGATAGTTATAATTTTCCTTTTGCAAAGTTTTTGTGTATATGATAATTTTTATCATGTGATTCTGTTTATTCCTGACTTTTGTCTGCGTTTAATTTTGTAGATACAGTTGAAAACGGTCTGCTTCATCAATTTTTAAACGAATCTGATTGCTCGAATAAGTTAATAATAGATTGTAAAATAAAGTACTGATATTGTTTATTCAGGTTTAAATCAGCAAATTTCGTTTTTTCCCTCAAACATATTGCTTGGGTTGATGAAGCGTTTGTCAAGTATCGTTCTTCAAACCTAAAGGTTCTTATTGCATCAGCAACTTTGGATGGTGTAAAGGTATCAAAAAATTTCTCAAGCTATCCCGTTTTGAATATTCCTGGCACATTATTTCCTGTCGAGAAGTTATAGTTTAATTCAAAATTTAACAATAATCAACTATATGCTTTAGTTTAATTCAGACCTGTGATTTTTGTGTGGTTCACTGCTTGAGTTGTAGGGGCAAAAATAAATCTTCATTTTCTTAGTAAAGAAGGATAATTTATCTACCTAGGTTCTTATAAATGTATTCACTAGAGTTGCAGTTTCAAAACTAGCTGCTTATTGTTAAAAGCTTGGATTTCTATTTAGAATGTAAGAAAATTTGCCATTTGACACAGGCCCCCTTGAAATTTGGCAACTGAACAGTCACGTATTTTGTTTTTCTTTTACTACGCATATATTCCCTTCCTCCCTTTTCATCCAAGCCCCCTAAATATTCCTGTATTCAAAAATCGAAGCGTCACTTTTCCACCACAAAAATATTAACGATTCAATTTGTTTTCGTTTCCCACTCATGGCAAAAACCCTAAATCAATTCCACTGCTCTGCCATCTGACGAAGTATCTCCATATGACGAATCAACTAACAAGTTGTTCCACTGCGATGGGCCATAGCGATCTTTCTGATGTAATAGTCGCAGATTAGACCATTTCTTCAGCTTCAATTCAGATCGAGGAATTTGATTCAATTATTTTAGGTATGTTCTCCCTTCATTTTATTTCAATCATCGAAATGTTTCACGAAATTCGCTAATTACTGTCGTTTCATAACTATGATGCGTCCTCTAAGCCAGAGTTGACTGTTGTTTCGCTTATTTTTTTTATGACTTCAGCTTCATGTTCAGGTAATTTCAACATCTTTGATTTGCAGGTACTTATCTAGATATAATTTTCTCATAACCGATGTACTTAGTCGTATTGAAGATGTTTTAAATTTGAATTATTTGTATTCTACTTGAATTTTCATTTTATTTCCATCTGATAATTATAATTTTCTTTTTGCAAAGTTTTTGTGTATATGATAATTTTTATCATCTGATTCTGTTTATTCCTGATTTTTGTCTGCGTTTAATTTTGTAGATACAGTTGAAAACGGTCTGCTTCATCAATTTTTAAACGAATCTGATTGCTCGAATAAGTTAATAATAGATTGTAAAATAAAGTACTGATATTGTTTATTCAGGTTTAAATCAGCAAATTTCGTTTTTTCCCTCAAACATATTGCTTGGGTTGATGAAGCGTTTGTCAAGTATCGTTCTTCAAACCTAAAGGTTCTTATTGCATCAGCAACTTTGGATGGTGTAAAGGTATCAAAAATTTTCTCAAGCTATCCCGTTTTGAATATTCCTGGCACATTATTTCCTGTCGAGAAGTTATAGTTTAATTCAAAATTTAACAATAATCAACTATATGCTTTAGTTTAATTCAGACCTGTGATTTCTGTGTGGTTCACTGCTTGAGTTGTAGGGGCAAAAATAAATCTTCATTTTCTTAGTAAAGAAGGATAATTTATCTACCTAGGTTCTTATAAATGTATTCACTAGAGTTGCAGTTTCAAAACTAGCTGCTTACTGTTAAAAGCTTGGATTTCTATTTTGAATGTAAGAAAATTTGCCATTTGATCATATCTGGAATCCAATTCTAGGAATCAAATTGGAATTATTTTTGGGCAGTTAGTTGTTGTTGTATATGATGAAGATAGGGAGAATGAGGGAGATCTAATAATGGCATCAAAAGTTACACTAGAAGCCATAACATTCATTATAAAACATGGAATGAAAATTGTGTGTGAGCATAATATGTTTTATGTTCTGTTCTTAATTTTCAGTGCCTCCCGTTCCGTTGTGCCTTAGATTGTATTTAGTTCACATGTTGATTTGTAAATGAAACTTTTTCTATTATTTATCTACTTAGGTTTCTTTTATTTAAATATGTGAATTATTTTTAACATCAACCTTTGCAATTAGAAAAATGCTATGTTAGGTTACTTTGATGTATGGCTGGCTAATTTCTACGAAGTAGGCCCTTTAGACAAAACTTTTATACCATTTTCGTACTGGCTGAAGCAACAATTACATTTGAATTTGGCCATTAAAGTTTGACTAGGTTATACGAACGATGTTGTCGATTACTTAAGTTTAAGATGGTACTAATCTTTTTTAATGCACTGATTACTTTAAATAATGTTACTTCATTCTTCAGTATCATATTAGTATTTCATTTGAATTTGGTGTTTGGGTTCGTGAATTTTTTTATGGATTCAGTTGAGTTTTTGTTTTCCCAAATATTAATATGGTTCCTTCACCTCCTATTGTTCTTCCCTTTTTATTGATAAGTCTCTTTTGAATGCAAATTTTATCGACTTTTGAATGTAAACTATAATTTTCTTTTGCTTCTGTCTGGCTACTATGCAAATTAATACCTCCTTACGTATTTGTTTTCCTCTGACTTGACCATTGCTAGACTTTCAGACTTTACTATTAATGATAATGTGCTTTCTTGGACGCAGGTTTGGAGTTGTGATTGGTGTTTTTTAAAGGTTGTTTGGCGCAAGCAAGTATAAATGACTTATTGGATTTAATCGTATAACTATTTAGTAAGTTGATTGATTTTGATATGCTTTGATTTTGTTAGTTCTGTTGTGAATTATGTATATACATTAATACTTGACAAAGAAGACACAAAATTCTACACATATTAATTAAGTGTACTGACATGAAAACATACATGGCATAATTTGTTCTATATCATAACAAAAACAAACTTAATGGGCCTATATTATTCAAACATGTTATGGTGAAATGCACAACTTATGGTATGTGAATCTGTTAAGTCTTGGTTCATTTGGTTATAAATTAAAATATAGGATGCTAGGTCAACTTCCCCCCTTACTGAATCTATGAAAGATAAACTTAGAGATTTGGTTGCTCATCTAAATTTTAGTGTTTTAGCTGAACTAGAAATTGTGTTTATGTTTCAGCTGATCAAAGAAAATTACAATGACAAGTTTACCTCCTTGCATACTATCAAATCATATGGATCTAATGAATTATTTGAAGGCTTACTTAAACTTAACTTAAACGTTTAGTATAAGGTACGATTGTCATGTTCCACTGTCGAATGCATTCATTTATTCTGTACTGATGATGCTTTGTTCATTGCACTCCAATGATTTAACTTTGTGTTAGATAATTAAAATATGGAAGTTTCAATTCAATGGTTTATCAATGGTATTTGGTTAATTTTGGAATAATTTTCTTCCCTTAAATTCTACAATTCAATAAATAAAACATTACTTATCATTTTTATACATATTTTAATACTAAAAATCCAACTAAAATAACATTTTCTGATTTTTAATTAAGAATCAATAATTGGAACAAATTAACAAATCATATTATGTGAACCGTTTTTTTTCTAATGTTTGAATAGTTTATGAAGCTTCTACCTACTTTTTAAAAATGCATATGATGTCTACTTTATGGTGAAGATGACACTTTTAAGATAAAGCTTTATTACCTCATTTTTGTTGCACTAAAGATGTGGCTATCATTGGGTTTCCTTTGCTTTTTTCATTATCTTTATTATATAATAATGAAATTTTAATATATCTTCGTATAGAACTTTTTTGACCTTTGTACACCTGCTACTTATAACCTTTTTATTTTGGATGCTATTGAATAAATGTTTATGTGTTCTAATATCATTTTTATGTTCCCTTTCCATGCAAGTTATACCAAAAAGCAAAGATTATTAAAAGTAATTTAAACAAGAAAACGTGGCAATTTGTAAGATTTTATTAATTTCAACCACCATTGCTCTCTTTGAGCATTGGATCTATAGCAGATGGTCACAAGCATACATGGATGTTGGCTTGGATCCATCAAAGACTCCGACTTTAGGTTTGTATTCAAGATTCTTTATTTTCCCCTTTCTGAACTTTGAATTTGTTTTTACATGGAGTAATCGGTTTAAGTTTCAATGCATTTTTGTTATAGAAGTGAATATCTTTTGATTAGTCGGGTATTAAGAGAATAATTCACCATGTTCAATGATACTTTTTTGATTGATGCAATGTATAGGCTTGGTCAAACATCACTGTCTATTCATAAAGATTCAACCTTAGGCTTATTTAATCCCATAAATTTTTCCTCTTAGCGGCTAATGAAGTTACAGTTTACAACCTTGCTTTATTAGTTAGTTAGTACCACCTTGCTTACTCTCATCATCGCATGCAGTAAACTTTGAAATAGTTTACACTACCAAGCTAATATTCAACACTTCTTAGTGCACCACCCAACTCAACATGTTTATGCATATGTAAAAATAAAACGATATTGATATAGATATAAACAAAACTTTCAGGTATGAATCATGGTAGCAGCATGATCCCTTTAAGTACCCAGAAGCTCTAATTGTAGATTTTATAAGGAAATTAATTTTTTTCTTTTGTTCTTTATAAACTAGAAAACAATAGTTAATAAAAAAAATTGTCATGGGCATGAGTAGCCTTCATTAGACACCTATGCTTTCGAACAAGGAAAATAAGAATAAAAGAGGAGGAAAGTATCTCGGTTCATTTCCCTTTCCACTTTTCACTTAATTATAATAGGTAGCGTATATTCCATTAACTATATATATATGTATATATGTATATATATTGTCACGAACGGGATTTTCGACTTTCGAAAATTCGACATCGATACTCACTTTATCGACTGCCGAGCAATCGAGTGCCGGAAACTCCAATAGTGAGAGTTTTAGAAAGAAGAAAAAGTAAGAAGAAGAAGAAAAGAGAAGAAGAGAGAAGAACAACAACAGAACAGCATCAGAAACAGAACAATATCAGAATCTCACATATCGCAGCGGAACAATATACAATAGATAATTACTAGTCTTTTAAAACAAAGAACTATATCATTTTATACATACATCAATCATCAGAGTCAACATACAACAATGGACAGTTAAATAAACTTGTCCTCATACAGAATACACAGCGGAATAAATATATCAGATACAAATACTACGTCTCGTCATCCAGCTCATCTCCAAAGCTCCAGAATATCCAGAGTATCCTGATAATCTAACTCTAGACTGCCCGTGTGGAAATTGGTGGGCACCCAGAGTTTAGAAGGGAAACAATAAACTCCGAGTCAGTCATGGTGACTGGTGTGAGATCGTAAAACAGTTATTTTTCACAAAGAAAATAAAACAAATTCGCAATGCTTTTGGAAAATGAAACTACCATAAGACCTCCCACCACACACACAATGCAAACGCAGAATTGGAGGAGATTTCTTCTTATGATAGTCAAAGATGCTTACTACGCAAAATCAAATCATTTGATATTATTATTAGTGCATAGTGTAGAAATCATTTCGAAAGTATAATATTAATCTTAGCCAACATACGACCAGTATCGTATGCCTACTATAGCTACCATCTAAACAGTGGTGACCACCGTACGTAAATGGCAGGTTCTACAACTAATACCGTACAAAGTTCGTATTGGAGTTTGGTTTTCCAACAAATGGTCAGGCTAAGGAACTTCCTATCCACGATGGGTACGTCCCTGGAATAGACGACCCGAGAACCTAACCGGATCTCTGCCAACACAAGGCCGGGTTACCTCTGCAAAAATAGGTAACTACTGACACGCGTATGCCATCCCCCGATCGTAACCGATCTTCCCGAGGATCCCCGATTTCCAACAAACCACATAGATAATAATGCAGCAACCACATAGGTTAAGTATCTGGGCTCCATACCATGATACCACCTCTATCCAGAAGGAATGACATACACTAAGGGGCGCTACTCCCTAGAACCTTGCTGCATCCTTCCTGTTTCGACCATTTCCGGGGTGTGAGGCTCGACGAAGTCTCGTCCACAAAGCTACGCTTTCTCAAAAAGCCCTGCTTTGGGTCAAACAAAAATGATCAACCTATGATCACAAAGATATAAGATCAAACAAATGATCATATCACAAATGATCAAACACTGATCATTTCACAGCAACACTCAGTATGCCACGTTACCAAATTGGGATATATCGCTGATAAATTTCAACTACATAACCTCTGAGCTCGTACGTCTCAGAGAAGGGTGTTAAGCTAAGAGAATAAATTCTCCGCCACCAGCAGAAATGTATTTGAAAGAAATCGGCTTTATATCTCAAAGTGTAACGTCAGACACACAATCCATACAAGTCTGTTCCGGGATCGAACAGAACCGAAGGCACTTCTCACGAAGCCCTTGCATTTCCGGATAATTTTCTAATCACGTCCGGACTTCCCGTCACTAAGGGTGATAAAACCTCTAAATCGGAGATCAGCCGATGTAGAGTAACTCGACGGTAATCCTTCCGTTTTCAAAAATATCCGGTCTTCAACACCGGTCTTCAAATGCAATTCATAACGACGTATCACATATTCGGAATGGGTTATACGACCCCATGGTCCTTTCCCGGCTAACCCGAATAGTGAGCGCTTATTCAAAAATAAGTGTGGCATTCAAATTCATCCAATTCACAACAAATACCTATCTAAAGGTAATTATTGATAGTCGGTTATTTAACTATCAATAAAGATGCGCAACATCATCAGATTCCAAATAATTTTCCAAATTATTTCATCTTCCAAAATATCTTTACTAGATATAAAATTCCCACACTTAATCATTTGAAAACAATTTCAAATATTCATTTTTCAATTTATCTTCAAAAGATAAAATTTCAAAACAGTTCATTTCATATTGGAAAAGCATTTCCATACTTATTTAATAATAAGTAATTCACAAATCATTTATTTTCAACATTTGAAAATATTCGATATACTTAAATCAATATTAAGTACATATTCATTCTTTAAGGAAATCATTTATTATAACAACATTTATTTGAGTCAAAACGAATGTTACGTAAAACATCGTTACGACGACTCAAAATCACTAGTATAGGGATTCGAAATTTTAAGGTAGATATATGAAAATCCCAATACTACATAAAAACATTTCCTTACGGAAATCATTTACTATAACAACAGTGTTATAGTCCACCATTTCCTTATATTTTCGAAAATGCCTATTTCAACAATGAACGTTGAAATCTATGCTTTCAATTCACAATACATTTTAAAAACATCTTTAAAACGTTTAACTTTATTTTTAATATCACTTCTTCGAAAATAAATCCATTTTACTTAACAATATATTCACTGTCCAAAATCGTGAATATATTTCACTAACCAAATTTCAGTCTTTTCTACATATTTATTTCAAGGATAATCCATTATCCAAAATCGCGAATATATCTTCTTTAATAATCTTCTATATTAAATTCATCAAATTTGATTGATTTCCGAATTTATAAAACAACGTTTATAAATTCCATTTCTATTTTCTAACGACTTCAATTTAACAAATCTCCTTTATTAATAATTCGATAAATATTCCATTTAAAGGCAAAAATCCCCTTTATAAGTTAATCTCTTATAAACCTTTTATTCTACAGTTTCATCCATTTTATAACTTCACAATTCATAAATCTATAAATTTCATTCATTTTAACTTCACAATTTATAAATTTATAAATTTCATATCAATTTCCCAATTTTGTTTCAATTTGCCAATTAAATTTCAAATTGGACTTCTCACTTATTTCTTTTTAAATAAATCCCTTTTTAAAGAAAATAAATTTCTTTATCTCTTTTAATCTATTTAAAAATCCAGATTTTAAATTAATTTCCTCAATTTAAAATCACTATTATACGAAATTCATTTATTTAACATTTTCACTTTATTCTGGAAATAAATTTGATAAGATTATAAAAATTAACTTTTTATACTTTAAAATTCCTTTCTTCAAAATTTCTTCAATTTCAAAAATTGATTCACTTAGAAATTTTCTACTTGAATTTCAAAAATTCAATTTCGTTTATCTTTGGAATCCAATGATGTCAAAACATCCATTCAGCTAAATTTTAGCTTTCAAACAATTTCCAGATATCAATATGATTAATAGCATCACTATAATCATTCACAGATTCATATCACAATAGAAAATAAATTCAATCAATGTGAGGGGTCCAGTTGGATCCCTCCAACCTGTTTCCCTGCATCCAAAGACGTTAGCACAATACCAATTCCGCTCCAGTAAGGAATTATCGCGGTATATGGGTTTTATAAAAATCCGCTTACTAACGGCGCAATAGGGTCTCATCCGCTATACGAGGCGGGAAATCAATCAATCCAATATATACATATGCCAATATGTATATACTGCTATATATATAGATATATCCTATCATATCTAATAGCACATTCAAACAAATCAATCAATAACTGCAATTCAATCATAAATCTGAGTGAGAAGATCTCACCTTAGCTTTTAATTTTGCAATCCAATCCAATTCGTCTTGTTCCCTTTACGATTTCAAACTGTATAAACATTTATACGATTTATTAATATTCAAACAGATCGAATAATAAATTTTCATTTGATAATTTTGATTCATCGATGATTTCATTTTAAACAGTTAATTTTAAATTCTAACTGATTTCCGTTTTGAAATAAACTTATTTAACTAAGATTTTATTTTGTCCCAATTTCTTTTAATAAATTTATCTAACAAAATTTTAAATCAAAACTATTCTTCCTTTAAATAAATATTCCACTAAATAAATTATATTAGTTTCGATTTATAAATAACTACTTAACATTTTAAAATTCCAAATTAACTTCCAAAATATTATACAATTTAAATTAACAGTCGAACCAATTTCTCCTTTAATAATTTTATTTAACTACAATTAAATTTTTAAAACTAAATTTTCTTGTCTGATATATACACACTTTTAAATTTTAAAACAGTCCAGATTACAACTTTATACATACATATATACTTACTTGATTAAATTAAAACAATTGTAAATAAATTTTCCTTTTATCTTTTTCTGCTTCTAATTTAAACCCCTACAATAATTTATGCAATAAATTTGCTATTATCATTTTTTTTGTAAAATGTATATATATATAAATTTAAAGACTGTATATACATATCTTCAAAAATCCTATCAGTATATTTTTTTTTCTGTACTGAAAAATCTCAAATCAACATGTGTATATTATTAAATCAAGCTCAAAATGAAATAAAATTTTAACTACCTCACAGAAATCGAACTGCCAACGAATTCTTCTTCGAACATCGCAGCCAACTGACAAGCCCTGGCGATCCACCACCTCGCATCGCGACTTCGCTCGAGCTACTACCCAAAGTCGAACAAAGTCGAACTCGACAACATTGCTTCGCGTGCTCCCAGCTCCACTCGAGACGAAACACTCGACTTCGAACTCCCTCTCACACGTCGACCATCGACTATCCAGCCACCATCCATCCAACTGCCTGATATCCACATCGCCTGTCACATACCGAAATTTTCGACTTTCGAAAATTCGACATCGATACTCACTTTATCGACTGCCGAGAAATCGAGTGCCGGAAACTCCAATAGTGAGGGTTTAAGAAAGAGAAATAGACGAAAAGATAGAAGAAAAAGAGAAGAAGAAGAAAAAGGTAGAAGAACAACAGAAAACATCTGAACGACATCAATAGAAACACAGAACAAAGACAATATCAGAATCTCACATATCGCAGCGGAATAATATATAATAGATAAACACTAGTCTTTTAAAACAAAGAACTATATCAGTTTATATACATACATCAATCATCAGAGTCACTATACAACTTAGTACAACAATGGACAGTTATATAAACTTGTCCTCATACAGAATACACAACGGAATAAATACTATCAGATACAAATACTACGTCTCGTCATCCAGCTTATCTCCAAGCTCCAGAATATCCAGAATATCCTGATAATATAACTCTAGGCTGCCCGTGTGGAAATTGGTGGGCACCCAGAGTTTAGAAGGGAACAATAAACTCCGAGTCAGTCATGGTGACTGGTGTGAGATCGTAAAACAGTTATTCTTTAAAATAAAACTAGATAATTTTCAAAGTCAATTCGAAATGCTTTTGGAAAATGAAACTACCATAAGACCTCCCACCACACACACAATGCAAACGCAGACTTGGAGGAGATTTCTTCTTATGATAGTCAAAGATGCTTACTACGCAAAATCAAATCATTTTTGATATTATTATTAGTGCATAGTGGAAAACATTTCGAAAGTATAATATAAATCTTAGCCAGCATAGGTACCATTATATTATGCCTGCTATAGCTGCCTCCTGAGGAGACAGGTTATACAATTGAAATCGTAAAGGCTCGTATTGTTTCTTTGGATTTCCAACAAATGGTCAGGCTAAGGAACTTCCTATCCACGATGGGTACGTCCCTGGAATAGACGACCCGAGAAATAACCTAACATTACGGTTAGATCTCTGCCAACACAAGGCCGGGTTACCTCTGCAAAAGTAGGTAACTACTGACACGCGTATGCCATCCCCCGATCGTCACCGATCTTCCCGAGGATCCCCGATTCGCAACAAACCACATAGATAATAATAATGCAGTAACCACAGAGGTTAAGTATCTGGGCTCCATACCATGATACCACCTTTATCCAGAAGGAATGACATACACTAAGGGGCGCTACTCCCTAGAACCTTGCCGCATTCGTCCTGTTTCGACCATTTCCGGGGTGTGAGGCTCGACGAAGTCTCGTCCACAAAGCTACGCTTTCTCAAAAAGCCCTGCTTCGGGTCAACAAAATGATCAACCTATGATCACCAAGATATAAGATCAAACAAATGATCATATCGCAAATGATCAAACACTGATCATTTCACAGCAACACTTAGTATGCCACGTTACCAAATTGGGATATATTGCTGATAAATTTCAACTACATAACCTCTGAGCTCGTACGTCTCAGAGAAGGGTGTTAAGCTAAGAGAATAAATTCTCCGCCACCAACAGAAATGTATTTGAAAGAAATCAGCTTTATATCTCAAATTGTAACGTCAGACACACAATCCATACAAGTCTGTTCCGGGATCGAACAGAACCGAAGGCACTTCTCACGAAGCCCTTGCATATCCGGATAATTTTCAATCACGTCAGGACTTCCCGTCACTAAGGGTGATAAAACCTCTAAATCGAAGATCAGTCGATGTAGAGTAACTCGACGGTAATCCTTCCGTTTTCAAAAATATCCGGTCTTCAACACCGGTCTTCAAATGCGATTCATAACGACGTATCACATATTCGGAATGGGTTATACGACCCCATGGTCCTTTCCCGGCTAACCCGAATAGTGAGCGTTTATTCAAAAATAAGTGTGGCATTCAAATTCATCCAATTCACAACAAATACCTATCTAAAGGCAATTATTGATAGTCGGTTATTTAACTATCAATAAAGATGCGCAACATCATCAGATTCCAAATAATTTTCCAAATTATTTCATCTTCAAAAATATCTTTACTAGATATAAAATTTCCACACTTCACTATTTGAAAACAATTTTCAAATCAATTTCCACATTTCATTTTATCTTTGAAGATAAAATCTCAAAACAGTTCATTTCATATTGGAAAAGTATTTCCATACTTATTTAAATAATAAGTATTTCACAATCATTTATTTTCAACATTTGAAAATATTCGATATACTTAAATCAATATTAAGTATATATTCATTCTTTAAGGAAATCATTTACTATAACAACATTTATTCGAGTCAAAACGAATGTTGCGTAAAACATCGTTACGACGACTCAAAATCATTAGTATTGGGATTCGAATTTTAAGATAGATATATAAATCCCAATACTATATAAAAACATTTCCTTTCGGAAATCATCTACTATAACAACAGTGTTATAGTCCACCATTTCCTTAAATTTCTCGAAAACGTCTATTTCAACAATAAATGTTGAAATCTATGGTTTCGATTCACAACACATTTTAAAACACCTTAAAAATGTTTAACTTCATTTTTTAAAATATTACTTCTTCAAAAAATGAATCCATTTTACTTAACAATATATTCACTGTCCAAAATCGTGAATAAAATTTACTTAACCCCATTTCAATCATTTCTACACATTTTTATCACATTCAATCTATTTTCGAATTTATAAGCACGTTTATAAATTCTATTTCTCTTTTTAATAACAACTTCGACTTATAAACCTTTTTTTATCAACTTCTATACTTATCTTATCAAAATAAGTGACTTTGGGTTCATAAACAACTTTTATAAATTTTAATTCCATTTATAAAAGCTTCAATACCGAATCAATTTCAATGTTGATTTCTAATTTTATTTTCAACGTTCGAATAAAATTTCCACATTGATTTCTCAAAAATTCATTTCTAAATATTAAATCAATTACAGATTGATTTCAAATTTTATTTAGCACTACTAAATACATTCCTTATTGAATTCATTTTACATTGATTTCACAACTTATTTTAATGTACCAATTAAATTTCAAACTGAATTTCCAACTTATCTTCTTTTAAATAAATTCCTTTTTAAGAAAATTAAATTTCAATCGTTTCTTTCAATTTATTTAGAAATCCAGATTTTAAATTAATTTCCTCAATTTAAAATCACTATTATACGCAATTCATTTATTTAACATTTTCACTTTATTCTGGAAATAAATTCGATAAGATTATAAAAATCAGCTTTTAAACTTTTAAATTTTTCTCTTCAAAATTTATTCAATTTCTAAAAATTCATTTACTTAAAAATTTCTATTTTGATTTCAAAAATTCAATTTCATTTATTTTTGGAATCCAATGATATCAAACATCCATTCAGCTAAATTTTAGCTTCAATCAATTTCCAGACGTCAATTCAATAACATCAAAAATCATTCACAGATTATCACATCACAGTATAAATAAAATCAATCAATGTGAGGGGTCCAGTTGGATCCCTCCAACCTGTTTCCCTGCATCCAAAGACGTCAGCACAATACCAATTCCGCTCCAGTACGGAATTATCGCGGTATATAGGTTTTTATAAATCCGCTTACTAACGGCGCAATAGGGTCTCATCCGCTATACGAGGCGGGAAATCATCAATCCAATATATACATATGCCAATATGTATATATTGCTATATATAGATATATCCTAAAATATCTAATATCACAATCAACATAGCAATCATATCAAACAATCAATAACTGCAAATTCAAATTTCCTTCGAGTGAGAAAATCTCACCTTTGCTTTTATTATGTAATCCAATTTCCATTCTAGTTTGTTTTTCTCGATTTTAACCTGGTATAAACAAATTTATTCAATCTATCAATATTCAAAAGACTGAACAATTAATTTTTTCGTTTCAATTATTTTAGATTAACAAATTTCTCTTTTAATAATTTTATTTAACTACAATTAAATTTTAAAACTCAATTTCTCCTTACTAATCCATTTAATTAATTGTTTAAAAATCTACTATTTAGTTTAACTTATAAAATTTCCATTTTTAAAAATATCCTTTAATGACAAAAATAAATTCAATAAGTTAATTTAATTATCTATCCAACCAAAATTTTACTTAAAATAAATACCTTTAATTCAAATCAATTTCCTTTAATAAATTTGCTTAACTAAATTTTCTTCTTTCTGTTTTTGTATATATATATTACTGCATATATCTATATATGTTGTTAAATTAAACTAAGTAAAAAGAAGAAACTGCAGTATACCTTACACCCCAAACATCACAGCCGAGCTCGACTTCGAAAGTCATCGCCTAACCGTCATCGTGAAACCCAACATCGCCGAGCCTGACCACTCGCCTGCTCGATTCCGTGGCCACGCGAATCACTGACGCCGACAATCGCCTTCAGCTTGCGATACGCGATCGCGACCACGCCAACCAATCCCACGCGCGCTCCCAGTTCCAACACGTCGCAGCCTCCACGACATCGCCAGACTCCGTGATTTCCAGACCCTAGCCCACGTCTTTTCTGCCTACTTCGAGACCATCACAGTCGCACGTGCTATCCCCAATCGAATTCGCGAAATCCCACTCGCCCACGCACGCGTACGTGCGAGCGCCTCCCCACGCGATCGAAACTGGGGTACGCCGCCTTGCTCGCGATATCCCAAATCGCAACCACCACCTCGACGTCGCGATGAAGCTCCACGCCTGCAGCCTTCAATCGATCGCCATCATCTCGTGCTGCCCCTTGCGATTGATTTGATTTTATTTATTTTTTTCTTCGAACGAATTGGAATCGTGGGTAAACGTTGATTTCAGGGGGGAGAACGAGATAAGGTATGGGGTGGGGTACTTGAGGTATGGAGTAAGTATGTTATTATTTTATTTTATTTTTCTTTTCTTTTTATTTATTTATAAATTTTCTTCAAAATATCTCGTATTGTGTAACTTGAAATCTCGACCCTCGATTTCAGCGTGCCGCCAGGCATCCCTAATGTTTATCCCCTATTCCGAACGCGGTAGAAAAAGTTTCGAGTCCAAATTCGATCGTATGGAGAAGATAGCATTTTAAATCAAACAAATTTCAATTTAAATCTCAGTGCGTTTGCTTGTCGTACGATTACACAACAACTCCAAATATTACGAAATTTGAAATCCGATAATAATACAATATTACGGATCTAATGGAACTGGTTTCGTCGAATTCCGAGACTGTGCCTCGGACGGCTATTTTTAAATATCGGTTCGAACGATTTAATTTCAAAACTGAACAGATTGTTTCCAACTCAATTTCTGAAGCTTCTATTGTCTTCAGGGTTATCAATATAAATTTTAAAAGCTTTTGAAATATTTTTCTTCAGCTTAAAATTGAAGATATAAATTTTTATTCAACATTCAATAGATTAAATTTTAAAGATTAATCGCAATTATCAAAGTTATATCGGGGATTCAAATTAAATCATCGTTCAAATATTTAAAAATTAATTAAATATTTCCAATTTAATTTGTTCGAAATTCAGGGTCGTTACAGACTTCCCCCCTTAAAAGAATTTCGTCCTCGAAATTACAAGTTAGGAAAAAATGTCCTTAACTCGTCTACTATTTTTCACAATCCAATAGTTTTATCGATTTTATCAAAACAAATCTTCCTACTAAAGATTCGTTATCATTCAACTAAATTTTCCAACTTAAATTCTAAGTTCCAAACAACATTATTAACTTCTGAATTCAATATCGAGTTTAAATTCAAATTTTAAACTTTCAAAATTTTCTCAAAAATTTCTAACGCCTTAAATTTTCAGAAAATTTCGCCAGCGTCTCCTTTGCGCGGCTGATACGGTACGACTACAAAACGTCCCTACGGACTCTCAGATTTCAAAAAGAAAAAGAAAAAGCAAAGCGGCTAGACAAGAAATCATCAAAAACTCATATTATAATTCAAATACGTACCTTTTGTCGAGCAATTCAAATTATCTGTGAATTCAAAATTCCAATTCCTTTACAATACCTGTATATCTACTAGCCATTCTATCTAGTTACAGCATTCAACCCATTTTGTACATTCAATTTCAAAGTTTTCAAATATTTTATAAGTCATTAACTTATTTACATCTCGATTCATCAAACATTTATACATTTACTTACCATTTCATTCTACAAATGAATTTTAATTTCAATTATCTTTTCTGGAATTCCATTTTCCAATTATAAATTCACTTACAATTAATATTTACAATTTTATTCATATATGAATTCATCTCTTTATATTCTTAATTCACATTAATAATTCTCATTTGTTAAATGAATTTATTTGCAAACCTTTGGTTATTATTTTATTCCTCATTTTATAAGTTACATAACTTATACTTTCTTTAATTCAACTTAAAATTTCTTAAGTTAAATTTATTCAATCGAAATGCAAATTGTATAAGTTATCAATTTCATAATATTTCATAAATATTTTAAATAGGATTCCAGAGTCTTTTCAACATCAAAGCCATTTTGAAACAATTCAAATTACCCTTTGAATTTTCCTAAAACCAAACCCAAATTTTCAAAACAACCTCCATTTAAAACAATTTGGCAGCAATTCCTCATTTGGAAACCCGAAAATGAACACCGGTGATGTCGCGATCATCATCGGAATTATTTTCCAGCGACCTAAAAGAGTTTAGAGCTTTTATCTCTCTAAAATGCTTTTCAAACCTTTGAAATTCATTTTCAAATCAAAAAGGATTTAAACTTTCCAAATCTCCAAAATTTCTTTTCAAAACATTTCCAAAACTTCTCTGGAATTCCGTTTTAAATTATAATTCACATCCATGATTTACATTTACAAATTTCGTTCGTATGTGAATTAATTCCTTAACTTTGGAGTTTATAATTCCAATTTCTCATTTAATTTCAATGATAATAGTTTAATGTTATCATTTCTAGCAACCATGCAACCATATACTATAGTAATTCATAGAAAATCGTTTCTTTTCTATACAAAAATAGCTTTGGGTAAAATTATTTCATTTACCCTATTTAAAACAATACTGTGCCGAATTGTTCTATTCGAGTGTTTAGAGATCCCTATCAATGATCGTTAATTACTCGTATTGACCAGAATCCATATACCACTCAACAAATCAATCATCACAATATAAAACAATTTTATATTCAAATAACAAATACGCGCTCATATCTATTATTACACTCAAACTCATTCTAGAGTACTACTGACTCTATCTCTAATGAGTAATACCCAACAGAGCAGGGTTGTCGCTTAACCATATGCTCTGATACCACTTTGTCACATACCGAAATTTTCGACTTTCGAAAATTCGACATCGATACTCACTTTATCGACTGCCGAGAAATCGAGTGCCGGAAACACCAATAGTGAGGGTTTAAGAAAGAGAAATAGACGAAAAGATAGAAGAAAAAGAGAAGAAGAAGAAAAAGGTAGAAGAACAACAGAAAACATCTGAACGACATCAATAGAAACACAGAACAGAGACAATATCAGAATCTCACATATCGCAGCGGAACAATATATAATAGATAAACACTAGTCTTTTAAAACAAAGAACTATATCAGTTTATATACATACATCAATCATCAGAGTCACTATACAACTTAGTACAACAATGGACAGTTATATAAACTTGTCCTCATACAGAATACACAACGGAATAAATACTATCAGATACAAATACTACGTCTCGTCATCCAGCTTATCTCCAAGCTCCAGAATATCCAGAATATCCTGATAATATAACTCTAGGCTGCCCGTGTGGAAATTGGTGGGCACCCAGAGTTTAGAAGGGAACAATAAACTCCGAGTCAGTCATGGTGACTGGTGTGAGATCGTAAAACAGTTATTCTTTAAAATAAAACTAGATAATTTTCAAAGTCAATTCGAAATGCTTTTGGAAAATGAAACTACCATAAGACCTCCCACCACACACACAATGCAAACGCAGACTTGGAGGAGATTTCTTCTTATGATAGTCAAAGATGCTTACTACGCAAAATCAAATCATTTTTGATATTATTATTAGTGCATAGTGGAAAACATTTCGAAAGTATAATATAAATCTTAGCCAGCATAGGTACCATTATATTATGCCTGCTATAGCTGCCTCCTGAGGAGACAGGTTATACAATTGAAATCGTAAAGGCTCGTATTGTTTCTTTGGATTTCCAACAAATGGTCAGGCTAAGGAACTTCCTATCCACGATGGGTACGTCCCTGGAATAGACGACCCGAGAAATAACCTAACATTACGGTTAGATCTCTGCCAACACAAGGCCGGGTTACCTCTGCAAAAGTAGGTAACTACTGACACGCGTATGCCATCCCCCGATCGTCACCGATCTTCCCGAGGATCCCCGATTCGCAACAAACCACATAGATAATAATAATGCAGTAACCACAGAGGTTAAGTATCTGGGCTCCATACCATGATACCACCTTTATCCAGAAGGAATGACATACACTAAGGGGCGCTACTCCCTAGAACCTTGCCGCATTCGTCCTGTTTCGACCATTTCCGGGGTGTGAGGCTCGACGAAGTCTCGTCCACAAAGCTACGCTTTCTCAAAAAGCCCTGCTTCGGGTCAACAAAATGATCAACCTATGATCACCAAGATATAAGATCAAACAAATGATCATATCGCAAATGATCAAACACTGATCATTTCACAGCAACACTTAGTATGCCACGTTACCAAATTGGGATATATTGCTGATAAATTTCAACTACATAACCTCTGAGCTCGTACGTCTCAGAGAAGGGTGTTAAGCTAAGAGAATAAATTCTCCGCCACCAACAGAAATGTATTTGAAAGAAATCAGCTTTATATCTCAAATTGTAACGTCAGACACACAATCCATACAAGTCTGTTCCGGGATCGAACAGAACCGAAGGCACTTCTCACGAAGCCCTTGCATATCCGGATAATTTTCAATCACGTCAGGACTTCCCGTCACTAAGGGTGATAAAACCTCTAAATCGAAGATCAGTCGATGTAGAGTAACTCGACGGTAATCCTTCCGTTTTCAAAAATATCCGGTCTTCAACACCGGTCTTCAAATGCGATTCATAACGACGTATCACATATTCGGAATGGGTTATACGACCCCATGGTCCTTTCCCGGCTAACCCGAATAGTGAGCGTTTATTCAAAAATAAGTGTGGCATTCAAATTCATCCAATTCACAACAAATACCTATCTAAAGGCAATTATTGATAGTCGGTTATTTAACTATCAATAAAGATGCGCAACATCATCAGATTCCAAATAATTTTCCAAATTATTTCATCTTCAAAAATATCTTTACTAGATATAAAATTTCCACACTTCACTATTTGAAAACAATTTTCAAATCAATTTCCACATTTCATTTTATCTTTGAAGATAAAATCTCAAAACAGTTCATTTCATATTGGAAAAGTATTTCCATACTTATTTAAATAATAAGTATTTCACAATCATTTATTTTCAACATTTGAAAATATTCGATATACTTAAATCAATATTAAGTATATATTCATTCTTTAAGGAAATCATTTACTATAACAACATTTATTCGAGTCAAAACGAATGTTGCGTAAAACATCGTTACGACGACTCAAAATCATTAGTATTGGGATTCGAATTTTAAGATAGATATATAAATCCCAATACTATATAAAAACATTTCCTTTCGGAAATCATCTACTATAACAACAGTGTTATAGTCCACCATTTCCTTAAATTTCTCGAAAACGTCTATTTCAACAATAAATGTTGAAATCTATGGTTTCGATTCACAACACATTTTAAAACACCTTAAAAATGTTTAACTTCATTTTTTAAAATATTACTTCTTCAAAAAATGAATCCATTTTACTTAACAATATATTCACTGTCCAAAATCGTGAATAAAATTTACTTAACCCCATTTCAATCATTTCTACACATTTTTATCACATTCAATCTATTTTCGAATTTATAAGCACGTTTATAAATTCTATTTCTCTTTTTAATAACAACTTCGACTTATAAACCTTTTTTTATCAACTTCTATACTTATCTTATCAAAATAAGTGACTTTGGGTTCATAAACAACTTTTATAAATTTTAATTCCATTTATAAAAGCTTCAATACCGAATCAATTTCAATGTTGATTTCTAATTTTATTTTCAACGTTCGAATAAAATTTCCACATTGATTTCTCAAAAATTCATTTCTAAATATTAAATCAATTACAGATTGATTTCAAATTTTATTTAGCACTACTAAATACATTCCTTATTGAATTCATTTTACATTGATTTCACAACTTATTTTAATGTACCAATTAAATTTCAAACTGAATTTCCAACTTATCTTCTTTTAAATAAATTCCTTTTTAAGAAAATTAAATTTCAATCGTTTCTTTCAATTTATTTAGAAATCCAGATTTTAAATTAATTTCCTCAATTTAAAATCACTATTATACGCAATTCATTTATTTAACATTTTCACTTTATTCTGGAAATAAATTCGATAAGATTATAAAAATCAGCTTTTAAACTTTTAAATTTTTCTCTTCAAAATTTATTCAATTTCTAAAAATTCATTTACTTAAAAATTTCTATTTTGATTTCAAAAATTCAATTTCATTTATTTTTGGAATCCAATGATATCAAACATCCATTCAGCTAAATTTTAGCTTCAATCAATTTCCAGACGTCAATTCAATAACATCAAAAATCATTCACAGATTATCACATCACAGTATAAATAAAATCAATCAATGTGAGGGGTCCAGTTGGATCCCTCCAACCTGTTTCCCTGCATCCAAAGACGTCAGCACAATACCAATTCCGCTCCACTACGGAATTATCGCGGTATATAGGTTTTTATAAATCCGCTTACTAATGGCGCAATAGGGTCTCATCCGCTATACGAGGCGGGAAATCATCAATCCAATATATACATATGCCAATATGTATATATTGCTATATATAGATATATCCTAAAATATCTAATATCACAATCAACATAGCAATCATATCAAACAATCAATAACTGCAAATTCAAATTTCCTTCGAGTGAGAAAATCTCACCTTTGCTTTTATTATGTAATCCAATTTCCATTCCAGTTTGTTTTTCTCGATTTTAACCTGGTATAAACAAATTTATTCAATCTATCAATATTCAAAAGACTGAACAATTAATTTTTTCGTTTCAATTATTTTAGATTAACAAATTTCTCTTTTAATAATTTTATTTAACTACAATTAAATTTTAAAACTCAATTTCTCCTTACTAATCCATTTAATTAATTGTTTAAAAATCTACTATTTAGTTTAACTTATAAAATTTCCATTTTTAAAAATATCCTTTAATGACAAAAATAAATTCAATAAGTTAATTTAATTATCTATCCAACCAAAATTTTACTTAAAATAAATACCTTTAATTCAAATCAATTTCCTTTAATAAATTTGCTTAACTAAATTTTCTTCTTTCTGTTTTTGTATATATATATTACTGCATATATCTATATATGTTGTTAAATTAAACTAAGTAAAAAGAAGAAACTGCAGTATACCTTACACCCCAAACATCACAGCCGAGCTCGACTTCGAAAGTCATCGCCTAACCGTCATCGTGAAACCCAACATCGCCGAGCCTGACCACTCGCCTGCTCGATTCCGTGGCCACGCGAATCACTGACGCCGACAATCGCCTTCAGCTTGCGATACGCGATCGCGACCACGCCAACCAATCCCACGCGCGCTCCCAGTTCCAACACGTCGCAGCCTCCACGACATCGCCAGACTCCGTGATTTCCAGACCCTAGCCCACGTCTTTTCTGCCTACTTCGAGACCATCACAGTCGCACGTGCTATCCCCAATCGAATTCGCGAAATCCCACTCGCCCACGCACGCGTACGTGCGAGCGCCTCCCCACGCGATCGAAACTGGGGTACGCCGCCTTGCTCGCGATATCCCAAATCGCAACCACCACCTCGACGTCGCGATGAAGCTCCACGCCTGCAGCCTTCAATCGATCGCCATCATCTCGTGCTGCCCCTTGCGATTGATTTGATTTTATTTATTTTTTTCTTCGAACGAATTGGAATCGTGGGTAAACGTTGATTTCAGGGGGGAGAACGAGATAAGGTATGGGGTGGGGTACTTGAGGTATGGAGTAAGTATGTTATTATTTTATTTTATTTTTCTTTTCTTTTTATTTATTTATAAATTTTCTTCAAAATATCTCGTATTGTGTAACTTGAAATCTCGACCCTCGATTTCAGCGTGCCGCCAGGCATCCCTAATGTTTATCCCCTATTCCGAACGCGGTAGAAAAAGTTTCGAGTCCAAATTCGATCGTATGGAGAAGATAGCATTTTAAATCAAACAAATTTCAATTTAAATCTCAGTGCGTTTGCTTGTCGTACGATTACACAACAACTCCAAATATTACGAAATTTGAAATCCGATAATAATACAATATTACGGATCTAATGGAACTGGTTTCGTCGAATTCCGAGACTGTGCCTCGGACGGCTATTTTTAAATATCGGTTCGAACGATTTAATTTCAAAACTGAACAGATTGTTTCCAACTCAATTTCTGAAGCTTCTATTGTCTTCAGGGTTATCAATATAAATTTTAAAAGCTTTTGAAATATTTTTCTTCAGCTTAAAATTGAAGATATAAATTTTTATTCAACATTCAACAGATTAAATTTTAAAGATTAATCGCAATTATCAAAGTTATATCGGGGATTCAAATTAAATCATCGTTCAAATATTTAAAAATTAATTAAATATTTCCAATTTAATTTGTTCGAAATTCAGGGTCGTTACATCGCCTATCGCGAATCTCGCCGCTCCGTTCTTGCCGAGCTCGAGTACGAGCTCCACTCAAATCACTCGCGAAACCATCAGTCGCGATGAACCCTAGGATGCTTCGCCCACATCAGTGCCGATGCTCAATCTCCACACGCTCGAGAATCAACGAGCTTCCACCAATGTTGCCCTCGATAACAGCGCGAATACTCCTCGCGTGCGCGAGCGCGAGCGCCGCCTGACTACGCGACCTCGGCCATCCTCTCGTGTGTGTACACACAAGCACTTGCCCTACTTCTTGTCGACGAATCGAGTGGGGAAGACAGCCTCAAGTCGAATTGAACTCGTACGCCCTTTTTTCTTCTTCGAATTGGGTTTGAAAAGATGGAAGGATGTTAGGGGATTCCTGATTTTCGAACTGAGGATGGGGCTACAGCCATTTTTATTTGTTTCGATTTTTGAACGAGAGAATGGCTTCGGTATTGTTTTTGATTGAAGGAGAAATTGTTTTTCAAATACTCGGTATGCTCTGCACGATTTTCTTTACGTGATTCTCGGCGTAAATTTAGGCGTGGACGAGGGAAGAACGTGGCTGATATTTACAAATTTAAATTTAAATTTAAATTGGATTCCATTTAAATTCCAACGCATTTAACTATCGTATGGTCACATAACAACCCCGAAAAATACGAAATTGGAAATCCAGTAATAATACAATATTACGGACCCAATGAAACTGGTTTCGTCGAATTCCGAGACTGTTTGAAAAATGACTATTTTAAAATATCGATTCGAACAATTAAATCCAAACTGATCAAAACAGTTTCAGATTAAATTCTGAAGCTTCGATTATCTTCTGTATTATCAATACGAATTATAAAAGCTTTCAAAATATTTTTCTTCAACTTAAAATTGAAGATTTTAAATTTTTATCCAACATTCAACAGATTAAATTTTATAATTTAATCGCCAATTTCAAAGTTATATCCGGGATTCAAATTAAATCATCATTCAAATATTTAAAACTAATTAAATATTTTCAATTTAATTTGGTCGAAATTCTGGGTCGTTACAGACTTCCCCCCTTAAAAGAATTTCGTCCTCGAAATTACAAGTTAGGAAAAAATGCCCTTAACTCGTCTACTATTTTTCACAATTCAATAGTTTTATCAATTCATCAAAACAAATCTTTCTACTAAAGATTCGTTATCATTTCAACTAGCTTCCAACTTCAATTATAAGTTCCAAACAACATTGTTTACTTCAAAATTTAAATTCGAGTTTAAATTCAAATTTTAAACTTTCAAAATTTCTCAAAAATTTTCTAACGCCCTAAATTTTCGAAAAATTTCGCCAGCGTCTCCTTTGCGCGGCTAATACGGCACTACTACAAAACGTCCCTACGGACTCTCAGATTTCAAAAAGAAAAAGAAAAAGCCAAGCGGCTAGACAAGAAATCATCAAAAACTCATATCATAATTCAAATACTTACCTTTTGTCGAGCAATTCAAACTATCTTTGAAATTCAATTCCAATTCCTTTATAACCTGTATATCCTACTAGCCATAATATCTAGTTACATATATTCAAACCATTTTGCAAATTCTATTACAAAATTTCAATATAAACTACTTATATATTTTTACTTCACTATTGAAGTTATATATCTATTCTCATTCAATTTTACATTTCCCATTCATTTGTATTTAGTTTGCCATTTCAACTAAATTTGGATTCAATTTACTTTCAATTTTGAAATATTGAATTTTATCAATTATCTGTCATTTACAACTGCACTATTTTAAACTAGTTCCACAAATATCTTTATATAGCATTCCAGAGTTTACCAACATTTCAAAGCCATTTTGAAAACAATTCAAATTCCATTTGAATTTCCAAAACAAAAACCCAAATTTTCCCAACACTTTCCATTTAAAACAATTTGGCAGCAATTCCTCTTCTGGAAACCCGAAAATGAACACCGGTGATGTCGCGATCATCATCGGAATTATTTTCCAGCGACCGAAAAGAGTTTAGAGCTTTCAACTCTCCAAAATACTTTTCAAAACCTTCGAAATTCATTTTCAACTCAAAAATGATTTAAACTTTCCAAATTTCCAAATTCTCCAGATTCTTTCAAAACACTTCCAAATACTCCTCTGGAATTCCGTTTCAAATTATAAGTCACAATTATAATTTATATTCTCAAATTTCATTTATATGTGAATTTATTTTTTTACTTTGGAGCTATGATTTCAATTTCTTATTCAATTTCAATGATAATAGATTAATATTATCACCTCTAACAACCATGCAACCATATATTATTATAATTCATAGAAAAATCATTTCTTTTCTATACAAAAATAGTTTTGGGCAAAATTATTTCATTCACCCCATTTTAAAACAATACTGTGCCGAATTGTTCTATTCGGGTGTTTAGAAACCCCTTCGATACAGTATTGCAAGACTGTGCCGACGAAGGTTCATATACCACTCAATAAACCAATCATCACAATATAAAACAATTTTATATTCAAATAACAAATACGCGCTCATATCTATTATTACACTCAACTCATTCTAGAGTACTGCTGACTCTATCTCTAATGAGTAACACCCAACAGAGCAGGGTTGTCGCTTAACCATATGCTCTGATACCACGCTGTCACGAACGGGATTTTCGACTTTCGAAAATTCGACATCGATACTCACTTTATCGACTGCCGAGCAATCGAGTGCCGGAAACTCCAATAGTGAGGGTTTTAGAAAGAAGAAAAAGTAAGAAGAAGAAGAAAAGAGAAGAAGAGAGAAGAACAACAACAGAACAGCATCAGAAACAGAACAATATCAGAATCTCACATATCGCAGTGGAACAATATACAATAGATAATTACTAGTCTTTTAAAACAAAGAACTATATCATTTTATACATACATCAATCATCAGAGTCAACATACAACAATGGACAGTTAAATAAACTTGTCCTCATACAGAATACACAGCGGAATAAATATATCAGATACAAATACTACGTCTCGTCATCCAGCTCATCTCCAAAGCTCCAGAATATCCAGAGTATCCTGATAATCTAACTCTAGACTGCCCGTGTGGAAATTGGTGGGCACCCAGAGTTTAGAAGGGAAACAATAAACTCCGAGTCAGTCATGGTGACTGGTGTGAGATCGTAAAACAGTTATTTTTCACAAAGAAAATAAAACAAATTCGCAATGCTTTTGGAAAATGAAACTACCATAAGACCTCCCACCACACACACAATGCAAACGCAGAATTGGAGGAGATTTCTTCTTATGATAGTCAAAGATGCTTACTACGCAAAATCAAATCATTTGATATTATTATTAGTGCATAGTGTAGAAATCATTTCGAAAGTATAATATTAATCTTAGCCAACATACGACCAGTATCGTATGCCTACTATAGCTACCATCTAAACAGTGGTGACCACCGTACGTAAATGGCAGGTTCTA
Organism: Allium fistulosum; assembly: GCA_030737815.1. Taxonomy (NCBI): domain Eukaryota; kingdom Viridiplantae; phylum Streptophyta; class Magnoliopsida; order Asparagales; family Amaryllidaceae; genus Allium; species Allium fistulosum. The sequence continues at coordinate 686,728,643 of CM060908.1, read as the reverse complement.
CAACTAATACCGTACAAAGTTCGTATTGGAGTTTGGTTTTCCAACAAATGGTCAGGCTAAGGAACTTCCTATCCACGATGGGTACGTCCCTGGAATAGACGACCCAAGAACCTAACCGGATCTCTGCCAACACAAGGCCGGGTTACCTCTGCAAAAATAGGTAACTACTGACACGCGTATGCCATCCCCCGATCGTAACCGATCTTCCCAAGGATCCCCGATTTCCAACAAACCACATAGATAATAATGCAGCAACCACATAGGTTAAGTATCTGGGCTCCATACCATGATACCACCTCTATCCAGAAGGAATGACATACACTAAGGGGCGCTACTCCCTAGAACCTTGCTGCATCCTTCCTGTTTCGACCATTTCCGAGGTGTGAGGCTCGACGAAGTCTCGTCCACAAAGCTACGCTTTCTCAAAAAGCCCTGCTTTGGGTCAAACAAAAATGATCAACCTATGATCACAAAGATATAAGATCAAACAAATGATCATATCACAAATGATCAAACACTGATCATTTCACAGCAACACTCAGTATGCCACGTTACCAAATTGGGATATATCGCTGATAAATTTCAACTACATAACCTCTGAGCTCGTACGTCTCAGAGAAGGGTGTTAAGCTAAGAGAATAAATTCTCCGCCACCAGCAGAAATGTATTTGAAAGAAATCAGCTTTATATCTCAAAGTGTAACGTCAGACACACAATCCATACAAGTCTGTTCCGGGATCGAACAGAACCGAAGGCACTTCTCACGAAGCCCTTGCATTTCCGGATAATTTTCTAATCACGTCCGGACTTCCCGTCACTAAGGGTGATAAAACCTCTAAATCGGAGATCAGCCGATGTAGAGTAACTCGACGGTAATCCTTCCGTTTTCAAAAATATCCGGTCTTCAACACCGGTCTTCAAATGCAATTCATAACGACGTATCACATATTCGGAATGGGTTATACGACCCCATGGTCCTTTCCCGGCTAACCCGAATAGTGAGCGCTTATTCAAAAATAAGTGTGGCATTCAAATTCATCCAATTCACAACAAATACCTATCTAAAGGTAATTATTGATAGTCGGTTATTTAACTATCAATAAAGATGCGCAACATCATCAGATTCCAAATAATTTTCCAAATTATTTCATCTTCCAAAATATCTTTACTAGATATAAAATTCCCACACTTAATCATTTGAAAACAATTTCAAATATTCACTTTTCAATTTATCTTCAAAAGATAAAATTTCAAAACAGTTCATTTCATATTGGAAAAGCATTTCCATACTTATTTAATAATAAGTAATTCACAAATCATTTATTTTCAACATTTGAAAATATTCGATATACTTAAATCAATATTAAGTACATATTCATTCTTTAAGGAAATCATTTATTATAACAACATTTATTTGAGTCAAAACGAATGTTACGTAAAACATCGTTACGACGACTCAAAATCACTAGTATAGGGATTCGAAATTTTAAGGTAGATATATGAAAATCCCAATACTACATAAAAAAATTTCCTTACGGAAATCATTTACTATAACAACAGTGTTATAGTCCACCATTTCCTTATATTTTCGAAAATGCCTATTTCAACAATGAACGTTGAAATCTATGCTTTCAATTCACAATACATTTTAAAAACATCTTTAAAACGTTTAACTTTATTTTTAATATCACTTCTTCGAAAATAAATCCATTTTACTTAACAATATATTCACTGTCCAAAATCGTGAATATATTTCACTAACCAAATTTCAGTCTTTTCTACATATTTATTTCAAGGATAATCCATTATCCAAAATCGCGAATATATCTTCTTTAATAATCTTCTATATTAAATTCATCAAATTTGATTGATTTCCGAATTTATAAAACAACGTTTATAAATTCCATTTCTATTTTCTAACGACTTCAATTTAACAAATCTCCTTTATTAATAATTCGATAAATATTCCATTTAAAGGCAAAAATCCCCTTTATAAGTTAATCTCTTATAAACCTTTTATTCTACAGTTTCATCCATTTTATAACTTCACAATTCATAAATCTATAAATTTCATTCATTTTAACTTCACAATTTATAAATTTATAAATTTCATATCAATTTCCCAATTTTGTTTCAATTTGCCAATTAAATTTCAAATTGGACTTCTCACTTATTTCTTTTTAAATAAATCCCTTTTTAAAGAAAATAAATTTCTTTATCTCTTTCAATCTATTTAAAAATCCAGATTTTAAATTAATTTCCTCAATTTAAAATCACTATTATACGAAATTCATTTATTTAACATTTTCACTTTATTCTGGAAATAAATTTGATAAGATTATAAAAATTAACTTTTTATACTTTAAAATTCCTTTCTTCAAAATTTCTTCAATTTCAAAAATTGATTCACTTAGAAATTTTCTACTTGAATTTCAAAAATTCAATTTCGTTTATCTTTGGAATCCAATGATGTCAAAACATCCATTCAGCTAAATTTTAGCTTTCAAACAATTTCCAGATATCAATATGATTAATAGCATCACTATAATCATTCACAGATTCATATCACAATAGAAAATAAATTCAATCAATGTGAGGGGTCCAGTTGGATCCCTCCAACCTGTTTCCCTGCATCCAAAGACGTTAGCACAATACTAATTCCGCTCCAGTACGGAATTATCGCGGTATATGGGTTTTATAAAAATCCGCTTACTAACGGCGCAATAGGGTCTCATCCGCTATACGAGGCGGGAAATCAATCAATCCAATATATACATATGCCAATATGTATATACTGCTATATATATAGATATATCCTATCATATCTAATAGCACATTCAAACAAATCAATCAATAACTGCAATTCAATCATAAATCTGAGTGAGAAGATCTCACCTTAGCTTTTAATTTTGCAATCCAATCCAATTCGTCTTGTTCCCTTTACGATTTCAAACTGTATAAACATTTATACGATTTATTAATATTCGAACAGATCGAATAATAAATTTTCATTTGATAATTTTGATTCATCGATGATTTCATTTTAAACAGTTAATTTTAAATTCTAACTGATTTCCGTTTTGAAATAAACTTATTTAACTAAGATTTTATTTTGTCCCAATTTCTTTTAATAAATTTATCTAACAAAATTTTAAATCAAAACTATTCTTCCTTTAAATAAATATTCCACTAAATAAATTATATTAGTTTCGATTTATAAATAACTACTTAACATTTTAAAATTCCAAATTAACTTCCAAAATATTATACAATTTAAATTAACAGTCGAACCAATTTCTCCTTTAATAATTTTATTTAACTACAATTAAATTTTTAAAACTAAATTTTCTTGTCTGATATATACACACTTTTAAATTTTAAAACAGTCCAGATTACAACTTTATACATACATATATACTTACTTGATTAAATTAAAACAATTGTAAATAAATTTTCCTTTTATCTTTTTCTGCTTCTAATTTAAACCCCTACAATAATTTATGCAATAAATTTGCTATTATCATTTTTTTTGTAAAATGTATATATATATAAATTTAAAGACTGTATATACATATCTTCAAAAATCCTATCAGTATATTTTTTTTTTCTGTACTGAAAAATCTCAAATCAACATGTGTATATTATTAAATCAAGCTCAAAATGAAATAAAATTTTAACTACCTCACAGAAATCGAACTGCCAACGAATTCTTCTTCGAACATCGCAGCCAACTGACGAGCCCTGGCGATCCACCACCTCGCATCACGACTTCGCTCGAGCTACTACCCAAAGTCGAACTCGACAACATTGCTTTGCGTGCTCCCAGCTCCACTCGAGACGAAACACTCGACTTCGAACTCCCTCTCACACGTCGACCATCGACTATCCAGCCACCATCCATCCAACTGCCTGATATCCACATCGCCTATCGCGAATCTCGCCGCTCCGTTCTTGCCGAGCTCGAGTACGAGCTCCACTCAAATCACTCGCGAAACCATCAGTCGCGATGAACCCTAGGTTGCTTCGCCCACATCAGTGCCGATGCTCAATCTCCACGCGCTCGAGAATCAACGAGCTTCCACCAATGTTGCCCTCGATAACAGCGCGAATACTCCTCGCGTGCGCGAGCGCCGCCTGACTACGCGACCTCGGCCATCCTCTCGTGTGTGTACACACAAGCACTTGCCCTACTTCTTGTCGACGAATCGAGTGGGGAAGACAGCCTCAAGTCGAATTGAACTCGTACGCCCTTTTTTTTCTTCGAATTGGGTTTGAAAAGATGGAAGGATGTTAGGGGATTCGTGATTTTCGAACTGAGGATGGGGCTACAGCCATTTTTATTTGTTTCGATTTTTGAACGAGAGAATGGCTTCGGTATTGTTTTTGATTGAAGGAGAAATTGTTTTTCAAATACTCGGTATGCTCTGCACGATTTTCTTTACGTGATTCTCGGCGTAAATTTAGGCGTGGACGAGGGAAGAACGTGGCTGATATTTACAAATTTAAATTTAAATTTAAATTGGATTCCATTTAAATTCCAACGCATTTAACTATCGTATGGTCACATAACAACCCCGAAAAATACGAAATTGGAAATCCAGTAATAATACAATATTACGGACCCAATGAAACTAGTTTCGTCGAATTCCGAGACTGTTTGAAAAATGACTATTTTAAAATATCGATTCGAACAATTAAATCCAAAACTGATCAAAACAGTTTCAGATTAAATTCTGAAGCTTCGATTATCTTCTGTATTATCAATACGAATTATAAAAGCTTTCGAAATATTTTTCTTCAACTTAAAATTGAAGATTTTAAATTTTTATCCAACATTCAACAGATTAAATTTTATAATTTAATCGCCAATTTCAAAGTTATATCCGGGATTCAAATTAAATCATCATTCAAATATTTAAAACTAATTAAATATTTTCAATTTAATTTGGTCGAAATTCTAGGTCGTTACATATATATACACACATATATATATATAATGCGTATGTTTCAATAGTATAATACAATAATGCTCACCGTTATTAAAGTAGGAGTATTTTAGTTTACTTGCTCACTTTTTTGGATAATAGGGTAAAAGATAAATGAAAGTGGTGGAAAATTTGTTAGTAGCTATATTGGTTTTCATATTTTCAATTAAGAATAGAAATATATTTTATGGTTTTGAATAACAAATGTAAAATTTGCATGAAAGTAAATTTTGATAATGTACTGTTTGTAAAGAGTAATTTTTGCTATGTCGGTTAAAAAATAGAGGTATATAAGATGCACCGTAGTTAAGAAAACTCCAAAGCGTTTTAGTTATCTTTCTTTGCCTTCTAATTTATTTTTTTGTTGTATTTTTTAACCTAAATTTATTTTTGTTCATAATAAGCTTAGAATGGATTTACATTAACCTTACATGCCTCTTTTCAACGATGCACTGATCTATATGTGAACTAAAACAATTTGGAAAGAATAAATGAATCATATTTTATATTCTGATTGTTCGTATTTATAACAATTCATGTTTCTTTTGAAATAGATCATATATTGGAAACTTACTATGCTAAAGATATATACCATTATCATTTTTCAAGTGTATTTGCTACAAAGTTTGGAATTATTTTGGGTACATTTAAATGTTAATAATTTCTTTGTTCATAGCTGATTAAAATAAAATATCAAAATAAGAAAATCAATAATTTACTTTAAGTGTTAATAATGGTATTTCTATATGTGTGGGTAAAGGTAATGAAAATTACATATTTGATTGAATTTAACTGTTACTATTTAAAACATTGATAAATATTTGTATAGAGTATATGTCAGGTCATATCACTCATTACTATTATTACTAGATTTATGGGAAGAAATAATTAACAACTTTTAGGTGTCTTAATTTGTCCATTTCATTCTCTGTATTTAGGATGAAGTAGCAACACTTGATAAAATAATTATTGTTTACAGGTTGCAAGCTTCTAATTTCTAACCAATTTATACGGCTTTTTGGTCCATAGACCATGGTTGAAAACCATTACCCAATAGTTTGCGAAAATAGTAACATGTATTTTCAAGGAATGCCAAAATATGGGAGAATAGTGATAATATAATCCAATATTTTGGAAACAAACATCTCATTTTCCATGGAAGCAAATTATATGCATGTTATCATGGTGCTAAGTACAAAAATGGAATGGAATGTCTAGCTCAAAGATTATATGATAATTAATTTTATAGTTTATTTTATTTTGCATTCTATTATCTAAAATCGAATTATATGTCTAAAATGAAGTTTGAATACTTTAACTTGAAATTAAGTATATTTTCCTAAAACGTAGTGATGGGCCATTTATTTCATGTTTACTCAGTCATAGATTAATAATAAAAAAAGAACAAAAATTATAGATAAAATAATGTATTGGTCTCCACGTATAAGCCGTCCTACTTATTGATTTCCAATAGCACATTATAAAGAATAGCGGAGACGCTTTATCTGATTTATGTACACATCAGTTATTGACAAATATAGTAACTAGGTACAATATTTTTTATTGGGGGCATGATATTTTATAAATTCATGTATTTACTTTTTTATGACTGTTCATGTATTACATTCTAATTATATCTTATAAGAATATTTTTTATATATACTAATCTAAAAAAATAGTTATTGAGGATGATGTTATAAATATATAGACTTAAAATATCTAATTTTTTTTCTTTAAAACGAAGATAAAAATATTTTACTAGAATATAAATTCGAATATAAAATTATCTAATGCTAAGGTATTCATTTGAATGGAATATTGACTCAATTATTGGATTGTTAAGTAATAAATTGATTTTGGAGTTTAATCCCTCATTTATAAATTTTATTTGATTATTAAAAATTATGAAAAGGATTTGGAATGATTATTTAACGATTTAAATGAAAATTTCATAAATTATACTAAAAAGTTCAAAGCACCTTCTTGAATTGTTTTATTTAAACTAAAGAAGTCCTTATTAATTCTGTGCTTTCAAGTGTATGATAATTTAAGTATTTCTGATGGTATTTTGGCATGGGAAAGCAAGCATTTCTTGATGTAACGTAAAGGAATATGGGTAGGAGGATGAGGCTCATATATGCGCTTAAACATCGTTGTAAACTTGATCTGTTTTCAAATATGCTTAGTACAGTTATATACAAGATTTTGTTTTGTTACATTCTTAACAATGCACTCTCAGTGAATGTTGGATTATATTTGTTATCTTATCAAATCAAAAATGAAAAAGATTATTGTTTCTATTCACTAAATAAATATCATTTGACAAATAGCTGGTTATATCCCAAGCATAACTGATTAATTTATTATACTATTTCCATAAATTTTCAATTTGATTTATGTTTCAAAATTATCTACAATTTGATGGTTTTTTTAGTTCAATCACGCCTGTTATAGTGGTTGAATGCTTGCTACTTTCAGGACCAAATAACTGTCTTTCTTGCTATCCCATCTTTATTAAGTATATCCATGCATGTTCCATATTCAACAACTACCTCATAATCTAACAGTCGGGCATCTATATCAATTAACCAAGGTTGCCATTTTTAACCAGATTGCATTTTTGTACATAGACATTGTACAACCAAGTCTTGAGATAATTTATTTTCATGATATGAATCATAACCCAACTCATGGACTTGATAGTGCTATTTACATTGAATCCTACATAGAAGATTACTCTTTCATACAAACTTATTCATAGACTGTAATGTCTGATTTTCATACCTTCTAAGAAACCATTTGCCTTACTGGAAATCTACTCCGAGTCATATAAATGCTAAGTGCCATTGAATTTCTCCCTCAAAATAGTACTCCACTTAGAATCAGCATTATATGCATTATTTTAGATATTAAAAATAAATGAACAGCTGGTGCCATTGCATGGAACCATGATATTTTTGTGTACCATGAATGATATCAAACAACAATGTTTTTGTATGCAGACCACGCATACAACTTCCTCTATCGATACTGAGGTAGTGCCGCAATCGGTACTACAGCAATGGCCTCAGTTGAACATACTCGATTGCCTCAGTCAGTACTAAAGATGTTGGATGTGCAATTGCTGTAGTACTGACTGTAACAAATGCCATTGTTTACACTGAAGTAATGCCTCAGTCATTACTGGGGCAATGCTCCATTATGACAGGCTGCTACATTTGTTAAGCTCTACCTGATATACTATTTAATATAAACAATACTTTACATATTTTGGCCTGCATTATCCTATACTTCAAACCTCTATTAACATGTTGCCCTAAACTCCTTTGTAGGAACAAGAAGATGGCAACAAATTAGAAGGAGCATTTGGATTCGATGTCGTTGGCAGATGTTTCTCGCATGTTTTCCCTCTGTTCATTGACTTGCTTTATAACGTGAATATTAGTCCATTCAGCTCCTGCATTTGCTCCCGTGTTTGAAGTTGAATTTACTGATATTGAATAGTCCTACATTTTGCATTCGTACTTTCAACCAACTTTGTTTTTTTAGGATTCATTGACAATTAATTTCATAAAATATGTTACACTTACGACCTGTTTGTAATAAATGGAATTCGCATTGGCCATTTTATTCAGGTTTTATGTCTTACTCTTTTGTCCATTTTATTCGGGCATTGTTTTTATTTTGTGGGAATTTATAATAACTCTTGAATCAATAGGTTTAATACACAGTTTCTGTGTTGCTACAGACTTTCTCTTTTCGAATTAGTTGCACACTTTTGGTTGGTAATTATAGTATATATCAATTGTCCAAGTTGTATGGTAATATACATATTATTTCAAGAATGACAAAATAATTATATGCTCATGTGTTAACGGTTAGATAGCTGTGTATTTATTTGTTAATAAACAGTAGGAACATTTTATTTTGAACTTTTAGTACCTTATACATTATGACATGTTACTCTTTTGAAAACAATTATTAAGACATATGTTACCAACTAAATAGAAATAACAACGTACAAGCTCTTTAAACTTTCAAACCACAAGTACCAATAGGACTTCGTTAATGCCCTGAATTGATAATTCGTTTGAAAAACCTATTTTCAGTCATTATTTTTGAACAAATTATTTCACTCAACCCGTGTGCGAAGCACGGGTTCACACTAGTGTGTATATATGTGTGTGTATTTATAAAATATTTAAATTTGAAATTCCATTATGGCCAAATATGCTTAGTATTGTTTGAAGTTCTATATATATATATATCATGTATAATAATGTGCATATACCTATGTATGCTGCAGTTATAAATCCCAACAACCACATACACTAATATACATACAGACACACATAAATACATAAATTCATATATAAACATGCACATACACACATCATCTACATTTCTGAATGTTTATATACCCTATGACAAAATATGTGTTATATATGATATATGATGTTCGTTGTTAAGTATAACATAAATTTAACCAAATTCAAGTTAAATTTTAATCGCTAAACAATCATCATCTCAAATTAACATATGTAACCAAATTATCCATGATAATATAAATTAAAGATCTTGTGCAATAATTAACAAATGATTTTTTGAAAATTTTCCTTTTTTACCCCTTTGTCAATGCACTTAATCCAACATGGCGACCTCTTCACATGTTGATCATTTTGATATTATATTTTACCTCCAATTTAGGTACGATTGAGTAAATTGTAAGTTGAAAAAAAGTAAATCTTATGAATGTTGTATATAAGATGTTTTGATAAGTGGATGTTCAATTTGGTTCCTATGTTTATTCTGAAAAAAAAAACTATTTTATGGCTTAAAAAATAAAACTAGCACTGACTGCAAGATCCTATGTTTATTTTCAAGTCTCAAAATGAGAGATGGTACGTCTTATATATAAATCCATAATTGCTTCTCCTTCGTAGGTGATATGTCGTACGAGTACATCCAAAACTGAAGGGAAATTTATACAGAGAAAGAGACTATTTGCCTTTCCTACCTTGAAGAGGAAGAGAACAAGACAGGTGTTGAGAGAAGAGAGAAGTCCTATGGATCAATCACACCATTTCATCCCATAAGCACTAATGCTTATGCTCCATCAACACCGAATAGAGATAAAATTCAATTTAATTCCTTCAAGTTAGAAAAGTTTAACAAAAAGGTCAAGGAACACTAGCTCAAATGTTGAGACGATATAGACTAAAGTTTTAGAGGTCTTGAATTCAAACCTTAAAACATCAAAATACGTTCTCTTCTTGAATAAAATACACTCTTATTCTAAAGAAAAAACAAAGAAAACGATAATAAAAAATGCAATTCTTTCAATGTTGGGGAAAATCCCTTCAGATGATCAGTCTAAGGGAATAAAATACCCAAAGCAGCGGAAAACAACTAGATCATGATTGTAGTGAGACGGAATAAACAGAGATTAACACCAGAACAGACAGTCACAGATCAATGCAATGCAGAAAAATAAATAACACCAGTATTTATAGTGTATCCACTACCGCGAGGCTGTGTACGTCCACTTGGGGAGAGGAGATTTTATTAATCACTGAAAGATTAGAGTTACAAGATTGACTCACTTTTGGAGGCTATACATAAGAAGAATTAATAATACAAAAAAAATTATGTAGAGTTTCAGCTCTCTAGGATGGCTCTGAAATTGGCTGAAATTAGCTATCAATTTCGGCTGTCATTGTTGTCCAGAAGCTCCCCTATTTATAGAGTGAAGATATAAGGAGGGGTAGCTACCATATAGTAGCCCTGGGGTTTGGTTCGACAAAATGCCGAGCGAAAAATTTGGACTGGTAAGCAAACTGGAGCGACGAACGAAAAATTTGGTCCAGCACTCCAAATCACCGAACGAAATATTTCGTTCGACAATTTTCTTTTCTCTCCCTCTTCTCCATTTTATCAAACGAACTAATGCCGCTCCAAATCATGCTCTCTAGTGTTTCGCTTCCTGCTCCAAATCATCGTTCCAAGGCTCGATCGGCATCACTGCCTTCCTTCACTAAATCAAATCAGCTCCTTCTTTCTTCTTGGCTTTTTCCTCTTCGTTCAGCAATTCTTAGAGCTAGAGTTTCTTCCTCCACGTCATGGAATTAGGTACCAAATTTCTAACAATCTCCACCCTGATACCTAATTCTATACAAGTATTCCAACTTCATTTACACCTTCATGCTCCAAGCAATGGATACTTACTGAATGAGATTTAGCAATGCCATCACTCATTACACTCTGTCAACGAACTCCGGCAAGGCCGCCGCCTGTCAACAAAGTGTTCGAAGTACCCAGCCCGTATAGAACCTATCAATCTCCACCATGAAAACAAACATCTCCATGAACCATCTTAACTCTCCCCCTGTGCCATCCCGTGGAACTTAGCACTTCATTAAGCGAATCAAGTCCGAGCAATGTTCGAACTTAGCAATATGCAATGACTTGGTAAACATGTCTTCTGCGTTCTCCTTTGTGTGAACTTTCTAAAGACGAACTAGCTTCTCTTCACTCATCGAGATAAGGAACGATTCTCTCACCTCAATATGCTTCGTCCTTGAGCTGAACGCCAGATTTTCAGCTAAGTGAATTGCACTCTGATTGTCACAGTACACATCCACGCCTTCATATACGAAGCCCAAATCACACAACAACCGCCTCAAATAAAGCGCCTCCTTAGCTGCTTCAACCACGGCTATGAGCTCTGCCTCTGTCGTAGACAAAGCCACAATCGTCTGCAACCTCGCTCTCCAACTGATCGCTGTTCACCAATGGTGAACACATATCTAGAGGTTGACTTCCTTCGATCTCTATCACCGGCATAGTTGGAGTCATAAAATCCAACCAAGCTGAAATCTCTTCCTCTACCGCCAAAGACAAGTCCATGGTTTGGAGTTCGTCTAATGTATCTGAAGATACACTTCACTGCTTCCCAATGCGTCTTTCCTGGATTTGCCATGAACCTACTCACCAATCCAACAGCCTGTGCAATGTCAGGCCTAGTGCAGACCATGGCATACATCAAGCTGCCAACTACACTTGCATATGGGACCTTCAACATATAAGCTTTGTCCTTTTCCGAGATCAAAGAGCCTTTACTAGAAAGCTGTATGTGCAAAGGCATGGGTGTACTGATTGCCTTTGCCCCTTCCATGCTAAACCAAGCAAGCACCTTTCGAATGTACTCCTTTTGAGTGAGGCTCAAAAGTGCTAGCTTTCTATCCCTTTGGATTTCCATACCCAAAATTTACTTTGCTTCTCCAAGGTTTTTCATTTAAAATTCCGCTTTTAGCTTTAGCTTTAAACTATCGATTTCAGCCTTATCCTTGGAAGTAATCAACATATCATCCACATACAAGAGTAGGTACACCTATCTACCATTCTTTAAATGCTTGAAGTACATACAAGCGTCTTTGATGCTACAATCAAAACCAAGTGAAAGCATAAAAGAATCAAACCCCTTGTACCATTGTCTAGGCGACTGCTTAAGTCCATACAATGACTTCTTTAATTTGGAAACCCAATTTTCTTTCCCATCTACAACAAATCCTTCTGACTGCTTCATGTAGATGGTCTCATCCAAGTCTCCATGCAAGAAAGCGGTTTTCACGTCTAGTTGCTCCAGTTTCAAGTCATGAGCTGCGACGATAGCGAGCAAAATGCGGATGGACGTATGCCTCACTATTGGAGAGAATATCTCATCATACTCCAATCCCTTTCTTTTGTGAAAACCCTTTAACAACAAGTCTAGCCTTGTATCTCCCATCATCCTTCACCTTGAACACCCATTTGCAACCTATGGTTCGGCTTCCTTGAGGAGGTGGTACCAAATCCCAAGTCTTGTTCTTCTTCAATGACTCTAACTCCTCTTCCATATCGCACATCCACTTCGAACTGTCACATGACTTCAAAGCTTCATCAAGGTCAAGTGGCTCCTAAAGAACCACATGCAGGGCATAGTACAACTGATCACCAAGGCTAAGGTTCGCAAACTGCCAATCACCATACCTATCGGGCGGTCTAATAGTCCTACGACTGACACGGGTAGGTATTGCTTCGCCTAAACTTCTTTCAGCTCCACCTTGAACTGAACTTCCTCCAGATTCATGCACATCACCAGTACTACTAGAAGGTACCTATGGACTATCATGTGATGTTTCATCAACTGCGTTTTCCTCGATAGCATCAACAACAACTCTACTCTTTGGCTGGAACATGGGAACTTCTTCCATCTCCTTAGGCCTATTAGAAACTTCTGATGTGGTAGGTAGTTTTTCCTTCGGATTGAACGTATCAGACTCATCAAAAGTAACATGTCTGGAATGAACAATCTTCCGATCAATAGGGTTCCAAATTCGATACCCTTTGATACCATCGGTGTATCCCATTAGTATGCCCTTGTATGCTTTAGCCTCCAACTTATCATCACCTGTATGGTGAACGTACATATGAAAGCCAAAAATTCGGAAGTAACCAAGATACACTGCTTTACCTCTCCACTTCTCCTTTGGAATCTTTCCATCTATGGCTGAGCATGGAATTCGATTTATGATATGCGCCGTAGTTGATAATGCCTCAGCCCAAAAGCCTCTAGACAAGCCCGCCGTCAAACTCAAGCAACGAGCCTTCTCCTGTAGAGTTCTGTTCATCCTTTCTGCATCCCCATTGGATTGCGGATCTCCGGGTGTAGTGAAATGTCTCTGAATACCATGTTGTCTACAGAAATTTTCATTATCAGATTTCAGCACCTTCAACCTGGAACCAGATTGATTCTCAACAAGTGCTTTCCAGTCTTTGAACTTCTCAAAACTCTCTGATTTGGCCTTCATCACATATACCCATACTTTTCGAGAAAGTCATCAATAAAAGAGATAAAACACTTTGCTTCTCCAAGAGAAGGAGTAGAAACCGGTCCCCAAACATCTGTATGCATATACTCAAGTACTCGCCTTGATCTATGAAGTCCAACTCCGAAAGATACTTTAGTTTGCTTGCCTAACACACACTCCTGACAAAAGTCCATCTTGTCGAAGCTTTCTCCTTTGATCATCTTTTTTCTCTGAAGCAACTCTAAGCCCTTCTCTGAAATATGACCCAACCTGATATGCCAAAGCTTTGTGGCATCTAAAGCACGAGAACTATCTGCTCCAACACACGACTCTCCAGGAACTGTGGTTCCTTTCAGCAAATACAAATTTCGGAACACATCTCCTTTCATAAGAACTAGTGCATCTTTCGAAACCTTCAGACTATCCTTCTCGATAGTTACCTTGCATCCCAAAAATGCCAATTGTCCTAAAGAAATTAAGGACTTCCGAAGACCTGGAACATATCAGACACCTATCAAAGTGCATATCACTCCGTCAAACATCCTGATCCTCACTGTACCTTCACCCATTGCTCTACAACTAGCATCATTACCCATAAAAATAGAGCTTTCCTCTCGTCCAACGAAAGAACTGAAGTAATCCTTATTAGGCGTCATATGGAAAGACGCCCACAAGTCCATCACCCAATGGTCTGAGACATCCGACACTACTGCAGACAACACATCGTCAGATACAGACTTCTCCATCGCAAATGATGAAGATCCGTCTTCTTCCTTCTTCTTCAAATTTGGACAATCCCTTTTCCAATGACCAGGTTTCTTGCAGATAAAGCACTTCCCATCCTTAGACTTTCCTCTCCTGCCATTACCGGGCTTCCTAGACTTGGAACGTCATCTAGAGTGCCAATTCTTCTTATCATCTCTTCCTCTTTCAATAAACAGGCCGTGACTACTACTTCCACCTCTACTTCCTTCACTTATCTCCTTCATCTGATCTCTCAAGCCCTTAGATAGAAGGCCTGACTTCACATCTTCCATTGTCAATGTGTCTCTAGCATAGATTAGGCTGTTAGTGAAACCTATGTATCGCTCTAGAAGAGAACACAAAAGAATCATTGCCATTTGCTCCTCATCCATCTTCAAGTCAACAGTCTTCATCTTCATCACGAGATCATCAAAGAAATTAAGATGTTCCTTCACTGAAGTGCCATCTCTCATCCGCATGGTGAAAAATGTCTTCAGTAATATCAGGCGATTAATCGGAGAATTCTTCAAGTAGAGATTTTCTAGCTTGGTCCAAATGCCCCTAGTAGTGGTCTCACTGCTAATATCTGAGATGACATTCTCTCGCAAAGCTAGCTGTAAAGTAGTAAACGCCCATTTCTCCATCTCCTTCCTTTCCGCGACTGAGATGCCAATAGTCAACTCCTCAGGGGCAAACACTACTGGATGGACTTCATTCCTTATTAGAACAGCCTTCGTCCTCCATTGCCACTTCTCAAAGTCTTTATCCCCATTCTATTTCTCGATTGCCAACTATGATCCTGACGCGATATACATCCCTCTAGTATAGGGTCTTGTAACAACTGGAGTTGCTTATCTCCTGCCATAGCGTCTAACACTCCTCAATCAACCTTGCAGCTCTGATACCATGTTGAGTTTCGGCATTCCCGCGTTTCGAACGCGTTCGCTTTATCGTGTCTAGCGTCATCAATGGTCGAAGTCTCCCATGTCGGCGTCCCGATTGAACATCCCTCCATCGCCTCCATAAGCATATAATCTGGTCTTGGCAACAAATTGTAACAAAAGAAATCCCCAATGTTACGTGTCACCAATCCCATATATATACCACAATTATTTTAAATATCCTACGATGTGGGACTTTGACCGTTCAATCCACGCACCCACTCCATTTACAATGCGAGCTACACCTAACAATCTCCAACTTGGCGAGCATTGCTTAAGTCACTTTGGAGTTATACCGAGTCCTCTTCGCAGTTGATCAGGCTGCTACTCCGAGTACTCACAAGCAGGAAGGACAACTGCTTTAACCATATCTCCACCTTAACAAGCATCCCATGCTCAAGCCCCTTTGGATCCATGCTTCGGTCGCGCTGCATCGTACCGATCCCATCGAACCATGAAGCTCTAATACTAGACTGTTGGGGAAATTCCCTTTAGATGATCAGTTAAAGGGAATAAAAACCCAACGCAGCGAAAAACAACTAGATCGTGATTGTAGTGAGACGGAACAAACAAAGATTAACACCAGAACAGACAGTCACAGATCAATGCGATGTAAAAAAATAAATAACACAAGTATTTATAGCGGTTCCACCACCGCGAGGTAGTGTACGTCCACTTGGAGGAGGAAATTTTATTAATCACTGAAAAATTAGAGTTACAAGATTGATTCACTTTTGGAGGCCATACATAAGAAGAATTAACAATACAGACAAAATTCTGCAGAGTTTCGGCTCTTTAGGATGACTCTGAAATTGACTGAAATTAGCTCTCAATTTCAGCTGTCATTGTTGTTCAGAAGCTCCCATATTTCTAGAGTGAAGATATGAGGAGGGGTAGCCGCCATATAGCAGCCCTGGGGTTTGGTTCGGCAAAATGCCGAGCGAAAAATTTGGACCGGTAAGCAAACTGGAGCGGCGAACTACCGAACGAAAAATTTGGTCCGGCACTCCAAATCACCGAACGAAATATTTCGTTCGACAATTTTCTTTTCTCTCCCGCTTCTCCATTTTACCGAACGAACTAATGCCGTTCCAAATCATGCCCTCTAGTGTTTCACTTCCTGCTCCAAATCATCGTTCCAAGGCTCGATCGGCATCACTGCCTTCTTTCACCGAATCAAATCAACTCCTCTTTTCTTTTTGGTTTTTTCCTCTTCGTTCGGCAATTCTTGGAGCTAGGGTTTCTTCCTCCGCGTCATGGAATTAGGTACCAAATTTCTAACATTCACCAAACGTAAAAAAACCGAAAACATAACAAGGAAAATTTTGAATGTTAAAAAACGGTCAAATTCTAAAAGGTTAAATTAAATAATAATAATAATAAACCTTTTAAGTAAGCTTTTAAGTTTTGTTTTTTTTATTCTTTCGAAGGACTGTTAAATGAATATATTTTTTCGTCCATCCGTTCTAATCGTAATTCCTAATGGTTGTTGGAGATTTAATTGTAAAAATCATGGTAAAAAAGATAACAAAATTTGTAGTAGATTATGGGATGAGAAGATCAACATACATACATGCGCATATCACCCGTATCAAAATCAAACTGTCCATTCGTACAAATGAAAGCCGTAATTGCCAGAGTACCAAACCAAACATTATAAAATCATTTGACTTGAACCAGAACGCACATCCTCTTCCAACCAGGCCCCCCTCATTCCATTAAACAACTATAATCCATAATAGGCGCGCAGCGATCAAATTAAGAAATTCAAAATCATATTATGTACCAATTAATTTCAAAAAACAGAAAAATATTTGAAAATATATCCGTACTTAGCCCTGCAGACTTTAGCTAGGAATAGAAATCTTTTGGGTCGGAGCTAGGTGTCGAGAACAAAAAAGCAACTCTGCTTTTTCCATACATTCTTCCCATATTTGTCGTTTTGGACTTCAATTCTTCTAGAAATTTACAATTCCTTTCTTTCTTTTTGTCATTTTTAAATAAACCCTAGTTTTCGTTTTCTTTTCATCTGTTTTCTTAGTGATCCATCCTAGTGGAGGCTTGCGACTTGGATCCTGGATTGTGATTTCGCAACGTGAGTTTCCGATTTCTCGATTCTTTAGAATTTTGCTTAAAGGCGAGAGCTTGTCTGAGGAATGTGGATGCATGTGTGGGGTTTAGTTGCTTCTCGAGTGTTTGGGGTCTAGACATTTAAATGTCCTTTTTTTGCGTGTGTTTAGTTTGTGTGCTTTGATGGCGGCTACAGTTTGAGTGCGAATTAGTTAGCGATCACTGGATATTTTGCTAAATGCTAATACGGAAACGATTTAATTTTACGATTTATCAGAGAATTTGTGACTATGGATTTATTAGTGTAAATGATTGGTAATCAAGTGATTTTTGGGTGTTGATGAAAGTATGAAATAATATTTTGAAAGTAATAAATTGGATAGGGATCTAGTCTAAATGATAAAATGTAAGTTGAAGTTGATATAGTTTGATAAGGTAATCAGTCTTTTAAGTTTTAGAAGAACATTTTCAGATACAATTTTGATTATCTTAGAATGATTGATTGATTTTATCTAGAATTTTCATTTTAGTTAGCGTTGTTGATTGTGGCTGTACATAGACTGTAGATGTGTTTGGGATCATTTGGTATCTTGTTAAATACTTACACTGGTAGAAGTACATTTTGTTAATACAAGATATTATTTGCTTGGGATTTCATGTGTAACTGACCGATGAATTAACAAAATTTGAGGTGTAAATGAACGAACTAGTTATGGTATATGATTAACGTCTAACTGTGAAACCAATAATCGAATTAGACAATACAGTTGATGGTTTTAAGAGAACAAATTTCATACATGATCTCCCATGATAATTAGTATGAACATGCATGAAAGATGTTTATTATATATGTCGTGAATTAAACCAAAAAATGTTTTTGGTGCTTGTTTATTGATCTTTCTTGTTTGACAGTAAATTTTGAATACTACTTAGTATTTTTTGGCTTTACTGTGATAGTTGTACGTTCCACCATACGCTCTTTTATCTGAAAATTAAAGTTTTTCAATATCTGAATCAATGCTTTTCATAATTTTATTTCAATGCTGCTAATGATTAGTAAAATTTACGAAATCTAGAAATGATTGGATAGATGAGAATAACAGAGGTGGATTATTGTAATACGCTAACAGTAAACTTCATTTATAAATAAATATATTTAGGTCTTCCAAAAAATCAATACATGTTTAGTCACCCAACCGGTGAAATTTAGAGAACAAATATTTCGTAATGCTACCACTCAGCTATCAGATACATTCATGCATGTGAGCTGTTTGTAAACAATGTGAATGTGGAAAATTTTTGCCTTTTTTGGGTAGTTTTCAGTAAACAAATTTTCAATCTCCTGGATTAGATAGGATATCCATTTGTCTATGCATGTGGCAAGCAAAATCGATTTATAAATGCTCTGATTATCATGTATTTCTAAAATATAAAAGCCTGTATTAACACAAGGGGCACACACCTATTTTTTATTTCTGAAGCATTTCATAGCAATTACTACCTACATTAACAGCAAATTAGCAACCTATTTGGTTGATTGATCTGAAAAACAGAAAACTACTCTAGTAGAGTTCTATGGTCCATCTTAGACTTATTGCAAGCCATCAGTCTATTTCATGTGCGTTCTAATTCATAAAGTTGTTCCTATTCCCTAACTACATCTGCTAATTGCAGCTTTTGCTGATGTGTAGTCATCAACAAACAGCATGTATCACTGGATATATGCAGTATGCATTCTTAAGCCCATCTAATATACTATTAGGTACAAGTTAACATGTAGAAATAAATGTCTTAAAATTTTTTGTCGCTAACTGCAGCATCTTTTCTTTAATTAATTATGGAGTGATTTATCTCTCAAAGTACGTCACATGTTACACATATATATGGACTGAAGTTCATGTGAACTACAGTGTTGGGGAATTGGCACTGCTTCCATTACATTCATGCTCCATTACATTAATTGAACATTTGATTTGTATTATTGGAAAACACATAATTTTTTGATTTTTCATTAGACATAATGAGCTATCAGTGGGAAGAAACTTGCCCCCTATGTACGGAAGTGATGGATTTGACTGATCAGCAGTTCAAGCCCTGTAAATGTGGATATCAGGTAATCCAGCGTATTAACAGTGCTACTATATCGATTCATTGGATATTGTTATTCAATGGGTTAATTGTTCATTTTGTACCTTAAGTTGATATTTCTATCCAATATAAACTTTAGCATCTGTACCCTTCTAAAGTTAAATGGTTCCTTTTTGAAAAAGATGGATAAATTCCCATTCACTCAAATTGTTATTTTCTTTACAACTAAACCATATAGTAGGCGGTTAAATAGAAATAAAAAGACTTCTGCATAAACAATTTTCTCTCTCTCTTTTTTTCAAGAAAGAAGCGCTGCAAAAATGTAATTTAGTATATGGAATAGAAATACATTTTTACTGCTAATGTGTGTTTTTCTGGAGATCAAAATGGAAGTACGAATTCAAGTGATGAATGCTACGGTGTTAGTTTCAGTAATAGTGTTTTCTATGATATGTCCAACATTGAATTACCATGAGTTCTCAATATATGAAACAGAAAAAATTCATCATTTTACTTGAATAATTTTCCAATAGACTTCACAAACACACTTCCACCATTTATGGTTGATTTATAGAACTAATTAACATGCACCTTTTACAATTAAAACATGAAATAAGGCATGTACATTTAAGGATATTGGATACATAATGTATACAGTAGAACAAAAGCATGACCTTGATTAAAATTCCTAACTTTATTGTCGTGGTCAACTGGTTTCGTTGGCCCTAACCTTTTCCAAATGTATGTGAAGAAAATGACAACTGTTAAATGGTGAACACTGCTCATTTTTTTAGATATGTGTTTGGTGTTGGAATCACTTAGTTGATGAAGCGGGGAATGATGAGGCACTATGTCCTGCATGCCGAAGTCCATATGATAAAGAGAAGATAAAAGCAACGACAGTTGAAATTGATAGGCAAGTCTAAATGTGGCCATTAGTTTCTCATATATTTATATTGGATGAAATAGAAGAGTATTAGCACATACATCTCTATGTATTGCTAGGTTAATCGTCATATTTATAGACTGGCAGAAATAAATTTCAAGGACAAGGAGAAATCGCAGAAGGGAAAGCCAAAAACAAATAAAGCTAATTATAATCCTGACGTGAGTCGTATAATTCAGAGAAATCTCGCATATATAGTTGGAATACCTATTAGTTTAGCTAAAGAGGAGGTACGCTCATGTCAAACTTTGTATATTCCATTTTTGAAACCATATTTTCAGATTCCTATCTTTTTTTTCCAGACATTGTCTAAGAGAGAGTTCTTTGGACAATATGGAGAGATATTGAAAATTCATGTTCAGAACTTCAAAGTTGATTCACCTTACTATAACAAATCTTCTACTGTGTAAGTTCTTTTATTATATCAAAACGTATGTCATTGGCAATAACATTTTGCTTGTTTGTTAAGCTGTCTTAGTTATGGCACATCATAAAATTAATACTGCATGAACCTGTATAACTAAAGAAGATTACAGATCACATCAGTAATTGGTTTATGGCGTAGTAAGTGGATATCCAATGTGATATCAGAGCTAGACCTAATCGGAGTTTGAAATCCCATCTATCTCCCTCAAGTTCTTGCTCACCCAAGATCTTATTTTTGCAATTGGACAAGATGAAATGTCAGATTAATATTAGGTGACTTAACTAGAAGTTGTCATGAAAACTGAGAGAGATTGTGGAGGAGATGAGTTAATTTAGTGGGTTTTTGGTTTTTTGAGTTATAGGTTTGAGGTTGAGCCCATTAAAAAAATTGAAATTAAGTTTCCTATTAACTCATTTGTTCTTGCTCCTATAATCATAGCAACATTATCGTCGAAGTAAAATATCATAGCCTGTTATTTTTTGATCCTTTAAAGTATGGTTCTTAGAAAGCATTTGAAAACTATTTGCTTGAAGAATGGCCTACTTAATTTAATGGAATAAGGGCAAAATATAATGTTTTTTGAAATACCTTTCTTAGATCTAAATTATCTTTTTTTATATTTTTTATTTACGTAGTTCGGTTTCACTCATAAATCTTAATAAGTATATATCTATCCTTGATATGCATCTGGTTACCTCATGTAATAAATGAAGCCAAAAGATATGATCCGTTGACCTCTTGCTTGTTGAAAAAAGTGATACAATATTGAGTTTTGATGTTTTGTTTAGTCTCACATCACGGGATAAGTTCAATCTCAAGTTCCAAAGCTTATGTTTAAAGGAGTCCGTGTGATGGAAATAACTGTACCTCTCTGTAATTTTCTCTCCAAGTATTAATGAAAATTCTTCCCCCCTTAGTGGACGTACACTATCACATCGATAGTGGAACCACTTTAAAAAATTTGGTGTGCTTTCTTTCATTTATTATTAATTGGGTAATGTTATCTTTGTCGTGAATAAACCTCAATAATTTTATTTGTTTGTTTCATCATTTCTATATTTGATCCTATTTTTTTCTACATCAATGTTGTTGGGTAATATCAGCTTGCAAGGATAAACCCCAACAATCTAATATAAGAGCTTTAGGTTGGTTTATAGAAGGTGCAAGGAAGTATGACATAAAATGAGGTTACCCTGTTGCAATAAGACCTTATGTCAAAGTTTCTTATATTGCATCTAGATCCCAGTTGGCAATAGAAAGTGAAACGGGGATAAATACTTCGAGAGGTGACAATGGAGGATGAAGATTATTCTAAAAAAAGAATATGTTTTATTTGGTAGTTTTTGACACTGAGTTACTAATTGAAATATCTACCGCGAAAAAGAATGTGGAAGAATGGACGTTTACTACTCTATAACTGGCCATGGAAAGCCGCACGTGCAAATAGACCAAAGGCTATAATTTAGCCAAATAGTATTTTGGCGATGGTGTGGTGACCATCCTTTATGAACATAGTCGTATGTGGACCAAGCTGGCATTCCGACGATGGCGTGGTGACCATCCTTTATTACGACTAAATAGCACTAAGGCTATATCATGACTCGAAAGTCCTCGAAGGGTAAGTGTCATAAGCTTTCAGGTAATAACCAAATAAGTGACAACAATGCGTCCTATGCCACATGTTCTCACTTAAATGTTTATTACGAGTTAGCCAACTTCACTTGTGTATGGCCTTAATCGAACAAATTCGGAATTAACCAAAAATGTAAACGCATTGTGTCCCATACTACATGTTTTACTAAATCATTTAAATCTCTTTCTCGTTCGCTCGAAGAGTGCAAAAGCGTGTGATTTATAAGAAAATATTTTACTTTAAGAAAATTAGTTCTAGAACGATTTTTTCAAAACATTATAGAAATTCTTTTCTTTCAAAATCTCTTTATTATTGATATATATATATATTTATTTATTTATAAATACATAAAATATGATTTGGAAATGATTTCTTAAGGAAATTTTCGATTAAAAGCTAGTTTTGAATTAATATTTTTCTAAATCAATTTCTATTAGTAATAATATTTTATCTCGGAAATTAGCATGGAAATCACCGCTAAAAGAATTTGGACCAGACTGGAGAATCTCTATTTAAAGAAATCACTCACTAATCGTTTGATTCTGCTGAAGACGTTTTTCATTATGAAGATGAGAGAGAATGCTTCAGTGAAGGCGCATCTTAGTTTCTTCAATGATCTTGTAATGAAGATGAAGACCGTTGACTTGGAGGTGAATAAAAACAGAAGACGATGGTTCTTTTGTGTTCTCTTCCGGAGCGTTGCATAGATTTCGCTAACAGTCTGATATGTAAGTGACATTTTGACGGTAAATGATGTGAAGTCGAGTCTTCTATCTGAAGACTTGAGGGATCAGATGAAAGAGATGAGTGAAAGAAGAGGAGGGAGTTGTAGTCAGGGCCTATTTGTTGTGAGAGGAAGAGAAGAGAAGAAGAGTTGGAATCCTAGGGGCGTTCCAAGTCTATGAAGCCCGAAAATGGTTGGAGAGCAAAGTCTAGAGATGGAAAGTGCCACTATTGTAAGAAACTAAACCATTGAAAGAGAGACTGTTCGGATTTGAAGAAGAAGGCCGATGATGGATCTTCATCAATTGTGGTGGAGAAGACTATATCCGATGATGTATTGATTGCAACGGTATCTTATGTATCGAACCATTGGATGCTTGATTTAGGGACGTCATTCCATATGACGTCAAACAAGAATTATTTCAATTCTTTTGTTGAAAAAGAGGGAAGTGCAATTCTTATGAGAAATGATGCTAGTTGTAGATCCATAAGGGAGGATATAGTTCAGATTAGGATGTTTGAGGGAGTGGTACGCACTTTAACAGGTGTCCACTATGTTTCGGGTCTTCGAAAGTCGTTGATTTCTTTAGGGGAGTTGGCATCCATGGCATACAAGGTGATTATGGAGAAATATGGTTTAAAAGGTTTCTAGAGGTGCACTTGTTTTGATGAAGGGATATGTGTTTCAAAATCTGTATCTGCTAAAGGGAACAACGGTACTTGAAGAGTCTTATGTTGGAGTGGATAGTTCTCGTATTTTAGATGCCACTAGACTTTGGCATCTAAGATTGGATCATATTTGGAAGAAAGGTTTAGAGTTGCTTCCTAGTCGAAAGATGATCAAAGGAGGAAGCTTAGACAAGTTGAATTTTGCCAGGAGTGTGCTGGGAATGCAGACAAAGATATCTTTTGAAGTTGGACTTCATAGATCAGAGAGAGTGCTTGATTATGTGCATACAGATGTTTGGAGATCAGTAGCTACTATTTCCATTGAGAGAGCGAAGTATTTTATTTCCTTTATTAATGACTTTTCTCAAAATTTTTGGATGTATGTGATGAAGGCCAAATCAGAAAGCTTTGAGATGTTTAAAGCTTGGAAAAAGCCAGTTGAGAATCAATCTGGTGGTAAGTTGAAGGTGCTTAGATTTGATAACGACGGTGAATTTGTTGTAAGTGAGAAAGAGAAATGTGTTTGCAAGATGAAGAAGTCACTTTATGGACTTAAGCACTCGCCTAGACAATGGTATAAGAGGTTTGACGCTTTTAAGCTTTCGCTTGGTTTTGATCGTAGTATCAAAGACGCTTATGTGTACTTCAAGCATTTAGAGAGCGATAGTTAGGTCTATTTGCCCTTGTATGTGGATGACATGTTGATTGCTTCCAAGGGTAAAGCTGAAATTGATAATTTGAAGATGAAACTAAAGGTGGAATTTGAGATGAAGGACCTTGGGGAAGCAATGAAGATTTTAGGTATGGAAATCTAAAGAGGTAGAAAACTATGACTTTTGAGGCTCGCTCAAAAGGAATATTATAGGAAGGTGCTTGTTCGGTTTAGCATGGAAGAAGCGAAGACAATTAGTACACCCATGCCTTTGCACATGCAGCTTTCTAATAAATGCTCTTCGATCTTAGAGAAGTACAAAACTTACAAGGAAAATGTGCCATATGCAAGTGCAGTTGGTAGTTTGATGTATGCTTTGCACTAGGCCTGACATTGCACAGACCGTTGGATTTGTTAGTAGATATATGACAAATATAGGAAAGACGCATTGTGAGGTAGTAAAGTATATTTTTAGATATCTTAAAGGAATTCTAAACCATGAGCTTGTTTTTGACGGTCGAGATAGAGATTTTAGCTTGGTAGGATTTTGTGATTCTGACTACATCGACGATGTAGATCAAGGGAAGTCAAACACATGTTATGTGTTTACTCGTTGAGGGATAACTATTAGTTAGAGAGCGAGGTTGTAGACCGTTGTTGCTTTGTCTACTATAAAGGCAGAGTTTATAGCTGCTGTTGAAGCGATTAAGGAGACTATATTTAAGACGGTTGATGTGTGATTTGAGCTTCATGTATGATAGAGTAGAAGTGAATTGTGACAATCATAGTGCTATTCACTTAGCTGAAAATCCGACTTTTAGCTCAAGGACGAAGCATATAGTGGTGAGAAAATCATTCCTTGTCTCAATGAATGAATAGATGCTAATTCGTCTTCAAAAGATTTATATAGAGAAGAATGCAGCAGACATATTCACCAATTTCTTATTTCTTGCAAAGTTCGAATTGCGGGTTAACTGGAAATTTCTGCCTTCGGCCCACGTGCGTGAAGCACCAACCAAGCAGGCACCGAGTTGGAGGGGAAGAGACGATCGAGGGGTAAGCCCCGGCCCTCCGAATGGCGGGTCGAGGGGTAAGTCCCGGCCCTTCGAATCGAGGGGAGTGCCAGGATTCGAAACCGTCTCGACCTCCGAATCGCTGGTCGAAACGGAAATTTCTACCTTCGGCCCACGCGCGTGAAGTGCCAATGAAGTAGGCACTGAGTTGGAGGGGAAGAGACGATCAAGGGATGAGCCTTGGCCCTCCTCCCCCACTCACTCAGCCGTCGATCGTTTTTCCAGTTGGGAGCGTTACGATCGGAACCGTCTCAACCTTCGAATTGCAAGTCAAACTGGAAATTTCTGCCTTCGGCTCACGCTCGTGAAGCGCCAACCAAGCAGACACCAAGTTGGTGGGGAAGGGACGATCGAGGAGTAAGCCCCGGCCCTCCCTCTTCCCCACCCATTCAGTTAGGGCCGTCGATTGTTTTTCCAGTTGGGAGCGCCGCAATCCGAAACAGTCTCGGCATCCGAATCGTAGGTCGAACAGGAAATTTCTACCTTCGGCCAACGCGCGTGAAGCGCTAACCAAGCAGGCACCGAGTTAGAGGGTAATTGGCGAAGAAAGAGGAAAACCCTGATTGGCCGCTCTCTTCAAGTGTTTGCAATTCCTATAGGACGGTCGAGAGGTATTGCCCGATCGTAATATGTCGTAATAATGATTCCTCACTATTACATACACATAAAAGCTTTTGAAGTTATATACTTCAGCATCTATAATCAATTATTTTACAAAAGAAAGCCGATCTTTCATTTACGGATTAAAAAGAACAATCTACTCTTTTCGCTTATAGACAGGAATATGTTATTCTTTTTGCAAAATGAAAATGAAAATGAAATTATTTCCTGCTTTTATTAATTGAAAAGAAAGATGAATTTTCTTTTACAAATGAAAAAGAAGATGAACTTCGTATTTTAAATGAAAAGAAATGCGAATTTTTTTATATAAGTTTTCCAAAAATATACGATTCAATGTTTATGGACAATTTTTTTAATGAAAAAAAATGATATTCCTTTTCAGTTTAAAATGAAGATGAATATTATTTTTTTGGTAAATGAAATAAAAGTATATTTTCTTTCACCGATGAAAGAGATGTGATGTTTCTTTTACAAAATTAGAAGTAAAATTCAGAAGTTCTTTGTTTCTGATTTGAAAATAAGAAAAGTGATATATTTACTGATCGAAAGGAAGATCTATTACAAAATGAATTGAGAGATGTATTTTTCTTTCAGCAATCAGAAAAAAAGATTAAATCCTTTTTGTAAATTGTATATGTTAATTACATAAAAAATTTAACTGCTAATCATCATTCAACGTAAAAAATTCGGTTGTGGATGTGAAAAATAAAATAATCAACCAAATGTGATTTGATCTTCAAATCAACCAAACGTTTTTTGATCACAGATCACACGAACATCAATGTTCTCGTTTAAAAGATGTATAGATTTATCATCACCACCACCATCTTTGCCTTTTTTCCACAAGACCCAGTTAACCAAATGAATTTTCATTTTACATACTTTGAAACTGTTCGTTGCACAATGAAAAAATATTAATAAAGTGAATTGGAAAGATGTATCCCAAGTTTTTAAGAACTGTTTGAATCATCAAACATCTTTCAAAAAAAAAAATTTCTTCTTTCCCTATTTGTTCTATCACGAGTCACATTTATAACTAAATATGATTTTTTAGAATTATTTTTAATATATTTTTCTTTGTTAATTCAGATCTCTCTTTTGTCTTCTTATTTTTAAGCATTAATTCATTTTCTCGTTATTTCGTTGCTTTATCATCATTTTGTGTTCATACGATCTAAGTCTATTTTTACTAATTTTCTTATCTATGGATGTCACTTCTAGTTTCTCTCTTACTCTTTCATATGTAACTTTTTTTTTAAAATTCCAATCATCTCGTTAACATTCTCATTTCTTATATATTTATCTTAATTTCTTATTTTTTAAATACTAACATTATGTTCTATACAGTATAGTTGGTCTAACAATACATTACCCCTTTTAGTGTGTTCGTTATTTTCTTATATAATATGATACTACGTTGTTTTTATTTTATGCAACCCATTTTAGTTTGGTTCTTTATATAATATAATATGATACTACATTGTTTTTATTTCATGCAATCCGTTATACTTCATAAACCAATCCATTTTTAAATTTCATGAGAATGTTTATGACATCAAAAATGAAATCTATTTGAACATGATTTATTTACAATAAAAGATAAAGTAGCATAAACTATCAATTTCAGCTCTACATTCAACATGATAACCCAAATCATATAGTTTAGATTAAAACGAAACTTGAATTATTAAATATATCATATATAAACATCAATATTCTATAGAGATCTAAATCAACATAAATAAAACACAAAATGAAAGAGATCAAATAAGTAATCATAGTGTTGATTTTGTATGAATAACGAGAGCTTCATTATCCCTAAATGGAAGGGATTCAAGTGCTCATCCTAGATTTCATTTCAACACCTTTTGATTTTATAATAAATGGAAGAACAATAAAATAGATCTATTCTATTTGCATAAAATGAAAGAGAATCCTAGTCTACTTACATTAAAAAAAGCCAATCTACTATCATATAATAAAAGTGCATAAAGTAAATTAAAGCACGAAATAAAAAAGCATAAAAGTAAAGAGCATGAAATAAATAGAAAACATTAAAATCAAAGGCAGAAAGAGATATCTAATTTATGATATTGTGACATGATGTTTCATCAAATTCTCCTTTTCATGCTAAGAGATTATATATACATGCTCAAAACCCCAATTCTGCATTGTGAAATACCGATAACACCCCTTTAAGAAGTGTGCTCTTTATGTAACCAAACCCAAAATGACCATGAGGAAGTGTACTCTTCAAATTACCATGAAATGAATATTTAATTCTCCATTTAAAGAGCTTCCTTTAATAATTTGTGGACCATCATGAAATGGGTGTGTGATCCTCATCCATATTTAAAAATAAAGTTTCATTCTTTCCATTTAGGCTTCAAAGATAGAATTGGTTTGTATGAGAATTTATTTGCATCAAAATTCATGTCTATTCTTCTTCTTCATGATTCATTTATATGTTCAAATCCATATAATGAGAAAGTTGAAATTTTGGACTTCAATGGCTAAAAATTAAACAAACATCTGATTAAAATGTGCATTTAATTTTTATCAAAATAAAAAAATGCACAAATAATTTTTTTGGCCCAGAAATGTTAAATGTATGGATGATGTTTAAAAGCAACTTTGAAATTTGGTTAAAAATATGCACAAATACTCCTAATGTAACATTTATTTAAATAAAACAAGATAAAATGTAAGTGTTGAACAATATATTTTTACGTGTTTATTTTCATTACTCTATAGCAAGGTTGTAAAAATTGCTAGGTTGATGCTGGATTGTAAGTATGGATTAGAGATTAATCGTTTAAACGAGGATTAAGCGGAGTTAAGCATTTAGATAACTCGTGTATTTTGGATAATACTTTATTATCCGGTTTAGTATTAATTGATCCATATTGGGAATTTTGGTGTTTTAAATGGGTTTAAAGTAGCCAAGAAGGCAATACTGCATAAAACTAGCGCATAGATGCTTATTAGTGACATGTCAAATAATGCCTAACTATTAACATCCATTTAGATGCTTAGATGAGACGGTAAGTTTTGCCTAGATGGATATGGGCATAT
This sequence comes from Allium fistulosum, assembly GCA_030737815.1. Lineage (NCBI taxonomy): Eukaryota > Viridiplantae > Streptophyta > Magnoliopsida > Asparagales > Amaryllidaceae > Allium > Allium fistulosum. The sequence goes on along the minus strand of CM060908.1, from coordinate 686,699,147 downwards.
GACTAGATGGTAAGCCTCGCTTAGCGCTTAAGAGGGGCCAGACGGAGGCCTAAAAGGATTTATACAGCAGAGCTATATACTATGTGATCTACAACCATCCTCCATCCCCTTAAAGAGCATTGCATTGTTTCTTAAAAATGCCATTATCTTTATCTTTTAGAACAAAATATTGGTAGTTTGTTTAGTAAAATGAAAAGAGAATTTCTATATTTTATATACTAAATTCTCTAAACATTACTTTCATTCATAATGATGATTTTTGTTCTATTACATTCCCTTTCACCTTATTGGTTATTTCTATTTTTTCCACCTCAATTCTTACTGTATATTAATTGGTGTAGAGTAATGTAGGGAGAGAAATGATATTTTAATGCACTTCCATCGCACTTCCATCCTAGCTTCTCTTATCTTTCACATTGTTTTTCTATTTAGTTTTGGGATTGTCAAATGAACAAATAAAAATTGTGTGAAGTTAAAGTATCCTCAACCAAATTACAATGTACATGTTTCATACTATGTTTAAGTAATTAAATACCAATAAACATGTCGAATGCCTAATGGGCATACGTTCAACATTTTATTTTTTTTGAAATTTAAGTTCACATTTTGTAATAAAGAGATATAAGTGGAGTGTAAGCGGTAACATGGAATGTGGTTATCACCTCCTAGAATTAAAATGTATTTTTATCTGTATTTTGATGAATCTCGAGTGATTTCGATGCGAATGCGCTTATAAAGGATTGTCTTAATCTAGCGTTGCCCTATCTACATACCATTACTTGTACTTTTGTAGAAAATATTTTTCTTGTGGTTTGCTGTCTTCAGGAAAACACCAAACACGCTGTTCCAATTAGTTTTGTTATTCTATTGAATATACTGTACACATCCTGCATTTATGCATTTGACTACCAATACCACATACCTAAAAGAATGTGGTTGTACTCGAAAAGGATATATATTTATTATCATCTGCTCTTTTGTAATATACAACGCGGAATGGATTTCTAGATATGTTACATATTCCAAAGAGGATGAAGCTAAACAATGCATTCAACTTGTAGATGGTTTCCTTTTATGTGGCAGTCTTTTGAGGTAATCTTTCATTCTAATTGTTATATTATTTAACGCCAAGCTGAGGAAGAAAAAGAACAGTCTGATTTTATTATTATTTTTATGTCATTCATGTAGAGCATCTTATGGGAAAACAAGATACTGCAATTTATGGCTAATAAATAAAGTGAGTGCCGCCTTCCTTTATTTTTTTTAACAATATTTACATGATATCCATCATATTTTATTTTTTAATTTATTAACTATGATATGTTTCCTATGATAGCCTTGTAAGAATCAAGCTTGTTTATATCTGCATTATGATGTACCTCAACAAGATATATGCACAAAGTTTGATGTAATTTCAGTTTGTACAAGGTATGGGAACTTAATTATCATGCGTTTACAATATATATTTAATGATAATATGATGTTCTTTAACTTTTAAATCTTCACATTTGGGAGGCTTATATGGTTAGACCACAGCTTTGCGTATCTGAATCAAACTTATTCAATGGTTTCAGATATTCTTAAAAGAAAATCAATTTATGCATGCACATATAGATATGCACACACACACACACACATATGTGTTTGTGTGCATGTATGTGTGTGTGAACGCGCGTTTATAGATTCTAGATCCCCTCATCATAATCTCTCTAGAATCCACCCGCTCATTTGACACATCTAGAAATTTTAAAATGAGTAGACTTTGTAGATATTCCTATGAGGATTAAGATCATCTATGCAAAAATGACAATCCGAAACTTCTAAATCATTCGAAACTATAACTCTATATGAGCCACTAAAAATATTTACTTCAACCGTCAATTTGAAACATAGTTTTGAATATGTTAGAAGTTTCAGAAAGTTACAAAATTTGTTATTATGATCTTGCTGGTAATGGGATAATATCTACATAATTTTGTCTCATTTTAGAGCTTTTTTTATACAAAAAGATGGAGGAGGAGATTTTGGAAGGATAAATAAAAGGAACATGTATCCTTCCCCTATACACATACATATATACGTACATGCATACACACACGTACATACGTGCATGCATATATACGTACATACCTACATGCTTACATACGTACACACACAGAAGACCATCTATGCAAAATTTTGAATCATTTTGAAATGTTTAATTCCTTTAAAATTACGTTTCGAATCACGGTTCAATTAAATAGTTTTCAGTGGTTCATACTGGCTTGCGATATCGAAAGGGTTAAACGTTTTAAAATCATTTTAAGTTTTGCATAGACGATCTTGGATATGAATATTTTTAATCTACAAAATTTGCTTTGTTTCGTAAAATAATTTCCAAAAAAAAAGGAGGGAAATTCATAATTAAGGGGATATATACGAGCTAACTCTAATGACAAATATAAGAAGGATTAACATCTGAGGAGGAAGGTCTAATTTGATACTAAAATTTGTATAAAATGCGTTTAATGAAACATAATTAACTATTGAAATTTGAAACATATTTATTTACCAGTGATTAAATTTGAAGGGTTTCAGATGTCCCAGTGTCCACTGTAGCTTCACCTCTGCGTGCCTATATATACATATGCATACAGACACATATGTATATGCTATATAGCTACACCTCTTCATGCATGTATATACATATGCATACAGACACATATGTATATGCTATATAGCTACACCTCTTCATGCATGTATATACATATGCATATACATGTACACACATAAATACACACACGTATATGCTATATCTTAATATCTTATTGCCCTCAAGTGAGAATTAATTAGTCTCTTTCTTCTATTTGTACATTCTACTGTCTTGCCAATCTTTGGTATAAGATTGAACGGTTACCAATAATCCTTTATGTAATCACAATGTGAATAAACTAAAACGGCAACTATCATTCTACAAATATAACTAGATAAAACATTTACCTTGAAACAAATTAACTCTACTAAAAAATATGAGTAAAACCTGAAAGGCCGATATGGCGACAAATATCATCATGAAAAATATAAATTAGATACGAGGATAGCATTTTATTTCCTTTAATTATACACATTATTTTGGTAATTTAAAGACAGATTGTTACAGAAACTTTTGAGAACTTTGTACTGCTTTATGATTTCTCTCTAATATCATTTCTCTTTTGGAAAAATCAGTATTTTTAGAATTTTCATTCATTCTGTTTGTCATAATTGTCCTTGCATCTGTTCAAGTTTTAAAAACATAAAGTAGTATTTGATTTGAAAACAAGTTCTGTGTTTTGCGTTTTCAATATTTGTGTGTGTGAGTGGAGTAGTTGGAACATCCTAGTCAATCCAACAATGAGAAGAAGAGAGGTGAGGGGATAGATTATGATATTTTTCAAAAGATGAAAACACGAAAAAGTCATTTTCAATTTTATATATTAAAACCATTTTCCGAATCGACCATTTTCCACCCACTTCCGCTTTTCTATGTATTTTAAAGTGTACATTGAAAATGCAAAACATAAAACTCAATTTTGAAACCATACACTACCTAAGCTTTTTGTATGTTTCTATTTTGCCAATTTACTTTTGTTCAATAGGGAAGAATCCAAAGGAAAACCTCTTCCAATCCAAAAAAGTGCTGGAAGTTTTTTACCTCCACCAATAGAGAAAACCCTTGTTTCATCAACTCATGTAAGAAAAAATTTAGTTGTATTTTTATGTTCATTAGCTAATTATTTCATATTACCACAATCATATTCAAAAGTATAGCTTGTTTATGCTGCTCTAATCCTTTTTCTACCATGTAGGTTACTCCGCAATATAATAGCGGTAGCGATGAAATATCCAATTCTTCTTCAGGAGATACTTATAGGTAACTATTGTAGTGATTAATTCATATAACTTCTCTTAACTTTTGGAGTTCTATTACTAACCCCTCTCTTGAGGGAAAGTATCTATATCCAAGAACATGCCGATGTTATACCTTAAAAAAAAAACTTGACTTCATGATGAAAGATGGTTGACTGATTAAATGAGTTTCTTGTTAGGCTAATCGTTAGGTAAGCCTATAATAACCTAACTCAACAAAATTTACACATTTAGCAAAAGTTAGCAATCATAATCTATGAATTATGGCTTTAAGCTCGTGTAAATATTTATGTTTTGTCGAGGTAAAGATAAATATATCTACACTACGTATTTGAGATTTTTGCATAAAAGCCATGAGCCATGGTAATAATTGTGCATGTGTATATTTACTTTTCGATTACATTCAAGTATTGCCATTTCATATTATATTTTGCTCTTTTAGAGGCCCTGCTTATGAAGAAGCTTCAAGTACCAACAGCACATCGAACAATTCAACCCAATTACAAAATGGAAGTGAATGCCAACGAACTGGAAAAATAAAAAAGGTTCAAAATATGGAGAACAAGATTGCGCAGGGTAGTCAGAGTTGTACGGAGGCAAGCATTAAAAATAGCACAGCGATGTCAAATGCGGTTGATAATGATAATATAATTGAAGAAGTTAGACGCAATACAGATTTGTTAAATTTAAGCGATGACTGCAAGCATGACTCTCGTCTCCTTAACGTGCAAGCCATGGCTCTTAATACTGCACCAGCTTTTCAAAAAGCGTCTACTTTCTTGGACTCGATTTCAAATAAGTTAACTTCAAAATCTGAAGTTAATACAACTAATGTGCACATAGGAAGCATAGATACTAGCGACGACACCAAGAAAATTGATATAGGTCAGACAGGCGATATAATTTCCTCATTTCCAAGCATCAGAAACAATGATGGCTCTAATATTTTTGAACATAACAGTTCCTCTACCGCATGTCTGAATCCGTTGAGGTTACACAAACCAGGTAATTGATAGATTTAGCATTTATTTATTTTGCAATATAAGAATACAAAAATTATGATTTAGTTGAATGTTGACCTATATTTTTTCCCCTGCTGGAAAACCAGGGTAATCCCTATTCTATGCTGGTGTAATCTAAAACCAGTGCATGCATTTTCAAATTGAATGATTGTATTTTTGCTTAACTATGTGGCGCTCAGTAGATACTTTCTGCAATTTTCACACTTTTTTTTTGGGTATTTTGCTGTAAATTGAGTACTACTTATTTAAGTTGAGTAATGTAAACAGCTTCTGCCATTTCCAAAACAATAGCACCACCACCCAAAACTCCTCCAGGTTTCTACTCTAGTCAGACATACCATTCAATACTCTCTAAGACAGGTAAGTTTCATAGCAGTTGTAAAAGATATATCTGTTATTGTTATTACTTGCGTTCATTCATATACGTATTTATACATGTATAAAGTTAACACTTCACCATATAATTCAGGTAAACTTCCTGCTGTAATTTCATCCAAAAATACAAATACAAGCAACAGTTTCTTCAGCGTGGAGCCTGTAGATTGTGTAAATATGTTATCTAGAAGAAAAAAGGAAAGAGAAGTGCCGTATTTTACACATTCAAATTCCTCGCTTTATGGTTCCAATAATACAAATAATCATGATCAATATCAATATCAGAATCAATATCAGAATGAATCCAATCAAACAAACATTTACCCCAATCAAATGATGATGAATGGAACGAGTTATTATAACAGTCATATTAATATGGATTATGATGCCATAGGCAGAGGACAAGCTGGGAAGACTGTTAACTATGTAAATACTGAAACATCTGCCGCTCATCAACAATTCAATGGACGAGATAACTCCGACTATCAAGCTGCTGATATTAGTCAATTTTATTCATACTATAAGCCTTGGTGAAGAAACATGAATATTCTTCCTTGAATTGTGAGGCCTGTTTTTCTTTTCTTTTAGGGTAATTGTGAATGATTGGTTAAGAATTGAGGGTTATTCCTTGCCTCTTGATTATATATGCATCCGTAGAAACAAAGCTAGGAAATTCTAGTGTTTTGATCTGCAATATAATAGCAATAGAGTTCTCAGTGTAACGTTGAGAAATGTGGTTCTGTGGACAAGTTATACAAAACTATACAAAGTTTACAGAAATGTACGGGCAGTCATGCAATAGTTATTTTGCAGACAGATTTTACACTTTTCCGGAGTTTCAATCTGTTAAATAGCAGTTTGCCTTTTATGATATATATTGTTTCGTTTCAAATGGATAGGTTTTGGCTTAGCCTAAAAATCAGCTTATTTAAGTCGATTTAAACAGGTGTTTGTCTCGGGATAGGAATAGAAAATTAAAATGAAATACAACTCAATTGCCGGGACGGTACAATAAATCTAAGTACATGGGAGCGATGATCGTATAGAGCACCTGTAATGAAGAAGTATTGAATATGTGAATATGTTCACTGGAAATCAAATTTTAGGGTAACACAATAGAATAATTAGTTTAAAACACAGAAAGTAAAAGAATCTATCATTTCATAGGAAAATGATAAATGAAATCTTTTTTTCAACCCAAAAGTTTATCATTTTCATTTAAAATAACATTTTTCTTCAATCTTTTATTTTTAAAACAAATTATTTTGATGTGTTATTCTAAGCTGTGTCGAGAAGCCCAGTTAAAAGTCATGTTTATCTATGCGTGTATGATGTTTACGCTACTAAAGCGGTGAAGGAATCCGTGAGTATTCAATGTGTGATGTTACCCAATATTTGCAAAGTTTTCTATGTTTTTGTTGCATGATCATGCACTGTTTTGGTTATACTCTCGTTCTCCATCATTTCTTCATGAAAAATCACTTGAAGATGTACCATGGGTCAGTCCAACTAATGTTATGTTTATAGCAATTCTTTGCCACTAGTTTCACAACACTTGCATTTCGATTCTTAGAGCACTTTTTCTTCGTATACTGATCCGTTATTTTCCACCTCGATATTAGTACATTCATACATTTTCCATTTCACGAATATGATTTCCACCGTATCCTTTTGAAATATCGAATATATTCTACATCCATCAACTAAATCTCAGCATCGGTCTGCAATCTTTACCATTATCCCCTTTCCGACCACATATCAACAGACCGATATCATTAATTGAATTAAAAGTGTTTTGAACCCCAAAACTTTAGAATTTATAATACACATTCGCTCATTAATCTTTTATTAAATAAAGAGTAAATATTTCTAACTACTAGATGTTCGGCAGTTTGATTTATATTTTGATGTTGTCCCTTGACCCCTACTCGATGGCAAACAATCAATACTTCCATGTTTTCTCTTCTCCAACATCTTCTCTCAGAATGCATTTCAATCATGTTTTTTACTTCCTACTTCCTTTTTCATGGGAAGAAGGTGAACTTCTATAGTCATTCGTAGTTATTCTGTCCTAACTCAATTTACACCAGTAGAAAAATGTTTAGGTTCCATCAAAAATTGCCATGGCAATCTGTACCTCATTGCAAAATCGTCGGCGATTGGTAATTAACTGTATGCGCTTTCGCGACGATCCATAGTAGACTTCGCCCCAACATTCGTTTTACATTTTGTCCAATTTTTTTTGTGTTTTTGGGATGAGACTTGGCAAAAGCATTGATTATTATTATTATTATTACTACTACTGCTGCGAAAAGAACTGTCCTCTTGGAAAGGAGAGCACTTAAAATTTTATTGAAGTAATAAACTATAAACCACATGGTTGACATTACATTAGTTAACAAAAGTGATTTAAAGTATTATTAAGAACATCATCTTTAGGTGTTCAATAAAATATGGGGATATACGATTGCCTAATCTATAATAAGCTAAAAATATAGTTCCAGAGCAACTTGTAGAGCAAGCTCTGATGAAAGAGAAGCTAGGCAGAAGTGACATGCTGACTGAGGATAGAGCAGTAAAAAACTGGAATGCAGAATTAACATGCTAACTGAGGATAGAATCAGGTACCATTGAGGAATTGTAGACTGGTATACGGGCGTGCTGATTGAGAAAGAAGACTGACAGGAAAGAACGAGTTGCATGTAAACACTACATGAAAAAAGGCATTTTCCGACGGTAGAAAATCGTTGGCGGCCGTCGGAAGTCGTAGAAAAATAAAGCGTCAGGGTGCACTGTTTCCGACACATGCGCATGCATTATAGAAAAGAATAAAACACATATTATTATTTCAGATTACCTAACAAACGGTGCAACCTCGGCACAATTTAGAAGAATATAAGTGTGTGCTATATGAAGATCTCTATCGTCTAGCCATATTTCTACACATTTTCCAAAAGGCCGACCATGTTGTCTAAAAATAGATAACATTGCTTGAGAGAACTCTTGTTCGTCGCCTTCGTCATTACGAGGAACACTTTCAAATGATATATTCATATGGTCACTAAAATAGTGAGAGAAAAAGAACGAAGCTTTTTCTTCGATGTAAGATTTACATATCGAACCTTCAACTCGTGTTTTTTGCCTCACTTTTTTCTTCAGATGATTTAGATATTTATGAAAAATTAATTTACATTAACTTCATCTTTCAAATGCAATTAAATTACGTGATAACATATTACATACCTCTCAAATGAATACATCCATCCATATTGGACAGGAAGTCGTGCTTCAGATCGAAGATGAACAGGTAAATGTTCCATTACATTAAAAAAACCTGGCGGAAATATTTTCTCTAATTTGCAGAGCAATATAGAAATATCTACTTCAAGTTTACGTAAACGTTGCACTTTTAAAGTAGTCGAACAAAACTCTTTGTAAAACATACTAAGCTCCGTTACTACCTTCCAAATTTTTAACGGCAGTAGTTCTTTGAACATAACGAGAAATAAATTTTCCATCATTATGTGACAGTCGTGGCTTTTCATTCCGCTCAATCTACCGTTTTTAAAGTCAACACATCTGCGAAGATTTGATGATATCTCATCAGGAAATCTTAACCCTTCCACCTATTTTAACACAACTTTAACTTGATTATTATCTAATTCATAACATGCTTTGGGTTTTTTACTATCATTTGGTTTAATATGAAGCTCAGGACGTTTGCAGCTTGTACAACAACCGTAAACCCAGCTTCAGTGATGTTGTATTTTGACTTCATCGCAATGTATTCTACGATTACTGACAGCTGAGTGCTGCTTTTACAACCATCCCAAATAGGTTTCTTAGCAGCATCTAGTAAATCATAAAAAAAATTGCTTCAATATTTGATTCTTCAACATTTCCATCATCGTCGTCAACTTCAATCATAGGAAACATTGATCGTGCTGCATCTTCGACCATATTTTCTATTCGGGTCGTCGTAACTACTTCGTTAATGACACTTTCAGACTCTACAGAAGTATTTGCTACAACTTCTCCATGCCGATCCCAAACATAATACTCGGGTACGAAACCGTTTTGGCACAAATGAACTTTCACAATATCTAGTAACAAATACTTCAAATGTCTACACCTACTACACGGACAACGAATTTCTGGATCGTTTTCGTTATTACTTAAAGCGAATTCAACAAATACGTTTATACCATTATAAAAATCTTCTTTTATTGAGCCTCTCAGTCCTTTTCTTTGGTACATCCATCTCCTCCGATCAACAAAATAATCAATCATTTATCCTATTTGAGAAAATGAGTCACAAGTTCAAAATTTAATATTTATTTTCAAGAATACAAATTCGAAAAAGATTATTTTCATGGTCGTATAATATTTGAATTTAAAGAACTATTTCACAAATTAAAAAATATTTTCAAATACGACACATTTTATTTTTAATGTATCGATACAAAAAGATATTTTTTTTCCATGGTCACGCATCATACTTCCCATTACAAACACAGTAAGCATTTACATTTCGTATATTACTCCGTCTTAAACGATTCAACAAAATTTCGGCAGCATTTCCATTTTGTTCCCTGCATTGTACACAAATACGTGTACGCAGGAAACAAAAAAGAAAAGTTAGGTCGAAATTTTATGAACCGTTTGAGACGAAGTAGTATACAAAATGTAAATGCTTACTGTGTTCATAACTTGTCCAGTACAGGGACAAATCTAACAAACATTGTACCAGATGAATATAAATGGTCGTTTTTTTGAAAAAAACGACTATTTATATAACGATCATGTACAACACTCGTCAGACGGGGCCAAAAACTCTCTAAGGGACATTGGTTAATTAAATGTGCACATTTTACGAAAAAATACAGTTTTACTAACTATATACACACACAATCACAAATTATACATACTCTTTAAAATTTCACGATAACATATGAAATAGGTATACCATAGGATGCTATAAACCATTATTACGAATTAGCTCTAATTTATCATCTTATGCAAATCTAGATTTAGGGCAAAAATTAGATTTTTGCCCAAATTAAGATATTATACCTGAGATTGAGAACAATAGAGTTTGCTTAGGCAGCCGTGGAGGATCCGGAAGCTCGAAATTGAAGATTGAAAGCTGGTAGGAGGGATTTGGGGGTTTTTGATAAAAAATTTCTTGCTGCAAAATGAGGAAGAAGAAGGCTCGGCTGGGCCTGTAATTCGTGAATTTCCGACGGCTTCCGACGGCCCGTCAGAAGCCGTCGCTACGTGCTGTCGGAATATTAGCCTTTTTTAGTAGTGAAATAACAGTTGAACTACAGAGTGGGAGCTGAAACTGAAGTGAAATGAACAGACTGAACCCATAAGAAAACTGGACTGAAGCTATCCAGAGCTCCGAGTGCTTAATAGCGAGCTTTTGTCTATGAGACTGCATGCATAGAAGCTGTTGCAGACTGGATCAAATTAATTGTAGGGAAGTTCCATATGGACGAGCTGAAGTTGTAGTTTATCTTGGTGTGGGCAGAAAGTGATTGCAACAGGACTGCCTATTGCTGAACTGGGGTAAAACTTGCGGACCAAGCAGGTCTGAATGAGACGATGCAAGCCGAGTTCAACCGAAAAACAAATTGAACAGGTTGACAGGGTTGGCGGCTAGTGCGATAGCGTGAAATTGATGCGTATGCGTAAATGAGCGTCCCCAATACAAGAAGCACCAAGATACATGGACAAGATAAAATGAACGTCCCTGAAATTCATGGAGTGGGCTGAACTGGATACAGGGACGGTGCACACGGAGCATGCTGGGCTGGACTGGATACATGAAGCATACCGGATTTGGTACAAGGATGGTGCACGAGGAGAGGGCATGCACACTAAGTGATGCCATGGTGTTGGAGCTAGTAGGAAGCCAATGAGGTGAAGTTGTTGCAACCAAACCCACCCCTGAGCAACTGCTGAAGCGAAGCAAGGCAAGCCATAGCGAGAATCACTAACCATTACCTAGAAGGAGCACAACACTGTCGTAAGGTGTAGAACTGCCCATGATCCTACCAATTTGTGTGTCTTCTGCATGCACCTATCCAAAGTAAAACTCGTCCAGCGAAAGAATATATAGTAGACGATGAATTTCTATACGAGTTATTAAACAATCGTTAATTTCTTTCAAACCACACCACAACATGTAATAGAGTATATTGAGTCCAGGGTTTTCCAAAGAGACAGAGAAAAGGTAAACCTAAAACAATTCCAATATACACGAGGAAAAGGGATGTTGGTGTTTAAGTTTAGGTCGAAGATATTATAAAGATTATTTATGATATATTGAGAAAAACCACATTCAACGAACAAATAAGTAATGGTTTCGGGACTGTGTTACAAAGGTAGCATGGATCATGGTTGAAGCTGTTAGTTAGTTTAGTATTTAATATAGTAATAATATTTACCTTTTCATGTAACACAATCCACATATGAATTTTTACTTTACGATATGGTTCAAGTGTCCAAAAAAGTTTAAAATAACTTAGGGCTGACGTGTCTGAGAAGAAAAGAAATCTATACATGGATATAGAAGTGTAGCTTTCCTTTTTATCCCAACACCAGACTAGCTTATCGTGATGGTCATCTAGATTAATATATAGTTCAATATTGATTAGACTATGGAACTAGGAAAGCAAGCTCCCAGCAAGGTTTTGGTTAAAGAAAACGTTCCACTTAAAAGCTTTTCTGGGGTCTAAGGTCATTTTTGTTGTTAGAAGCCAATAAAAGTTCAGGAAATCATACTTCAAGATGATCGACGTAGCCTATGGGTCGTTCCAAAAAAGGAAGTTATATCTTCGGAGCGAGTATTAAATTTTAGGCCCAGTTTAAATATGTGAAGTAGATTAGTGATATTTTTCCAGAACACTACAAAAAAACATTGAATTAAAGACTGAAGAATTTAGTCTTTAATCAAACGATTCAGTCTTTATAATGACTTCAAAGACAGATCAAAGACTGAATATGGTAGTCTCTAATTCCCTAGTCCCAAAAATATTCTGAGATTGAAATTTCAGTCTTAAAATTCAAAGACTGCAAATTCGGTCTTAACTACTTTTAAAACTGAAGTTTTAAAACTGAATTTTGGTCTTTGGTCGGTCTTAAGTTATTAAGCATATTTAAAAAAATTACTTTATTTTTAAATTATTAATGTTTTTGAACAAAATCAAATAATTGAACACAAATATATCTGCAGTAATATCATTATGTGAATCACACCCTGATTTATATAATGCAAAGCTATACATGAAAAATATTGTAGTATGATTACATTTTTTTCAATAATAAATAACATGAAGTAAAATACACACTTATTTACCTCTCCATCTTTCCCTCAACTATCATACACACCGTACTCATGAAAGTAAAAAATAATAATAATGGTATACAAAGTCAATTCATCTCACCAATGACCCAAAATCTCTATACAACATACTATTATAATGTCAAACACTGAAGAAGATAACAACACAATCGAAAGAATAACACTAATTAGAACGCAGTTTCAGACCATCTTCTGAAACCGACAATCTGGTCCAGCGTGTCATCTTCACTAGCCGCAACCCCTTGCTCAACATGTCAAAAGAATTAAGGTCATGGCTTAATCGTAAACCAGATCACCAGCAATCCCTACCGTAGCCCCCTTAGTCATCTCCTCTTCCAAATTATTACCCCACAAGCACTGTAAACCCCCTTGCCTCATTATCCACCTCATCAACCCTTATCATCCCCAACTAACCCATCTGATTCCCCACCCAGTTCCGAAACCAACAAGCCCACTGCAGCCAATCTATTCTCCATCGAGCCCAACAACCTTCAGCACTGCCCTTCAATCCTTTAGTACCACCCATACGATCTATTTCCTCAACAAAGTTTTCAAGAGGCAAAAAACTATTAGAAGTGTCCAAGCAAGCAAGAACATCAATGTTCAGAAACAGTAGTAGCCTCCTCAATTACATGAATAGAGTTAGTTACTTCAACAGTGGTTGAACTGAGCGGCAAACAAAAGGGATCAAGACGAATGGGGTCTACTTGCAGCACAGTTGAAGCGATTTTGTTTATTGATTTAATTGACATATCATCGAGCATCTTATCCGCAAAGGCCTGGCTTCGCCACATATGTAACCCTCTAATAAAATTGTTGAAATTGCTGCAAAATAGTTGGAATTTAAGTCAAATTAAGGTCATGGTTTGTGAGGAAGAAGACATGTCAAAAGAATCAAAATTATAAAGGAAAAGATTAAAACTGAAATAAAGGAGTCACTTTCATGTTAAGGAATGGAGCAAGGGACCAAGATGATACAGAGAATATATGGTGAGATCTGGGGTTGAAACTTGGAAAGAGATCTGAGATGGAGATGGATAGAACGAAGAGAGAAAGAGTTCTTTAACATCTGCGTGAGATAGAAACATTAATATAAAAATTAAAGCGTGAGTGAAAATAAAGTAGTGGATAAATGGGAATGTGCGCCAACGGAAATGAGATCATGGACATCATAATTTATCTTTTATTTTAATCTGCAAATTACTTCGTGATCACCAAATTGATAACGTAGATCACTAATTTGATCCGTTGAATATATGATGAAGTCCAATCTGAGTCGTTAAACATTTACATGTATGAATATCAATTTTGGAAATAGAAAAAAGACTGAAATTCAGTATCTAAACAATTTTAAATATTATAAACTGATTATAGACTGAACTTCAGTCTTTAGGTTCTAAAGCTAAAGACTAACACTTTCAGTTTTTAATCCGTCACTTCTTAAAGACCGAAACATTTCAGTCAGTGAATGACAGTCTCTAACATCATGTTTTTTGGTAGTGGAAGAAGGGAACCTATGATTATTGGTTTAATGAAAATTTTAGAGCCATTATATAAAAGTTGCTATTTTTTTCCCACATTGTTGTATCATAGTCAAAAAAAAATTCAATCTATTTACATAGGAGGAAGATGTTTAGGGCTTTTAAATTTGTTATACTTAGTCCGTCTTGGGCTTTAGATTTATACATAGCATCCCAGTAAGTTAAACAATTTAAGTTGGAGCATTCTGAATCCTCTTTTCATAAAATGTTTCTTCTGATGTTATCAATTTTGTCTATCACCCAGTTAGGGAAGCGGTACTAAGACATTCGATAAATCATAATTGCAAAAAGGATTGAATCGATAAGGATTGCACTACCTGCTCTCAATAGGCGATTGGCTTTCCAAAAAGTCTTCTGCTTACTGTATTAATGGTGGTGTTCCAGTCTTTCTTTTTCAGTTTCATTTGTCTAACTGATATACCTAAGTAATCAATAGAGTAAGCCATAGTTTTACAGTTTAGGGTTTTAGCCACGTCAACATTGATATTTGTAGTGTCGTTGATGGTTAATACCGAGATTTTATGGAAATAAATTTGAAAGCGCGAAATCAATTCAAAATTGTATAAAGTTAGTTTAAATGACGCAATATGATGATGATGATAGGAAGAGAATAAAAGAGTTTCATCCTCATATTGAGGCATAAAGACTTAATTGGAAGCAATATCTCTCCCAATTGATGGCAAGATGTTTTTATGTGAGGCTAATTGAATAATTTTGTTAAAAACGCCTACTATTAAGTTAAAGATAAGGGGGGATGGGGGGTCACATTGGCGAAACCCTTTTTTGATTGGATTTTATTACCCTTAGTACCGTAAAATGGACGATACACTAGATTTCTAGATAAGATTGATCCAGGAGATCCACTTTTCAGTGAATCCCCCAGATCTCAAAGTTTCAAGTATAAAATCCTACTCAATTGAGTTGACTGCCTAGGTGAAGTCTATCTTAAGGAGGGTGCATGTAATATTTTCCTTGTAAAATTAATTGGTAAACTTTTAAGCGATGCTACACCCTTCATAATATGCCCACCCTTAATAAAAAGCGATTTGTGATCAATTAAGCTGTACATTTTATTCTTCAATCTATTCGCTTGAACCTTCAAGATTATTTTAGCTGAGCAGTTAGCAACAGAGATAGGTCTAAAGTCTGATAAATCTTTTGGATTTTCTTTTTTAGGGATAAGAATAACGTCAGCAAAATTGAACCTACCTAGCTGAAGAATACCATTGTAAAATTCATTGAAAATGTTCATTATGTCAGTTTTTATAGTGTGCCAATTGTTTTGACAAAAGATCAAGAAGAATCCATTAAGGCCTGGGAATTTTTTGCTAGCCAATCCTTTTGTAGCCATCCAGACTTCCACTTTCGTGAAGCATAAATCTAATTCACAGAGAGAAGGATTCCGGATTGAATATAAAGAAGGCTAGTCTGCCTAAATTCTACGTCCACCTTTTTACCATATATGTTTATATAGTGATTGGTGAACATGTTGTTTAGTTCAATTTTTTCGTTAATCCCTGTTCCATTAAATTTTATTGTTACAATGGTATTATGTCCATCTAAAGTTGGCCATGCAATGGAAATATTTAGTGTTTTTATCCCCTTCTTTGTTCCGTTGTACCTGGAGTGTTGCTTATACATAATTTCTTTTCGATCCATTAATTTATAAGTTCCATTGTACCTGGAGTGTTGTTTCTACATAATTTCTTTTCGATCCATTAATTTATAAGTTCCATTGTATATGGAGTGTTGTTTCTACATAATTTCTTTTCGATCCATTAATTTATAAGTTCCATTTTTAGATTGCATAATTTTACCTTTTCCTTACCATTCAAGTTCATATAATATCTTGTCCTATTTAAGTCTAGTATCTTGTTCCATTATCTTTTCTTTTTTAGTATGCATGTTACTGAATATGTTAATATTCCAATACATCAAATATTTTTATCAACTCTCAAAGTTTAAAAACTAGATTTTTCGCTGGATTGTCGAATACATACGTTGTCCATAGAATTCCATTTCGAGATTACAAGATTTTCAAAGTTATTTTCTTTAAACTACAGTTTTTTCAAATATTAAAGGTCTATTTTTTAGCTGATAACCATGAGATTTGAGCAAGATAGGGCTATGATCCGACATGAGGTTAGCTAGGCCGTGAACTTAGGATAGGGAAAAATTATCTTTTTAATTCTCTTTATAAAAAAACCTGTCCAATATGGCCATCGAGGGGCCTTCTCTACTATTAAACTAGGCGGATTTCCTCCTGATCCTCACTTGTATAAAGTGTTGACTTTCTTTCTCAAAATTTACATTTATTATAAATAAATATACTCAGCTTTGATACTTGATTAAAATTCTGTTTAGCATCATTTTCATTCATCAACAGTGTATATAGTAGATCATATACTATTTTAAAATTGAAATAATATTTATTTATTAATACGAAATCAATGCACGAATGCCATAAATGGTGATAATTCATTCTTTATCTTGGCCTCACTCTCACCTACATGTCTACAGTTCTTATGTTCAGTTGTAAATTAACAAGAACACCCATCTTAGAAAAAGGTAATTAATGTTAATGATCATTAGTAGACTTAATGTGCATGTCTTTCTGTACTGATTGTGGTGAAAGTTTTATTTTGGATTTAGAATCATTTTGCAAGAACTTTGCCAAAAGCTCTTGTTTTTCGCTCTACTAGTGATGAGCTAATTCCAGTTGCATGTTGAAATATTTCATATTATGGAGGTAGTCATGCTTCTTTCTCAGAATAAGAACTTGTGTTGTTGTTTGGATTTTTTGTTATGAGTTCACTATTCTTCAATGCTTATGTGAATTACTTTCTTTCATTTATGTTAGAATTGCTTACCGTTGACTAAAAATTTATCCAACCTCCGAATTAGACTAACGTGCTTATGCTAACAAAAGTTACTTGCTAGTACTAGGCTTAAAAATGGAAAATGAGGAGTAAAATAAGCGAATAATGCAAATGAACTCAAGTTATAAAGTTGTTTGGCCAAGCCTGCCTGCATCCACTATGAAGATTTCTTACTATGTTGGCAACTTACAATTACAAGGAATTACAATACAATAATAAGAAATGTAGCACATAAGCTTACAATACTGCTAGACTTAAAGAGATTTGTGGTTTTTGCTTGTTGGAAATGTTAATTTTGAGCATAAAAATCAATCTTCAACACCTTTTATGTTGTATGGCAAAGGGTATTCATAGCAACCGAAATACTATAGACGATTGTGATTGCATAGTGAATAGATGGGAAACGTACCTGGCCGTAGATGTAGTCGTGTGGGTTGATGGAAAACAGCTGAAAATGTGGTTGGAACCAGTGGTTGACATGCATGCTCGTTGAGACGCTGTACTAGGCACGTTTTTTTGTTTTGAGAAAGGCGGTATGACACACATGAGTGGATGTGCTTCTAGCAGATATGCCACAGTAGTAGGATACTAGGTTGTACTTGTCGTTCTTTAGCACAGTAGTAGGTGTACTAGTTAAGTTTGTGATCTGCAATATCACAAATCTGATATATTATTTTAGAAAATAAAAAATAGAGCAGAGTGAAAGAGAAAGAGAGAGTGAGATTGGATTTTTTTATGAACTGAATTTCCTGGAAAGAGGCTGTCTTTATATAGACCTGAAGGGTTGTGTCTGTTCGAGGTAAATTTGAATTTATTTTGGGCCCGTAATGAGCATAAAACTAGCTCGCTTAAATAAAAAAATTCTATCCAAAAATAAAATTGGACCCAAATCCAATCCTGTCGGTCAAACGATGATGGGGTGAATCCGTGTGTGTTAACATGCATGGTCTTGCTCTTTAACCTAAGTGAAAACATTCGAGTGCCCAAAGGACACATCTCTTGTGAAACCAACATTTAAACTAATAAAATGGGATTATTCAATTCCCATACTCTTTCTCTTCACTTTCTCTTTTCTTCTCCAAAATAAAAAATACGCGCATAAATTTAATAAAATTTCCATAACAGTCTTCCACCAAATTTTAATAAAATTTCTTATCACATGTTGAAGGAAAACTCATGCATTAGTATAGATGTTTCGTTGACTTGAATCTATACATTGTGATAATCACCAAAGCACATCAGGATGGAGTGGTCGTCTAAGCATTGAACCATCAATCTTATGCGATGTACCATATGTCTATCACACACTTGTTCTCTTCCCAATAGATAGTTTTGAAGCTGACACGTGGACTGTAATGACCCGTATTTTACATATCGGAGAATCATAAAATATTTATATTATTTTTATGTAGGGTTGTATGATCCTATAACTTTAGAAAATGACCACTAGAGACATTTTGCATCCTTATAATTTTTATCGGACGACTTTGACCCTAAAAATCTTGTATGGCCTATAACTTTTGATAGGAGCCAAGTTTAGGTCTAAAACCACTTTCATTAGATCGGGATGATAGATTCTCTTTCCGTAGGGTGGCCATAATAGGAAAATGGACTTACCTTTGGGAGTTATGTCTGTTTGAAGTTTCATTTAATTTTGAACAGCTTAATTGGTAATTAACGAGTTAGTGGTTAGGCCCAAAGCCCATTTCGGGGTTAGCATCATGGTGGGGTTGATGGGACTTCTCTCCATCATTACACACATCCGAAAAATAGAGAGAAATCCACCATTAACTACTTCTAAGCCAAAAAGTTGCCCTAAACCCTACTTTAATTAGCCAAATTAAGTCGTTAAGGAGAGATTAGCGTAACTAGCATTTGGATTTGGAGACTTGCTGTTGGAGATCACTTAGATTTGTTATTCATCTTGAGATTTGTGCATCTTTGGATTTGCTTTGTGTTAACAAGAAAAATTGTCAGCACTCCAAAGTAGAAAAGTGAGACTAGCCCATTCAAAAGCACCTTTTGATTCAGTAAAAGTAGTTCAAAACTCTTTCGAAAGGACCTTTCGAAATGGTTGGGATGGTTAGAACTCCTTCGAAACCTCCTTTCGAAATAGGTGCGATGATTTGGAACCCCTTTGAAACCCCCTTTTGAGGTGCTTGAAGTGACTTAAGGTTGGGACATATTGGGTCTAAGGTTTTCAATTGAACCACTAGGTTTCTATTCCTTCGAAAGGTAACCTTTCGATTGACACTGATGCAAGTAAACCGTAGCAAGAAACATAGTGAAGTCATAGATCATTCAATATATTCTGAAACGTTGTATACTTCCTTTAATAATAATTTTCTTGAATTCCAGAAAACTAAGTATGACAAAGAAGTAAAATCTCCAAATTGATTTCAGAATTAGGGTTTATAAATTAAAGAATGAACAAGTGTTGGGTGAATGAAATTGGCTCCCCTAAAACAACACCCCTAGGGTCTTATTTATAGGTTCGGGTTGGACCCTTTCGAATCAGTCCTTTCAACTTAGTCGAAAGGATGCCTTGATGTGCTTTCACTGTTGTTAAATTCAAGGTGCCCTTTTAACTTCACTACTGAATGGAATTTGAGTGCTTATGACTTCGTTGAAAGGTATAGATGCGCCCTCACTTTGTTGTTAATGTGTTGTTGCAAGCTTGGTAGAAGGTATATCTTTTGGGCTTTCAATACCATCGAAAGGTATATCTTTTGGGCTTCGAATGAGTTGGAGCATGGTAGAAGGCTTGAATGTAGAAGGTGGCTTTCGAATGCATTCTTGTTGATTGACGTGGAACCCCCATCCTTTAGTGTTTGAGGAGGCCATATTGAACTCATGTATGCTTTTCTTTATAATTGTAGAAGGTTTCAACCGATTCGAAAGGCTTATTTATGCTTTCGAAGGGGTAGTTTTGGACAAATGTTCTCCTGCGAAAGGTAAATGATGTAGAAACCCACTGTTTTGAAAGGTTGGCGCACATGCGAAAGCTTGTAATCTATTGCCTTCGAAAGGTGCCTTTAACACATTCGAAACATCTCTATGCATGCGGAAGCTACCATTTCGAAAGGTAATTAATTGAAGCGATTGGGTGTCCCTGTTCCCCTTTCGACCTCTTCACAACTGCATTACTCATCCATTTTTTGTAAAAGCATCCCTTCGACTCTTTCGAAAGGTCTTGCTATTACTATCATTCTTTATAGATCCTCCTTCTATATTCTTCAATGTTTCGATCAAGTTGGAGTGGTTTTTCGATGATAACACTTGCCCCCTTAGCGAAGGGATGCTCTTTGACTTTTCAAGTCAACTATTTTGATACCCTACCTTTATTTTATCATAGAAATTTCTTGCCTTTTCATATACTTACATGGATCTTGGCCATTCATTTAAATTTGATCGAACGGTTTGTCCTTTGCATTTGCTTTTCTTATAAATCATGCTTCCTTCTTTCTCTTTTTCATCTACCTGCAACTAAAAAACTCACAGCAAAAATCAAAAATCCCAATTTCTTATTAAATTCCTAATTTCAATAGACACAAGTTCAAATTTAAGGTATGCATCTATTGTTTATATTCAATTTTAATTCTAAATTTTTAGGGTTTGAATTTGCATTACTGTTCCAATTTTTTGAAATTGAATTGAGTTCATCATTCATATAAATGACCTTTAGATTTATTTTTATGCTTATTTCAATTAGTTTATGATATCAATTTTGGGTTTGAACTTGAATTCGTTAAATTTTAGGTTATTTGCCAATGTTGTATGTGAATTCAGGTTCGATTTCTATTGCGCTCAATTCTAATTAGTTCGAGAGATTTTTTTGTCGATTTTGATTAATCTATGGAACTAGTTATGGTCCGAGCTTGAATTTGCTAAAGTTATGGTTTTCATTGTTGTTGGATGCGAGTTCAAGCTCGAATCAATATTGTTGTCAGCTCCTAAGAAGTGTTGGGTTGACAATGAATCAGGAAGGAATTCCCTTCTGGTAACTTCGAAGAGAAAGCTGAGTCATGTACATCAATAAAATAATATTACAACTTAATTTTCCAACCCTTTCAAAAGGGGTTAATGAGACTAACCCCACTCCATTTTCTAACCCCTTTCGAGGGAGTCGAAAGGAAGTCAAGTATCCGCTTTAAATGGATCCTTTTGAAGGGATTGATGTTTTTTCCATGAGATCGACTTCTTCGAAAGCTATAATATGTTTCGATGTATTCTAACACCTTTCGAATAAGTCATCTTGAGGGGTTTAATCTAATGGCTACATAGTGCATCTCTTTGAAAGCCCAATTCTCTTCGAAACTGTTCGGGACTCAAAACATATAAATGGTGGATTTAATTTGCTATAGAACTTTACTTTAGACAAATAATGCATAGTTTTAGTTTATCTCGGAGGATACTTTAGATTGAGAATTAATGTCCCTCATTCTAAATTGAATTAAAAATAAAAAATTTGCTATTGTCGAAACCCTTAACTAACCTTTCGACTTAGTCAAAACTTCACAGTTTAAACAACTATATTTGTTTCTATTATCCCAACTTAGTGTTAATGCCTTTACAGCTCTGCTATATCCTTTCAACTTATTCGAAACTCACAATAGGTAATTAGAGTGTTACTATCATCACTTCTCCATATAAAAATTTATGAAACATCTTAAATGCTTTTTCACTAGTGTCAATGTCCCTTTGTTTCAAATTCTTTCAACCTAATTGAAATATGATGTTTCGACAAAGTATGTACCCAAATTGGTATGTGTAGATAGTTGCACTTATTAATGATAAAAACTCTTTCCTGGGCTTTCGACATTGTTGAAGGGTGTGTTTAGGTGCCTGGATTCCATCCTTCCTTTCGACACTGTCGAAAGCTCAATGAATTTCATAATTTTCATTAACTTCAATCCCCTTTCGAAGGCATGAAACCATATATTATGGTGGATATTTAAACCGTTGTAGTAGGCTTTTGATACCTTCGAAAGGCGTTGATAATGGAATAAACCATAACTTTAACGAAATTATTTCACCTGGCAGGATCATGGATTTGAAATAGACTTCTAAGAAACCTGAAAAGTGTGTAGCTTCAGAATTAGAGTGTTCTCTAAAGAAGG
This sequence comes from Allium fistulosum, assembly GCA_030737815.1. Taxonomy (NCBI): domain Eukaryota; kingdom Viridiplantae; phylum Streptophyta; class Magnoliopsida; order Asparagales; family Amaryllidaceae; genus Allium; species Allium fistulosum. Next base: position 686,676,953 of record CM060908.1, on the reverse strand, counting down.
TCGAAGCAGTTTCGAGGCATTCTCTTATAGCCACTCAAGATGAAGTTGTTGCGATCCTTAACTACTTTGGGATCACAGAAGTTGAATCCATTCCTTCCAGTGAAAATGACACTATCCAGAGTCCTCTTGAGGGTTATTTTGCTTACACTGCCATCCATATCTGGCATGGCGGTTTTAATTCGATTCCCCGATTTCTTGTCAAGATTCTTGAGTCACCGTGGCATAGCTCCGATTCAATTGTCACCAAATTTCTACACATATCTTGTCTCTTTAGAGCTCATGGGTTTAGAGTCAATCCTTCCTTCATTAAGTGCCGAAGTTCTAAATTATCTGGTACGTCTAGTCAAGCTCAGCAACTTGAATAGCTAAATTTTTAGAGCTAACCCACACAAAAAATTAATTTCTGAGGGGGTAAACAAGTTTAGAGATTGGGAGACACAATTCTTCTACATCAAATGTTTTCCAAATATTAGTGGAGTTTTCTCTTCTCCTCGTAAGTCGATCATTATTTTCATTTTCATTGAATTATCTTCTTTTTTGATAAATTACGTTTTCTTATTTGGTCCTGCTCTTAAAAATCTCGACGACGAGGGGAAGAAAATCGTGAAGTTGTTAACTGCTGCTTCGGGTATCATTGGGAATAGCTTACATTATTAATGCCAAGCAATCTTCAAAAACATTCCCTCCTCCCAGCAGGTCAGAGGGTTCTTGGACAACCCTCTCTTGCCCAACACACTTCTAAGAGCAAGCGCTTCCTTTCTCCAGGTAATCCTAAAAAATTTCTCCTATGTCTTCAATTTGTCCAGATCAACCTGGTAAGCTTAAATGTAACATTTTTAATTTACCGTCGTGTTACTCCTTAGATTGTTTTATTAACTTATGCTTTTTGGATTTTAGCAATTGCTCCTCCGGCTGAATTAATCATAAGAGATCCAGTCCTTCCAACTTTTGAATCCAGCGCTTCAGCTTTGACCTAGGCCATTGCTAGGTTGAGGATGATTGCTAAAAAAAATTGAGCAAGATGACTGCAGCAGGTCCTTCTCTCAAGAAAACTAAAATTGCTGATGTCCAGTCTTTTCTTCCTCCAAAGGAAGGTGAATCTGTTGATGTGGCCAAAACTCTAGAGGGTCCTACTCTTGAGGTCCCTATTGACCAATCCAAAATAACTCTTTCTAAGGACGACCTCATGTCCCGCATCGTTGTGTCTGATTCTCCTAGTGTCATCGAATAGATGCAAAAGGATTTAGGCACTCCAACTCCTCCCCAGGAGTTGAATCCTCCTAGACCTACATCGCCGACGCCTTCCAATGATTTCGAGGAGATTGTACAGTCAATCATGAATTCTTCATCATTCACTTCCATTCATCCACCTTCTCTGTACCTGACCCGACAAAACATTGTCGATCTCTAATTGAGCAACAACTTCTGGTACGTTTCATATTACTTGACCTTCTTATTACTATTTTCTTACTAAATTTTGACTCGTGTCGTACTTTTCCTTTCACATTTCTAAAAGCTGGTACTCCCTCCAGGAAAGTGCTTCAAAGTCTTCCGCTGAGACGTCTAAGCTTCAAGAAGAAGTCTCAACTATGAATAACCATATAACTTCCCTCTCAACTGCTAAAGATAAAACAGTGAGGGAACAAGAAAGGTTGAGCGCTTCCCTTGCTCAAGAGGAATCCACCATTTTCAAGGAGAGGAAGGCAAAACAAGTCCTAGCCGATGAGAATTTGGCTTTAAAAATGACCCTAAAAGAATAGGAGGAAGGAAAGGCCTGGATGATGGCTAAACAATCTTCTCTCAAAAAGAAATGCACTCTTTTCAAGAAGAGGTTGGAGAAGAAGAAAAATTCTTAAGTATGGCCATCAAAACCATTTCCGAGACCAAACAAAAGGTGTCACAATTTTTGAGCACTTCTCTTAATGACATCATTGTGAATTCTTATGAGGACGCTCTCATGCTGGCTTATTATGACAATATCGAGAAGTATCCAGACTTAAGCTTCCCCTCACTCGATCCTGCATTGGTCAAAAGATTCATGGATAAAATCAAAGAAATGGAGCAAGGGATCGAGGTTCGAGAGAGAGAGGAAATTGATGCCGCTAAACTCTTATCTTTCAAAGTCCCTTCCATAGAAGGTGATTCTGACTCGGATGAGAAGGAAGATGATGAGGATGACAAAGTCGTCGTTGAGGAAGGCGATAACGATAACGATAATGACGATGATAACCCTGACAATGAGGATAGAGGTCAGGGTTCTGGCGGTAGCGGAGGTGATCATGACAATTCTCATGGAGGGGATGGCGATGATATTCTTGGGGCTTCAGAAAAGGTCATTCCCGATCCTAGTGGCCATGAAGCAAGCCAAACCGAACTTCCTAAATCTTCCGATCTCCATGAAAAGGCCGCTAATATTGATGTTGAAGAACAAAGAGGGAAAAAGCAGACCCCACAAACTTCAGTTCATGTCTCTTAGGTATGGGATTCTTTATCTAAATGGCTTTCACTTCCAAGACAACAGTAGCTGATATTTTTCTATTTTAGATAAAGAAGAAATCCATTCAACTTTATAAAACAAAGTTTGAAAGAAAAAAACGGAAATATATAGCTTGTATAGGGAGTTAAATAAACAATTAAAAGAACATAATGCACTTTCCGACAAGTATTATAAGCTTAATAAGAGTGCCACAAGGTTAGCGTCCTTTAAAGATCAAGAAGCTGCCCCCTGACTGAAAAAGGCGCACCTTCGATATGACAAGGTCTTGGAAGAGAACCGAGAATTAATAACACTCTTTTGGATGTTGATGAAGATAGGGATATCCTAGTAGACTTCCTATACAAAGCTTATTACAAACACCCAATTGTAGATTTTTCTTACTTTGGTGATTTTAGCGGGGTCTACTTAGACGTCTACATAGGAGATATTTAGATGAATTTGGATAAGATCCACATCCGGGGGCTTATTGGAATTTACCGCGAGTCAAATCAATCCCTCGTGAATTGCCTTTTGAAAAACTCAAATATTACCAGGATAAATTCATTTCCAAGTTATTAAAAAAATCAGTTTTGTACGAATCAGATGAACATTTGTAATTATGTAATAATATTGATTTGTGAATTTTCCATATTATTTTCCTTTTATACTTGGTCGTATGTTATTACGTTATTACAGAATAATTGTCTCTCAGGCAATCTTGTTTCTAGAGATTATTTAGGTAGATATGTCAAATTAAGACAAGATTATTTAGAAAAGGCCCTGCTCTAGAAACCCTCAAAATTGGCTAGATATTGCTTTCTTAGAGATCTACAGAAGCTTTATATGCAACATCCCCACCTTCGTTTTGATTTTCTTAGTGAAGAAAAGGAAAGACTTCTTAAGGAAATCTGAACATATCATACCAAATTAATATGCGGTCGTGATAGTCCTCTTCCCGGAGAATGGGATTATAGAAAATATCCTCCAGCTATTACCCCAGAAGGATTTAATGCCCCTTTTGATTCCACAATTACTCTTTCAGCTAATTCTTTGAACAAAGTTAAAAATACTATTTCCCGGGTTTAAGTGTAATAAAATAAGTATTTGATTATTACAATGAGATTTTGCCTTTTGTTTTACTTTTCCTTGAGTTGTAACTTCTATTATTGTGATAAAAGGAATTGGTAATTTGAGTATTAACTTTGTTTTTTGTTCGTTTAAATAGGAGTTACAGTTATCTACCACGCCGCTCTCATTAGATTCATTATCTCGTTTCACCAGCATCAGAATAGGTTGGTAGCGGATATTGAAAAGAGAAGCCTCCTTAAAGATTCATTATCTTTAAGGCAACACTGATGCATTGGAATAGCGTAGGAAATTTTTTCTCCAGAAGACGATTGTTAGGGACCTTAATAATCATATCACTAGTCTTGAAGCAGACATCAAAAGTAAAGATGAAACAATTTCTCAATTAAGACGTCAAATTAAATCAAGCCCTTCAATCGACTTTGATCAAGAAATGCCTAAGCTTCTCCAACAAATAGGCAATTTGGAGATAAAATTAAAAGATAGTCAAGCCCAGTGCAAATCCCTGAAATTTTTTATGGGAGGTGAATTTAAAATATCAATTTACCAACTTCTCCAATCACCACATCAGTTGTGAAATCAACAAGGTCATCATCTCTAGTTATTCAAAAATTTCTGGCCATGACTAATCCTCCCCTAGGTTTAGATGAGAAGGCAGTAGGTGAATGGTGCAGGAAGATCAAATTTGAAATGATGAGATATTTTAACGACCAACAGAAAGTGAGATATTCACAGCGCATTAATGAGTATGCAGCTAGAATTCAAAAACTTGAACATGAAAAATATCTTCTTCGAAAGCATATTGCCGATTTAGAAAGGCAAAATAAGACCCTTAAAGGTGCCAACAAAGCTTTCAACCATGCTTTGAAGCCTCATATTGGATCCATTGATGATGCAAATGAAATTTAGAAGAAGGAAAAGAAGCTTCAACAAATTCTTTGTATAGCGATTCACCATATTGTCGATCCTTTAATTGCTGAGAGTCTAAATAAGGATTTATGATACATACACTTGTACTATATACTTGTATATAATTTTATAAATCATGTAAATTATGTAAATATCACCTGGTTTGTAGCCTTTCTTGTTTTTACAATGTTGTTCCTGAATCTGCTTCCTGATAACTTTAACTATGGTTTTTATATTTATCGACCTATTCAGTCTTCATTGTTGATCTTGTTTTCCTGAAAAGTACAAAGTAGACAACATTTCTTACCATTAATTTGAAATCTATCCAAGAATATATTTGGTAGTTCTTTATACTATTAGCAATAGCATGAGGAATCCTGCTAATTCCAAAAATCTAAGAAATGGAAGTTAACAGATCATCATGTGAATATAATAAGTGAAGAGAAATTCCATGGTTAGAAACGAATAGGAGTCTTGAGATCCAACTTTGGTCATGATAAGAGAAGATCAGAAATCTGATTCTAGTTATATTAATAGAAGACTAGAAATCTAATTATGGAATTTAATAATGGAAGGCCAGAAATCCAAATCTAGCATTGATAATGGAAGTTTAGAAATCCTCTTTGGAAATCAGTCGAAGGTTGTAGATCCTTATTTGAGCCTTTTGTTTTGCACCATTCATTGGGTTTTGATTCCTTTGACATGTGCCATCTTTTAGGCTCCTATGTTGTCATTGTTTAGTGTGCCGCTTCTTGGGCTTGGTCGTCTTAGTCCGTTGTTATCTGGTGCGCTTGGTTAGCTTATCCACAAGCAGGACCCAAGGACTTATCCAACCTCCCTCCAAGATGTGCTCCAGCCAGGCCTTATAGGCAGGATTGAAGGTTTGTGCGGTGCCTTGGCTAAGCCATAGTGTGGCAGGACCAAGGACTTACTCCATCCTCCCTCCAAGAGGTGGTCCAGCCAGGTCATAGCGTGGTGGGACTGAAGGCTTGTTCGGTGCCTTGACCAGGCCATAGCGTGGCGGGACCAAGGGCTTACTCCATCCCCCCTCCAAGGGGCGCCTTGATCTGGCCATAGCGTGGCACGATCAAGGGCTTGTTGGTGCTTTAACTTGGCCATAGCATGGCTTAGATAAAGGCTTACTCTAACCTTCCTCCAGGAGGTGCTTTGACCTGGCCAACTTAGCGCGGACAAAGGCTTCGACCGTTTAAGGTAATTTCCAAGTTTAAGGAGAATTCTACTTCCAACCATGTAGATTTTTCTTAGAAAAGTGGCGCTTTATTGAATTCAATTAAGATCACTTTACAAATCCATTGATTTTTCCCTGTCTAAAAAAGTTGATCACCATTCCTTCAAGTGCTCACATTAATTTGTTTCATGCCCATTCATCATGTGATAGTGACAATAGGATCCTTCCCGATTCCTTCCATATTTGGGCTTTTTCTTTGTGGATGGCCAATAGTTGAGTTCCTCCTTGGTTAGTAAATAAACATTCTCAATCGATGTAGTCTGATTGCATTCCTTAGGGAGTCTTGATTTGAAGCTCGTCTTTTGAGGTTGATTTCTAGATTTCTTATTGCTTGATTCAAGAACTTCAACCTCAACGACCAATTTCCTTTTCAAAAACTTTTAAGGCTCATATGTAGGTAATGTTCCGCTTGTCGCTTGATGCCATTTTTGTGCAAAGGTATATAATCAGCCATTATCCCTTTTTCAAAGATAGTAGCTCTGGTATAGAATTGAATTGTCTTCTTCATTTGATCAAACAAATTATTACTCTTATCTTTTGTTCCCCCTAAAGCAAATATGGGTGTAGGGCCAATGTGAAAGGGGTTTAAGCTCCATTTATCTAGATTATAAGATTCAGCCTTCTTTTTCTTGATGATTCTTAAAGCCTCTAACCTTAACATTTGCTCTTCATATAGTTTAGAATCTTTAATAGTTCCATGGGAGAATCCAATTAAGTGTGGCTTTGAGGATCCTTGTTCAGACTTTTTAATTTTTCTAAGCATGGTGCTGTAAGGTCTAAGGTAAGCCTGGAATAGAATAAGTTAGAGGAAAATAAAGTTGGGAATTCAACGAGGTCGAAGGTTCAAGCCCTCCTTCTAGCACCAAAAATGTTAACAAGAAAACTTGTCAACACCCCAAAGTAGAAAAGTGAGACTAGCCCCTTCAAAAGCACCTTTCGATTCGGTAAAAGTAGTCCAGAACTCTTTCGAAAGGACCTTTTGAAATGGATGGGATGGTTAGAACTCCTTCGAAACCTCCTTTCGAACTAGTTGCAATGATTTGGAACCCCTTCGAAACCCCCTTTTGAGGTGGTTGAAGTTACTTAAGGTTGGTACTTATTGGATCTAAGGTTTTCAATTGAATCACTGAGTTTCTACTGCTTCAAAAGGTAACCTTTCGATTGACACTGATGCAAGTAAACCATAGCAAGAAACATAGTGAAGTCACAGATCATTCAATATATTTAGAAATGCCGTATACTTCCTTTAATAATAACTTTCTTGAATTCCAGAAAACTAAGAATTACAAAGAAGTAAATCCCCAACTTGATTTCAAAATTACGGTTTACAAATTTAAGAATGAACAAGTGTTGGGTGAATGAAATCAGCTCCCCTAAAACAACACCCCTAGGTCTTATTTATAGGTGCGGGTTGGATCCTTTCGAATCAGTCCTTTCGACTTAGTCGAAAGGGTGCCTTGATGTGCTTTTGCTACTGTTAAATTCAGGATGTCCTTCTAACTTCACTTTTGAATGGAATTTGAGTGCTTTCGACTTCATTGAAAAGTATACATGCGCCCTCACTTTGTTGTTGATGCGCTGTTGCAAGCAGGGAAGGATGTGGGATTTCGATATTGTCGAAAGGTATATCTTTGGGCTTCGAATGAGTTGGAGCATGGTAGAAGGATTGAATGTGGAAGGTGGCTTTCGAATGCATTCTTGTTGATTGACGTGGAACCCCCATCCTTTGTTGTTTGAGGAGGCCATATTGAACTCATGTACGTTTTCCTTTATAATTGTAGATGGTTTTAACCAGTTCGAAAGGCTTATCTATGATTTCGAAGGGGTAGTTTTGGACAAATGTTCTCCTGCGGAAGTTAAATGGTGTCAAAACCCACTGTTTCGAAAGGTATGGCGCACATGCAGAAGCTTGTAATCTATTGCCTTCGAAAGGTGCCTTTAACATATTCGAAACACCTTTATGCATGCGGAAGTATCCATTTCGAAAGGTAATTAATTGAAGTGATTGGGTGTCCCTGTTCCCTTTTCGACCTCTTCGCAAGTGCATTACTCATCCAATTTTTGCAAAAGCATCCCTTCGACTCTTTCAAAAGGTCTTTCTATTACTATCATTCTTTATAGATCCTCCTTCTGTATTTTCAAGGTTTCGATCAAGTTGGAGTGGTTTTTTCATGATAACACTTTGGATTTAGATAAGTGGTTAGGACCTCTCACTTTGTAATTAATTAATAAACACCTTAAAATGATATTTTAAAATGATTTCTAAACTCTAAAGTATGTTTTAAACACTCTTTAATCACATATGTAAATTTCAAACAGTTTGGAAAAGATTTGTGAAATTCGCGTCCTTATGGATCTCCTTGTTCTTATGGATTTTCTTATTTAGATTTAGGCTATAAAATGAATGTTTCATCTATGCTTATAGGGATATATTATATTTAATGTATGCTATATGTATGATGTTTGAATGGTTTAAAACGTCGATCAAATGACGATTTAGTTTTAGGAACAAGTCATGGATTAATGATGACCCATGAAGGTCAAATCGTCCAAATAACTTGTGATCCATAGGGTAAGTCAAGGAGAATACCCTAAAGCTAGAATTCAAGTTCCAAGTCATTTGAAGTTCGTTTGCTCGAGTTATGGGCAAAAGAAGATGGTTCAGTGTTGACAGATCGATAGAGGAACACTCCAAGCCTTAGATGAGTTTTCTTCGAGCCTTGGAGGGGTTTACTTCAGGTTGCTTGTGTAAGTGTATGGATCACGAGTGGTAGTTGGAGAGAGTTTCAAGTGCGGGATCAGTAGGAGTTGCTTCGAGTCAAATGGAGGATGGCTTCGGGTCTCACTTCGAGTCACTTGCACATTCACTTAAAGCTACACTTCAGGAAGTAAAAAACGTTCAAGGGTTGGTTCGGTGATGGCTATGGATTGGTGATAAGCACAGATTGGTGATTGCTATGGTTTGATGATGGGATATGGATCGGTGATAGGCATGGATCGGTGATGTCTATGGCTCGATGATGGGCATGGATCGGTGATGGGCTATGGATCGGTGATTACTATGGTTTGGTGATATGCATGGTTCGATGATGGGCTATGGTTCGGTGATGGGCATGGGTTTGGTGATGAGGAGTTAAAGTTGCCTTAAGTGTTCATGAAGTCACTTTAGGACTTGTTTCGGGCTAGGGGAGTAGGAACTCCGGGACCTACTTTGAGCTATAAGTGGGCAACTCAGCACGTGGAGTGTGCTTCAAGTCATACTCCCACTTTTTTGAGCTAAGGCCCGGGCCGATACCGAACTATGGTGTTCAATGATGATTTTCGACGACGACGATGCGTGATTCGACGATGATGATTCTGCGTTGGGAAGTGATGGCTTCAACGATGAATAGCTATACTTCGAGATGCAAAGTAGGTGACTACAAGTTGGACTGAAGGAACTGTTGGAGGAAAGTTACATAATGAAAGATGATATTCTATAACTAATGATGGTTGTCTAGAATAGTTCCTAACTTCAACGACTTCCTACGGGAGTTGTAAGGACAGTTCCAGGATGAGCTCCGTAAAACGGATGGTGCATGTAAAGGGATCATGATACTCGGGGTTTCAACGGGTACTCATGCAGCAAGGGTATATGATGGTGCCATCAGAGTCCATTAATGTTTGGACCTGGATCACATATGCTACTAGAGTCCGTTGATGTTAGGACCTAGTAAAGAGGAGGAGAGTTCGTTGACGTTAGAACCTACCTTACCCTGTACTATCAGACGGGAGGTCGAGTTCCTAATCTACTGAGTGGCATGGATTTGAGTACCAAGGAACCAGGATGTTGAGTAGTCCTTGACAAGACGGTCAGTCGAGTTATCATGTATTCAACACATTGAGTAAGTGAACGTGAGGATGGATGATGGATGTTATGTTTTCTTTGGTTGCTTATCTTCCTAGGGATGTCACATGACATAGATTCCATCGTTGTAGATATTTAGACACCTGTTAGTACTACGATGTATAGTATACCATGATGATTACGCTGTAGAATAACATATATTATGTGTTATGTGCTAACTCTGTGGATGCAATGACAGATCATGTAAGATTTTCCACAGTATATGTCCTAGTAAATTGATTTTATAGTATTTGAGATTTTCTACCGCTCACAGCAGACCGTTTTCTGACTGGGATTTTATAATGTGATATCCCGAAATTTCGAGCAATATCAATTTAATAATCTATATTAAATATTAAATTGATTTGATAATAATTGTTAATAAGATTTGAATTGATTTGATAATTTTCTTTTAAATAAATATTTAACTGATAATTTATCTTTTAAAAGCTAATAAATTGTTTTCTATTTGTTTATATATATATATTTGTATATATTGTAAATAGTCAAGGTCTGTTTTAAATTTTAATAAATAAGGATATGTTTTCAAACTCTAATCTTTTTGGTAATTTTGAAATTTGATTAAATTCAATATTAAATAAATAATCATATAGCTTTAATATACTCAAGATAAAAGTTTAAATTGTTTAAATGATTTTAGCTTAAATTTAAATTAAACAAAAGGTTTGTTGTTCTTTTCAGAGTATAGCTTGATAGAAATAAGTAATAAAGTGATAATTTCTTTTATGAATTATTTTAATGTAATAATGAGCTTTATTTATAATATAATGTCTATACAAGTAGATTTTTATTATAAATAATTTTTTTATATATATATTAAAAGAAATTATGGTTTTTAAATTTATATAAATCTCTCATAAAAATAATATATAGATAATAAAATATACCTTATAAATATTTAAAGTAAGTATAAAATAAAATAATAATAGGTAATTATATATTTGATAGTTTGAGTTTTTAAAATAAAAATAAACACACTTATGTTAGAGATAGAAACAAATATGCAAGCTAACATAATACAATAACCATAACAACCTCTAAACTAAAAACTTAAGTAAAATTCTAGAGTTGTATAATCTTTAGAAATCTATTTGCAGGCTAGAGAGAAATCATACTAGTACAAGATAATAAGATAAGGCAAGTAAATAATATACACTATAGCAAAATATATATTAGCAGGCAGGAAATCATTTCAATGCATACGAATAGGAATGGGAAAGTATGCTAAGCATTTAAGTTAAACAAATAAACATATGTAAGTTTTGTACCTAAAAGAATAAAGAATGGCTGTTGTAGACTTGATATGGAGCAAGGCATTAAATGCCATCACCTATAGTACACGAGACATCTCATTTCAGCCCCTTTATAAAAAAAATCTCTGATTATTTGTACTAGCTAGGATTATTTTTGTGTAAAAATTCAACTATCAAAGCTCTAAATACTTGTGTTCTATTTAGCAAACTTCTTTTCATCTTCGTTCACTTAAACAAATATACAAACCTGGAGACTGAAATCAACTAAGCCTAGCACTTCAGTTTCAAATTTAAAATGAAAGCATCTCAACTATAACAAGATTTCCAGATCAATTCATGTTCAAGTTTTAAAGCCAGTTCAAAGTTTTCAGGGATCAAAACTAAAATGTATGCAAGTTTTCACATTCCAGTTCAAGCTTTCCTCTTTTCAAACAAAAGAACAAGCTTTCTGTTTTAAAAAGTCAGGTGAGTAAACTTTTAAACTAAACTTAATAACTTGTGAAGTATGTGTTAATGTTTGTTTATATGTATGTGTATGTGCAATGCTTTGTGAATTTATGTAAGTGTGCATATCTGTAGTTTTTAAACATCTCAGATCTTAGTTTCAACCCTCTGCCTTGAAACTGTAAACATGAGACCCTTTAGTTTTGATGCATATGACATATGGTTATAGTAATCTGGTGATGTATGCTTGAGAATATGTTGGTATGATGGTTTTTAAGCATCTGTAAACTTGTGAGTATGTTTAGATAATTCTTGTGACCATCTCTGTTTTAAAATTCCAGAAATTTAAACTTAGATTTAACTTCAAAATACTTCACACTCTAATCCTCTTAGGCCTCAGTATTTAAAACAAAGTTTGTTGTTTTAATCTAAACTAAGCTTTAAAAATATTTGCAAGAATTATAGATAGAAATATTATCTGGGAAAAATGAAAACACAGAGGAGTTCGAGAATATGTAAAAATCAAACATTGAAATTTGTTGATATAATTATATATCTGAAATCGTCTATGGAAGATAGGATTTTTAATAACAAATTTACAATTTTTAATGTAATATTGAATGTGTTATGTGGTGATGTCTGGAATTCGAGTTTTTGGGTTTCTCTGGTGATCTAGTTGATCTGGGAGGTGGTAGTTCTTTCTGGAGGTGGAAGGACGATCGGGGATATCGACAAAATTTTCTGATGATGGTTCATGTTAGTGGGGAGGTGGTGATTGTCTTTTGAAGTTAGGAACCCTAGTTTAGCTAGGCTAGATAAAATCGATAACCGTGGCTCCTATTGTTGATCGAGTTCGACAAGGGTTTGGGAGATGGAAGTTGACGTGTAGAGGAAGTCGAGGCCGGAGGGGTTGACTTTCAGGTAGTCGGAGCTGTGGGCACGGCGTGTTGCCAGGTTTGAGCGAGTTCATGTTGATGGGTTCCAGGCTTTGGGAAGTAGGCGTTTGATTGTGATTCCTAGGGGTTGGACGCGATTTGATGATCAGGGTGAGTTGCGTAGTCGAACTCTGATATGTTGCGATCATCGTTAATGATCAATGGCGGCCGGAGCCACCATGCATATGCATGGTGCATGTGCGGTTTAGGTGGAACATTGGTTTGAGCAGGTAGGATAGTCTGGAGTTTTTCTCGAGTAGGATGGGTTTTATCTCGAAGCAGGCTGGTGTTCGACTCGAAGCTATTGGGGTAGACTCGGGTTATTTTGGTTGTTTCCAGTTTTGAAAGCCTGTAAGGTTTTAAAGTTTTAAATTTAAAAGCAGGGTTTTAAAAACAGAGTTTAAAACCAGAATTTAAGAGATGGATTCAAATTGACTTTTATCTCCATAGTTTTAAATAAAAATAAGTTTTATTAAAATAAAATGTTTTAACAACTTTAAAATGTTCAAAGTATATTTTAAAGTGTGTTAAATTTTGCTAAGTTAAATTTTGTATTTAGTTTGAATCTAAAATTTGAAATGAGAATTTGATCATTAATAAGAAATTTTTTTATCCTTAAATAAATGAGGATTTATGGATGTGTAAGATAATTAAAATAAATAATGAACTAATTTAAATAATTAATGATTGAATTAATTAATTTAGTAATTAAAGGTTAAATGGGTTAATTAAGGTTTAAGATAATTAATTTAGGATAAATAAATGGGTAATTAAGAATCATTAATTAAATAAGAATTGAATTTTAATTAATGATTAGTAATTAATTAATGAAGTAAGTAAGGATTAATTAAGTTATATTGAGTACTTAATTAATTAAATAATTGAGGATTAATTAATGAGTTATTAAAGATAAAATTTAATTGTAATTAATAATAAATCTTAATTTAGTTACTTTAGAAAAGTAATTTAAGAAGTGTTAATAGTTAATGATGGTCATTAACTAGGATTTTTAAATAATGAATTAATATGATCAATCTTGATAATTAATTAGATTTATTAATTTAAGATAAACAATTGAGAATTAGTTAAGTATAATTACTTATGAAAGTAATTAAGAAATTAATTTCTCATTATAATTAATTAAGTTTAATGTGAATTGTTTAAATTAATTAATTAAGTTTAATTAATTTAAATAACCATTTGATGATGTAATAAGTATAATTACTTAAGGAAGTAATTAATTGTGGATGATTTAATTGTGAATGTAATTTGAGTATAATTACTTTGTATAATTAATCAAGGCATTAATTAGAGATAATTAATTATAGAGTAATTAAATTATTTAATGAAGTAATTAAGGGTAGTTAATTACTGAATGGAGTTAATAAAGGTGATTAACAATTTGGTTTAATTGAAGATAAATTACTAAATGTAATAAATGTAATTAGAGATCATTAATTATTATAATCAATGATGTAATTTAGAATGGATTTATTTGGAAATAATTAATAAATGAAGGAATTCATTTATGTAATTAATTAAGAAGTAATGTAATTAATTTTAGTAATTTAAAAGGTTACTTTCTATATTTGGTATAAGATAATTAATTTGTAAAAATAATTAAAGGATAATTACTTAAATGTATAATTAATCAAGGTTGATTAATTAAGATGGAAGTAGAGAATGATTAATTAATCGACTTGTAATTAATTAATGGTTATGTAAGCAAGATTTATAATAATGAAGTAATTAATTTAATTTACTTTAAATTAATTAGAGATAAGTAATTAATTTAATTCATTTTAAATTAATTATAAATGGTGTGATTATTTATCCTTGCTTATGTATGATGAATGATATTGATATTATTGATTGATTGTGATCTCAGATATGAGATGAGTTATATCTAGGTGATATGGATGCTTGTTTTAAGTATGATAATATTGATTATCTGTTTGAGTTGATAATATGGATTATCTGTTTAGGATGATAATGTGATTATCCATTGTTATATTGTGGTTTATCTATCTATGTGTATATAGATAATATTGAATTAAATTGTTTTAACTTTAAAACAACTTGGCCTTAAAAGATACGGTTTGGATTTCGATGAGACCGGGATCGGGTTTCCAGATTTGGATATCCGAAAACCACATCGATCCAAATTAACGATAGGTCGTGAATCTCAAGTGAAGATGAAGATTCAGAGTGCAAGGGTTATTGTCGTTAACTCTGAGGATGATTCCAAAATGAGTGTAACGAGATAATGCCTTTGGTTTCGTTCGAACCCGGAATGAACTTGTATGGATTGAATGCTTTCAGAATATCGTCAAGTAGACGATGAGCATTCTAAGAGATGTGTTCTCTTAAGGTAATCGTAGCCTCAAGCCTCATCAACCGGGAATGGCTAAAACAGGGGAGGTGCAGCAAGGTTAATGGGTAGCACCCAAGTAGGACGAGATTACCCCTGTCTATATGTCCCTTATTATTTCGGCTTAGTGTGCGGTTGGTCATGACAACCATGGGGTGTCTTGTTCGGGAATTATCCAGTAAGGGATGTTCCGGCCTTATGTTGCAGGGGATTGGGAGTAATCCTCGGTACGGTGATCTAGGCCACGTACTGTGACGGGCGGTACCCCAGTAGCCATGCCATTGTATGGAATCCAATCTCCAATAAGTGCCCTCGGATTTGATTGTATTACCCACGTTGTGGCTAGTATGTTGGAATTTAATGAATGTAACAATTTCGGCTATTTTCTATTTACTTGAAAACCCTAGACACTATCATAATATAACTGGATTTCCTATCAAATGTTTGGTTAGCGTAAGGTAAAAACTTACCCAAGTTTATGTGTGGGGAGTCTTACGTGATACCTTTGTTTCAAAGGATTTTCAAAGTTAAGCAGCTTTAACCGTTTACTCATACCAGACCCATGTCTGACCCGGAGTTTATTTCTGTTTTTCCTAAACTCTCGGGTACTCAAATTTTTACGAGTAGCCAAGGGATTCAGGTTTTCTTTGACGAATTCTGGAGGAGCAATGGAGCAGGAGGCTTCAGCGTATAGATATATATATATATATATATATATTGGTTCCGCTGTGTTAGTGTTTATGTGTATTTCCGCTGTGTTGTATCTCTGTGATGTTTTGAGTTGTATAAAAGACAGGTGTTTATAACTGTCTAATTTGTGATGTATTAGCTGTGTATCTCTGATGTATATGATACTATGTAATAGTTATGTGATGTATTATATTTTGTTCCGTTTTCGCTGTGAGATTCTGATGTTGTTTAGTTCCTTCTTCTCTATCTTTTCTCTTTTCTATCCCTTTCTTTCTTATTAATGATGCGACTTTCTGGTGTTAGAAGGTCGGGTCGTTACAGACTTTATGCTTTACTTCCTATTATTTCGGGTACCCTTAAATGAGTAGATTCAGAATATTAAGTCTGGTGAGCACGTGGAGCTAGACAGAGGACGAATAGGAGGTCATGCTCTCGTATTACTATGTTTACTTATTATGATTTGCTAGTTTGCTGCACAACACTATGAAGCTTATTATTGTTTTTATTATTTAGAGATAATTTATTTATGAGTTATTATTTGATGTATAGTTCTATCACTTATGATGTGTACTGTATGGATCTGAGGACTCTGATTTTTGTGATTCATCCAGTTATTACTGTCTCGCCTATTTTATATCTAAGATGTTTATTATAATATTTTATTCGATGCACTATGAGATGTACGATAGGTGTTATGATGATTGATTTATTTTACTACAACCTTGACTATCATATCAACCGTGCACCGTTGCAGCGCACTATACAAGTATATTGGGTGTCGGTGGTATAGAGTGGTCATCACATTTAATATCAGAGCCTAGGTTGCATAGTTTAACCTAAGGGATACCGTGGTACAATAGAGATAGTGTATGAGTTATCGTCTTAGACAAGATCGTGCGTATACACACACATACACACACACGAGAGAACGTACTTGTTATATATTTTGGTTTTCAAAACTATATAGTAGTATATATATATAGTATGAATTTGCATTGCACACATGAGTACTATTTGAGCAGAATTCTCCATAGAGAGACTGATTGCCCTTATTACAGAGTGAAGGATGAGTCGTCAAACAAGGAATGTTGCTAGAAACTCCATCTTTAGAGTTGAAGAAGGAGTTATCTCGGGAGCAGCTAATCCCGACTTGTATACCATGTTCAATACCATGACGCGGAACATGCTGTAGAATGCTCAAGTAGCTGCTCTAAATGTTGTTCTTGATGGTAGTGCTCCAGTGCAGGCTCCATAGCCGATTTTGTTAAGCTGAACAAAGACTTTGCTAGTCTTGGTGGAAAACCATTCCAAGGAACGGAGTCGATGATGGAAGTCCAGGGTTGGCTTGACACTTCCGAAAAGGATTTTCAATGACTTAGAGTTGAATGATGCTATGAAGAGGCGATTAGCTTTCCAGCAACTTCAAGGGCGAGCCATTAGCTGGTGAAACGCTGTGAAGGTCGCCACTCGCGATGATCTATTCACATGGGACCAGTTCAAAGCCTAATTTGAAGAAAAATTTGTACCTGAAGCTCAGAAGTCGGTCTTGCTCCGTAAGTTCATGGATCTGAAACAAGGAGTCATGACCGTTTCTGTGCACATTGCTAATTTCGATGCCCTATCGAAGTATAGGATGCCTTTCATAGACACTCCATCAAAGAAGAACGAGAAGTGGCTTGGATGATCACTTGGGAGAGAAGCTCGTAGGCCTATTGACTAGACTTTTGAGATGATAGTCGGAAAGGCCTTGAGGCATGAGAGTCTATATCCGAAGCCGAAATCTATTGTTCCTAAAGAAGAGCCAAAGCCGCAATCGGGCGGGGGAGGCAAGAAGAAACAAAACAACAAGAGAAAGTAGTTCAAAAATAAGGATGGACAGAAGAAAAAGCTTAAAGGTGAACCTACTTATCATGGTTTGATCTTATCGAGTCATTGATGTTCCTTTGATTATGATTGCTTAGTTTTGGGTTTTGTTGGGTTTGGTATTATTCTGGATATGGACTGGCTTTATAGATACAGAGTAATGGTGGATTATGAGAAGTCATTAGTGACAATAAGGGTAGATGATGGCAGATGGTAGTGTTAAGTTGCTTACCAAATGATGAGCTGATGGTTAGCTTTCCATATTCGTTCGATATCCCACACAATAAGTTGTCATCAGTGCTTATTGATAAGAAGTATCCAGACATATTCGTGGAGGTGTCCGGGCTTCCGCTGCACACAGAGTTCGAATTCTGAATTGATTTGGTTAAAGCTGCCAGGCCGAGAGTGATGCCTTTGAGGAGGATGAATCCTAGAGAGCAACATGATCTCGAGGTGCAAGTGAATGACGTATTACGACGAGGGTTGATTCGCAGAAGTATTTTTGAGTAGGAAGCGCTCATAGTATTCACCACGAAGGCAGATGATTCCCTTAGACTGTGTATTGACTACCTGTGAGTTGAATAAAGCGATGAGCAAGAACAAGTATCCACTCTCACATATTGGTGACTTTTTCAATCAGCTTCATGGTGGTATACTATTCTGTCAGTTGGATCTTGCGATTGGATTTCACTTACTAAGAGTAGCGAAGGAGAGTGTGTCAATTACAATATTTCATACACCGTCAGGTTTCTATGAGTGGTTGATTATGCCGTTAGGACTAACTAATACGCTGGCATAATTTGTTGATCTCATGAACTATGTCTTCAGAGGCCAACTAAACAAAATTTTTCTTATGTTCGTCGATGATATTCTCATTTACTCATAGACAAATGAGGAACACAAGACGCATTTGAGGATCGTGCTGAAGGTATTGAAAGAGCACCGACTAAAAGCGAAGTTTTCCAAGTCTCACTTTTGGAGGAGAGAAGTGAGATTCTTTGGTCATGTTGTTTTTGAGCAGGGAATTGCTATGAATCATGCAAAAATTATAGCAGTTCAAGATTAGACTAAATTCAAAAATTCTATAGATGTGAGAAGTTTCCTGAGGTTAGTTGGATATTATAGACGATCCATCCAAGACTTCTCCAAAGTAGCCAGACCATTGACTTATTTAACGAAAAATGAATCAGACTTTTACTTGGGATGCGAGATGTGAACATGCATCCGCGAGTTTGAAAGAAATGTTGAGGAGTGCACCAGTATTGACCATTCCGAGCGGGAATGAAGAGTGATGGTATACAATGATGCCTGTGGTACTGGATTAGATGTGTTATTGATGCAGAGAGGCAAAGCTGTTGTATATGCTAGTCAACAACTGAAGCCACATGAGAAGAAATAGCCACCCATGATTTAGTGTTAGTAGCGATTGTGTTTAT
This sequence comes from Allium fistulosum, assembly GCA_030737815.1. Lineage (NCBI taxonomy): Eukaryota > Viridiplantae > Streptophyta > Magnoliopsida > Asparagales > Amaryllidaceae > Allium > Allium fistulosum. Next base: position 686,658,334 of record CM060908.1, on the reverse strand, counting down.
GTTAAAGATTTGGAGGCACTATCTTTTAGGAGAGAGGTTCGAGCTGTTCGCTGACCATAAATCATTGAAGTACCTCTTTTTGCAAAAGGATCTTAACCTTTGTCGATAACGATGGTTAGAATTCCTAGCCTCCTATAACTTTAGTATTGCATATACACGGAGGAAAGGAATGCAGTTGCTGATGCATTAAGTAGGAGACATGCAATTTTAGGATCTATGTTCCTAGAGTGGACACGGTTAGAGTATACTGTTGGTTATGATTTTCGACCAAGATGCGAGCTATAGCCAGAGATATTGGAAAGCTTGACTATTAGGCCTACCCTGATTTAGCAGATCAGGACTAGTCAGAGGCATGATATCAAATTAACTGAGATCATTGATAAGATTGAAGACGGGATAGAGTTCGAAGAGATGAGACAGTACAGACTCGACCGAGATAGTTGGCTCCATAAAGACGGAAGATTGTTTGATCTTGATGTCGTTGGGTTAAGGGATAGGAGCTATGCGAGTGCTACCATTTGAGATTGACTATCCATCTCGACAGTTATAAAATGTACCATGATATGAAGCAGATCTATGATTGAGAAGGGATGAAGATAGACGTTGGGGCATTCATCTCAAAATGCATGAACTACTAGTTGGTTAAGGAAGAGTAGAAGAAGCCTAGTGGATTGATGCAACTGCTAGAAGTTCACCAGTGGAAATGGGAATAAGAATTGATGGATTTCATCGACAAATTGCCAAGGAGTAGGGTACGACAACATTTTGGTCAAAGTCGATCGTTTGAACAAGAGCATCAGATTTATACCTGTCAAGTCAAGTAAAACGACATCCAAACTGGCTGAATTGTTTGTGAAGTTGATAGTATGATATCATGGTATGCTGAAGAGCATTATGAGTGACCGAGACCCATTTTTCACTAGTGTGTTTTGGAAGAACTTACATGAGGCATTGGGAATAGAGCTGCATTTGAGTATGGCTTATCACCCTCAAACTGATGGCTAAACTGAGAGAGTGAATCGTATCTTAGAGGATCTTTTGTGGGCTTGTATACTTGATTTTGGAGGCTCATGGGATGATCACTTACATCTCATTAAATGTGCATAGAAAAATAGTTATCAGTCTTGCATAAGCATGGCACCATTCAAGGCATTATATGGTTGACCATGTAATACTCCTTCGTGTTGGTGGGTAGCGGGCGAAAAGCTGATACTTGAGCCATATATGATTAGAGAAACTTTGGAGAAGATCGAGATCATTTAGGAATGGATGAAAGATGCTCAAGACAGACAAAAGAGCTTTGCTGATAAGAGACGTAGAGATTTGGAATTCTCTGTCGACGATATGGTATTTGTCAAGATCTCTCCATTGAAGAATGTAATTCAGTTCAGTAATAAATGGAAGTTGGCACTCAGATTCATAAGTCCTTTTTCGATACTAGAAAGCATTAGGAACCTTGTTTATAGGGTTTCGAATTACCTCAAAGAATGGTGGAGTGCACAATGTTTTCATGTTTCTCACTTGTGGAAATTTGTGCACAACTCAGACGTAACTATCACATCGGATCAAGCAGATGATATCGATATTGAACTTAAGGCTTTGAGACTTCATAGGTCTATTTGTATCATTGGATGTGATACGAAGTAGCTCAGGAGGAAGATGATGAAGTTGGTGAAGGTTCAATGGAGTGAAGACGAAGGCGATTGCAGTTGGGAGACCGAGGATAGCAATAGCATGATGACCGTTTATCCATAGCTCTCTACTTGGTGAGACTTTCTTTTTATCACTTTTACTTTCACTTATGATATCATGAAGTATACCTTGGTACAGTATCATGCATGCTAGGATAGGCTTAGATATTACCTTTTGAATTCGTTACTACTGTGCATGCATGTTTAGTGTGTGATGGTTGCTTATGCTTGTATACGGTTGTTAGGCATGCAGGATAACCTTATTGACTTTTTTTGGAATTTCGAGGGCGAAATTCCTAAAGAGTGGGGGGGGGGGGAGGAGAATGCAACGATCCGTATTTTACATATCGGAGAAACATAAAATATTTATATTATTTTTATATAGGGACGTATAATTCTATAACTTTGGAAAATGACTACTAGAGACATTTTCTATACATAGAATTTTTATTGGATAATTTTGACACTAAAAATCTTGCATAGCCTATAACTTTTGATTGGAGCTAGGTTATGGTCTGAAACCACTTCCGTTAGATCGAGATGATGGTTTCTCTTTCCCTAGAGTGGTCATAATTGGAAAACAGACTTAACGTTTCGAAGTTATGGCAGTTTGAAGTTTTACTTGATTTTGAACAGCTTAATGGGTAATTATTGATTTAGTGGCTAAGCCCAAAGCCTAATTTGGGATTAACATCATGGTGGGGCTGATGGGACTTTTCTCCATCATTACATACGTCCCAAAAATAAAGAGAAATCCATCGTTAACCGCTTCTATGCCAAAACGCTGCCCTAAACCCTACTTTAATTAGCCAAATTTAGTTATTAAGGAGTGATTAGCGTAATTAGCACTTACAATTGGAGACTTGTTGTTGGAGATCACTTGGAGTTGCTGTTCAACTCGAGGTTTCTACAACTTTGGATTTAGGTTAGTGTTTAGGACCTCTTACTTACACTTAGTCATTATATACCTTAAAATGATTTCTAAACTCTAAAATATGTTTTACAGTCTTTAACCGCATACATAAATTTCAAACAATTTGGAAAAGGTTTGTGAAATTCATATTCTTATGGATTTCCTTCTTTAGATTTAGGTTATAAAATGAATGTATGTTAATGTATGCTTGTAGGGATATATTGCATATAATGTATGCTATATGTATGATGTTTGAATGGTTGAAAATGCTGATCAAATGGCGATTTAGTTCTAGGAAAAAGTCATGGATCAGTTATGACCCATGAAGGTCAAATCATCCAAATAACTTGCGATATGTAGGATAGGTCGAAGAGGACACCCTAAAGCTATATTTCAAGTTCCAAGTCATTTGGAGTTCGTTTGCTCGAGTTATAGCCAAAAAGAAGATGGTTCGATGTTGATGGATCGATAGAGGAATGCTCTGAGCCTTAGTCAACATGTTTGCTTCGAGGGGTTTACTTCAGGTTGCCTGTGTAAGTGTATGAATCACGAGAGGTACTTGGAGAGAGTTTGAAGTGTGGGATCGATAGGAGTTGCTTCGAGTCACATGGGGGATGGCTTCGGGTCTCACTTCGAGTTACTTGCACGTTCACTTAGAGCTACACTTCAAGAAGTAAAAAAGGTTCAAGGGTCAGTTCGGTGATAGGCATAGATCGGTGATGGCTATGGTTCGGTGATGAGATATGAAACAGTGATAGGCATGGATCGGTGATTGCTATGGTTCGATGATAGGCAATGGATCGGCGATAAGCATGGTTCCGATGATGAGCTATGGATCACTAATAGGCATGGTTCAGTGATGGGCTATGGATCAGTGATGGCTATGGTTCAGTGATAGGCATGGTTCGATGATGGACTATGGTTTGGTGATAAGCATGGGTTCGGTGATGAGGAGTTGAAGTTGCCTCAAGTATTCATAAAGTCACTTTAGGACTTGCTTCAGGCTAGAGGAATGGGAACTCTGGGACCTACTTCGAGCTATAAGTGGGTGACTCGGGACATGGAGTGTGCTTTGAGTCATACTCCCACTTTTTCGAGCTAAGGCTCGGGTCGGTATCGAACAATGGTGTTCAGTGATGATTTTCGACGATGATGACGCGTGATTCGACGATGATGATTTCGTTTTAGGAAGTGATGGCTTCAACGATGAATAGCTGTACTTCGAGATGCAGAGTGGGTGACTACAAGTTAGATTGAAAGAACTTTGGAGGAAGGTTAGAGAACAAAAGATGATATTCTACGACTAATGATGGTTGTCTAGAATAGTTCCTAACTGCAATGACGTTATACGAGAGTTGTTGTTAGTCCTTGAGAAGGATGGTTTTGATGACAACAACCTTAGGACTTGTTATAAAATATAAATACTAACATTATAGTTTAGATATATATATATATATATGTATATGCAAGTTATAAACAATGCAGGTACCGAGAATGAAGACTGTACAGTATAGAGATACAAGACTGATGAATTTAAAGATCAAAGATATCAAGATTGAAGACTCATGAGTATCAAGAAATCAAGTTTTCAAGAGTTCAAGATTTTAATAGTACAAGATAAGTATTGAGTCTAGAATTATGTTAAAACTTCTTGAAAGCACTTACATCTTTATTCGAAATTTATTCGTGGAATGGAATCCACTTCGAACCTGTTAAAGGGATGGAACCCTAGTGGGATGAAACCCACGACAATATCTAGTGGAACATATAGTGGTCCTATTTTGATATCCACTAATTTTATAAAAATGTTTTTCAAAAATATATCTCTTATTTTAAATGTTTTCAAAACCTTCTTTTCAAAAAGACATCTCTCTTGTTTGAAATATTTTAGCCTCAAAACTATTTTTATCATTTTTAATATTTTGATTTCAAAATTATCCTTGTTTTTAAACCATCTCTTGTTTTAAATATTTAGCTTTAAAATATTTACTCAAATTTTAAATCACTTTATAAATTAAGATTATATATATTAAAAATTACTTTATAAACTCTTTTATATGTTTAAACTATATTCAAATATATTTACAAAGTTTAGAAATTGTTTTGACAAATCATAGAAACCAATTTTAATAAGAAAATCAAAATCACCAATTTTGCCTAGAGCATGTTGACATCCCTCAACCTCCCATGTCGACATGGTGCCCGTTAAATTTCAAATTCAAATTTTCAAAAGAAGTGTCTATTCGTTGTATCCTTTCACGAATAGATATGGCTATTGATTTCCTATAAATACCAGTAGTTCTAAACGAATTTATCATCAGATTTCAATTGTTTTCTCTTCTCTTTATCTTCCACATTTATCCTAAAGAACCTCAAACTATACTCTGCCGGAATACCAAGTGAATCAAACTTGATTATCTCTTGTTTGATTCTCTGCCACTCTCTCCATAAGATCTTAGTGCTATTCAGAGTTATAGGATTATTTGTAAATCAAACTGTTGAGTAAAAGGTGCGGTTGAGCCTTGAAATCAATTGGGTGTGATTGTTGCCCCGGAAATCGATTAGGTGATCTTGTGGCCTGGTAAATCAAGAGAGTTTGCCCCGGACTCGAATACAGGAGGGTGTACCTTGTGGCCTTGAAATCGAGGGGGTAATCTGGGAGATTATTTTTGATAAGAAATCTATACGTTTGTGCGGGACTGGATGTAGGGTAACTCCGAACCAGTATAAAATCCTGGTGTGTTCTTTCCTTTACTGCTTTTATTTATTATTTGCATCTGTGTCTGATTCTATGATTATATATGTATCTGTGAATTGCATTTGTTGGTGATTAAATTTACATAAGTTTCAAAAAGATATAGAAAATCCACAAAACACTATTCACCCCCTCTCTAGTGTTATTCCAGCCTTAAGATCCGTAATCCGCATTTCTCACAGTTGTAAGGACATTTCCAAGATTAGCTCTGTAATGGATGGTGCACGTAAAGGGATCGTGATACTCGGGGTTTCAACGGGTACTCGTGAAGCAAGGGTATATGATGGTGCGATCAGAGTCATTGACATTAGGACCTGGATCACATATGCTACTAGAGTCTGTTGATGTTAGGACCTAGTGAAGAGGAGGTAGAGCTCGTTGACGTTAGAACCTACCTTAACTTGGACTATCAGTAGGGCGGTCTAGTTCTTAGCCTATTAAGTAGCATGGATTCGAGTACTAAGGAACCAGGATGTGGGGTAGTTCTTGGCAAGGCGGTCGGTCGGTTATCACGTATTCGACGCACTGAGTGAGTGAATGTGTGGATGGATGATGGATGCTATGTTTGCTTTGGTTGCTTATCTTCCTAGGGATGTCACACTACGTAGATGTCATCGATGTAGATATCTAGACACCCGTTAGTACTACGATGTATGTTAGTATACCCGTTAGTATTACTATAAAATGGATGTATGTTAATGCATGCTTGTATGGATATATTGTATGTAATGTATGCTTGTATGTATGATGTTTGAGTGACAGAAAACGCCGATCGAATGTCGATTCGGTTCTAGGAACAAGTCGTGGATCGGTGATGACCCATGAAAATCAAATCGTTCGAATGACCTACGATCCATGGGGTAGGACAAGAAGGATACCTTAAAGCTCTGTTTTGAGTTTAAGGTCGTTTGGAGTTCGTTTGCTTGAGTTATGGGCAAAAGATGATGGTTCAGTGTTGATGGATTGGTAGAGGAACACTCCAAGCCTTTGACGTGTTTGGTTCGAGTCTTGGAGGGGTTTACTTTGGCCCCTTCTGTAAATGTATGGATCGCTAGAGGTGGTTGGAGGGAGTTTGAAGTATGGGATCAGTAGGAGTTGCTTTGTTTCACATAAGGGATGACTTTGGGTTCTTGCACTTTCACTTAGAGCTACACTTCGGGAAGTAAAAAAGGTTCAAGGGTTAGTTCACTGATGGCTATGTATCGGTGATATGCATAGATCAGTGATGGCTATGGTTCGGTGATGGGCTATGGATCGATGATAGGCATGGATCGATGACAGGCATGGATCGACGATGGCTATGGTTCGATGATGGGCTATGGATCGGTGATAGGCATTGTAACGACCTGTATTCTTGGGTCATCAAATTTGAATATTTAATTTATTTGAATATTCAGATTTGAATTAAATTGTAATAAAATCTGTGTTTCAAATTAAGACCTGGTTTTTGATGATGTATTTTTAATTTATTTTATAGGATTTTTCCATAAATTTTAATTTGTAAAATAAAAATATTTTAGTTTGACGCGTTTTTGCACCAAATGTCGGTACTTTTGAAATTAATAGAATAAGTTAATCTGTCTATTTTATTGCTATTTTGTGATCGTGTAACGTTGTTGTGCACGATCATATTTTAATTTCGGTCGTTCGCGGTCCATGCCGGAACGGAATATAGTGGAGTTTCGTATCCTAAAACTTTTAAAATATCTAAAGACATTATCATTACTTATATATCTTTCTCAGTGCACAACCCACATCCTTCCTTTTGACTAATGTTTGCTATGCATTAATGATATGGTGGCTGCATTTAATATACGTACCTCTTTCCTTAGCTATGAAGTATACTTCCATTGTATATATATACTAGAAGAAGGACACGAGGATATATTTATTTTTCCATTTTCATTTTGCATGCAATGGACATAGCAACTTCCTTTTCCTTTCCATTTTTCCTTATTTTTATTTATCTATAAAATGAAGGCAACACAACCATAGACATTTTGTTTTCATTTTCCACGTATGAAAGAGGAGAACAAAAAGAAAGCATATGTACACATTTTTCTCATTTTCCTTTGCTACATGCAAATCACCACATAGAGCAAGAGGACACGTAACAAAAGAAAAAAAAGCATGAAATATTTCCTTTCATCTTGGGCAACAGAAACATTTTTTTTTACATGGACAGCACGCATGAAACATTTTCATAAATGCATGAACACACATTTCCAAAAGTTTGGACACATCAAACATATTTACGCATGAAAAAAGGCTAGAGCAGTGTGTAAGGAAGTTTGTGGGTCTGGGTATGCTTGTGTTTGGGAAGATGCTCGCCTGGCCATGCTTGGTGACTTATGCAGGGTGATGGACTATAAAGGGTGGCTTATGGGTTTAGTTAGAGCAGAGTCGGTCCAAAGGGCAGCCCATCAAACCCGTGGGCTGGAGCAACCCACTGGGCTAGGGTAAGATTTAATAAATTTTGAGTTGTATTGTTTTGAAATATAAACATTTAGTTACAAACTATAAATGATGGTATTTCTGCTTCAGTGATAATTTGTACAGTTTGCATAGAGGTGTGCAAGGTTCAAAACATATAGGGGCAACATTTTTTTCCACAAAAAATTTCTTCTGTGGAATTATATGCTGGACTGGGGCAGCACATTACTGGACCGGGCCTGAGTGAGAGTGCACGCATGTGATGGAGAAACATAAGTGGGAAGCATGCACAAAAATGAGAATAAGAATTATTTGCATGGGCGGTTGCATGCATGGAGCAAGTTGTGTGGTGATGGGCCATGGGCCTTGCTTTGGAAGTGGGTGGGTATATCTTAGTTAAGTAAATAGTTAGTTTATTAATTACTTAGGGAATATTTAGTTTGAAATTAGTTTATATGTTAGTTGAAAGGAAATAGCTTACGGGTTGGTATGCTGTGCATTTTGCATAGGTAAGATTTGTTTTTAATTGGTTAAGTAATTGAATTATTTTGATTCTAGTTATTAAAGATTTAAACTTCGAAAAATTATAACTTACCCATAAGAAGTCCGTTTAACCCGCGGTCTTCGACGTTTGATTCGTATTAACGAATAGAACACACTAGTGTAGTTTATTGACATGTTTAGAGAAATATAAAATATTGATAAAATATTAGTAACATTTTATTAGCAGAACAAATTCACATTCTGTTATTATAAACTGTGTAGATTTATTATTTTTCGATAATTGATCTATTTGATATTGATTTTTAATTATTTAATAAATAGATACGTTGCTATTTATTATTGTTGTTGATTGATTGTTTGGTTGTTTGGATTGCGCTCGGCCAGTTTATGAGCACTGATTTTTATTTATCGATTATTGATATTGCTCGACAAGTTTATGAGCAATTAATTATCTATATGGATGGGCTGGGTAGAAAATAATTGTGGGCTAACACCTTGTGATTTATTTCATGATTTGACTAAAAGGTGTTTGGCGATAATATTATTTCATTTAAATTGTTATAGTTAGTTATAATAATTTGACGTCAATGGAATTGTTTTCAAAGTTGGTTTTCATAAATAAAAGTTTATGAAATGTTTAAATAAATAGAAATATTTGGAAATGAATATTTTGAAGTTATATTATATAAAAGTGATTTATATAAAGAATGGTTTTATAAAAATGTTTTATAAAACGGAAAGAATTTCGAGGACTAAACCCAATGGTTTTAAAATGATTTTTGAAAGGATTTGGAAATGGAAATTATTATAGATTAGAAGTATTTGCAATTATTAGTGTAAATGATTTTGCCGCTTCGGGATATAAAGTGATTTGTTATGTTACCAAAGATTCGAGTAACCCATAATCTACGAAAACGCATGGGGAAAGGAGGTGCAAATGTTCTGTAGCCTCGGTGAGTCCACTCTTGGAATAGAGGGATGCACCAATCTATTATTTATTTGGAAGGCTAGACCCACGGGCCTGGTTATGGCTAGAAACCTCCTCATCAGGTAGCATATAGTTTTGTATGCTTGTATATTGATATCGTTTCAAAAGGTGATTTGTTTTCAGATCCCGAAGTAAAGGACTAGTTTGAATATTAAAGATATATATATATATATATATATATTATATATCAAAAGTTTTGAAATAATAATTCGGGAATAAAGTACAAAGAAATAATTTCTGTAAAGTTAATTAGATTTTAAATCTAAAATTGAAGATTAAGCCTAGGAGGTGCAAATGTTCTGTAGCCTCGGTGAGTCCCCTCTGCTCCATGAGTCCTATTTGCGATAGGAGATGCAATGCCCCTGAATTTTAATTAACATTATTCGGGATATTTAATTGGATAAATTAAATAGAATAATGTGAATAATTAGGGAGATGAGATTAATAAATCCAATGGTCGTGTCTTAATAAATGAACTAAAACAAGACTTAACTAAATTAAGAAGGAGGAATTCCCTAAGGGGTAAACTTGAAAATGGGGCTACATTTCTTAGTATAAATCTCTTCCTCCACTTTAATAAATTTTCACCCTCTCATTCATAACTCCTCACCAACTTTCAGCCGACCATTAAAAGCTCCATGAAGAGTAATAAATTAAAGAAAAAGCTAAGTAATTAAAGCTAGTAAATTATCTCATTCTCTAATTAACTAATCAAGGTGAATAATCATGTTTATCATCTCATTTTCTGTGTTTGGATCGGTTATGGGTTATACCCGATTCATGGTTGTGATTTTGGTTAAGATATAACCATTTAAACCTTTGTTTGGATAAGACTTAGGTGTTTTAAAATGTTAATGGGCTAATTAACACGTTTTATTCGGTTTTGGTTAAATTCTGAGTTGTTTTGATCTTCATATGCTTTGAAATTTAATATGTTGAAGTATATGATTTATAATTTTTTTTGTGATTTTTGGGGATTTTCCTTAGTGGTTAACTAAGGTAATTAAATTAATTAAGCCTAAGGGTTAAAGTGCAATATTGCTTCCGCCTTGGTCAAAGCCAGAGGGAATTAGCTTTCAAAAATTTATTTGGGGAAGAAGTATAGTGTTTTACGAAAAAGGTTGACTTTTGTATACTTTTAACTATTCAAAAGCATAAGTGGAAGCCCCTTGACAAATCACAATTAGATAAGCAAGATAAAACATCACTTCGGTAGGCCCGGATGTTCCTTCCGACTCCAAAAGCCGCTTTTATCCCTTCGTCCAAGTCGAAGGGTAGGCATGGTGACAAAGGGAAGTGGGGCGAAGGGTTGGGGAGCTGCTTCCCTTGTTTTCAAATGGAAATAAAACTTGCTTCCAACTGAGTCGAAGGGGGATCCTTCGATTCTATAAATTTTTATAAAATGACTAAGTTTTATATACTCAAGGAGGGGCCATGAAGGGGATCTTCAAAAGCCAAAACCTTTAAGAGTTAATGTTTTAAAATGCTTTCCAGAAAGATTTTTATACCCTTCGACTTTGTCGAAGGGAAAGGGGGAGGAAAATCCCAACCTTTCCGCTGTTTTTAAAGTAAAAGTTTTAATACCTTTCGACAAAGTCGAAGGGTAAACCTTCCGACAAGGTCGGAAGTATACTTTCGAAGGGTTGGTTCCAACACCAACACTTCATTGTTTTTGAATGATTTTGAAAGGTTTTGATACCGAAAGGATTGATTTCGTAAGGTTTTGATGTCAAAAGGTTTTGAGTTTCATTGCTTTCGAATGGTTTATAAATGGTTTTATAAGGGGGGATACCCCAGGCTTTTGACAAGGTCGAAAGGTAAAACCTTTCGACTAAGTCGAAAAGAAACCTTCCGACAAGGTCGAAAGGTAGGACCTTTCGACAAAGCCGAAAGGTATGATTTTGTGATGCTTTCAAAAGAAAGGTTTTCGAAGGGGATAACTTTGGAGGTTTATTTCTTTCAAATGGGACTTCATTCGAAGGGATTTAAAGGGCCTTTTTAGCCATTTTTCTTAAGTAAAACTTTGCTAAGTCGAAGGGGTTACTTCGAAGGGTTATAACATAAAACACTTATCTTTGTTTGAATATGTAAAAGGGATCCTTATATAAAATGAATGTTAATAAACCTTGGGGACACCGGGGTGGGTTTAATATTTTCGATACATAGTTTGGGGTTACAAACAGAAATATGCTTTCGAAAATATACATTGGGGCTATCAATGTGTTTTTATTTAATTTAACCTAATTGAGGCTACCAATGGGAATAGGTTAAACAAGTGGTATACTTGGGGAAAATAAGTAATCATGGGGATCATGAATTTTTATAAATAATCATGGGGATCATGATGTTTTAATTGGCCAAGTGATGGGTTCTTGGTTAACCTAGGAAAACCATGGAATGTGCAATGGATAGCCTACATCAAATTTCTAAAGTAAAGAATGTTTTGCCAGAGGTGGTTAGCCTTGGGATTTGGCACCCCAAGGGTTCATAGTCATCCTAGGAAAACTATGGAGTGTGCGGTGGATGGCCCACACCATCTTTTATAAAACAATGTACGACGGATAATCTACATTTATTTTGAATGGATTTGGGACGGATAGTCCTATTGAATTATGACGGATAGTCATTTTAAAGATTTTAGAGGGGAACTCTAATAAATTTATTTTAGATGGGAAATCTAATAAATTGCTTTTAGATGGGACATCTAATAAATGGGTGGATGGGATATCCAATACATATGATTTATGGCTTTATTTCATACTATGTTAATGTTAGTCCATAGGATAGTGGTTTTGATGACAACAACTATAGAAGTGTTATAAAATATATATGTGCAGGAAATCTATATGCAGGTATCAACAAAAGAAGACTGTACAGTAAAGAAGACAAAATTGATGAAGACAAAGATCAAGAGTTCAAGATTGAAGACTCATGAGATTCAAGATATTCAAGAGTTCAAGACAAATAATATAGTTAGGTTAGATATTTGTTAAAACTCCTTGAAAGCACTATCATTCTTTTTTATCCAATTTACTCGTGGAATGGAATCCACTTCGTTCTTGTTAAAGGGATGGAACCCTAGTGAGATGGAACTCACGAAATATCTAGTGGAACGGATAGTAGCCCTATTTTGTTATCCACTAATTTTGATTCAAAATGATTTTCAAAATTATCTCTTGTTTTATAAAATGATTTTCAAATATTCCTTTTCAAAAGAAAAACCTTCGTTCACATTTCCAAAAATGTTTTAGCCTCAAAATCATATTTATCATTTTGTTATATTTTGATTTCAAAATTGTCCTTGATATTTTAGCCTCAAAATCTATTTTAATATTATATTTACTTTAGTTTATTTACTTTGATTTTAAATATATTTTAGTATATATACATATATACATTCATAAGTATTTCTACTTCTAAATACCTTCTACAAATACATAGAGTCCATTTGAATAAAGTTGCATATGTTTTAAATCATCATTTTCAAAGTAAAGCAAATCATCATTTTTACTAGACCATGTCGACATCCTATTTACTCGTCATGTCGACATGCTTCCCGTTATAGCAAAGGTTGTTTTCAAAAGAAGTGTCTATTCGCTTAAACCTCTTCGAATGGACACATCCATTCATTCTCTATAAATAGAGACTGTTATGGACGTTTTCCAGTAACTACTTTCATTAGTTTCTCTCCTCTTTATTCTCTTATCTTATTTTCTAATCATCCTATCCATATTCTGCCGAAATCTTAAGTGAATCAAACCAGAATATCTCTAGTTTGATTCTCTGCCACTCTCTTCAAAGAATCTCAGTGCCTATCAGAGTTATAGATACATTTGTACTCAAAGAAACTTGTGTAGGGTTATAAAGGTGTGATCGTGTCCTTGGAAATCGATCGGGTGAACTTGTGTCCTGTGAATCAAGTGGTTCTACCCAGAGACCTGAGAATCTGGAGGGTGTACCTCGTTGCCTTGGAATCGAGGGATTGTAATCTAGATTATTATTGAATAGAAAGCCGTACGGGTTGTGCGGGACTGGATGTAGGGTAACACTGAACCAGTATAAAATTCCTGGTGTGTTCTTTCCTTTACTTGCTTTTTATTTATATTTGCATCTGTTTGTGATTCTGTGATTTGATCTGTGATTGTGTATTTGCATTAAGTTAGTTAATTCAATTTAAATCAAAGAAGTTTTAAAGAAATTCTTAAAACACTATTCACCCCCCCTCTAGTGTTAAATAGCCTTAAGATCATCTTCCGCGTCCCTTTCATTTGGTATCAGAGCAAGGTTTTCAAACTTTCATAATCTGAATTTTGAAAATTTTTAAAATGGCAAATTTTTTATAAAATTATTAACACTGTTTTCATATGAATATGGCACAGAATCATCATGATATTGTTGTTTTAAATTATATTTAGTTATTTTGAAAAGTCACTTGATTCTTCAAAAAATTATCTTGTTTTGCAGGAGAAGAGTTATGTCTAATGACTGTTGGTTAAAAGATACCAGATAATCATTCATCTATCAAGAAGAACAAATGGATATATAATGGAAATCGACAAAGAAATGGGTACCAGATCAATTCAAAACTTTGGGTTCTCATCTATAACTTGATTTGATACTGTACTTCTCTCCATCTGCTTTGCAATGTCACTGGTTTCGTGTGAATCCGTCAAGAAATGATCAAGTTATGGTCAAATGAAGTTTTGGTGAACAAAGAGAAAAAGAAGGCAAAACTGTCAAAGGTATTCTTCAAAATGCATCCAGAGATTTGAGTATTTTGTTCCCACTCCTTTTTAGATTGTAGATCTTGTTCTCGCGGTCGTTTTGATCGGTGGATCATCAAATTCCTATCAAAATTGAGTGAGATATGACAGTTTGAAGTTGGATATCCAAAACTGAAAAACTGTGTAAGGGATCTTCTACATTTCTTCTACAGTTCGGCCTGTTGCATCACAATACCGTCCAAATTCGACACCAAACTATTACTAGATCGTATCCCTTGCCTTCCTCTTCGATTTGCCGCTGGTTTCATCCAATTCCGTTAAGAAACGAAGGAGATATGTCTTCTAGAAGTTTGATAGTATATAGAAAAACGGGAAGAAGATGAAGAGGAGGAATTTTTATGAAAAGTGGTGACCGTTGGGCCTATTTAAAGTGGTTGAAGTGTCCATTCATTCAAAATTCGAATTCAAAGTTTTGGCGCCAAGTTGGTCAATTTACTAAATCATCTGTATCTTTCTCAAACGGTCTTCAAATTCAGCAAATGAATATACTACGCTGATCAGAAAAACGAGCCCGTCGCAATAGAACATATCTCGTCGTCAAATTCAGAAAGATATAAATGTGTGGTTCATAACAATGGAGGACCAGCAAAGTAAGAAAGATGGAATGCAAAAATTGGTACGCTTTACTATTATTTCATCTTTATTGTTGCATTTAGAAATATATATCTATGCATTTAGTTAGGTATAGAAATTTATCTCTTTTATAAGTTTTGATATTTTGGTCCATATATCGACACACCATAGTATAAATATCGTTATACAAGTCTAAATTTTTTAAAAGTCTTTTAAAATGTGTTTTCTTTCAAATAAAATCTACAACTAATTTATTACAACTTTACTAAGTAGAAAAGCATACATTCATTTATGATTTCAACTTTTCTAATTTTATTTTTTACTTCTCATACTCTATTTCTTTTAAGATACTAATTTTATATCTTTAAGAAATTAGTAGAATGAATGTAGAATGCTAGAATAAGGCTCTATTTATATATTTCTTCAATTAATAAGATTGCACCACATCACATGACCAGAACTTTAGATAGCATTTCTAAAATGCTTCTTTTCTTCTGTAATGTTTTATAAGTACTCCAAATTCGTTTTTATAGCATTTCTGTGCTTTGAAACGCTGTAGAGTTTCAGAAACTTTACACATCATTTGGTAAAAGCTACAGTTTCTATTTTATAATGTTTTGAATATATTTTATTGCAAAAACTTTTATAGCATTCTGTAAATGTTGTCTTTTCTGTTTGAAATTTTAAATTATTAAAAATGATGTTTAAACTAAGTATTTTTCTCTATTCTTTTTAGAGTTATTTTCTAACTTATATTAGAATGTTTAAAAAGTAATTTCATGTTTAAATATTTTTTAATTAATCAAAATTTTTAATGTAAGAAGTCTTAATGTGCACATGTTTATTTTAGTTTTTCAATCTTTATTATTTTATTTAATATTTCATTATGATATTTTTTAAATTTAAAAGATGTTTAAACATGTTTCTAAATATTAAAATCAATAATAATTTGATATAAAGGTTTTAATTAGTAATTTAAGAACATGGAAGTTTGGATTCTTAAAAAATTCAACCAAGTTAATAAAACATCATTTTAAATAAATTAAATAATTAGGGTATTAATTTAAAAAAAAACCATATTTGATCATATATGCAGTTTAAAGTCCATATTTCTTATCAATTTGATTTTGATATTGAGTGTGATTACTACCTTTCATGAATATGTTATAGTTTTAATACCATTTATTACCTTTAAACTCTTACTTTACAACTCTCTCTGTCCCATTCATTAGTTTCCTTAACTTAAGTTTAGTAATCGGTGTGTTTTACCTTTGTTTGGTTGAAGTATAATAAATAGTTTGATATATGTATACATACATAGACACACACACACAGATATATATATGCTTGTCAATTAGATATTACTTATCACTCATGTTTATCTTATAATCTGAATGTCACTTACCGTAGTATATATATCATCATATCATTTTGCATATTATTATTTTTTTACTTCATTATCATTTTGTTTCATATTACATATCATTATGCATCCTATTTCATATCACATTTCATTGCATATTATATCATAAATTACAATGCATGAAATATCATAATCATTTGCATCACAAGTTGCACTTCATTCTGCATATCATCTCATGCTACATTGTATATGTCATACATTTCATACTGCATTACAAACTACATATTGCATACATGTATACATAACGAGTGTATTTTATTTAGGAGGAGTTTGTAGTATTGTCTTATAATATAGGATTATTAGTTTTTGATGTTTTGATTGATTTGTCTGACTTGACTTGATTGACTTGTTTGACTTGATTGACTTGACTGATTTGTTTGACTTGTCTGACATGATTGGTTTTGATGAGTGTGTTGAAATATACTTAATAAATAATTTATGTTCTTATATTTGATTTCTAACTATTATAAGCATTATCATAGATTCTTAGTTAGGATAGTTAGTAATTTAGGATTAAGTTCTAGTTTTTAGAGTTAAGTGTTGATTATTTATGATAACACTATCATTATAATCACATGTTATATAGTATTAATTTAAGGGGGAGTTTTATAGTTTTAGGTTTATGAGTAGGTATTGATGATAACACTATCATCATAGAGGATATTAGACTGAGAGTTATATAGTTTGCAGTTAGTGTCATTTTTTTTTTGTTGATGACAAAGGGGGAGAAGTATAAAATAGGTTAGTTAGGCATAGATTAAAGGGGAGTTATTAGATTTAGGGGGAGTTATAAGGAGAATATAAATATTTTATAAACAAAGGTTGTCATCATCAAAAAGGGGGAGAATGTTAGTCCATAGGATAGTGGTTTTGATGACAACAACTATAGAAGTGTTATAAAATATATATGTGCAGGAAATCTATATGCAGGTATCAACAAAAGAAGACTGTACAGTAAAGAAGACAAAATTGATGAAGACAAAGATCAAGAGTTCAAGATTGAAGACTCATGAGATTCAAGATATTCAAGAGTTCAAGACAAATAATATAGTTAGGTTAGATATTTGTTAAAACTCCTTGAAAGCACTATAATTCTTTTTTATCCAATTTACTCGTGGAATGGAATCCACTTCGTTCTTGTTAAAGGGATGGAACCCTAGTGAGATGGAACTCACGAAATATCTAGTGGAACGGATAGTAGCCCTATTTTGTTATCCACTAATTTTGATTCAAAATGATTTTCAAAATTATCTCTTGTTTTATAAAATGATTTTCAAATATTCCTTTTCAAAAGAAAAACCTTCGTTCACATTTCCAAAAATGTTTTAGCCTCAAAATCATATTTATCATTTTGTTATATTTTGATTTCAAAATTGTCCTTGATATTTTAGCCTCAAAATCTATTTTAATATTATATTTACTTTAGTTTATTTACTTTGATTTTAAATATATTTTAGTATATATACATATATACATTCATAAGTATTTCTACTTCTAAATACCTTCTACAAATACATAAAGTCCATTTGAATAAAGTTGCATATGTTTTAAATCATCATTTTCAAAGTAAAGCAAATCATCATTTTTACTAGACCATGTCGACATCCTATTTACTCGTCATGTCGACATGCTTCCCGTTATAGCAAAGGTTGTTTTCAAAAGAAGTGTCTATTCGCTTAAACCTCTTCGAATGGACACATCCATTCATTCTCTATAAATAGAGACTGTTATGGACGTTTTCCAGTAACTACTTTCATTAGTTTCTCTCCTCTTTATTCTCTTATCTTATTTTCTAATCATCCTATCCATATTCTGCCGAAATCTTAAGTGAATCAAACCAGAATATCTCTAGTTTGATTCTCTGCCACTCTCTTCAAAGAATCTCAGTGCTTATCAGAGTTATAGATACATTTGTACTCAAAGAAACTTGTGTAGGGTTATAAAGGTGTGATCGTGTCCTTGGAAATCGATCGGGTGAACTTGTGTTCTGTGAATCAAGTGGTTCTACCCAGAGACCTGAGAATCTGGAGGGTGTACCTCGTTGCCTTGGAATCGAGGGATTGTAATCTAGATTATTATTGAATAGAAAGCCGTATGGGTTGTGCGGGACTGGATGTGGGGTAACACCGAACCAGTATAAAATTCCTGGTGTGTTCTTTCCTTTACTTGCTTTTTATTTATATTTGCATCTGTTTGTGATTCTGTGATTTGATCTGTGATTGTGTATTTGCATTAAGTTAGTTAATTCAATTTAAATCAAAGAAGTTTTAAAGAAATTCTTAAAACACTATTCACCCCCCTCTAGTGTTAAATAGCCTTAAGATCATCTTCCGCGTCCCTTTCAGTTAAGACTAACCATTTTGGGTGCAGGGGCATAGTAAATTATTTGCATGTTTTATTTAGGATACTAGTGAGGGGAAACTCATTCCGCTAAGCGGCGTGGTCTCTCTAGATATCTATTTATGATAAGAGATGATAGGAGATTATTCGTACCAGACTTATTTTCTGACTCGAAGTTTGTGTTTCTCCACAAACTCTCGGGTACTGAAAATTAATTTGAGTAGTCTGAGAGTGGGAGACTTTCAGGTTTTTGGACGAACAAGCTTCCGGAGACGTGCAGAAGGCAACATTAGCTATATAAGTGCTATTTTGTGTATTCCGCTGTGATGTGCTAAGAACTATAAAGTTCATTTTATTAGTTCTCTGATCATCATAAGGGGACATCTTCATATGTCACTCTTATCGTATTTTGTACATGTATATGTGATATGAACGTAGTTAACATCTGCGATTATGTAATTAAATCTGAATATTATTCATAAGAAATGAGAAATTCTATTTTGTTGAAGTTTAAATTTTTTCATATTCTTGTGATCCTGTGTATCAATATTAACTATGCCGCGTTCGGTCGCCAAGAAGTAACCACTACGGATGACTGCAGCATTAGTAGCGGTTAGTTTTGGGCTTCAGAAGGCGGAATGTTACAGGAGAACTACGTTGGCTTGATCCCGTATCTAATTGGGTACCCAATTAGATATGGGTACGTCGGCAGTCACAAGTGGTAGTGATGCAGCCCTAATAATAACATAAAAAATTTCTGTTTATTGTTTGCCATATATCGTGTATTGATGTATTTTCCTGCTTACTATTTTATTCCACATATTTACATTGTTTATTGAGTTTTCAGGTAAGGATATTGCTGTTTCTCATCAGAGTTGCACATCGGTAGATTTATATTTTATTTGTAGTGTTTGATTTTAGGTTTGTATTAAAGCACACTGTAGAATAAATGATTACTCTGATAACTTATATAATTGAAAGTTATATCCTATACATTTAGTAATGATGAATATTTATCAAATATTGTGTATTAAATTGGTAGTTTTCATTTGTAGTTTAATACAGATGGGTTTTTCGAAGATTTTGACTGGTCCGAAAATCCGGGTCATTACAAGCATGGTTTGGTTATGGGCTATGGATCAGTGATATGCATGGTTTAATGATTGGTTATGGATCGGTAATGGCTATGATTCAGTAATATGCATGGTTTGGTGATGGGCTATGATTCAGTGATAGGCATGGTGTTGTGACTGCCCCACTCCACCGGCACCCAATATACATAAAATAGTGCGCTACTGACGTGCCTGGCCGATGTAGAACGATCATCAAGGTTTTTAAAATGACATCATGGAAACTTTTGTATATATAACAATGCATGGAATAAAATGTAATATACATCACTGATATAAAACAGAAAAGACAGTAGTAACTAAGTGATCCAAATATCAGAGTACAGATTCACAAAGTTATACAACGAGTAATAGAGTTTATACAACGGAACTAAACTCAAATAATATCTCATGATGAAAAGCAAGCACTGTTAAGGCTCCACAGTGCTGCACAACGGAATAAGCGCAAAAATCCATATATAATACGAGATAGCTCCATCCAGCTCGTCCTCTGCACAGCTACTACATCGCACCTAGACCTACTATCTAGTCTACTCATTTAAGAGTAACCGAGATAATAAGAAGCAAAGCATAAAACCTCGAGTCAGACAACAGTCCAGTGTGAGTAGTAAATGAATCCCAAAATGCTATACAAGTCGATATAGTAAGGAACAAGGGTATACAAACCATACTTGATCTATCCCTACAATCAAAGAGTTAGCACATAACAAAAATATTATGCTACTCTACAAATATGGTAAAGGTACACTGCAAACCAAGTGTGATGACGGGTGTCCAAGCATCCCTATCTCCGATACCTATCTACAAGGACATCCCTAGAGTGATGGAATTTGGAAGAATAATCAAGACAACCGTAGCATCCATTAAACAATCCTCACCATCACTCACTATGCTTTGGATATATGCTGACTCATATGACCTTTCAACTACCAGGGACTAATGGAAATCCTGGTTTTCAATGTACTCTCTTTAGCTCGAAGTTGATAGTAGACCCATTCAACCGGTCCACGGTATACAGATCCATTCAACCGGTCCGGGGTAGCCTTTAATTTACCCATAAGCATCCTTACAATACCCTTACTTTGAGTACATCAAAAAACACTCCGAGTATCAACGATCCCTTAGCACGCGTGTCTGAGCCCTTTCCTTGCTCCATTAAATTTTCATTATTTTTAAGGAACCATTCTACATTCCTCCATTCTACGATAGAACCATTCAACTATTCTATCCATGGGTCACCTTTCTTAGAACCCTCTCTTTTTGGATAGCCATTCTCATGGTTCCATTCAATGTTGAGCCGCCATTATCGAAACCTAACTCCTTTCTTCATCGAGTTGTCAAAAGTCCCGAAATTATCATCATGCTACTATGCAACCATCAAAACCCAAGCGAACAAACAAACCCCTTCAACATGACCTACAAAGCCTCTACTTCCCCTCCTGGAAGTTTCACTCCAATCCTATCAACATAAATAACTCGGTTATATATGTATTGCCTTTATGGCGTATTTTGAGAGGGTGATTTCTTTGAAATGCTTTTGAGTTTGCCGATATGGCAGGTTTGGGATTCCTTTTTAGGAGTTATGATTTTCCCTAAACCATTTTTGATGATTTGTGATACGCCGATGATATAAGGCTTGCTATATTTAGTGTTTGGTGGACATTGATTTATCCCTTTGAGATTATATACTCATGCTAGTGATACTATATCAAATTTTAGACCATTCCAAGGTCATTAAGCCTTTCAAATTATGTCCGAAAGTTGAACCCGGAGAAGATTTTAGACCTGGGCAAAATTCAACATGGCCTGGGTCCATGTTTGAGATTTCATATCTTTAGCATTTCATATCGAAATTCAATGAATTCTTTTCCAGTTCATAGATAAATTGTTCTACTTTGTACATCTAATGGTATTCTTAGGCTTTGCATCGATTATCGCAAGCTTAACGAGGATGCTATGATGCCCCACCCCGAAACCCACATTAACAAAGAGTATTACTAGGAAATACTGTCTGCTAATACGGAGAATAGGGCTGGTTAGGAGCGGCCACCTATAGTTTTGTATTAAGCGTTTATTGGATATGTCGATCTACTTGAGATAGAGGAAAAAAAATTGAGCATTTATCGACGTATTCAATAGATGTTTAAGACAAAGCTATAGATGGTCACTCCTAACCAGCCCTATTCTCCGCATTAGCAGACAGTATTACTTAGTAATACTCTTTGCTAATGTGGGTCTTGGAGTGGGGCGTCACAGCTTTATATAATAATTATTTCAAAAGCCGATTCATTTTATATATAATAGCTCGACATCGACTTATTTACTTAGCCAATCTTAGCAAAGTTCAATCTCTTGCTTTTAGTACTTCATTCCCCAAGTGCTTTGTGTTAATACCTCATTTATTGATTTTGATGATAGCAACCTTGATAGTAATAATACATTCATATAAAATATGGATACTAATATTTTGCCAAGTTATATGGTATATAGTGCAGGATATTATACAGGTGTTGAATCGAAGACTACAGTATAAATACTCAAAAAATGGACAGGAAGACTCATGAGTATAAAGATCAAGATATGAAGATTTCAAGACTATAGTAAAGTTTATAGTCATAGAATATTGTTAAAGTCCCTGATAGCAATCTTTGATCTCTATTTGTCATTTTCTAATCCTTTATCTTTAAAACAAAATATATTTTTAAAAGGGGCATTTCACCAGAAGGACAAACTTTGCAGTCTAATTAGTTTCTAGGACACACATTCAAAGAAATTACTTTCAAGGCCAAAATCAGCAGAATAATTACTTTCAAGGACAAAGTCAGCAGTCCAATTACTTTCAAGGACATAATTTCATAGGTTTTTAGGCCCTAAAAACTAATTATTTTACGTTTTGTCCTTGAAAGTAATTATTTCAGTGGTGTGTCCTAGAAACTAATTCCACTTACTAAAGAGGCCCTTGTGGCTAATTTCCACTTTTTAAAATATATTTTTAAAAAATTATAAAAGTTTTTCAAAGGTTAAAATGTTTATAAACTATGTTTAAACTATTTTACAAAGTATCAAATTATTTTACATGTATAGGATTTTCAAAACATTTTAAAACAAACTAGTTTTCAAATTACACTAGCCTACGTCGACATATAGGCAGATGATATGTCGACATACATGCTGCAATTTTGAAATAAAGTGTCTATTCGTCGTAACTCTTTGCGAATGGACATGTCTGTTTATTCTCTATATATAGGTGTTCTCAAAAGAATTTTTTACAACTGCTTTCTTATTATCTTCTCTCCTCTTAGTTTGCCAAAATTTCTAGTAAAAAATATATTCAAATCTTCTTAAATTCAACCAGAACCAATTCAATCTTCATTGTATTGATTCTCTACTATTTACTCTTTGATTTTAATCATCTCTCTCTCAATCAAAGATCAAAGTGATGTCCAAGAGAATATAGATCGTAACCAAAGATCAAGAAATTGTCTCTGGAAAAACCATCAAACTGTAGTTGTATTTGCTTGGGTGTGATTGTAGCCCGTTCAAATCGATTGGTGTGCTTGGTAGTCCGAAAATCTGAGTAGGTGTGCTTATATCCCGTCCAAATCAAGTGGGTGTACCCTGAGCATGGAAAATCAGAAGGGTGTGTCTCGTAGCCTCGAAATCGAGATTGTAATTGGGTTTGCCTTCTACCCGTTAAAAGATTAGCATTTGAAAAAAAATATGTACAAGTAATTGTACGGGACTGGATGTAGAGTAACTCTGAACCAGTATAAAAATCCTGGTGTGATCTCTCTAATTCTTTACTTTTTACTTTACTACATTTATAATTATCTACGTTTATATCTGTGATTGTTGATTCTGCATTGGTTAATAATAATCTTGAAAGAATTTGAAAAGGATTCATAAAAATTAGAAAACACTATTCACTCCCCTCTAGTATTTAATTAGCCTTAAGATCCATAATTACGCAACTCACACTTTGGATCCTGACCCATCTTTCAAAATAACTCGTCATTACTCTAAAGCTCTCATCTCTAAGTTCTAGAAACAACTCGGTATGATGACCAATACTTAGCCAATTTCCAGAATATAGCCTTTGGCCATATCCTCTAGCCATTGTCCATCGAGTCATCAAGTTGCTAACCAATTTTGGCCACTAAAAAAAATTGACATCAACTTAAATAACTTGATGCCGACTTATTTCCTTAGCCCCATTTCTACTGCGATTTGTAGCTTGGGTTCCTCCCATGTTCCAGAACCCCTCCTCCAAGTTTCATCCAATTCTGACCATCTTTGCCTTCAATTCGTCGAATTCACCAACTTATTCTCCAACTACCTAAAACACTAGCAAACAACATCAAAGCACAATATACAATCATAGAAAACCATCCATATACATCTATTCATACAAGCAATACATAAGAATGTGATAATCAAGCAAATCTTAATCTAGATCTAACTTTTACACTAGCATATGCATATGAATACAAGGGATTGCAAAACCATTTTAAAAACTATTTTTAAGCCTTTATAATTTATCCCTAAACATGTATAACAATGTAGGTAAGGTTAGAAAATGTTTTAAGGTCAAAATCATGTCAAAAACATTGTTTTTAACTATATAAACACGTATAGTAGAGTGAGAGGTCAAGAACCACTCACCAAATACTCAAAATACTAATTTTTTCCTTAGATCTAAAGTAGACAGCAAAGGAGATGAACCAAATTAGAAAATGATAATCCAAAGCTTGCCTATGCTAATCACCTCTCCAATCAATGATTTGGCTAAGGTTAGTAAGGAAAAGATGCGATTTTTGATGAAATTACGGTTAATGGAGGTTTAGAGCTATTTTAGGGAAGATGGAAATGATTTAGATCATATCCTACAGCCTCCCCTTAGCATAATTTTTGAGATGGGTTAATGGGCCTAAGCATGGGCTTAGTTAATTACCCATTAAAACTTGCCAGTAGCAGCCAAAACTTAAAACAGCTATAACTTTCAAACGATAAGTCCGTTTTTCTATTATGACCACTCTAAGAAACATGAAACTGTCATCCTGAGTAGATGGAAGTGGTTTGAGACCCTAATTCGGCTCCTATCAAAAGTTATAGTCCAAAAAAGATTTTAAGGGTCAAAATGGTCACATAGAAAATCGACAAAAATCATAGATGTGGAAAATGTCCTTAAGAGTCATTTCCCAAAATTTTAGAGTTATGCGACCCCATATAAATAGAATAAATTTTTTTTACGATCCTTTGATACGTAAAACACGAGTCATTACACTCTCTCTCTCCTTTAGGAATTTCGCCCCCGAAATCCCCAAATAAATCAAGAAATAGTCAAGCATAGTTACCCCACATGCCTATCAATCACGTGCAACCATCAAACACATCAAACAAGTAGTCATGCAATCAATAATATAAGTAAACCTAACCTAGCATTCAAGATGCTAAACTACCCTATATGATATCAAAAGGGAAAGCAAATTCGATAAATAGTAGACCTTACCATACAAAGAGCTTCGGATGAGTGGCCCTCATGTTCTCCTCGGTTTTGCACATGCGATCGCCTCTACTATCGTCCCATTGAATCTTCACTAACTCCACTGTCTTCCTCCTAAGTTGTTTTGTATCATGTCTGACAATACGAACATGCTTACAAGGTCTTGAAGCTTTTGGTGCAATCTCAATATCATCCAGTTGATCTAGTGTAATCGTCACGGCTGAGTCGTGCACAAATTTTTGCAAGTGAGAAACGTGAAAAACATTATGCACACCCGCCATCTTCTTAGGTAAATTAACCCTATACGCTAGGTTTCCAATCCTCTCTGTTATCAAATGTTAACTGGGTTTTTAACCCAACAGAATCCAAAAGGAGTTAACACATTCAGATTAGGTCAGAATGAATTGAAACTTGACTCGAAGGCCTAAAAGTACAAGACAAAGAAACATAAGAAGTTTGGCCTAGAATTACTTTAACTATACGGATCGATACCGATCCGATCCAATTGGATCGGTACCGATCCGAAATGTTGGCTCATGGTTCCTTCTAACCACTTGCATTGCACTCCTATGCCTCTACTAAGCTCACTTATCAAGTCTGGTAACATTTTGAGCAACCTAGTTCAAGAAGTGAAGACTCATTTGATTCATTCAAATATCTACCCGCTTTTGGATCGAAGCAACTTAAAATGGACCTACAGAACTCATACCGACTTGGATTGACTTGAAATTTGGAATGGACACTTAGAAGACATAATGGAAGGCTCACATCAAAAATGAAGTCATTTGGCCAAGCTAGTTTGGATTGGTACTGATTCAAAGTTTGGATCAGATCGGACCCAACTAAAGTAGGGCCTATCACCTGAGATCCGGTGTGAAGGTCTCACACGGCAAAGTTTCATCTGATTCCATTAAGTATCGAGCGAGTTATGGATGGATCTCCTCCAAATTGAGATAGTTTGACAAATCAGGTCTGACCCACCTAGGATGGGCCTCGTCCCATGAGATCCAATTTGGAGGCTCTCTTACTCATCTACATTATATGTATGAAGTTTTGTATAATTTGGTGAAGTATTAAGTGAGTTATGGATGGATCTTCTACGAAGAGATGAATTGGATGACGTATGAAGATGGATGATCGAACTAACTCCAAACGACTTGATATTCGGAAAAGGCACTCAATTATAGGATAGGAAGACACCCAAATTGAGAAGACTCAAAATTTGCACAACTTTTCGGATTGGTACCGATCCAATCCAATCGGATCAGTATCGATTCGAAAAGTTAGCTCCAAACACCTCTAAACTTCTTAAGCGACATCTGCATGATGACTGCGGGTTTTGGTAAAGAGGCTCTGACCCAAATGCTTTCTAACCCCTATAAATACCATCATATCTGCAATAGTAAAGGGGATCTGATCTCTGCTGAAGCTCTGCCATTATTTATTTACTCTTCTTCTCCCACACAACTGCCACTAAGGGACAATTGAGATCCTCCTTTTGTCTCTAACAATGGTGGCTTGATCTAACCTAGAAAAGGAGAATTATATTGTAATATAAACTCCTTTGTAATAGCAGTTGATCAACAAAAGAATCAATAAAGTGGACGTAGGCTTCATTAATAGCCGAACCACTATAAAAATCTCTTATCTCTTTACCTTTTCTGTTATTTACTACCGCTTTTTCTATTTTATTTACCTTGATAAACAGGGCTGTTGCTTTCACACTCAAACCAGGGTGTTGATCCATTTTTTGGGTTAACATTTTGGTGCTTTCACTGAGAACAAAGGTAGATCCAAAAACTTGAAGCTTGTATATGAGATTTGGGATAAATGAATAGGCCTAACACTAGATCTAAAACTGTAGCAAGTCAACCAGAGCCTAGGGGAAGTCAGGAAGTATCCTCAAATTTTCACCAATCCAACTATGTAGCTAGAGAAGAAATGGAAAGGCCGATGAAGGAGATGCTGGATGGAATCTTGGCTAGGCAACAAGAGACGGTGGAGGGATTCTTTCAAAGGATGGGACGACAAGGAATTGTAAGAGTTCAGACCCTAGAAAACAATACAGAAGCTACTAGAGTTAGATTAGAACAAGATGGAATGTTGCCTCCATGCCTAGAGCAATTGATACTTGGGGACAACATGGGAGCCAACCTGGGAATCAACGCCGAAGATGGGATCGATATTAGAGCTGGCACCGAAAAGGCCAATAATGGAGTGATTATTGAAACTCTAGGAACTGGTGGTACAGGATCTAATCTGAATGCTAGAGTGCAACCGACAGAGGAATATGTGCCAGGGCTGCCCGGAGGAGCGGAGGACAGAATGGGACTAGGAGAGTAGGGTAGAACACTGGTGTGCAACCAACAGAGTATGTGCCAGATTTCCTTGCCAAGGCGGGGGCAGATTATCGCTTTCGGACGAAGACCTTCATTGGATGGTGAAAATCGAATTTCTGAATTAGTAAGAAGGTTGGTTAGAGGATGACCCATAGATCAGGGTTTGGAAGGTGTGAATAGAAACCCATTTACTACTAATATCCGAAACGCGAGAAATCCCCCCGATTTCAAGCGTCTCGCACTAGAAATGTACGATGGAAAGATCGATCCAATGATTCATCTAATGAGATATATCCAACATATAGAGGTGTTGGGTGCTTCTGAGGAAGTAATGGGGCAGTGCTTTCCATTATACTTGACGGGTTTGGCGGCGATGTGGTTTAGACAGCTGGAGAATGGGTCCATTAGCACGTGGATCGAGTTGGTGGGTATATTTTTAAGACAATTACGAGTTCATGTCTCACAACCGAAGAATGTGATGATGTTGGAAAATGTGAAACAAAGGCCTGGGGAGACCTTGAGAAGTTGTTTAACAAGATTCAATACAGAAGTGACTGCGGTCGATAGGCCGGACCCATCAGTGATTTTGATGGCGGCAGTGTCTGAAGTCACAAACAAGACCAACTTCTGGCAGCACTTAAGAGGGATCCACCAATGGATCATGTTGAGTTTTACTATAAAGCTGAGAGATATTTACGTCAGGAGTATGCTGACATTGAAGATGAAGCTGAAGATGCCAAAATTTATGTCGTGGATGGCAAGGGATCCTCTGGAGTGGGATTTGGAAAAGACAAAGGGAAAAGAGAAGCTTATGATGATTCTAGAGAACTGAAACGACAAAGGAGAGAGCCCAAATTCTCTACCTACTCTGAGCTGACTGAAACTCTGGAAAGGATATACCTAGAAACTAGGGGGCAAATTCCCTATTGGAAGCCTCTAAGAAGAGAGCCCACTGATCGAGAGAAAGGATCTAGAAAGTTTTGCATCTTCCATGAGCTGGGCGGACATGAAATGAATGAGTGCCGACACCTTCGTGATCTGATAGAAGAACTGGTTCGGAACAACCAGTTGCCACGGTATGTGAGGAACAGAGCTGCGATAGCACAGCCGGAGCAGCCACCACCTATAGTAGATGCTTCAAAGAATTCCCATGGATCTTGGCCAAGACAGATAATCCCATAACCGGGATGGATGGGAAGTCAGATCCGGCTGCTACTCTTTGCTTTGGTTTCTTTTTTGCACTTTTCATTTCGTATATTAGCGTTAAAAATAATAATGACCCCAAATCTCTTTGACGTGTGCTAAACCTAGATTGGTTCCTAGTCGCGCTCTGAGTCGAATATCTAGGATGACTGCTTAGGAAATAATCTCAAACCGCTTGGACGTGCAAAAAACCTAGATTGGTCCCTTGCCACGCTCTGAGTTGGATGTTTGGGATAAACATTCAGGATTTCTGCTTATTTAATTTCTACTTGTTTGCTTCGATTTGAGATTTGAAATTTGTAAAATTCATATTTAATGTGATGATTGATTTTGAATGCCATAGAGTCCCGACTGGATAGACGAGATCAAAGTGCAAGGTGCAAGTCCCCTTGCTAGAGAGCGAGTGGATGGGTTTGTACGATATCGAACGCCATAGAGTCCTAACTGGAGAGATAGGATCGGAATGCAAGAAGTAAGTCCCCTCATCGGAGAGTGAGCGGATGAGCTTACTTAATCCCCTTTAACTTAATAAGAAAATGATCTGGAGAGATCATCCCCCTGAACTGAAACAACAAACGATCCGGAGAGATCGTCCCCTAAACTAAACGTTAAACGATCCGGAGAGATCGTGCATTAAACTTAAACGGTCCAGAGAGATCGAACTTTAAAACAGATTTGATTTTGCGAAAAGGATTTGAATGCCTTATAAATAGAATAAATAGATAAATCCTGGATGAACACATGATGATTTTGATATATGATGTGATATGATGTGATTTTGATATATGATGTGATTTTGATATATGATATTATAACTCTAAATCAAATCTGAGTGGTAATAAAGTGAATCCCGGATGTACACGGGACAATTAGAGACGCGTAATGTAATTAGAGACATGTGATGTAATAACTCCAAATGAAACCAGAATGATTGTGATGTATAGATTATAGTTAGATAGAGTCTAGAGTCTTAGACTATAACAGGTTTGGAAAGACTTGTGATTGATGAAAGAATCCAAAGGAACTGGACGGTTCACCAAGGCTAAAGCAGCTGGAAAGCTCAACAATCGACTCATTACCGGAACTTGTTCTGGAGAAAAGCACACCTTTCATTCAGAAGGCGTACTTTGGGGGGTAAGTGTTAACTGGGTTTTTAACCCAACAGAATTCAAAACGAGTTAAAACATTCAGATTAAGTCGGAATGACTCGAAACTTGACCCAAAGGCCTAAAAGTATAAAATTAAGAAACATAAGAAGTTTGACCCAGAATTACACTAATTATTCGGATCGATACCGATCCGATCCAATTGGATCGGTACTTATCTGAAATGTTGGCTCGTGGTTCCTTCTAACCCTTGCATCGCACTCCTATGCCTCTACTAAGCTCACTTATCAAGTTTGATAACATTCCGAGCAACCTACTTCAAGAAGTGAAGACTCATTTGATCCACTAAAATATCTACCCGCTTTTGGATCAGAGTAACTTAAAATGGATCTACAAAACTCATAACGACTCGGATTGACTTAAAATTTGAAGGGGACAATTAGAAGACATAAAGGAAGGCTCATACCAAAACTGAAGTCATTTGGCTAAGATAGTTTGGCTCGGATCGGACCCAACTAAAGTGGGCCCCACTACCTTAGATCTGGTGTGTAGGCTCACACACCCTCTAGAAGCTACTTGCAAAGTTTCGTCTGATTCTGATAAGTATCGAGCGAGTTATGGATGGATCTCCTCCAAATTGAGCTAGTTTGACAAATTAGGTCCTACCCACCTAGCATGGGCCTCGACCCATGAGATCCGATCTGGAAGCTCTCCCACTCATATACATTACATGTATGAAGTTTCGTGTCATTTGGTGAAGTATTAACTGAGTTATGGATGGATCTTCTACGAAGGGATGGATTGGATGAACTATGACGATGTATGATCAAACTAACTCCAAACGACTTGATATTCGGACAAGACACTCAATTATGGTATATGAAGATAACCAAATTGGGAAGACTCAAAAATTGCACAAATTTTCGAATCGATACCGATCCGATCCAATCAGATCGGTATCGATCCGAAAAGTTAGCTCCAAACACCCCCAAACTTCTTGAGCGACCTTTGGATGATGACTACAAGCTTTTGGTAAAGAGGCTCTGGCCCAAATGCTCTCTAACCCCTATAAATACCATCCCATCTGCAATAGTAAAGGGGATTTGATCTCTGCTGAAGCTCTACTATTATTTCTTCACTCTTCTTCTCCCACACAACAGCGATTAAGGGACAATTGAGATCCTCCTTTTGTCTCTAACAATGGTGGCTTGATCTAATCTAGGAAAGGATAGTTATATTGTAATCTAAACTCCTTTGTAATGGCAGTTGATCAATAAAAGAATCTATAAAGTGGACGTAGGCTTCCTTAACAACTGAACCACTATAAAAATCTCTTGTCTCTTTACCCTTTTTGCTATTTACTATTGCTTTTTGTATTTTATTTGCCTTGATAAACAGGGCTGGTGCTTTCACACTCAAACTAGGGTGTTGATCCATTTTTTGGTTAACACCAAAAAGGACCTACGAATCTCGGTGCCAACCTTTCCTTACTATCGAATCAAATAACATTTCTCAAAGGAGAAATCTTCATGAACACCATATCACCGATGGAGAATTCCAAATCTCTACGTCTCCCATCGGCGTAGCTCTTCTGCCTATTCTGAGCAGCTTTCATTCGTTGTCGAATGGTCTTTATCTTCTCCTATGTTTCTCCGATCATATCTGGCCCAAGTACCAGTTTCTCGACGTTTTCCCACCAACACAAAGGGGCATTGACCGGCCATATATTGCTTCATATAGTGTCATACCGATACCAGAACGATAGCTATTGTTATATGCAAACTCCACCAAATGCAGATTATCATCTCACGAGCCTCCGAAATCAAGTATGCAAGCCCACAAGAGAACCTCCAATATACGATTCATTCTCTTGGTCTGCCTATCTATTTGCTTGTGATAAACTGTATTGAGATGTAGCTCGGTACCCAATGCCTCTTGTAAGCTTTTCCTCAACCCACTAGTGAACAACGGACTCACAATGCTCTTCGACACACCATGAAATCATACGACCCATTTCACAAACAACTAGGCCAGTTTGGTTATCGTCCTACTTGACTTGATGGGTGTAACGACCCGTATTTTTACGGATCGAATGTTTGTAAAACAGTTGTCATTAGGTCGTATAGAAGATAAGCCATGTGTAGCTTAGGTCGTCTGGAAGATAAGTCGTGTGGTGGCTTAGGTCGTGGGGTAGGTTAGGTCGAGTAATAGTTAGGTCGGGTGAGCAACTTAAGGGATTGGAGCGACCTAAGGAAGTTGGCGACTTAAGGTAGTGGACGACCTAAGAGTTAGCAACCTATAGGAATTGGCGACTTAAGGAGTAGACGACCTAAGGTTTGAGCGACTTAAGGAAAGACAGCGACCTAAGGGAGTTAGCGAGTTAACGACCTAAGGAACTAAGCGAGTTAACGACCTAAGAAGGTTAGGTCGTGGACGAGTTAAGGAGATAAGTGGGATGAGTCGTTAGGTCGCGTGGATGTTAGGTCGTATCCTAGTTAAGTTGTTAGGTCGTGTAGCGTTAAGTCGCTAAGGGTTAAGTCGTAGGGTGTTAAGTCGCGCAAGGGCTTAAGTCGTAAGTCGCGCATTAGTGTTGAGTCTTAGGTCGTGACATTTTTAGGTCGTGGAAGTGCATATGTCGCTAGGTCGTGCGCATGTGTGTGTGGTTAAGTCGCGTGAAGGCTTAAGGGGTTAGGTCGCTGAGTGTTAGGTCGTGAGCGACCTGGGAGCGAGCTAAATTAGGTCGTGGCTTCCGTTAAGTCGTTGAGTCGAGTGTCTGCTAAGTCGTAAGTCGTAGGTCGTGCGTATGTGTTAAGTCGCGCAAGTGTTAGGTCGGAGGATTTGTTAGGTCGTAGGTCGCGATAGTTAGGTCGTGGACGACCTAAGGGGGCGGACGACCTAAGGAAATCAGCCTATAAATAGGCGGGTTCTTCTTCATTTTTGGGATCCGGATTTTGAAGCGACGAAGTGCTGCTATTTTGAGAGCTCGAGTTCTATACTTCTTCACTTCTTTTCTCCACTCTAATCTTGTGATTCCTTCCATCCAAATCGAAGATCCAAGAGCTTAGATTGAAGATCTTCATCCATCGAAGAGAGATTTCATCGTTTGAAGCGGAGTTTTGATAGATCGAGTTAGATTCTTCGCTGTCCAGATCTGAAGTGTGTTGCTTTTGAGGTGTTTAGGTGATTTGGTGAGTGGTGATTATCTCTCACATGGATCCAAAGGAGTATATCGGATTGATGGCTTGATTTGGTGTTAAAATAGTGATTTCCATGCATTTTCATAAACTTAAGTGTAGATCTATTGTTCATGATGATTTGACATCCATTTTACTATATGTTAACCTATGCAAGTTCATTCATCAAGTTGTAAAGATATTGCTCATGATTCATGCTTGTTAGATTTAGTCTCTTTAATTACAAGATTGCCATTATTATTAAAATTGTTTATTTGATCATGTTTGAATGCTTGATTACTTGGATTAATGTTTGACTTGGTTGATTGTTGTAAAGTAGTTGATTGATGATTTGATTTGGACAAGTTAGTCGAAGATGATTCAAAAGCTAAGGGAAAGGCTCTTGAATTGGAAAAGCTGCTCGTGGCATATGTGGCGGATGATGAAGCTCATATGGATAGATTTGATGATGTTGATGTTGAGATGAGGCTTTGCTATGATGAGATGAAGCGAGGCATGGTATGAGATAGCCTTGGTTTAATTCAGACGGGATCATTCCAAGCATGTTGATAACTCGGTGAAATGGTTCGAGTTGAGGATAATGGTTTGGTCGAGAGGCGCTTGGGCTAGTATGGAAATAGTCGTCGAGGAGGATGACTAGAAGGCTGAGATTTCATCGTTGTTGAAGGTTCTAGCAGGCTCAAAGCAAGAGTACGCTGGGCAGATTCGATAGTCCCTAAAGACTATGATTGTAGTCGAGTACTCTGGGCAGATTCGATAGTCCTAGGCACGGGCTGCGACGACGTGCGGAGTTCTGTCTAGAACCGGGGTTGCCATTAACCCTTGACGGACGGCTGAAAGAATGTGCCGGTCATTCAATTAACGGTGGTATCGAAGCAATGATAGCAGTGATAGCCAGAGTCATGGATGTTTGGTTGTATCGTCATTCGGTCTCAAGAGCGATGTTTTCTAGGTGCTTATCTGATCTTGGTTTAGGCCTTGGGGGTTTGTACTTGGAAAACACCGACCTTGACTCGAGTGATAATTGCTTTACTTTAAATGTCTGCTTTGCTATGTTTATTTCTGCTTAGTGTGTCTGGGGGTTATCACTGTAGAAAGAGGTGGAGTGGGAGGGTTGGATTCCTATTCCTTTTACCTTTATGCTCTTTTGGTATATTGTTAGTTAATTTACCGCTCACTAAGACTGTTGTCTGACTCAAGGTTTTATGTTCTACTCTTATTACCTTGGGCTGTTCATCCGCTTTGGGATGGGCAGACTAGGTAGCAGGTGACAGGTGCTGTTCTTAGTTTCTGACGATGTTGATGACGAAGACGAGCTGGAGGCTTGCATATTATTTTCTTACTATATGTACTGGATGTTCCGCTGCTTGTATATTCTCTGAGTGATATGTAGTGAGGCTTGATGTATTGACTATTTAGATGTTGTACCAAACTATTATGAGGTTTAATAGAGATTCTGTTCTGTAAAGCTTCACTATATATACTTTCTATTGTATTTTATCCATGCGCTGTGAGTTATACGATAGATTCTACTGTTTTAACTTAACCTTGGCAATCGTCCATGGCTGCCTGGCACACTTTACAACGCACTATTTCTATGTTCAGTGCAGGGGTCATGGGCGGTCGTCACAATGGGTATATATCGAGCACTCTTGGTCAATCGATCGACTATAACCCAGATCTTGTCGTACCCTGCTCGAGTCCTCGGCAGTCCATCAATGCTTGCTCCTACTTCCATTCGGGAATTTCAAGCGGTTGCAACAACCCACTTGGTTTCTTCTGCTTCGCCTTTACCAACTGGCAGTTCATGCATTTTGAAGTGAATGTCCCGACATCCTTTTTCATCCCTTCCCAATAATAGGTCTGCTTCATATCATAGTACATCTTATTACCGTCGAGATGTATGGTAAACCTAGAATGGTGGCGCTCTTGTATCACCTCATCTCATAATCCATCAACATCGGGAACAAACAGTCTCCCAACCTTACAGAGCCAACTTTCTCGGTCGATCCTGTATTGCTTCATATCTTCAGACTCTACTCCTCACAATTTTCGCTATGATCTCTGCTACTAGCACTGATCTACTCAATCAGAGTAGGCTTGATAGTTAAACTCGCCAACATCTCTGGTTCTAACTCACAATGAGGTTAGAAGTCATAGCCAGCAATATACTCCAACTGTTTCCACTTCACAAATAACGCTCCTAAACTGACATGTCTTCTGCTCAATGCATCGGTGACCACATTTCCTTTACCAGGTGTATAAAAAATGCTAAAGTCGTAGGAGGCTAAGAATTCCAACCATCGCTGTTGGCAAAGGTTGAGATCCTTCTGAGAGAAAAGGTACTTTAAGGACTTATGATCCATGAATAGCTCGAACCTTTCTTCTAATAGGTAGTGCCTCCAAATCTTCAAAGCAAATATGCTCGCCACCAACTCCAAATCATGAGTCGGATACTTCCTCTCGTGCGGTTTCAGTTGTCAACTGGCGTAGGCGGCATTCTTTCCCCTCTGCATCCATATTGCACCAAGTCCAGTACCACAAGCGTATGTGTATACTGTCAACTCCTCATTCCCGCTTGGATTGACTAACACCGGTGCACTCATCAACCTCTCCTTCAGACTCACAAATGCATTTTTGCACCTCGCATTCCTAACAAAAGTCCGATTCTTCTTCGTTAAACCAATCAACGGTGCTTCTATCTTCGAGAAGTCCTTGATAAAACATCTATAATATCCCGCTAATCCTAGGAAACTCCTCACGTTCGTAGCATTCTTGGGTTGATTCCAATCCTAAACCGCTGCCACGTTGGTAGGATCTACTGCGATGCCCTACTCCTAGATGACATGACCTAAGAATCTCACTTCCCTCCTTCAGAAGTGACATTTTTAAAACTTCACTTTTAACTTGTGCTTCCTCAACACCTCAAGCACAATTCTCAAGTGCATCTTGTATTCCTCCTCTGTCCTAGAATGGATCAAAATATCATTTACGAACACAAGCATGAACTTATTTGGGTGATCCCTGAAGACACGGTTCATGAGATCAACAAAGTATGTTAGAGCATTGGTCAGCCCGAATGGCCTAACCAACTAGTCATAGAAACCAGACGAAGTATGAAATGCGATGATCGACACACTCTCCTTTGCTACTCTCAACCGGTGGAATCCTATCGCGAGATCCAATTAAGAAAACACCTTCGCACCATAGAGCTGATCGAACAAGTCATCAATACATGATAGTGGATACTTGTTCTTCTTCTTCACTTTATTCAGCTCACAATAATCTATAGACAACCACAGAGAGCCATCCGCCTTAGTGGCAAATACTATGGGTGCACTCCACTTAAATATACTCCTATGAATGAACCTCATCTTCAATAGGTCATTTACTTGCACCTCCAACTCCTTTTGCTCTCTGGATGCCATACGCCTCAAAGGCATAACTATCGGACTAGCATCCTTCATTAAGTCTATCCAAAACTCGTTCTCTCTATGTGGTGATAATCCAGTCACTTCCTCAAACACATTTGGATACTCTCGAACGATAGACATAGATAACAATCCATACTGTGGAGTCTGAAGAAAATATTGAAAGCTAACCGTAACCCTATCCTCTAGTAGGCATCCAATCACTACCGTCCACTCCTCCACAGCCCCAATTGTCACCAGTAGCTTCTCGCAATCCACTACAACAACATACTTCCTTAGCCAGTCCATTCCCAAGATAATCCCAAATCCAACGAAATTCAAAACAAAGCAATCACAAACAAAAGAGAATTTATGACTCAATAAGGTCAAACCACGACAAACCATGCACAGGCTAGTTGAGCCTCCAACGGTGTTCGTCACGATCATAGGTCAGTCAACTATTTTTGGTTTCAATCCCAGCCTATCTTCCAAATCACTAGATATGAAGGAATGCGAAGCCCTAGTATCGAACAAAACACATGTGGGAACATTGTAAATGGAAAGCATACATTGAATAATGATGCTCTTCCCCTTCTCTTTCACCGATAGAGCACTCTACGAAGTCAGAACAGCGTCCAAAACATATGCCTTCACAACTTGTTTTAGCTACGGTGTTTCCGGATAATTCTTTAGTATGTGTCCGGGTTTGCCGCAGTTATAACACTTCTTCTTCCCACCATATTTGTAGTCTTTGATTAGGTGACTCTTGTCTCCACGGCCATAACAAATAGGATCCCATTTAGTCTTCTTCTGAGCGTTCTTTCCCTGAGACTAATTCCTTTTTCCATTCCATTTCTTCTTGCATCCACCGCTTTGTTTCAGTTTTAGCTCCTCCTTAACAACAACTACTGATTTGGACTTAGGAATAAACTCTCCTGACGAAGAGCTTTCTCGACTAGTCTTTCGAATGGCTCATCAATATGACTAACCAACTTCTCCCCCAAGTATTCTTCCAAACCCATAATAAATTTCTCGTTCTTTCTCAACGGAGTGTCGATGAAAGACATCTCGTACTTTGACAAAACATAAAACTCAGCAATATATCTGAAGACAGACATATCTTCCTGCTTTAAATCAGCAAATTTCCTGAATAGCATCAACTTCTGAGCAACCGAAACAAACTTCTCTTCAAACCCAGCCTTGAACTGGTCCTAAATAAACTCATTCTCAGCTGTAGCAATGGTAATGGGATTCCACCAGTTCATGCTTGCCTTCCAGCCGTCTAGAGGCTAGCTTCCTTTTCATGGCACTATCTATTTCCATATCACCAAAAATACGCTCGCAAGTGTCCAATTAGTCATGCACTTCGATAACCGACTCCGTTCCAAGGAATGGTTTACCTTCCAAGGTGGAGTAATCCTTGCATAATTGGCAAAGTCAGCTCTCAGCGCTTGCACTTGAGCACCACCACCAACAACAACATTTGGAGCGGCAACTTGGGCAGTTTGAAGCATGTTTGCCATCATCGCATTAAACATAGCTTGCAAGTCAGGGTTAGAAGCCCCTGGGCCCGCTCTTTCCTCAACTTCGAAGATCGAGTACCTCACATGTTTCTTGTTTGTCGACACATTCTTGATCCATGACAAGAATGATTAGTCTCTCAAAAAGAAAATAGTGTCAATGGTACTCGTGTGTGTATGCGACTTATATAATATATATACTACTATATAGTTTTGAAAATCAAAATATATAACAAGTACACACCCTCTCATGTGTGTGTACACATACACTCTCCTTCTAGTCTAGGGTGATAAGTTCTCCCCTATCTCTACTGAACCACGGTATCAACTCTGGTTAATCGTGTAACCTAAGCTCCGATACCAAATATGATGACTGCTCTACACCACTGGCACCCAATATACATAAGATAGTGTGTTGTTGACATGCCTGACCGATGTAAAATGATTATCAAGGTTTTAAAAATAACATAACAAAACATGTCGTATATCTCACAGCGCATAAAATATAATATACTTTACAAATATAAAAAAAGGAGAGACAGTAATAACTAGGTGATCCAGATATTAGAGTACAGACTCAAAAAGTTATACAATGAGTAATAGAGTTTGTACAAAGGAAATAAACTCAAATAACTATCTCATAATAATAAAAAAGCATTGTCAAGGCTCCACAGTGTTGCACAATGGAATAAACATATAAATCCTTATATAATATAAGATAGCTCTATCCAGCTCATCCTCTGCACAGCTACTTCATCGCACCTAGACCTGATATCTAGTCTACTCATTTAAGAGTATCCAAGAAAATAAGAAGAAAAGCATAAAACCTCGGGAAAGACAACAATCTGGTGTGAGTGGTAAATGAATCTCAAAATACTATACGAGTCGATATAGTAAGGAACAAGGGTATACAAACCATACCTGACATGTCCCTACAACCAAAGAGTTAGCACATAACGAACATAATATGCTACTCTACAAATATAGTAAAGGTACACTTCAAACCAAGTGTGATGACGGGTGTCTAGGTATCCATATCTCCAATACCTATCTACAATGACATCCCTAGAGTAATAGACTATGGAAGAACAATCAAGACAACCATAATATCCATCAAACTATACTTGCTATCACTCACTTTGCTCTGGATATATGATAACTCGTATGACCTTTCAACTTCCAGGGACTAATGGAAAATCTTGGTTTTCAGTGTGCTCTCTTTAGCCTAAAGCAGATACTAAACCCATTCAACCAGTCCAGGGTACACATATCCATTCAATTGATCCAGGGTAGCCTTTCAACGTACCCATGAGTGTCCTTACAATGCCCTTGCTTTGAGTACATTACAAAACACTCGAAGTATCAACGATCCCTTTGCACGCGTGCCTGAGCCCTTTCCTTGCTCCATCCAATTTTCATATCCTCGATGAACCATTCTACATTCTCTATTCCATAATAGAATCATTCAATCGTTCTATCCACGGGTCACCTTTCTTAGAAACCTCCCTTTTTGGATAACCATTCTCACGACTCTGTTCAACATTGAGCCACCATCATCATAACCTAACTCCTTTCTTCATCGAATTGTCACCAAAGTCCCGAAACAATCATCATGCTACTATGCTGCCATCAAACTCCAAGCGAATAAACAAACTCCTTCAGCACGACCTGTAGAGCCTCCACTTCCCCTCCTGGAAGTTTCACTCCAATTCCATTAACATAAATAACTCGGTACAGACCTATAATAGCTCAGCACGACCTGCAGAGCCTCCACTTCCCCTCAATCTCTTGCTTCTAGTACTTCATCCCCCAAGTGCTTTGGACCCCGACCCATCCTTCAAAATAACACGGCATCACTCTAAAGCTCTCATCTCCAAGTCTAGAAACAATACGATATGGTGACCAATACTTAGCCAATTTCCAAAAGCTAGCATTTATCCACATCCTCTAGCCATTGTCTACCGAATCATCAAGTCACGAACCCATTTTGGCCACTAAAAATAACTCGGTATCAACTTAAATAGCTTAGTGCCAACTTATTTCCTTAGCCTCATTTCTGCTGTGATTTGTAGCTTGGGTTCCTTCTATATTCCATAACCCTTCCTCCAAATTTCATCAAATTCTGACCATCTTTGCCTTCAATTCATCGAATTTGCCAACTTATTCTCCAACCATCTAAAACACTAGCAAACAACATCAAAGCACAAAATACAATCATAGAAAACCATGCATATACATCCATTAATACAAGCAATACATAAGAATGTGATAATTAAGAAAGTCTTAATCTAAATTTAACTTTTACACTAGCATATGCATATGAATACAAGGGATTGCAAAACCATTTTAGAAACTATTTTTAAGCCTTTATAATTTGTCAATAAACATGTATAACAATGTAGTTAAGGTTATAAAATGTTTTAAGGTCAAAATCATGTCAAAAACATCATTTTTAGCTATATAAACATGCATAGTAGAGTGAGAGGTCAAAAACCACTCACCAAATACCAAAAATAACAATTTTCTCCTTAGATCTGAAGTAGATAGAAAAGAGATGAACCCAAATCATCAAAATGATAATCTAAAGCTTTCTTATGCTAATCACTCCTCTAATCAATGATTTGGCTAAGATTAGTAAGGAAATGGTGTGATTTTCGATGAAATTAGAGTTAATGGAGGTTTAGAGCTATTTTGGAGAAGATGGAAATAACTTAAATTAGTTCCTACAGCCTCCCCTTAGCACAATTTTAGAGATGGGTTAATTGACCTAAGCATGTGCTTAGTTAATTACCCATTAAAACTGGTCAGCAGTAGCCAAAACTTAAAACAGCTATAACTTTCAAACGATAAGTCTGTTTTTCTATTATGACCACTTTAAGAAATGGGAAACCATAATCCTAAAGTAATGGAAGTGGTTTGAGACGCTGATTCAGCCTCAATCAAAATTTATAGTCCAAAAAAGGTTTTCAAGGTCAAAACTGTCACATAGAAAATCCAAAAAAATCATAGATGTGGAAAATATCCCTGAGAGTCACTTCCTAAAATTTTAGAGCCATACGACCTCATATGAATAAAATAAAATATTTTACGATCCTCTGATAAGTAAAACATGGGTCGTTACACATGGCTCGGTGATGGGGAGTTGAAGTTGTCTCAAGTATCATAAAGCCACTTTAGTACTTGCTTCTGGCTAGGGGAGTAGGAACCCTAGGACGTACTTCAAGCTATAGGTGAGCGACTCGAGAAGTGGAGTGTCCTTCGTGTCATACTCCCACTTTTTCGAGCTAAGGCTCGGGTCGGTACCAAACTATGGTGTTCAGTTATGATTTTCGATGACGACAACACGTGATTCGATGATGATGATTCCGTGATAGGAAGTGACGACTTCAATTATGAATGGCTGTACTTCAAGATGCATAGTGACTATGAGTCGGATTGAAGGAACTGTTGGAGGAAGGTTATGGAACAAATGATAATATTTTATGACTAATGATGGTTATTTGGAATAGTTCCTAACCGCAACGACTTCAGATAGGAGTTGTAATGACAGTTCCAGGATGAGCTCTATAACTGATGACGAGTGTTGTTGAAGCAAGGGTATATGATGGTGCGATCGGATTCCATTGACATTTGGACCCGGATCACATATGCTACTAGAGTCCGTTGACATTAGAACCTGGATCACGTATGCTACTAGATTCTGTTGATGCTAGGACCTAGTGATGAGGAGGTAGTGTTCGTTGACATTAGAACCTGCCTTACCCTATACTATCATACGGGTAGTCTATTTCCTGGTCTAATGAGTGGCATGGAGTCGAGTACTGAGGAACCAGGATATTGAGTAGTTCTTGACATGATGGTCGACCGAGTTATCACATATTTGATGCACTGAGTGAGTGAATGTGAGGACGGATGATGGATGTTATGTTTTCTTTGGTTGCTTATCTTCCTACGGATGTCACACGATGTAGATGTCATTGATGTATAGTACACCATGATGATTATGATGCAGAGTAGCATATATTCCATGTTCTATGCTAACTCTATGGATGTAGGGACATGTCAGGTATGATTTTCCTTATTATATTTCCTAGTATATTGACTTTATAGTATTTGAGATTTTCTACCCCTCACACCAGAATGTTGTATGACTTGGGATTTTATGTTTTGCTTCCTATTATTCCATGTACTCTTAAATGAGTAGATTGAGGATTTCAGGTCTGGTGAGCACGTGGAGCTAGACTAAGGACGGGCAGGAGGTCATACTCTCGAATTACTATATTTACTTATTATGATTTGCTATTCCGCTGCATAGCACTATGGAGCTTGCTAGTGCCTTTATTATTTAGAGACGGTTTATTTATGAGTTGTTATTTGATGTATAACTCTATCACTTATGTTGTATACTATAAGGACCTGAGCACTCTGATTTATGTGATTCATTCAATTATTACCATCTCGCATGTTTTATGTCTAATATGTCTATTATTATATTTTATTCCATATGCTATGAGATATACAACATGTTCAGTGATGATTGATTTACTTTACTACAACCTTGACAATCGTCCTACATCGGCCGAGCACCTTTGCAGCACATTATACAGGTATATTGGGTGCTGGTGGTGTAGGGCAGTTGTCACATGGATTGACCATATGTTTGTATCTTGGTTTTATGAAATTCTCTTTGAGACTAAGCCATGGTCTCATAGAGGCGGCACCACCTTCATGCATTCATATAGGTAGGTTTTCAGTAGTGCCCTATAATTATACACTTCAACAAAATTTCTATTGTAAACCTATTAAGTACAAAGTAGTACAACTTCCACCATAACTTTATAGGAACCGAGCACTTTTCTTGAAACGAAATATAATATTAGTTGTTAAGTCTAATATTATAGTGCTTCCAACCACATCATATGATGTAGTTTTTCTCATTGAACTCACGATAATGAATTTCATTATGTTGAGTCAAGTTTTCACCTGGAAGACTATTTTATATTGGCATTAAACTCATTCCCCTTAATGTTTTCGATACCAATTCTCTTGTAAGTCCTTTTGTAAATGAAACTGCCAATTTTTGGCTAGATCTCACGAAATCTATGGTAATTACCCCCATCAGTGACCATTTGCCTTACCACACTGGGACTACGACCAAAATGCCTAGATTTGCCATTAAGTATCTAGCTATATGCTCGTGATAGTGTTGCTTGAATATCATTATAGTTATTAGGGGCATTGATTTTTACCATATGGAAATTGCTAATAGTATATTTTTTATCCACTCCGCTTATTTGCTACAAGAAGTCGGTGTTATAAATTAAGTAGTCATGGTAGAATCAACAATACAAATTTGTTTCTTTGAGGCCCAGGATATTGCTTCCCTACATAAAGTGAATTCTATCCACTAGTTGATATATTATTATCCTCACTTCCAATGTTTCAACTAGCATTTGTGTTTCCTTCTATTACATTTGGATACCCACTGTATAAAATACCATAGTTTATGGTTCCTTTTAACTATTTAAAATCCTCTATATAACTATCCAATGAATATGACTAGAGTTATTGGTGTATCTACTCATTTTTCCTACAGTGTAGGCAATATCAGGTCTAGTGCATATCATGGCATACGTTAGATTCCAATAACTTTAGCATATTCTAGTTGATCCACGATCTACTTGTATTAGAATCCAGTTGCATATTTGGATCAAATGAGGGTGGTTAGATGTTTAATGTCAAATTGATTGAACATTTTTAGGATTTTTCAATGTAATGAGAATGGGTAATGACCAATCCTTATGTTGTTTTTAAGATTCTTATTCCAAAAATCACTTCAGCTTCCACATATCCTTCATATCAAAACATGAAGACATAAATCTTTTCATTTCTTTAATATTCGAGGTATTAGTCCTAAATATCAACATACAATCAAGATAAGGGAATATCATTACTCCTTTACCAATATTGAATTTGCTATAGACACATTTATCTGATTCATAGATCTTAAAACCGTTTGATACTATGGCTTTTTCAAATTTCTCATGAAATTGTTTCGGTACTTGT
The DNA here is from genome assembly GCA_030737815.1 of Allium fistulosum. NCBI lineage: Eukaryota > Viridiplantae > Streptophyta > Magnoliopsida > Asparagales > Amaryllidaceae > Allium > Allium fistulosum. The sequence goes on along the minus strand of CM060908.1, from coordinate 686,614,459 downwards.
TTAAGACCATAAATTCACTTAATAAACTTGCATACTTTATGTTCTTGTCCAAGCACCACAAAACCTTCTTACTGTGTCATATATATTTCTTCACCAAGTTCTCCATTTAAGAATGCAGTCTTGACATCCATATAATGAATTTTAAGTTTATAAGTAGATGTTAATGCAATTAATGTCATAATTTTTGAGATTCTCACTATAGGTGCATAAGTATTAAAATAATACATTCCTTCTTTTTGAGTAAATCCTTTAGCAACCAACCTTGCCTTAAAATTTTCTACTGTGTCGTCTACTTTTAACTTTTTCTTAAATATCCACTTACATCCTATTGATTTTGAAGCATGAAATAGGTATACTTGTTTCCAAGTTTGATTTCTCATAATAGAATCCATTTCATCGTTTATGTCTTCTTGCCAAAAGGATGAATCCTGAGACTTTGTTGTCTCACTATATCTTAAAGGATCGAACTCTGTGCTTTTAGAAAGCATGACTTGATGCTTAATAATATTTCTTGATCCTTGTAACAACCCGGAAATTTTAACGGTTTAATAACGTAATTAACTGAAATTTTGCTTGAAATTTAATTTTAAAATTTTGCAATAAAAATTCGATATTTGGAATACGTCTATTTAGACATAGCAAATGGAAAATTTTCGTTGAAAAATATGGAAGTTTATTTTGTTGTGTAATTTTATTTCAATTTAAATCAGTTGAAATTTGATGTAAATAAAATATTTTCGAAACCTAAATATTTTTACATAATAAAAATGTTTACTATTTTCTGAGTGAGACGTCATATTTCGTTTCGCTAAATTTGGACTTCTCTAGCCCCGTTTATCTTATTCTCGTTAGATTTGCAGCAGTTTGGGCACCGAATATCGACTTTTGATAGAATGGCCCTACCACTGATATCTATGTACCGTTTTGATCGCCTTGTCGTGCTGATCTCCGTGGTATATTCATATGTGTGTTTCGGTGTTCGGTACACGACGAAACCGCGAAACGGATATCCTTATCGGTTACGAAATTTCAACTCTTTGCTTCCTTTGTCTTTTCAATTGTCCACCGTGAGAAGTCTAAAGACCAATAGTAATTTGCCATAAATAATTTCTTGAATTCAACTGATGGCCTTTTCTATTCCCTATAATCAATTTATAATATATTGGTTCCTTTTCATTTCCGGTTCGTTCCATTCTCCATTACTCGTTCACTTTGAAAGGAGAATAAAATAAATATAAAGCTTCATCCATTTCTTTCTCTTGCCACACTATTGCGTGTTTCCATGGCCGCCGATCACCCAACCTCCCTCTCCATCAACTCAGTCAGCCAAGACAAGCAGCCCACTCCCTGCCGAACAAACCCAAACCCCAGGCCACACCTGTCCCCGCAACTCCGCCACCCATGTTTTCCATCGCAGCCAGTCCACATGCTCTCCATGCAAGCATCCACTTCTCCGCCTTGAATTCCAACCACTCCACCCTTGAGCCTCCCATAGCCGCGACCTTGCTCGCCTTCTTCCCGAAGCTTAGTATCTCGTCCTGACACGCCTCCTTCACCATCTTTGCTCGCCTAAACCCCTGCTTGCATCTCCACTTGTTTGTATAAAGGTATATATATGTCAGAAGTAATATATATATGATAGTAACAGATATATATATATATATATTTATGTAGGTGTTTGTATGAATATTTTTTATGATAGTATTATTTAGTGAGTATATATGTTTATATATTAGTTTATAGGCCAATTATATATATATATATTATATGCGAGTTATATATATAGTTATATATATTTAGTTTATCATTGTAGCTTTACTCTTGCCATGAAAAGAAGAAAAGGAAAATATAGTGTTATATATATACACACACACAATGTTATATGTTGCTCCTTCATTTCTGTTATGTTTCATAAATCAAACGGTTAAATATTTTATATAATGTATTAATTGGATCTATGGGATTTTATTGTATTGGTTATATATATGTATATTTATTTAAACTTGTATATGCCTTATATATGTTTAGTTCACAGTAAGTTTATATATATATTTATCAGCTTATGTATTAGTATATATATTATTGATTTCAATGTATATATGCATATAGGTTTATAATAATATTGATTTTAAATTTGTATGTGTGGTTATTTATGAGGTGTTCTTAGGTACATATATTAGTATGCATATATTATTAAATGTAAGTCTGTATAAGAATTATAAGATGTGTATATAAACTGATTTTGTGATACAAGCTTTGTATGTGATATACTGTTTACTGTATAATGTAATATGTCAGTAGACATATTTTAATAGCATACATTTCTAAAGTATATAATTCAAGACTATATTTGCATTCCAGTTTTATATAACATCCATTTTTAATGCGTATATGTAAGGTTTGTCTTAAGTTATATATTATATAATATGTTTAAAAGGGTTTGTGTATATAGTTGTTTATAATCTTTTGTTCATATATATAAGTTTATATAAATTATGTATAACTTGGCTATTTGTATATATAGAAGTTTATGTAAGTTTATATAGTATCAGTTTGAGTTTATATATATATATATATATATTAGTAAGGTAAGTTTATATTGGTTTTATAATAATTATTGATTTTAAAAATATAATAAGTGTGTAAGTTAATATATATGTTATATATTAGTCTAGATATATATATATATATATATATATATATATATATATATATATTTGTTTATATAAGTATAGATGAGTTGGTTTTCAATATACCAATATATATATGGAGATTTTATTTCTTATGTGTCTGAATTAAATATTGATTTGAAATTATATATATATATTTTAAATATATGTTTAAAAAAAAATTGGTTTTTGAGAAAAATTATAACGTATATTTTGTTCAGCTTATATCAAGCTAATTTGATTTGTTCTCAACGATTCCTATTTATCGGCTTCGTTCGTCAAATTCATGCCAATCTTGCTTTGCTTTGGAATTCATGCTTGGATTCGTAACTCATTTCATTGTCGAATTTCTCTAGCCTCGAAAGGTGAGCAATCACTCGCGATTAACATTCTTATATTTATTAAATTTGATTTCATTTGAAATGATAATTGAAATATGCTGTTGCTAGTTATTTAATTGCTATATATGATATGTTATTATCTGTAACTGTTCACCTGTGACATATGACACCATAACCTGTCATTTATATTATTATTGATGATATATGCCTGTTGTTGATATGTTATATTATTATCATAACTGTTCTCACTCTGCAAGTTCCCTGTTAATTTAGAAATTACTATGGGTTGAAATGATACATACCCGAACGATTTTGTAGAATAGGAGAAAATCGTTACGGGTTGAAATGATAAACCCAAGCGATTTTCATTTATTTAAATTTTTCGGATTGCAGGTTGAAATGATATATACCGGTAAATATTTAAATTGCAGATTGAAATGATAGATATCTGTATCACTTGACCATAGGATAGAAAATTATATACAGACACCGTTGGTCTATATTTGAAAATGATTTCTAAAGTTTGAAAGGAAATATATGGGTTTTAATAAATATTGTTTTATATAATATTTGTAAATGTAATTTCTATATATATATATATAAATTTAGATTTTAAATTTATGTGTTTTGGGAATTTTAATTTATAAGTCAGTTTTGATAAAATATAAATTTTAAGATTTTCTTATAGTTTTATTATTTTAAAAATATATAAAATAAGATTTAATACAAAATACAATTAATAATAAGATTTAATATAATAAAATTTAATTTAAATTGGAATATAATATGTTTTAAAATATTTATTTAAAAATTTATGTTAATATTTTAAAATAGATTTATAACTTTAACAATAAAGGTTGGAAAGATAAATTAATGTTGACTTGGAATTTTAAATTGGTAATTAATTGAATTTAAGAAAGAATTGATTTAAACTTATTAGTTTTGAGATTTTGAAAAGATATGATTATAACTTGGTTTATACCTTGATTGATAAAAAGGGACGATGAAATGAATATTCTTAGTTTTGAATAAAATTGAGATTTAGTATTTAATATTGATTTAAATATATAAATTGGGATTTAAATATATTGTCATAAAAATGGTTAAAGGAACATTTTCCAATTTGGATAAATTTAAAGTTAAATGTTGAAATATAAATGAAATTTATATTGCAAATGTTTGAATATTTAAACTTGAATCTTTGAACTTTAGATTGAAATGATTAAACTGGAATTGATTTAAATTGAATTTTGGAATTTAAGATGATTTAAATCGATTTGTGAAATCGGAGGAAACTAATTTTATTATATAAAGTATTTTATATATATATAAACTATTTTAATCTATAAAGTATTTTAATATATATACAATTTTCAACATCTAAACTGTTTAGGTTGTTAGAACGTCAATTTTTGGATTTTAATGACAACAACTATACAATTATGTCAAAGAATCTCTAAGCTAATTTGTAGGTACACGAGCATCAAAAAGAGATAATCAAATACGTTCAAAATGAAGATACACAATACAAAAGTATGAAAGAGTGTATATGGAGATACAAGAAGAGATATATACGATAGAGACAAGACGAAGGTGACAAACAAAGTATTATTAGTCATAGAGTGTCGTTTCTAGAGTTTACAAATGTTAAAATCTTCTCAAAATGATATACACACTTATACATTCATATTTTAAATGAAAAATCAAGTTTTCAAAAATTGCATGGACCGAGACTCGAACCCGGGTCACTAATTCAGAAGGCAAGTGCTCTAACCATTTGAGCTATGATAATTTTTTGTTACAGGCTAAATTCAGACGTTTGAATAATGTCATTCAGACGTCTGAATGCTGGAACCTGAATATTGTTTCACAATATTCAAACGTCTGAATGAAAATATTCAGACGTCTGAATCAGGTCAAAAATGACCTATTTGCTTTCTGATTTGCACGTGAACGATTTCAGAAGTCTGAATTCTATTTTTCAGACGTCTGAATTCCTATAACGGCTATATTTTTGAACAGACATTTCTCTTCCATAAAGAGATACGACTTTTAATCAACAGGTATGACCATATACTTTCATGATAACTATTCACGAACAATTGCACCTTTTTATAATCTATATAAACATGTTAGAATCATCAGATTTATTAATTTAATTGATCTAACTCTTTCTATTCTTAATCTACTTTGATTCTAACACACTCTTGTGCATTCAAGTTCATACAAAATCATTCATTTACTTCCATATTCTTCACATACACACATATATATCAAAAAGAGAAGATTATAAGAAGGTTGTACTATCAAGAGACAAATCTGTGTTATCAAGAACACACCGTGTCAAATACTCTCTGTATAAGTTGAAGTCATGTTCTGCTGCTCAGGCGTTTGAAGTCCTCTTCGACTGTTGAGGCGAAATCCTGTTCTGTTGCTCAGGTCCCTGTTCGGCTGCTCAGGGGTTGTATAGACCTGTTCCTCCGGGTTAAGTGAGGGTTGTTGTTTTAGTGAAATTACAGAAGGAGTCTGGGACTGGACGTAGAACGGGAAGTTCGAACCAGTATAAAAATCTCTGGTGTGCTTTTTTTTTATTTTATTTACTTTACTCTATTATCAGTCTTCAGTTTTATACTTCCGCACTGCTTGTTTTACACTGTTCCATATTACACGATCCATACAAACTTTCATAGGTGGGACGTGTTATGATTTCAAAGTGTTATGATTTCAAAGTGTTATGATTTCAACGTGTTATGATTTCAAAGTGTTATGATTTCGAAAGTGTTATAAATTTTGAAAGTGTTACATTCTGAAAATGAATATTATTTAAAGTGAATAATGACATCGAATTGGTATAGTTTTGAAATGAATATGATATTTTGATATGGAGTATGAACTATTTGAAATTAAATGCCACGGTGTGAAATAAGCGTTTGGTTTTTAAAGAGACCGGGATCGAATAATGTCATACTCTCTGCCAATACCGAAAACCACTTTAACAACTGTGTACGTGGTGGAGATTCCAGAATGAAGTATGATGGTTTGGTGATGATTCTATATGGTATTTACGTAGCCTTGACTCCCGTGAGTCAGCTTGATGTGGCTAAAACAGGAGCTATACCGGGCCAAGTGAGGTCATTACTCCGATCGGGCACATTTCTTCGATGCCATTCTATTGCTTTTGTGATTTGATTGGATGCACCCTTTGATTTGGGAGTGTTTCACAAGGTGGGCGGTAGTAGCTGCTATGCGTTACCACCAGTCCGGGAGTGCAAATGGTATATCTAACCTGGCATTGCCTCGAGTGTCGTGTCACATGTCCTATCGCACCTTCTATGAGTTTGTTTTATGTCATACCTATGGAGTGCTCCCTGATAGCCCACCTGCGGGTGGAGTTTACAGTATCTGTATAGACTACGACATTATAAAAATGTGTTAAGGGGGATATGGGTAACGCCTTAATGCTATTTTAATAGTTTACTTTACTATAGACATATTATAATAGCGTATATTACTACATAGTAGATAGTTCCACGGATCCTTAGAGGATGGAAATCCCAAACATCCTTTAAGTTACTTGTATTTTAGTTGACATTTCACTTGAGTTGAATTTATTAATATAAGAATGTAAATCCTGACTCGAGTGTTTTGTGTTTTGCTTTATGCTCGGGTCAGACTGAGTGTCACAACATTTGGGACTCACCTTTGGAGTTAGAGCTTCACTTGGGGATCCATCTATTATCTGTTCAGCTTTCAGCTACCCAGTGTTTTGTTCAGACTTGTCATCTGTTTGTATTAGAGACTTCATTATATTTGAGATATTCTGTTGTATTTTATTTCAAACTCTGATGTTTATATAGTAGCTGCATGAACTACTTTTTATCTATTCCACTGCTTATTTTTGTAATACTCTGTTCCTGTGATTCTGTGATTGATTTATTTACTGTATATGCTGAGTTTTGCCAAATATAAAATTAACAATATGATATTTTGAGCAATTCAAGGCCGACATATGTGGATGCGAATGGTTCGAAATACTGGGTCATTATAATCCTTCTACCAAAATTTCAGTCCTTGTTCTTTTATTTCTTCGAAGAGGTTCACTAATCTCATATTTATTAGTTCGAGTGTTCTTAATTTCACGAATAGGTTCATTGACCTCCACCATTTCATGGATAGGTTATTGACCTCCACCGTTTTATTAGTAAATGGATTAGATGGATTAGTCATGAATCTATTTTCATATAACATGGCATCTCTTGATTCAATTATCGTGTTTTACTCAACCGAATTGTTAGGTTCCGTTGTTAGAAATTTATAGGCATTGTTGTGTTGAGGGTATCCTAAAAAAATACAATCAATACCCTTTTGTCTTGATTTCTTGATTTTTGGTTCATGTAATCAAACAATTTTCATAGAAACCCATACTTTAAGATAATCTGGATTAGGCTTTCATTTCTTCCAAATTTCATATGGAGTGATTTTCTTATGTGGTATTCTATTTTAACATAAAGTCAATAATGCTTCACTCCAGAAATTAGTATTAAGGCCAGAGTTACACAATATAGCATTAACCATTTTAGCGAGGGTCTTATTTTTCTCTTCTGCCGCTGTTTGCGTCAAAAATGGCACAAACACCTAGGAGATTTATAGAATAGAATAAAGTGAAGAAATAAATGAAAAATAAGAAAAAAATGATGCACAATAAGTATATTGGTTCGGTTAAATATTGGCCCACTTCCACTTGAAATTTGTGTATGATTCTGCAAAGCTTTTACAACGTGATCTTATGGATCGGTTGTGACCCATAAGATTATAATAACAGTACATAAATTTAGACTGTAGAAAAAAAGATCTTGAAATAGTGCCCATAACCCTCTATTTATGTATAAAGATCGCTGGATTTGCCTCTACCACATTCTTTCCTACATTTCTCATGTCCAAAGGGAGTTGCCTTGAAAAGATCATGGCCAACTCATCAAATCTCATGGATCGTTACTGAACGATGCCCTATGGATCGGTACCGATCCATAGGATTGATTCTTTAGCCTTCCCTGATCCCTCAAGGTTGCTTAGTTGACTTGTATCTTCGTCTACAAAACCTAAATGCATCAATATAAGCTTGACTTGGGTGAATTCTTTGGTTCGGAGGTTGGTCAAAAGCACTTGTTTTAGTTGCTTAGAAACTTGGATTTGTCTATCGGTCGCTTGAATCATGGGACGCTAGCGAACCATCCTATATTGCATGTATTGGCTAATAACCATTCAAATTTATGCGGCACGAACCATGTGGTGAATTTGATCAAGTGTTAGGGATCGATACCGATCCATGGCTATGGATCGATACTGATCCATAGCCGGCTTGCCTTGGATCTTGGACTTTTGGTCTTGGATCTTTTGAGTTGACATAGTATGTATGCAATTGAGAGCGTTTTTGGTAAGTTGATGACTTGATCCATCGATCTCGCTTGGTATCAGAATTTAGAAGTTATAGTTCTGGATTTCTGCTCGGTTATCCTCTAGTTTAGTCTATTTAATTCATCCAATATGGCAAGGTTATGGAGTCGGATAACATTTTCCCTCCAAAGTACACCTTGCAAACGAAAGGTGTGTTTTGCTCAAGAACAAAGAATGAAGTCGATGAATCATTAGTGGTTGAACTTTATGGCTATTAACTGATCAAACCGCGACAAATTGTCAAGTTCCTTTAGATTCACCTGTAAATCAAAGGTCATTCCAAACCACTATAGCAAAGGACTCGAGTCTTTGCTTGAGTGTTTGTCACAAATCATCATTATTCTATGTTTTCCCAGAATTATTATATTGCATATGGTGAACCAAAATTATAACACCCCATAAATAATTAATTAAAAATAAATAAATTAATAATTAGTAACGCCATCAGAATTTGGTTACAAAACTTGCACCGTTGGGTTCGTGGCGATTTTTGACCAATTTTCATATATAAAGTTTTCTGATCGGAGTTCAAACGAAAAAGTTATTAACGTTTGAATATTTCGGATCGAAAACAATTTAGAACCGATTAAGGAAGTAAATATTACTGACTTAACATTAAAATGGGCATTAAGTATAAATATTAACGCTAAATGTAAATGGCGCTCAATCAGATCTAATCCAATCAAGAAAGTGTGTGAGTAAATAAATTGGACACAGAAGTAAATAAGTATCAATAACTTACGTTAATGTAAACATTAGGTGTATATCTTATCATTTAAGTAATCGACTATGTTAAATCTAATCTAATCAGAGATTAGAGGGAAAAAAGGAGAATTAATTAACATTGAAACAAACGTTAATAGATAAAAATGTTAACATTGAATGAAAGAAATAAGGAATAAGAGGTAATAAATTAACGTTAATTAAAACTAGCGGATACTTAATTTGTAAGCAAGATTAACGTTAATCAGATTAGAGCAAAAATGGTATGAAATATATGTAATTGATTGATGTTAACTACAGCTAATATTTACTTAATGTGGAAAAAATATTAATGTTAATCAATCAGATGAAAATGTTATTAAATGACATATAAAAGGAATTAAAGGAACGCATAACAAAAATGCACAACCTGTCAACCCCTTACTACGAACGGTTGACCGCTAGCAGTCGGCTGGTAGAGTGATAGAAGTCGACCGCTTGTGTATTGGTGGCTGTAGGTTGAACCTAGGCCCAACGGTCCGGATTTAATAAATTAAAATCTAACAAATGGAATTGGTTCGTGCGCCTATAAATACAGGCCTAACCCCACACTTTTTTGCTCATATTTTCCGAATCAAAGAGCGAACCTCTGCCATTTTCTTTTCACCACAAATTCTAGGAAATTTAAAAATTACAAAATAGAGTATTACACACACACACACCCGAGTGAAGAAGAGTGGAAAATAAAAGTGAAGAAGAATAAAGGGTGATTCAATTCTGCGAAGAAAAGGTAAATCTAAAATCTAAATTATATTCAAATCACTTCTCAGATCTAAAATTCTAATGAATATATATTCTTATGGAACATATTCTGATAGGGAGAAAGGGAATCAAATAGAAATGATAGAATTTAGATCTAGAGATTCGGAAAGCTTAAAGGTGAGTGGAAAATTATATATTTTTATATAATATTGGATTTATTTTATTGTAAATCTATTCCATATATGCCAGAATATAATTATTTTGGAGTTGTAGGCTTAATTATACGTGTGTAATGAAATTTAAACCCATGCCTACATATTCTATGAACTATTAACTTAAATCTGGAAAGTAAGAGTGTAAGTTGTAATCCCTAAAGTAACAAGATCTTATAGATATTCCAGATTTGTGGATTTAAATGGAATATGTTAGTTAATATGAAATAGAAGTAATTATAAATTGAATTAAGATTTAAGTAGTATTTTAATTCATTGGAACGAAGTGTGTTGCCATGTAAATTTATATAAATTATCTAGTTTTATAGTTAAAAATAAAAGTGTATCATTTGGAATAACATGAAATATGCCTAAAAGAAAGAGATGTATAAAATTAAACAGTAAATGATAAAATAAAAGGGGAGTAAACAGCAAAAGATAACAAAATCTTTTATGATAAAAGTAAATGACATTAAATTGACACTAAAGAAATAAGGAATCAATTATGTAAGAATAACGAAATATTAACAGTTGAACATTGGAGGAGTAGTAAATAAGTATGAATATATATCATAGCCTCAAGTATGCGTCTATGACAAGTGTGAATTATTGAATCTTAGCAATAACTTAGATTAATTAGAAATGATTTAGTCACTAAAATGAGTTGGAATGCGAGGTAAATAGTGTTACACAACAGAAGTCTGCCCCCCGTAAGGGCTAACAGTAGTTGTGTATACATGATACTGATGTTGACATATCCAAATGTAAGACCCGTAGGATTATACGTCATCGGTCTTGAGCGATTAGCGGAAAGGCAGGAGTTACGCCTAAACTAATTATGCCTCATACTAGTGTAGATTTCGTTTAGGACATGCACCGCCTTTAGTTGTTTGCTAGTTCATTTATGATAGGAGGCAAGGCTAGATAACCCTTTGATGGAGTCTTTCAAATACGAAATAGAATACGGCTAAACTATTGTGACGCCGTTATTAGCCACTATGAGAGCTCCTTGGTATGCATGGGTGACGAGGACGTGATACTGTGTTGATGATAGATCCTTACAAGGTGCTGGGTTATGGATACAAGCGGGGATAATATCTTTGTCCAAAGGGGGGACTGTGGTACTTATATATATATCTATGTGTGTGTGTGTGTGTGTGCGCGTGCGTGCGCGCGGGTGTGTATACTTATGTAGTTATTATCCACTTCGAGTACATGTGGCGAATCGTACACGTATGTGGAGTCGACACGACTAAGCAAAACAAAAGACATAACATGTAATGGAAGGCAATCGGCATAAACTAGTGTTATGTACAAAATATGTAATTTACCAATCACCAGAACGTTGTTCTGACCCGCTTCTCATTACAACCTACATGATGGCTTTATAGGGACATATGCTAATACAAGGTGGGAACGGTGGAAGGACAGATTTCCTTATGCATGCTCGACACTAAGAAGGATACTAGAGTTCAAAGGCATCAGCCTTGGCAGTAGTTATATGTTTATTATATTTTATTACTCCGTTGTTAATTTATATCGATAGTGCTCTAATATACATTTGTTATTTGCAGGATACGAAAACCAACGATCCGTACTTTGGTAGATTTGGGTTTTCTATTTAGCATAAATTCGGACCCATTAAGGTGCAAGTTGTAACATTTGGTATCAGAGATTAGGATAGTCGATCTTAAGAATTAGGATACGACGAGTGAACGTATTTTTAATTTTTTCTATGTTTATACACACACACACACGCTCCAAATCCTACAAATTCTAACTATAGAAGTAGTTGCAACCATATTCTGAAAAGATGGGCAATGCAACTATGAGTTGGAACAACAGATGAAGTTGAAGATATACACCTGTCCCGATTACCATCGGGATGTAGGTCGTATTGGAAGGCGTTGACTTAAGAAGAGCATGAATGTGACATATGGAAGTGGTCCCAAAAGCTGGATAGTACTTGACTCCCTCGTAGAGCACAAAATGCTCTATGGTTGTAGATCTCCATAGGATTGTCGATTGATGATGTACAGTAGGTCCAGATAAATTGAAAAGTAAGAATCTATATGTTGCACATACCCGAAAGAATAATTAAATAAATTCCTAAAAGAAGATGTGTAGTAATCATTTCAAGATGATAGCCATATCTTAATATTTTAGGAGAAGATAAGTCAGGAAATTAGTAGAAAGGAATAACCAAAAGAAGGGACAAACAAAACCCACTTTGATTCCAACCTCATATGAAAAAATTTAATAAAATATTGAAAAAAGGGGTTTGAGGAAAATATATAAATAATATGTTTGAAACGATTTTCAAAGGATTTGTTAAAAGTAGAAAAATCATATTTTTGAAAAGTAAGTAAATATTAAATTAAAAAAAATATTCTTATTTTATTTAAATAAAAAGTTCTAGTAGGAATTAAAATTTGTAGGATCAAAAATTTCGGTAAAGCTATTTGTTTCGAAAAAAATAGCAGGGCCTACATAGCTTGTTGGTTTTTCTAAAATGAAAATTTTTAAGTTGTGAAATTATTTTTAGGGGTGGACAATAGGAAGTGGTAAAAGTTTAAAATGGGGTATATAGTATGGGAAAGAAGACTAGTACCCGAAAATTAAAGCAATAGGCGAATGCACTACAATGGTTCAATCAAGAAAACAATCAATTTAGAGAAAAGTTATATAAAAAGAAGCAATTTAAATAAAGAAGCTTAGGTAGAATAAAGTTAAATAGTAGCAACATTATAGAATTTAAATAGAAGCAACGTGAGGAATTGATATTAAAATAATGTTAGTAATCTAATTAGAAACTATATAGGAAATTAAATGGAAAACAAAGAAAAATGGATATTTTCCCTATTTAGCGCATTGATTGCATGTATCTTTTAAAAGTCCCCTTCATATGCTCTTAGAGACTCCACCAGGGATTGGAAGTGGAGTTAGAGTGGGTAATAGAAAAATAATAGGATGGAAGTGTCCTTGTCTACTCCAGTTTTAAAAAGTTATAAAAGATGTTTTAGAAATACTGTAAAGTGCATTTTTGGAATAAAATGGTTTGGTATAATAATTGGATTTTTGAAGACAAAACTTAATAAATGGTTTGAATTAGAAATCCATTTTTTAAGAAGTAAAATCTTTGTTGTGAAATGGTTTTGGAGGAAAAGTTGGTTGAAGGTAAAGGAAATGAACTTTTTAAATAAAATTGCTAACATTTTCTTTTGAACTTGATAAATAAGCTTAATTCAAAAATTCTAAATTATAGGTTTAAAGGTTAAGACACCAAGTTATTTTTGAATTTAATAAAAAGTCCCAAATTTATGTTTTTATAGATAAATTTTTTTTGGATTAAGTACTTCATGATGGTGAAGTTTTAATTTTATAAAGAGTAATGAAAACCAAACCAAAATTTTAATACAAAGTAGACATGGATGGCTGCTTAGATAAGATGGGGTAAAAGTTAAGGCTATGAGTAAAATAACGATGAATGCTCATAGAGTAGAAATAGTGGACCCCATTTACTATAAGTAATATTAGTTCGAGCCTACAAAAGTTTCACTAAACATGGGTGAAGACCATGAAGACAAATCCATAAGGAAATGGGAAATGGTGTCAAAGTATTTTTTTGAGTTCTAAAGTATACCCGCATGAAATATTAAAAACAAGGCAAGTTTATACTAAAATTGGAGAATACTATCAAGAGATGTCGATTAGGAAAAGATAGTAGTATTTGGTTGTAATAATAGAAATAATGAATGGACCTTATTTATTAGTAGCCAAAAAGGGAAGTTAATATATGCGAGTTATAGTAGAATGGAATGTTTGAAAGGTCCATTTAATTTAAGTAAGGAGTGATAGGACCACAACATCATTTATGTCAATTGATGTGAACGACAGCTTCCAGTAAATATTCTTTTAGGTTTGGGTTGTAAGCATAAATTTTTTCTATTGTATAAAAGCGCGTACGATGTTAATGATAAATATTCCTTTTATTTGTTTTTTGTGGACCATAACATTTATTGGAAAATAGTAAAATAAGGAAATCTCATAAAATACACTTAACTAACGCAAAATAAATAAATAAAAGACTGAAGGTTTATAAAATAAATTGGGAAATTTATTAGCTACTAGAAGAAAAGTTAAGTTAAGTCTCAAAAGGTGTTAAACTTTTAGGAGATAAATTTTGGCAAGTGAAGGATGGGGAAAGATTGTTCCGAAACCACGGGTCACTATCCCTACGTCTTAAAAGCTGAAATTTATAAATGAACTTGTTTGCTGGTTGTTATTTTGAAATAAAAGAAAACGTTTTGAAATTGAAAATTTTCCATGTAATAGGATAGAGTCCATTATGGACGTTAAACTATTGACTAAATTCCGACTCCGTAAGTTGTGCCATAATTTGTTTTGAAAGAATATATATACACACACACACACCTTTAAAAAAAATTCAAAATTCTTTAATTTTAAAAATAAAATACTTTTATGAAAAACTTGAAAGGAAAAAAAGAATTTTGAATTTTAAAGATTGTCGAACTATTTTAAAAAAAAATTAAAAAGGTTTTGACCAAAAAAGAGGAAAATTTTTGATTTTTGAAATGTCACATGCTTAGCATAGAGAAAAAGTTGACTGGCTAGTAAATATGAATTTTGATGTGTAGCAAAGTAAGGTAAAGTAAAAGGTAGTTAGTGATAAAGGAAAAAACTGTTTTAGCCTTAGGATTTCCTTTTCCATACCTTATCGATAGGCGAACAAAACTTATTTTCAAATAACTCTGTTTAAAAATTTAAAAAAATTTAAAAATAATTTTCTTATGTGGATTATACTTGAAAAAGTTGGAAAAGAATTGGAGGCAAAAGAGAAGGTTCAAAGGTACAGTGGAAAAGAGGTACACAAGAGAATGATGGAAATATGGAATTCTCCATCTAAGGCATTTTTTCAACATAAGAATATAGGTTTAGAAAACCAGATTTTTAAAATTTTCGATGTTAGAAAGTTGTGTGCTAGGTATTAGATGGTAGGGATTGGATGCAAAATTGGTTAAACGTTACTTCTATTCGTAGAAGTGCGGGAAAATTTGGACGCAAAGACAAAAATTTTGGTTTTCAAAACTTGCATACGTTTAGAACTATCAGTATATATAGGTTGTTTGCACTATATTTTCAAAATTGTTTTAAAGAATGCATTGAAATAGGAGGAGTCGGTTTAGTATTATTTAGCGAACATATCATATATGTTGTGATACACCATGCACTTGTATACTATTGGCTGTAAAATTGATTGCACATTAGTTGTTTTGATAGGTTAGAATGGTTGTCCACTATGTTATCTGATTCGATCCTTGAGAAATTTCGGGGACAAAAATCTTTTAAGAGGGGAGAATGTAACACCCCGTAAATAATTAATTAAAAAGAAATCAATTAGTAATAATAAAGCTGAAAATTGGTCATTTACAAACGTCAGAATTTGGTTATGAAACTTGCACTGTTGGGTTCGCGGTGATTTTCTGATCAATTTTCATGTAAAGTTTTCCGATCGAAGTTCAAACGAAAAAGTTATTAACGTTTGAATATTTCAGATCGAAAACAATACAGTTGCAATTAAGGAAGTAAATATTAATAACTTAACATTTAATTGGTCATTAAGTATAAATGTTAACGTTAAATATAATGACGCTCAATCAGATTTAATCTAATCAAGAAAGTGTGTAAGTAAATAAATTGAACGCAGACATAAATAAGTATCAATAACTTATATTAATATAAACATTAGTTGTAAATCTTATCGTTTAAGTAATTGACTATGTTAAATCTAATCCAATCGGAGATTAACATTGAACAAACGTTAATAAATAAAAAACGTTAACGTTGAATGAAAGAAAATCAAGAATAAGTGGTAATAAATTAAAGTTAATTAATGCTAGCAGATACATAATGTGTAAGCAAGATTAACGTTAATCAGATTATAGAAAAAATGGCATGAAATAAATGTAATTGGTTGATGTTAACTACAGTTAATATTTATTTAATGTAGAAAAAAATTAACGCTAATTAATCAGGCTAAAATGGTATTAAATGACGTATAAAGGGAATTAAAGGAATGCATAAAAAAATGCACCACCGGTCGACCCTTATTGCGACCTGTCAATCGCTAGCGGTCGACCAATAGAGGGGTAGCGGTCGACCGCTTGCGTACTGACGGCTATAGGTTTAACCTAGGCCCAACGGCTCGAATTTGATAAATTAAAATCAAACGAATGGAATTGGTTCATGCGCATACAAATACAAGTCTAACCTAAGTTCCGTCATTTTCTTTTCTTCACAAATTATAGGAAATTTAGAAATTATAAAATAGAGTATTATACACACACCCGTGTCGAGAAGATCGGAAAATAAAAGAGAAGAAGAATAAGGGGTAAATCAATTCTGCGAAGAAAAGATAAATCTAAATCCAAATCTAAATCCAAATCTAAATTAAGTTCAAATCTTTTCTCAGATTTAAAATTCTAATGAATATGTATATTCCTGCCATACATATTCCGATAGGGAGAAAAAGCGAGTCAAACAAAAATAATAGGATTTAGATCTGGAGATTTGGAAAGCTTAAAGGTGAATGAGAACTTATATATTTGTATGTAATATTGGATTTATTAAGTTGTAAATCCGTTCCTTGTATGCCTAAATATAATTAGTTTGTTGTCGTAGGCTTAATTATATGCGTGTAATGAAATTTAAACCAAAGCCTATATATATTCTGTGAACGTTTTACTTGAATCTGAAAAGTAAGGGTGTAAGTTGCAGTCCATAAATTAACAAGATCTTATAGATATTCCAGATTTATAGGTTTAAATGGCATATGTTAGTTAATATGAAAAAGAAGTTATTATAAATTGAATTAAGATCTAAGTAGTATTTTAATTCATTAGAATTAAGTGTGTTGAATTGTAAATTTCTATAAATTATCCAGTTTTATAAGGAAGAATAAAATTGTACCTTTTGAAATAACAAGGAGTATGCCTAAAAGAAAGATGTGTATAAAATAAGGATGTTTACTGTATTTTTACTATTTTTTTCAATAATAAAATCAAAAAGATAATTTCTCATAATTCCAAATGTTACATAAATCTCCTTTTGGGTAAGTTATAGAAGTTTACAGTGTTAACAATTCCTTTTGGGAAAGATGTAATTCCAAACATTAAAATGCAGAAATCCCTAGGTATAAATTAAAGAATTGTAAGTATGGACCATAATGTCAGTCTAAATATAAAACTTATATAAGCAATAAAAGATAAGTTAGAAATTTAAATAACATATGAAGAAATGGAGGTAAAGTAATGAAATAAGTAGGTAAGAAAGTAGTAGCCAAAGGAAGATAGTAAGAATTACAAAGGGACGGTAAAATAAAATAAAGAGGAAGTAAACAACAAAAGATAACTAAATCTTTTAAGTTAAAAGTAAACAGTAAATGGAATTAAATTGACACTAAAGAAATAAGGAGTAAATTACGTAAGAATAACTAAATATTAACAGTTGAACGTTGGAGGCGTAATAAATAAATAAGTATGAATATATATCACAGCCTCAAGTATGCATTTATGACGGGTGCGAATCATTGAAGATAGGCAATAACTTAGATTGATTAGAAATGACTTAGTCGTTAAAATGAGTTAGAATGCAAGGTCAGTAGTGTTACATAATAGAAGTCAGCCCACCGCAAGGGGCTACCAACAATTATGTATAAATTATACCGATATTGGACATATCCAACTGTAGGACCCATGGGATTATACGTTCTCATATAGGTGAAGGAAATAGCAAGTAGGATGTTCGCCTCGGTTTGAAGTGTCAAAGGACTAGTAGAGTCTACTTCAACCATTTAGGAGGTATTATGTAACAAGGGGTATTTCCTAGATTGCATTAGGCAATCTAAATTGGACGGTGAGCAAGGCTCGAGGCTATGAAAGCGTGATTGATACCAAATAGGGAGTATGAGCTGCTTCATAGGTCGAGAACGTCATGGGTTATGGAAACTAGTGGAGATAGTTTCTTAGTCCGAAAGGGGGACTGTGGTACTTATACACACACGTGTATGTAGTTATTGTCTACTTCGAGTAGATGGGGCGAATCGTATGCGTATGTGGAGTCGAGATGACTAAGCAAAACAAAAGACATAACATATAATGGAAGACAATCAGCATAAACTAGTGTTATGTATAAAATGTGTAATTTATCAGTCACCGGAACATTGTTCTGACCCTCTCCTCATTCCAACTCACATGATAACTTTAGAGGGACTGATACTAGTACAAGGCAGAAACGATGGAAGGATGGATTTCCTTATGCATGCGTGACACTGACACGGACACTGGAGTTCAAAGGTGTCAGCCTTAGTCAGTAATTATATGTTTATTATACTTTATTATTCTACTATGAATTTATATCTATAGTGCTTTGATATACATTTGTTATTTGTAGGATACCAAAACCAATGATCTGCACTTTGATGGACTTGGGCTTTCGATTTAGCGAAAATTCAGGCCCATTAAGGTGCAGGTTGTCATAAAAATAATTTTGTGTTCTTCTGGAAGTTAGCAATCATATATCGAAATCAATGTTACCACGTATTCGTCTGAGATTTTATTATCCTGAGTTTAGCATGTATCGGACAATCAAAGCCAATAACCATGTAAGTTCATTGCCACCGGTTGGAACCTTATTTTTAAATCGTCTAACGTCACCTAACATCCCATTATAAGAATGCTCAATTGAATCAAAGCAATGACTTTCATCAATCATTCGGTTATCATAAGTTATGTATTAGGGTAGTGTATCACCACCAATCGGAGCATCATCTATAAATCGTCCGAAATCGCTCAGCATCCCATCATAAATGAGTTCGACTGAATCGAGGCAATGATGTAATCTAATATTTATTACCAAATCATTTCAAAGTCAAGTGACGTTCAAATCCAAAGTCTAGTATTCAATTTCTTTAGATCGCATTATCAATATCCCGATTAGCTTTCAATCATTCCGGATCGTTAGTTTAACCCTTGATCTCTTCGGATCGTTAGTTCAATCCTTGATCTCTCCAGATCGTTAGTTCAATCTTTGATCTCTCCGAATCATCAATTCATGTTGAGTTCAATCCGCTTGCTCTCTGAAGATGGGACCCAATGACGAGTGAGTGCAACCGCTCATTATCCATGAGAGGACTCGCTATCCCGTACAAGTTCAATCCACTCGCTCTCCGACAACAGGACTTGCAGCTTATGATTCTTCGTCCCGTCTCTCCAATCGGGAGAATCACATTCAACCAATTCATAAATTAAAATTAGGAGGTGACCAATCTCCGTTGGTGTTTCAAGATTAATATCAGTTATCACGTTTGAGTGATTTTCAAAAACAAGCATCCATTCACTGAATTCAAATTCAAACATCCAACAAACATCATCCATCTTACCAAGCACTAAAGCCCAACATCCAACTTAGAGCGTGTCTATAGATCGATCGAGGTCCTATACATGAGTAAGTGGTTTGACATTAATACCGCATCATTTATTGAAAATAGCGGCAAAATGTGGGAATTGAACCTAACTCCTTACCGTCCCGATTATGAGATAAATATCCATGACCTAAATCTAAGGCCGCTTCCATTTACCGCAGACGGTGGTTGCTCCTGCTGCATTACCGCAGCTTGGTTTCTCATGTACTACTATAGCCGGTTGATCCTAACATGTTCCTCAATCAAATCATAAAGGTGCCTACAATCATTTGTTTCATGCCCATCCAGTTCATGGAATAGGAAATACTTTTTCAATCTTTTTTCCTGATCTTTGGGTTCCCTCTTTATTGGTTTTCGGTAGGAAATCCACCACCCGGTATCTAGGTAAATCATCTCTGGAATTTCAGTCAACTCTGTGTAAGAAGAGAATTTCGGTTTCCTTCTCTGCCCCGTCGGTCCTCCGAAGCCATCATCCCTTTGGTCCTCTGAAGCCATCATCCACCTTTCGCTTTCCTTTGTCTTTCCCAAATCCTGCTCTAGACGGTTCTCTGTCATCCACCGTATTAACCTCTACCTTTTCAGCTTCAGCGTCCTCCTGATGCAACTATCTCTTTGCCTTGGTAAAACTCCATGAGATCCATCGGTGGATCTCTTTTCAAAGTAATCTTAAAATTTGTTTAACTAGCAACTCCTGAAACAGCCGCCATCAGAACCACCAAAGGATCCGGCTTATGAACTGCGGCTACTTTTGCATTAAACCTAGTCAAATAACTCCTTAAGGTCTCTCCGGCCATTTACTTCATGCTCGATAGTGTCATCACATTCTTTGGTTGCGAAATGTGAACTCTAAACTGTCTCATGAACTTATTCACCAACTCGGTCCACATGCTTACGGACCCATTCTCTAGCTGTCTAAACCACATTGCTGCTATATTTGTTAAATATAATGGCAAACATTGTCCCATTACCTCCTTGGAATCACCTAACACCTCTATGTGTAAGATGTACATCGTCAAATGAACTGTTAGATCTTCGAGTGTTGATAGTTTGAAATCAGGTGTATTCCTTGCGTATCGGATGTTAGGATTGAACGGGTTTCTGTTCACGTCCCCCAGGCTTTGGTCTAATGGTCCATCTCTCAATGCTCGTCTAATTATTTCAGTATTTCTATCACTATCGTGTCTTTATCCCATGTTTTCATTATGCCCCCCATTCCCTTGGGAAAAATCTTGCACATACTCTTCTGGTTGCACGTTCACATTCTGGCTCCCTCTCTAGGTCCTTTTGACATTCATCATTCAATCCCAAATTCAAGTCAGTCGTGCCCCCAAGGATTGTTGGATCAGTATCGATCGGACTCCTTGGGTCAGTATCGATCTATGGAATCACTGCAAAGGTCCCTCCAACTTGCTCCGCTCCGATTCCAGAGGCGTTCGCTCTGCCTTCTGGCCTTTGGTTCTAGTTTCCAGTTATTTCAACCGTCGTTCGTTGCTCCATTCTTGTAAATAACCTATCGAACATCTCTTCCTGTTGAGTCACCATTCTATTCTACAATCCTTTATCATTCCCTCCATCTCATCCCTAGTCACATAGATGGATGGGGGCTTCGATTCTGAGGACCCCTCCTGGCTGTCCCCGTGTTCTTACCGACTTCATCCAATCATAGATCTAATATTAGGTCTCTTCGTCTTCTCCAAATTCAAGTTTCAAGTCGTTAAATCCGAGTTCTCCTTAGTAAAAACACCAAAATGTCTACATCAAAAATGACATAAACACCCAAATTTTTTATAGAAGAGAATAAAGTGAAGAAATTAAATGAAAAATAAGAAGAAATGACACATAACAATTATAGTTGTTCGGTTGAACACTGGCCTACGTCCACTTGAACTTTGTCTATGATTCTGCAAAGCTTTTACAATGTGATCTTATGGATTGGTAGTCTATGGATCGGTAATGACCCGTGAGATTACAATAATGTACAGAAATTTAGAGTATAGAAAAAAGGATCTCAAAATAGTGCCCATCACCCTCTATTTATAGATGAAGATCACTGGATTTGCCTCTACCACATTCTTCCCCACATTTTTCACGTCCAGAGGGAGTTGCCTTGAAAAGATCATGACCAACTCAGCAAATCTCATGGATCGGTACAGAATGATGCCCTATGGATCGGTACCGATCCCTCTGATTAATTGTTTAGCCTTCCCTGATCCCTCAAGGTTGCTTAATTGACTTTATCTTCATCTACAAAACATGAATGCATCGATATAAGCTTGAGGTTGGGTGAATTCTTTGGTTTGGAGGTTGGACAAAAGCACTTGGTTTAGTTGCTTGGAAACTTGGATTTGTCTATCCGTCGCTTGAATCGTGGGACACTAGTGAACCATCCTATATGGCATGTATTGGCTAATAACCATTCCAAATTTACGCGGCATGAACCATGTGGTGAATTTGATCAAGTGTTAGGGATCAATACCGATCAAAGACTTCCCTTGAATCTTGGACTTTTGGTCTTGGCTTTTTTGAGTTGACTAAGTATGCATGCAATTGAGAATGTATTTGGTAAGTGATGGCTTGATCCATTGATCTCGCTTGGTATTTGAGTTTAGAAGTTATCGTTTTGGATTTCTGCTCGGTTATCCTCCGGTTTAATCTATCCAATTCGTCCAATATGGCTTGGTTATGGAGCCGGATAACAACTACTCCATTTTTTATATGTTATAGATGTTTCATGTAATATCTCAACAAATTTACAATATAAGGGGAAATTATATTCACCCCCATCATATGGAAGGGTCTTAATTTCAGAATCAGATTGGATTTCTACTTCTGCTTTATAGGTCAAAATGATTGTAATACTTCATCTTTAAGATGCATTAGATAAATATAATAATACTTTGAATTATCAAAATACTTCTTTCCTCCTATAGTAGGAGTACTATGCTAATCACAAACATCATTATGAATTAGCAGCAACAAATTAGTAGTGCTAATAGATTTTAGCGGAAATGGTTTTCTTATTATCTTTGTTAAAGAGCATACCCTGATCATTAAATTTTGTCATCATACTTAGGGATAATGTTTAATGCAATCATATCATTTAAACATCTAATATTAACAAGTCCTAATCTACTATGCCATAAAAATACAGAGCTAATAATATAAATAGAAGATTTTTTTTATTAATACTCACTTTGAACATTCACTCACACATGATCCCGTATCCCACAAACACACCATCTTTGGTCAATACATATTTATTTGACTCAAAGACTTGTTTGAAACCAAACTTATTTAAAAGACTACCAGAAACAGGGTTCTTTCTTACTTTGGGTACATAATAAACATTATTCAGTGTTAGAATCATTCCGGACATGAACTCCAATTTCTACTTTCCCCTTTCCCTTGACCTCTACTTTGGCTGAGTTTCCCATATAAAGATAGCTGTCATTCTCAGATGGTTCAAGTTTCTTGAATTGACTCTTGTCATTACAAATATGCTTAGTAGCACCAGAGTCGATCTACAAAGAATCCTCTTTATCAACCATACTGATTTCAGTGATTGCTGTCACAAAATTTATTTTGGCGATTGTTTTTTAGGAAACGACCATCTTTTTTTAAAGTGCCCTAGTTTTCCACAGTTGTAATTGTCATTTAATTTATTAGCCTTCTTGTTTTTTAAGTGTTACTATTCTGAAACTTTCTCTTTTGCTTAAATGAGCGCTCGGATGCATTATTTGCCTCCTTTTCTTCAACCATGTGGACCTTTGATGAATACGCCGTTGGATTATGACTTTCCTTCTATTTCAATTGTTCTTCGGCCTGCAAGTATTGTGCTAGGTTGTCCAGATTCATCTCCACCTTCTTGTATTTTAATATTTTGCTTCAACCGTTACAGGAAGTAGGAAGTTTGTATGTTATAGATTTGAATTTAATCTCTTCATCCATATTTATATTATGTCGGTTGAATTGGTTCAGGATGTGCATAATATGATTGAATTGCTCTACTATTGGCCTAACATCGTTAATTTATAATTGAAAATTTTATGTAGCCAAAAATTTCTTATTCGTTGTGTCGCCCATTAGATATTTGACCTCTGGTGCAATCCAAACGTTCTTTGCACTCGATTTGTTATAGTACATATCAAACAACGTATCCGTCATTGCATTACATATGTGCCCCTTGCATATGTAGTTATAATTTTCCCATTTTAGTCATGCTCTTGCATCCGCAATTATTTTGTTCTTCGCCTCTTCTGGTTTTGGGTTGATTTACACGTATACAACTTTTGATCAGCCAGTAAAAAGTATAGTTTTTGCTTCCTGTGAATGATATTAAAGCCAAATCGTCCTAATTTAGTAAAATCGAAAGCGAACTCCTTTAAACAGTGTGGTGCCATTATGAAAATAAAATCTTAACATTATTGGTGAAGATTCGTATTCTGGTGAAATGACACAATAACAGTAGTAATGAAATCTATAGAGATCGCTTCAAGGCACATCGATGATGTTATTCGCCCTATCCACTCTTTTAAGTAAACGAATAAGTGCTCGAAGTTATAACAAATCGTCTTTCAAGACACAATGAAGTTGACAATTGATTTTCTATAATCGATTGCGGCTGCACTACCAAAATCGATTCATACTATCATACGGATGACAGCAGTTACGAAAATTTCGAGATTGTGATCTGCAGTATCACAAACATGATATGTTACTTTTACAAAATGAAAAATAGAGTAGAGTGGAAAAGAAAGAGAGAGTGAGATCCTGTTTTTTTCTTCTGAATTGAATAGAGGTTGCATCTATATAAATGTGAAGAGATGTGTCCGTTCGTGTTAAATTTGAATTTATTATGGGCTTGTAATGAGTTTAAAATTGGGCTATATAAATGCAAATTTCTGTCCAAAAATATAAATGGGTCCAAACCCAACTTGGTTAGTCGAGCTATTACGGTGTGTGGGGTTGTGTGTTTACCCGATCACTTTCCTTAATTCAAAAGAAAATATTTGAATGTTCGGTGGGTCCATTTTTCTTTTGTGAAACACGTATTTAAACCAATGTTAACGCTAAAATTGTGAACGCTAACACCCCGGTGTAAGTAGCAATGAAGTGAAAGCACCACCCGTTTGCACGGGAACTAAAAGTAAACAGAAAATCGCGAAAAAAGTAAAAAGACAGCAATTTTTATAGTGGTTCGGCTCAAAGTCAAGCCTACATCCACTTTACATCCACTATCACTGACTCGATTACAAACTTTACAATCACTCCTCTATTACAACACAATTAGGACAAGCAACTTTACAATCACTCTTTGATTACAACACGTAGATTACAACACCATTAAGACGAGTCACTAGAACATCGATCTAGAGAGGTTCTTCATCCTCATGTTGAATGATTTAGACCTTTTCCTAATAGTTTGTTAAAGCAAGTGAAGGAGGAGTTGAGAACACAGCAGAGTGTTGGCGTGTCCCAGTCTGGAAGTCTGGAAAAGTCTCGAAAAAATTCCCCTTCAATATGGAGTAGGCGGGGTATTTATAGGGAAAACTGGAGTTAGGTCGTAGGTCGTAGGTCGTTAGGTAGTTCTGAGGTAGCATAAGTCGTTCGCGACTTAGTGGAGCTTTCCTGGATGAGATATAGGTCGCTAGGAAGTTAGGTCGCTAGGAAGTTAGGTCGTTGGGAAGTTAGGTCGCTAGGAAGTTAGGTCGTGCCATGTTGAGCCACTTTATGCTTTAGGTCGTTAAGTCGCTTAGCTCGTTAACTCGCTAGGTCTCTAGGTCGCTGCCCTTAATGAACCGCTAAGTCGCTAACTCGTTGAATAGCAGGAATCTTTTAGGTCGCTCTTTCCTTAAGTCGTTAGGTCGTCAGTGCTTCTTAAGTCGCTGAGTTGTTTATACCTTGGATTGTTAAGTCGCTAACCCATAGCAATGTTAACTCGTTGAATGCCATAGGTCGTAAGTCGCTGGGGGCTGCAGATGGCTAAGTTGCTCGGAGTTTTCAGGGTAATTAACTCGTTGTTTTGTTAACTCACTAAGTCGTGGCTTCTTCTTTAGTAGTTGAGTCGCTATTCACAAAAGCGGGATAACACTTGCCCCCCCCCCCAAAACATGCCTTGCGGTAGGAAGGTGTGTTTTGTAATGCCATAAGCTGGACGTTCATATCCTGTTGATGACCTATGGTACAACCTGCAAAGAGTTTGACAGTTTTGTATGACCTCAAATGACGACCGTTCGCGATCTAGCCATTTGAGGTGGAATGCGACCGTTCGCGATCTAGCATTTTTGTATGACCTCAAATGACGACCGTTCGCGATCGAGCCATTTGAGGTGGAATGCGACCGTTCGCGATCTAGCATTTTGATGTGACCTCAAATGACGACCGTACGCGATCAAGCCATTTGAGGTGGAATGCGACCGTTCGCGATCCAGAATTTTTATGTGACCTCAAATGACGATCGTTCGCGATCGAGCCATTTGAGGTGGAATGCGACCGTTCGCGATCTAGCATTTTCATGTGACCTCAAATGACGACCGTTCGCGATCGAGCCATTTGAGGTGGAATGCGACCGTTTGCGATCAAGCATTTTTGTATGACCTCAAATGACGACCGTTCGCGATCGAGCCATTTGAGGTGGAATGCGACCGTTCGCGATCAAGCATTTTTATGTGATTGCAAATGACGATCGTTCGCGATCGAGTCATTTGTGGTGAGAAGTGTCGTTCGAGGCGAGTTTCTTTTTTATGTGTGCCCGGGGGGGACTTAGTACTGTCAATGCCAGATTCACGTTCGGGTGAGTTTCTGGATTGTCCGTTGTGGCGGTTTATCACCAACTCAGAGCATGCCTAGGGACCGTTCGCGATCCCGTACATGTGTAAGTGGCTTAGCCGTTATGGAATCAAAAGTAGCATTTTTTCATTGAAAATAAGTTTTGGCAGAAATGTCAAACAGAATCAAGTCCAAGCATGAAAAATGGAAAACAAAAGTAAAATGGGGACGTCCAAGTGCAAACACCTACACCGATGCGATTAGAAGTCATATCAGAGCATGCCTGAGGATCGTTCGCGGTCCTGTACATGTGTAAAAGACTTAATCGCGTTGGCGTGGAGTTTGCTACTTATTCGTCATTACACCAATCAATTGATGACAAGTTGTTGTCTTGATCCTGAGGCGTCATCAGTGGATGCAGGTGGTGGCTGTTCCATCGTTGTTGCTCTCCTTTTCACATACTGTGATAGTAGACCATTCCGGATTTGCCATTCAACTTCATCCTTCAAGTGTCTGCAATCATTTGTGTTATGACCATTTAACTCATGAAATAAGCAGTACTTGTCTGACTTTCTTTCATTGCTGGTCGGATCCCTCCTCATTGGTTTACGATAAGAAACTTGCTTTCTAGTATCTTGGTAAATTCTTTCCAAACTTCCATTCAATTCCGAATAAGTGGTGAAACGCGGCTCCCTCCGCACTCGCTTTGACCTATCATCATTATCTTCCGCTTTCCGCTTTCCTTTGTCTGTGTCAAAATCTTTTTCAAAAGGTTTTCCGCCTTTGAGTGCATAAACCTCTTTCCCTTCTCCTTCTTCTCTTTCAGCATTTGCGTCTTCTAATCGTAAGAATCCTTCTGCCTCATGATAAAACTCATCTAGATCCATAGGGGGATCTCTTGTCAGTGAATTTTTGAACTCTGTGCCATCAGTTATGCCCGATACAGCTGCCATTAAAACCATGGATGGATCTGGTCAATCCACTGATGCTGCAGCTTCGTTAAACCGCGTCAAAAAGCTTCTCAAAGATTCTCCAGTTCTTTTCTTCAGTGCTGCCAAACTCATCACATTCTTGGGCCTCGAAATGTGGACCCTGAATTGCCTCATGAACCTTTCAGTCAAATCATTCCATGTTCCAATAGACTCACTCTCAAGTTGTCTAAACCATAATGCTGCAATATCTGCCAAGTATAATGGAAAGCACCGGGCCATGACTTCCTCTGATGCCCCCAGCACTTCCATATGCCTCATATACTTTGTCAGATGGACTATAGGGTCTATCTTCCCATTATACATATCCAATGATGGTAACTTGAAATCCGGTGGGTTCCTAGCTCGCCTGATTGCTGTAGTAAATGGACTCTTTATTCACATCCTCCAGGTCTTTGTTTACCAATCCGCCTCTCATAGCACGTCTGACCATCTCTGCTAACCTGTCATTATCTCTGAGCTGCAGCTCTCGTTCATTGCCTTCGACCTGCTCCCCGGGGTCACGAGGGAATTCCAGATTCTGTCCTTCTGACTGGACTTCTGCTCCTTTGCTAGCTCTTAATGGCCTAGTGTCAGTTGGTATCCTGCCTAAGGTTGGATCAACATGCCCCTGGGGTGTGCCCCCTAGCTCAGGGGCTGCCTCTGATGGTCCCGCTCTGTCTGGTTTATGATTTTGCACTCCAAGTTGCGTGATCTGTTGAAACAAATTCTCGATCATTTCTTCTTGTCTTCTCATCATTATCTCTATCTCATTCCTTGTGATGAAGACTGAGGTTTGGTTCGCTCCTGAGGAAGCCTCTTGACTCCCATCGTGTTGACTTCTTTCCTGTCTTTGTCGTCTATTTGATTGCCTTGCCATAGTTTTTCAGATCTAAACTCTTAAACCTTCAAACTCAACTTCCAAGCAGTAGAATTCCTGAGTTCAACCTTCTCAGTGAAAGCACCAAAATGTTAACACCAAAATTGTGAACGCTAACACCCCGGTGTAAGTAGCAATGAAGTGAAAGCACCACCCGTTTGCACGGGAACTAAAAGTAAAAAGAAAATCGCGAAAAAAGTAAAAAGACAGCAATTTTTATAGTGGTTCGGCTCAAAGTCAAGCCTACATCCACTTTACATCCACTATCACTGACTCGATTACAAACTTTACAATCACTCCTCGATTACAACACAGTTAGGAAAAGCAACTTTACAATCACTCTTTGATTACAACACGATTGAAACACGTAGATTACAACACCATTAAGACGAGTCACTAGAACATCGATCTAGAGAGGTTCTTCATCTTCATGTTGAATGATTTAGACCTTTTCCCAATAGTTTGTTGAAGCAAGTGAAGGAGGAGTTGAGAAAACAGCAGAGTGTTGGCGTGTCCCAGTCTGGAAGTCCGGAAAAGTCTCGAAAAAAGTCCCCTTCAATATGGAGTAGGTGGGGTATTTATAGGGAAAACTGGAGTTAGGTCGTAGGTCGTAGGTCGTTAGGTAGTTCTGAGGTAGCATAAGTCGTTCGCGACTTAGTGGAGCTTTCCTGGATGAGATATAGGTCGCTAGGAAGTTAGGTCGTTGGGAAGTTAGGTCGTTAGGAAGTTAGGTCGCTAGGAAGTTAGGTCGTGCCATGTTGAGCCGCTTTATGCTTTAGGTCGTTAAGTCGCTTAGCTCGTTAACTCGCTAGGCGTGACGCCCCACCTCTATACTCACAATAACAAAGAGTATTAAAAGAAATACTGTCTGTTATTGCGAAGAATAAGGCTGGATAGGAGTGGCCATCCGTAGTTGGCCTTACACTAGTATTGGTTACCTCGATAGGAGTGGTATATATTTTTCATTTTTCATCGCTTATTTATTTACTCCCATCGACATACCCAATTTCCCGTATAAAACGAACTACGATGGTTCATAATAGTTTAGGACAATATATATAACAATAACACAGATAATAAATGCGGAACACGGATAAAACAAAAAGTCTCATATATATAATAACTGATGTCAGTTACAATACATTTTACACAATACATATGATACAACTACAACTGTCGACTCTGAAAGTTACATATACACGTACATTATCAACTAATATACATGAATACATATCAACCTATACTATGACACGACTACTCCAAAAGAAGTGAAAAGTCTTCATAGCCCAAACAGCAACTCAAAGCAGGAAATCCACAACCTGAAATAACTCGGGTCTGACCCGAGTATTAAATTCAAAAGAAAATAATACACGGGTCAGTCTAATTCAAACTCAGTTATTAATGCACAAAAGCAGTAATAATCAAATACCAAATAGACGACAGTCACAGAAATCTCGTATATCCAACTCTTCGATAAGAGAATCGGATAACGGCAGATATAACACTAAACAGTGTTAAACACCAAGTAAGCAGATTCAAATCATCAACAAAGATAAGTGAAAAGAATATCAATGAAGATAATTTAGAAAACATCAGAATTGCCTAATTCGCAATTAACAACAAAATCCAATAATTAAATAAATAATTAGAAAAATCATAATTTAATTATCAAATAGATAATTAGACAACTACAAAATAATCAAATCAACAAATCAAATACAATATCAAAATATTGAATAGACAACACGAAACAATTTCATCAATTGAAATCAATCAATTTAAAACGTCAGATTCTGCATTGGCTGTAGTACACGCACGCGTGCACTGCCTTGCCAATACAGTGATGAAATACACAAAAGCTCAATTAAAAGCTCACAAACGAGTACAAGGTCAAACCCAAAATCAGGTTCAACACAAATGAAATTCAAATAAAATCACAACGCAAACACAAGGTCAAACCCGAGCATTCAAGCTGGATTCAACTCAATGTACAAATTTAATTGAAATGGTCAAGACATAAAAATCAAGTCTCGACCCAAGTTCCACTCAATCGACAGAAAATAGATACTGCAATAGCTCTGATCACAATAAAATTCAATATCCGGTCTAGTTCAAGCATGGATAGGAATACAACATAGCAATGTGCAGACTTCGAGATGGCATCACGTGAATACCAGGCAAGAATGCAACAAAATTGCAGTCACAAGAAGATCAATCAGCAAGCAACCAGGCTGCACACTCTAGTGCCAGCCAAAGTGAAAGGCCACTAAGACAAGCGGTGGACAAGAGAGACAATACATGGATGTGACAGTGAACTAGACAGTGCAAGCTTCAATTTCGAGAACAAAGGCAGTAGTATAACACAATTGAACTACAAAAGCACAGCGACAACATGTATTCAGGTACATGAAGACGACAATACAAATGCACACGTGAACTACATGATGAACAAGTATGCAAGTGAATGCAACGTGAACCAAATAGTGTACTAGTAAGTTTACCAAGGCTCGGCATGTACATGAAACTGACAGTACTGGAAGGGTAATAAGATGACCAAGTGAAAATGTAAACTACAACGTGGATGACCAGTTTCAACCAAGCATGTAACCGAGTGTACAACTGCCCAGGCTCAAAGATAAATGTATGCATACCCATACATGAAGACCACAAAGTCAGTGCACAACAATATTTGAACACAGCTGAAATATCACCTAAGGATGCCGATACAAAATGAAGCAGTGCAAAATCATTATCGAAATTCAAGTGCCAACCAAACGTCATGATGAACCAACTACACCTTCAAGCAAGTGAAGTATAACCAGTAACCAAAGTAACTAGAGGCAAATGGACAGGGGGAATAACAACTCCTCAAGGTACAAGCCGGAATAAAGTAGCTTGCATCAGGAAATATCAAAGTGTATAGGTCAGAAAAGAACCCAGACCACATGAATTAAGTGTGCAACTGACTTAATTGTCACAAAACACAACAAACAAAATGGATGCAACTGATGTATGGTCCAAGGGACATCATACATAAGGTTCAGGTATAATGATAATGCACAATGGATTTGAGTTCAAAGCACAACAGATGTCAAGTGAACATCGAAATGCAGTTTGAAGTAGGCAGTGGCAATACCACCGTGAAGTATATAAGCGCAGACTAGCTACTACAACAAGAAAATACCCAAAATCAGTAAGCAGGGAATTGAAAAATCAAAACAGTGCCGAACACAAAATATTTCCACAAATCCAAAATCGAGAAACATCATCCAGACCTCAAGTTTTCTCAAGTCCAATTGCACAGGTTCGAACAATACCAATATCAAAAGGGAAAGTCACGGAATCAAACTCAACTATCACAAAACTGCCAAGGCCGATTTTAAACAAATCGGTGCCAAAATCGAACCAAATCAACATCAATAAAATCAAGTCGAAGACGAAACAACGAAAACGAAATAAGCAGACGAGGTCAAAGAATTTGAATTAAATGTGAGTGATGAATTCACTCACCTTATTCGCCAAATCGAAGCAGCCGAAGCAAAGACGAACGGTTCCTAGACGAAGCCGTGGCATCACTGAGTTGATCGAATTGAATTTGACAGAAGCCCTAATTTTTGGGAACGAACGAGGAATAACGAGACCGCCATTATTTTTCGTTAGTTTAGGTTTAGGGTTGCGAATCAAAAATGAATGAAGGGGGAAACGGTGGTGAATATAAGATAAGTATTATGGCATCAAACAATTGGGTCAAGATAACACTAAAGCCCACAATCCTTAAATAATTTGTAAAAGAATTTAAACCGGATTAAAAATTCCAAACAGCGATTACCCAACAATTAATCGTCATTCAACGATAATCAATTGTTATAAAACTCCGGGTTGTAACAGACTCCCCTCCTTATAAAAATTGCGTCCCCGCAATTTTCATAATTAAGGTCGTCAACAATTTTTATTCTTCTAACATAAACTGGTTAAGTTAGAAAAATGAAGATCGAGAACCCAATACCAAAGAAATCTTTCAATTTCATAAAAGAGATTCACAAATTCTCAACAAAATCTAATTATCAATAGATAATCAGAAAGCAGCAAAACTGAATAAATGCAATCATCGGCGATATTCCCTTATCATTTAGATATTCGGAAATGCAGAAAACTCAAAACAGCAATATCTAATTGTCGATACGATAATTAGAAAACAGCAAAATCTAATTATCAACAAAGATGATTAGAAAGCACAAATCACAATTCGCAAAACTGCCAATATCTAGTTATTCAACAATTAACTAGAAAACACAAACTTCATAATCAGCAAACTCTAACTATCAACAAAGATAGATAGAAAATAGCTATTCAATAAAATCAACATAATCTAGACTCAATTAGAGACTAGAAATTCTCATATCAATAAAAATCAGCAATCAACCAATATCTAATTATCACAACGATAATCAGGAAACATCAAATCATCAATTATCTACTTATTAAAAACGACAATCAAATTTTAAATCAACAAATATTCGATTATCAAAAACAATGATCAAATTTCAAATCAACAAATATTCGATTATCAAAAACGATAATCAAATTTCAAATCAACAAATATTCGATTATCAAAAACGATAATCAAATTTCAAATCAATAAATATTTAATTATCACAAATGATAATCAAATTTCAAATCAACAATTATTCGATTATCAAAAACGATAATCAAATCTCAAATCAACAAATATTCGATTATCAAAAATGATAATCAAATTTCAAATCAATAAATATTTAATTATCACAAATGATAATCAAATTTCAAATCAACAATTATTCGATTATCAAACGATAATCAAATTTCAAATCAACAAATATTCGATTATCAAAAACGATAATCAAATCTCAAATCAACAAATATTCGATTATCACAAATGATAATCAAATCTCAAATCAACAAATATTTAATTATCACAAACATAATCAAATCTCAAATATCTAATTATCACAAGCGATAATCAGAAACAACAAATATTCAATTATCAAAAACGATAATCAAATCTCAAATATCTAATTATCACAAGCGATAATCAGAACTCATATCGACAAATATCCAATTACCTGCAGATAATTGGAAACAACAAATATTTAGAAATCAATTAAGATGACTAGAAAATCAACATAAAAGGTTGGATCGATCCCATCAGATGGTGAGTTTTTAGTTCGCCGCACGTGCATCTCATATGGCCGAAGCCTACCAAGTACTGGTACTTGACCCGAAGGTCCTCATATCTTTTTGCCATTGAACACCATGTGTGCATTGCAAGGGACTCAATTCTGTTAACCCCTACATAGAGGCCTATAGGACTTAAACAAGTCATGCACATACCCATCATACTCCTTATGATGAATAGATCAAGGCTTTTCTCCTAGATTAGTTTTATAATCTAGTGACCAGTCTCATTTCTTATTTCAGAAAGATTTATTAACTCTTGAAATGCTTTTACATTCTTTCTTTCTTTTTCCATAATCAGAGAGAGTTAGACTCACTCAGGGATTTCAACTGACCCTACTTTCATTCATGAAAATAATGCCTTATTTCATTTTTCCAGTTGTCTTATTCAAAATTTGTTTTATCACTTGCATATCTCCTATATTCAAGAATGTCATGATCTCTTAAACAAATCCAATAGAATCATATAAAAATTCTTATACTTAATTCTATTGTGAACATAGGGTAAGGTTTTAGAGAAAAACCCATAAAACTTTTTAGCTTTAGATCTGAACAAATCAGCACATAAATAATTTATTGCATTGTTCATCTCAAATTTAAAACAATCTAGACATAAGCATGAACCTCCTTTGTTCACACTGCCTAGCTTATTTTCCAGTTCCATTTTACATTTTTATATGGTCTAAACTCTTGCCTTTGAACACAAAGTGTGCATTGCAAAGGACTCAATTCTGTTAACCTTTGCACAAAGGCCTTCAGGACTTGAACAAGTCATGCACATACCCATCATCCACCTGATGATGAGTAGATCAAGGCACCTCTCCTAAATTACTTGGTAATTTAGAGACCATACATATTTATTCATTTAAGGAATTTTCCTTTTTAACTCCAGAAATACTCTTGTAATCCTTTCTTCATTTCATAAGTAGGGAATTTAATTTCCTTAAAAATCATATCTAAACATACCAACATTCATACCAAATTTCACAACCCATTTCAAAGTCATTTCTGCTTGATCACATTTTTCTAATAACCTACTAGTAAACTTTTCCTCTGCTTAAATAAATCTACTGAAATCATAAGAAATACCATATTTGTTTTTACTGTGAACATAGGATGTGGTTTTGAGAAAAACCCATAAACATATTGGATTTTGATCTGAACAAATCAGCACATTTTTTTTATATCAATTTTTAAATGAACTAGACATGAGCATAAACCTCTTTGTTCATGCTGCCTAATCCATTATTATTCAATACCCTATTTCTCAGTAAATTAATCAAATTATTTTCTTATAAAAACTGAGTCATAAACTCATTTCTGTAATTAGGTTATATGTGATTAAACAATTTTCAAAACAAAATTAGTCAATGCTAAAAACAAATCAAAACAGCAACCAAAATTCAACAAAAATGCCATTCATGATCATCATATATTTATTCAGAGAAATAAAGATTAACAGAAATCATAATATGATTTTCATACAAAATAATTGGCTGCCCTTACTTGGGTCTTAATGCCATAAATCTCATAAGTGATTATCACTCACCTTCCTCTTCTTTTGAAAGTGCAAACTATTAAAATTTTTATAAAACAATTTTAATTTTAAAATGATTTTCCAATTACGTGATTAAAGCAGCAATATTAGTAACAATTCCGAAAAGGAAATTGTACTTCCCAAAACACTGTAAAATCGTATCTCAAAATCATCATTGCGGAATAACTGGTTATTGAAGCCAAAGCGACAGAAATTTTTAAACGTCAAAATCTCATCAAAATAATTCACATCAAAATGTAATACCAGTGAATTTTTCATTCATTAAAAATGTCAACAAAACACCGTGCTTCAAAATTTTAGCACCGATGTAAAAATCCCGTTATAAAAATAACGGCAACGAAATACATTTCATAACCAAGCATCGGCTCAACGTAGAATTAATGCAGTAACGTGCAACTCAAATTTGCACGTACTACAAAATGAACAAAGAAATCATTCGAATATATCTTCAATGAAGATAATTCAAAACAGCAAAATCTAATCAATATATGATTAGCATACAAGAAAACCAGCCAAAAATCTCAACAAAATCACATAACTGCAATCGTTTTGAATCCTCAATTCGGATTCGAAATTCTCAAAGAAACAAAATAAATACAGCTATGTAAATAACAAATGAAATTCATATCAATTTCATATTTTGATTTTTTTTTTAAAATCAAAAAGATTATCAGTTGTACTCAGCGAAGACAGTTTCACTGTTTCCGCTACGCACTCTGATAAACAGAACACAAATCAATCAAATCATCAGAACACAATTTCACTTTTATTTTTAAATAAAGATATTTAAAAATTCCACCAAAATTTCAAAACTTTAGTTTTGACTCAAAGCACAAATAAAACATCGACCAATAGTTGTAACACATGTTCCATCTAAGTTATGTTTTATATTATGTCCATAAACCCCAAGCTCTGATACCAACTGTGACGCCCCACCATTATACTCACAATAACAAAGAGTATTAAAAGAAATACTATCTATTATTGCGAAGAATAAGGCTGGATGGGGGCGGCCATCCGTAGTTGGCCTTACACTAGTATTGGTTACCTCGATAGGAGTGGTATATATTTTTCATTTTTCATCGCTTATTTATTTACTCCCATCGACATACCCAATTTCCCGTATAAAACGAACTACGATGGTTCATAATAGTTTAGGACAATATATATAACAATAACACAGATAATAAATGCGGAACACGGATAAAACAAAAAGTCTCATATATATAATAACTGATGTCAGTTACAATACATTTTACACAATACATATGATACAACTACAACTGTCGACTCTGAAAGTTACATATACACGTACATTATCAACTAATATACATGAATACATATCAACCTATACTATGACACGACTACTCCAAAAGAAGTGAAAATAGGAAATCCACAACCTGAAATAACTCGGGTCTGACCCGAGTATTAAATTCAAAAGAAAATAATACACGGGTCAGTCTAATTCAAACTCAGTTATTAATGCACAGAAGCAGTAATAATCAAATACCAAATAGACGACAGTCACAGAAATCTCGTATATCCAACTCTTCGATAAGAGAATCGGATAACGGCAGATATAACACTAAACAGTGTTAAACACCAAGTAAGCAGATTCAAATCATCAACAAAGATAAGTGAAAAGAATATCAATGAAGATAATTTAGAAAACATCAGAATTGCCTAATTCGCAATTAACAACAAAATCCAATAATTAAATAAATAGTTAGAAAAATCATAATTTAATTATCAAATAGATAATTAGACAACTACAAAATAATCAAATCAACAAATCAAATACAATATCAAAATATTGAATAGACAACACGAAACAATTTCATCAATTGAAATCAATCAATTTAAAACGTCAGATTCTGCATTGGCTGTAGTACACGCACGCGTGCACTGCCTCGCCAATACAGTGATGAAATACACAAAAGCTCAATTAAAAGCTCACAAACGAGTACAAGGTCAAACCCAAAATCAGGTTCAACACAAATGAAATTCAAATAAAATCACAACGCAAACACAAGGTCAAACCCGAGCATTCAAGCTGGATTCAACTCAATGTACAAATTTAATTGAAATGGTCAAGACATAAAAATCAAGTCTCGACCCAAGTTCCACTCAATCGACAAAAAACAGAGACTGCAACAGCTCTGATCACAATAAAATTCAATATCCGGTCTAGTTCAAGCATGGATAGGAATACAACATAGCAATGTGCAGACTTCGAGATGGCATCACGTGAATACCAGGCAAGAATGCAACAAAATTGCAGTCACAAGAAGATCAATCAGCAAGCAACCAGGCTACACACTCTAGTGCCAGCCGAAGTGAAAGGCCACTAAGACAAGCGGTGGACAGGAGAGACAATACATGGATGCGACAGTGAACTAGACAGTGCAAGCTTCAATTTCGAGAACAAAGGCAGTAGTATAACACAATTGAACTACAAAAGCACAGCGACAACATGTATTCAGGTACATGAAGACGGCAATACAAATGCACACGTGAACTACATGATGAACAAGTATGCAAGTGAATGCAACGTGAACCAAATAGTGTATTAGTAAGTTTACCAAGGCTCGGCATGTACATGAAACTGACAGTACTGGAAGGGTAATAAGATGACCAAGTGAAAATGTAAACTACAACGTGGATGACCAGTTTCAACCAAGCATGTAACCGAGTGTGCAACTGCCCAGGCTCAAAGATAAATGTATGCATACCCATACATGAAGACCACAAAGTCAGTGCACAACAATATTTGAACACAGCTGAAATATCACCTAAGGATGCCGATACAAAATGAAGCAGTGCAAAATCATTATAAAATTCAAGTGCCAACCAAACGTCATGATGAACCAACTACACCACTTCAAGCAAGTGAACTATAACCAGTAACCAGAGGCAAATGGACAGGGGGAATAACAACTCCTCAAGGTACAAGCCGGAATAAAGTAGCTTGCATCAGGAAATATCAAAGTGTATAGGTCAGAGAAGAACCCAGACCACATGAATTAAGTGTGCTACTGACTTAATTGTCACAAAACACAACAAACAAAATGGATGCAACTGATGTATGGTGCAAGGGACATCATACATAAGGTTCAGGTATAATGACAATGCACAATGGATTTGAGTTCAAAGCACAACAGATGTCAAGTGAACATCGAAATGCAGTTTGAAGTAGGCAGTGGCAATACCACCGTGAAGTATATAAGCGCAGACTAGCTACTACAACAAGAAAATACCCAAAATCAGTAAGTAGGGAATTGCAAAATCAAAACAGTGCCGAACATAAACTATTTCCACAAATCCAAAACCGAGAAACATCATCCAGACCTCTAGTTTGCTCAAGTCCAATTGCACAGGTTCGAACAATACCAATATCAAAAGGGAAAGTCACGGAATCAAACTCAACTATCACAAAACTGCCAAAGCCGATTTTAAACAAATCAGTGCCAAAATCGAACCAAATCAACATCAATAAAATCAAGTCGAAGACGAAACAACGAAAACGAAATAAGCAGACGAGGTCAAAGAATTTGAATTAAATGTGAGTGATGAATTCACTCACCTTATTCGCCAAATCGAAGCAGCCGAAGCAAAGACGAACAGTTCCTAGACGAAGCCGTGGCATCACTGAGTTGATCGAATTGAATTTGACAGAAGCCCTAATTTTTGGGAACGAACGAGGAATAACAAGACCGCCATTATTTTTTGTTAGTTTAGGTTTAGGGTTGCGAATCAAAAATGAATGAAGGGGGAAACGGTGGTGAATATAAGATAAGTATTATGGCATCAAACAATTGGGTCAAGATAACACTAAAGCCCACAATCCTTAAATAATTTGTAAAAGAATTTAAACCGGATTAAAAATTCCAAACAGCGATTACCCAACAATTAATCGTCATTCAACGATAATCAATTGTTATAAAACTCCGGGTTGTTACACTAGGTCTCTAGGTCGCTGCCCTTAATGAACTGCTAAGTCGCTAACTCGTTGAATAGCAGGAATCTTTTAGGTCGCTCTTTCCTTAAGTCGTTAGGTCGTCAGTGCTTCTTAAGTCGCTGAGTTGTTTATACCTTGGATTGTTAAGTCGCTAACCCATAGCAATGTTAGCTCGTTGAATGCCATAGGTCGTAAGTCGCTGGGGGCTGTAGATGGCTAAGTCGCTCGGAGTTTTCAGGGTAATTAACTCGTTGTTTTGTTAACTCACTAAGTCGTGGCTGCTTCTTTAGTAGTTAAGTCGCTATTCATAAAAGCGGGATAACAACCAATATAATTATACTTAACTTGGAAGTTTGTTAATTGTGCTTTTGGTTCAGACCAAGCAACAATTCATGAGAGCGTTGTCTGTATTTGGTCGATATTTCTATTGGTGCACATTTTTTCTTTATCCATTATAGTTGCGTAATTACTATGATGTAAATGTGTGTACATACATATGTGAATGGTGGAAAAAACGACTTCCATACACAGAATCAATGTGTGTAAGTACTAAGTTTTAAGTTGCAAGTTTTATTTATGCAAGTTCGATGAACTAATATCCAATGAGCTCTGGTACTTAAGTTTTGCAAGTTGAATTACTCGGTTTATCACTATGGGTATTAAAAAAGCAAGTAGCCTCTTAATACATAATGCTTAGTCTGATGGTTCGCATCATTTCCGCATGAAATAGATCTGAATTTCCGAAAATTTACTTATTATTAGGCATTTTTTAATATTCAACGAAGAAAAAAAAACCATATATTATTTTAGTTATGAATTGTAACAGATCATTTCCAATTATCGGGGCTGGCTATTGACGGGTATGAATATGAGACAAAATCGTATCATTGTCAAAGAGTCGTAAAATAGAAGAAACAAATAAAACAATAGAGGAATTTATTACATCAAGAAGCAAGCAAAAAATAATAACAACTGAAGAAATAACAGAAATATTTGTGTATAATTATTTGGCAAAAAAAAAGAAAGAAAGAGAAACTAAATAAACAATATCATTGGGATTATTTATTATTATTTTATAGCAATGGAAGCAACTTTATCTACGTTTAATTTTAAGTCAATGTAAAAGTAAAATGATTTTTTTATTTTTTTATTATTATTATTTTAAAAAGTTAAATGATATCAAAACTGTTGGTTATTTGCCATTTTACCGTTGTGTTAGTATCTATACTGTTATTACTAAGTTAGATTTCAAGAGCGCACATGCCTCATGAGTATTTTGTGAAATGAACACTGAAAAAAATATTCCACGATTAAAAAAATTTCTGCTGTTGTGGAGGGCGTCCTCAAAGTTTTCTAACCCTTCATTCGCATCGCCTTGCTAGTTTTTCCCTACAGGAAAATCTACACCATCACGATCAAAAGTTTTTTCCCTAATTTATTGCATCCACTCTTTCCACTAACTATCCATCAAAATAGACAAAAATTATGACAACATGGTCGGATCAGAAGAGGTAATCAACATGAAGAACTTTGCATAGAGGTTAGTCTAATTTTTCTTCTATACTTCAAAATCGTAATTCGTTTTATCCCTGATTAATCAATTTCTATGTTTCTTTTAACTTTCAGATTGAAATTTTAACTTTTGTTTATGATTTGAGGCTTTAAGGAGAAGTCATTGATTTACTCATCAAAATAGACGAAAATGGTGACAACGTAGTCGGATTGGAAGTAGTAATAAATGCGAAGAACTTTGTATAGAGATTGGTCTAATTCTTCTTCCATACTTCGAAACCCTAATTATTTTATCCCTGATCAATCAATTTCTATATTTCTTCTAACTTTTGGATTGAAATTTTAAATTTTGTTTGTAATTTGAGGCTTTAAGGAGAAGTCGCTGATTTTTTCCATAGATATCTTTAACAATCATTGGTCAGATGGGTACAACCTAATTATTTTTATATATTACATGTTTACTCCTAGGTGAGAAAAACTATCAGAATGAATTAACCAAGGAAAATGAAACAAAAGCTGACATTCAGTGAGCAAGACTAATATACAAGAATTTGAGTAGAGATTCCTCACAAGTTAAAAAAATTGCTGTAAAGAAACAAACATTTAGAAATAATAATAGAAACTGTAATTATTCAAAAAAGTTAAAATCTTATTATCTATATATCTTAATGTGAGCCAAGGTAGTCTACATAGTGAATTTTTGCCTAATTTAACTTTGTTATATGATGTTCTTATATCATCTATGTATCTTATAAGTTACCTTGGTTATGATTTTAAGCTAATGTGTATTCATGTCTAAACAGGCAATTCATGTCATATCACTATATTATGTCTAAGCAGATTTATTTAACAATATTTCTCTCCATTAGTAGTTAGGACAAATTGATCTAAGTGTTTGACAGTTCATGACACTATATTTTTTTCAATTCTGGTAATTTCATGTGGTGTACATTTTTTGATCAGGAGTACTAAGTGGAAGACCACAACTCTACATGCCATTGTTTTTGGTAGGTACAGAATTATTTTTCTGTGTGCATATATGTGGATTATGATTTTAGTTCCTCATATAACTTGATTTATACCAAAATATATAACTATGTTGTACACAGGTTCTACGGTTACAAGGTATTTACGGTGATGGGTGTGTTTGAGCATGCATTCTTTGCAATATCGCTTATGTGGGGATACTATAAGGGTACATTATTATCAATACGATGATTTTGAAATAGATAATTAGATGTTGTAAAAATAAACCATATAACTTTGATCCAATCATATAATAAAAGTACTGTAACCTTCCTCTTAAATATAGTGAATAGTGTCTTGGTCACCAAAAATGTCTGATATCTTAATGCTAATTCATTAAAAGAATTATCATTGATGCTCTATTTTCTTTACACATATTCACGATTTGAAGTAATTTTGTTTTTAGTTGTAGTTAATATTGTGGTTGTAGGAGCAATTGATAATCTAAAGGTTCAAAAATTAATATAAAGGTTTATTTGTTTTAAATGTAAACAAATTCCCTTACCACTTCCAAACATCAAATGACAATAAATGTATAATCTTCAATTTTACATTGTGATTTTGTTGTTCCCTTATTATTACCTTTAATTACATATTTGAGCTACAAAATGTGAGTTTGGATATATACCTATTTTAAGAAGATTTATTTGGATTTACAATGGTTTAATGGATGTTTTGAATGGCTTTAATTGGCTTATGCATAAGGTTTAATATCTTATTGAATCAATTTATGCTTACCTTCAATGAAGCTGTTCGTAAAGGGTTTAATTTAGTAATGTTGTATTTCTATTCAAGCATTTTTTCGAAACGCCTTACCTTCAAATATATGTAATATTGGGACGATTTAACTTCTTTATTAACAGTTTGGCATAGAAATGCTATAAGATATTCTTATAAACACAAATATATCATGTAGTAGGGGTGGACATTTAACCGATTTAACCGACTGAACCGACCACTACCGAACCGACTTAACTGCTAAAATCGATTAAACGACATCATTGGTTAACCGACCGACCTTAACCGAATATTTTCGGTTCGGTTAACGGTTAACGAAAATTAGGTCGGTCGGTTAACCGTTAACCGACCATTTCTATTTTCTATATTTGGTCTCGTGCCCAGCCCAGAGCCCAGCCCACTACCCAATTGTATACCCACTACCCATCACGTGCCCTAGTTGAGTAGTCTCGTGCCTGCAAATTCGCACTTCAGTATTTCATTTCAAAATAGAAAAAAAACCCTAGATCTGTAAAAGTTAGTCGAAGCCTCAGCCTCCCAAATCCCAATCGTTCGAGCGCATCTGCCATCTCGTCATCTACGGCCGCTGCGATTGCTCTTCGAGTTCGAATTCGAGTTCTACTACTACAGACAGACATGGCAACACCAACGAATCCATCGAGGACGACGAGAAAGAGAAAGCATGTGAGTTATTTGCTGTTATTCAGATTGCTAATTTGCTATTCTAGTTGCTAATTGCTAGTTGTTTGCTTTTATTCGATTTAGACTAGTTCAATAATCAGTGATAGCAAGAAATTTTTTTTTGCAAAATTGGTTCCAGTAGATTATTTTTGACAATATTGCTTCCAGTATATATTTCTAGTTGTATAGTTATCATTAGCTTTATTAGAGCATTGTGCATCATCCTACTTGTATTTGTCCTTGAAAAAAAAAGTATGACAGCAAAGTGGACAAGTAAAATCATAATAGTTTGAATAAAGATCTACTCCACCGGTGCATTTGAGTGATTGGATACAAAATTACTAATATTGGCTTCTACTAATAATGTGCATCTGTCGTTTTCCGAAAATAAGTGTATATATGATGAGTTTTTATATGCGGTTATAATTATTTATATGAAGCAAGGTTTGTTCGGTTCTGCTTGTTATTTTATCAAAAATGAACGAGTTTCTTAATTTACATACTTAAAATAACATGTCAATCACGTGTTGATAGATCCCCATTTTATTTTTACTTACTTGGAGTAATAGAGTGTTTGGCTAGTTCCTGTAGATTATTTAAAACCAAACATCTCCTGGCATATAAACACTCCGACCACATAACAAAAGTGTATTTACACCTAATGTAATCTAATAAAATAAGGAAAATTTATCAATTTATACCATAAGAAAACGTGTTATATATAATGCTGACCCTTTTTGAAATAATGCAGTAAGCTTGCACTGACACAGTTTGAAAGCAAGCTAGCACAAAACATTGTTTTAAAATTATGAGTTGGAAGAAGAAACAAATCCTGCTTACTTAGGTGTGACAGTTCATAAACTTGCTGTGACAATTCATAAACATATTTTCTTAGTTCATATGTTTCGACAGTTTATATGTTCTCAGTTCATATGTTTTGAAATATATTTAATATGGTTCCTTCAGTTTTGAGTCTTTTGACAGTTTTGACAGTTTATATGTTCTAAAATGTATCATAAATATACAACGAATATCATGGGGTGAGTCAGATGACAGTGGTCTTGGGGTCTTCTGGTGACATGAACTTGAAGTTTAGTTTTGATATGCCTTCAGTTCAGGTGACATGAACTTGAAGTCTTTTGACATGCCTTCAGTTCAAAACTTCAGTTTTGACATATATCATAAATATATCATGTATATTTACAAACTTTAGTTTTGATGGTTTATATTTTATAAACTTGCAGAGGGCCGGAGGCTACGGATTTGCTTCAACTGTATGGCAACTGGACTGCT
Source organism: Allium fistulosum (assembly GCA_030737815.1). NCBI lineage: Eukaryota > Viridiplantae > Streptophyta > Magnoliopsida > Asparagales > Amaryllidaceae > Allium > Allium fistulosum. The sequence continues at coordinate 686,570,221 of CM060908.1, read as the reverse complement.
GCTCTATTTCAACTGTATGAATTGAAGCATGCCAACTATGTACTTTTATTTTGTATTACTACTCTATTTCAACTGTCTGTAACAATGAACTTTCAAAACTGTCTATTTATTCATGTTTGTATTCAAGTATTGAACTGTCCAAACTTGTTGTGAGCAATTTTTTTGTATGTATGTGCTATATTTGCTAAACTGTAATAAATTATTAAACTGCCTGAGCTATTTTGTAATTGCTGAACTATTTTATAATTGTTGAAGTGTAATCTGTAATGTATTGAAGTAAGCAATGCTTTGCTGTGACATTTACTTCTTTGGTTTTGAATAAAAGGCTTTAGGTATCGGATAATTTTTAACCATTAAAAGCGGTTAAAATTTTGGTTAACTATGGTTAACCAGTTGTTGGTTAACGGTCAAGGTTAAGCGGTTAACCGCTAAATATTTGTGGTTAACCGCGGTTAAGAATTGGCGGTTCGGTCGGTATGAACTGATCAACTATAGTTTCGGTTCGGTTAACCGAACCGTAGAATTTGGTCGGTTAAATCGGTTAATTAACCGAACGGTTCGGTTAACCGACCGTGCCCACCCCTATCACGTAGCATGTGAATACATTAAACCAATATAATTTTCAATGAATCTACTGTATTATGGGCTCAAAATCATTAATTATTTTTTTACAACGTTATACTCTTTATAAGTGTATTTGACATAAATTTTGGTAAATTTATGAATTAAGTTGCCAATAAATTGGTACATCAATATTAACCTTAGTTATACTTCTATCATCAAATAAGAACAGTAAAAGTTAGCAATATTTTTCATTAGCATCCAAGAATGGTATCAGGAATTTTTATTTTCTGAGATGTAATTTCCATTAAATGAGTAGTTTATTTACCATAAGTTGGTTGTATTTATTCTCTATGTATTTGTATCTGTATTATTACATGCATTCATCATAAATTTATGCACTTCATATTTGTGTAATTAATTTGAAAAAACTCAGGATGCATATGTGACATGTAAGTATTCACAAGGAGAAGGATATGGTAGTGCTGCTTACAAAAAATATTATGTTAATAATTAACTTAATTTTCGAACCCATAGTGTTATAAATGAACAATATTATTTTCAATCCTTGAAAATCATTTATGTGTTTAGTTTAGAGTACCAAACTATTAGTTACACACGGAACAACTTTCGTCTGGGTTAGGATCAAATAATAAACACGGAAGTAAAAAAACGGTGTTGAAAGTTTTGGAAAGTCATAACCCACTTTAATCTATATCTACATGATGTAAACCATGGGTATAAAAAATTTCACTTTCAAGACAGCATGTCCACAACACAAAACATTCTATCGATTACTTTTTACCGATCCTTCATCAATTTCTAGCAAGAAATACTACTTCAGAATTGATAGATAAATAGTTGTAGGTGAATGAAGGAAATCAACTATGTTGCTTCAAGTAAATTAGTACATAATTGTGTTGGCATCACTTCATACATTATATCTTCTAATTACATACATGAATTTATGCTAAGTATTGCATGCTTGGTTTTTGTTTTTATGACTTCTCTTCTTTTAATGAAAAAGACAAGAAATATCAGTTAGTGTTTCTATTAATACCGAATTATTGAAAAGAGCAACAAAATTTTAGTGGTTGAAATAGCCATGGCGTAGAGTCATCGGTTTGGTCATCATTTCCAAAGTGTAAGCAAATAGATTTTTCACATTAATTTTTCTTCATTTTTAACCGCCTTCTTCAGTTTCTTTTATTTATTTTTCTAAATATTTTATTTGAACTCTTCTTATATAATATTGTGCACTGCCTATGATCTTGCAGTAATTCCAAAAGTAATCTCTTATGTGGACAAGTAGTTTTACAGGTCATAGTTAAGCAATAACAACATCATAAGTCATTTTTTACAAGAAGCGTAGTGCACTAGTTTATTAGTTATGAGAATGTTTTAAATATTACTAAAAAAGATACCAAATAAAAGCATACGTTCTCTTTACAAAATATTATTAATTCTTAAGGGAAATTTTGTTTTATGATGCCTTTGTAATGTGACAATCCAACAATCCAATCTTTAGAGCTGATGCTTAAGATTAATACATATTTGAATTTTAAGAGATTTTTAAGTGGTTTTTTTTACTGCAAAATTATGTTCGAGTGGCTCACCTTCTGTTCTTACATTTTTTAGATAAAGAAGGATATAGAAACTAATTTATCAATAAAGTTTAACAACACTGTATTTTTGTTGAGGGACAAAGAGATGCTGACATGGAATGGAAAGTTGAGGAGCAAGAAAAAGAAGAAATGGGAAGTGAAGGAGAAGCAGAAGATTAAGAGCATATGGAGCTTGATACTAAGAGACTTCATAGTTCAATAGAAAAAGAAGCTAATAATAACCTACGGAGAGTGGAAAGAAAAATAAGAAAAGTCAAGATAAGTTTAAGTCTACAAGTGAAGTACATTTTATTTTATGTTTAACGTGTAGCCCTTTTAGCTTAACGGCCTTAACTTCCATTGTCACCGAGAAGTACATATCATCATTCCATGATTAGTTTATATTTGCATTCCTGAAAACCAAATAATGCTATTATAAGTTGTGTTATTTTAAATGAATGAACCTTTAATTTCTATCATTTACTGTCTCCATTTTGGTCAACATTTCATTATGTTTTTCTTATTTGGAGGTATGGGTGAGTGAATATTGTTTTATGTGAGGTTATCTTATACCATATATATACATTATGAATGTTTAAAAACTATTATAATGCAACAACATGTGCGAATAATTATCTAAGATGTAGTTTAGCAAATACATCTTCATAATATGAGGATATATTGAAATTATCATATATATAAACTAGATATATGGAGGGCTATTAATATACAGACTGAATCCCCGGTCTATACACTAAATATATTTGAGTGCTTCATCTATAAACTTGGAAGAATAATTATGAAGATGTATATTTATCACTTTATTCTTTTGTTATCATGTTATTGTAATAAAGGTAGACATATATGGATTCAGACTATATATTTGCTATAACATCTATGATAGATATATTTATTAATATTTTATTTTTTTGAGAAAAATGAATGATTCTCACAAGGAGGAGAGCACTTATCTAATTTTATTCTACACTATAGAGGAACTACCAACAAGCCTGACAGGTAGCAAAAAAATCACGTACAAATAAGATAAAATGCAAAAAGAACCCACCCAATAACCTATATAACCAATGTCCAAAATAAAATACAAAAACACAAACAAAAACACTAGTCTTCTATATCTGCAGAAACTCCCTAGTCCAATATCCATACGTGTAGCTGCTAAGAATAACTAAACAGAGATTGTTAACTAATTATAAATAGACACACATACACCCAACACTCACATAAATACACACACACGAATACATGTATATATATAATCTTATATAAATGCAAAATAAAATACAATAACTAGTAAGACAGAAATTATCAAACCGACCGTAGGGAGGTTTGCCTACTTCTACTAGCCAAAATCAATTTTTCTAAAGCCAAAAAAACATGGAACCAGCTTTCTACTGTTTCTCTCCATGCTCTGCTCAATCTTCTACTCCTTGGTTTCAGCTGTTAATATCGCAGCAAATCCTCAAACTTTAATGGATCTAGACTAAATCAAAATTGCATCCTTTCAAATTGATAGATCCTCAAACTTTAATGGATCTAGCCTAAATCAAAATTGAATCATTCAAAATTGAGTCACCATTTCACCGACTACTCAAACTACAATCTTCCCATTTTAGAAAACAACTAATTCCAAACCCTAGAAATCTTCAATGTCTTTCAATGTCAAATCCACAACAATCTTTCCATACCAAATCTTGATTCGTCAATGTGACGGTCGGCGATGGAGCAGTCGGTAAAACTTGCATGCTAATTTCGTACACTAGCAATACCTTTCCTACAGTTAGTGTTATGCATCTTTTATTCAAAATTTTACTATTTTTTCATTTATTTTAAGAGTTGGTTTGTAATCGATTATTGAAATTAGGAAGTCTCTAGCTTTTTTTTCGTTAGTGCACCTGTGTGTATGTTGTCTGTTCAGGGTTAATTATAATGGACATTGAAAGTCAAAGCAATTTTAAAATTACTTGAACTGAAAGGATACGTTCATGATTTGGGAATTGAGTATTAAAGACTGGGTAAGTGAGCAGACAATGTCTTCTTGAGAATGGAAATATAAGGAAATACATACACCCTGAAAAATGATATTTCTATTGATCGTAGCTCATATTTGCTTTTAAGTAATATTATGTTTCCTTTTTCTAATAAAAATATCACGATTTTTACAAATACCATGAATAATGTAATTTTTCTTATAAGTATGGTTTTGTACTCGCTTAAAATCTGGAAAGGGCTACTTCAATTAAGAACTAAAATTTTAATGTATATCTTAGTATAGAAAGGTAAAATTAAGGGTTCATTTTTTTGAATAAAATGATATTTCTTATCCTAATGATTAAGCAGTGTAATATTTCTTTTGATCTGGAAGATTATCCTCAAGTCCAACGACTATCTTCATAAGGAGGGGTAATTACTCAGCGCAGTACAAATATCATAGTAAAAATTTGATATTTCCCCTTAAATAGTAGTTCATCTGACCGAAGAATTGAGATGTTAGTAAAATTATCATTATCCTCGTTCCAACTGTGTAGATCTTATGACATATTCATTCGGTAGTTTATGAACGGTGTCTTGTTTATCAATCTTCTCAATGTTAAAGAAAAAAGAAAAAGATGACTCAGGACAAAAGAAATCGCTAAACATGCACATGAGAAGATCTTTAGCTATTAATGTACACTCATGGTGTGAATTATATAACCATGTTTTCAGGCAGAAGTGATATTTCTGGGTCAGCTCAGGCACCCACATCTTGTAAAACTTATAGGCTACTGCTACGAGGATGAGGAGTGGCTACTTGTATATGAATTCATGCCTCGAGGACGCCTAGAGAATCATCTGTTCAAGGAGCGGCCATTTATTTAATTTGCAGCGACAAACTCAAGGTTATAACCAGAATCATAATTTATCACCGGTGATGTCACAGGAATGTCTGTAACTCTGTCATAGGAAACAAGACTAAAGATTGCCATAGGAGCAGCAAGAGACCTTGCTTTTCTACATGGTGTAGAGAAACCAGTCATTTACCGTGACTTCAAAGCATCGAATATCTTGCTTGATTCTGTCTGTAACATAACTTGGCCTATATATTCAAATTACAACTTAACTCTGATTTCTTTTTACTATGAATTTTCAGGATTTTACAGCTAAGCTATCAGATTTCGGTTTAGCGAAGATGAGTCCAGAGGGAGAGGATACACATATAACAACATGGGTTATGGGAACTCATGGCTACGCTGCTCCAGAATATACCATGACCGGTAAAATCACACGATCTCTTAAAGGGCTGCTTTTAATACTATCAATTTGGGTAAAGGAAATTTTTTTTTCACTTTTATTATTCAGCAATCTGAACATGCGTAGCCACTTAACATTGAACCGATGTAGGTTTCTAATATCTAACATAATTTTTTTAATTTCTTTTGGAATTACCACCGAGAAAATCAGATTGATTATTTAATTATTTTAATTAACATTATTTCTAACATATCTGTGTGTAACATCGGTTACACTAGTATTATCTATCTTTGCTTGTCACCTCTTGTTCTACCTTGTTTCTGTGGATCTTCTCATATATATTGCATGTGTGACATACTTATGACAGTGATACTAGCCTAAACCTTGCTCTGGTCATAGCCCGCATGTCGTCAACCTATATTTCATGTTCATTTGTGCACCAAGCACAACTATTCATAATATTTCTTCTATCTTAGGTTAATGCTGCCACTTGGTAGATGATAGTGATAAAATTTAAGTTTTCCCCTGCCTCTCCCAACATTTTGTTTCAGTACAGCGGGTTGATGCACCCTTTGTGTGTTATAGGTTGAATGAACTATCAACCATGTAGTTTGTAGACATTACCCGATTCTAGATCAGCTGAAACCAGTAAAAAGAAGAAAAAAGAAAAGGAAACTAACCATAAATTCGTGGGGTAAACAAGTAACTTGTATTAAATTGATCGATGTTACAAAATTCAAATAACAGGGAACAAAAGCTTGATAAATTCATACATGGACATGAGAAAAAGCACAGAAGCTGACCTAACAATCTAAATCAAAAAACCTTGTGGCTGCGTAAATGCTTTCATCCCATAAATGTAAACTCCATTATATTATACAACAAAATTATACAAGTTAACAAAAAATCATACAAGTTCACTAAGCAGAGGATCTCCTATATTTTTAAGAACTTGGCACTTCTCCATGCCTATGTCAGCCTAAGAAAATTGTTTGTCATATATTTTACTTTAACCTTTGTACTTGACTTCTCTATGTTAAACATGTACCTTGAAAGCTATTTATGGATTTATAATTAAAGTTTCCCAAAATATTTGCTTGAGTAGATTGCTTGCTAAATATAATACCAAAAATCATTGATTTACTTTAGTGCTCATCATTTCATATACTTCCGAATTGTTTTTCTATTAACTTAAATGGTACAAAATGCGTCCTAAAAACTCAGTTGTAGACTTATGTTCTTCAACACTACTTGATCCTGTCATATACTAACAAAAGGTTAGGTAAAATTTAAGGTTTTAGATTCAAGTCATTATGCGATACCACAAATTTAGAGAAACAAACAAAATCAAATAATCTGAACTACGTAAGATATCAATAGTGAATCATATGAATTATATAAGATATCAATAACCATATATTCGGTTACAAGTACAGGTTTTCATGATTACAATTTTGGTATCACATATATAGAAAGGAGCAGCATACGGCAGCAAACCAATATATGATGATCGTGAGACGGAAAAATGGACTGTTGCAATGAGTGTGGGAGGACTGTTGCATGAAATTGACAAAGATATTTGAGGTCTGGTACTATGACAAGCTAAGATGGAAAAAATGACATGCTTTTTTCTTTAAGAAGCAGTACTTATCTGTGACAAGCCAAGATGCATATTCTTTTAATGTTGATGCATTGCCCAGCTTTTAGACCAAATGGAGAGACATACTTTCGAGATCATTAACAAACTTTATTGTTAGTACAAAGTTTGACGCTGAATAGCCTTGTTACTACGTATCATTTGCGTCTTTTTTCCTCTTTTCGTGGTGTTTGTAAGTTTTCTAACTTACATTGTCTTAGTTGTATTTAAACCTTTTCTCGATAACATAAATAATTTTTTGTTCAATATTATTATTAGTGTATGTTTAATCGAAATTAATGAAAATTACAACATATCTATTTTTTGAATGCACGGTCGGTTTCTCCACCGTTGTGCGGTTGTACTAGTAACAAGAGTGTAAAAATGATAAAATATTAACACCAGACAATTAAGGGATTATAAAGAAACAAATTCACAATATAACCATTAATAAAATAAGAATAGGATTAAACAAACTCTAACGCCAAATATAAAAAATTGAAATCTAGGGTTTCCTCTCAGCCATGGGGGAAAATCAATTTCCTCACCAAATCCTCTCTAATCTCTCTCAATCTTCTTCTCTAATCAGACCACCTGAGGTTTCTCACATCAGAAAGCCTTTAGGGGTTAACAACACAGATGATGAAGGGTTCAAGTTGGTTCAATCAAGACAACAAAGAAGAAAGGAGATCAAAAAAGCTTAGGAGTCACTATCAGTTCCTCATTATGACAACCGAAAAGGCAGAGTTGGTCAGACTGCAACCAACCAGGGCGAAAAGAGGAATGTAATGTTGTCAAATCAGAGAAAACCAATAGCCATCTCACTGAACAGAGATCAAGGCCGGAAGTCTTGGGCAGACATTGTTGCCGATCAACCTCAAGAACCCAATGTTGAAGAAAGCAGTCTTGAGCATTTTGCACCAATCAGAATAAATAACAAGAAGTACGGTTTGGTTAAGGAAGAGGTATGTAAAAGAGCCACTGAATCTTGGAATAACTCTGTTCTTGTTTATGTAGTGGGCACCAAACCTTACTACTTGTTTTTCAAATCTTACATACAAAGAGTATGGAAACCGACTGGTGATTTTGAAATCTTTACTAGAGAGAATGAATTCTTTCTAGTAAAGTTTAAGGAGTCTCAAGACTGTAACTCAGTTTTAAAAAATGGACCATATTTCTATAACGGAAAACTCATCATAATGAGAAAGTGGTTTGATTCTTTGAAGATGGACAGAGACTTGTTAATGTCTATGCCAATCTGGGTAAGATTACCCTGTGTTAATCTGAAGCTTTGGGACAGAGAGGCTTTTAGTGTTATGGCTAGTATCATAGGTAAACCCATTAAAATGGATGCAGCCACAACGTTGAAGACGAGATTGAATTATGATCGCCTTCTGGTCGAAGTGTTTGCAGAGGATGAGCTTCCTCATGAGATTTATCTTTCTTTGTATAATGGCGAAAAAATTATTCAGAAAGTTGAATATGAATAGGTACCGCCAAAATGTAATGTATGCAAATGTTTTGGGCACACTAGAGATCAGTGTAACCCAAAACAGGCATGGGTACCCAAAAATTACAATCAAGAAACGCAAGAAAAGGAAACCTCATTTCCGAATTCAAGAAGCAATTCAGTGCCAGAAAAACAAGATATGTTATCAAAAGATAATGTTCGGATCAATCAAACAGATGTCATCTCCGATCACAGTAAAAATGATATAGTGCTCCTTGATCAAGATGATCAAATCATAGCAGAGGAAGCTCATCAAAATAATTCAGAAATCATAAATGGGAATCTATAGAGCAACATGGTGGGTGAAAAAAATACAAAGGTCTTAGAATCTGTAACCCCACCAGTTATAGACCCTTGTATAATTACAGGCGAGAATGATACAAATTACAACAATGTTAGTGAAGAAATTCTTCAGTATGCAATCTCGAATCTGGATAAACCTCCTGAACCAACCCCTCCACCTGAAAAGGCTGCAGTGGATGAGAATTTTGACTCAGCCATGCCTCGCCATGTTGTTCCATTTGATATCTCAACTATTGAAATCCCAGAAGGTATTAATAACTCTGGAAGTGAAATGGAAGTGGTGGATGCTGTAGGTCAGTTTGATATATCTGAACTGCATATACCAAAAGCAAGGGCTACAGGTAAGAATAAGGGCAGTAAAGAGAAGAAAGCTTTTAAACAAAAGTACATTTCTCTAAATCCAGAATGGAATGAAATGTCTACTAGGCTAAAAGCAAAAAGTGTTGAAAACAAGAGAAGAGGTAAGAGTGCTGTGGTATCAGGTACTATCTAAACCCATTATTTAATTATTATGTCTATTTTTGCATGGAATGTTAGAGGTATGAATTCCTCGTCTAAACAATCTGATATATTACATATGTTTAGTATCTATAAACCTTCTGTTATGGCTCTAATTGAGAATAAGATGAATGAGGAGAATTTTGAAAAATTCTGTTTTAAACTTCCTAGAAATTGGAAAGCTATAAATAATAATGACTGTGGTTGTAAAGGCAGAATCATAGTTATATGGGATTCTGATATTTGGAAAATGGTTAACAGTAACAAAGATAAACAATTTCTAGACTGTCATTTTGAAAATACTGGTGGTTTTTTTATTCAAATAACTAGTATTTATGGCAGTAATTTGGAAAATGAAAGGAATAGTTTACGGAGTAGGTTAAAAGCCTTAAACTTGAGATATAATTTCCCTTGGCTAATCCTTGGTGATTTTAACACTGTTTTTCATGCTTCTGAAAAATATGGAGGCATTAAAATCCCTCAAAGCAAGTTGGATAAGCTTAATAAATTTTTATTAGAAACTGGATTAATAGAACCAAGTACTAGTGGTAATAAATTCACTTGGAAATCTGGTATGGAAAAGAATATTCATTGTAAATTAGATAGAGCTTTGATTAATAAAGAATTTTCCAGTGTTTTTCCTAATTTTATCTGTTCTACTTTAGAACAAAATACTAGTGATCATTCTCCAATTTTAGTTTCCCTGTTTAATGATCTTAACCATGGGAATAAAATTTCTCCTTTTAGATTTAAGAATGGTTGGATTTTAGAGGAGAACTATAAAAACATTATGGAAAATTGTTTGAATTTTTCTTGCAAAGGTACTAAACAATTCCAGTTTAATATGTTTTTGAAAAATACTAAGCATAATCTTAAATACGAATAAAAATAATTTAGTTAAATTCAACAAACTGGATATTCTAAGACAAGAGGGTAAAGTGTTACAAGATATAGTAGATAATAATCCTGGGGATGTTAATACAATCAAAGAATTTTTTTCCAATCAACATAACTTAGCTAATGAATTATATATTAATACTGTGAATGCTAAACAAAAAGCTAAGGTTGATTGGTTAATTATGGGGGATGATTGTACAAAAAATTTTCATGCTAAAATGAGTTGCAGGAGACATATGAATAACATAGGGAATATTATTGACAAAACTGGTAATCTTACTAATGCTCATGATAAAGTAGCCAAAGAAGCTGTAGAATATTATGAAAGTTTATTTTTCACTGATTCCAATAATAAAGACTTTCCTCATATTATATGTAAAAATATTTTAAACAATAATGCTTCTGATATTCTTCTCTCCCCGGTTGCTTTGGATGAAATTAAAAATGTTGTTTTTATGGCTGGTGACAATAAGAGTCCTGGTCCTGATGGTTTTAATGCTAAATTTTACAAAACTCATTGGGATAATTTAAAAGATCAAGTTTTAGGCTTAGTAAATGAATTTTTTGAAAAAGGTAAAATTCTGAAAAGTATTAATCATACTTTTATTACTTTAATTCCCAAAACTAAAAATCCCAGCTGCATAGGTGATTATAGACCTATTTCTTGCTGCAATTTTATTTATAAAATTATTGCCAGTGTTTTAAGTAATAGGATTAAAAACTATTTGCCATTTATCATTTCTGAGAATCAGAGTGCTTTTGTTCCTGTTAGGCTCATTTATGAAAATTCTCTTCTAGCCCACGAGTTGGTCAGAAATTTTAATTCTAAAAGTACTGGTAATGTCTGTATTAAGGTATATTTGCAGAAGGCTTATGATAGGGTAAATAGACATTTCATTTGTCATATTATGAAATGTATGGGTTTTCCCATTAAATTCTGTAACTTGGTTTTTGAATGCATAAATTCCCCTACTTTTTCTATTCTCATACAAGGCAAATCAGAAGGTTTTATTAGGAGTAATAGAGGAATTAGGCAAGGGGATCCATTATCCCCCTATCTATTTACTATGGTTATGGAGTATTTTTCTATCTTAATGGAAAAGGAAGCTTTTAAAGGTAATATTACTTCTATGAATAAAATCCAACCTTATATTAACCATCTTATATATGCTGATAATTTAATGATTTTTGTCAAAGATAATAAAAATAATGCTGATGCTATTAAAAAAATCTTTGGCAAATTTCTTAAGTATGCTGGTTTACAACTGAATGAACACAAAAGTAAAGCATACTTCAGTAAAAACTGTAGAGATAAAAATAAGATTTTAGATTCTCTAAATATTTTAGAAGGCAATCTGCCTATAGAATACCTAGGTCTTCCCTTATCAATTAATCAGATAAGAGAGTCTGATTGCTCTATTCTTATAGATAAAATTCAAGATAAAATGGAAACTTGGTCTTGTAAACTTCTTTCAATAGCAGGCAGAATTGAGCTTATTAAAACTATTATATATGCAATTATTCTTTATTGGATTCAAACTTTTCATATTCCTGTTGCCTCTATTAAAAAGATTGAAAGTAGATGTGCTGATTTTTTATGGAGAGGTAAATATCATAAAATCAGTTGGGATAAAGTGTGTAGGCCAAAAAAAGAAGGGGGATTAGGTATTAGAAATATGAATGATCTCATTATTACATGTCACTTAAAATTATTTTGGAGATTTGTGAATGCAGACTCTCTTTGGGCCAAATGGATGAGATCCAAATACCTTAAGAATGATAATTTTTGGACAGTTTTACCTAAAAATAATCAGTCTTATACATGGAAGAGAATTCTTGACTGTAGAAATATAGGTAAATCTTTTTTGGAAAGAAGATTTAAATCAAGAGATCAAACCAGTCTTTGGTTTGACCCCTGGTTTAAAAATGAATCCTTTGTGAATAAAGTTGGCTGGGATAGTTTAGTTATATGTGGGGGGGTTAATGACACTGTGGCAATGATTATTAAAAACAATCAATGGCAGCCACAAATACATCCTATCACTTATCCTCATAATAATAGTATTTGTCAAATTCCTATTGATGTTCATGCAGATAGTGATTATTGGAAGTGGACAGCCAATACCAGAGGGAAGTTTTCTTTTAAAATTACATGGGAAAGCATTAGAAATAAACTTCCTAATGTTGACTGGCACAATTGCATATGGAACAAAGTGAATTGCCCCAAAATGGCTTTCTGTACTTATTTTGCAATCAACAATAGATTGCCAACTTGGGATAGAATTAATAAATGGGGAAAAACCAATAATTAACTGTGTTCCCTATGCAATTTAGTAAATGAGAATATTAATCACTTGTTTTTTGAATGCAGCTACTCTTATTACATCTGGAATAATATTCAGAACATACTGCAAATAACTAACAATGGTCAGATGGATCTAAGTCAAGCCATACAGCATATCAACAACAATTTCAAAGATAAAAGTGGTGAGATAGATTATGCTACCATACTGTTAACTACTGCGGTATTTCATATCTGGAAAGAAAGGAACTGCAGGACTCATAATAAAAGCAGTATGAAAAAAGAGCAGAAATGGATACTTATCGAGACTGAGAGTAGAGTTATTCTCCAGAAATCTAAGAAGAAAATCAGAGATCAAACCAAATTTAGCTGCCTTGCTGATAATTGGAGCCACGAAGCTGGCAGCAAACATCTGGAATTCTTCCTTGCTCGTGCTAAAAAGACTTACGGCAAGCAGCAGGAAAATGATATTCAGGTTCCTCATCAGAGCTCAATAGCTACTGACAGAATCGTCAACCAACATACTAGTGAGATTTATGGGAGGAGTTGGAATCACAACTCTGGCGAAGTGACGGCTACTGGAAAGAAACTTAAAGATCTGAGTCATATTGAACTCAGATCTACAAGTACTCCCAGGATTGATCTCCTTCAGAGAGACGAACAAGGGATGCGTGGAAGTTTCAATGGTAGCCTTTCGTACTGGGAACGTGGAGAGTCGAGCAGAGCTAAGGATGGAGGAAGAGAGACTTAGCGGAGAGTTTCTCGTCCGCCATTTTTTTGTTTTTGCGAGAGCTTTTGGAATTCTAGTGTTGTGTCGGCAACCCTAATTCTGGGTTAGGGTTTTATGTTGGCTTTCGGGTGGTTGTATTTTGTTACCCGTTCTTTGTTGTACTTGGGCCTTGGCCTGTTTACCTTTATTCAAAAAAAAAAAAACTCTAACGCCAAAAAAAAACTCTAAAACAGATTGGATTTAAAAAGCCACCGTAAACAACATAACACCTACAGAAGGCATTAATTAGATAAACATTAAAAACTATATAAATACAGACCAAATAAGCATCTGGACCGCATAACACTGCCAGTTAATATGATACGCAAAGTTAGAAGCAGACAAAGAAAAATAAAGAGGAGCATATAATACTTCCAACACAAAACTCAGAATGCCACAAAATTAAAAGGACAGACACACAATACAACCCATAAATATACAAAAATAAAATCAATGCGCCATAAACTTGCAAGAATATTTACACCAATATACCACAAATATCTACTGAGTTTGAAGAGCCTCGGCTAACAAAATAACACCTACACAAAAGCAATAGTTAGACAAACAATGAAAACAAAAAGACTGTAAACCAAATATGAAACAGAACAGGCTAAGATTGCCAGCAAATAAGACCTTTTATATTATAAGTAATCAAAAGAAAACAGAGAGTAACAGATAATACCTTCAACACATAATCCAGAACGCAAATCACTTGAACTATAAAAAAGTGTCTATAATAAACTAAGTTTGCAAAGATTGAAAACTGTAAATAGCTCTATCTGCATCACTACAATTTGAGATAAGCGAAACACTTCTCCAATGATCATGCTCTAAAATAACACTAACTATTATCAAAATTCCAATATGAAAAGGAAAAATAACCTACAACCAGAAATATTCAAAAAATAGTACAGTGCAAAACAAAAACAATTTCAGTGAAAAAATTTAACCCCAGGTTACAATAACAGTTTAAACAATCCTCAGAAAATTCAAAACTAACCTGCAACAATTATTAGCATAAAAAATTCCTCATTTCAAAAGATGAAACAGATTAACTTTAAAATAATCCTATTTCCACAAAATCAATCCCTGAAATATGAAGCAAAACAATAAAAACATATCTGCAAAAATAATGTTAAAGCAGTAATTAACAGTAATTAGATTTAGCAAAACTATTAAAATATGACAGAAAAAATAAAAAACAGTCATAAAAACTAAAATACTGAAAAGAACTTTTAATATAATTAATAAAATTTAACTAAAAGTCAATAAAAACAATTTCTTAGATAACATAGACATATCAATTAACCATAAGCAAAATATTTATATAACATAAAATGTAATAGATCAATACAAATAAACTAAGACTACAAAACAATAAGTAATATATTAGAATATAAACTTTTACTATGAAAATAGTTATAAATATTACCTTATAAACCTTTTTTGTGAAAACCCTTAAATTCCCAACTTAAATTTCAAACTTAAAGAGTTAACTGAAAATATAAGTAATATATTAGAATTACCAGTAAGTCTAAAAATTACAAAACATAATATAACAACAAAGATGAAAATTTTCATCTCAAATTGTTAAAAGGAACACCTCCATCCAACTTTTAAAAGTAATATCAAGTACTAATATACCATATGTTAAAAACTAAAAAGAATGGTGCTTAAAAGGTAATATATATATATATATATATATATATATATATATATATATGTAATGAAGATTATAATACACATGGCATAAGAAATAAAATGTAGATAACAAATTATACTAAATTAATATTCTATTAAAGGCAAAATGTCAAAAGTATTCCTAGAATGAATATCTAAATAATCTAAATTTAGCCTTAAATAATTACTAATATTTTAATTCAGTAAACCCGGTTCTTCGTATATTGACGGTATCATGTACTGATTGTTCCGTCTATGTTATAAAAGCAGTTAAAAAACAAGGTTAACACAACCAAATATTCCGTCTATGTTATAAAAGCAGTTAAAAAACAAGGTTAACATATATCACGTTTTCTATGTTGCATTAAAATAAGATTCAATTTAATGAACGATACACAGTGTAGTACAAACATTATTTTATGATACGTCTTTAGTCCTATTTTATTGGAGCCATGCTTTTTACTGTTTTCGTATTTCACCATAGTACCTCTGCTGCTTTTTTACTTACTACCGACGAGTCCATTTTGTCTTTTTAACTCTTTCGTCTACATATATGTTTGAGAGCATTCAGCCCTATTACTGTATTGACTCAGGAAGGATTGTGTACTAATTTTAATATTTATATTTGATATTGTAATAATGTTTCAAATTCCTTCCTATAAATAATATATTCTGATTATTTTTCAAAATAATTTAATTTTTTAATATTCTGATATTGTAATAATGTTTTTGACCATATCCGTGTGCGAAGCACGTGTTCGCACTAGTTAACTAAATAAAATGTAGTTGTTAAACATGTGGACTTTAAAAGACAAATAATAAACATTTTCACAGCATTAATGTAGCGCCAATCTGTTGATGCCTGATAAGTTAGGTCATATCCAAGTAAATATATGCTCGATATGGGTACATATCTGATCTTGGATTGATAAATGGTTGCGTTTTGGATTAACCAACAGTTACAATTGATCTGTTACCATTTCCTGGACATATCAAATGTTATCACGGACTAGGCAACACTGGAAATATGCGTGCTAAGAGCAACAGTTGTCACAGCAGATATGGTTAAGCATATATTCCTTATAAACCACGCTCAACAGATATGGTACGGCGATCCACTAACGTCGTCTTTTTTCCAATTTACAGCAATCAAACAGGCAGGGCTATCTAAAGCCCACCCGCACCACTGCCCGCCCAAACTACACTGAGTTGCAGTCCTTAGCTGGCCCAAGAATTGACTGATAAGGTATGATGTGCAAACTGAACTCAAATAGTAACTTTGTAATGTTTGCGTTTGAGAGTTAAAAAAAACAGGTAGAAACTTATGTATAATTGACAAATATGACATATATATTTCAAATTTCATGGTTAGGTGGGTCAAATGGCCAAAACTTCTGATAGAAAAAGTATAGCATGTCTACTCTTAATTATATCTTTTGACTTTCTTGGAAAGTTCATGCTACATTCAAGACACGTACAAATAGAGAGAATCGACTAATTCTAGTCAAAGATCGATATACATGTATACTTGGTGGGTGGAAGAAAATGACATGACAACTCATAATATAATAGCACGCATGGTTTATATACAAATGTTTTCTGGTCATATGTTACACCAACTATTCATTAAATTAAATTGCAAAAAGATTCCAAAGGGAAGTTGGATATTGAACTCCACGAGTTAGAGATTTAATGTGCAAAATGAAATCATATTTTACGCGAATATTAGTCTCGTTTAGGTCAACGAAATTTTGAACGATATTGATGAAATTTTTGGATTCCTCCGCATATCTTGGTAGAAATGACACAAAGTATGATTAACATCGGATAATAAAACAAATTTATTGTTGTTCCATACGATCAAACTCATACATATAATACTCTAACTTTACTATTTTTCATGATGTGGAATTATATTCTCTTTTCTACTCGAATACATTATTCACATAAAATGCGACGCCCCAACAAATCTCCACCCTTGCTCACATACATTCATTTATCTTCCGTTACGCAACCATTGATATCTGCACCATATTGAGACTTGTATATGTATTGTTCTCTCAGACCCTACATACTATAGTCTAACTTTACCTTAAGACCGACTGTGTAAGCGTACACTACTAACCACCACGATTTACAGATCTCTAGCACATTCTCCTAGACGTTACCACCGGCTCTAATAACATGTCGAATTTCTAAGATTCATTCACACATCTCTCGGTGGAAGCAACATAGAGTTTGATCAACATCTTTTGACAAAGGAATCACTTTTATACGCTTCACGCCTATTGCACATATGGCATGTTTTATTAAAATAAAAACAAATGATACTTTTCGATATACTTTTACCATTAGCGACTTTTTTCTTCAGTTTTGTACCAATTTTAAGTCCCTTGCTGCAAGAGCCTCATCTTGAACTGATTTTCAATTGACCATTTCCTTCTAAGCTCTTTGTTCAAGAGCTACTCCTGACAGAATCCAATAAGATGGTTCCATTAGCATTGGAGTTACTCAATGACATAACTAATGTTTCCCAACTCTTTGAAAGTAAACTAATCAAAAAAAGTGCGTGTATCATCAAATGTGACATCCATACTTATCAACTGATTTATAACATCTTAATATTCGTTCAAATGATGCGTTATAGACTTCTCTCCATCTAGTGTCAACCGAATCAATTTTCGAACAAAAAAGCTTCACTGGTACCACTTTTTGAATTATATAAAGATACCAGCTTGTCCCACAAAACCTTCTTTGATTTACAACTAACCACATGGTGGAAAATTGAATCATTAAGGTACCAACGAATCAACACAATCGTCTTCTTGTCCATCTTCTTTCATTTTCCTTCCTCTATACCTGAGGGTGTCTTGCCATCACCTTCAATCGGCTCATGAAGATTGTTGAGGTAAAAGCATCCTCCATTTTAGACTTCTAAATAGCCTAATTTTTTTCACATAAAAGAGCAACCATTAAGAATAAAATTATATCTGACATCTCGATAATTATCAAATCCAAAATTGAAAGTCTAATAGGATCTAGTATAATATGGATTAAATCCAACTAAAGATAAATATGCATATATGTAAATTAAAATAAAATACGATCACACCATGATTTTTATACTGGTTCGGACCTCTCATGCTACGTCCAGTCCGTAGGCTCCTCTTAGGAATTTCACTAGTAACAATCCTCACTTCACCCAGAGAAATAGATTTACAACTGTCTAAACACTCGAACAAGACTTTAAACTAGCCCAATGCACTCAAAGTTCCTCCCAAATCAAAGACCTCAAAGGAAAGAAAAACTGAGGACTCCTCCTTTGCTCAACCGGCTGTTGTCACTCAAGAGCAATTGAAAGAATGGCTCTACCATGATCTGGAGTGCATGTAAAGGTACAAAATTTTGAACAAGATGAAGTTTTTCCATGGTTTTTTCTATAAAGTTGATGGCTTTCCCGGTTATAACCTAAGGGCTCTTAGAAATAGAGGAAATATCACTTCATTGATATAATTTGCCTCCAATAATGTTAAAATTGATACTCTTGTTGTAAAATTTTATGCTAACTTGGGAGGAAAGTTTGTAAAACTTCTTAATGATGAGCGTTATTTGTGGACAAGTGTTCATGGAAAATTTTTAATCTCTTGGGAAATTGGTAATAAGGTAATAGAACTAAAAGATGTATCGAACATCATAGACGAAACCAAATCGGACACCATCTTCGTGAAAATTAAGTAACTAAAGCTAATTCAAAGGATTTACGACCTAGGCTGCATTTACTTGAAAGAATGATAATTAACACCTTTATTCCATGAACCGGTAGCCATGAACAAATACATGATAAAAATTATAAAGTGTTGTATGCAATTATTGGAGATATAAAGGTGAATTAGGCAAAATTCTCATAAGATAAGATATTATCTTTCCTTGATCATTCTATAAAAACAATTATCTATGGTCCATATATCACTCGTCTTATGTTGTCCAAAATGTACCATTCTTCTATGATAATGAGAAAAGTGTTACATATGTGGGTAAAAAAAATTCGCTTTTGCATCTCCTCGTAATGGTTCCTTCATATATTTCTTATCAAGAATACATGCAACATCTACAACAACAAACCTCATCAACAACTGCTACCGCGAGTGTGAAAGAATTAGATATTCATAAGGAAGAAAGTAAAGAGGAACAAATTGCGAAAGAAGAAAGTGATGATAGTATTGAGTCAATCAAGCTTCTTTCCTCAAATATCGCCACTTTTGAGATGCCACAACTCCACAACACCCAAGTTCTTTTATCCTAATGCCAAAAAATTCTGAAGAAGTGTCTTTCTTGAAGTAATTCTAGAATGAAAACTATTGAAAAGAAACTCTTGGGAATAAAGAACTTTGTAGGAAAAACATGGAAAAAGATTTCAAGGAAATCTCGTTATCCATCACTTACAATCCTCTTACCTCCTCTACCTCAACCTCATAATGCCAGACAATCTTCTCAACCAGTGCAACATTCAAAGGGAGGATATGATGAGATTGAATATGAAATTGAGAGTGGTAATGGTGAGGAAAAGGAATCTAGGCAACAGTGAACGGTAATAGGGTAAAAGTAATAAAAACTATCTTAAAAAATTATAAACTTCATTGTTTACTTATTTATATTTATATGTGTTTTAGGTTTGCTTGGAGTATGCATGTTTCTTGTTTCTATTTGCTTGGAGTATTGCATGATAGTGATTGCATCATAGTGTTTCAATGGTTTAGAATGTTATTTGTTTTAGCTTTTTTATTTATTTGTAATGAACAAAACAATTTGTGATGTTTTTCCTTAAGTAGTATATTGTGGAATAATTTGCGTTGCTTATATTAAACATTATGTTGTTTGTTGTGTCAATCATTAGTTTGTTATGAAATTCTTATCACATATGTAAGTATTATTTCTTAGAATCCTATGCATTGTGCCTTTATGAGATTTTTGATAATGATAAAGGGGGAGAAAAATATGGGGCACAAAGATAGGATGAGTACTTCATGATATAGACATATATAGTTGTCATTATCAAAAACGGGGCGACTGTTGAACCCGCCTTTTTGAGCCTTTTAAAGGAAATGATGACTAGCTGCTATGATCAAGGCACTGAAGATCAACTATCAACGAATATCGCCGTAGTAAGTCTGGAAAATATTATACAATATTCTTTGATGATTTACACACATTTATGAAATCTTTTATAAATGATCAAAATAAACTTTTCAAACTCACAATTATCCTTAGAAATTTACAAGGGTTAGATGCTTGAGTTATTTTCTCATATGTCTAAATAATACTACTAATGATGGTGCATATATTTGTTGAGTTTCTTCAAGGTACATGCATTATACTTTGGCCATCACAAAACGGGGGGCATGAGTGAATAATCTCTTTCGAATTTTTCTGTTTTCTCAAGTTTGAGATTAGATTAGGATAAAGACCACGGGTCAAGAAGTGTATACGATACAACTAATAAGATGTTATCCATTGCATGTAACCTATGATTTGTTGAGTTTCCTCAAGGTTGGAATCCTAAAGAAAGTGAGTCCTTACACTCACTAGAGAAATTTGAAAGATTTCTATATTTTTTCGTAGGGTTTTGAGAAACATAAAAAATATAGGGGAGCCTTATTAGAAAAATAAAATGTATACATTTAACCTTTCTATTTTTGTAAGAATACATGTTATACTAGTTCAAATAATTGACTTAAATAAATTTGTGCAACTACTTTAATTGATAAAATGTCTATCAGTTAAAATATATAAATGTACAGAATAAAGATTGATATAGAATTATACAATATACTTGCAAATAAATCTTTTGACATGTTTTTAATTAAAAACCATGCAAGAGCCAAATTATACAAATGTTAAATACATTCATATTAGTCACTTAGGTGATTGTGTATTGTCTTTTATGAGTTTGGACTCTAAAAGCAATATGAGAATATGGATATTTGATTCATATTTGATCACATATAAATGTTATATGTGAACAGTCGCATTCGTAATGTGTGAGACCTCGATGAAATTATTTCATTCAAAAGTGAGTAAATAAACCGTATTGCGAGATCGTGTATTCAATATGATTAATTATAGTAAGGATCTGGTTATGGTAGATGTAGCATTAGGCCAAGAGCTACAAGATAAACCTAGAAATTCAATCACTGAAATGTCAGTTTGATCAGTTTACGTAATGTGTAAATTGTTCGATATCCTTAGATGTCAGGGATGATTAAATGCATTTTTTGTAAAGAGTTCACATGGCCTTGTAGTAAAGGTTTACTTTTTGATAGTTCAACCATTTTAAAAGGAAATCGAATGTACAAGAGTGGATATAACTTAGGCACAGTTGGAATGAAGAGAGTGAATGCTCACCTCTGCTTCATGAAGTGACATAGGAAATGAGAATTATATCAAATCCCAAAAGATACTTAATGTGGAATAAGAAATGTGATTTATATTCCAAATATATTTTCATGTAGAAAATTGTTTTCTATGAAAGTTATTTCGTCGAGTTCAAGATATTTAATCTGAAACATTCGATTATAAACTAATTATAGTACATGAAACGAGCGGTTGAATAGAGCTTAGTAATCATATGCTATTATAGTAAAGGCAGAAATGATGGAATCATACCATATAACTCTTCTTAGTGGATGAATCAAGTTACAAAAGTTATTTTCATTAGTATACCAAATATTATTTATAAAATAATAACTGTTTTCTGTATTGAAAATAGATATAGTTTTATTTTATTATGAATATATATATATTAAAATAAATCTATAATAATGTCTTCATTACAAAAATGATGCATTAGCAAAATACAGAAGTTTCTTGAATTTTTACAATTATTTTGAAATTATGATTAAGAAATATCCTTGAGGAATAATTAAATAATCTTATGATTATGAATCTTAGTGTACTAATGAATTATATCTTAAGAGATTAAGGGCAAAGCTCCCATTCAGTTGGAGTGATAAAAGAGTTGGTGAACTCTTGAATTAATACATAAAGATATGTAGTCCAAGGTCTAATAATGTCGAAATGTATCCTCTTATTTCGTTAAATTTACAGATCAATTATCATAGAAACAAACATGTGTATATGAAACATAAGTAGTGTATTTATGATAAGTTCATTGAGTATAAAATGAAAGTAGACAACATAACTTGCAAAGAAAATAATTATTCAATTTGATCGAATAAGTGAGTGATTGGGAAAGAGTTCCAAACAAACTCAAAAATGAATGAAATTCGATATCAAAATCACTCCTCTTTATGATACTAATGATGTATCGATAAGGAATAATTGAACATGGCTGAACAGAGTACGAACGATGATGAGTGAAGTTGAGTTAACTTCTCTCTGTAAGGACATATACTTAAGATTAATCACATAAGGTTAACTTTAATTTCATCTAAAAAATCCCATAAAATCATTTAAGATTTGATGAAACAACTCCTGTATATCCTACATCAAGGACTTAACAGGTTATGTGACTCAAGAGATTGCACATAACATTTTTGTAAGGGATCTTCTACGTACCACCCCAAATGAGTTTGTGATAGAACAATATTGATTGACCAAATTATGTTATGAACAATGAACTTATTATGAAGGTGTGCATGGACTCAAACTTCGTAAATGATATCGAGTACAGTATGTTAGTCCTAAATTCATGTTCAGAATTTAAGAACTTTAAGGTGGAGTTCAAAACAATAAGTAGTGGTTGATTCGACCAAAGGCTAAGTACATTACCTTGAATAGCGTTGCAATGTAAGAAGTATGAAAAATGCATAAATTTTTAACCGAGCCGGGGTGATTCTAAATGTTGAGAACCCCATGACATTTTTTATGGTAACAAGTTGCGATAAACTCTATAAAAAAACCTGGAGCTTAGTAGAAGTCAAGAAACATATTCCAAAGAGTTCTACATGACAAAGGCAATTTATCAATGTCGGAGAGATTTGGCCGACAAAGTAGATAAATAATACAACATATCTGTTCATTAGTAGACTGGCCCAATTATTTTTTAAGAAAACCATTCGAATGATTTGGAATTAGATTACCTTATTAACTCAAGCGCAAGTTGGAGATTAATAGAGTTAGGGTATGCCCTAAGCGCAATTATGTAACCGTTACATATATCTCACTCGATAACCAATCTTATTCATAATAAATGTGTTTGATTTCTATAATATACTTTGTTACGTTGAGCATCATTAATTACGTAACTAATTTAAAATATTTAAATAGAAATTCCTTAAATGATATATTATGTGACAGTAATTACAATGTGTTGTAATCACAAGAAATTTATCACATTAAGATAACAATTATTTTAAATATTCCTAGTCAAGAATTTACGAGACAAGATATAGATACATCCTTGAGATTAGAGTATGTAACGCTCTCCAAATGTTAGACAATGTATTAATCATGTCTGTTGGAGGCATGACTTACTTGAGGGTTACGCTGTGATAATTATTGGATAACTATTTAATGACCCACTTAAGAGTTTCATGCTGGTTAATAATAGCTAAGGTCAAACTAAAAATCTCGAAGTGAAGATGTTACACTATTCCCTTGACTTTATAATACTGTAAAACTTCAATATGGATACTCCACTTTGATTGTGGTTAAATCATGGCATAGAGTTCTATCAAGCAACTGTAATTGGGTCTGAGTTGAAGCATTGGAAGTGAAACACTATTCAATAGAGAATTTGTATCCTCAGTTATATTAGATTAGTACCATAGCCAACTATAGTCAATTCAAAGTTAAAGTCTTTGGCCAGAGCAATACGGTTAATAATTATTATTATTATTGAACCAAAGAATTTTTTTGTACTAACCAAGTTGAATGTGGACAGTATTGGAATTTTGACCAAAACCAAATTCCATAAGTCCTAAAGTGAGATAGTTTGGATGAAGAGAATTGGTGTAAATAATCGTTACTATCCAATAAAGTTCATTCACAATAACATTTTTTAGGTTAACATTTCAGTGCTTTCACTGAGAATTGAACTTAAGGTTAGATCTAGCTATCTACTTTGGATCAGATTGGTTCAAAAGTTAGATCCTGAATCTCTGTTTAGAAGATTTGCTGCTGAGAATCAATGGCACCAGGAAGAAATAGAACCACCTTCGAAAGATCCATAGGAGCTACCATTACTGTTTCATACAAACCCTCAGCAAATTCAAGTCAATAACCCTAACACCTTGCTGTTAGGAGCTAACTCTGGAGATCAAGTTCTAGGATCCTCCACACAACATGAAGTTGTGACTAAGAGAGAATTGAACAAAATGGTTGACAAAATTAAATAGAAAATGGCAAACGGTCAAAATGCTCTTATGGAAAAGGTAGATGCTCTCTTAGCACTCCAATAATTAATTACTCCTAGAGTGGTGCATGAAGCCATGACTGCTATGGAGTAAGAGCATTCTTCTTTTTCTGGCTTGAACTAAAGAAACAGAAGACACAGGCAAAAGGAAGTAGTGGGCGGAGCTCCAAGAATCATGATGGAAGAAAATGTTAACACTCCACCCACTGCAAAAGCACTTGCTGCAAACCTGAACTTAGAGGTGAAAACTCCACGAGATGACATACTGGTAGTCGATACTGACTTTGAGGAAGATGAGCAACTTAAAGGAAGGTGAATTGAACTAAAACTTTAAAACTCCACCCATAAGACCAACTACCTATCAACAAACCTCTGCAGGTGTGGCTTATCCAAAGACTGGAGAGCCTAGGCTTCAGCCAGCTAACCAAGACTGTTTGCAAAGTCAAACACTTGGCGCAACTACTGACCACCGATCCATAGATGAACGGACAAGTGAGGCATACATTGTGGATATGGTCAGATGCTAAATGGAAGAAAGCAAGGGTGGAAAGGATGATGATTGGGGTTCCGCTCCGAGCCAAACTCCCATCACTGATAGTATCCTGAGGGAAGACCCTAAGAAATTCACCATGCTACCAGCTATGCCCTCCTACAATGGAACTACTGACCCTCAACAGCACTTGTATAAGTACATTTGGAATATGGATAGTGCAAGGTCAATAATTGTGGTTCGTTGTAGATGTTTCCCCATCTATCTGGAAGGAGTCGTCGCCAGGTGGTTTACCAGACTCTCTTTGTGATCTATCTCAACCTTTGATGAGCTAGCTAGGAAGTTCTTGGAGCAATTTAGACTGCACATGACTCAGCCAAAGGATGCGATGTCTTTCTATGGTTACTTCCAAGGACCCAATGAACCACTAAAATCGTTAATGAATTGCTTTAACACAGTCATCATCGAAGTGAGCAATTCAAATGAGGATATGATTTTTGTGGCTTTAGTCCTTTCGATCATCCAGAGACAGATCTATGGAGATGGATTAAAATGAAGCAACCAACTACCATGAAAGAATTCAATCGAAAGGCTAGTCAATACTTGAGATTAGAAGAGGCAAATACGTTAGAAGGTAAGAAATCAATATGTGACCAAATGAATCGATTCAGAGTAATGTGTCAGCTAATGAAAACAACAAGAATTCTAAAGTAACTGCTGGGAAAGATGGGGACCACAAAAGGAAGAACCAACACAGAACACCGGCATGGGCAACGGAGGCAGAAAGAAACTCAAAGGTCTAAAACGTAGAGAATACACTCCGTTGAATTATAGCTTGGAGAATATTTACCTGGCAGCTCAGGGAACATAAGAGTATTTGAAGCTGCCTCAGAAAGAAGAGTCTGAGCAATAAAGGATGCTGGAAAAGTTCTGTCACTTCCACGAAACCCACGACCATAACACAAACGAGCATCGCCATCTGAAGAACGTGATCAAAGAAATGATTAGAGAAACAAGTTCCAACAGTATGTGAAGAAGCCCCAAAATTCTGATCAGCCAACCGGACCTCATGCTCCCACCACCTAAGGAAAACAGTCTGGATCTATCGGAGAGGGATCCAAGCGAGTTGAACAGAGATTTGTCATATAAGAGCAAGACGAGTTTATACGTAGGTTATATGATCATCGAGGGATAACCGTACCGTATAATCCTCGTTTTTCTTCTAGATATTTCCTAAATTAAATTGGTCAAATCAACAATAATGAGAACGACTGCATATGGAAACCAAGTCTCGCATATTTATTACAATTTCAAACTTCTCAACCTCCTCGACCCCCCATCAAGAGTAAAGCCCAGTAGGTTAGAGCGCTATTGCTTCCACACCCTACTAAAATCATCATTCTCAACTCTTATAGATAGAAACAAGTCCACTTCATCGGCATTAGTGCTAAGTACACGATTAAATACTTTCCATACATAAGTAAACACACAAAGCATGATTAATGCACATAAATGAATTTTATTCCGTTTTTTAGTAAATTAATCTGTAATAAATTAAAACCTCTTTTATTAGTAAAACTTCTTTTTATCCAATAAAACTTCTTTCATTAATTAAAACTTCCTTATTTAATTAAACTCCTTATCAATTAGAACTTCACTTATTAATTAATCCTCCTTATTAATTAAAACTATACTTATTTATTTAAACTCCTTATTAATTTAAATTTTCTTTGTTAATTAATACTGCTTATTAATTAAAACTTAACTTATTTAATTAAACTTCTTATTAATTAAAACTTAACTTATTAAACTTGCATATATGTTTAATTTCCCTTTATATAAGATATACACTTTATTTTACTGTTCACGATTTACTATTGACATATTTTATTATTCACGTATTTTTACTATTTGTTTATACTCTTTTTCTGTACTTAAGAAGTATTCATACACTTATCTCAACTGTGTAAGTATATTCACAATTCACTTAATAAAATTTAATTACTTTAAAATATAATAAAAGAGGTTAAAAAAAATGTTACTAAAATATTATTACAATTAAACCCTTCTCTTCTATAAATCAAACATATAGCCTTTTCTATCTTTATTCCAAAAGATTCCAGACTTGTATTATCTTTAAATTTTTGTTATTAAAGATCTAAGTATATTCATAATTATTTAACAATATTTTTCCACTTTAAAATATAATTCAAGGGTTTTAAAGATGAATGTTACTAAAACATTGTTTATACAAACCCAAATCTTTTCACTTATAATTGTCTTTAAAATATTCATTATTAAATAACTAGTTATGTTCTTAACTATAATTAATCAGGGTTAAAAACAATTGTCACTAAAACATCGTTTGTTGCAACCCAAAACCATTAACTTAAGTTATCTTTAAAATATTCATTATTAAATATCTAATTATATTCTTAACTATAATTAATCAGGGTTTAATACAATTGTTATTGAAACATCATTTACTGCAACCCAAAACCATTTACTTATAGCTATCTTTAAAATATTCGTTATTAAATAACTAATTATATTTCTAAGTGTGACGACCCACATTTCAGAAGGTTTAAATCGAAAATAATCCACATGTCCAACTTAAACAATCCAGAACGTAGATAATTAATAGGGTTAATTAAGAAAAATAAGAAAAGAAGAAGAAAACAAACACAGAATCTCACAGCGGAACGATAAAGTATAATAATGAAATAACAGTTCGTGAAGCTGTTTACTATACATTTGATTATAATCTATACAACATTTATTAGAATGATATATACATCAGGAATAAATAAAAACAATGAAACAGACAATGTGATGCAAAGAATAATAATAGTAATAATATACCAAATCTTCATCGTCCTCTAGAAAATGATCTTCAATACACTGAAAACTCAAGGCTAACCTTAGCGTAATGAAAAGACATAACACTCGAGTCAGGACTAAAATACTCTTATGTAAGTAAAATCAATATCACGAAATGTGAGTGCAATAACTTAAGAGATGTTACAGGTATTTCCGTCTCCTAAGAATCCGTCAAACTATCTATATATAATAGTGTACGCTATAATGTATAATGTTTATCAGTAAAATAAATATAAAAAAAGAGTTAAGGCTTTACATTATCTCCCTTAACACATTTTTATAGCATGTAGCCTATGCAGGTCCTGTAACACAACCAGTAACGTGGGTATCCGGTGAGTCCTTTATAGGTACAGTACTAAACCAAAGTCGTAATGGGCTCGTACAAGGATAAATGTGACCGGGCACGTGAGGCAATGCCCAAGGTAGGATTCTACCAGTTTACCCTTTCTAGCTGGTCGTAACCCATCCGTGGCCAACCACGACAATTAATCCAAACAAAAGGTGCACCCATTGAATACGAAATCACAATAGTAATACGAGGGATCAACGTCACTAGAGGTAGCTAACCTCATTGCCCAGACATAGGCTCCTGTTTTAGTCATTTTAATTATGACACGAGTGTCAAAGCTATCCATCATCGTTCTATTACTTCATTCTAGTAAACGTTCGCCGATTCAACCACTACATTCTGGATATCATCCACCACGTACACAGTTGTCAAAGTGGTTCCAATATTGGTAGAGAATATGCCAATAAGAGGCTCCGGTCTCTTTAACAACCAAACATCGTTTTACACACCGGTTGATACTTTTATATTTCGAAAACAATTCGTACTTGATATGAAAATATCATATTCGCTTCAAAATCAAATACATTTCGAAATTATCATATTCGCTTCAAAAATCATATTTTACTTCAAAATGTTAATTCAGTTCGATATATCGATTTCACTTCAAAATTTGATTCGAAATACAATTTAGGTTATGATTTCACTCTAACTCAATTCGCATTTAAATCCAAGATTTAAATATAAACATCCCACCCTTTAACCGGTTTGAACTTTAAAAAAAAATAGTATAAATAGTTTTAAAATAGTTAAATAATTAAAATAGTTTAATAGAAAATAGTTTGAGTATTAAAATGGTCTATCTAGTAAAATAGTTTAGAAATCAAGATAATTTGAATATTTGAAGAAAATAGATTTTAAACAGTTTATACTAAAATAATTTATTTGAAAATAATTCCAAAGTCAAACTGATTCAGTTCCACATTTTTCCAATTCAAATCAATTCCAATTTCCATTTCGATTTAATCGATTCAATTCCGATTTCAAGTTGTATTTTACTTTGATTCCACATTAATTTCAATTTCAGTTCCAAATAAATTTCAATTCCAATTCCAAATTAATTTCATTTCCAATTCCAAATTAATTTAAATCCCAAGTCCAAATTAATTTCACTTTCAATTCCAAATTAATTTAAATTCCAATTCCAAATTAATTTCAATCCCAATTCCAAATTAATTTCACTTCTAATTCAAATTAATTCAAATTCCCATTCCAAATTAATTTCAATCCCAATTCCAAATTAATTTCAATTCCAATTCCAAATTAATTTCAATTCCAATTCCAATTCCAAATTAATTTAAATTTCCAATTCCAAATAAATTCCAATTCCAATTCCAAATTTAACCATTTCGATTTATATCAGTTTCGAGTTCGATTTCCAAAATATCGATTCAAAACACTTAAATCAAATTTTCCTTCAATATCCAATTAAAAATCTAAACCTTTAAATATTATTAAATCCCGAGCTCAATTTCGAAATATTGTTTTATATCACTTTACTTAGCAATATCTAAAGTTCGAATAAAAGTCCAATCTTTTAAAACAAATCAATTTCTGAAATTCACTTCATATTTCAATTATAACTTGAAAATCTCAACTTCGATTAATTAAACAATTTCTGTTTCAAATTTAAATTTCAACATTCCAAGTTCAATTCAAAAATAATTCGATTTCCATAAATTCGATTTTTATTTCTTAAAACCAAATCATTTAAAAAATTTCAAATCAAAATTTTAAAATCATTTAATTTAACTAATCTGGTGTCCGTATATAATTCTCTATCCTATGGCCAAGTGAATCAATTATTTCAATTTAATTGCAAGGATGGATATATATCATTTCAATCCAAAATAAATGCCATAGGTATATATCATTTCAACCTATTTCTTAATTTATTCGAATTAATTCGATTTACAGTTTTATATACTGTAAATAATATACAAGATGATAACATGATATATAAAAAAATAAACATCCAAAATATCAACCAATAGCATCCATCAGAACCAATCATCCAAAATATCAATAAAATTCACAACAATTTCATAATTATCAATATCGGGTGTTTTACGGACAATTAAATTCTAATTCAATTTAACTGTCAATTCAAATTCTATCAATTAATTCAGATGTCAATTTAAATGTCAATTAAACTGATCAAACAACAATCAATAAATTCCAATCACTTCACGATATAATTTAACTAACATAAAAGTTATTTCAGTCAATTGTGAGCGTATAAACACTTACCTTTCATTTGAAACTGAATATATTTCCAGCTTCAAATAAATGCCAATCCAATGCCAAGCTGTAGACGATGTCGGTACGATTCCAATGCCACTTGTTTCGCTCGAATCGGATCTCATATGAAAAAGTTATTAATAAATTAGTATAATAATAATTAAATTTAATTAACGCAAAAAAATAAACTAATATAAATTATTTACGTTTCCTTCCTCATCATTGCTCGTTCCTGCTTGCCGGCACGCGACCCATTCTTCTTCCCCAATCGCTCATGTTGCTTTTCTCCTTTTTTTATATATAAAATCGCGCCTATCACAGATGAGCCGCCGCTGTCACTTTGCCCGTGCCTCCATCGCATGCACTGCCCCACTAGTCGCCACTGCCCCGCCGCAGTGCACTCCTCCCCATCGCACTGGCAACCCTCGCACTCGCAACCCTCGACCGCAACAATCGTTCCATTTTTTTAATCGACAGACTTTTTTTTCCCATTTTCCTCGATTTATTTTGAAAGAATGATCGGGAGAGATATACGGCCGTGATTCGAAAAGAGAGGGGGAAGGAAAACGTTCGAGTCGATAAGATTGGGCCTTGGGGTACGAATGGTCTAGGCAGGAAATAAATATTATTTTAATTTGAAAATACCTCGGCTATAAACGCCTGAAATTCTCGAGCTCCAAACGAAGCGTGCCGCCTGGCGTTTATAATGTTTTATCCCCATTCCGAACTCAATGGAACTAGTCCTGAGGCCTAATTCGATCGTATTCAGAAGATAGCTTTTCGAAATCAATTAATTTAATTTAATTCCAAAATAAAATCTTACGTGTTTCAAGCTCGCACGGCCAAACGACAGGTCCGATCGCTACTAAACTTGAAACATACAATAACTCACTATTACGGATCCGATGAAACCGGTTTCGTCGAAATCCAAGCAAATGGCCAAAATGGCTACTTTTACTCGTCAATTATAATATAAAATTTCCAATTTCTAAATATTCACTTTTAATCCTATTTTAAATGTTAAAAATTTTCTTTCATATTTAAATAAAATTTAAATCAATTTCCAACATAATTTTCAAACATATTAAATCCAGAATTGAATCATTCAAATAATTTCCAATATTAAATTTAAACAATTTAATCCTCCAATAAATTACATTAATAATCATTAAATATTTATTTCTAACCGTTTTTATCCAATAACCATATTAAATTCTAAAATTTAAAATAATTAAAAATACTGGTCGTTACACTAAGTATAATTAATAAGGAACAAAAACAATTGTTGCTAAAACATCATTTACTGCAATTCAAAACCATTTTTATACTTATCATTAATTTTAAGATATTCACTTTAAAGACAAAAGCATATCCACTTATTAATTAAGGTAATGCACTTTAATTAGACTTCTCAAAATTACTTATTTTAACTTAAGTGTTAAAATCCAAACTTCCTTTACTACATTTATAAATACTTAACTTACTTTTTAAAACATATATAATTACTTGAAACCATTTTAAAATGATGTATATATATACACTAATTTATTTATAAGCTATATAATTAATAAAATTATAAAATAATTTAAAAAATATTATATTAAATAAGCTTTTTAATACTTTAACAAAAGGATTAACTAATTTTCTATAAATATATATAAATACTTTAAAAACTTTTATAATGGTTCATAACATTATTTTGAATATTACTTAAAAATGCTTATTTTATAATTTATTTAAAAACCATAAAAAGCACGTTTTATAATTCAAACCTTTTACTTTAAAAACTCATAAATCATTATTAAAAATATATTTGAAATTGATATTTTTCCAGCAATAAGTACATTTATAGTAATTATTAAAAATACAAAAAAAGCCCCTAGAATGTCTTTCAAAGTTGACTTTAAAAATCACCGAACGCAAGTCATTTTCAAAGCGCATCCATAACGATCTTTTCGCTTCTAAATTCACTACGTTGTTTCATAATTTTTATAACTTCCCAAACCAATTCCTATATTTCAAACACACCTAAACATAAGTGAAGAACAACCAAATATATATTTTCACTATATGTTCACATTTAACCTATTTAACATATGTAAATATAAGGGATTTCAAAGTGAGTTTATAGCGACTATTTCGCTTCACATAGTCACAACACATTTCAACTTTGCACACAACATTCTCAAGCATGTAAACAACAAGTCATGGTCACGTTACAAGTTTTAGAGTTTATAAGAGAGGTCATACTACATATAATGTTGTCACATGCTTTCCAAAGTTAGGAGGGTCCCAAAAGTAATAACTTGCATTGTTTTCTATTTTAATAGCAAATAAATACACACACAATATTATATGAATTAAATTGGTGAGTTAAATCTTCTAGCCCAAGCCAAACTAAGACGTAGACTATCTCACTACGAGTGCAACGACGAAAACGACGTCTCGATTGGACCTCATATGCAAAAGAAACGAATTAAATACGGATCGAATAACTAATTTATTAATTAATATTTAATTAACAAACTAACTACCCTTATAATCCCCATCCCCTTTCTTCCCAAAATTCATGCACAATGATATGTACGCACAATCCATCCATGCCGTGCATTCCATTACCCCTACGCCGGAGCTATGGTCGATGAAATCAACTTCAACCACTTCTGTTTATCTTCTCTTACCGCATGCTCCATGATAGACCCAAAAATTTCAAGCCCGTTCCCCTGTAGGATTTTATGATCTATACCTCCTCTCTCCTGACTTCCTGATATCACGATCCATGGCACACAACCGGACTTGCTCAAAATTTTGGGAAAGGTGCTTCTGTAACAACCCATATTTTTTCGATAATTAAAATATTTAATTTAATAAGATTTTGTAATTTAATATTGGAAGAAAATAAAATTTACGGTTTATGAATGAGAAAACTAACTAGGATGAAATTTAATAATGTTAATTTAAGATAACCGATGACTACTTGAATGTAATCTCAATAAATTGGAATAATGTAAAAGTTAATTTTGGTTATAGGTTTGTAAATAAGGAATAAATTCAATATTTTATTAATAATGAAGTTGTACATTATTTTATATATAATGGTTTTTAGTATATAATGTGAAATCAATCATTTGTACGTAAATTTATAATCTTGTTGTAAAAAATAAACTTATAAATGTGATTAAATTACTTAAAACTGACAATTGATTTAATTACTATTTTATTATTTAATCTGTTAAATTTAATTGGAAATCACTGTGAATTAATGTAATTTAATATCATAGTTAATTTGAAATAAGATGAAAACTAAAGAATAATGAATGTAATAAAAGAGTAAACTAATGTTAAGTTTATCCATGAAGTGATGGTTGATTGGATAATAAGATTGAAATCAAAATAAATTAATTAATTTATTGGGATTTTAAATTATAATTTATGAATTTATTGCTATTGAAATTGAACACCGTAATTAGTGCAATATTTAACATTGATTTTGACTTGGAAATTTACTTTAAAAGATTATAAATCAATAGGTAATCAAAAATGATAAAAATTGTTAGTTATAAATTTTGAATTAAAAAATGATTTAATTAATTTAATAATAATTTATTTAATTAACGTGAAAATAGCCATTTTGGGCCACTGTCTCGGATTTCGACGAAACTGGTTTTATCGGATCCGTAACAGTGAATTATTGTAGGATCTCAATTTTCGTAGCGATTGGATTTGTCGTTTGATCGTGCGGGCTCGAAACGCGTAGAAATCAATTTAATGAATTCAATTGAAATAAGCTGATTTTAAAAGCTAACTTCTGTATACTATTGAATTAGGGTTTGGAACTGGTTCCATTGAGTTTAAAAATATCGAAAACATCTATTTTGATATATGAGATGACCTACTTTCATTTTGGAAGCGGAACGGGCATTTCGGGTTGTTATTGTTGTTTCGAACCAATTCGATATGTTATTCATTCTTATCGAGCCTTGTCTATATAAATAATCTTTCCTAACCCTAGCAGCCTTTTTATTTCTTATTTCTGTATGTATCTGTCTATTCAATCTATCTGCTTCTTTCTCCTTCTCAATGGTTGAAAAATCCAAAACCCTAAATCTAATTTCAAATTCAAATCGAAATTCAAACTCTCCAAACTATAACAAATTATATATCTTTGGAAAGCTCTCGACGAGCGCAATCTACTATAGCAATTCATTTTTCAATTGGATGCATCATTTGACCAGAAATCGTTGATGAACCTCGACCGTCCATTCCTAGGGTTTTCGATCCGACGATTTGATGATCGGGAGGTGGCGTTGGGAAGAAGTGGTCGAGCAGGTCGTAGATCAGGTGTTCATTCGTCTCCAAGTCATCCAAGTTCACCAGAAAACGTTGATAAAGGCTGGCGGCAGCGTGATTTCCAGAGGCTATTGGAGGTGGTCGCGAGCGTATGGGAGGCGCGACCCTAGGGGGTTGAACGGAAATGCATGACGGGGTCAGTGATGAACGTATCGGCAACGATTGGCAAATCAAGGGAGGTGGTTGTTCATGATGTCGCGTTCGTGTTTCAGGAGCTAACGGTTAGGGTTTTGAACGTTTTAGTTATTTTATTCTTTATTTATTCCGTAATATAAATCGTGTAACTTCTAATTTTAATATCTTTTGCATACGAGCTCAGATTCACACGCGGTTTGTTCCATTGGGATCGTATCAAAATTCCAGACATTATGGAACTAGTTTGGCTACATTATGAAATTGTTAGATTTTTGGGTCTAATTTGGATTTTTAATCATCAATAAATCAAAAGGTGAGTGAGTGTTTTAACCCACTCACCACTACTAAATTATCTTATGTTGGTTAAATCAAATTTATGATGTGATTGGAAATTAATTGGTTGATGTTTGGTATATTTTAAATTGTCATTCCAGTTAAATCTGACTTTTATTGAATTTAATCTCCATTAATTTAATATTAAATTTTAAATTGCCAGTTAATACCTGTTATTGATAATCAGTCACTTGTTGTTATTTATTGGTTGATTTGAGTGATGATTATGATGGATGTTTGATTGTTGATATTTGGATGATTGGATGGATGTTTATTCATATATTGTTATCACACTACAAGTTCCCTTAGTTATTGTTAAGAAAATCACCATGGGTTGAAATGATACATACCCGAACGATCTTATAGATAGGAAAAATCGTTATGAGTTGAAATGATAGTCTCGAGCGATTTTATGGATTTTAATTTTAACTCGGGATTGCGGGTTGAAATGATATATACCCGTAAATTTAAATTATTGCGGGTTGAAATGATATATATCCATATCACTTGACCATAGAGTAGAAAATTATATACGGACACCGGATTGGTTAAATTAAATGATTTTTAAATCCTTAATTTTTGAATTTAGCTAAATGATATTTTGGAAAAAATTGGTTTATATAAACTGAATTATTTTCGAAAATCCAAGCTTTAAATGTTGAAATTGAAACTGGTTCAAATGAATTGTTTAAAAGAATTAAATTGGAATTTCAAAGTTGAAATTTGGAAAATAAATGAAATTTATCAAATTTGAGTTATTGAAAATGTTGAATATTTAAACTTTGAAATCAACTAAATTTGAAGTGCTTTAAAAATTGTAGTTCAAACATGAATTTGAAATTGATATAAATTGAAATTATTTTTTTTGGGATTTGTATTGAAAGGAAATTTAGTTTTTTTGGAATCCATATAAGGTCCAGAATTGTTGAAATGGAAGAAATAGTTTAATTTGATATCAATTTCAAATTAATTATTTTAATGTAAACTGTTTAAAGCTATATCATTTTAAATTCAGATTTATTTAGATTTTCAAACTATTTACTATACAAACCATTTCCAATAATCAAACTATTTTATATTAAACTATTAAAACTGTATTAAATCTATTTTTAAAGTATTTTTAATCTATTTTAAACTAATTAACTATTTTAATCTATTTTAAACTATTTTAACCTATTTTAAACTATTTAACTATTTTAATCTATATAAACTAATTTAATTTATTTTAAACTATTTTGAACTATTTAAACTATTTTAAAATATTTTGAACTATTTTAACTATTTTAAACTATTGTAAACCATTTAAACTATTTTAAAGTATTTTAACTATTTTAAACTATTTTAAAACCATTAAAACTATTTATGACCATCTAAACTATCTTCTAAGTTTCAGACTGTGTAAAGTTGAAATGTTTATATTTAAATCCTGGATTTAAAAGCAAATATGGTTAAATGATGTAATAACCTAAGTTGGAATTTGAAATGATATTTTCTAGGGAAATGTCATATTTGAGTAAAAATGATGATTTTGAAATGAGGGTTTAACCTATTTTGGGAATATGATTTCGAAAGTGAATATGATTTCGAAAGTGATATGTTTGAATTGAATATGATATTTTTATATCAATTATTTGATTTTGGAAATGTAAAGGAACCATCCGCTGTGAAATAAGCGTTTGGTTGTTAAAGAGACCAGGATCGGATATTGTCATACTCTCTGCCAATATTGAAAACCACTTTAATAACCGTGTATGTGGTGGAGATTCTAGAATAAAGTAGGATGGTTTGGCGAACGATTCTGTATGAGGTATCTACGTAGCCCTGACTCCCTCGAGTCGGCTTGATGTGGCTAAAACATGAGCTATACTGGGGCCAGTGAGGTCGCTCCTCCTATCAGGCACATTTCTTTGATACCATATTATGACTTTGTGCTTGATTTGGTGGCCACCCCCCGATTTGATTATGGGAGTGTGTTACGAGGTAGGCGGTAGTAGCTGTTATGCGTTACCACCAGTCCGGGACTGCAAACGGTAGAATCCTACCTTGGCATTGCCTCGCGTGCCTTGTCACATGCCTTATCGCGCCCGTTACGAGTTTGGTTTGTAACGCACCTATGAAGTGCCCTCTGATAGCCCTCCAGTTTAAGGAGGAATTACGGTACTGTATAGACTACGGGAATATGTATAAAAATGTGTTAAGGGGGATATGGATAACGCCTTAATGCTATTTTGATACTTTACTTTACTGTAGACATTATTATAATAGCGTATTGTACTATGTATGTAGATAGTTTAATGGATCCTTATGAGATGTAATCCCGAACATCTCTTAAGTTATTGCATGCACGTTAGACACATGATAGGAGATGGCAAATCCTGTAAACATCTCTGACGCCGTTACACTCATATTTATTTATTGTTGATTTAACTTACATAAGATCTTTTAGTTTTGACTCGAGTGTTTTGTCTTTTCATTACGCGCGGGTCAGTCTGAGCTTTTCAGTGTATTGAAGACCTTATTTCTGGAGGACGAAGATGGAGATTTTTATACTATATTATTTCCTATATGTTCCACTGCATCATGATGTTCTGCTGCATTATTTATTTATTCATGTTGCATGTTACTATGATCTGTATTGCAAAAGTGAAATCAAATGTTATTTGTAAACAGTTTCATGAACTGTTATTTGATTTTTATATTTTGTCATTCTGCTGTGAGATTCTGTGTTTTGTTTTTCTTCCTTTTCTCTTCTTTTTCTTATTTACCCCATACCAATCCTCTCTTTTGAATGGTTTGAGTCTGACATGTGTGGTGTATTGTTGATTTAAACTATCTAAAAAGGTGGGTCGTTACAGCTCCTTGATAAGAGCAACGCAACGGCGGTCTCCATTTTTCCCCCACGCCTCCTCAAGCTCCATCACGCCCCATCCCTAGCATGCCCCCAAAATGTCAGTCATGGCCAAGCTTCACCACACCCTCCGAAATCTATATCAATTCAAAGCCCTCGCTTCTTCGAGTCTAACGGATCCAACTTCGTTGACTTTTGTGGCATGTAGCTCTCGAAACAATTAAGAGTAGGCGGCGACTATGGTTCGTGTTTACTGAACGAGGAAGATTATAAAGAAATAGATTGGGAAACAAAGTATCTTAGTGGGAAGTGATGTTATAATATTTTATAAATTATATTTAATTTCAAAAATAAATCGCTTCATGCTTTGAGCTCGTATGTTCAAACGAGATGTCGGATCGATACGAATTTCATCAGTGCACATCACATCATTATTCTGGTCCTGATGACACAATTTTTATCATAATCCAAGATAGTGCCTTAGGATGATAATTTCATGCATTTTAAGGCCGTTTATCAATAAGATGATTTTTGGTCACATTATCGATATTTCTTCTAATTATTTATTTTTGTAAATAAATTTTAAAAACAAGTTTTCCTTCATTAGTTAATAATTAAAAAGGGGTTAACAAGGTTATTAAATCAATTTAATAACATTAAATCCATTATTTAAATATTTAGTTAATTTAGATATTTAAATATGAATTGTCTGAAATTCCGGATCGTTGCATTTTACCCCACTTTGAATATTACTTCCTCGAAATTCCAACATGAACAACCAAAGAACAATCACACATCAATACTTGATAGTATTTAAAATCATTAACGAAAATAGTGCATGGTTTTCCCTGGTTCAAAAATCCTTTTATCGCATAAGGATGATAAAATAATCAACTAAGCATACCTTATGCTCAACAGCCTCAGGTTATTACTTAGTCGATTATCCAGCTACCACATAACAATTCAAAGATTCCTTTCCCTAAATGTCCAAAAGCCAACAAACAGAGTATTCAATTATACCAAAGCCCGTACTATGTACATGGATCATCTATATGCAACATCAATCCGATCACTTGATCGATCACATAGATTTCACTACCAAACTAGTATATATCACTTGACCTCTCTTGTATGGATTCCGTTCCGGTTCTTTATTAGAGACCTTTGTCCTCCTTGCATAGCCATATACTTCGATAACAAACTTCAGTCACATCAGAAATCTGTATCAAGTGTTTGCCATCAAGAATCGAGTGAAAAATTCTTGTTCGGACCGTGTAGACCACCTCTAAACTTTGTACTCAAATCCAAGATAAAAAATAGTCACGCGAACAAAATGATCTACATACAACTTACGTACATTATTCCATTGGTTTCTTAACTACACTAATTTTTTATTACATAAATTATTTTTCATTTAATATTAAAATAATTTAAGATCCATTTCATAAAACATTAATTAAGTTTATAAACATTTTATAAAGACTTATCTTCAATTATAAAAATTTCATTTAAAAAATTATTTTAAAACATTTCAGGATTTAAGTTCATTACTCGTATAATACTGCACTACTTCCTAAGAGCATATACAAAACATTCATATTTATTTTACTTAACAGGGATGTTTTGTAAATTTTAAACTTGCTTTTATGTACTATCTTCTCAAATTAAGAGTTATAAAATTCAACGTTTGTTTCAATATCAAATTTTATTCAAAGAAAACTTTTGAACTAAACACCAGACTCATTTCAAATCATTTGAAATAATGATATACACATATATCATTTCGATATCAAATTGTACTTTCGGGATTTTAAATCAAAACCTGTTCCAAATCAACTCTATAGCAAACTACTATTGTAGCATCTCTCACTTAGAAACTCGAAGATGAATGCCGAAGATGCCACAGTCATCACCGGAATTATTTTCCAGCGATAGAAGTGAGTTCAGCACTTTTGATATCTTTTGAAATCCATTATAAAATATTTCCATCCATAAATAATTTCGAATAATACATTTATTATTTTCTCAAAAATGATGAAAATCAATTTTCAAAACATTGGGATTTAAGTCCTCAAATTCTCAGTTTAAATCCTTCTATAAACCATATTTTGTAAACCATTTTTATATAAAATCACTTTCTTATATAGAACCATTTCACAAATATTTATTCCAAAATATCTTACCTTTCCTTTTGATTATTATAAATATCTTTTATTAAAGTTAACTTTTTAACCCAACATTATAATTGAATGCCTTATAGTCAAACAGTGAAACTAAATTCACAAGGCGTTCATTACAATGTTCTATAAATTACTATCTACCCAATTCATGTTGTAAAAAAATAATGGTTAAACACAAAATAACAATAAAAACCGATAATAATGCTCGTAAACTGGTCGAGCATGATTAAGCTAATAAATGAGGGATAAATAGATATCATTAATCCCTACATTAATCAACTACACTATCCACCTATACTTATATATTACTAACATATAACAAATACATATACGCTCTCATATATATAATACACTCAACTCATGCTAGGGCATTCCATTACCCTATCCCTTAATGAGTTATACCCAACCAAAACAAAGGTTCTTGCTTAATCTTCAGCTTTGTTACCAAGCTGCAATGAATGATCCCCAAATGTCGACACTAATACATCCATGGTATTCACGTGACAAACACCAAAATGCTGGGAAGATGGAAAGTTAGGGTAAATAAAAAGAAGAGAAGAAAACTAACAAGAAATAGGGGAACAAAAACATCAGAATCTCATATGCAGAATGATAACATATAATATCAAAAGATTATACACAGAGCTACTCTAAGATACATAACATTTCAAAGTTACTTACTAAAGTATTATGATCATCCTGGAACGTGATAACAGCATGTCCTTACAATTGCTGATACACACACACAAAAAAAGTAATGTAATGGAAATAAGAATATTATGATAGGCAAACATCCATCTCCTCTCCAAGAGCACAATGAACATCAACGAAACCTGCCTTTCTCAGACTGCTCGAAAGAGCAACCATAGAAATAAGGAAAAAAATATAATCATGAGTCAGGCAAAAGTCTGGTGGAAAAACTCAAGAAATATGTGTGGAATATAACAGCAATGTTTGAGACCATCGTAACAGTTATCCCTGCAAAAGAGCCAAACCAATCTAATAAGTACATACTAAGATATAATATATTATGTTTAGGGCGAAGAATAAATATCAGAAAAAAATATCTGTGCCGCTTGCACCTTACGACACAACAACATTGAAGTCCAATCAAAACCACTAACGTGCGTTCACATATGGATTTTCCATAAAGACACGTGTAGTTTAAAAACTAAAGAGGATCTCCATGATAAGGATTATAAAATACATTTCAAGCATCATTATCTCTAGATAGAATACACCATAAGGTAACTACAATTGGCCCATCGCTTGAATACGTGAACTATGTGGAACCAAGTATAAACAACTCCCCATGGGAGCCATACTGATAAGCATATTCTAGATATGGAGTTGATATATCCTCATGGGTTAGCTAAACCCGATATTGTGCATCCTACTTTTTCTTTAGTCGCATATCAATGGAGAAGTCATGTTCAGCATCTCAACATATGTGCCACAACTCAAAAAAATCATGAATCCCCAAATTTATTCCAGACAGATCACGAACCTCTACATGGATTCGAGCATCTTGAATAGATCACGAATCTCTATATGGATTCCAGCACCTTGAATATATCATAAACTTCTTCCAAATCATAAATCACATATAATGTTTTGAAATGGTTACGGTTTCAAGTCATCTCATATAAGTACACTCTCCCGCTTACTAGGCACTTCAAAATCAATCGGTAGATTTTTGGTTAACTCAACCCTGGTTCTTTCAGAAATAAACATACAATACATAAGGGGGAGATCATCTCCTATTTGGATGAATTTCCTTGTCATTTGTCTTAGAAGAGCAAGATGAGTTTATACGTAGGTTATATCATCACTGAGTGAAAAACCATATTGTATAATCCTCATGTTACTTCAAGATATTTCCTAAGTTAAATTAGTCAAATTCAACAGCAATAAGAACGACCGCAAATGGAAACCAAGTCTCGTATACTTATCACGTTTTCGAACTTCTCAACTTTCACTATCACTTGGTCAAGATTAAAGCCCAGTAGGTTAGAGCACTATTGCTTCTACACCTTACTTGAATCTTCATTCTTAACTCCACAGATAAAAACAAGT
The DNA here is from genome assembly GCA_030737815.1 of Allium fistulosum. Classification (NCBI taxonomy): domain Eukaryota; kingdom Viridiplantae; phylum Streptophyta; class Magnoliopsida; order Asparagales; family Amaryllidaceae; genus Allium; species Allium fistulosum. The sequence continues at coordinate 686,527,960 of CM060908.1, read as the reverse complement.
CTACTTCATTGGCTTTAGTGCTGAGTACACGACTAAATACTTACCATGCACAAGTAAACATACAAAGCACAATTAATACACACAAAGCATAATTAAGTCATAAACGTTTTAGTTAATTAATCTTTCATTAATTAAAACCTCTTTTATTATTAAAACTTTTTTTTCTAATAAAATTTCTTTCATTAATTAAAACTTCCATATTTAATTAAACTACTTATCAATTAAAACTTCACTTATTAATTAATACACCTTAAATAAACTTTATTTATTTAATTAAAACTTTCTTTATTAATTAATACTCCTTATTAAATAAAACTTATCTTATTTACTTATTATTAATTAAAACTTAACTTATTAAACTTGTATATAGATTTAATTTCTCTTTATAAGAGATGTACACTTGTATTTTATTATTTACGTATTTACTATTCACATATTTCTATTTACATATTTTACTATTCATGTATTTTACTATTCATTTATACTCTTTTCTATACTTCAAAAGTATTTATATACTTTTCTCAACGGTATAAGTATATGCACAAACCACTTAACAAAATTTACTTACTTTAAAATATAAACAAAGAGGTTAAAAATAAATGTTACTAAAACATTGTTACTATAAACCCGTTCCTTTTTATAAATTACACATATATCATTTTCTATCCATATTCCAAAAGATTTTAAATGTTACAAAAACATCGTTTACCGCGACCCAAACCATTTTTATACTTATCATCAATTTTAAGATATTCATTTTAAATGTTAAAACATATGCACTTATTAATTAAGGTACTGCACTTTTAATTGGACTTCTCAAAATAATTTATTTTAACATAAGTGTTTAAATCCAAACTTCCTTTACTACATTTATAAATACTTAACTTACTTTTTAAAAGTTATACATTTACTAAAAATCTTTCTAAAATGATGTATATATTTTTATGTATACTAATTTATTTATAAGCTAATATAATTAACAAAATTCTAAAATAACTTAAAAGATATTATATTACAAAGCATTTTAATACTTTAATAAAATATTTAACAAAATTTCTAAAAATTATGTATATTTAATAATACTTTAGAAATACCTATACTATGGTTTAAAACATTATTTTAAATGTTATTTAAAAATACTTATTTTATAAATTATTTAAAAAACACATTTTATAATTTTAACCCTTTACTTTAAAAATCATAAATCATATTTATATTATATTAAAACTTTGACATTTTTCTAGTAATAAGTAGTTCTGATTAAAAATGCAATGAAGCTCCTAGGATGTCTTCCAAAGTTGACTTTAAAAATCGCCGAACACAAGGCATTTTCAAAGTGCATCCCTAACAACCTTTTCGCTTCTACTTTCACAACGTTGTTTCACAATTTCTATAATTTCCCAAACTAATTCCTTTATGTCAGACACACCAAAACATATGTAAAGATTAACCAAATATATATTTTTACAATATATTCACATTTTAACCTATTTAACATATGTAATACAAGGGATTTTAAAGTGTGTTTATAACGACTATTTTGCTTCAAAAATTCACAACACATTTCAACTTTGCACACAAAATTCTTAAACATGTAAACAAAAAGTCGGCCACGTTACATGTTTAGAGCATTTATAAGAGAGATTATACTACATATAATGTTATTGCTTGCTTTCCAAAGCAAGGAGGGGTCTAGAAATAATAACTTGCGTTGTTTTATATTTTAAGTTATATTTTAACAACAACAAATATACACATATGTTTTACGAATTAATGGTGTATGAAATACTTCCTCTTACCTTTTGGAGCTCTACATTCTCTATTGAAGTGTCCCTTCAAACCACAAGATTCACCAACAAATTCTATCATATTCTTCTTATTATTAAGGTCTTGTTGTTTCCTTAGTCTTGACTTTTACTGAACCATTTTTGTTTTCTTTTAGCTTTGGTCGATTCCTTGATCCCTATTAAGCCGATCTGAGAACTTTCGTGCCTAATTTCCACAATCTTCTCAAAAGGCATACTTAAGAAGATATGGACAAGAAGATAGATGCATATAAAGGGACACTGACCACTAAAAAAATTCGGCTTTCGTTGAGGGAGCATTTATCAGTCCTAAGCCAAGCCATGGAAAAGATTTGAACAGTGCAATATATTCTTTCACAACCATCTCTCCTTGTTGTAGGTTGATAAAGTTGGTCAGCTGCACATCACTTTCAATGCCAGAGATGAAATCACTCAAACTTGCATTTAAACTCATACCAAGACATAACATTCTCAATAACCTCAGTTGATACTAAGTCCCACCAATTAAGGGCTTCACCATAAAGCTGATGTGAGGCGAGAATCCTTTTAATCGTATCATCAAGATTCATGTCGAATATTTGGTTGCATATAGCCAAGCCCAAACTTCAATGTACGATTCAGTACCCATATATGGATTAACACTTAGATTGGCATAACTCTTGCAGATTTTATCAAATTCAACTCTAGGAAATGGGACAACTACTGCCTCTACTACATTTGCATCATCCATAACTTTAGGATTTCTAGTTTTCGTCAGTTGAGGAATTAATTGGGGCAAACTTCCTAAACCAAGCAGGAATTTCTTTATTATTCATTGCTCAGAGATGGCCCTGGCTTGTCCTATCTTTCGCTACTCGTACACATGTTGCTAATTTGTAAACATGGTCGATCAGCTACCGTACAAGAAAAGATAAGTAACATAATGTGATGTAATGTGTATGAATATACTGTATAGTATCAAAACTACAAATACATTCTCACATACGTTTAGTCACTATAAGTCCTTTTTCTTACTCAAGTGTATCAACTCTTATGTGTACTTTGCTCCATCAAGTATTGTTAATGGCTTTTACTTGAAGAAACTTGCTCATATGTTGCTTCCTAATATACACTAGTGTCAAACTTATCATTCAACTTACCCTTAGTGTTCAACCACGCTCAGATACAACAAGTAAAGACATGCTACTTTCGACGCCCTAAATCAACGCCCATTCAATAGTTCAATTCGAAAGTATCTGAACACAGCGCTCCTTCGAGTGATGAAAACTAAAAGTATCAATCATGTAACATCATATGCAAACTCACATCGGAAGGAAAAACATATAATAGCAAATAGTGCAGTACACCATGACAAATAAAAGACACGTGATACATTGGAGTACTAGTGATACAGTAGTTTATCTCATACACAAACATACATACATGCTTATTATTATCACATAAATTAAAAAAATAAACTGGATAATAGCTAATAATGTCTCCAAGCTATGTTGGCTACTCTAATACCTAGTAGAAAGTACTCCTCAACACCTGACTCTAAACAGCCTCATGAGAGTACTCGAGAGTTGTAGAAGAGAATAAAACAAAGACAAAATGCAGATCAGACACAAAACCTGGTGTGAAGAGGAAACTACCCTAATAAATCATGTACATAAATGTGCATATATAAAGTATATGATATACTAGCTAAGAGAAATATGGGTACAAGGAACCATAACTCAACCTATCTCGCCTACACCCAACAGGTTATAACAATACAACGTTCAACTGTAAAGGCATAGTATAATATGTAGTCTATAGTATTATGTCACTGGATAAACTTTAGAACAATACTATGTTCGGCTATAAAGGCATGGTATGGTATATGGTCTATAATACTATGTCACCAGATAAAGTCCGGTACATATAATCAGGATGTATGGAACTTACACCTATATCTATCCATCCCGGGTGCAATGTGCAAAGAGTATTACCTAACAACCACACATTTCATGCACCCATTTATCATCCATGTATATTACTAATTGTACTTTGAGACAATCATTTATGAATAATATTAGGATCATGGGACATATCACCCCTTCCTTGTAACTTTGAAGGTTACTTCGTTACCAAGCAAAGTCGTATGGATGTAGACCCTAAACCATTACCCTTAAATTTCGAGCCTGTTCGTTTGTACATGTCGACTCATTATTAAACTACTCACCGCCCATCGGTTCGAGATTCATTGTTTAAAGTTGGATCTTCTAACCATGGTTCCAAAACTAAACTATCAGGATTCTTTCCAAAACTTCACTGATGGAGAACATGCTATACCGAGAACAACTTTTAATGTTTTTTTGAAGTCGGATTTCGTATGTAGGAGATATGACACTATGAAGATCGATCAACGCTATCTAGAGTTATCTTGAGCTTACTTCAAGTCATCACTAGCTAAGCCCTGACTCTGACCATTGCTTTCCTCGGGCTTGCCTACGCCTGCCATAAAGCTACATGGATCAACACAATCCATGACTTAACCAAAGATTCACATTTTTATCCTTTTCCTTGTATTACCCAACCATGCCACTGGTTGTTCCTTGGAGTTTTTCTGGCCTTCTCAAGCAAAGTTGGGTGTACGAGGAGTTTTCCCTAAAGTTTCTTCACCACCGATCTATAACTTCTTAATCTCCAACTTTCACCACTCTCTCCTGGTCAACATGGATTGATCCGTACGAATTTGTAATGAATCGATACCGATCCATTCCCTTATCCATATTTTCACCTACATCATTTTGCATCAACTTGATCCGTTCTTCCTACGATACTTCTGCACTTCCTTTCGTATCTATTTTAGCATCTGTTTGGATGAAAAATGGATAAGCACCGCCAATCGTAATTATAATAATGAAGAAAACAGAAAGACAATACTAAGAAAATAAAGTACACACTGATTTATAGTGGTTCAGCCATAATGGGTCTACGTTCACTGTTCATTTGTATTTTCTTTCTCTTATTTAAGCTTTTACAAATGTTTAAATGCAAAATACAATGGTTTATTTCCAAATATTGAAGTCCTTAGGCTCTATTCGGTTATTTCTTGTTCGATGCATACACGACTGGACAATATATCTTGTCTAGTAGTACCTTGCACCGGATAAGAATTCTTGTTCGGTTTCTAAATTGTTAGATAAGAATTCATGTCCAAAGCTCTTCTACCAAACAAGAATCTTTGTTTGGTCATAAAAATCACCAGACAAAAGACTTTTTTCGACCGCCTTTTTCCATCGAGCAGCATTGAGGAGTCCTGCATCCTCCTTGGCTTGCATAGCTTCCTTTGAATGTTCCTAAGACCCCTCTGTCCCTTCACTTCAAGGTTATTCGAGTGAATTGTGATCCTTATGGCACACACACACACATTCATGTAGCTCCTGCACTAGTTCAACTAACTTGTCTTCGTCATCCCTTCGGCCATAATGCCTATAATATTTGCCTTCTAAGTACACCTTAAAGAATATGAGATGTGCTTTGTTTAACCTTTCCTAAGTGTCTTACTTGATTACATAACTCATTTGTTCGGTGTTATCGATGGGCTCGGCGTTCCTTGGTTCGGTATAATTGGCTCAGTGGTGACTCGCTGAACAACATTTTGTGTCCACTTATGCCTATCCAGTACTTGGAAGAGTAGCCTACCTAAATAAAAGTTGGGTTTTCCCTTGTGCCGAACACCGCCTCTCATTTTTCAACCCCTTTGCTTTCTGGTGTATGTTCGTCTCCCGAAGCTGCTACCATGCCAATTCCTTTTCAAGCGCTTTCGAGTTGTTGTAACCGCCATCTCTACCTACAATCCATTATAGTAAGTTTTTTATTAATCTAATCATCTCTAAGGTCCTTTAAATTTACTTGCTATGATTGGCATTGGTTCGGTATAGTTTAAAAGGGGTTAAGGCTTTAAGATGTTTGGTTCTTGCTTAACTTTAGGGGGTAAGAATTTTTTAAATTAATAAGGCTAGGTCACAAATTCAAAGAATTCCCGCCTCAAAAGGCATTAGGGTCTCTAGTTAGTGTTGGGATGGATTGTTTGCTCGGTAATCGAATAGAGGCAACTACATGAGGGATGTGTAGCATACTTAGGTTATGCACATGGAATCTTCCCTAACATTTCACACTGCATTGTCAAGGCATGGGGGAATTGGTTTGGCGATTGGCTAGTAGTCTTTTGGTTTCATCGAACGCCATATATCGATAAGCTTTTAGGATTACTTACTACCTACAACTTGATTGCCAAACCAAAACTTTGTTGAAAGTAGTAGGATAGCAGGTTACTCCTTACAATTCAATTATTAATGTTTTCTCGCTAGGAATTATAAACCAATGTTATTTAATAATTTATTGTGGTTTCTTCTGTACATGCACACCTACACACAACCACAAGAACATAAACACTCTACGATAGTACGTATATTGTTGTATCAGACAGATATGCTAAGTCGCCGCAAGACACGCTCATCAAGACCCTTTGGAGACCAGGCTCTATCTTCCTGTGTTCCTTTGGATCCTACACCATCGAGGATTTGGACTAGCCGATCCATCTTTGCTCACTCTCCGATACAAAGTTATGGATCATCGTAGTTGTTGGTGGATCCCATTGAATTTGTAGCTTCCACTTTATCCACTAAGAAGTTAGACACTATCGCGGCTACCCATGGCCTTCCCCAAGACAATATGCTCTTACCTACTTTCAAACAACAGGATCATGCTCCACCGAAAGGATACATGGCCTATCTGATGTATTACTACAATGCTGGGGCCCCGCCTCCTCTTCCTCAGTGGATCACAGGTTTACTTTTGTATCTAAAAATTGCTCTGTTCCAACTGCACCCTAATGGCTATACCATCCTGGTTATCCTCTATGCTATCTTCATGAGCGAGTTTCAAGTTCCCCATACCCATCAGAGGATCAGGTTCTTGTATGCTGTTAAAAGCAAACCAAAGGGCTCCTCTTTTATCTATCTCGAAGTGGGGAGTAAGTTCAAACAAATAGAGGATTTGTACTCAAAGTACAGCATGTTCAAGAAAGAGTATTTCTTCATCCTGGATGCTTCCCTATGCTTTCATCAATGGCACTTGGGATGTGACTTATCATAATTGCCCATTCCTACTCATTCTTTCTTTAGGCAACCTTAGGTTTGGTGAGTGCTGCATCAGACGAAGACTTATATAAAATGCCGAGGGATTTGCAAATGATCCCCATAAAATTTAGGGAGGTTCCTCGTCTGGTAATAGATGAGAATTTATGGAAGCTTAGGCTGTTAACTGCCATACGTTCGATCTGGAAAGGAAGGGTTCCCTCCACACATAAGCCTGCAAAGAAAAAGAAAGGAATACCCTCAACACCTTGTGAGATAAGCTAAGCTCAATCTTCCAAACCCTTCTTTTTTGGTGCTGACTTAACTTTGGATCTACTTGGAGCAGATCCAACAGTTCAAGCAAACGTAACTAGTTTAGAACTAGATTACTTCAAGATCTAGCCCCACGAGGATGACCAACTTACAACCATAAAGGAATGGAATGACGACAACATCCAAACTAAAACGGTAGAGTGGATGAGCCCTTATTCTCGTGATAGCGATGCCACCACTTCAGATCATAGTGAAGCTCGCTGTACAAGGCATGTTGGCCTTATGACTTTGTCCAACTTAGATTTTGAGGAGGCTCAAAATAGAACTTTTGGGGCCGAGGAGCAAGAAGAGTTTAACCCCAAAGATTTCACGGTTTCTGACTTCTACAAGATCCCGAATTATGGATTAATTGTGGAGATTCTGCCTCGATAGTGGAAATACATAGACGGTTAAAAACTCACAAGGTCCAATTCAGATGCCATGCACTTTTTATACACACGCTTCTCTTTTCTATGCTATAGTGATCACTTCTTGATCTACTTATTTGTATTAACTTGATTCTAATTCTTTGTTTCTTACGCTTGTTGTAGAGAGCACGAGTTCAAAAGGAGAAAAGCTATAGTCCAAATTTAAGTATCTCAAGCCTGATGCACCACCTACAAACATCAAGAAAGCCACTTCATTGTTTGGGCCAAGAAAAAATGTTGGGAAACCAGCTACATAGCATAAACATGGGAGGTTGTATCCTACCACCCAGTTAGAGACGAAGGCGGGCAGGACCCTCACGATGGCTCCTGCAAAAGATCCTACTCTACTGGTAGTAAGTCAAAATCTCGGACCCCTATTCATCTCGCTAAATCTCACCGGGCCTCGCCTTTTCTTCTCCCTGATTTGGAGACTTCCAAATAGCAAGAGAGGGCAAACAAGAGAGGAGTGATCATAATAGCCCTCAAGAGCAAGGACAAGTGAAAGGAGAAAGAAGGAGCAGTCATCATCACCGGCCCCTATTATCCAGCCTTTTGGCTAGCTATATTCAACATATTAGAGAAGTTATACTCGACTGTCATCGGGACCGACAAGTCAGATTAACAATCACGAAGCCTAGAGATCAGGCATAGATCATAAAAGTATGGATTGTACCATTTACTAAAAATACTATTTACTGAATAGAATGATAAAAGTATGAAACATACTATTTACTGAAAATGAATCGGGTACGATCCATATTCGCCAATTATGGATTGTACCATATCGATATTACAGTTCAACTCAATGGAACACGATCAATATATCAAAATCTACAAGTCAAATACATATGAAAATTTGGGAACATTAATATATTGAAGAGTGGATCCCACCATATCGATTGCAAGCCAAAATAAGCCAATAGAACGATCGATACCGATCGTTATTATGAAGGATGTGGGACCCACGTCAGTACCAGGACTTCTTCTGGATCTGGAGACTCCGTTGCTGAAATTTCAAGAAGATATTTCAACATCTTCCCCTATAAAAATAGTCTTAATTGTTCATTTTTAGGATCTTTACACTGCTTATTGCTTTGCATTATTTTGTAACCAAGGGTTATACTCCTATCCATCCACCTGTATTTAGCAATTCAAGTAATTAATAAAGTTATTTCTCTAAAGTGGACGTAGAATTTCAACGTCGAACCACTATAAATTGTTGTCTTATTATTATTACCTATACTCTGTTACTTAATTGTTTGTCCTCTATTTTCATTGAGTTTTCTTCATTTATTTCTCTACAAACTCTCTATTGGGTGTTTGTGCTAATTTTTGGTGTAAATATTTTGTTGCTTTCACTGAGAACGAGATTCTTAGCTTTAATTGGACCCCTTTGCTATTGGAACCCTTTCCTGCTACTGGATTGCACAAATCCCAGAAAGAGATCAAAATTATCTTCAAGTAGTTTATCCATTCGATTTAAATTTGCAAAAGTCTAAATAAACTATCAACAATGGTTAGGAACACTAAATCTACCACTTAGAACGCAGAGGGAAACAAGAACCCCAGTATCCAACAAGGAGGCTAAAGCAATCTACCAGTAGATGTTAATGATACCGACCCAGTTAATGGCTAGAATCCAACTGATTCCATTACAAGAGCTAATTTTTAGAATCTGATGAGAGAGCCCATAGATAGCCGCCGACAATTGAACCAACAGATTCAAGCCAATATCGATCTGATGAATCAACCTAGGGATCAATGATGCGGGAAAACTAGGAGCGAGCCACTCCCTATTTTTCATTATAGAGCTCAACTTCATCGGATGACCATCACAGACATAGACGTCGCAGAACCGACAGATACCACGTCGAAACATTGACCCTCCATCATTCGACCCATCCATATAGACCGATAACGTTCTGTACCAATCCATCTGGATGGATCGCTGCCGATCCAACTTTTGGAGGTGGGTCATAGCAGATGACGGGAAGAATGCACATAGGTGATGCTGTGGTTGACCTGGATGTTGGAGTTCAAGTTAATGCAGATCAATTACCCCTCTGGAATAACAACAATGTGAATGCACGTAATGCACATCGAGAGAATGTTGAGCCAAGGAGGCATGGAACGGCCCATAGACATCAACCGGACTGTTCATGTGAGGTGAAGCATGACAATCTCTTGGCTCCAACTATCTAGACGTCGAACTTGTCGGCTATGGTCAAACAGCTAGTAAGAGAAAGCCAAGGCTTGACCAATGATGATTAGGGAATCACAAGGAGCCATACCCCGTTCATTGACAATATTTTACATATAGAATATCCAAGTAGATTTAGCATGCCGTTGATGCTTTCCTATGAGGGAAAAACTGACCCAAGGCAGCACATCATGAGATATGAATTGTTGATGGACTTTGCACGAGTCGATGATGCCATGAAATATAGATGTTTTCCTATTGCTCTTTCTAACATAGCAACAATGTGGCCCCTACAGTCGATCCTAAGATTTGATGATTTAGCAACAAATTTTTTGGAGCAATTCCGTATGCACACAACTTACCCTAAAGATGTAATGTCCCTATCCAGTGTGATCTAGGCTCAGGGAGAATCGCTAAAGAATTACCGGGAGAGATTTCATATAGCTATTATTGATTTAGTAATCCGAATGACCATTCAATATTGATGGCAGTAACGAGAGGGATTGATCCAGAATCCGACTTTGGCGATCGGTTAGCTGGCAAACCACCCACGACGTTGGAGCATTTCTATGCAAAAGCAGCTCAGTATTTGAGGAAAGAAGAAGCTAGATGCTCTAGGAAGAAGAATGTTGTTGGACCGAGTGGAGAGGGAATGCAGAGTAACATTGCAGTGAAGCATTCCACAGTGAGTTCAAGAAAAGTCCAAGTAATTGTCCAAAATAAACCGAATAGGCAAAAGAAAGGTGGTGATAGGAAACGTGAACGAAAGAGTGATTCTGGAAGAGGAAAGCTAAGAATTTCGATCTATGATATCTACACACCACTGAATACGTGCCTAGAGAATGTCTACTTGTCTATATGCAATACCATGCAGTATAAGAAGCCACCTCCGACGAAATCGATGGAGAAACAAAAGTAGACTAGAAAATGTTGTTGGTTTAATGAAAGCTATGGTCACAACACAAATGAGTGTAGGCCTCTTCGAGATGTTATCGAGAAACTGATTTGGGAAAGAAAGCTACAACAATTTGTTAAAGCTGCGTAGGATGGCGAGCGGGGGACATCCAACTCCAACCGAGGACAAGCACCGCACATGATTGAGGAGCCTGCGCAAACTGGTGGTAGATTAGGTATCAACACAAGAGTCGAAGTATCACATCCAACTGATACGAGCTGGCCTAAGATGGAGCACTATGCTTGCACGATCAAGCATATAAATTTTGAGTGTTGTTCAAGTATAGAAGATGGGGCTCTGGCCAAGCGGCAATGTACCAATGGCAGACGATATTTTATTCAGAAGCAGAGATGCAGACAAGGTGGAGGCATCGACGACCGACCCAATGGTAATTTCGGTCATAATCGGCCCCGCCTTAGTAAGGAGGATCTTGGTTGACCGTGGAAGTTCCGTAAATATAATTTTCAAAAAGGCTTACGATCAGATGAGGATGGAAGTAAAGGACTTGAAATCGTTAGAAGCTCATATTCATGGCTTTAACAGTGCTGCGACCAAAGCTGTCGGTTACGTCGAATTGCCCGTAGAACTGGGAGGAGGTGACCACAGAAGAGTGCAGATGTTGTCATTTGTTGTTTTGGATGTTGACTCTCCATACAATGCTTTTCTGGGCCGACCAGCCATAGCTGAATTTTGGGTAGCTCTTGCCCCGTGGTGTTTAACTTTAAAGTTTCCGACTAATAATGGTGTTGGAGTTGTGCATTGTGACCGGGTGACCAGGCGTGCCTTCTAGTGGCTGAATTGAGGGACGCTTAATGGAAAGAGAAAGATAAGGGTGTGGACAGGTCACTTCACATCCAAGCCAATGAAGATTGACAATAGTGCCTGAGCCTTAGCTCGAGCGCCACAATCGGTTCTATAAAGACATAGATTTAAGGGATGATGAGGAGGAGCCTAAAGAGACAAAGGCCGCACCGGCTGATCTGACAATCGACATCATGGTCAGCCACGATGACCCATCACGGATACTAAAGACCGGATCACAGCTTAGCCCCACGATTATGAAAGAACTTGCTGGTTTTCTCTTAGTGAATCTTGACATGTTTTCTTAGACAATCTCTGACATGTGTAGGATCTCGCCTGCCATTGCGAGACATGCATTGATCGACCCAAAGCATGTTTCGGTGAAACAGAAAAGGCACGACATGGATCCAGAGAGATCTGTCGCCCTTAGAGAGGAGGTGGATAGGCTCAAAAGTAATGGGTTTTTTTGCAATGCCCTCTACCCTAAATGGATATCTAATCATGTACTTGTGAGAAAGAGGAATGGAAAGTGGCGGACATGCGTTGGCTACTCGGACTTAAACAAGGCACGTCCAAAAGACAGTTTTCCCCTTCCAAGGATCGACCAACTAGTAGACTTAACCATAGGACACGAGTTGTTATCTTTCATGGATGCATACTCTGGATATAACCAAATCCCGATGCACATCCCCGACCAAGAGCATACCAGTTTTATTACCGATGTTGGATTGTACTACTATGTGGTAATGCCATTCGGATTAAAAAATGTTGGAGAAAATTATTAGCGCTTGGATAACCGACTGTTTAAAGATCAAAGTGGGAAGAAGATGGATGTACACGTGGATGATATGCTCGTGAAGTCTCGTCGATCAAGCAACCACATTAGAGACTTAGTAGAGATGTTCGATATCCTCCGATATTACAAAATGAAGATCAATCCTCTAAAATGTTTTGTTGGCATTGCATCACAAAAATTCTTGGGTTTCATCATCAATGCTCGTGGAATCGAAGCTAATCCCGAGAAGATTCAAGCAATTCGCAACATCTAGGCGCCAAAACCATCAAACAAGTACATAGCCTAAATGGGAAGGTTACCGCCCTAGGTCAATTTATTTCGAGAGCCATTGATAAATGCACTTCTTTCTTCAACTTGGTTAGAAGAGGGAAATGGAACTTTAAATGGAAACATAAATGTGAAGACGCATTCTAAGCTTTGATGAATCACTTAGAGAGGCCTCCCATCATGTCAAAGCTGGTAGATCATGAAGGCTTATATATCTACTTGATCGTGTCGATACACGCTACAAGTGCCACACTGCTTTGAGAAGAATTGAATCCAGAGACCGGTCTATTATGTTAGCAAGAGATTAACATGAGTTGAAAGGAAAAATCCAAAGATAGAGAAATTGGCGTATTGATTGTTGATTACTTCACGAAAGCTCCACCCCTATTTTCAGACTCATCCCATCAACGTTTACACCAATCAACCGTTACGACGGGTCCTATAGCGACCTGAGACATCTGGAAGGTTACTGAATTGGAACATCGAACTGAGCCAATTCAACATCACTTATCTCCATCGTAGAGCCATCCAGAAAAGGCATTGGAGGACTTTATAATAGAATTCACTGCACAGGATGATCTCCCAAGGAGCGGTAAAGCCCCTACCATTCGGTGGAAATTGTTTACGAATGGAGCATCCAATGATCATTGTTTTGGTGCTAGAGTCATGCTAGTAACTCTAGAGGATCGATCAGTTTGCTACGCTTTGTAGCTTGACTTGCCCGCAATGAACAATGAAGGTGAGTATGAAGTTCTGATTACTAGGCTCAAACTTACCAGAGAACAGGAAATAAAATCTCTTAAATTCTTTTGCGATTCCTAGTTAGTGGTATAGCAAGTCAGGGGAGATTACCAGGATAAAGGACAATGACTACTCTATACGTTATTCGAGTTCAAGAGCTATTGACTGACTTTAAGTATCTTGACATCACACACATTCCCCAGGATTAAAACAAAGAGGCCGACTCATTGGAAAAGTTCACTAGCACCGGGGATGTGCAATAAATGAGTTTGGTTCCAGTCAAAGTATTAGACGCTCTGAGCATAAACCAAATGGAAATAGATGACTCTCTTTAAAGATTATTTGCTATGGGGAGTCCTTCTCGAACAGAGGAATTAAAGTTTAAAAATCCTTCGTAAAGCTTTGCAATATGTCATTCAGGAAGAAGTCATGTATAGAAAGAATTTTTTCGTTCCCCTACTACAGTGTATAGCTCATGATGAAATAAAACGAGTCCTAAGGGAAGTTCATAAAGGGGAATGTGGGGATCACATGAGGGGGTAAGCCCTAGCAAAGAAAATACTCCGATATGAGTACTACTGGCCAATTGTCAACCGGAATGCTACAAATTATGCTAAGCGATACGATAAGTGCCTAATGTGTGTGAAACTTCCAAGAGCTCCATCGACGAAAATTGCAAAAATGGTCAGTCCATGGTCGTTTTCCACATGGGGCATAGATATTATTGGTTCCTTACCGATCTCTAAAGGTGGTGTGAAGTACAAGATCATAACCATTGATTACTTTACCAAATGGGTCGAAGCAAAACCTTTAGCCACAATCACGACGAAGAAAATAATCAACTTCATTGTCTGAAACATCATTTATCATTTTTGCCTTCCATGAACCATCGTAACTAATAACAAAACTCAATTCGATAACATTGAATTCAAAGACTTCTGCCGTCGGCATTATATTTAAAAGAGATTTGCGGTAGTCACTCACCCTTAAGCAAATGGACAGGTGGAAGCGGTAAACAAAATCATAAAGTCCATTTAAATAAACGTTTGGAAAAGACTAGAGGCAAGTGGGTGGGTGAACTCCCAACAACATTATGGGCCTACAGAACCATCCACAAGTCCACGATTCGCGATACTCCATTTGCTCTTGCTTACGGTTCTGAATCTGTCATTCATGTTGAACTCAAAATCCCTCCTATCGCGTGACCTACTATGACCCTAGAATGAATAGACATCTCCTCTTAGAATCACTAGACTTAATAGATGAGAAACATAAAGAACCTGATTTGAGGGCAGCTGCACATCGATATCGAGTCACCCGATACTACAACACTAAAGCTTGATTTAGGAACTTTGAAATCGGTGATCTCGTCTTGAAACGGGTTTTTTCAATCCTATCATGCATGATTCCTACTTGGAAAGGACCGTATGTCATTGAATAGAGGCTTGCAGAAGGTGCTTTTAGGCTAGCAACTGTTGATGGCATCACACTCCCAAGGGTGTGGAAAAGGGAGCATTTATGATGCTATTTCACTTATTTTATTCCTTTTTCATTCAGTCCCATTTAATTTCTAAATTTTCTTTAGCTTTTGATTTTCCATATATGTAATAAGACAAATTATGTCATTTCTTTCCATTTGGTAAATAAAAGTTTGAAATTTACTTCATCTCTATGATTACTGTAGCACCACATGTTAGTTGCAATACCCGACTAAATAATATTGACATGTCCAAGCAGGTTCTCAAAGTCTGGAGCCATCCGGTTACACAAGTTCATGACCGAACTAAACAAAATGAACATGGTCCGACCATTCATTTAATGATTCTAGCCCATAACCCGATAGACGAAGTATCTAATGAGAAATGGGTGTGGCTTGGCTATCCAATAATCACATTAATCCCACCAAGCGATGGGATAGACATGAATCAAAAGCGATTGTGACAAGACCGATCATTCGCTAAGACAAATCCTGGATTTGGGGTCAAACCAATCAATTAAGGAAAGTACGGTCAGACTATTTTGCAAAATAATTCCAAGTCCCTAGAATGTGGACTAGAGTATAAACACAAATTGGGTGTGATTCGATCACCTATCAAATAACTCTTATCCCCAAAGTGAGGATATGAGTATAAACAAATGGACAAGTGCGGTTCGACCACTCACTATTCCATAAACTTTGACCTGAAACTGACAAAAGGAGTATAAATTCACTAAAGATGGAATTTGACCATCCGCTATCTAACTCCTTTAACCCAAGAACTACGGTAGGAGTATAATCACTTAAATTGATGAATCCAATAGCGTAACACTAGGGCTTGAGCCCAGTGTCTAGTACGACTTGAGGCCACGACCGTATGGAGGCCTTGAGATAAAATTAACAAATTATCATCCGAGTCAATGAGCGAAGAATTACAATTACATTGAATGGAAAATGTAATAGCTCAACTACTTAAGTAAATTTACACAAAAGTTCGATAAAAGTAAAAGAACATTATTTACATAAGCTTGGAAAGTCAAGTACAAGTATTCACAGCAAAAGAATAAAAAATGAGGGTCGATCCCTACAAATTCGGCCAACAAAACCCAAAAGACTTGGGAACATGAGTGCACGCAATGAATCACTTCCTCCTCGTCTTCCTTTTCATCTTCTTGGAATTGGGAGATATTTCACATGGACTCTCTCCACTCTTCTTCTCCCCTCTCTTCTCGCTTCCTTGGCCTTTAACCGGAGTAGACTGGGTTGACCCAGTAGGTGGATCTTGAGCTGGTTCTGCCTGAGGAGCAGAGGCATCCACATTTTCTCTTGGCAAAACAATAGAGATAGGAGGGAGAACAATCTATATTTCCTCCTGCTTGACTTTTGCCTTAAGGGCAATGTCCGCTTCATGTTTTTGTGCCATTTTTTGCATAGAGGGGCCTGAAAAGGATCGGGAAGCTCCAATAATCACTATTTGGTCATTAACAGGGATATCTTGATGTGGATTGCTTTCTCAAAGCATCTACCCGATGCTCGTTGATCATTAAAGATTCCTCTTTTGGGACATCTTGGGTTGTTTCCAAAGCCATAACAACAACGAACTCCATCGTTGGTACCTGAGGTCTTGGTTGAGATTCCTAAGGAAGAGGCGGAACTGCAGCCAGTGGATCTAAAGCTGAGGAAACATAACTAAAAAGTTTAAATATATCGAAATGGGACAACTCAGCTTTCTGAAGGACATGTGAGTTTAATGAAACACCTTCTCCAAACTGATCCTCGCGTGAACCAGAGTACCACCAGAACCTCCTTCCATAATCATGGAGAGCCCACTAGATGTAGCAATATGTGGCTCCTTTGGATTGTAACCGGGCTCGATAGATGAATCCGCAGTGGTGTTGGGAATAGCTTGGGTCACGGATTCTAGTCATCTATGACATTTGTTGACATGGACACAGAACCTTCACCAGCTTCATGCTGAGAGGTTATGGCATGCTCTTTTTGGAGTATAAGCTGGGTTTTATATAGAACTTTGGATTCATCACCTAATAGAATTTCGCCTTCCAGCCTCATCAAGTCAATTTTTTCAGTGCCAAGAGCTTCTTTCTTCTATTGAACAAGATCTTCACTTCTCGTTTAATGAAGGCAATAATATCTTTGGCCTTTTCGATAGCCGCATCTCTTTCAAGCTTAACGGTAATCAATTTCTCATAGGAATCCTGATCGATTGTCTACGCCTCCTCTTTATCTTTGGATTCATGCTCAAACTTAGTTTTGTACTCGGCTGCACTTTTTGGGCCGCATCCCTTTCTAGCACCAGTTTATGATTCCGATGGTGTAGCGCTTCAACCTCGGCAAAGTGCCTGGCCTTTTCATCCTTGAGTGCCTTAACGGCCATTTCTGCTTTTATCGGCTTCTGCCCATGAGCTCCTTAAAGATTCTAACTCGTTGGTTAGAGTTTCGATGATCCACTTGTCCTAAGCCTCTTGGCGTTTCAACTTCTCAATCTCTGCCGCTCTCTCTCAAGATACTTTAGAAATCCTCTCTACCGCTCTTATCCACTCGTTGTACTACTTGTGGATATCATTCACACAATCCATAGTCATTTTCTAGATTTTTTCAGGAACTTTCTTAAGATTAGGTACAAAGAAAAATCCATCAAGACATACATTTGTAAAATTTGACTTAAGTTTGGCCATGCGAGCGGTGGCATCAGCTTTTTGAGCTTCTATGACAACTTGGGTGTCAGCGCTTTCTTTACCTCGCCTTTGTTGGTGAACATCATGCTCACTATGGCGCCGATGATTACTAGGTTGCTGAGGACGAGATGGAACAACAGACTATGAAGAAACTGAAGTGGAATGGGGACCACGAGAGTTGTCAATAGGAGGAACGTCATCGCGGTGATCTTGCTGTCTTTAAGAATCTTTAGGGGGAGGAGATCTAGATTTGGACCGATGTTTATCACGGGAAGACCTGTCTCTTTCACCTTTATTCTGGTAATCCCGATCCCGGATGGCTATGGTAATATTCACGACCACTACCTTGGGGATACGAGCTCGAACGAGAACCGTGATTCTGGCATGATATTTCCTATAGAGTCTGAAACATGTGATTCTTCCTCATCATTGTTTCTGCAAAGAAAGATAAAGAATGAATCAGATCTAAGTACTAAAGGATTCGAAATAAGTTCAATACAATATTGTGAAGCGTGCGAACGTGCATGTCCTTATTTCCCCCCCAACGAACCAATTATTGAAGCTTTACTAGCAAGAATAACCTCTCCACTAGGGTTAGAAGGGATTCCAGCCCTAGCTTTGGAAGGAGATTCTGAATCATCAATGCTTATGTCACTAAAATGAAAGGCATCAATGTAACTCGGTATCAGAGGATTAGATAATACCTCAATGTTTCATCCAAGTTTTCTGAAGGTTAAGAAGCGGATTGATTCAGAATAACCTGACGGTCGATGGATAACTTGTGTGGTTCAAAGAGACGGCTCTTGTGGAATGCAGATAAGCTTCTCCCTTTTTCTTTTTTCAAGAGTGGGAGGCTGTGAAGTTTGCGAAGATCCGACCACAACCCGAAATTAGAACCCGCATCACCGCCATCGAGGTCGTCACCCTTATCTGTCACTGCATCTTATCGATAACTTCCCGAGCTCCCTCAACTGGGGGCATGACAGGATCAGCTTGGCGACCTTTATCATCATCTATTTCCCGCTGCTTAGCCATTGTACCTAAAGTGGTGACCAGTAGCCCTATGCTATGACCCTCTTCCATTAGGCAGTAGGTAATGAGACGTTCATTAGTAAGGAGATTCCATATCTTTATCTTCTGATGGAACCCTTTTAAGCCCCAAGACTATGTTTGTATATTATTTTCCATTGGGTTATGGATAAGAGCCTGCAAAAACTAGAAAAATTGCTTAATTCAGGATACGACCTGGATACAAAAACTCAAGAAATTAAGCAAGGAGTAACACTTACGTCCTTCTAACCACCATCTGGCAAAGTCGAGCGGGCAGCGAATATAGAACCACATGCTTTTAAAAGCGCTCAACTTCTTCTAAGTACCAGTCAGGATCTGGCACTTCTTGGCTAACTCTAGAAATGTGAATGAAAGGCTTCCCTTTCGTCGCTTGAAGGTGAAAAGAAATTGAAGGTCTTTAGGAGTTGGAGGATGAAACAAAAACTCCATGAATGACATTTAGGTACAGTTAAGCAAGGCATGGCTGTTTGGATGCAGTTGTGCTGGTGCTAACTTCATATGATATAGCATCTCTCAAATAAATAAATTGAAGGATTGGATGCATCCTATCCAACACATGAACTTGTTGCATGTAGTAAACTTTTAGAGGGCATATGACTCTATCATCCCATGTCAGGACTTTCACATCCTCAAATGGAATCCCGTGTCCGACGCAAATTCTATAAAGAGAGGCTTTATTAATTTTCAAGGCCACAGAATCCTCTAGATCTTCCAAAAATATAACGTCTTCTAGAGTGTCAGGAGTAGGGTCTATCACTTCTACTGGAAGAATAGGAAAGATAGAAAAAAGGTCGAATGATGGACAGGAACTTTTTGGTTGTTCTTCTTGATTTTCGGGGGAGAATTCATTCGAAGCAGCTGTGGAGCTTAATTTGTCACTCGTATTGTTGTGTTGTGAATTCTGTTCAGAAGACATGGCAGCTAAATTCCTCGAGCATTTGGAACCCATGACTACTAAAATCAATAGATAATCATCATTAGAAAAAATAATCTATTTCCCTCCATACAAAGTGTGTGCTAGTGCAGAGTGGTGTAGTGTCGTGCAATGCAATAAAAATAGTTCAGAATAAAGGCTATGATTGTGACGAGACTCCAAGGTTCGATCGGGGTGACCATCTCAACCGTTCTCTACGTCGATCAGAAAGGGTTTAGTCTAATCATCGGGATCAGTTGTTAGCATGTTGAAGTTCAAATTGTGCGTTTAGAAGTGAATGAGATTCAGAATTTTGTCTAAGGCATTGGTAATAAACATAATTATGCAGGAAACTAGTTAAGTTCATTCCACGGTTTAATTATCATATATGTCTAATATGCAGTCCATTTCATATGCAAGTCATGTGCGACCATTCAAGCGTTCAAGGCCGAAGCTCATCACAAAGTTCTAATTAAAATTAAAATTTGAGGAATTTAAGTATGTTTATCCAAGTTAACCTAACAACCGATCCAAAATAATGTTATGATTGATCGATCCCAATGCACATGACTGATCGTTTCTGCATGATCATTTCACACCCGGTCGTTCTTCAAACGATCGTTCTCCAACCTTCAACTCTGGTTCCAAACTCAAAACACCGATCCAAAAAACGATCGGCCAAAATACTTTAACAGAAAACGACCGGTCTAAATTCTTTTCATATTTTCAAATACAGATCTATCACAATGATCGGTCAAACTCCGTTTCATTCCCTTGTGCTTACAACTTCACAATATCCACCTTGTTAGAGACAATCGACGACAGTCCAAGTTTTGGAACTCCAAGAACGGTCTACTGAGAACGATCTTCTACCTTCGACATCAAATTAGCACATTCCATCCAATCTAAACACCACATCATCATCTCCCCCTCTGCTCCAACCAATCGAATTGTCGTGATTTGAATCGTGCAAGATAGAATGAGATCTCATCATCTGATCACTAAATTCTAACAAATAAGAAGAAAATCGCTGCCTATGTATAATTGAAAAAACGGGGGCGAGTTGGATTCGAGTATGAAGCAAGATCTGTAGGAGATGGCGGTGGTGATGGTTGGTGTAACAAGGAGTCTAACTGACCTATGGAGATGGTTACAACATAAGCATGGAGTTGGATCGGAAGGCTCAGTGGATCGGTGAAGGAGAAGATGAGGATGGGTTTTTTCTTTTTTGTTTGGGTAGCTACGATAGAGAATGAAATAAAGTGAAGAGAATAACCTAAGTATCCAAGTATATATATGAGGGATGCGATATGAACCATTAAAGTTTGTAGTTCAGTGGAAGCCCAACCGATAAATGATCGGGTACGATCGTTTTATGATAGCCTTATGCCAATCCTTCTTTTAAGTACACAATGCAATTGGTTCGTTTACCATATACTTGGATCATGTATGATCCAAAATTAATGACTTTGGAACAATCCGTCATCCTCTTTCTTGGGTTAAAAAAAGAGGGAGAGAGGGGAAAGAATGATCGGACATGATCCAATCTTAAACAAATTTGACCCGATCCATATTAAAAATGGATCAAGTACGATCCATTTACCTGATGGATTCATGCAGAGCCTTCTAAAAAAATGCAAACGATTGAATTGCATTCCACCAAATTAACAACGACCTGTGAGCATACAGATGCATCTGGAAGCCATCGACAAGAACATGTACATGAACGTGCACGTGTGCATCCTAAAAAATTCGATTTCTTGAAACCGACGGATATTGAATTATCACCTAGAGTTATCAGAGAAAGAACCCGATCAGATAACCGAGGCCTACTAGCTCAATGGAGCTGGACACAAATGTAAATTAGAAAATTACAATTCAGAATTTATACTATTGGAAATCATTCAATCGTCATGTCAAACAAAAAGGGATACGGCACTTCAAGGAAAGCAATTCATCGAAGGGATGACAAATTTTTATAAAGCTAAATGGATTCCTTTCCGACGACTCTAACTTGCATCGATTCAAAGCATGTCACGTTGAAACAAGATGTACTTTGGGGGAAAGTATTATCTAGCCTTTTGGCCTGGCTATATTAGAACTGATTAGACAAGTTAGACTCGACTGTTATCAAGACCGATAAGTCGGATTAACAATCACGAAGCCCAGAGATCAGGCGCAGATCATAATATGAAGCAGTGACAAAGTGAAAGCCAAAGACTGACTTAACAGAACGATAAAAGTATGAAAATATACCATCTACTGAAAATGGATCGGGCACGAACCATATTCGCCAATTATGGATTGTACCATATCGATATTATAGTTCAACTCAATTGAGAATGATTGAAACCTTAAAATCTACAAGTCAAGTATACATGAAACTTTGGAAACATTAGTATATTGAAGAGTAGAGCCCACTATATCGATCACATGCCAAACAAGCCCATAGAACGATCAATACGAATTGTTATTGTGAAAGATGCGGGGTCCGTAATCGATACTATGACTTCTTCTAGATCTGGAGACTCCATTACCGAAATTTCAGGAAGATATTTCATTGTCTTCCTCTATAAATATAGATTTGATTGTTCATTTTCAAGATCTTTACACTGATTATTACTTTGCGCTATTTTGTAATTAAAAGTTGTACTCGGATCCATCCACATGTATTCAGTAATTCAAGTAATCAATAAAGTTATTTCTCCAAAGCGGACGTAGGCTTTCAGTGCCGAATCACTAGAAATCATCGTCTACTTGTTATTTCGTAAATTTTATTATTTAATCTTTTGTTTCCTCTGTTCATTGAATTTTCTTCATTTATTTCTCAAAAGAATCTTTATTAGGTGTTTGTGCCAATTTTTTGTGTAAACAACCCTAATAATCCGAACTATAATAAATCCTAGAAGCTCTACCATCTAAGAGACCCCATTGCCTGCCTATTAGCTGACACCCCAGTTCTTTCTTTTCCTAGTGTAGTTGAACTTCTCGGTGATAAGCTGAGCGGTCTGAAAGCTCCATCAGAATTTCATGCTTATGTGGTTAAGGCTAGGGAGGAGATCGGCAAGATGAACATTGAACAAAACCCAAAGATTTTCAAGCTGAGGAAGCATTGCATCAAAATGATAAGGACCATCACGTTAGAGAGGTCTTAAGTGGAGGAGATAGAGAAGCTGAGGGCCGCCCATGTTGAGGAATTGTACAAGATTAAGAAAGAGCACTTTCATGCCATGAAAGCTACCAAAGCTGGGCGGTATTTTGAAGATTACAAGAACATTAAGGCCAAGTTCAAAAAAGATTAGATGAGATCTAGGCAGTGGTTGAGGAAATGTAGCCTGGTCTTGCTAATTTAAAGAAGAAGGTGGTAGAGTGGAAGGTTAAGAGGGTTTCTCTTCAGGATAAGCTCGAGGCCATGACGGCCGAAAAGGCAGCTGAAACCGATAAAATTGAGAAGCTGAAAGAGAAATGCGATGAGATGAATAGGCAGCTAGATCAAGTAGAGGAGCTTCTTGACGAGATTTACTTTAGGATGTTTACTAAAAAGAGCTTAGCATGGATGAACAATTACCAAGAGGTCATGGTCTCTATCCAAAAAAGGTTAATCAAGGAAGCCGAGGCAACCAATGAGCAGGCAGGACCACCTTTTAGTCTTGGGGCCATTGATGCTCCTTCACGATGGAGAAGAGGGAAGATGTCCCCCCTAGGCTATATAAAACTGGATGCTGCCGAGAAAGCCAAAACGGGAAGGAGGAAGGGAAGAAGAATGGCAACTCAATCTATAGAGCAACAGCTTAAGGTCAAACTTCGAAATAGGTCATTTATGCCCCCATGCACGATGTTCCTCTAACTGTTTTCCATGTTTTAGATGCACTAGTTCATGGCCAGCCTTGGGACATTCCTCAGCCTCGAGATGATGTTCAGCCCAAGGGTTAGGCTCCAACTTCTCTTTAAAGGAGGTAGGATCTTTCACTATAGCCTACGGGCCACTACTCAGTACATTCGAGGCTGCTTGGGCAAGACCATGCTTGACAGCCCTCCTATTTCCTTGCAGGTGACATAGTTGTGATGGATCCTCCTGGAGCCGTTGTCTCTTCGAAATCCCCAGTTCTAGGCACCTTGCCGTTAGTCCCTTAAAAAATTTTAGCCGAAGAGAGTCACGACGAGATGATTGCCGCCTTCTAAGATGATGCTGACATCGAGATGGTGGGTTTTAATGGGTCGATCGAGGACTTCGATAGGGAAGAAATCCTCAAGCAGAACGTTCTAGCCAAATTTCTAGGGGGGTTGCTAGAGTCAAGCTGTAAGAAATGAAGGAGTTGAAGCTGATGAAGAAGAAGCAAGTGGAACTTAATGAGGCCACCGCATCCAAGTCAAAGGGAGAGAAGAAAGAGGAGGAGCATGCAAAATATAAGCCTTTTAGAAAGAGCTGGTCCTCCAAGTCCAAGTCTAAATGATGATAGCGGTCGCATATCTTTTCTATTTTGGAATAGTTTATTTTACATTTTTTGCTTCTACTTAACATTTTAGTCATGCTCACCCAGTTTTGATATTTTTGGTAAGGGTGAGTATAAATTATTCCTAACATTAGTGGGTTTGTGTTATAAACATTTGAGTGTTTGATGATGTGATTGAACGTTCTTTATGTTTGTATAACTTATTTTCTTGTTATACATCCATTATTCTAGTTCATTTTCTTTTATGTATACATTTCACGTGCACTTTACACAATTCAGTCCTTATGTTCCTAGTAATTCCCGTAAATTCCAATATTGAATACATATGGTACATTGTTTGACCAGTAATTGTGTTCCACTACGAGTAAGCCCAGCTATTCATCTCTACTTGAAGTCCAAGATCGATCATTAATGGTGAACATCCATTCAGGGCTAGTCTGGTTCGCCACAACCAATTGAAATTTTGGGCCGTTCATCAAAAATAAACATCCATCCAAGGCATCTTTGGCTCATCATTGCCGTCAAATGGTTTGGGGCTGGCCATCAATAGTGAACACCCATTTAGGGCTTCTCTGGCTCGCCATTATCAACCAAAGGGTTGGAGCCGATCGTCAATGGAGAATACCCATTCAGGGTTGCTCTACCTCACCACTGTCGACCAAAGGTTTGGGGTCGATCGTCAATGGAGAACACCCATTCAAGGCTTCTCTGGCTCGCCGTTATCGGCCAAAGGTTTAGGGCCGATAGTTAATGGCAGGTAGACAAAGGTTTGGGGCCAATCGTTAATGGGGAACATCCATTCAGGGTTTCTCTCGCTCGCCACTGCTATCCAAAGGTTTAAAGGGATAAGTTCTCCATTATCGAGATGCCATTTTCCCTCTAGTAGAGAGTTCAGTTCATTGGGCTTATGTGATGCTTTCTTGATACAAATGTAAATTCAACGTGTATAGGTTGTTTAACTTCATACCCATCACTTGATACAACAAGATTTCAAGGGAAGTGCATTTCTTTAATATTCATTTCATACATGCTTCAATTACGTTGTAGCAATACTATTGGAAAGACAATAGAAATTAAGTAAAACAGTGATGAAGGTTCTGTATATTCCAAGCTTTTTTTAATACAATCCCGTCTACCATGCTAAGGATAAAAGCTCCTATGCCTAAGTCCTTATAGATCACATTCGGTCCTTCCCAAATTGGGTCGAATGCCCTCTGCCTAGGGAATATCCATTTTAAAACTAGGTCCCCTTACTAGAGAGGGCCATGTTTGACTTTAGAATTGTATTTCTTGGCTATCCTCCACTTATGCACCTCCACCTTTAAAGCAGCTTCTTAATTCCTTCCACCAATCAAATCCAATGACATTTTTAGCAACTCTTCATTCTTATTCGGGCCATAATGAATCCTCATGTATGATGGTACGACTGTCTCCACTAGTAACATTGCCTCCGACCTATAAGCTAGGGAGAAAGGAGTATGTCCCATCGCCATCTAGAAAGATTAGGTATATTCCCCAGACTGCAAAGGACCAAAGGCTAATAATGTGAGTCAATTTAGTCGGGGGTAATCTTGGGACTTCGCAAATCATCGGCATTTGTCACACCTCTTTGTGTATTCCATCGCATTATGATTTAATGTCAGCCAGTAGTACCCATTCTACAACACCTTTTTTGCTATAGTTTACCCCCTAATATAATCTCCATAGCTCCCTTGATGTATGTTTTCCAACACCTCCTCGACTTATCTTCTGACTATGCACATTAACAAAGGGTTAGAAAATCCCCTCTTATATAGCATACCATCTTGAATGATAATGTGAGGCGCCCTCCGTAAGATCTTCCTGGCTTTATTCCTGTTGTCTGGTAAAGACCCCTCTCTCAAATACCTTATAATTGGCGTCATCTTGATTTCCTCACCATCGGTGGCAGCAATCATATTTATCTCCTCAAAGCTGGGACTAAGCAAGGTCATGATTGGTAATGACCCCAACAAAGGCCCCTCTTCAAAACTTGCCAATTGGCCAATTCGTCCTCGTCCTCGTTTTCTTCCTATGGAATGTGACTTATAACATAGTACTCCATCTCATTAGGTAGAATCTTCACCTTCTTTAGATAAGCCATCAAATGTTCTCCCTTAGCCTAGAATTCCCTAAGCACCTGATTTACGACCAACTAACAGTCGTCGTGCATAAATAATGAACTTATACCCACTTCTTTATTTGTAACGACCCGTAAATTTTGATAATTAAAAATATGAAATTAAATAAGATTTTGAAATTTAATATTGTGAGAAATTAAAATTTATGATTTATTATTGAGGAAATAATTAGAATATGATTTAATAATGTCATTTGAATGCTATTGATAACTATTTAATGTAATTTCAATCAATTGAAATAAATTTTTGGTTAATTTAGTTATAATTGTAAATAATGAAATAAATTAAATGATGTATGTAATGGTGAGATTGTATGTAATTGATTGAAATTTGTTAATATAGAATATGAAATCAGTGATGTGGTAAGTAGTTATAATCTTTGTTTGTAAACAATAAATTTATTTATTTGATTTACTGATATGAACTGGAACAAATTTATTAAATAACAAATTTCGATAAGTTATATAAGGATGATAACATAGGTTTGAATGTAATTGGATGAGAATTGGATGTGTAGTTAATGGCATGAATTGGATAATAAAGGAAATGGTAAACAATGATAAAATGCATATTTATTTAAGGAAAATAAAATGCGTGATTTAAATGGTAACATACCAAGTTGATTTCAAATAACGGAATGTGGTAAAACAAATAATTGGTAAGTGATGGATGTATTTTGTTTATGCAATAAACGTTACAACTGTTTAATACCGACGATAGAAGTTACAAATATGTTAGTAACAATAAATTGGAAATTTATAACCACCATTTAATTTGAAATATATATATTGAATTGATTGGCATTTAACCTTTTAAATATGATAAGGGGAAACAAATTTATATTGCATTAATTGATATTACAACTTTTAATTAAGATAAAGTGTAACGATTCGTAACTTTTAACAACTTTAAAATGGCAGTATTTTGAATTTAAATAAAAATTAAATTTCAAATTTTAAAAAATATATTTGAATTTGTGATGTTGAGTGTTTTATTTGACCAAATTTAATAGAATAATTTTTTTTGTGAAATTTCAAATTTTGGTCAAACTTAGTCAAAGTTTGACTTTTGGTTGGAAAATTTAAATTTAAATTTGAATTTTAAATTTTATTCTTTTTATATGATACCAGAGTGAATTCTAATCTCCACTCCATTTTTCATTTCGTCAAAATCAAATTCCTATTGCCGTAAAAATATAAATTATTGTGAAAAATTAACATAAATTTGTAGTGTATATTTGTGTTCTTTTTTTTGTCTAAGTCTTATTGGGTTTAGACTAATGGGCTAATGAGTAAACCAAGAGACCCTAGGAACCCTAAGAGGCTTTGGACCCTTCCTTTTCCCACCCATTGACCTTCTATTTCCTATCTGACTAAAACCAAGTATGTATAGAAATTCCTCATTTGAGAAACTTTCTACGTACTCTTCTTCTTCTCCAAATCTACAGAAAACTCCAAACCCCAAAACTCCTAAATCTCTAAATCAAATTCCATCCTTCCTCCTTCAAAACCCTAGCTTACATCTCTCCTCTTGCCACCGCCCTCTACCACCAACTCCGACCATCTCCTCTTCCTCTCAACCACCATCCACCAACCCATGGCCAAAGCCCCACCTTACCTCTCCTCTTCTTTCTCCTTTTTCCCTTCTTTTCCCCTTCCCTATTTTCCCTCTTTCTTCCTCTTATTTCCACGGCTTCTATATTATACTAAACTAGTCCAAATCAATTTTTTTTTGAAACCATGTATAATTTCAATGGTAACAACTTTGTTGTTGAACCCTTCTTCCTATTCCAAACATTTCTATATCAGAAACTCCAATTTTCAAGTCTTTTCTCGGGTTCAGTTTTGGCCAAAAATACCCCATATTGTATCAATCATATCTCCTTCAGGATAGAACCAAATTATGTGATTTTTTTTCAAACCATTTATTTTTCCAGTGGCTTCAACTTTCTTTTAGATCAGTTCTTCAAATTCCTTAATTTGCTATGCCAAAACTCAAATCTTTTCGAAGTATTTTTGAACTCAGATTTTCAACTTAGAAAACACCTCTGTTTTTTTGACCATAACTTCCTCAAGATAGAAGCTTTTAGAGTGATTTTTTTTTGAAAGTGGAGAGAAAAGAATTTGCAACAACTTTCTAGTTAGTCACTTTTACAGATTCAGTAATATTCTGGTCCGAATATTTTCTTAAAAAATGACCTAGTTTCAGGTTTGTCCGTAGTTTGGATCTTGGGTTGTTTGGAAGTTGGAAGTAGTGGAAGCTTGTTTATTGATTCATGTTCAGGTCTAAGCTTAATTGGATTTGCTTTGCATTTGGATCTTTGCTAGGAATCTCCATATTGCTCCATTTTTATCATCACCTTCGTAGTCACGAAAGGTGAGCAATCACTTACGACTGATATTTTTATGTTAGTGAGTTGATAGCATGTGAAAAGTTATTGAAATGTTGTTTTATTTAGGATTTTATCTAGTTAAATTCATATGATATAAATTGTGACGACCCGGATTTTTGACGTCTGTTAATCGGGTAATTAACTGATTTTATTATTGAAATATTGAATAATTAAATTCTCTGAAAGTTAGAAATACCTGAACTTATAAATTGATTTAAAAACTATATAAATCTGAAACGGTAAAATTTCCGGATATGATAAATATTTAGGTTATATATAAATAAAACTCCACCATTTAAATTAAGATAAATTATCCATAAATAAATAAATATATATCTATAAGTATATACAAGCTTTATGATGTTTGAAAATATATATATAAGTATATAAATATACAAATATATGAATGTATGCTCATATGAAATAATATATATGAATTTTTTTATAAATGTGAAGGTATATATGTGTGTATATATATATGTAATGACAAATATATACATAAGAAAACGTATAGGCATATATGTTATAGGGAATGGTGAAAGTGATAAAATACAAATATATATATAATGACAAACATATAAAAATGTATGTATGTATGTGATGGTAAAACATATGCAAGTAAACTAATGTGCATAAAGGTAAGACAAAAACTATGTTCATAAGTATATGTACGTAGAATATATGTATGTAAGGGTGTATATATATACATGTAATCAACTTAAGGGACATAACATTAAAGACATATCCTTTCAAGAATACAAAACATTTTATCAATGTCAAAATAAAAATCAAGTCATATGGAAAAGAAAATAAAATCAAGGAAAGACATCAAAGCTTTTTATGAAATCCAATCAGTTTTGTCAAAGTAAAAATATCAATATTAAACAAAAGAAAAAAATAGCATATAAAAGAAATATCAGCCACTCTGGCTTCTACTGCACATTTCCAGTCCACATATATAAATATATACATACATATGGTCGAGCTTCACCTGTTCATTCAAATTTAAAGTAAGCAGAAAAAGAATAAGCTGCCATTTAAAGTCTAAAAGAAACTAGGAAGCTCAAAAACTACAGGAGGAATCAAATAGGAGCAAAGCAAGCAGTGCCTCTGATTTCAAATTTGTGAGTAAACATCTACATTTGTTTACAGTAATTTTTGTTATTTATATATAATGGTAGATCTGATAAATCCTAGAATTTAGGTAAAATATTCATGAGTTGATGTGTTTATATGCCTGAAAAATGTGAAAGATCACCCTGTAACTCAGAGAGGAAAAACACTGTGCTTCTTCTCCTTCCCTGTTCATGTTTATCTGATAAAATAGTTAAACATCAATTTTAAAAATCAATACCAAACCATCTACTTAGTTTTAAATCTCAAAATCAAAACAAAACTGTTCATTTTCGAGTATAGATTAGTTTAAAAATCATTGCATCGGATTTTATTAAGCACAGGAAGGAAGAACACAGTTTTACAGTAAGTTAGCCCAACATGGAGGGAACTTGAGTATCATGTTTTGTGTCTTTGCGTACATGAACGTGATCGCCTTTCGAAAAAAGGAATTTTAAAGGCAGTTTCATGATTTTTAGTTGCATGGGGGATGAGGTAGAGGAAGATGATCGGTTTTGGGTCATTGGCCAAATTCCGGCGGCTAGGTCGATTTGGGGGCTCGGCGTTTGGTGTAGGGGTGACTCGGGGTATGGCGCATCGGAGAAAAATGGCACGGCGGTCCCTAGTTGTTTGTGTAAGCTGCACGTGGTTGATCTAGGGTTTTGGCGTGGTTTGGGGAAGGCTTCAGTCATGGGGAAATGGCGACGTCGAGAGGAGCACGGGGGTGTGCGCATGGAGGGGAAATGGAAGAGATGGCGTTGGCGGTGCCAAAGATGGGTTCTGGTGATTGATGGTGGATGGGAACAGCGAGGCGAGGTGTTTTTGGGTTGTCCAGTTGTTCAGTGTTTGGTTAAGGAGTTCATTTTTCGAACTAGGTTATCGCGTGCGGTTTCGGGCGGTGGAACAAAGGTTCGTGGTTGAGGGGAATATGGATGGATAAACGGCGGTGAGGGAGAACGATCGGAGGAGATGGGCACGTGCACGCGTACGTGCACGGCTGAGAAAAAAATAAGCAGAGAGAAGAACTGGAAAGAATGGGAAGGAGAGGGGAGAAGGGTAATGGGCCGGGTGGGCCAGAAATTAGAGTAAAAGAAAAGTAAGAAAAAAGAATAAAAGGGATAAAGGAAATGTAAGTAAAAGAATAGGAAAAGGAAAGAAAAAGGATAAAGAAAAGAAAGAAAAGGGAATAAAGGGAAAGAAAAGAAAAAGAAAAATAAAGAAAGAAGAAAAGTAACGAAAAAATATATTTACATATATATACATTTATGTGATAACTTATAATTCCTTCCTTTAATGAAAAATCTAATTTTATTTTAAACCCGTAATTTAAAGTTCGGTGATATTTACAATTTAATAGAAATTAATATTATTATTAGTACTTAACTTAAACGTATGAATAATTGATGGTATTTTATAATTTATTATTAATTGTCTAATGTGAAATTAATTTGGATTCAAAAGTAAATGGATATGGTTAAATCAAGAATTAATAAAAGCCTGATGTGTGAATTATTTTGACATCTGTTATAGACCGTTAAATTGGTTAACAATCTATATCATGTCTAAATTCTATTGGAGATCTAATTCAATTATTTTTGTGTGTGACATCAAGTGACCAATCGAGTCATAATAACTGGATTAAAATGATGATACGTTTATTTGAAATAAACGGTTGTAATAAATTGCCATATTTGAATATTGTCACCCTAAATAATAAATTTGTTTACTTTAAACTATTTACCCCTTTAAATTATCACTTGGATTCGAAGAGATCAGGATCGGATACCAGCGTTATCCGGAACCACTTCGATTTAATAACCACTACAAATCTTTATGGGTTTGATTTATAGAATCAAATAGGCTGGAATTGAATAAATTAAGTAAATCCGACTATTTTGAATAAGTAACCGCACTTAGATATTATTTAATATAAATGGATTTAGTAACAACTGTTTGGTTATGACAAGATGAAACTCGTAATGTTGGACGAGTTACCTTGGTTTTCAAAGAAGCTTTATAACTTAAGTATTTCAAGTTGAGTTGGTTTTACTCACGCTGGTTTCCAGCCTGACTCGGGTGTTACTTTATTGTAATGCTCGGGTCAGACCGAGTATTACAGATTTTCAAGTTAGGACGCTTTTGGAGCTCAGAAGACGAGTCGGATGGCAGAGACATATTGATTATGTTCCGCTGTGTATTATAGATTGTATGGTCAGTATTTGGGGACAAGTTATCATAACTGCCCAGATTTATTGTTGATGGTTGTACTCTGATATCTTGTATATATGTTGACAGTTACAACTTTTCTTTGTATAAAATGCTGTTATTTGTATATTATATTTTGTTCCGCTGCAATTGTGAGATTCTGTGCTGTTGTTTTATGTTTCTTATTCTACCTCATTTTCTTCTAAGCCCTAATAGCCTGGTATTTCCGACACTCGATTGCTTGACACTCTATACAGAGAATGTATTAGTGTCATTTTCGGGTCGAAAACCTACGGGCCGTTACATAAATTAATTTATATGTCCATTTTGACATATAAAATGACACATATTGGACATGAAAAAATGACCCACTTATGTTATGCAAGTTGACATGATTTGTAAATGGTTGCTATGTAATTTATTGTGACATATGCCATGTTATTTTATTGTAAATCACCTTGCAAGTTCCTTATATATATGTCATGTTATGTATTTATATGTTCTGTTAGTGTATGACATGTTAGAATTTGAAATATTCACTTATGTTGTTTATGATATGTGACACATGTGATATGTTAGTTACGCATGTGTGTGTGTGTATTAAATTGTTAATTATGCACGTATGTTGGTCATTGACATGTTATGTTATTTATGTTATTATTTTATTGTTCTCACACTGCAAGATCCCTAAAAATTAGGAAATCACTTTGGGTTGAAATGATATATACCCAATATAAAACCACTTTGGGTTTAAATAAATCGATTTAGAAATTAAACTGAAATATTGTAAGTTTAAATTAATGTTGAACTTGAAATTATGAAATTGAAATTCAATTGATTTATTGAAAAGTTTTAATTGGATTTTAGATTTAAACTTGTAGTTTGATTTTAACTTAATAGATTTTATGGAAAGGTTTAATTTAATTCGAAAATTTGATTTGATTTGGTGAATTAATTTAAAATTAATGTAGAAATTGGATTGATTCAATTTAAAGGTTAAATTAACATAATGGTATAAAATTTCAAGTTAAACTTCAAAAGGTTTAATTGATTTTTCGAAAATTGACTTATGAAAAGGTATGAATTTGGAATTACTAAGTAATTGTTTATTTAAAGTAAATGTTGAAATTTAAAGAATTTGATTTGAATGATGAAACTGGATAATTTGGATTTAATTGAGGTAAATAGTTTAAATGAGAAATTTAAACCGCTAAACCTTAAGTTGATGTGAACGTTGAAACTTGAATTTAATTAAGTCAGGATTGGAAATGTTGATATATGGTTCAGTTTGGATTATGGAATGTGAAATAGCATTAAGTGAAAAATTGAAATTTGAAGTTGAATTTAATAATGAGTCGATTGGAAATGAACTAAAAATCAGTATTTGAACTGAACGGATTTATAGTGTGAAAGATGATGTTTATTTAAACCAAAGCATTACACTTATTGAGTTATCTGTACATTTCACTTGAGTTGACCTACTTACATAAGAATGTTAGTCCTGACTCGATTGTTTTTGTTTTACTTTACGCTCGGGTCAGATCGAGTATTTCAGTTTTGCGAGGACACTTATTTCTAAAGACGAAGATGAAGTTGAGGACCGTATCTACTACTATTATAACATTTGTCTATTCTGCCTGTAATTTTTTTTTGTAAATTCTGATTTTGTTGTAAATAGCTTCATGAACTGTTTATGTATTTATTTTGTGTATTATATTTTATCCTTCCGCTGCGAGATTCTGTATTTTGTTCTTTTGAATCTTATTTCATTTGAACAATCCCATTAATAATCTGTCTTTTGAATAGTTTGAGTTGGACATGTGTGGTTTATTGTCGATTTAAACTATCCAAAAATGCAGGTTGTTACAGTTGGTATCAATGTCTGGCTTAGAGATACCTTAGCCTGTTGGGGTTAACTCATTAGAGATAGGGTTAGTAATACCCAAGAATGTGTTTGAGTGTGTGTGTGTACGAGAGCATGTATTTGTTAGTGCTATAAAATGTTTTCTATAGTTTTGAAATGAAATTAAAAAAATTCCTAATATTATATGTTATATATAAGGGAATAATTTTTTTTATATAACTAATATAGTTATTTGTAATGTGTTTGTTTTAGGAAATGATAATATTTAATTATTATCATTTATCGTTGATTAGTTGTATTTAGTCAGTTTACAAGCGTTGGCTATTATTATTGATTTGAATTTATGAAATAAACACTAGTTTAATAATGGTATATTAAAGAAAATAAAGTGAATGGTTATATGAACATGATTTCTAAGTTTAGTCTTAATAAAGAGAATTTAAACTGAAAATTTGAGAACTAAAAATTCTGATGTTTTAGAAATTGGTTTCCTAATATTTTATAAATAATAGTAAGAATATTAAAAAATGAATAATTAGGATATTTTTTATGAAACTAAAATGTTTTGTTGTGAATCTTGTTGTTTTGTTGCTTGGTAGTTTCAACTATTGAAATAAAGTGGAATGTTATGAAATTCTGGACAGTCCAAAATTTTGAAATTAATTTTAGTGTTAAAACTTAGTAATTTTGTAAAATTATAAAAGTTGAATTTTATAACCTTAATTGGAAAAGGAAAAATGAGTAAAACAAGATTTGAACTGTTAAAATTTATGTTAAGAAAATGATTCTGAAAGTTTGTATGTACTTTTAGGATGAAATATGGTACTATAAGTGTGAATTTAAGTATGGGAGTATTTGAGTTGAAATTGGGAAAAATGTGTTATAAATAAAGTTAAATGGTTGTAAAAATGTTTATAAACTTAGTTAAAATTTATGAGATGTGTCATAAATAATTTGAAAAGTAAAAGTGAAACAAAGTGAAATAAATACGTAAGTTGTACGTATATTGTTTTATTCGCATAATTAATTTGATCCGGATTTCAGTACACAAGTTCGAGGTGAATTACACCATTTCGTGTTAGGATTTTTCATTCAATTCTTGATGGCGAATATTTGATATGGATTTTTGGTTTGATTCTAAAATTCTCTATCATAGTATATGGCTATGCAAGGAGAATGATGGTTTCTAGTCAAGAAACCTTATCGAAGTTCGCACTAGGGAAGTCGAATGAACAATACTAGTTTGAAAGTGAAATTGTGTGATCGAGCGAGCGATCGAATGTGATATTGCATGATGATGACATATGTACATCTTATGTTCTAATATAATCGATATGCTTTGACACCGAAAATGAAAGTTGTTGGGTTGGATATCCTTTGTAATTTAAATTGGAATTTTTTGTATGCAAACTACTATTAATTCAAAACCATTTTACAAAACTATTTTTATTTTATTTTATTCAAACTATTTTACAAAACTACTTCAGTCTAAAACTATTTTTAATTCATAACTATTTTACAAAAATACTTCAAACCAAAACTATTTTTAATTCATCGCTATTTTACAAAATTATAAAAAACAATCTATTTTACAAAACTATTCTAAATTCAAAACCTTTTATAAAGAAAAGATGTTCAACCCTATATGTTTTATGCAAAGAAATTAATTTTGAAATGAAATTTTCATTTTATATTAATGAGACTTTATATAACTATGAAACTGAAGTGATTGTTGAAATTTATTTGGGGACTGAAGAAAGACCTTTGGTTTTGTAAAGTATTTGATTTTGGGAAAATTTTGATTCTTATATAAGATGGACCTTATATAAGTATAAGGTGATTTTGGAAGGTATTCGACCTGAGGAGATAAATCTTATATATAATGGAATTTATATAAGAATGATTTGATATATTCGAGACTATTGATTTTGGAAAGTACTCGATCTGAAAATGAAATCTTGTATATAATGGAATTTATATAAGTGTGATATTTAAAGTTATGATTTTGAAAGGGTACTATATATATTATGATATATTTTGAAGTAAAAGGTATGGAGAAGTACCCTTCGCGAAGAAGTATAGTATGATATGCTTCGACCCAGATGGACTTGGGGAATCCAGGAATGGATTCGACCGAAAAACCCTAATATACTTGGGTGAATTCAGAAATGGATTTGAACCGATATGGTTGTCCGGACTTAAACTCATGAGTTCCTCGAAATTTTTCAGGGTAGATGATTCTTTGGTTTACCCAATGGTGGCACTTTCGATCCTGCGATCTGTTGTTTGTGGATCTTCCGGGAAGGAAGTGCATCCATTGCGTAAATCATTGAATCAGCAGCGTACCACTGCAGCAAGGGTCGATGGTCCCTTGTTTACGAAATGGCTACGATATTTTTCTAGAATCTGAAAGGTGGAAGGATCTTATGGAAGGTTTTGTGTCCATTGCGTAAACACTAGATCAGCAGCGGGCCATTGCTATCGTAACATCATCATTTGACATTAAATTTTGAGCGGTACTTTTCATATCTG
Organism: Allium fistulosum; assembly: GCA_030737815.1. Taxonomy (NCBI): domain Eukaryota; kingdom Viridiplantae; phylum Streptophyta; class Magnoliopsida; order Asparagales; family Amaryllidaceae; genus Allium; species Allium fistulosum. The sequence goes on along the minus strand of CM060908.1, from coordinate 686,491,671 downwards.
TTTTTAAGTATTTTCATTGGGTGTTCAAATAGGTCTACTAAGTATTTGGAGATTTCTAGTCTTGCGCCTGACCAACGTACGACCAGAGTATGTAAGAACGAGGATAAACTTATTAAAACATCGAGTTATAAAGGTATTTTTATAAAAGTACCATATAAAGGATATTTTGATTATTTTTCCCTTTCTTTTCTAAATACTTTAAAATGTTTAAAATATTGTTTATTTATGTACAACCTGGTTTAATAGTTAATTATTAGTGTTGTAAATATTGTGAGAAGTTATTAATTAAATAAAACATATTTAAAGTTAATGATTATTGATTTATTAACGATGTTTGAAAAGTATTTTGAGAATTCAAAACTAATAAAATTTAAAAATAATGGATTTAAGGTTTTCAATAACTCCTTTTTAAATATAAGTAATGATGTAAATAATTATTTTCAAATAGTTTGCATATATTTATAAAGATGTTATTTAAATTTTTAAATGGTATTTATAAATAAAGCAAGAAATTTTACAGATGAATTTTTATAATGTATTAAAGATGATTGATTTGCAATTGAAGTTTTTAAATGCATATTTCAAATAAAATTTATATAATTGGTAATGGTTACTTGTGAATTAAAAGATAATGAAAACTAAGAAGATGTAAATTATTGAATATTTTTGTTAACTAAAATGAATAAGATAAATTTGTATAACATTCAATTACATACTAAAAGCATACATAAAACTTACCAGAAATGTTTAAAAGTTGAAATGGTGATATGGATATGTAATAGAATCTTATACAAGTAAAAGCTTAATAACAAAAATGCTTCAAAATGAACAAATGTTTATAAATGAAAAATTAAGATGTACAGGAAATGTTATAAACATAAGTAAATGTTTTGAAATGCTAATAATTTGATTGAATGGTAAAAAAGTGAATATTATCTAAGAAATGATTATAAACGTAAGAAATGACTGAAATGATTCATTGATGAATATTAATATTAAAATGGAAATCAAGGTTATAGGTAAATAATAAATGTGAAATAAACTGCAATGAAATGTCGGTAATACTTAAATAATGAATTCATTGATTATTGTAAATATTGAATGGAAAAATTTGTGTAAGCAATGAAGGCAAATTTATAAAAGATAATTATTGTATGAATGGAGGAAAATAAATGGAAAAAAAGAGAAACCAATTGAATAAACTTAAATAACATTTAAATTATGTATTGTTTGGCTAATGGGAAGTTTGGGAAATGATACTTCAAATTGTTTAAGGATATATGAATAATCTATTAAGTAATTATCTAAGGCTGTTGAGCGTAGGGTACGCTTAGTAGTTTATTTATCATCCTTGTACGATGAAAGTGTCTGAACCTGAACAAACTATGAGATTGATCGCTATGGATGTATGATAGTTTCCTTTGTTGCATATGATGGTCGTGCTGTTTTGTTTGCATATGTTTTATGTTGATTTTCTTTTGTAACTAATTGAAACAACTAAAATATTATTCTTTTGTATAATTTTAACTCTTTGGATTATATAAGTGAAATACAGGTTTATGGAAGCAATAACTACTGCTTTTGATTTCATAAATAAAGTTTGTTTGTCCGACAAATAGGTACGTTCTTGGATTATGGTTTTGCAACGATATTTTATTGTTTTCCCATGGTCTGGGATGTTTTATTTTTGAAATATGATATATATATATTGTAATTATTGATATTATTATTTTTTCGGACCTAACCGCGCAAAGGAGACTCTACCGAAACTTTTCGTGAATTTAGGACTTAGAATTTTTTTGTGAAAGTGAAATTTTTTTCAAACTTTATTAGACTTGAATATGAAAGATTTAATTGTTTATAAATTGATATATTTTTTCTAAAATACTTAATTATGTAAGTTTAAAGTGTTTATAAATTGATTATTCTGAAGAAGAAAAATTAGTTTCTTTATCCCTTCTTATTCCTTTTCGAGGACGAAAATTTTTGAGTGAGTGAGAGGGTAACGATCCGTAAATTTTGATAATTAAAACTATTAAATTAAATAAGATTTTGAAATTTAATATTGTGAGATATTAAAATTTATGATTTATTATTGAGGAGATAATTAGAATATGATTTAATAATGTTGTTTGAATGCTATTAATAACTATTTAATGCAATTTCAATCAATTGAAATAAATTTTAGGTTAATTTAGTTATAATTGTAAATAATAAAATAAATTAAATGATGTATGTAATGGTGAGATTGTATGTAATTGTTTAAAATTGGTTAATATAGAATATGAAATTAGTGATGTGGTAAGTAGTTATAATCTTTGTTTGTAAACAATAAATTTATTTATGTGATTTATTGGTATGAACTGGAACAAATTTATTAAATAACAAATTCCGATAAGTTATATAAGAATGATAACATAGGTTTGAATGTAATTGGATGCGTAGTTAATAGCATGAATTAGATAATAAAGGAAATTGTAAATGACGATAAAATGCATATTTATTTAAGGAAAATAAAATGCGTGATTTAAATGGTAACATACCAAGTTGATTTCAAATAACCGAATGAGGTAAAACAATTAATTGGTATATGATGGATGTCTTTTGTTTATGCAATAAACGTTACAACTGTTTAATAACGGCAATAGAAGTTACAAATATGTTAGTAACAATAAACTGAAAATTTATAACCACCATTTAATTTGAAATATATATTGAATTGATTGGCATTTACCTTTTAAATATGACAAGGGGAAACAAATTAATATTGCAATAATTGATATTACATCTTTTAATTAAGATAAAGCGTAACGATCCGTAACTTTTAACAATTTTAAAATGACAGTATTTTGAATTTAAATAAAAATTAAATTTGAAATTAAAAAAAATATTTGAATGTTTGATGTTGAGTGTTTTATTTGACCAAATTTAATAGAATAATTTTTTTGTGAAATTTCAAATTTTGGTCAAACTTAGTCAAATTTTGACTTTTGGTTGGAAAATTTAAATTTGAATTTTTAAATTTTATTCTTTTTATATGATACTAGACTGAATTCTAATCTCCACTCCATTTTTCGTTTCATCAAAATCAAATTTCTATTGCCCTAAAAATATAAATTACTGTGAAAAATTGATATAAATTTGTGTTCTTTTTTTTTGGCTAAGTCTTATTGGGTTTGTTTTAGACTAACGGGCTCCTTAGTAAACTAAGAGACCCTAAGAACCCTAAGAGACTTTGGACCCTTTCTTTTCCCACCCATTGACCTTCTATTTCCTATCTGACTAAAACCAAGTACATACAGAAATTCTTCATTTGAGAAACTTTCTGCGTATTCTTCTTATTCTTTCTCAAATCTCCAGAAAATTCCAAACTTCAAAACTCCTAAATCTCCAAATCAAATTTCGTACTTCCTCCTTCAAAACCCTAGCCTACCTCTCTCCTCTTGCCGCCGCCCTCCACCACCAACTCCTACCATCTCCCCTTCCTCTCGACCTCCATCCACCAACCTATGGCTAAAGCCCCACCTTCCCTCTCCTCTTCTTTCTCCTTTTCCCCTTCTTTTCCTCTTCCCTATTTTCCTTCTTTCTTCCCCTTATTTCCATGGCTTCTATATTCCACTAAACTACTCCATATCAATTTTTTTTAAAAACCGTGTATAATTTCAATGGCAACAACTTTGTTGTTGAACCCTTCTTCCCATTCCAAACATTTCTATATCAAAAACTCCATTTTTCAAGTCCTTTCTCGGGTCCAGCTTTGACCGAAAATACCCCATATTGTATCAATCATATCTCCTTAAGGATAGAACCAAATTATGTGATTTATTTTTTCAAACCATTTATTTTTCCAGTGGCTTCAACTTTCTTTTAGATTAGTTCTTCAAATTACTTAATTTGCTATGCGAAAAACTCAAATCTTTTCGAAGTATTTTTGAACTCAGATTTTCAACTCAGAAAACACCTCTATTTGTTTTGACCATAACGTCCTCAAGACAAAAGCTTTTTGAGTGATTCTTTTTTGAAAGTGGAGAGAAAAGAATTTGCAACAACTTTCTAGTTAGTCACTTTTACAGATTCCGTAATATTTTGGTCTGAATATTTTCTTAAAGTTGACCTAGTTTCAGGTTTGTCCGTAGTTTGGATCTTGGGTTGTTTGGAAGTTAGAAGTTGTTGAAACTTGTTTATTTATTCATGTTCAGCTCTAAGCTTTGTTGGATTTGCTTCGCATTTGGATCTTTGCCAGGAATCTACATATTGCTCCTTTTTTATCATCACCTTCGTAGTCACGAAAGGTGAGCAATCACTTACGACTGATATTTTTATGTTAGTGAATTGATAGCATGTGAAAATTTATTGAAATGTTGTTTTAGTTAGGATTTTATTTAGTTAAATCCATATGATATAAATTAATTTATATGTCCATTTTGACATATAAAATGACACATATTGGACATGAAAAAATGACCCACCTATGTTATGCAAGTTGACATGATTTGTAAATGGTTGCTATGTAATTTGTTGTGACATATGCCATGTTATTTTATTTTAAATCACCTTGCAAGTTCCTTGTATATATGTCATGTTATATATTTATATGTTATGTTAGTGTATGACATATTAGAATTTGAAATATTCACTTATGTTGTTTATGCTATGTAACACATGTGATATGTTAGTTAGACATGTATGTGTGTGTGTATATATATATATATATTAAATTGTAAATTATGCACGTATGTTGGTCATTGACATGTTATGTTATTTATGTAATGTTATTATTTTGTTGTTCTCGCACTGCAAGTTCCTTGATAATTAGGAAATCACTTTGAGTCTAAATGATATATACCCAATATAAAACCACTTTGGGTTTAAATAAATCAATTTAGAAATGTTAGCACCAAAATTGGTCAACTAACACCCTTGATAGAGTTATGTAGAAAGATTAATGAAGAAAGTAAATTAAAACAGAAAAATAATGCAATTGGGTGCAAAAAGAACACCAGAAATGAGAACACCAAATTTATAGTGATTCGGCGTAACTGCCTACGTCCACTTTGAATATGATCTTTATTACTTTCCCTATCACTTGAATATAGATACAATCCGTAAACAAACCACTTGAATATAAGTTTGAATCGAAAAAAGGAGAGTATAAAAAATGGCAGAGTTTCCTTGGAGTTCTTCCCAAAAGAAGGTCCCTTTTCACTGCACCCCTGCCCCTCTATTTATAGACGAAGATAGGTTGAAATTCCTTCTCATGCCTAGGTGCAAAGATGGCTCGGCCCAAATATGTTGATCGCAGGCTGACCGATCCAGGCGTGCCGAACGACCTTCGGTCGAACAAGGAATGTCGAACCATCGTGGCTGATTATTGGCCATTAAGTAAATAACCCAAAGTAAACCTCTAAAGAACTCAGAGAAACTCGTAGTAGATCTCGGAGCAAAGCAATGTCGACCTCCTCACCTCGATGTTGCCTTCCAAGAATTGGCCAACTCCTTTACCTCGTACCGAACCACTTCTGACCGAACGGCACTAACTCCCCTTCTACGAACAACACCTGCTAACCCGTCTAGGCCGAGCCATATGCGACTTACGTCGTTGACCGAACCACGCGTTCTAATTAAATATGACCGAACCATGCGTTCTGAACCACTTCGACTGAGCCACGAGCACTGAAACTGGACTGAGCAAAAACTCCTTAGCCGAGCCATGTATGGCTTCACTCCCTTAACCGTTCGGTGCATGCCGGAGCATCTGGACTGAACGACATATACAGAACTACCCAGTCCGAAAGAAACTATATCTCCCTCAACCGAGCAACAAACTTCTCCTCTAAGCCGAGCGGTATATCTGGAGTTCCTACCAACATCTTTCTTTGGTCATATGTTATCTCGCAAGACCGTGTGACACACGTCTCTCCTCCCTCGGCCGAACCATGCATACATGCCAACCCATGTATATAGGTCGAACAATGCACATATGCCGGACTACCCAAAACGGATCAATCCCTTACGTCTCCAATCTCTAACTAACTCAAGTCTTACCCAGACTTAATCAAAGCCTTTGTAATTATCACCTTGTAGCCGGGCCAAGTGACCGGATAACATTTGCCCCCCAAAGTGCGTCGTGTGAACCAACATGACGTGCTTTGAATCGAAGCAAGTTAGAGTCTCCAGAAAGAAATCCATCATGTTTCCTGAATAGTCATTATCCTTCAATTTTATCCTCCAAAGTGTCGTATCCTTCTTCCGCCATCATGACGCTTGGTCGATTCCCAATAGTATAAATTCAGGATTATAGTTCATCAGTGGCCATCTGTGTCCGGTTCTACAGGGCTAGTAAGCTTCGGCTATCTAATCTAGTCGTTTCTTAATAACCCTAAGTGAAAATTCAATTTCTGTTGATTTCAAAAAGTCGAATTTTTTCGAATATACACGTGCATGTTCGTGCACATGTTATTGTCATTGGCTCTCAGATGCATTTTATATGCTCATAAGTCGTCACCAATTCCATCTAGTTTAATTGCAATTCGATTGTAGTTCCTTATTTATATTTTTTGTGAAATAAGGGTTGTAATCAGCCACTTGATGAGAGGGGACTTCAAGTTCTACATGGATGACGACCTCGGAGCCGTAAGCAAGGGTGAAGGGAATACGGCCTGCCATGGACTCATGTGTAGTTCTATAAGCCCATAATGCTGTTGAGAGTTCATCCACCCATTTACCTCTAACCTTTTCCAAACATCTCTTTAAAATAGACTTTATGATTTTGTTCATAGCTTCAACCAGTTATAATGGATCGTGGAAGGTCATAAGGACAAATGATGTTACAGACGATGAAGTCGATTATTTTCTTCATCTTGGTCGTGGTTAAAAGTTCTGCATCTTTACATTTGGTGAAGTAATCAGCTGCTACGATGATGTATTTCGCACCACCTTTAGGATCAGCAAGGAGGCGATGATGTCAATGCCCCCAAGTGGCAAACGGTTATGGACTAGCCATTTGAGTAATTTCCATCGGTGGGGCTCTCGAATTTTTTGCCAACATCTTGCACTCATCGCATTGTCTAGCATGATCAACCGCATCTTGATTGATAGTCGGCCAGTAAAACCCATAGCAGAGTATTTTCTTTGTCGGGGTTTACCCCCTGATGTAATCACCGCATTCTTCTTCATAGACTTCACTCAAGACTCATTTGGTATCATCATGGCTGATTCACCGAAGCATGGGAATGGATAAACTCCTTTCTACACATGACTTCGTCTTGGATGATTTGGCATGAAGATTTGAGGAGGATCTGTCGTTTTCCATTCCTCTGTTCAGTAAGAATTCCTCACTGTAGATAGTCTTTGATAGGAGTCATCGATGACCCCTTTTCTGGCTCTGTCTCCAAGATCTAGCCGATCTCCATCCATCAATGCTTGGAATATTAAGTACTTCAACCGAAACAAAGTATGTCCGTTGCACGTCCCTGAAACTGGCCAGCTTGGCCAGTGACTTGAATCTTTTCATTTCATTCACTGAGGATGTGTGTAATGATGTAATACATGAAGTCGGCTAGTAGCTCTTGGACCCGGCCGAGATAAGGAGCAAGACAATGCCCCCTGACAAGAATAACTTCCCTAACTTTGCATACTACTAATCAGGAATCACAAAAGATATTTAAATTTTCCACTCCAAGTTCTCTAGCAAGTTTGAGGCTAGCGGTCGAGGCTTTATACTTAGCTTCGTTGTTTGCTACAAGGAAATCGAGTTTCAGGGCGTAGCAGATCGATCGTTCCACGGGAGTCATTAACACGATTCCTACGCCATAACACTGATCATTAGATGCTCAGTCCGCGTACATTTTCCATCTTTTGGTTGTTTCTCCACTACTCTTTGAGTAGTCGTTTGATGTAGTGAATTCAGATATGAGGTCTGCTAATTTCCGTACTTGGATATCTCTTCGTGGGAAATAAGTGGTATCAAATTGGATTAGTTCGATATTCTATTTAAGTACTCTTTCAGACGTCTCGGGTCGTTGTATGACGCTAGCTTTTTTAGCTTCAGGTCGATATTCAATGCATGGCTCGCGATAGTCGGTGAAATCACACGTGCATGTCAGAATGGGTCCAAGGAAACATATCATCATTTATTCAGAGAAATCCATCTAATTCTTTTATCATCATTGCACTGAGCTGTGATCCGATCTTCTACATCCGTGAAGGATCACCATGGATGACTGTAATGTCGACTGTCAGCTCAGCGGGTGCAATCTCGGATTCTTTGAGTTCAGATGTAACTATTTTGTGTAACATTTAATGCGAAATCTGGTTGGGACAGTCAATTTTGATGGATACTCTGGTCGAATCCTAGAGTCTGGTCATGAGTTATTAAGTTTGATAGTGAAGGGCTCGAAATGCTTTGATCGATTGTCTGCAAATGGCCAAAGATCAGGCTTAGAAGCATGTTGAAGAAAATGTCGAGTAGGGGTTAGCCTCGAGTTGCGTGAAGCTGCACAGCTGGATCTTGCTTTGAGTTTGAATTTGCTTATATATTCGTGTAACGCGCTTCCCATTCAATGCATTCATGCTCCTTTACCCGTCCTTCGGGTTAGAGTGATAGTTAGTTGCCCACGAGCTTAGGCATCGATTTAATGATTCTATCGCTAGGCATTATTTCGGTCGTAGCCTTGAATAGTTGTAAACACTATATATAAGTTTCAATATTGAGCTATCGTAGCCAGTCTTTGGATGATCACACTTCTGTTCCCAGTCTCGGGTTGATAAATGTACTGTGTGGATGGTTGAGTTTCGTCCTAGCTATGTTTATACTCCCACCTAAACTCCAAAGACGTAGAGTCAATTGGTGAATAATCGGTTCACATTCATTCTGCTTCTCGCTCGTGCCCCCAAGTCTGGGGCATATACCGATAAGTAGGAAGGTCAGCCATGCCCACTTTGGCTTTTCTCTCTTTCCCATTGAATAGTGGGATATTAGTTGATGGGAGACTGAGTCTCGCCTATCCTGGATTGTATTTTGGTTTTTCATTCCAAGGGGAATACTCCGATGCCTCGTCAGTTTAAGGGCATAAGTTGGGTACTGAACGGTCAACCACGTCCACTTTGGTTCATGTTCTGTAATCAGATCTCAGGGTAAAGTTGGCTCAAGTGCAGTCGGGTCATGATCATCTAGTTCCATACTTCTCCAGATGGATCGAAGGAGGGTGCTGGAGAATTAATGACCAAGTCTTTATGGTTTACTCTCCTTTCCACACTCTGGTGGTCATAGTTATTCAAGGGACATTCGGGTCACATTCGTATGTGCTTGGTGCAGATCGGTATTGACTCTCGATCTGAGGTATGATATAGTCGGTCGCCCATAGCTTTGGATGCCGTTTCGATTGATTCTGTGTTGAGGCCTCCTTGCAGTCGTTGCCTTAAGTTGTAAAGAACGCCAGGCTAGAGCTATAATGAGCTATCGTATTCAGCTTTTAGTGATTTGTACTCCTGCTCCCAGCATTGATTTGGCCAGGCCATAAGTCAAATGGTCGAACTCCATCCTTAGCGAGTTAATATTCCTCCTATCGATTTTCGGCCAAAGTTTGCGGAATAGAGAACGGTCGAAATCCACTCATCTATTTATCGGTGTTTATACGCCACTCTGCATTCTGGTGACTTAGAGTTATTCTTCCTGGTGGAAACTCGCCACTGGAAGTTCCTCTTCCTTCCCCAGGCACCACTTCCCTAGTAAGCAAGGTGTCCAAGAAAAAATGCTTGGGGGAGGAGTCTTCAGAGAAACCGAGGAAGGAGAAGAAGTCAAAAAAGTAGCTATCATGCCTCGCTCAATGCGAATAAGCCTGGATTATGTAATTATCTCTATTTATTTTCATAGTCGCTGTAAATAGATTTTTTGCTCCGAGTTAGGGAGAAGTTGTAGTGAAACTGAATCCTCGATTAGTAAATAAAATTTTGTTTTTTCTGATGATCTTTACTACTTAGCTTTACCATCCATGTTGTATATTTTAGCATGTACTCCGGAGGCTGATGTGAGAAATGCGGATTAAGGATCTTAAGGCTAGAATTAACACTAGAGGGAGGGTGAATAGTGTTTTAAGAAATCTGTTAATCTTTTTGAGTTTATCTTAATTTGTTAACAATGTATGCACTAATCAGACACAGATATGAACACAGAATCATACACAGATGCAAATATAAAGTAAAAGCAGTAAAGGAAAGAACACACCGGATTTTATACTGGTTCGGAGTTACCCTACATCCAGTCCCGCACAACTAAGTACAGATTTCCTTTCAAACTTCAATTCAACAATTACAACCCTCGGCTTCAAGGCTACGAGGTACACCCTCCAGAATAACAATCCTCTGGGTAGAGATACTTGATTTCCGGGGCAACAAGTTCACCCAATTGATTTCCAAGGCTACAATCATACTTTTTCTCGCTCAATTGATTTCCAAGGTTACAATCACACCTTTTCTCGCTCGATTGATTACAAAAAGTCTATAACTCAGATTAGCACTTGGATCTTGTAGAGAAAGTAATGGAGAATCACACTAGAAGTAATCGAGTATGATTCGATGTTGATTTCGGCAGAGTAATGGTATGATTTTGTATTAAGAAATGTGGAAGAAGAAGAGGAGTGAAAACCAGAAAAAAGTGATTAAAAATTCGTTGAAACTGACCCCTATTTATAGAAGAGCAACAGCCATGACCATTCATGAAGAGTTATGGCGAATAGACACTTCTTTTGAAATTTGAATTTTGAAGCCAACTGACACTATGTCGACATGGGGTATATGGGCATGTCGACATCCCAAAGGGATTTTTGGTGTTTTGATTTTCTTTGAAAATAACCTCTATTTTATATTAAAATTATTTTAAACTTTATAAATATACTTAACTATAGTTAAAATACATAAGTAAATATAAAGAACAATATATACATAATTTAACTATAATTTTATATTTAAATCTAAGTATAAATATTTAAAAGTTAAATATATTATTTGAAAAGATAGTTTAAAATCAAGAGTAATTTGACTCTGAAAATAAAGATGTTTTTGAGGCTAAAATTATTTAAAATCAGGATAGAGAGTTTTGAATCTTTTAAAAGGAAAGTTTTGAAATCATTTTGAAAACAAGATAATTTTGTAAAATCATTTGAATTAAAATTAGTGGATACAAAACAATGTCCCACTAGATTTTTCGTAGGTTCCATCCTACTTAGGGTTCCATCCCTTTAACGGGCTCGAAGTGGATTCCATTCCACGAATAAATTGGATATTAAGATGTCAGTGCTTTTCTACGAGTTTTAACAAATATTCCTAATAAAACAAACTTAACCTTGAACTCTTGATAATCTTGATACTCATGAGTCTTCTATCTTTATATCTTGAATCTGTATACTGTACAGTCTTCATTCTTGATACCTGCATGGTTAGATCCTTCATATACATATATATCTAAACTTGCAATGTTAGTATTTATATTTTATAATCTATTCTAAGGTTGTTGTCATCAAAACCAACTCCTCAGGGACTAACAATCTCCCCCTTTTTGATGATGACAACCTTTGTTTATAAAATATCACTTCTATCCTAATAACTCCTCCTAAAACTAACAACTCCCCCTTAATCTATGCCTAACTACCCTATTTTATATTTCTCCCCCTTTGTCATCAACAAAAACTTACTCCCCCTTATTCTTGGACTTCAATACCTGCATTGATAAACTATACAACGGAATATATACTATATAGATTAAGAAATAATGATACTTATGAGCATAATAACTTAATTAAAAACTATATTCATTTCAATGTATATATATATATATGTTTCACACATCAAACTTCAAACCAAATAAAATCAATCCACACAAAGTATCAAATCAAACCAAATCAAACAAATTAATTCAAACAAATCAAATAAAGAAAAACTATTAAACGTTTCGGGGAACATCTACCCATCCATCTTCTCCAAATATAGGGTATGCTTTAATTGCATCCCAATTCTCATTGTCATTGGTGAGAGAGACAGGAGGATGTATTTCATTATCATCCTTTTGTAGAGAGGAGATCATCCATCGAATGGCATCGAAATGTCTTTCTTGCTCCTTGATCATCTGCATTTGACTCAACTCTAAGTGACGCTGGTTTCGTAGAATAAAAGAGAGAAGATTCTTGAAAGAATGAGTGTTTCTTCAAGATTTTCAGATAGATTGTGAATAGGATTGGTCATACTTGAATTAGAGAAAGAAATGAAGGATAAGATAATGAGAAATAAATTTCAGTGAAGATTTCTGGAAGAAAAAGGTATATATAGGTGTAGAAATTCATTTGAAATGAATAGACATTTGGTAGTTATTCATATTTCAAATTCAAAATCAATAGTCACTTCTAACCAGTACATGTCGACATGGTCAAGGGAGGTATGTCGACATACTATAGTGAATTTTGATGATAATTTTATTTTGTGAATAATGATGTATATATATTTCTATAATATACTAACATTTATTCAAGATATAAAATAAGCTAGATGACAGGAAGGAAATTCAATTTCATTGCATAATAGGATAATACAATGATTAAACATATAGAATTACACGAACATTCGAAAGAAAAACAAACTAAGACAACTACAATAAGATACTAAAAGATAAAACTAGTTAGAAGATGAAGATGATGAAGATAGTCCAAGTTTCTTGCTAACTTTTGAAAAGAACTTGTTCATCTTCGAAGACATGTTATCCAACTTCTTACTAACGGATCGTTTTAAAATCCGTTGATTTTCCACAATTATCTTTTGGTTTTTGAGATGGGTTTTGTTGGAAGGATTGGATGGATATTCAATACTTTCTAGAGATGTTTCACCTTCTTCTTCTTCTTCTATTTCCATTTCATCTCTTTCTTCTTCTTCTTCCTCTTCCATTTCTTCATGAGCCAAACGCCCTTCCTTTTCGGTAAGGGTTTCATAAGGTTAAAAAACATATGGGATTTTCATGAGAGAAATGTTTGAGATATTAAAAACTTTTCTTGAAATAAATTCTTCTCCTTTGAAATTTACTCCAAAATAGTTGAAAATCCGAGTAAGGTAAATTCCATGATATAAAGTGTTTTCTCCCATTTCAAAATTTTTAGGACGAAGTTCATCCAAAATAACTTGCGCCCAATTGATATCATAATTTCCGAAAATAGCAAAAAGTGCTTTGCACACTTTTGAAGTAGGATTGTTAAAATTTCCCGATCTTGGGGTCAAAGTATGTTGTAAAAGAAGATTGACAGTGTTAGCACCAAAATTGGTCACTAACCTCGTTCAGAAAGATTGTGTAGAGATATAAGTGATGAAAGCAATTAAACAGAGAAGACAATCCTAATTCAAGTGCAGAAAGTAATAACACCAAATTTATAGTGGTTCGGCGTAATTGCCTACGTCCACTTTGCTCAACTTTATTGATTTCCTTTATGATTGATTGATTACAAATACAATTCGTGAATCAAATGCTTGAATGAAGGTGTTTGAGTAGAGAAGATGAGTCTTGAAAATGGCAGAGTCTCCCCGTATTTGCTCTCCAAAAAAGGATCCCTTTCACTGTGACCCTGCCCCTCTATTTATAGGCAAAGATGGGCTGGACTTCCCAAGTGGGCTGATTGCCGAACGTTCCAGCCCGAGTACAGTGGTCGCCGTATGCCGATCAAGGTTCGCCGAACGATCTCTACCGAACCATTCCTTCTATGCCGAACGGTGTGCTGATTCGTTGTGTTGAATGTCTCCTGGGTGACGAGTATTACGCCGAACACCATGGGATGCCGAGTACTCTGGTGTGCCAAGCGACCTTGTATGCCGAGCAGTCTTGATGCCGAACAGTCTTGATGCCGAGCAGTCTTGACGCCGAGCAGTCTTGATGCCGAACAGTCTTGATGCCGAGCAGTCTTGATGCCGAGCAGTCTTGATGCCGAGCAGTCTTGGTGCCGAGCACTTATGGGATGCCGAACACTAGTTGATGCTGAGCATAGGTTGTTGCCGAGTGCCAGTTGATACCGAACACTACTTGGCGCCGAGTACCCTTGTTGCCGAGTACTACGCCGAGTAGTCTCGATGCCGAGTGCTTTTGATGTCGAGTGCTCTCGTATGCCGAACACTGCTGAGTACTACGCCGAACACTCCTGGATGTCAAGTGCCTCGCCGAACACTCCTGGATGCCGGTCACTCTCTGATGCCGAGTTCCACTGGATGCCGAACGCTAGCGCCGAGCATTGGTTGTCGCCGAACACTAACTGACGCCGAGCACTACGGATGCCGAACGCTATGGATGCCGAGTCCCACTGGATGCCGCGCACTTCGCCGAGTCCTCCTGGATGCCGAACAGTCTTTCATGCCGAGTAGTGGCCAATGCCGAGCACTCAGTTGCCTGGTCAAATCTCCAGGAAACACTTGCCCCCCAAAGTGTATCGCGTGGCCGAACGTGGTACGCTTTGAATCGTGCAACATCTTCATCACGTCTTAAACTCTTGGCTAACCTCGAACGGGGACGCCACTTTTGTGGGATCGATGTGTGCCGGACGTGTTCCAAATGCCGAACGAGACATGCGCGTTCGAACGGTGCTTCCTTGCCGAGCTATGCTTCAATGCCGAACTGTTATGCGCCGAACACTATGACCTTGACCGGTTCTACCGGTCATGGCCTTTTCGACTTCTACCTCCCTCTATATAACCAGGCGCCCTTCCACCATTCTCTCCTTACGCTTTCTCTTCTGTTATTCCCAGAGATTTACGACTCCTGCCACTCTATCAGACATAAAGTCTAGTTGATCCTTCCTCAATCTCGATCGTCGAACTAGGTACCATTCCCTCCACGATTACATTACTTCAATCTTTAGGTTCATCACATGGTGTACAATGTGTGGTTAGTAGAAGTGGTTCGCACGTTCGGAGTCGCCGAACAGTGCATGGTAGTTAGACCTAGCTCTTTTGTGCCGATCAAGATTGGAAGGAAGAGGGAGATGGGGCGTCGAACGGCGTAATCTTCGCCAGGCGATCTTGTCTCTGTCGTTCGTCGTGAATGGAGAAAGGGCAGGACGGAGTTATGATCGAGGGCGGAGCGCTGCCTTAGCCGAACGGTCTAAGGCCGAACGCTGCCCTTATGCCGAACAGACATATACGCCGAATAGCATCTAGACCGAACGACATAATTACCGAACAACTGTCACGCCGAACAGCTACACACCTTCGCCGAACATCGAAAATGCCGAACAATATAACCGCCGAACAATATATTCGCCGAACACCAAAAATGCCGAACAGTATAACTGCCGAACATTATATTCGCCGAACATCAAAAATGCCGAACAATATAAATACCTAGGCCGAACAACACTTAGGACGAACAACACAATTGTCGCGCCATAATTCAGGCCGAACAACATTCAAATGCCGAACAAACATATATATGCCGAACAATTTCAATGCCGAACACTTGACAATGACTTATCCGAACTCAGATACATGCCGAACACTTCTTTAGGATGAACAATGTAACTGCCGAACACGTTATATGCCGAACAATACAATTGCCGAACACCTTTCATGCCGAACAATTTAATTGCCGAACACCTTATATGCCGAACAATACAATTGCCGCACACTTTACTTAGGACGATGAACATTACTAAAATGTCGATCAGTATAAATGTTAAACTACACTCAGGCCGGTCACTCTAGAAATCATATGTCTTTTGAACCTGAAACTGTAATCACCTCAAGGCGGGCTTTTGAGACGGTCAGCGATGACGGTCTTCGAAGGCGATGATCCGAAGCTAATTATTATATCTTTATTGTTGTCTTTACACAATTGCTTGCACTAGTTCACACACCACGTGGGGGGAAAATTCGTGATGCTGATTCTAACGCTCAACGTTTTTCAAGTATAGCTTTCTCAAGCATTTAGCCAGGTTCATTATTTATTCGGGATGTCAGGAAAATCTAGTTCTGCCACCATATCTGACAGGCCTGGGCCGTCAGCAAAGCAAGGAGCCGCAGATGCTTCCAACCCGTCAATCTCTCCCGCTCATAATCTGGCGCCCGATGCTCTGGAGTCAACCATCTTATTGGACAATCCGGTCGATTCTCAAGCCTCGAGGATCAACGAGGCCGCTCTGCGACGGATATGTTCCATTCACGGAATTCCCTTTACCGACGTGTTAGTTCCTTCGAGACACGACCGTCCTCATTTGCCCCCGGTCGGGTACACGGCCTGCAACAAGTTCATGTGCTGGATGGGCAGCGTGCCTCCGTTTAACCTATTTCTCCGGGATGTGCTGCAGTATATAGATATCGCTCCGTCGCAGCTGCACCCGAATGGTCATGCGTTCCTATATGGGACTTATTTACTCTTCATGGCTGTCTTCTCCAGACCTCCAACCCCCGGTGATATTCGATACATTTACATGTTCAAGAGACGGAAAGATAGCCCCTCCTTCATCTTCCTCGAGCCGTATCACAAGTGCCAGATCTTGACAGGGGCCTGCAGCAAGTTCGCCCTGTACAAACAGGAATGGTTCTATGTGCGATGCCCGTCTGGTTTCGCTAGGAGATGGGTTGAAGGCAGTAAGTCTCTCTGCTGAACCGTTACTTGTACTTAATGGGAGTCATGTTTTTTCCTTAACTCTTCATCTCATCTTTTCAGGTATTAACCCGCGTCCGGAAGGCCGAGGATATTCTGATGCTGTTGACGCGATTAGAGCTCTCCCGGCCGAGGACCGAGATATTCGAGCTATCATTTCAAATGAATCGCTGTCGGGGTTCGGCTTGCTAGCTCCTGGTCGTCGGGTCAGCCTTCCAGAAGGCGTTACAATTCCCAAACCTCCATCCGGTAAAGGGAAAAAACTTGCTGGCCCGTCGTCACGTCACGCTCCCGTCGCGCACGAAGAAGGCGAGCGTAGAGAGGGTGATGCACCCGACACTCAGGGCGAGAACGTGGGTCCTGCTTGGAATCCGGCAATCGAAGTTCAGGATATTGAGACGTCATCCTCCCCTTCGAAGGGAAAGAAAAAGCTGAAATATACGGTTCAGAAAGAGAAAGTCGGCGACACCTCAAAACCTACGCCTATCCCTCCTGAAAAAGAGGCTTCTTCACAGCGTCTGGAGAGTTCTCTAAGGGGTCTCTCGAACCTCTCTATCCCCGAAGACATACTTAATTATGGGTTCGATGATCCTGAAGCTCTCAAATTCTCGTCGCCCGCTAGAGGCAATGTAGGAGTTCAACTCCCGGCTCACAGAGATAATACCCCGATTAGCAAAGACAAACAAACGGGTCCGTCGGGGGGAACACTTAGGACACACACGCACACGCGCATTCCATAGCATACTTCAAGTCTTTTTAATTCGTGAATTCTCCTTAATTCGTTGTTATCTTCCTTCTTTGCAGGTGATATGGGCCGCTCCCACGGACTTGATCGCCTTCAAGGGTCTTCAATATTTCATCACTCCGGACGGGATTCCGGTTTGGGCAGACGCCGGGACCGAGGTGATTATGAGGATAGGGACAATCGTCCGCGCGAATCGTCTCATCGCAAGAAAGCGCACTATCAATCTTCTCAGTCCCGTGATCTTCCTCCTACAACTGAGCCGGATAAAGAGAAGTCTCTGCAGAAGGGCTATCAGTCCGATGCTGCTCGAGAACAACATTCCAGTTCATCGAGTACGAGGCAAGTTCGGGAGCCGCGTAAAAGAACGGAATTCTCTAAGCCTCCTCCTCCTGCTCCTGCCGTGGACCCAACCGTTGCGGAAAAGATGGTCGACCTTAAGGCCAAGTTTCCGAAGATTTGTTTTGACGGTTTGAAATTCCTCCCGGCCATCCATCACATTCCTGGGCACGTGAAGCAAAGTGCCATTGCATGCAACAATGACGTCTATGTTCAACATGACGCATTCGTGCACTTGGTGGAGAAGATATCAGAAGTATCTGTTGAGCGTCAACACGAGATTGACCGTCTGACTCTGGAGGCTGACAGCGATAAGAAAATCATCAAACTCCAAGACGAAGAACTCGCCTCTTATAAGTTAAAGCTAGAAGCCGCTGAACAAGGCGCAAAAGATACTGCCGAGGCAGTTACTCGCTTAGAGGTGGCTCACAAAAAGGAGCTTGATGAAGCAGTTCAGCGCAGCGGCGCCCTTGCCCTAGAAAAAGACTCTGTTCAAAAAGAAAGGGACGTGCTCGCTATTCAAGTCAAAGAGCTGAAAGAACAACTCTCCAAGGAGAAAGAAGACAAAATAGCCGCTCAGGAAGAATCACAGCGGTATTGCGATGAGATTGTTGCTACCCGGCTCCTCAAGGCAAAGCTCGACGGTGAACTTGCCGGGGTCGAGAGAATGAAGGATGAAGCCCGTGAGGAGGGTAAAAGAATGGTTGAGGAGGAGCTTGATTCTCGCCTTGAGGCGGCCGCAGAGGCTGGCAGGGAAGAGGTCAAAAGTATGTTTGACCCGTTGATTGCCGAGTACGGAGCCCGCGTCCTTATGCACCGCGACCTAACATTCTTGGGCGACGGCTACCATGAATCCCTGGCTGAGGCATGGGAGACTCTGATAAAGATCAAGAAAGTCGAATCAGGCTCCGAAGAAATCGACGAGGATGCACTGGTGAAGGAGTTCCTGAGGGGGAATGAGCCATCGGATTTATCCGTAGCATTGGCTCTCTATGGCAAAGGCTCTTCCCCTTCGAAAGAGAAGAACAACGAGGCTGGCCCGTCAGAGGCCGACACTACTACTCCTCACATTGCCGCTCCTTATGCTGCTCAATCGGCTGGTCGGTCGACGCTTGATCCATTCGAGCAACACGCCAGTTATGATCCCGAAGACCCCAGGCTTGGCGTTCATGTGCTGTCACCTATCCTGGAGGGTGAAACCCCGCGCGCCACCGACAGCCAACCTGATCCTGGTAGGATATTCTTCTTTCTCTAGAAATCGAAGTGATCCCGTCATTTTTCAACAGTGGTTATTTGTTCTAATGCCCACTTCTTATATTTCTCACAGGTTGTTCTGACACTGAGCCAACTCCGAGGAGCGATGACGCCAAGGAGGAAGCGGGGAAAACAAGCGACGCTGCTCACGCAGAGGTAACTCCCGGCCCAGACGCTCAAGTGATCGGGGCGCTCGACGATGACAAACTTGACACCTCGTCTCCGGCCGAAGGAAGCGACGAAGTTAAAATTACTGGCGCCTCTGAGCATACTTCAGAGATGAGCATGAAGGATCGTCTCGCCGACGAGGAGAAGAGAAAGGTCAAAGTCAAGGTTGAATCCGAAGTCCTGGAGCTTACTGACCCGCGGAATAGACCTTTGAAAATCATTCTCCCGGGCAGGTCCAAACCATTAGATGTTCCGTCTCCTACTCCTGACTCCGTCTCTCTAGCAAGCAAAAAGTCCAAGAAGAAACGTGAGGGAGAGGAGTCGTCGGAAACACCGAAGGCGGACAAGAAGAAGAAGTCGAAGAAATGATCGATGCACTTGTTCAACAAGTTTTTTGCTTAAGTTTGTAATAGTTTCTACCTTTCATAACTTGTAGTTTGTACAGACCCGAATTTTGTAGGAGTGATCTTGTATCCCTATTTTGGACTTATCGAATAAAATTTCAGTTTCTTCTTGTTTGGATGATTCTCTTGTCTTTATTTGGTTTGCTGACACTGTGCTCCGGGGACTTGGAGACTTAAGACTGTTCATACTCTAGTCCGCGCTCTGGGGGCTTAGAGTACTCCGCTCCGCACTCCGGGGACTAGGAGATTGGAAATCGTTTATACTCTAGTCCGCGCTCTGGGGACTTAGAGTACTCCGCTCTGCACTCTGGGGATTCGGAGATTGTAAATCGTTTATACTCTAGTCCGCGCTCTGGGGACTTAGAGTACTCCGCTCCGCACTCTGGGGATTCGGAGATTGTAAATCGTTTATACTCTAGTCCGCGCTCTGGGGACTTAGAGTACTCCGCTCCGCACTCTGGGGATTCGGAGATTGTAAATCGTTTATACTCTAGTCCGCGTTCTGGGGACTTAGAGTACTCCGCTCCGCACTCTGGGGATTCGGAGATTGTAAATCGTTTATACTCTAGTCCGCGCTCTGGGGACTTAGAGTGCTCCGCTCCGCACTCTGGGGATTCGGAGATTGTAAATCGTTTATACTCTAGTCCGCGCTCTGGGGACTTAGAGTACTCCGCTCCGCACTCTAGGGATTCGGAGATTGTAAATCGTTTATACTCTAGTCCGCGCTCTGGGGACTTAGAGTACTCCGCTCCGCATTCTGGGGATTCGGAGATTGTAAATCGTTTATACTCTAGTCCGCGCTCTGGGGACTTAGAGTACTCCGCTCCGCACTCTGGGGATTCGGAGATTGGAAATCGTTTGTATGAGTCTGTACGCCGCACAGAATAATGTAATTTATCATTCGATTAAGAGATACAGAAACTTCATAGAAAATGTGGCTTCAAGCCTTTATTAATGAAAATCAACTAAATTGTTCGATTACAACTTCAAAAGGAAACTAGGTCATTATTGAATGGAAACATGCGGAAAACAATAATGCCTATAACAAGAAAGGGAAACATGCTAAATGTAATAGTGCCGCAAATGTTCACTGTTCCATGCTCGGGGGAGTGTCGTGCCATCAACGGTCGCTAGCTTGAATGTTCCTTCTCCAAGCTTCCGTTCAATGGCATATGGACCTTCCCAGCTGGGATTCATGCGTGATGGTACTGGGAAGACTCGTTTCAGAACAAGATCACCCACATCAAAGATTCTTGGGCGGACTCTGCCATCGTAGTAGCGCTTGACTCGATGTCTGTGCGCCGCTGCCCTTAACTCAGCTTCTTCACGCTTTTCGTCGATGCAGTCCAGTGATTCCAGCAAGAGGTTTTGGTTCGTCTTGGGGTCATAGTATGTCACTCGGTGCGATGGAACTTCAAGTTCCACGGGTATCACGGCTTCAGAACCGTATGCCAAGGCGAACGGAGTGTGGCCGGTCGCGGACTTGTGGGTAGTCCTATATGCCCATAATGCTGTCGGGAGTTCATCTACCCACTTGCCTCCAACCTTCTCCAGACGCTTCTTTAGTATGGACTTGATTATCTTGTTAACGGCCTCGACTTGTCCGTTAGCTTTTGGGTGTGCAACGGCAGCGAACTTTTTCTCGATGCCGTACTTTAGACAGAACTCTTTGAACTCTCTACTTTCGAATTGCGTTCCGTTATCTGTAATGATGGTGCGTGGAAGACCAAAGCGGCATATGATGTTTCGTACAACGAAATTAATGACTTTCTTAGAGGTGATAGTGGCCAAAGGTTCTGCCTCAGCCCATTTCGTGAAATAGTCGACCGCAACTATCGCGTATTTCGCACCACCTTTGGATAGAGGCAAAGAGCCGATTATGTCGATTCCCCAGATCGCGAATGGCCAAGGGCTGATCATTTGTGTGAGTTCCGTTGACGGAGCCCTCGGGATTTTTTCATATCTCTGACACTTGTCGCATTTTCTTGCGTAGTCCGCGGCATCCCGGTTTACGGTAGGCCAG
Source organism: Allium fistulosum (assembly GCA_030737815.1). Taxonomy (NCBI): domain Eukaryota; kingdom Viridiplantae; phylum Streptophyta; class Magnoliopsida; order Asparagales; family Amaryllidaceae; genus Allium; species Allium fistulosum. Next base: position 686,470,120 of record CM060908.1, on the reverse strand, counting down.
TAATACCCATAGCGGAGGATCTTCTTTGCTAGCGTTTGCCCCCCAGTATGGTCGCCGCACTCCCCTCCGTGGACTTCCCTCAAGACTCGCTTTGTTTCATCATGAGCGATGCATCGTAGTAATGGGATTGAGAATCCTTTCCGGTACATGGATCCATCCTGCATTACGTACCGCGTAGCCTTTCGAAGGACCTGTCGTCTTTCGCTTCTTCTTTCTGGTAAAGCCCCAGTTGTCAGGTACAGTTTGAATGGGGTTATCCACGAGTCCTTCTCGATCTCTGTTTCCAACACAGGATCGATTTTCATCTCGCCCGTACTCGGGGCATGCAAGACTTCCACGGGATACAATCCCATTTGCTGAACGTCGTCGGTACTTGCGAACTTAGCCAACAAGTCGGCTTCTTTGTTTTGTTCTCGCGGGATGTGCGAAATGTCATAACGCTCAAGATTTGATAGTAGTTCCTGGACCTGAACGAGGTACGGAGCAAGCTTTCGTCCTTTTGCTTGGTAGTCTCCTCGCACTTGGTATACCACTAACTGCGAGTCACAAAAGATTTCGATTGATTTGATCCCGAGTTCTTTGATAAGCTTCAGGCCAGCGATCAATGCTTCATATTCAGCTTCGTTGTTCGTAGCCGGAAAATTGAGCTTCAGGGCATAACAGATTGATCGGTTTTCCGGAGTTATAAGAACTACGCCCGCGCCGGAGCAACGGTCGTTTGATGCACCGTCAGTGTATAACTTCCATCGTATGGGGGGAATGATGTCGTGATCGTCCGGTTTGATGGGTATGGTAAATTCAGCGATGAAGTCTGCTAACGCTTGCCCTCGGATAGCTCTCCGTGGTAAGTACGCGATATCGAATTGGCTCAACTCGATGTTCCATTTCAGCAATCTTCCAGAAGTTTCTGGTCGCTGAAGTACCTGCCTCAGGGGTTGATCGGTATAAACGCCGATTGAATGCGCTTGAAAGTATGGGCGTAGCTTGCGCGATGCAATCACCAAGCAATAAGCCAATTTCTCAATTTTAGGGTAATTCTTCTCTGCCCCCGTTAAACGCTTGCTAACATAATATACCGGCTTCTGGACTTGATCCTCCTCACGGACCAAAGCTGCGCTTATCGCATGAGGGGATATAGCCAAGTAAACGTACAGCATCTCATGGTCCACTGGTTTAGATAGCATCGGTGGGCTCTCCAGATGCCTTACCAGGTTTTGGAAAGCTTCCTCGCAGCTAGACGTCCATTCAAAATTCCTCTTTCCTTTCTTTATTATGTCGAAGAATGGGATGCACTTGTCAGTTGCCTTGGATATAAATCGACTTAGCGCAGCCACTTTTCCGTTCAAGCTCTGTACCTGCTTTACAGTCCTGGGTGCTTGTACGTCTCGAATGGCTTGGATCTTTTCTGGGTTGGCTTCGATTCCCCTAGCGTTGACGAAGAATCCTAAAAACTTCCCTGATGCAACGCCGAAAGAACACTTCAGCGGGTTGATCTTCATTCCATAGGACCTGAGTATGTTAAACATTTCAGCTAAGTCTTGGATGTGGTCGTTTGACTGCCGTGACTTCACGAGCATGTCATCCACATAGACTTCCATGGTTTTGCCCAGCTGGTCCTTGAACATTCGATTCACCAGACGTTGGTAAGTTGCTCCAGCATTCTTTAATCCAAAGGGCATCACTACATAGCAATACAGCCCGACATTTGTAACGAAGCTGGTGTGTTCTTGGTCCGGAATATGCATTGGGATTTGGTTGTATCCTGAGTACGCATCCATGAATGACAATAATTCGTGTCCTGCTGTGGAATCGACCAACTGATCGATCCTAGGCAACGGGAAACTGTCCTTAGGGCATGCTTTGTTCAATTCGGAATAATCTACGCAAGTTCTCCATTTCCCATTTGCCTTTTTTACTAGCACAGGGTTGGAGACCCACTCCGGGTAGAGGGCGTCGCGGACGAACCCATTTGCTTTGAGTTTGTCCACCTCCTCTCCAAGAGCGGCGGATCTCTCTGGATCCATTCCTCTCCTCTTTTGCTTGACTGGGACGTATTTCGGGTCTATGTTCAACATATGACTTGTGATGGCGGGAGAAATCCCACACATATCAGAATGCGTCCAGGCGAAAACATCGAGGTTTGCTCGGAGGAAGTCGCTAAGGTCTTCTGTCATTGTGGGGCTTAACTGTGATCCGATTTTCAGTATTCGCGAAGGGTCGTCACGGCTAACTGAAATGTCGATTGTTAATTCAGCCGGTGCCGCCTTCTCTTCCCTGGGTTTCTCATCGTCGTCTCTCGGATCTATATCCCCGTAGATCCGAGAACTATGCCCGAGCCAGGGCTCGGGCACTACTTGTCAATTATTCGCGTTGAGGATGCGGACAGGATTGTCCGTACCCTTTCCTTTTTCCCTCCGGTGGGCTTCACGGAGCTCGGCCACATAACAAGAACGACCAGCTGCTTGGTCTCCGTGAACAATGCCTACTCCTTTGTCAGTTGGGAACTTCAAAGTCAAGCACCACGGGGCTAGTGCCGCCCTAAATTCAGCCAGGGCCGGCCGACCCAAGAAAACATTATATGGAGAGTCCACATCCAAAACTACAAAGGGTAGAATTCGTACCCTCCGACGCTCGCCTTGTCCCAGTTCAACTGGTAACTCGACATATCCCACTGCATCAGTCGCAGCGCCGTTAAAACCGTGGATACGAGCTTTGGATGGTTTCAAGTCTTTTGTCTCCAGCTTCATCTGATCATATGCCTTCTTGAAGATGATGTTGACTGAACTTCCACAATCAATCAAGATTCTTTTTACATACGCTGGTCCGATTGTTGCAGATATGACCATGGGATCGATGGTCGGAGCCTCTATCTGATCAGCGTCTCTGTTTCTGAACACAATATCGTCTGTCATCACGCGCTGCTGCTTAGCAGGGGCCCCGTCCTCTACGTTTGAACAGCACTCGAAATCCGCATGCTTCAAGGAGCTCGCATATCGCTCCATCTCTTGCCAGTTCTTATCTGCGGGATGAGGTCCACCGATAATTGTATTTATAACCAGTCTCCCAACAGTTCGGGCAGGTTCCTCTGGATGACGTGGAGCTGGTGCACGACCTGGGTCGGACGTTCCCTGTCCTCCTTCCTGCGGATCCTTCACAAATTCTTGCAACTTCTTTTGTCTGATCAATTTCTCGATAGCGTCATGTAGGTGTCTGCATTCTTCCGTGTTGTGTCCATAGGTTTCATGGAAGCGGCAATATTTCCCAGTCCGTTTCTGTTCTTCAGTCGATTCTTTCGGACGTGGTTTTCTGTACTGAAAAGTATTGCATGTGGATAGGTAAATGTTCTCAAGTGGGGCGTTTAGCGGAGTGTACTCGTTGTAGCTTGGAATTCTCGACTTCCACTTTCCCGCTTCTTTCCTCTTTCCTTGACTCCTTCCTCCGGACTCTTTGGGCTGCACAGGCTTATTCTGGACGTTGACTTGGACCTTTCCTGAATTGTCTCCAGATTGCTTCACAGCAATGTTGCTCTTAATTGACTCTTGGGAAGGTCCCGGTGCCTTGTCTCGTCGTACCCACCTAGCTTCCTCTCTTCTTATGAACTGGTGCGCCTTGGAGTAGAAACGCTCTAGCGTAGTCGGAGGTTTTCCTGCCAGCCAATCTCCGAATTCAGAATCCGGATCTACACCTCTCATCACAGCCATTAGAATTGCGTGGTCGTTGGGATTACTGACTTCAGTTGCCGCAACGTGGAATCTTTGTAAGTACTCCTTCAGCGACTCTCCGGGATTTTGGATTACACTCGACAGAGACATCACGTCCTTCGGGCGTGTAGTGTGTATCATGAACTGCTCAATAAACTTCTTTGCCAACTCCTCGAAATTTGATACGGATCGCGGAGGAAGTCGGGTGAACCACATAGTAGCGATCCCAGATAGAGTAATCGGAAAGCACCTACACTTGGTGGCATCATTTGCTCTGGCTGAATCCATCATCCATTCATACCTCATTACATGTTGTCTGGGGTCAGTCTTTCCTTCGTATGCAGGAATGGTTGGCATGCTAAACTTCTTGGGGTAGGACGCTTGCAGCACAACATCCGTGAACGGAGTATGACTTCTTGACACTCCCCAATCGTCATTTGACAAGCCCTGATTTTCTTTCATCAGTTGCCTGATCATGGCTGTCAGATCGGGTGTCTGTATGGAAGCTGGGAGGTTGGAGTCAGTTCTACGTGCCTGTCCATGCTGATGCCTCCTTTCCTGGCGATCTGCCAATCGTGCGTCATGAGGTTCAACATTGTTAACATCTTGATGATCTGGAGCTCCCTCCTCCACCTGTACTCCAGCTCGGAAGTTTCCAGTTCTGGCTTGGTCGCGGTCTCCTGTTGTTCGAACAGCAGCATCTGCCCTTGCGGTTTCAGTCTTACGGCGTCTGCGCCTGGGTGGCTCATCAGAAGAAGTTGAGCTATCAGAAGAGGAATAAGCAGCTTGATTGCCCCCAGCATTCTGTTGCTGCTGTTGAGTGAGTTGTGCCATCAGGTTGGCATTAGCTTGCATCTGTTCTCCCAGTTGTCTCCTGCTTTCCCTAAGTTCTCTCATCAAGTCGTTGAACTCCACTCTGGTGACAACTGGAGTCTGTTCTTGAGCGGCAATTCCTGCACTCGGGATTGCTGGTTGATTGCTAGGTCCTGCTTGTTGCACGCTAGCAGTCTCTCGGGCATCCGCATTAAGGGAAGCTGACCTGGTACGTGGTCTTGCCATTGTAGAGTTATTGGTATGAACTCTGAGTAGAATCAACGGATGTCCTATCAGTGAGTCGGATCTTCTTTGGGAGATTTATTCAATCCAGTAGCTTCAAAGCAGATCCTTGAGGTCTGAGAATTCAATTCTCGGTGAAAGCACCAAAGTGTTAGCACCAAAATTGGTCACTAACCTCGTTCAGAAAGATTGTGTAGAGATATAAGTGATGAAAGCAATTAAACAGAGAAGACAATCCTAATTCAAGTGCAGAAAGTAATAACACCAAATTTATAGTGGTTCGGCGTAATTGCCTACGTCCACTTTGCTCAACTTTATTGATTTCCTTTATGATTGATTGATTACAAATACAATTCGTGAATCAAATGCTTGAATGAAGGTGTTTGAGTAGAGAAGATGAGTCTTGAAAATGGCAGAGTCTCCCCGTATTTGCTCTCCAAAAAAGGATCCCTTTCACTGTGACCCTGCCCCTCTATTTATAGGCAAAGATGGGCTGGACTTCCCAAGTGGGCTGATTGCCGAACGTTCCAGCCCGAGTACAGTGGTCGCCGTATGCCGATCAAGGTTCGCCGAACGATCTCTACTGAACCATTCCTTCTATGCCGAACGGTGTGCTGATTCGTTGTGTTGAATGTCTCCTGGGTGACGAGTATTACGCCGAACACCATGGGATGCCGAGTACTCTTGTATGCCGAGTACTCTGGTGTGCCGAGCGACCTTGTATGCCGAGCAGTCTTGATGCCGAACAGTCTTGATGCCGAGCAGTCTTGACGCCGAGCAGTCTTGATGCCGAGCAGTCTTGATGCCGAGCAGTCTTGATGCCGAGCAGTCTTGGTGCCGAGCACTTATGGGATGCCGAACACTAGTTGATGCTGAGCATAGGTTGTTGCCGAGTGCCAGTTGATACCGAACACTACTTGGCGCCGAGTACCCTTGTTGCCGAGTACTACGCCGAGTAGTCTCGATGCCGAGTGCTTTTGATGTCGAGTGCTCTCGTATGCCGAACACTGCTGAGTACTACGCCGAACACTCCTGGATGTCAAGTGCCTCGCCGAACACTCCTGGATGCCGGTCACTCTCTGATGCCGAGTTCCACTGGATGCCGAACGCTAGCGCCGAGCATTGGTTGTCGCCGAACACTAACTGACGCCGAGCACTACGGATGCCGAACGCTATGGATGCCGAGTCCCACTGGATGCCGCGCACTTCGCCGAGTCCTCCTGGATGCCGAACAGTCTTTCATGCCGAGTAGTGGCCAATGCCGAGCACTCAGTTGCCTGGTCAAATCTCCAGGAAACAGACAGTTCTTGCTTTAGGACGAAAGTTTCGATTCTTAAATTCAAAGTTTTCATCTCCTTCAAAAATATGATGAAATGTCTCACGATCATGTTCATCGATTTGAAAACTAGAAAGATCCATTCCCGTGCTTTTGCAATTGAGAATGGTACCCAAAAGGTCACAATTCAAAACAATTTGAGTGCCTTTGACATTACTCCAAATTTCATTCTCATTTCCAATATAAAAACCACAGTTTAAATTAGCATAGAAGATTTTGACAAGATTAGGATAGCAAACAAAATCATTTTGAGACGAGTCAATAAGACTTAAAACACCATTGTTTGCAAAAAGAGAATCAATTTCATAAGAAGAAAAATCTTGAAAAATAGCAAATTTTCTGGAATGTACTTTGGCATAATAAGCATAATTGATGTATGCTTTAATTGCCTCCGGATCATTGAGTAATTGCTTTTTGATTTTTCTGGAAATTCTCATGGTTGAGGGGTTGCTTGAGGAAGCCATTAGAGTAGAGAGTAGAGAGCTTAAAGATACGAAGAGAGAGTTTGAATTTGAAAATGAAAGTGAAAAGATATGATAAAAGATAGTGAATAAATAGACTTTCAAAAGACATATTCTCTGGTCAAAAGGTATCTTTTCAGAGAAATAAATGAAGTGAAAAGGTGGAGGGAAATTCAAACATTTGAATTCAAAATTTGAAATTCAAATTCAGGTAGGCATGTCGACATCGTGGTAGGGACCATGTCGACATGTGCCTTTGAATTTTCATGACATGATTTTCCTAAGTTATCTAATATACATATATATATATATAAATATTATTATTAATGTCTATATTTCTGAAATATTATTATATATTTCAGAATGTGTTAAAATAATAAAAATAAAAATAAAATAATAAAATAAAAATTTTAAAATTCAAACAACATATCAATTCAAAAAAATTAATTCAAGCAATTCAAAAACAACCAATCAATCAATCAATTCAAGCATGCAATTTCAGCTAATGTATTGTAAACGTGTACCTTTTTCCAAATCCATTTCTTTGAATTCGTCGAAGTCGTGAACTGCAGTGAAACACAAATTCGAATTATCCGTCTTTTGATCATCATCACTTGAGGACGAGTCTGAGTCATCTAGAGTAGCAGTAAATGCATGCTTCCGTTTCTTTGCTGGTTCATTGTTCATAGGAGGATTCTGCCTATCTGGATACGGACAGTCTCTTTTGATATGACCTGGTTCGTCACAATTGAAGCATTTGATAAAGTTTGGTACTGTAGTCTGATTATCAGAATTCTTAAAGTTGTTTCTCTTGAGATTATTCATCTTTCTGTATTTCAGAAATTTCCGAAAATTCTTGGTCATAAATTCTATCTCTTCATCATTATCACTATTTGAATCTGATCCATCGGTTAATGCATTGAATGCCATTGATTTCTTTTCAGATGATTTGCTTTCTCTTCTCCCGATCATTTGAACTTCAAACGACATTAGATTTCCAATCAATTCTTCTATCTTTAAAGTACTGATGTCATTTGCCTCTTCAATTGCAAGTGTCTTTTGATCCCATTCTGGAGTGAGAGAATTCAAAAAATTTCTGACTTGATCTTTTTCCGAAAATTCCTTTCCCAAAGGTATTAAAGAATGCACAATATCTTGAAAACGACTATACATATCTGAAATAGACTCATTAGTATTCATTTTAAATAACTGAAACTGATTTGTGAGCATGGAAATTTTGGTCTGTTTAACTTTGCTTGTTCCTTCGTGAGTTACTTGCAAAGTTTTCAGATTTCATATGCAGACTTACAAACTGACACTCTATTAAATTCATTTCTTTCAAGTGAACAAAACAGAATATTCATTGCTTTAGAATTATTTTGTGCAACAGTCTTTTGCTCAGTGGTCCACCGTGCAAAATTAGTTGTGGGTTCAGAATATTCAGTTTGTGTGATATTCCATGTTTCTAATCCTACAGATTGTAAATATATTTTCATCCTACATGCCCAATATGCATAGTTACTGCCATTAAAAAGTGGTGGTCTGGCAGTAGACTGACCTTCTACAAATGAACTAGTGTTGGTGGAAATAGCAGTACTAGTGTTAGTAGCCATTTTAAAACTTTTCAAAATTCAGATTATGAAACTTTTGAAAACAAAGCTCTGATACCAAATGTGAGAAATGCGGATTAAGGATCTTAAGGCTAGAATTAACACTAGAGGGGGGGTGAATAGTGTTTTAAGAAATCTGTTAATCTTTTTGAGTTTATCTTAATTTGTTAACAATGTATGCACTAATCAGACACAGATATGAACATAGAATCATACACAGATGCAAATATAAAGTAAAAGCAGTAAAGGAAAGAACACACCGGATTTTATACTGGTTCGGAGTTACCCTACATCCAGTCCCGCACAACTAAGTACAGATTTCCTTTCAAACTTCAATTCAACAATTACAACCCTCGGTTTCAAGGCTACGAGGTACACCCTCCAGAATAACAATCCTCTAGGTAGAGATACTTGATTTCCGGGGCAACAAGTTCACCCAATTGATTTCCAAGGCTACAATCACACCTTTTCTCGCTCAATTGATTTCCAAGGCTACAATCACACCTTTTCTCGCTCGATTGATTACAAAAAGTCTATAACTCAGATTAGCACTTGGATCTTGTAGAGAAAGTGATGGAGAATCACACTAGAAGTAATCGAGTATGATTCGATGTTGATTTCGGCAGAGTAATGGTATGATTTTGTATTAAGAAATGTGGAAGAAGAAGAGGAGTGAAAACCAGAAAAAAGTGATTAAAAATTCGTTGAAACTGACCCCTATTTATAGAAGAGCAACAGCCATGACCATTCATGAAGAGTTATGGCGAATAGACACTTCTTTTGAAATTTGAATTTTGAAGCCAACTGACACTATGTCGACATGGGGTATATGGGCATGTCGACATCCCAAAGGGATTTTTGGTGTTTTGATTTTCTTTGAAAATAACCTCTATTTTATATTAAAATTATTTTAAACTTTATAAATATACTTAACTATAGTTAAAATACATAAGTAAATATAAAGAACAATATATACATAATTTAACTATAATTTTATATTTAAATCTAAGTATAAATATTTAAAAGTTAAATATATTATTTGAAAAGATAGTTTAAAATCAGGAGTAATTTGACTTTGAAAATAAAGATGTTTTTAGGCTAAAATTATTTAAAATCAGGACAGAGAGTTTTGAATCTTTTAAAAGGAAAGTTTTGAAATCATTTTGAAAACAAGATAATTTTGTAAAATCATTTGAATTAAAATTAGTGGATACAAAACAATGTCCCACTAGATTTTCGTAGGTTCCATCCTACTTAGGGTTCCATCCCTTTAACAGGCTCGAAGTGGATTCCATTCCACGAATAAATTGGATATTAAGATGTCAGTGCTTTTCTACGAGTTTTAACAAATATTCCTAATAAAACAAACTTAACCTTGAACTCTTGAACTCTTGATAATCTTGATACTCATGAGTCTTCTATCTTTATATCTTGAATCTCTATACTGTACAGTCTTCATTCTTGATACCTGCATGGTTAGATCCTTCATATACATATATATCTAAACTTGCAATGTTAGTATTTATATTTTATAATCTATTCTAAGGTTGTTGTCATCAAAACCAACTCCTCAAGGACTAAAAATCTTCCCCTTTTTGATGATGACAACCTTTGTTTATAAAATATCACTTCTATCCTAATAACTCCTCCTAAAACTAACAACTCCCCCTTAATCTATGCCTAACTACCCTATTTTATATCTCTCCCCTTTGTCATCAACAAAAACTTACTCCCCCTTATTCTTGGACTTCAATAACTGCATTGATAAACTATACAACGGAATATATACTATATAGATTAAGAAATAATGATACTTATGAGCATAATAACTTAATTAAAAACTATATTCATTTCAATGTATATATATATGTTTCACACATCAAACTTCAAACCAAATAAAATCAATCCACACAAAGTATCAAATCAAACCAAATCAAACAAATTAATTCAAACAAATCAAACAAAGAAAAACTATTAAACGTTTCGGGGAACATCTACCCATCCATCTTCTCCAAATATAGGGTATGCTTTAATTGCATCCCAATTCTCATTGTCATTGGTGAGAGAGACAGGAGGATGTATTTCAGTAGCATCCTTGTGTAGAGAGGAGATCATCCATCGAATGGCATCGAATGGCATCGAAATGCCTTTCTTGCTCCTTGATCATCTGCATTTGACTCAACTCTAAGTGACGCTGGTTTCGTAGAATAAAAGAGAGAAGATTCTTGAAAGAATGAGTGTTTCTTCAAGATTTTCAGATAGATTGTGAATAGGATTGGTCATACTTGAATTAGAGAAAGAAATGAAGGATAAGATAATGAGAAATAAATTTCAGTGAAGATTTCTAGAAGAAAAAGGTATATATAGGTGTAGAAATTCGTTTGAAATGAATAGACATTTGGTAGTTATTCATATTTCAAATTCAAAATCAATAGTCACTTCTGACCAGTACATGTCGACATGGTCAAGGGAGGTATGTCGACATACTATAGTGAATTTTGATGATAATTTTATTTTGTGAATAATGATGTATATATATTTCTATAATATACTAGCATTTATTCAAGATATAAAATAAGCTAGATGACAGTAAGGAAATTCAATTTCATTGCATAATAGGATAATACAATGATTAAACATATAGAATTACACGAACATTCGAAAGAAAAACAAACTAAGACAACTACAATAAGATACTAAAAGATAAAACTAGTTAGAAGATGAAGATGATGAAGATAGTCCAAGTTTCTTGCTAACTTTGAAAAGAACTTGTTCATCTTCGAAGACATGTTATCCAACTTCTTACTAACGGATCGTTTTAAAATCCGTTGATTTTCCACAATTATCTTTTGGTTTTTGAGAAGGGTTTTGTTGGAAGGATTGGATGGATATTCAATACTTTCTAGAGATGTTTCACCTTCTTCTTCTTCTTCTATTTCCATTTCATCTCTTTCTTCTTCTTCTTCCTCTTCCATTTCTTCATGAGCCAAACGCTCTTCCTTTTCGGTAAGGGTTTCATAAGGTTGAAAAACATATGGGATTTTCATGAGAGAAATGTTTGAGATATTAAAAACTTTTCTTGAAATAAATTCTTCTCCTTTGAAATTTACTCCAAAATAGTTGAAAATCCGAGTAAGGTAAATTCCATGATATAAAGTGTTTTCTCCCATTTCAAAATTTTTAGGACGAAGTTCATCCAAAATAACTTGCGCCCAATTGATATCATAATTTCCGAAAATAGCAAAAAGTGCTTTGCACACTTTTGAAGTAGGATTGTTAAAATTTCCCGATCTTGGGGTCAAAGTTTGTTGTAAAAGAAGATTGACAATTCTTGCTTTAGGACGAAAGTTTCAATTCTTAAATTCAAAGTTTCCATCTCCTTCAAAAATATGATGAAATGTCTCACGATCATGTTCATCGATTTGAAAACTAGAAAGATCCATTCCCGTGCTTTGGGGACTCAGAGTACTCTAGTCCGCTTCAGGGACTTAGAGATTTTTCTGAAGTCGTTTATACTCTAGTCCTCGCATTGGGGACTCAGAGTACTCTAGTCCGCTTCAGGGACTTAGAGATTTTTGTCAAGTTGTTTATACTCTTGTCCGCGCTCTGGGGACTTAGAGTACTCTAGTCCGCTTCAGAGACTTAGACATTTTTGTTTAGAGCGGTCGTATTTCCACCTATATGATTTGTATTTCATTTACCGTACCGAGGCTAATGTTGTCGAATGAACGATCGGACCACGTTTGCTCATGGAATGAGACTCTGCCCCCAGCATCAAAGATGAAACTTGAAAAATAGACGGTCGATTCTCGTCCGCTTGGTGATTATAGATCTTCCAATCAAGTCAAGGAAGAAGGTATATGATAGATGGTTGGATCACATCCATCATGGGGTTGGATAATCAAGTCTCGCACAATTTGCTTCGTTTCTCTTTCTAGAAAACGAGGATAATGGATCACTGAGTAGAAAAACTAAGTTGCATATGTTCCAAGGTGCAGTCGTGTCCATATATTGGGAGCGATGGTTGACGAGTAGGCAGTCCATCACAGCTACTTCAAGTCGGGCTTTCGAACTACCTCTTGTATTACGGGTAGGAGTTGATGTGTAGATGATCAAATCACGTCCGCTCTAGTTAGATCCTGGCATCACTAAGCTTCCAGAGAGGCATATGTATTTTATCGAACATTACTTTATGACATGAGGAATGGATTATCGGGCCACATTCATTCCAAGCCTTGCTTAGGCCACCAAATCAAATATGGAGGTCGACAAATGGACGGTCAATTATGAGCGCTTTGTATAAGGCTCTGACCGTGACGAGCTTTTCCGTCTCTAGTCCAAGGCCTCAAATCAAAGGCATATGGTTGATGATGAGCGGTCGAATCATGCTCGTCTTGATGAAACTCCACAGGTCCGATCACGATCTGCATGGATTGGTTGGCGGCCAACTCTGAGTATTTGGTCACCTGCATTGTTTTGAAACTAGTTTACTTCAAGTTGGTTGCGGTTCATAGAACAATTGAAATTGAAATAAAAATTATTTAAAGAAGACTGGAATAAATCTCATTGATCCGTGAAGCAGCATCGTGTGCTCGCTATTCAACTTTGGCCCTAGCTCCCTTCAAAGGGATGTCGGCCGTCAGCAGTCCAATTGATAATCCTATTTGTTTATTGATAGGCATTGGATGTTCGCTGCCTGCCATTCCACAGGACTTGCACATACTGTTAAAGCTTTCCTTTCCAGATCAGCTTTTCGATCACACCTCAGAGGTGTTTGTAATCGCCAATGTGAGGATCAGTGTGCATCTTGGAATATAAAACATTCCCCTGATTTTCTCTAGACTTCAGTGGACTCTCTCGAGGTTGGTATTCAGTACCACTCTGAGTCGCGAGTCTCGAAGTAGAGGCTATCGATTGAATCTTTCAAAGAGCATATGGGTTGAACTTTGAGATCTTGTTTTATCTACTGGAATCAGAATCCTTAGCCAACGGTCCTGCATTGTTATTTTTCCTAGCCTGCTCCACTCCTCCTCACTTTGGTTCTGATTCATTTTGTAACAGAATCGATCCACGGTCATAGGAGGCTCTCCAGCTAACTGGCCACCAAAATATATATGGAGGTTGACTCCCCTCAAACGCAATCAGTATGATATCCTTGTTAGAATTTGGAACAAATTGCTTAGATTCAAACATTGGTTTGCTTGGAGTCACTAAATTCGAAGTGTTGGGTCAGTGAAGAATGGCGCTTGGAGTCATCTTGGCGTTTGCCTATAGTCATATCATCCATGTTCTCCAACCGTTGGGAGAACCGTTTGAGTAGCGGTTGCTTGTCCATTCCCTTGTTGCCATTCAGAAGTTGCTGCTTGATCCTCTATGCCCTGGTCGGTCATAGGATGTCAGGGAAGTGGATCAAATGTTCCTTTATTAGGTTGAGTTTTGAATTCACTATTCGGAGGCACTGCACTGTCCAAGTGTTTTTTTTAAATAGGGGTTGTACTCGATCCATATTTTTTTGGGTAACTGGATGGATCGGTATACATGCGATCGGTAACACTGGGTCGGTAACACTGGGTCGGCATGCTTGTAAAGCACAAAATAGAAGGTGGTTCGGTGTTGGAGTGTAGGCATGGCGGTTCAGCCAAGAGTGGTTCGGCCAAGGCGGTTCGGCCAAGGTGGCTCGGCCAAGGCGGTTCGACCAAGGGTGGCTCGGCCAAGTCCGTTCGACCAATGTGGTTCGGCAAAGGCGGTTCGGCCAAGGGTGGCTCAGCCAAGGCCGTTTGGCCAAGGGTGGCTCGGCCAAGGCTGTTTGGCCAGTGCAGTTCGACGAAGGCGGTTCGGCCAAGGGTGGCTCGGCCTAGGCCATTCGGCCAGTGTGGTTCGGCCAGTGCGGTTCGGCGAAGGCGGTTCGGCCAAGGGTGGTTCGGCCAAGGCCATTCGGCCATGGGTGGCTCGGCTAAGGCCGTTCGGCCAATGCGGTTCGGCGAAGGCGGTTCGGCCAAGATGGATCGGCTATACGGAGTATATGGGGCGATCGGTATACAACAGTTTTGGAGAGGTCGGCATACGCCTTTTCTGGACCGGTCGGCATACGCCTTTTCTGAGGCGGTCGGCATACGCCTTTTCTGGGGTGGTCGGCATATACACAATTACCTTGGTGAGGGTTCGACCATATGAGAGATCAGCTGAATTTCCTTCAGAGAAGTGCCGGCCTTCGTTTAACTTGAGTGCAAACTTCAACATCCAATCCCAAGATCTTGCGTACATCACTAAATCCAATCCCATGGCTAACAACTTCCTTTAGATCTCTTTCAAATCTGAGTAGAATAGGAAGTTTGCTGGTAAACAACTGGATCTATGTCGCAAATATGGAAATCCACTAGTAGATGATGAGATCCAATCAAGCTGAGAATACAATTCTTAGTGAAAACACCAAAATGTTAGCACCAAAATTGGTCACTAACACCCTTGAATAGAGTTATGTAGAGAGATTAATGAAGAAAGTAAATTAAAACAGAAAAAAAATGCAATTAAGTGCAAAAAGAACAGTAGAAATGAGAACACCAGATTTATAGTGGTTCAGCGTAACTGCCTACGTCCACTTTGAATATGATCTTTATTACTTTCCCTATCACTTGAATACAGATACAATCCTTAAACAAACCACTTGAGTACAAGTTTGAATCGAAAATAGGAGAGTATCAAAAATGGCAGAGTTTCCTTGGAGTTCTTCCCAAAAGAAGGTCCCTCTTCACTGCACCCTTGCCCCTCTATTTATAGACGAAGATAGGCTGGACTTCCTTCTCAGGCCTAGGAGCAAAGATGACTCGGCCCAAATATGTTGATCTCAGGCTGGCCGATCCAGGCGTGCTGAACGACCCTCGGCCGAACAAGGAATGCCGAACCATCGCGGTTGATTATTGGACATTAAGCAAATAACCCGAAGTAAACCTCTAAAGAACTCAGAGAAACTCGTAGTATATCTCGGAGAAAAGCAATGTCGACCTCCTCACCTCGATGTTGGCTTCCAAGAATTGGTTAACTCCTTCATCTCGTACGGAACCACTTCTGACCGAACGGCACCAACTCCCCTTCTACGAACAACACCTGCTAACCCATCTAGGCCCAGCCATATGCGACTTACATCGTTGACCGAGCCACGCATTCTAATTCAATCTGACCGAACCATGCATTCCGAACCACTTCGACTGAGCCACGAGCACTGAAACTGGACTGAGCAAAAACTCCTTAGCCGAACCATGTATGGCTTCACTCCCTTAACCATTCGGTGCATGCTGGAGCATCTGGACTGAACGACATATACAAAACTACCCAATCTGAACGAAACCATATCTCCCTCAGCCGAACGACGAACTTCTCCTCTAAGCCGAGCGGTAAATCTGGAGTTCCTACCAACATCTTTCTTTGGCCGAGCGACATACGTTATCTCACAAGACCGTGTGACGCACGTCTCTCCTCCCTCGGCCGAACCATGCATACAGGCCGACCCATGTATATAGGCCAAATAATGCACATATGCCGGACTACCCAAAACGGATCAATCCCTTACGTCTCCAATCTCTAACTAACTCAAGTCTTACCCAGACTTAATCAAAGCCTTTGTAATTATCACCTTGTAGCCGGGCCAATTGACCGGATAACAAGAAATTAAATTGAAATATTGTAAGTTTAAATTAATGTTGAACTTGAAATTATGAAATTGAAATTTAATTGATTTAATGAAAAGTTTTAATTGGATTTTAGATTTAAACTTGTTGTTTGATTTCAACTTGATAGATTTTATGGAAAGGTTTAATTAAATCCGAAAATTTGATTTGATTCGGTGAATTAATTTAAAATTAATGTAGAAATTGGATTGATTCTATTTAAAGATTAAATTAACATAATGGTATAAAATTTCTAGTTAAACTTTAAAAGGTTTAATTGATTTGTCGAAAATTGACTTATGAAAAGATATGAATTTGGAATTACTAAGTAATTGTTTTTTAAAGTAAATGTTGAAATTTAAAGAATTTGATTTGAATGATGAAACTGGATAATTTGGATTTAATTGAGGTAAATAGTTTAAATGAGCAATTTAAACCATTAAACCTTAAGTTGATATGAAAGTTGAAACTTGAATTTAATTAAGTCGGGATTGCAAATGTTGATATATGGCTCGATTTGGATTATGGAATGTGAAATAGCTTTAAGTGAAAAATTGAAATCGGAAGTTGAATTTAATAATGAATCGATTGGTAACGAACTAAAAATCAGTATTTGAACTGAACTGATTTATAGTGTGAAAGATGATATTTATTTAAACCTAAGCGTTTCACTTATTTAGTTATCTGTACATTTCACTTGAGTTGACTTACTTACATAAGAATGTTAGTCCTGACTCAAGTGTTTTTGTTTTACTTTACGCTTAGGTCAGACCGAGTATTTCAGTTTAGCGAGGACACTTAGTTCTAAAGACGAAGACGGAGTTGAGGACCGTATCTACTACTATTATTGCATTTGTCTATTCTGCATGTAAAAAGAATTGTAAATTCTGAATTTTTTGTAAATAGTTTTATGAACTGTTTATGTATTTATTTTGTGTATTATATTTTATCCTTCCGCTGCAAGATTCTGTATTTTGTTCTTTTGAATCTTATTTTATTAAAACAATCTCATTAATAATCCATTTTTTGAATTGTTTGAGTTGGACATGTATGGTTTATTGTCGACTTAAAATGTCCAAAAAGGCAGGTTGTTACATTATTTATCTCCAATTCTGCTATTAGCGCTTCATACTTAAATTAGCTATTCATTATTTTGAATCCCAAACGCATTGTGTAGCTTAGATTCCTCCCCCCAAGCGTTAATAGTACTATCCTACACCCGAATCATGCTCATTCGAAGCTCCATCCACGTACATCTGCCATTTAATAGCTTCTTCCTCTCAAGATTCCAATTCATCGTCCCTAATAGAAAATTTAGTAATAAAGTCCCCCAGGCCTGAAGTGTTAGTCTGTCAGTACCCGGATGGGATGGTAAAAATAATGCCCCAGCTTTCGAGATGCTATTAGCTGAAAGTATGCCAACTTTTCCAATTTAGGATATCTAGACTCTGGTCCGTGAAGCACTTACTCACATAATACACTGGTCGCTATACCCGATCTTCTTCTCGAACCAATGCTACACTATAGGCGTGGGTTGAAACAACCAAATACAAATATTAATCTTCCCCTTCTCTTGTGTAGAAAGAATATGTGGCTTTTGCAAATGATCTAGTAAATTAAGAAATGTTGTCGAACATTCATCCATCTAGCTAAAATTACCCTTCTCCTACTAGAGTGCTTCGTAGAATGGAACACACTTATTAGTGGCTATAGAAATGAACCCGCTCAATGTTGCCACCTTGCCTTTTGGGCTTTGCATCTCCTTTCAGGTTTTGGGGATCTTGATGTCTTTTAAAGCTTGACTTGTTCTGGGTTAGCTTTGATTCTCCTAGCATGTACAATAAATCCCAAAAACTTTCCAGACAAAAACATTTCAATGGATTCAGCTTCATCCCAAACTCTTGTAGGATTTGAAACATCTCATCCAGGTGAAAAATGCAATCATTGGCCTTTTCTGACTTTGCCAACATGTCATTTATATATACCTCCATGGTCCTTAAAATCTGACTAGCAAACATCTAATTAACTAAACGTTGATACGTTGCCCATATGTTCTTTAGCCCAAATGGCATAATTCTATAACAATAGAGTCCCAAGTTGGTAATAAAAGTAGTATGTTCTTAGTCTGGGACATACTAGCAATTCAATTGTATCCAAAGTATGCATCCATAAAGGATAGAAGTTCGTGTCCCATGGTTCCATCTACTAGTTGATCTATTCTTAGTAGGGAAAGCAATCCTTAGGACACGAGTTATTCAAGTTGGAGAAGCCGATATACGTCCGCTATTTCTCATTCGACTTCTTCACCAAGACAAGGTTTTCTATCCATTCTGGATACCAAGACTCCTTGATGAACCCATTTGCCAATAAAGTTTCTACATCTTCAATAAGGGCAGCCGATCGCTCGGGACCCATGCTTCTCTTTCTCTGCTTCACCGAAGGCTTCCTTGGGTCAATATTCAAAGTGTGACATGAGACTAAGGGAGAGGTTGCATATGTATCTGTGTAGAACTAGGAAAACACATCCTGATTATCCCGCAAAAATTCCTATCAATCGTATTTTTAGATCTCGCTCCAACTTAGATTTGATTTTCATTAGCATTGTTGGGTCATTGCTATTCACTCCCACAAAATCTACCACCTCTCCGGACCCAACTGTGGCCCCCTCTCCTCCATCTCTTAGGTCAAGCTCATTGTAAGGATCACTTGTAAACCCAAATGGAAGGTCGTTCTTTAATTTCTTTGCAATCACATTTTTGGCACAAAGTGCGACCTATGCGCCTTTCCCTTTCTCCATGCATTTATTTTCTTGAAGCTTCACTACATAGCATTATCTAGCAGCGTCCTGATTTCCTTCTATAGCCCCACTCCATAAGCCATGGTGAATTTCATGATTAGGCACCATTGAGCTACTATTACATGGTAATTTGAAAGGGCAGGTCGCCCTAGAAAGGCATTGTATGCAAAGAACCCGTCCACCAAAATGAATGCCTTCTTTAGTATGGATGATCTGGGATGAGTTCCGAGCTCAACAAATAAATCCAACCTTTCTAAGGGAATTTTACCTTATCGTATAAAACCATGCAGCTGCTGGTTACACGATGTAAGATCCTTCATTGACAATCCCATTCTGTCAAATGCATCCTTGAATAGGATGTTCACTGAATAACCGCTATTTACAGAATCCGATGTAGCTTAGCCGTGCCAAGCATTGCCAAAATAATAATAGGGTCATATGCAGATATTGTTTTCCATGCAAGCCATTATTGCTAAAGATTATCTCATTCTACTCCTGACGAGAGGCCTTAGTTTTTTGCTCCTCGCCTATAGTGTATGCAAAAGCAACTCCATTCTTTAAAGGTTTTGCATATCTTTCAATTTCATCCTAAATTATCGGCGATATGAGGTCCTCCCGTTATGGTATTAATCACCAATCCCTTATCCTTTTTACGGACAACATTGGTTCTTTCTCCTCCATTTCCGAGTAGGGGTTGCTTTAGAACCCATTACACTGGAATGGGGAGAGCATTATGATTCCAAGCGTATCGCTCCAATTTCTTCTTCTGGTTGTGTTCCTCTATAAGGCTTGTAAATGCTGGCATTCGGTAGTATTATACCCATGAGATTTGTGGAACCAACAATATTTCCTCTTGTTTATGTCAGCTTCAGTCTCCTTCCTTGGTGGAGGCTTGTTGTATTTGAGTTTCGCTTGTGTTGCGAGATAGATGTTTACCACAGTATCATTCATTGTTTCCTACGTTCCCCACTATTCCTTTTGGAACCGCGTTGACTATTATCTTCCTTATTCTTCACCAAACCACCTCTGTAGCTTTTACCATGGCATTCACATTATTGGATGCCTCTAATGATTTGACCATGGCTTTGGCCTGTTGTCTAGGTGCGATCTCCTCCGATCATATATAATTTACTGCTTCATAGAAGAATCCTACAAGGTGACTAGTTTATACTTAGTTTATCTCTAGCCAACTTCGTATCTGAATTTACGCCTCCACATAATGCCATAAAAGTTAGTGGTTCACCATGGTAAGTTCATCTTTTGTTAATTGCCACTTTTACTAAGATAGGAAAGCACTGCCTAAATAGGTAAGGTTCAGCCATAGCTAGCCCTAATATGTCACCTCTCCTCGTTGATCCAATATCGAACAAGTCCTCGGACGCAACTTCGAGTTGAATCCTTACTCAACCTACTTCCTTGGCGTTCATTCAACCCGCTCCTCGATTGTTCGGATAAGATCCACTGTTAGAGTATGATCTCCTTTGTCCCCCAGACTAGGATCTCCCTTTAACTTTAGTGTCGTGTGCAGTAGGTTGTGTCTTCCCGAAGCGTATCATGATTTGGTCCACAATTGCTAGCTGCTAGGTAGTGAACCGCATATCAAGATCTGCCACAACTTTATCTAAGTCACCTCTGGTGATAGTGTCTGCTCTTTGAGCACTGGATGAATTGTTATCTTGATTGGTAGTTGTATAGCTAGCATTCCCGCTAATAGAACTAGTCATGCTCTTAGATTAGGAGGCATGCTGAGAATCAGGCCCTCGGTGAAAGCATAAAAAATGTTTGCATTAAAAGTGGACAAACACCTCCTATCGAATTTATAATAATGAAGAAAAAAAAGAAAGTGTTAAGAAAATAAATTACATATAGATTTATAATGGTTCGGTCATAACAGACCTACGTCCACTACTCATTTGTATTTCCTTACTCATATTTCAGCTGGCAAAAGTGTTTGAATGCGAAATACAATAGTTTAGTATCAAATATTGAAGTTCTTAGACTCTGTTCGGTTATTTATGTTCGACAGAATCTAGTAGCTCCAAAAAATTGTCCTCATGGATGCTACAAGCCTGTATTGTAGGAGTGTCGAGGTAATGAAGTCATCTCGATAATTCAGGCAGTTTCCCTATAATAACACATTCGGTTTGGTTGGCTGAAATAGTCATATTCGATGGTAGTTGGTTCGACAGGTGGATGTAGACGCCTTCCTAATTAGGTTCTATGGTCTGTCTCGTTGGTTTGGCATAGCCCACCCAGTCCCTGCTCGGCTTATGTTCTATACCGAACAAGACATCTTGTTTAGTGCATACACCACCGAACAAAATAACATGTGTGATACCGAACGAGAATTCTTCTAAGGTGTCTGAATCACCGGATAAGAATTCTTTTCTGGTAGCTCTTCTACCAGATAAGAATCTTTATCCGGTTATAAAATCACCAGACAAAAGACTTTGTCCGACTGCCATTTTCCACCGGGCAATATTAAGGAGTCTTGCGTCCTCCTTACTTGCATAGCTTCCTTTGAATGATCCTAAGACCCCTTTGTCCCTTCACTTCACAGCTATTCAAGTCTTGTGATCCTTATGGCATGCACTCACATTCATGTAGCTCCTGCACTAATTCGACTAACTTTCCTCTGTTAGTACCTTAGGTATTGGTTTTGATGACAACAATTATAGGACATTATATAAAATATAGATACTAATATTCATCAAGATATATATGTATATAGTGCAAGATATTAGACAAGTATTGATCAAGAAGACTGTACATTATCAAAATGCTGATATCAAGAGTAGATTTAAGATGTTGATATAAAGTTTCAAGGGTTCAAGAATGAAATCTCATGAGTATTAAAGAGTTCAAGATTTCAAGATACTCTAGATAAGTTATAGAGTCATAAAATTTATATTAAAACCTTGATAGCACTTTTCTAATCTCCCTCCTCTTCTCTAATTTTGTTTTAAAATTGCTTTCCAAATATTCTATTTTTAAAAATAACCTCTTCAAAATATTTCCCAAAATGATTTTCAAATCTTTTATACTTATTAAGATATTATTTTAGTGTTTTCAAGTTTAGATATATATTGAGTTTTACTTATACTTTAGTAATTTATAACTATACTGATTTTATATATATTATTTACATTATACTAAATACTTTTATTTAAATCTTTCAAAATTATTTTATAAAGTTTTATTAACTTATATTTTGATTAAAATTTATATAAATTATATTTAAATGATTCTACAAAGTCTCAAATTATTTTACAAAGCAACGTATTTTCAAAATAATTTTTATAAAGTATTTTTCAAGTTTGTGAAGGATATATCGACATATCCAAATCCCATATGTCGATATACTAGCCATAAATTTCAAAATTCAGATTTTAAGTGAAAGTGTCTTTTCATCGATTTTCTTCGCGAATGGACATGACCATTGTTTTCCTGTATATACCAGACTTCCAAACAAATATTTTTTAACTGCTTTCTTATTTTTCTCTCCTCTTTTCATTCTCGAATTCTAAAATAATTTCTATCGAAACTATGCCAAAATTCAACCAAAATCAAATTCATTCATTACTAGTTTGATTCTCCTTCATATACTCTCTGATTTCTATGGTCTCTCTCAAGATCAAGTCCTATTCAAGAGCTATAAGGTAAATTGTAATCAAGATCGAAGATCTAAGTTTATAAACTTGACCAAATCATACTCTTATACTCTGTGGTGTGCTTGGAATCCCTAAAATCCAAGTAGGTATGATTGTAGCCTGGTTAAATCAATTGGGTATGCTTAGTAGCCTGTAAATCTAGTAGGTGTGCATGTGGCTAAGAAATCAAGTGGCTCTACCCAGAGGCCGAATTCTGGAGGGTGTAGCCTTGAAATCGAGATTGTATTTACATTTACTAGTTGAAAAGAAATCCATACAGGGAATTGTGTGGGACTGGATGTAGAGTAACTCCGAACCAGTACAAAATCCTGGTGTGTTCTTTCATTTTTGCTTTTATTGCGTTTACTTTTATCCGTAATTTGATTCTGTGATTGTTTCTATGATTATTAGTTCACCATTCCAAGTAAAATCTTAAAGAATTTGAATAATATTCATATAATCCATTAAACACTATTCACCCCTTCCCTCTAGTGTTGATTTTGCCTTAAGATCCCTATTCCGCTGATTCACATTTGATATCAGAGCATTGGTTTTTGAAGTATTCATCATCTGATTTTTGAAAAAGTTTAAATGTTTATCAACACTTGTAATAGTACACTTAGTAACACGGTTAATACACTTGTTAGTAACTCATTTGTCGGAGGACAATCTACTACTAGACATCCAATTTTTATTGGTAGTAATTAGACATATTAGTCATGTAGAATGCAAATTTATTTATAGTCCATTGGTTTAGACACTTGGAATATCACATAAACTGAGTATACTGAACCCGAGACTAATTTTGCATAGTGGACTGCTGACCAAAAAGCAATTGCACAAAGTAACTCTAAGGCTATGAATTTATTAATTTGTTCATTAGATAGAGATGAATTTAATAGAGTATCTAAATGTAAGTTTGCATTTGAAATTTGGAGCACTTTGCAAGCTACACATGAAGGCACAAGTAAGGTTAAACAGACCTAAATTTCCATGTTGACAAACCAATTTCAATTATTCAAAATGATTCCAAATGAGTTGATATCTGATACGTACATTAGATTCCAAGATATAGTACACTTACTTATTGCACTGGGTAAAAGTTTTTCTTAAGAGGATCAAGTTAGAAAAATCCCCAATTTACTTACTCCTGAATCGGATCAAAAGACTTTTGCAATCGAAGAGGCTAATGACATTAGCACTCTAAAAATTGAAGAGTCAGCTGCAATTTAATGTCTTTTGAAGCATAAATGCAGGGCAGAAGAGAAAGCAAAGCAATAGAGAAGAAACCTATAGCTTTTAATGCAATGACGGATAATCTGGATTCAGACAGCGATGAAGATGAAGAAATTGCTTTCGTGACAAGGAGTTTTAGAAAATTTCTAAAATATAGGAAGATGAACAATTTTAAAAGAAATGACAACAAAAATCCAGGAAGCAGAAGTGAAAACGGAAATAGCATTAGATGTTATAAATACGATGACTGATCATTTAAAACGAGACTGTACACATCCCAATAAACTGAAAACTACATCAAACACTGATTCATCTAAAAAACGGAGAAGAGCCTATACTACAATATTAGAGGATTCAGATACATCCCAAAGTCATAATGAATCAAATACAGAAATTGCTAACATGTGCTTCACAACAATACATAATTCAGAACAAAATGGTGAAATGGATTAAAAAAGGCATGCATTTAATATATCAATTTTTTTTAATTTTGTGAATGATTTTTTTTTCTTTTGATTACTTTATTGGTTGTTAGGAATATCCTATATATTAATAATAATATTGGTTGAATATTGTGTGACTGTATCTTAAATGTAAATATTTTATATATTTTAAACAATAAAATTATAATATAAAATATATTTAAAATTATTTTTTCTGAAAATAGAATAACTATAAATAGATCTATACAATAAAATAGGATATAGTTAAACAAAAATCATTTTTGAAAATTTCGACCTACATGTCGACATACCCCACAAGCATATGCCGGGATATGTAGACAGAATTTCAAATTCAATTTTGAATTTCACTCCATCTTTTCACCAACTTCTATATTTTGAAAAGTTGCCTTTTGACCATAGAATATGTCCTTTGATTCTCTATTTACTTATTCTATCTTCATCCATTCTTTTTCAAATTCAAAAATCATAAACTCTCTTATCTCTTCAAACTATTCTTCAATGGCATCCCCAAGCATACAAAGGCAACCACGAGGCTTTCTAAGAAAATAAAAGAATATATTTTCAATGATCAAGAAGCCATTAAAGCCTATAAAGAGTATTTATCTTTTGGAGAAGTCTTTCCTAGAAGATTTGTTATTTTTGAAGATTTTCCTACTTATGATCTTTTCAATCATTCTTTGCAAAATGAAATTCTTGGTTTAATTGATACTTCTCAAAATGATTTTATTTGTTATCCAAAGTTAGTAAAGATGTTTTATGTAAATTTAAAAGGAAAGTTTTATGTTGGTAGAGAAGGAGAAGTATGGAATTATGTTAAAGAGACACAAATTGTTTTAAATTGGGAACTTTTTGGTCACATTCTTTGATGCAAATCTAGTGGAATGGAGATTTTCATATTTTCAAATTGATTTTCAAAATCATAAAGTAATTCATGATATTTTCGAAAGTGATGATGATTTTGAATTCAAAAATAAAATCTTGCGTCCAAAAGCAAGAATTTTAAGCCTTCTTTTGCAACAAAGTATCACTACCAGAACGGGTAATTATAATAACCCAATTCAAAAGGTTTTCAAAGCTCTTTTCATAATTTATGGTCGATAGTACATAAATTGTCTCTAGTCATTTTGGATGAACTTTTCCTAAGAATCTTTTTAAACATGAAAACACATTATTTCATGGTGTGTATCTTACTCGTGTTTTCAATTATTCTGGTGTTGACCATAAAGGAAAGAAAAAAATTCCTCAAAAAATATTTGACAAGGCCAACATTTCACTTATGTATATTTCACCCTTTTTTGAGCCTTATGAAACGCTTGTAGAAAAGGAACAAAGGTTGGTTTGGGAAGAAGAGCATGAAATAAGAGAAGAGGAGGAAGAGGAAGAGGAAAAGGAAGGAGATGAAATGGAAGTTGAGGAGGAAGAACAAGAAGAGGAAGAGGATACTTATTTGGAAAGTATCAATATGGCACCAAATCCATCTAACACAAATCTTCTCAAAAATCAAGAAAAGATCGTCCATAACCAAAGGAAGCTTAAGAAATCATTTTCAAAGAAATTTACTTCAATTCCCAACAAAATGGATAAATTCTTTGAAAAGATCATCTGTAAGATTGGTGGTTCTTCGTCATCTTCATCCATATTTTTCTAGTCTTTAAATATCTTGTATTTGGATTTTCTAGTTATAGTTTACGTTGAATCTTATGAATCTTTTTATTTCTTTATGTTCTATGTAATCTCTATCTAAGCATTAATGAAAATTTGTTTTCTTGCTGTTATACATTGTTTATCATCTCTGAAAACCATAGAAGTCGAATAGTATAAGCTAAATACATTAGAATATCAAAACAAAGTTCTTTTGAAAATATCTGCATATATGTTGACATACCCTAGGTATGTATGTCGACATACAACGGTAACTTTTCAAAAAAAATTGAAATTGAATAGACAGCAAATGGCTATTCATTTTCAATGAATTTCCACTCCTTTAAATATTTGTTAAGACCAAAGAATCATTATTATCTACTCTCTTTCTTCTTACCTTGCATTCCTAAACTCTAAAACCAAAATAATGGCTTCTCATATCCAAAAACTAATCGAAAACCTCGAACAAACTCTTGAATCATTCAAGAACATTCTTTCATTCATCCTAAGAAACCAGAGGCACTTAGAATTGAGTCAAATGCAGATGATCAAGGAGCAAGAAAGGCATTTTGACGCGATTCGATGGATGACTTCTGCCTTGAACGAAGAAAACCAACCACCGATCCAGAGTGTATCATCAAAAAAGTTGATGAAGGTTGGGATGCTATCAAAGCAGATCCAATCTTTGGCGTTGGTGGATGGGTTGAAATTTCTCAAAATGTCTAGTTTAAATAGGTTTGATTGTATATAAATAATAATACTTGGTTTGGTTTGGATTTGATTTGTGCGGGTTAGTTTGAATGTTGTGTGACATAAACTTTGTTTGATTGGATGAACATTTGGATTGATTATTTCAGTAATACTTGGTTTGGATTTGATTTGAGCAGGTTAGTTTGAATGTTGTGTGACATAAACTTTGTGCGGGTTAGATTGATTAGTACTTTATTTAGGAAAGTTGGAGTTTGGATTACAGTAAGAGTTAGTGTTAGAGTTATAATTTTAGTTAGTTATTTTTTATTGATGACAAAGGGAAGAAATATATAAAATCTAGGTGTAGATTAAAAAGGAGTTTTGTAACTCAAGGGGGAGTTATAATATATTTTATATACAGAGTTGTCATCATCAAAAAGGGGAGATTGTTAGTACCATAGATATTGGTTTTGATGATAACAATTATAGGACATTATAAAATATAGATACTAATGTTTTATCAAGATATATATAGTATATAGTGGAGGATATTAGATAGGTATTGATTAAGAAGACCGTACAATATCAAGGTGTTGATATCAAGAGTAGACTCAAGATGCTGATATAAAGTTTCAAGAGTTCAAAAATGAAGACTCATGAGTATTGAAGAGTTCAAGATTTCAAGATATTCTAGATAAGTTATAAAGTCATAGAATTTGTGTTAAAACCTTGATAGCATTTTTATAATATTTCTTGTCTTCTCTAATTTTGTTTTATAATTGTTTTTCAAATATTCTATTTTAAGAATAGTCTCTTCAAAATATTTCCCAAAAATGATTTTCAAATCTCTTATACTTATTAAGATACTATTTTAGTGTTTTTAAGTTTATATATATTCAATTTTTTTTGTACTTTAATAATTTTAAACTATATTGATTATATATATTTCTTATTGACAATATATTGAATACTCTTATTAAAATCTTAAAAAATTATTTTATAAAGTTTTATTAAGTTATATTTTGATTAAAATTTGTATAAACTATATTTAAATGATTCTACAAAGTATTAAATTATTTTACAAAGCAACGGATTTTCAAAATAATTTTTATAAAGTATTTTTCAATTTTGTGAAGGATGTGTCGACAAATCCAAATCCCATATGTTGACATACTAGTCATAAATTTAAAAATTCAAATTTTGAATGGAAGTGTCTTTTCATCGTTTATCTTCACGAATGGACTTGATGTTGTTTTTCTATATCTACTAGACTTCCAAACTAATTTTTATTAACTACTTTCTTATTTTTCTCTCCTCTTTTCATTCTCTTGAATTATAAAACAATTACCGTCGAAATTCTGTCGAAATCAACCAGAATCAAATTCATTCATTACTAGTTTGATTCTCCTTCACATACTCTCTAATTTCTCTCATTTCTCTCAAGATCAAGTGTTATTCAAGAGTTATAGGATCGACTGTGATCAAGATCGAAGACCTGAGTCTGTAAACTCTATCAAATCATACTCTTATACTCTGTGGTGTGCGTGGTATACCTGAAATCCAAGTAGGTAAGATTGTAGCTTGGTTAAATCAATTGGGTGTGCTTAGTAGCATGTGAATCTAGTGGGTATGATTATGGCTTAGAAATCAAATGGCTCTACCCAAAGGCCAGGATTCTGGAGGGTGTGTCTCATAGCCTTGACATCAAGATTGTATTTGCATTTACTAGTTGAAAAGAAATCCATACAAGGAATTATGGGGAATCCGAATGTTGAGTAACTCCGAACCAGTATAAAATCCTGATGTGTTCTTTCCAGTTTACTTTTATAGCATTTACTTTTATCTATACTTTGATCCGGTGATTATTAATTCCATCATTCCAAGAAAAATCTTAAAAAATTTGAATAATATTCATATAATTCATTAAACACTATTCACCGCCCTCCCCTCTTTTGTTAATTTAGCCTTAAGATCCATATTTCACTGATTCATAGCCTTCATTATTCCATGGGCTAGAACACATAAGAGCACCTAACTCTGATCTTATCACATGTTATAAAACTCCATTGCTCTTAGGAACTTTTTCAAACACCTCAATGATGCCATCCAATGTGCCAAATTTCCCTTAAAAAATTCTCACAAACACAAGCATCACATCCAAACAACAAGCATACAGTACATGCAACAATACATACATTTCAAGCATCCATATCCTATCTACCATTCAAGTTGGCTTAGGTGTTCATACATATACTCCATAAGCTGTAACATGTCGGTTGCACTATACTACACATTTATCGAATCTAAATACATATTTGGGGTCTTTATATGATCTCTAATCATGATCTAACCGTATAATTAGTGTATAATTTGTTAACCCATCAAAATTCAACAAGAAATAAACATTCAGACCATTCCAGAATAACTCAAGAATCAACCAAAAGGACCATAAAAAGATGAAGAGAAAGACCCAAGAAAAATGATGCCAAAATAAGCTAAGGTAATGGATCGCTAGCGATCCATCACTTATGGATCGCTAGCGATCTATAAGGCTTGCTTGTGGACCCTCCAAACCTCTTACATCATGGTTCATTACCATTTTTAAGTACGCTTGCCAAGTTTCATAGCATGCCAAAAAATTTAGCTCGAGAAGTGAAGTCTCATCTGATTCAAGTTGTTTGGTCAATATTAGCTAACTTAAAATGGACCTACAGAACTCATACGAAGTCGGATTAACTTGAAATATTAAGAAAACATTTAGAAAACATAGGAGAAGGCTCACAAAAAATGAAGCCATTTAGAGTTGATTTGATGGATTGCTAGCGACCCATCTAGAGTGGGTCCCACTACCTCAAATTTTATGGTGGGTCCCTAACACCCTCTGGAGTGTTCATGTAAAGTTTTGTTTGATTTCATTAAGATTTGAGCGAGTTATGGATGATTATCTGGACCAAATGACCCATGAAGATGGAAGATCAAACTAACTCCAAATGACTTGATATTTGGACAAGGAACTTATAGAAGATAGGAAGACAACCAAATGAAGATCACTCAAAAATATGCTAAGTGGATGGATGGCTAGCGATCCATCCCTTATGGATAGTTAGCGATCCATCAAGATAGGTCAGATAGCCCTCAAACTTTCCGAGCTCCTTCGTAGAACTAAGTAAAGGCTTCTGGTGGAAAAATATGCTAAGTTGATGGATAGCTAGCGATCCATCCCCTATGGATATCTAGCGATCCATCCCCTATAGATAGCTAGTGATCCATAGAAATGACTCGGATTGATTTGATATTTTCGATGATGACTTGGCATAACAACTGGACTCTTCTGCACTTAGACTTCTGGCCCAACACTCATTGAATTCCCCGATAAATACTCACTGGCCTGCAACTAGAGATGGATCTTTTCTAGGGAGATAGCTGCCATTACTCTACTTGAATTTCTTTACTTCCTCAACTTTCTTCTCCCTCACAACCTTCATCGGGGGGGTTACTGTGATTCTCCAGTCAACTCTTGAGCTTGTGACTTGTTCTAACTCATTGTAACTTAGATCTAAGGAATAACTAGTTGATATCTAGAGAGTTTCAACTTGTATAATCATAATAAAGATTGGTTAAAGTGGACGTAGGCCAGAGACGACCGAACTACTATAAAAATCATGTGTCTCTATTCTTACTTCTGCTGTTTATTTGTTGTTTATCTGAGATATGTGCTGCTGATTATCTGCACCGGTGCTTTCACACTTAATCCAGGGTGTTGATCCAATTTTTAGGTTAACATTTTGGTGTTTTCACTAAGAAACTTGAACGAGATCTGAAGAATTGAAGTTTGGATCTAAGATTTAGAGAAGATGAGTAGGCCTAATACTAGATCTAGAGCTATAGCAAGTCAACAGGAGCTTGGGGGCAGCTAGTAGGTGTCCACAATTTCTCATCAACCCATCTATGTGATTAGAGAAGAAGTGGAAAGGATGATGAAAGAGATGCAAGCTGGGATATTGTCTAGGAAACAAGAGATAATGGATAGCTTCTTTCAGAGGATGGAGCAGCAAGGAATGGTTAGATCAACACGGAATATGAATCGAGCTCCAGGGAACAACGCAAGAGCTGTTGGAGCTATATTGGAACTGGTTGGAATACTGCCTCCATATCTAAAACAACCGATACTTCGGGGCAACGTTGGAATCAACAATAGAACCCAATGCAGGTGCATCTGGAGTTAGAGCAAAACAAGATGAAACAATGTCCACACGACTTGGGGGCACGATAAATTTGGATCTAGGATGAGCTTAATGCACAAACCGGGTGATGTTGGAGCTAGAGGTGCAAATCAGAGTACGAATACATGACCACATGTGCCTAAAACAGAAGCCCATAGATGGAACAGGGGGCCGGTTCGTCCCTTACTCTCTTCCTTCTACTTTTTCTGCCTTCAATAACCTCGGACCACTTACACGTGTACGAAATCTAGATCGATCTCTAGGCACGGTCTAAGTTGGATGTTTGGAATGAACATTAAACTGATCGCCATAGAGTCCTAACTGGAGAGACGGGACTGAAGTGCAAATTGCAAGTCCCATTGCCAGAGAATGAGTGGATAGACTTGTATGATATCGAATGCCATAGAGTCCCAACCGGAGAGACGGGACCAGAGTGCAAGAAGTAAGTCCCCTCACCGGAGAGTGAGCGGATGTGCTTACTTAATCCCCCTTAATTTAATAAGCAAATGATCTGGAGAGATCATCCCCCTTAACTTAACAAACAAACGATCCGGAGAGATCTTCCCCTTAACTCAAAATGTTAAACGATCCGGAGAGATCGCACATTAAACTAAACATTAAATGACCCAGTGAGATCACACATTAAACTAAACATTAAACGATCCGGAGAGATTATGCATTAAACTTAAACGATCAGAAGAGATTGAGGCTTAAAATAGATTTGATTTAATAAATGGATTTGAATGTCTTATAAATAGAATAAAATGGATAAATCCTGGATGAACATAAGATGATTTTGATATATGATGTGACATAACGTGATATTGATATATAGTGTGATATGATGTGATGTGATTTTGATATATGATATGACAACTCTAAATGAGAAGCAAAATGATAGATGTAAATCCCGAATGAACATGGAAAACTTAGAGATATGTGATGTAAATGGAGATATGTGATGTAATTGGAAATATGCGATGTAATTGGAAGCATGTGATTTAATTAGAGATATGTGATGTAATAACTCCGAATGAAATCAGAATGATAGTGATGTATAGATTACACTTGGGTAGAATCTAGAGTCTTCGGATGTAACTGGTTTGGAATGACCTGTGATTAGCAAGAGAATCCAAAGGAACTGGACGATACACTAAGGCTAAAGTAGCTAAAAAGCTCAATTATCGAAGACCGAAGACAGGAACTTATTCTTAAACAAAGCACACCTTTTCATTCAAAAGGCGTACATTGGGAGGCAAGTGTTAACTGGGTTTTTAACCCATCAAAATTCAATAAGAATTAGAACATTCAGATTACGCCAGAATAAATCAAGAATCAACCAAAAGGACTAGAAAAGGAAGAAGAGAAAGACCCAAGAAGAAAGATGTCAAAATAAGCTAAGGTGATGGATCGCTAGCGATCCAAAAGGCTTGCTCGTGCACCCTTCAAACCTCTTGCATCATGATTCATTACCATTTCTAAGCACGCTTGCCAAGTTTCATAGCATGCCAAATAATCTAGCCCGAGTAGTGAAGACTCATATGATTCAAGTTATTTGGCCAAAATTAACTAACTTAAAATGGACCTACAGAACTCATATGAAGTCGGATTGACTTGAAATTTTGAGAGAATATTTAGAACACACAAGAGAAGGCTCATAAAGAAATGAAGTCATTTAGAGTTGATTTGATGGATCGTTAGCAGCTGATTTAGAGTGGGCCCCACCACCTTAAATTTTTATGGTGGGTCCCTAACACCCTCTAGAGTATTCCTGTAAAGTTTCGTTCGATTTCATTAAGAATTTTGTGAGTTATGGATTATTCTTCTAGACCAGATGACCCATGAAGACGGATGATCAAACTAACTCCAAATGACTTGATATTTTGACAAAGCACTTAAATAGAAGACATAAAGACAACCAAACAAAGACCACTCAAAAATATGCTAAGTGGATGGATAGCTAGTGATCCATCCCCTATGGATAACTATCGATCCATCCCCTATGGATAGCTAGCGATCAATCAAGATAGGTCGGATCACCCTCAAATTTTCCGAGCTCCTTCGTAGCACTAAGTAAAGGCTTCTGGTGGAAAAATATGCTAAGTTGATAGATAACTAGCGATCCGTCCTCTATAGATAGCCAGTGACCCTTGGGAATGACTCGGATTGATTTGAAATTTTCGGTGATAACTTGGCATAACAACTGGACTCTTCTGCACTTGGACTTCTGGCCCAACACTCACTAAATTCCCTAATAAATACTCAGCTGCCTACAACTAGAGATGGATGTTTTCCAGGGAGAGAGCTGCTAATGTGCACGTAAATGTGCATATATTTACATCCATATTTTATCTATTTTTATTTAAATAAATGTCATATTTGGGCATTTTAACATGTTTAAAACCAAAATTCAATTATTTTTAAATCATCATATATTCATCTTTATTCAGGGGAAAAATGATCATTTTTGTGCATGTGCCAATTTGAGAATTTTTACTTGGAAATATTTTATGATTTTTATAGGAAATTTTGATGCATATGAAAGAGGGTTTCATGAAGATATATGCATGCACAAGGGAATACAAAGGAATGAAGAGGAAATAACTCAAGCTCATGATCATGGAGGACCCCACCCACTTACCTAAATCTACAATTAGAAGCTAAATGACACCTAAGTGGAGGTTAAAGCTTCATGCACTTTTAATGATGGATGAATTAGTGGCTAATGGTTACTTGGTGGCTACACTTCCTAAAGGGCATTTTGGGAAGCACCCTAAAAATTGAATTAAGGTTTTATGCATGTATAAATAGCCCTCTTATGTACATGTAAATATCTTCTACTCTTTGAAATTAGTTAGGAAATTAAAATGCAAGTTGTAAGCTCTATGTTTCATGAAATAAAAATGACTTCCTAGCCTCTTTCTCTTCTCTTTTCTACTTTTTTTTATTTACTTTATGTTGATGTTTATTTCTATGCTTTCTCTTATTTCATGTTTATAGCTTAGATTTACATTCATGCAAGTAGTGTAGCTTTAATTTTTAAGAAAATAGTTAGTAGCTAATCTCTTTTTCTTTCTTTGCTTAGTTTCATTTCTTTGCTTTTTAAATGTTGAAATTTACAAGTGTTGATTTGATAACACAAATGAGTAGCTAAACCCCTTCAATTTAGGGGTGATGAAGCTCTCTAACTTTATGTAATTTCAACATTTCTATTGTTTATGATCTCTTGTATTTGTGCTTCATGAGAGTGATTATGATGTAAGTTTATACAAGTAGGTTTGATAGCTTATGTTGCTTTTGTAAATGAGCTATTCTTATTCAACATAAACACAATTTACATCATCATTTGCTAATTAATTTTTGATTTTGAAATAAAAGTAAAAAAACTTTGATGATCTCTATTACTAATTGCAATAGTAAATAGATCATACTTAAAATAGCTTTTCGTTGGCTTCATTTTCATGAGAATTTATAAGTGGTTTATTTGTTGTATTATAATTTGATGGTTTAAGTTATGTTAATTAATAACATAAATAAACCGTACTTATGATAAATGCAACAAATATTTCACTTTATATAAAAACTAGAGATCATAAATTATTTGTTTGTTGGTTTACAAAAATATGAGAGTGGATTTGCCTCTAAACTGTTCTCTAATCTCATAGTTTTTAATCTCAATTTAAATCTAGTTTTAGCTTCATTTTGCTTGTAGTTAACACCCTCCTCTCCATTTGGTATAATTTGATTGAATTGATTTTCAAAATCTAACAATCCCCTGCGGATCGACCCGTACTCGCCACATACTACGATAGTATGCCATGCGCTTGCGGTATAAATTTAGTTCAAAATTTATCGGCGATTTTCTAAACCGATAGAAAATTTGTCGTTAAACAAGTTTTTGGCGCCGTTGCCAGGGATTTGCTTTGATTTTAATTTTCTATTCTTCGAATTATTTTTGTTTGATTTTTGTGTGTTTTATTTGTGTGTTGTTTGCATTTAAAAAAAAACTTTAGCACAGTTAGCACTTTGCATTTGTGTGTAGTCGTTTTGGTGGTTCACTGGTTTCAAGTTGTTTTCTGTTTTCATTTGTTTTGTGCATTGATTCATCATTTCAGTTTGCATTACTTCACTGTTTCATTTGAGAAAAAAAATTAAACATTGCATTCCATACAAACTGGTTGTTACATTTTCATTTACAATTTTGTGTTCCCATTTCACATCTTTGCTTTCATTTAAAAAAACATATCTTTTTTTTGTTACAATCTACATACTTCACCTCTGAAACCCTGCTTGCCACTCAACTTCAATCAACCTCATCCACGACTAGCCCTTGTTTCATTACTGATACAACAGTGCACCACTGTTTGCTCATTACCACTGTATGCAATAACATTGTAACTATTTGTCCATCACAACTATCTACAACTCCATCAAACTCATCACTGACTTCTACTTCACTGCAGCCACAACAGCAATACCAAACAACTTCCATCATTACTGCCTATCTCCAGCAAGCATCACACTCCAACAACAACAAAAAAGAAAAAAAAAGAAAAAAAACCGCATACAAGCCCACTTCTTCCATTATCACATCCTCATCACTTCTGCTGCCATTACCATGCATCACTACTATACAAATAACCACTACATTTCACCCTTTACATCACATCTTCTCAAAACTGCTACTTGCCAGCACTTCCACCATCTACCATACTTCCTCTACCAACATTACATCATCACACAACTCACAAACCATTTCTTTACATTGCTGCTTCACCATTTACATTCATCTCCCTTCTGCCTCACTTCTTACATACAACTTACTTGCCATACCATACTACAATTAAACTATAACATCTACCGACCGTGACTTCCTCATCCCTTTCTTTCACCTCACTACAACTTCTAGCACCATCATCACTGCCTTATACAAGCTTCAGACCCCAGCCACAACTCCATATGCACACTGCCACAATTTTCTGCCATCTACATCATAAATCACACAAACCACTTCCAATACAACTGCAAACTCTGACATCAGCAAAAAATGCCACATCCACTTACCCTGATCACCAGAAAACCACTCCACCTCTCTACTTGTAAACTTATGTTCCTCAACTCATTACAGCCTTTACATACTCATTGCTTGTAAACTTCTCTGACCATCAGGCTACCGCACTTCATCTCCATACCACCAGACGTGCACAGCCTCACTTCCTTACCACCCTACTGCCTTAGCTCCATCACATACATAACCACAAACCTATTGCCGCCTTCGCACAACCAAGTCTGCATCTACTCCAGTAAGTCAAATCACCGCAACCCCTCTTCAACACCGCCGCCTCACCTCAAACTCACGAACCATGATTTCACCCACTCCCTCCAAGTCGAACAACCCAATCACCGAAATCCCACTACGAGCCAACCACCTCCGCCACTACAAATTCCACGAACTCAACTTCCTCGAATTCACAATTCTTCAATTCGAGCAACTCCGCCATTGACCCTGAACTACTGATCGCCATTGAAGCCGAGACCTTGACTTCAAACCGGCAATCGCGATAATTCGTAAATTTGATTGAGGAATTTGGTTGCAAATTTTCGGTTGATTCATGAATTTGATTTGGAGTTTGTGCTGTAAAATTGAGGAACGTGATTTCTTTGTTTTAGCAGGACGGAGCCTTATACGTGGGCTTGTGAAAGTTTTGTTTTATTTTTTTAATTGTTAAACTCTCTTCTATTTTAATTTGTTTAACTCATAATCTAAAAAAAGAATCCTTTTTCTTTCATTCGTCTTTGCTATAGTTCAATCTTATTTTTTTTTAAACATAGAAAAAAAGAAGTTATTTTGGTTTCATTTGTTTTATTTCTAAAAAAATCTTTGTTTAGGGTTTTTGTTTAAAAAAAACTTGTGTATATATGTATATATTTTCAGGTTGTAGAAGCAGTAAATAAAAAGAAGAACATCTGCCAAAAAAAATTTGCTTGCTTGCTTATAAAAAAGTCGCCGCTAAAAAAATAAATTGCTAATAATCTGCACGCTCTGGTATCGTGTTTTCATCTCTAGTTCAATTTGATTTGCATTGTTGGTTTCTTGCATTTGCATTTATATATATATATATATATATATAATTTCAAAATCTAAAAACAAAAACAAACTTCATTTTAGTTGCATTGTAAATTCATGTTTAATTTCTGTTTTGCATTCATCTCATCTTGTTTTATTTTCTAAGGGCAATACCCCAATTCACATAAGGTGAGGTATCTCATCACCCTTCCCTTAGCCCACAAATCACATTTCATCGTAGAATGTGACTAATAATAAAGGTTAGACATTCGACTTAAGGGTGTCGCGAGCTCATCTAGGGCTTGATTGTATCTTCACAATTGTTTTCTTTGAACAATTTTATTTCTTGATGTCTAGGCTACGGCAGAGTAGTAACTATTCATAAATATTACGGTGATTCGTAAATATTATAGTGGTTGTTTCTCTGAAGGTAGTTAAACCTTCGGCTGCATTGCTACGGTGATTCGTGGTGCACCGATAACCCCTGCCCGTTACCTGGTTGAGAAATATTTTTGCTGGTTTAAGACAAAGTGTGATTATACAATTTTGGGTTAGGAGCTACTAAGGATAGAAAATCGTAATTAAGTCCTTTGCATTCATTTAGTTGCAATAGTTCATGCATATTTAAAAAAATCCATAAATCCAAAATCCAAAAAAAATTTGTAAATTTTACTTAACTTAGTTTTTAATCCAAAAAAAAATCCTTTTTACTTTCCTTTGAAAATTTTCAATCAAAAAAAATTATATATATATATATATAATCTTTTGAAAAAGAGAAAAAAAATTAATTTCAAAAACAAGAAAAAAAAATCAAATTTCCCACTTTCTTAAAACAAAAAAATTCTTTTGGTAAATATTTGAAAATTCAAAAGCAAAAAAAATTACAAAAACATATAAACATTTGAAAAAAAAAAAATCAAACTTCTCTTTTGAAAATAAATTTCACTTGGTAAATATTTTTCTTCCTCTAAAAAAAAGAAAACAAAAACAATTTTTCACTTCATTTTCCAAACTCGATTCTAACTTCCTTCTCTTCTCGAATTTCACTTATGCATGAGTACTTGGACTCGTGACACAACAACAAATCGTTGGACTCGCGACTCAACAACTAATCGTTTAACTCGAACAGACGATCCTCCCGAAATGGCGAACGAGAACGCCCCTCGAACTCTTATGGATAGAATCTTTCCCGATAGAGTTTCTATTCCATCTTGCATCATGTTACCCGCCCCTACGCGTAACCATTTTGAAATTCACTTGAACCATATTGCCACGCTTCCAAAATTTGGCAATTTTGAACATGATGACCCATACATTTTCTTGACTAAATTCGAACAAGTTTGCGCAACCATTAAACTCCAACAACTTTCCGATGACGGAATCAAACTTCGATTAATCCCATTCTCTCTTACGGATTATGCTGAAAAATGGTTGTACAGCTTACCATCGAACTCGATTAAAACTTGGGAAGAATTCGTAAAAGCTTTCTTAAAAAGATTCTACGCCTTGGAAAAAACGAGTAGAATCCGAAACGAAATTGTAAATTTTCATCAATTCAAGGGAGAACCATTCGGAAAATAATTTGAAAGATTCAAAGAGCTGTTGATAAAATGTCCACACCATAACTTTAAAAAATGGATGATTTTCCAAATCTTATACGATGGACTCGAAAACAGCTCACGAATCATGCTCGGATCAATGTGCCAAGGCAACTTTCTTGTCCAACATCATGACGATGCTTGGAAATTTCTTGAAAACCTCGCTGAAAAGTCATCCCAATGGGAACGTTAAAACGAAAAATCAATTTACTCACGATCGAGCGCACACTCGATAGGATCTTCTTTTGCTTTAGAAGCTAAGATCGACGTAATGATTAAAAATTTTGATAATGTTTTCTCATCGAATCAAATGAATCAAGCTTCCCAACCAATGTGTTATAAATGCAACGATCCTAATCATATAGCCGATCAGTGCCCTAATTTTGTCGAACAAATCAATGCTTTTAATAAAGCCAAAAATGACATATTTTCTCCAACGTACAATCCTGGTTGGAGAAATCATCCAAATTTATCCTAGAACCAAAACAATCCCAACACGAATACGGTTCGTCCCAATTTTCAAGCATTCCCGAATAATGCTTCGAATCCTCCCTTTCAGCTCAACAATTTTCAACCAAACTTTGTGGGTTCGTCTCATAATCAACCGCAACAATCAAATTTTCAACCAAATTTTGCTCATCCTCCCCAAGACGATAAATGTTTAAGTTCACTTGAGAAAACTCTTGAAACGTTGGCTAAAGCAACTACTCAAAGTCTTCAATCAAACAGCAATTTGCAAAATTTATTGACCTCATATATGCAAAACACAAACTAATCGATTGCAAAACTTGAAATGCAAATGAGTCAATTAGCCACGTCTGTAAGTGAACGCGAACGCGAACGAGGAACATTCCCAAGCCAACCCCTTCCAAATCCCAGAAATAAAAACGCAAATTCAAATCTAGCCCATGTTGTTCAAGATAGCAACGTCACCCAATTGAATGCTATCACAACTTTACGTTCCGGTAAACAAATCGATAATCAAGTCGTTAACCCAAACGATTTACTGGAAACCTCTCTCGATGCTTCAAACGAATCGGAACAGAACGTGGAGCCAAACATTGAATTGAATGCCAATCAAAATTCTTCTTCTACTTGAGTAGACCCGCCTACCGAGTATCGTGTTCCATTTCCACATCGTCTTCGACCAAAGAAACACTCAGACCAAACGGAAAAGATGTTGGAAATTTTTAAACAAGTCAAAGTTAACATTCCGCTTCTTGACATCATTTAGCAAGTCCCAACATACGCGAAATTTCTCAGGACTTGTGTACCCAAAAGCGACACACTCAAGTGCCCAAAAAAAGTCTTCTTAACCGCCAGTTTGAGTGAAGTCTTGTCCCAATCCATGCCTGTCAAATACAAAGATCCTGGCTGCCCTACGATTTCGTGTACAATTGGAGACAAGACGATTAACAAATGTTTGATAGACTTAGGCGCGAGTGTCAATTTGGTTCCATACTCCATGTACGAACAACTAGGCTTAGATGAGCTCAAACCCACAAAAGTCATGCTTCAATTTGCCGACCGCTCCATTAAGAAGCCCATGGGAGAAATCGAGGATGTGCTCATTCGAGTAGGGCAATTCATATTCGCCGTTGATTTTATCATTCTCGAAACACAACCCGTGACAAATCCCGCGAGTCAAATTCCATTGATTTTAGGCTGACCATTCTTAGCCACCTCAAATGCCTTAATCAATTGTCGTAACTGTTCGATGAAAATCTCTTTTGGAAACATGACTTTGGATCTCAACATTTTCAATCTTGAAAGCCAATCAAATGAACCTCGCGACCAAACATTGGAAGTTAGTGCCATTCACGAAAATTTTGAAAACGAGACACTTGACCATAACGACGAACGCGAAGATGAATACGAAAAATTGTTTCACGAAATCCCCAACGAGATTGAATATACTCTTCCCTTTGAATCGCTTCAAGTTGAGTTCGAATCTCAACCCAATTCTTTGATCGAGCAACTCCCTAAGTTGGACCTCAAACCACTTCCCGATCACCTTAAGTATGCATACTTAGCTAAAAATGAAACTTATCTTGTCATAATTTCTAACGATCTTTCTCTTGACCAAGAAGCTTCTCTTCTCTCTATTCTTTCGAAAAACAAGGAAGCGATTGGATAGTCGATTATCGATATTAAGGGGATTAGTCCCGCTCTTGTTAAACATCGCATCCATTTAATCGACGATGCCAAGCCTGTTCGTGATGCGCAACGAAGGCTTAATCCAAAAATGAAAGATGCGGTGCATGATGAAATTCTTAAACTTCTCGACAACGGAATCATTTACCCGATCTCTAATAGTTCATGGGTTAGCCCAATTCACGTTCTACCGAAAAAGTCTGGGATAACCGTTGTCAAGAACGATTCAAATGAACTTATTCCAACTCGTACTCGAACGGGTTGGCATGTTTGCATTGACTATCGAAAATTAAATGCTGCAACACGAAAAGATCACTTCCCTCTTCCTTTCATTGACCAAATGCTCGAATGTTTAGCCGGCCACGAATTCTACTGATTTCTTGATGGTTATTTCGGCTATAAACAAATTCTAATCGCTCCCGAAGATCAAGAGAAAACAACTTTCACGTGTCCATTTGGTACCTTTGCTTGTCGACGTATGCCATTCAGACTTTGTAATGCTCCTGCTACTTTCCAATGATGCATGGTTGGCATTTTCTCCGACATGATTGAACGCTTTCTAGAAGTTTTTATGGACGATTTCTCTATCTTTGGCGATTCTTTTTCCCAATGTTTACATCATCTCGAGTTGGTTCTAAATCGATGTAAAGAAAAATATTTGACTTTGAATTGGGAAAAATGTCACTTTATGGTCAAACAAGGCATAATCCTTGGACATATAATCTCAAATAAAGGCATTGAGGTCGATAAAGCAAAAGTTGACGTAATTGCAAACCTACCCATTCCCAAATCTGTTAAGGACATTCGATCATTTCTAGGACACTCTGGCTTTTACCGACGCTTTGTGAAAGACTTTAGCAAAATCGCTCGTCCTTTGACGAGTCTCCTCGGAAAAGATGTTCCATTCGATTTCAACTTTGAGTGTATCTCTTCTTTTGAACGTCTTAAGAACGAACTCATTTCTGCTCCAATCATTTGCGCACCCAATTGGGATCTTCCATTTGAAGTAATGTGTGACGCTTCCAACTTTGCAGTTGGTGCTGTCTTAGGACAACGCATCAACAAAATCCTTCATTTCATTTACTACGCGAGTATGACT
The DNA here is from genome assembly GCA_030737815.1 of Allium fistulosum. Lineage (NCBI taxonomy): Eukaryota > Viridiplantae > Streptophyta > Magnoliopsida > Asparagales > Amaryllidaceae > Allium > Allium fistulosum. The sequence goes on along the minus strand of CM060908.1, from coordinate 686,428,673 downwards.
TTGAACGATGCTCAACCCAACTACACAACTACCGAAAAAGAGCTTTTAGCTGTCGTTTTGCGCTCGAAAAGTTTCGACCTTGCTTGATAGGTTCACACATCACGGTCTACACTGACAATACTGCTCTTCGATACTTTTTTGCCAAAAAGGATGCTAAATCCCATTTGATTCGTTGGATCCTTTCACTTCAAGAATTTGACCTTAAAATCGAAGACAAAAAAGGATCTGATAATGTCATAGCCGATCACTTATCTTGTCTTTCGAACGCACCATCTTCTTTGCCAATTAATGAAAACTTCCCTGATGAACAACTACTTTCAATTTCTATCGATCCATGGTACGCTGATAGAGTGAACTACTTAGTCACTAAAGAAACTCCCTCATCTTGGTCCAAACAGGACAAATACAAATTCATGTCCCAAGTAAAATATTTCTATTGGGACGATCCATACTTGTTCAAATATTGTCCCGACCAAATCATCCGATGTTGCATTCTGGATAATGAGATCAGGAGTGTTCTTTCATTTTGCCACGATCAAGCCTGCGATGGACATTTCGGTCCTCGAAAAACAGCGGAAAACGTGCTTAAGTGTGGTTTCTATTGGCCTTCTCTTTTCAAAGACTCGTTTGAATTTTGTAAAACTTGCGATCAATGTCAAATGCTTGGACGAATTTCTCGACGAGATATGATGCCTCTAAACCCCATTCATACGATCGAAATCTTCGATGTTTGGGGTATCGACTTTTTGGGACCTTTTCCTAATTCCTTTGGAAACTTGTATATCCTTCTCACTGTCGATTACGTCTCCAAATGGGTCGAAGCCATTCCTTGCAAAACCAACGACCATAGAATTGTTGTGAAATTTCTCAAAGAAAACATCTTTTCGAGGTTCGGCACACCACGCACAATAATTAGTGAAAACGGGACCCATTTTTGCAACCTTTCTTTTGAAACTTTAGTGAAGAAATACTCGATAACCCACAAGTTATCCACTCCATATCATCCTTAAACTTGTGGGCAAGTTGAAGTTTCAAATCGTCAAATAAAACAAATTTTGGAAAAAACTATTAACAAAAATCGAAAAGATTGGTCTCAGAAATTAACGACGCGCTTTGGGCTTACCGTACTACTTTTAAAAATAACCTTGAGATGTCCCCATTTCGTTTAATTTACAGTAAAGCTTGCCATCTACCCGTTGAAATCGAACACAAAGCGTTGTGGGCAATAATGAACTTAAACTTTGATCTTGAGAAAGCTGGCAAAAACCGAAAACTACAACTCAATGAACTAGAAGAACTTAGGAACGACGCGTATGAAAACGATAAAATTTACAAAGAAAGAACCAAAGTTTTTCATGACAAGTCAATCCTAAGGAAAACGTTTTTGCCAAACCATAAAGTTCTTTTATATGACTCAAGACTTCATTTATTCCCTAGGAAACTTAAATCAAGATGGACCGGACCATTTGTGGTACGAACTGTTTTTCCACATGGTGCGGTAGAAATAGAAAACCCCAAGGATGGATCGATTTTCAAAGTCAACGGTCATCGTTTGAAACCTTTCTTCAAATTGCCCTGTAACCCAAAGGAGGAGCTTATGATTCTTCATGAGCCAAGCTACGTCTAGTAAGAATGTTAACCCTCTTTTGTAAATATGTACATATTTTTCTCCATTACACTCATTATATCGCGCATTGACTGTGGGAACACAGTTAAAAGTTAAGTGTGGGGGGGAGTCCCATTTTCATTTTTTTTAATTTTTCATGGCATTTTTTAATTTTTATTTTCTTTTATCTAAAAAAATCTCAAAAACATTTTCTCTTTAGCATTTTGATTTATTTTTGAAGAAACACTATAGGATAAGTATAAGTTTTGGTTAATAAATTGTAATTTTTGAAAATTTATTTATCTTAACAAAAATAAAAATGAAGTTTGATTACAAATAACAATGTTTTAACTAGTATATAGGAAGATTCATATGTGTTAATTATGAAATATATTGTAAATGAAAATCTTTGTTTAAAAAAGCGGTAAATTTAAAGTAAAGGATATAACATTTTTATCTTCTAAGTAAATGGTGCTAAGATGATTCTGCTAAATTCTCTGTTTTCAAAAAAAAAAATTTTGTATATATGTATATGATTTTAACACTTAAAGTCATGTGTTCACACCCATGTGTTCACTCGCCATGCTCTGTACCCTTCTCACGTAAGCCCGAACGGCAGTGCACGATCGGTATATCTGGCCTTAGTTTATCTAAGTTAGGTGTATATAAAAATTCTTTTTAATAACGCCTACAATCGAGAAGTGTTCACACTTGTGTGTTCACTCGCCATGCTCTGTATTCCCCTCACATCAGTCCGCAAGGCAGTGCATGGGTAATATATCTGGCCTCAGTTTACATGAGTTAGGCATATGTAAATATTGCTAATATCAATAAAAATTTCATATAAGAGAGAGTAAGCAATTGAAATCCAAGCATCATTTTAAATTGTTTGATTTGACATGTTGTTATCCCGTCTTTTGGTAAGGATGTGACACCAAGGACTTGGCTAGAACCCGAAGACAGTTCGTCTCGGAGATCGGTTATACACAGTTTCACTATGGATACTGGTAAATTTTTCCCAAGTTCGGATCGAGCTACAATTAACGTGACACGACAAGCAAAGCTATGAAAGCCAACATTCCAAATTTCAAGTCGATCGGAGTTCGTATGCTCAATATATGGATCGATCAAAATCAGGAACGAGAAGGCATCGGTTCGTATCCATCAATGTTTACTCCATTTCGTATCCATTGCATTTTCTCCATTTCATATCCATCATGATCGATCCTCTTCGTATCCATCGACGATTGACGTTTTGTATCGATTCCATTCATACGCACTTCATATCGGTCTCCCACCTACCTAGTTCGTATCGATCAGCCAATGGATTATTACGAAACTAATGCTTTCCATCGATACGAAGTGGCCCACGGTAATCGATATGAATCCATCAAGTGCCATCGATACGAAGCAGTATCCAAAGGATCGATACGAAGGTGTTAGCAAACATCGATACGAACTGGAATGGAGGCTATCGATACGAAGTAACTTCAAGGGAACGATACGACGTGGAGCACATAGCATCGATACGAATTGACCCTCCATTCATCGATACGAAGAGCACTTCCCTGGATCGATACGAACAAGATACATTCCTATGAAAGACTCAATCACACGGCATGAAAAGTTGATCGATCTGAGGAGTTAGCGCTATGTCAACATGCTGGCACGTGCTCGGATCGGTATGAATAGAGTGATACGAACGGCATCGACATGAAGGAGACAGCCTTTAATAAATTTGAACTTGCATCGATCATAACTCAAAATCTACAAGTCCAAATGCCACCAAATTTTCACAGGAGCTTGCGTACATCCTCAAGAATGTTCATGATCGATCGCGACTCGATTGGACCAAATTTCGATCGATACGAAATTCATTCGCATCGATCACAGATCGAGTGCACACCACATGGGATCGATTGCGTGGGCCCACCCACGTGCAAGAAGAGGTCTCCCGCGATCTGAGCGAGATATTTGCAGCCTACGCCTATAAATAGCAGCCCAGAACCTACAAAAAAGGGACTTTTTGGCTCTTCGGCGTCCAGACTCTACCAAAATCACTATTGCATTCAAAAATCACTGTTGTATTCGAAATTTACTGTTGTAATCCGCTATAACCAGCAAGCAAAAGTTAATAAAAGTCAATCATTTCATAGTGGACATAGGCAACATGCCGAACCACTCTAAATCTCTATGTTCATTTTCTGTTATTCTAGTTATTGTTTGGAGTGTTTGTTAGATAATCCTCTTTTTACATTTACTTTCTTCATTTTATCTCTTCAAACACTTCCGAAGAGTGTTGTGCCCAATTTTGGTACAAACACTTTGGTGCTTTCACTGAGAAAACCTAGTTTTTCTCCTAGTCGTTGGATCTACTATCGATATTGGATTGCATCAATCTAAGAAGAAGATCCAGATTCAAGTGAAAAGTTCTTCCATCCTATTCAGATTTGCATCAAGTCTAGGAAAGAACTGCGCTACCCATCATGGTTAACACAAGGACTACCTCAAGTGCCGCAGATCCAGAAGGACGGGACAGACAGAACGCCGTACAACCACCTTCTGCCGACCAGAATGCTGCCGGACCATCAGATCTACAAGGCCCTATCACCAGGGAAGAATTTCAAATGCTAATGCAAGAACTAACTCAGAGCCGCCGACAGCTCACTCAGCAACTGCACGCCAACGCAGAATTGACTAACCAACTAAACCGTCAAAGACGAAGGAGATCCAGAAGGGATTAGGCTTCTTATTCATCCACTGAAAGTTCAGCCTCTTCTGACTACCATCATAGATCCACGCGCCCGCGACTGGATGGAAGTTACACACAGGTCACTGGGTATCAGCATACATTGAATCTTGGGCAACCGAGAGTTGGCCCATCAACCAGCCATCAGACTGGACCCTCCTCTCGAGGAGGTGCTACCCCATACCATATTACTGACAACCGCCACTGCTACCGATTTGAGAGTTGACGCTCGGAACCGAACCAAACCGACCCACCACAAACGCAACCATACTCCTGAGCCTTATATCCCTGAAGACATAGAACCAAGGAGGCGAGACATGGACCGTCGATAGCGACCGACCCCTCCTCGCATTGTGGAACCCGACCACACCTTGGCCCAACATGCTCAACATGTCCAGATGCCCGACATTCCAACGATGATCCGTCAAATGATCCATGAAAGTCAGGGTCTTACCAATGACGACTGGGGAATCTCCCAGAGTCATACCCCTTTTACTGATGAGATACTCTATGCTGAACCACCTCGGCGATTCAGGATGCCGACTTTACCCATTTATGAAGGGAGCTCTGATCCTAATCAACATATCCTGAAGTATGAATGGTTAATGAATGCTGCACGAGCTGATGATGCAGTTAAGTGCCGAAGCTTCTCGATCTCTCTGGGGGGCATAGCAACTATGTGGTTTACCCGTTTACCACCTCGATCTATCTCTTGTTTTGACCAGTTGGCAACAAAGTTTATTGAGCAATTTTGCATGCATGTCGCAAGACCGAAAGATGTTAATACTTTGTCTACAATCACTCAAGCTCCTGGAGAGACACTCAAACGTTATTTAGAGAGATTTCACACTACATGCGCTGAGATCAGCAACCCTAATGATAACTCCGTTCTAATGGCATTGGATAAGGGGATTGATCCCGATTCTTGGTTCGGTAACTGGTTGGCCGGAAAACCTCCTACATCATTAGACCATTTCTATTCCAAGGCATCCCAATTCTTGAGAAGGGAGGATGCGAAACAGTCTAGGAAAAAGGATGACGCAGGGCCTTGTATGGAAGGAATTCAGAGCAATGTTGCTGTCAAACAACCGGAGAGAGCTCCGGGAAAGTACAATTGAACATTCAGAATAAACAAAATCAGTAGAAAGGCAATGGTAATCAAAATAGGAAACAGGATCAGAATCGTGGTCCACGACGTAGGGCTCCTATGTTTGATAATTACACTCCTTTGAATACGTCGTTGGAAAATGTGTATTTACAGACCTGCAATACTATTTAGTATAAGAAACCTACTCCGAAACAGTCATCGGAGAAACAGATTCAGATAGGGAAGTTTTGCAGATTCCACGAAAGCGATGGCCATAACACGAATGAGTGCCGTCATCTGCAGGATCTCATTGAAAAGTTGATAAGATAGAGAAAGTTGGAGCAGTTTGTACGGGCGCCGCAGTCTGAAGGTGCGGGCCCATCGAATCAGAATCATGTACCGAATCAGGCAAGACAGGAGGAACCCGCTCGTACTGGCGGGAGGTTAGTGATAAATACTGTTAGTGGTGGTCCTCATATAGCAGACCGAAGCTGGAAGGAAATGGAGTCATATGCCAGTTCTATTAGGCAGGCGAGCTTCAAGTGTTGTAGTAGTTTGGAGGATGGGGCTCCGGCCAAGCAACAGAAGATGATGACTGACGACATCGTCTTTCGAGACAGAGATGCCGATAGGATTGAAGCCCCAACCATCAATCCACTTGTCATGTCAGCTCAAGTAGGTCCTACTTGGATGAAGAGGATCTTGGCAGACAATGGAAGTTCTGTGAATATATTGTTCAAGCGAGCCTATGACCAGAAGAAAATGGAGACTAAAGATTTGAAACCTTGTCAGTACCGTATCCATGGTTTCAATGGGAGTGCGACTACACCCGCTGGAGTGGTGGAATTGCCAGTGGAGTTAGGAATTGGAGAACACCGGAGAGTCCGAATGTTACAATTTGTGGTGTTGGATATAGACTCGCCATATAATGCTTTCTTGGGCCGACCAGCCCTAGCTGAGTTCAGGGCTGCTATTGTCCCATGGTGTCTGACTCTGAAGTTCCCCACCGATCATGAGGGTTGGAGTCATTCAAGGAGATCAAGCTGCTGAACGAGCCTGTTATGTTGCCGAGCTGTGAGATGCACAGCAAAGAGAAAAAGGAAAGGGTGTAGTGGAATCTCTCTGCGTCCGCTTTGTTGAAAATTGACAATTGACGCCTGGGCCTAGGCCCTGGCACCCCAACCAATTCCAAAGATATCTTGACCCGAGAGATACCGAAAGTGAAGACAGAAGTAAAGACAGTCAAGCTTCTCTGGCCGAACAGACGATCGATGTCCTGATCGATGATAGCGATGATTCTAAAAAGATAAAGGTTGGATCTCAATTGAGCCAACAAATGCAAGAGGAATTGGTTGAATTTCTCCGGGAAAACCTTGACGTGTTTGCCTGGACGCACTCTGACATCTGCGGGATCTCACCGGACATCGTGAGCCACACATTGAACATTGACCTGCGACACATCCTGGTCAAACAAAAAAGGCGTGGTATGGATCCAGAGAGATCTACCGCCCTTAAGGAAGAGGTAGATAAGCTTAAATCGAATGGATTTATTCAAGATACATTATACCCGGAATGGGTATCCAACCTTGTACTTGTCCAAAATCCAAATGGGAAATGAGAACATGCATCGATTACTCTGATCTGAATAAAGCTTGCCCTAAAGATAGTTTTCCACTTCCTAGAATTGATCAGCTCGTAGATTCAACGGCCGGGCATGAACTCTTATCCTTCATGGATGCGTATTCTGGCTACAATCAAATACCCATGCACTTGCCCGACAAGGAGCATACAAGCTTCGTAACCAATATAGGGCTTTATTGCTACAAGGTTATGCCTTTCGGACTCAAGAACGCCGGGGCAACTTACCAACGATAAGTTAACCGAATGTTCGCTGACTAGATTGGAAAAACCATGGAGGTGTATGTGGACGACATGCTTGTGAAGTCGCAATTCTCCACTGATCATATCAAAGACCTGGAGTCAATGTTTAATATCCTCCGAGAATATAGAATGAAGCTTAACTCACTAAATGTCACTTTGGGGTCGCATCCGGAAAATTCCTTGGATTTATCGTCAATGCTCGAGTAATTGAAGCTAATCCTGAAAAGATCTGGGCGATCAGAAATCTGGAAACTCTGAGAACTATAAAGCAAGTCCAGAGCCTTAACGAGAAAGTAGCAGCACTGAGCAGGTTCATTTCAAAATCCACTGACAAATGTATTCCCTTCTTCGATCTGATCCGAAAAGGGAAACGAAACTTTGAATAGACTACGGAATGTGCGGGCTCATTCCGAGCACTAATTCAACACCTCTCCACACTGCCAATTTTGTCAATGCCTATCAATCACGAGGAATTGTACATTTACTTGGCGGTATCATAAAACGCAATCAGTGCTGCCCTAATTCGGGAGGAAGACCGATTACAAAAACCGGTCTATTATATTAGCAAACGACTAACTGGAGCTGAGAGAAATTATCCGAAGCTAGAGAAGTTGGCTTACTGTCTTGTTATTGCCTCAAGGAAGCTCCGTCCGTATTTCCAGGCTCATCCTATCATCGTTTACACCGACCAACCATTACGACAGGTCCTTACATGGCCTGAGACGTCTAGTAGGTTACTCCAATGGAATATCGAGTTAAGTCAGTTTGACATTACTTACACTCCAAGGCGAGCCATTCAAGGACAAGTCCTAGCAGATTTCATAGCTGAATTTACCATCCCAGAGGACTTGCCCGAAACTAGTGAATCTCCCAAGTATATCTGGAAGCTGCATACTGATGTTGCATCAAATGACCATTGCTCAGGTGTAGGGGTTGTACTTGAAACTCCCGAGAGTCGATCTATATGTTATGCTTTAAAGTTTGATTTTCGCACGACCAAGAACAAAGCTGAGTATGAAGCCTTACTTGCCGGATTGAGACTTGCCAGAGATTGAAAATCATCACCGTGGAGATTTATTGTGATTCGCAATTGGTCGTGTGTCAAGTTCGAGGGGAATACCAGGCCAAAGACTGAAGGCTGGCTGCTTATTTAGCTCGAGTCCAGGAGATACTAAATCAGTTCGATTATTATGCCATCTACTGCATACCCCGAGAGTGCAATCAGAAAGCCGATTCATTAGCAAAGTTAGCCAGTACAGGCGAGGCACAACAAATGGGACTCGTTCCCGTAGAGACGTTAGCTTCCCCGAGCATCGATAGAATGGAGACAGATTGGATATTCAAGGTAATTTTCGATTAGGAGTCATGGATGACACCGTTCAGAAATTATATTGAACATGGAACCTTACCAGAGCGCAGGAGTGAAAAGAGACAGATTCTTCAAAAAGCTTCGTGGTTCACTATTCAGAATGGAGTCAGGAGTCATGTATAGAAGATGATACTCTGTTCCTTTACTCCGGTGTATCGCTCACGATGAAATCAAACGAGTGTTGCATGACGTGCACGAGGGAGAATGTGGCGATCACACCTAGGGGCAAGCCCTTGCCGAGAAAGTGCTCCGATATGGGTACCATTGGCCGATCGTAAATCGCGATGCATCGGACTACGCTAGAAAATGCGACAAATGCCAGAAGCATGCTCGGATTCCAAGAGCCCCACCTACCGAAATAACTCAGATGGTCAGTCCATGGCCATTTGCAGTATGGGGCATTGACATTATTGGCTCTCTACCTCTAGCGAAAGGTGGTGCGAAGTATGCCATCGTAGCAGTTGATTACTTTACCAAGTGGGCGGAAGCTGCACCCCTTGCTACAATCACAACAAAGAAGGTGATCAACTTTGTAGTGCGCAACATCATCTGCCGATTTGGTCTCCCAGATACTATCATCACTGATAACGGGACCCAATTCGACAGTGTTGAATTTAAGGATTTCTGTCAACGATTCCACATTCAGAAGAAATTCTCCGCAGTCGCACACCCACAAGCGAATGGACAAGTCGAAGCTGTTAATAAAGTTATAAAGTCTATTTTGAAGAAACAACTAGAAAAGGCCGGGGGCAAGTGGGTCGATGAACTTCCTATGGCTTTATGGGCTTACCGAACAACCCACAAGTCCGCGATCGGCCACACTCCGTTTTCTCTTTCTTATGGTTCAGAAGTTGTTATTCCAGTCGAATTAGAAGTGCCCTCTCATCGTGTGACATACTATGATCCGAAGACAAATGCTATATTACTTGCCGAATCTCTGGATTTATTGGATGAGAAGTGAGAAGAGGCTGATTTGAGGGCAGCAGCATATCGCAGTCGAGTCGCCCGATTATACAATGCTAAGGTCCGACCCTGAACTTTTGAACTTCGCAATCTCGTCCTTAAGAGAATTTACCCGATCCCTTAACATATGAAGCCAACCTGGGAAGGGCAGTGTAACGACCCGTAAATTTTAACTGTTTTAATAACGTAATTAGTTGAAATTTTGTGAAATTTTAAACGATAAAATTTTGAAATAAAAATTTTATATTTGGAATGCGTCTAATTAATCATAGCAACTGGTAAATTTTCATCAGATAATTTGGAAGTTTATTTTCTAGTGTAATTTTATTCCAATTTATATCAGTTAAAATTGATGATAATAAAATGTTTTCCAAACCTGAATATTTTTACATAGAAAAATTCTAATTCATCTTCTGACTAAGACGTCATTTTTTGTTTTTCCAAATTCGGACTTCTTTAGCTCCGTCGATCTTATTTTTCTGCGTTTTTGCTGCATTTTCCACTAGTAGAAATTTCGAATTTTTATAATTCAATCGTACCACTGATATTTGTATACCATTTTGATCGTCTCGTCGTGCTGATCTCAGCGGTATATTCATTTCTGTTTTTCGAACCCCGGTGTGCCATGAAATCAGTAAAAACGATATCATATCGGTACGTTTCGACCCTCTTTAAATTTCCTGTGTCCGTTTAAATTTCAAACATTCTGTTTTTACTTCCCTGAAGTTCGTGCGCTGCTTTCATTTCCATCAGTTTGGAAATATGTAACGTTTATACACTTTAACGTCAGCATTTATTTTATTTTGAACTGTCCACTTTGTTTCAAATTTGCTAGTGGTTGGAAATCAAATAGCCATTTGCCTTTAATAATACTACCTGAATCATCGTGCCCTGACTTCCACTATTCCCAATTTCCAAATTTTAATCTGCGTTATTTCATTTTATGCCGTTCATTTCTTTCTCTTATATTGCTCTGCCATTCTTTTGCTTAATACATAAATATGTTTCGTGTATATTAAACTTTGCCTGCTGCTTGTCACTTCCTTAACCACACACGTGAGAATCGCCAAGGCCTTTCCCCTCATCTCGTCGACCCATGCTTCCCCTTCATTTTTCCAATCGCCGCCACTACCCTCTAGCTCCCGAGCCTCCAAGCTGCAGCAGCTTCCTCCAACCATTCCCGCATTCACGTTTCTCCGCACGTTTCCTCCACCGAGAGCCGCCACGTCACCTCCACCATCCCGACCGATCCATCTCACGGCAACCCCTCCCTCCTCTGGCCGATCAAGCCGCCATCACTCGCAGCCATTACATACCCTGGCCAGCGAGTCGAGAGCCTCGCCTCCTTGAACCGAACGCCGGCCGACACCTCCTCATCTTCCTAGTTCGACCTTCATGCCATGCTTCGCCCCCTCCGTCTGCCGCTACCCAGCTTGCTCGACTCCCTTTTGCATTCAAATTTACGTAAGTCTTTAACCTATTTGATCTGCTCTTATATATATATATATATGTATTTCATTTTAAAATTTATATGTTGTGAAAATTTTAAGTATATATGTATGTATATATATATATATTTCATATAAGTCGGTTTACAAATTATATATATGATCTAGTTGTTAGTTTATATTTATACTGTTATACTATATAAGTGTTGACTGGTTTGAGGCTATATATTAGTTTATACTGTATAAGTTTAGATATAAGGTTTAGTTCACATATTTTATACATCTAGTGTTACAGTATTTTATAAGTTATAGTACTATGTTATTCATGTTTTAAAATTTTAGTATCTGCTTGCTTACAGCCTATATACATATATATGTACCTTCACATGGTAGCCTTGTTAAAGTAATTTTCATATGTTTGTTATACAGGTTTCGAAATCTACAGTATATTTTTGGGTTGCAGTTTCTATATTAGTGTATATATGTTAGTATAAATGACATTCTATGTATATATAAAGTTTACATAAGTTTTGATCTGTTATTCTTTAATATGTCTGTTAACGTCAAAATTGAACGCTAACACCCCGATGTAAGTAGATATAAAGTGAAAGCACCACCCGTTGGTACGGGAACTAGAGATAAGCAGAAAACGATGTAAAAGCAGTAAAAAGACAACAGTTTTTATAGTGGTTCGGCTTATGTTAAGTCTACGTCCACTTTAAGCTTCTTTATTGCCGATTCTATTACAACTCTTTACAATGAACTTTGATTACAACACACTTAAGACAAATAGCTAGAACTTGGATGGAGGAGAGCTTTTTGAATCCATGTTGAATGTGTTGGATCTCCTCCAAAAGTTTGTTCAAGTGTCTTTGGTGTTTGGAGTGTTTGAAGTGTTGGATGAGTCGAGAAAACAGCAGAGTATCGGCGCTTCAAAGTCTGCAAAATTCCCCTCTCAGTTGGAGCAGGTGCAGTATTTATAGGGAAAAACTGTGCTAAGCCATAGGTCGCGAGCGACCTAAGGTAGGTCGTAGGTCGCGAGCGACCTAAGGTAGGTTGTGAGTTGCACTTGATCTGTCTGAATGGGTTGGTAAGTTGTAGGTCGTGAGCGACCTAGGGGAGTAGTTGGCGACTTAACCATGTTGAGATACCTAGTGGAGCGACCTAGGTAAGTTGTGAGGGTAGCAGCGATTTAGTGCGCGTCGTCCTATATCTTAAGCGACATAAGGATGTGAAGCTTGTAAGTCATAGGTCGTACATTTGATAGGTCGTGATAACCTTAGGTCGCTAGGTCGCTTATGACGTTAGGTCGCTAGGTGGCTGCATCTATCTGATGTGGTATACTGTTGCCCCGTGTTGATAGTTAGGTCTCTAGGTCGTTCCATCCTTTAGGTCGCTAGCTCGTTCTGGCTTGTGCTAGTTTCTAAGTCGTCATCTGTTTAGTTCATTAGGTCGCTTATACTTTTAGGTCGTTAGTGTAGGTCGTTAGGTCGTTGGTTCTTTAGGTCGTTAGGTCGCTTATCACTCTAGATCGGTGGGTCGCGGAAAAAAGGAGTTAACACTTGCCCCTCGAAGTGCATGCCTATGTCATAGGTCGTGTGCTTCGACATAATTCTGCTAGGTCGTGAGCAACCCAAGAGATTTGTTAACTCGTGTGCCCATTCGCCTTCCTCTTTTCCTCCTTTATAGTTCATTAACTCGCTTCGTCCTCTTTACTTCGCAGCTTTGACAACCTGATCTGCCATTAATCGAACCTTCGAGCTCTCAAAGGCGAATCCAAGCAAACCGATCGTCGATTCATTTTTACCATCATATTACGTAAGTGAACTCGATTTCTATCCAACCATGATCACCGCCAAATTGTGAATCCCCATCTTCTGACCCTAGTCCAATTCCGTGTGTCGCGTTACACTTTGAGTAATGTTGCGATCGACTTTCAATCGTCATTGGTTACGTTGTCGTTGTGATTCACGAGAACACAGCAGGGTGTTGGACAAATTACAGATCTGAGATGATTTGAATTAGTTTTGGGTGATTTGGCGGTATGAAGAGATAACAGATTTCACTGAGAGAATAATGGATTTCATGGTGTAGGTGATAATGGGTTATCGGATCGTGAGTTAGCGAGATAGTGGGTTATTAAGTGGAGAGGAGTTAGTGGGTTAAGGAGAGTAGGGCATAGCGGTTTAGACAGAAGATAGCTTGAGATTGCTGAGTTACACCAGAAGCGACTTAGGGAATCTGAGCGACATACAAACCTTTACGACCTAACTAAATTTGGCCGACCTAACGAACCGACCGACCTATGAATTCTCGCGACCTAAGGATCCTTGCGACCTAAAGAAAGCTGAACGACCTTTGAATCTGCGACTTAACTTCCTGTAGCATCACCTTTTGCGACTTTATTTTTAGGTCGCGCTGGGATTCAAACAACCTAGGACTTAGCTAGATTTGCACATGAATTCCAAGCAGGACGACTTAAGGAAAACCCGACCTATGCTAGGTCGTTTGAGCACAATCTGGATGACCTAAGAGATGAACAAAACTTGAACACTTGTAAAATTCGACAGAACTTGATTGAGTTTCCAACTTGAACAGCTTGAATGAACTGCTTGAACTTGTTGCACTTTTTCATAGATTATATTAACTTTTAAGCTAACAACCTGTTAAATACAACATTTGCAGAAAACTAGGGCGAATATACTGCCATTGATTGCCCACATCGAATGACAGATTAGTCGATAAAGAATAATCAACTTAAGTGAACTGTGTGAATGAAATGCTGTGAGTCAACAAGTTCAAGTGAAGTATTAAAGCAAAGCTAAAATAATCAACTAAAGCTGATTTGTTTGCATCAACACTGTACTTGGACTTAAAATAACAAGCCCTGAAACTCTATAATTGAAAAATGTCAACTAATTTGATTCCAGTTATATTTGCTTGTCATTTTACTAGTTTTGCACAACACTTCACACTTTTAGGAAACGTGCACCTTCATATTTGAATATCCAGTTCCTTGTGTAGAATGACTTCTCAACAAGAAGAAATAGGGCAAGCTGGAGAGGTTTTTCCAATTGCTAACCCGTTGAATGATCCTCTAGAAAGAGCTTCGACCACTTTGAACCACAAAGTTTTCAGTCAGTTGTGCATTCAGTTTGGCATTGCTGAAGCAGACGCTCGGCTTCCCGGGATAAATGATACTACTGATAGGCCACCTCATGGCTTTATTGCAGTTAACCGACAGATGTGCTTGAATGGAGCTATTCCTCCTTTCAATGACTTTCTTCGAACGCTCCTTCTCCTATTAACCATCTCTCCTTTCCAACTACACCCCAATGGCTACGCCATCTTGATGGGGTTGTGTGTGCTATTCAGGAGGACACTTGACCATCTTCCGAGCTTCGAAGAAGTCTGCTATTTGTGCACTTTCGCAAAGAACAAAGATCATCCTTCAATTATTCTCGTGAGAGGCGCGAGAAACCGTAAACTGATTTTAGACTTGCCCGAGAGTGCACACGGGTTTTTAAGTCAATTCTTCTATGTTTGTTGCCCCCCGGGGTTCTATGCCATCTGGAGATTAGGAAGTAAGATTGCCTATTTCTGCTCATTTCATTTTTCTGAATTTCTTGGAACTCGAATTGCCAAGTACTTAACTTCAATCTTTACTTTTTGTAGCACTTCCTCCTCCGCTTAGAGATCCCAGCCACAAGCCAACCTTCGAAACATTAAGTGTCGTGGCGGCTGAGGAGAGAAGCATCAAGTTTTTGCTGAAAGACGAGTTTCTACACCAATTTGGGCTTTTACATCCCTCTCGATCTACTCAGCTTCATGAAGCTTCTAGTTCCGAGACTGAACCATTAGTTGCCCCGGTTTCTACCGAAGAAGTTGTATCGAAGGAACCTATTGCAGGAGCTTTGTTAGTGAAATGTTCCACCCCTGCCGATGTTGCGGGGTCATCCGGCAAGCTTACACTTTCCCCGGTGATTGAAGAAGGAGTTGAAAAAGAAAGCTCCGCTAGGCATGACGGTGACGATATTTATGGTGGACTGAGTGACCTGATGATAACTTCACAGGAGCTTTTTAAGGATGACCCCATTACTACTAAAGTTATTTCTCCAGTAGTTGAGGCGACATCCACCCTGCAACAAGCTCCGTCAGCTCAAGAGTTGACACCGGTTGCAAAAGTCGTCACCGCTCCTAAATCAAAGAGTGGTTTGTAGCTTGACGCGCGTAGTTTGCACATCACACACACTTAGGATTTTTGGCGATTATATGCACTTGGCTTCTTTTTCTAGAGATTTCTAAATTCTATTTCTTTTTCGTTTTTCAGGTTCTCCAATGGGACGAAGCGGTTCGTACTATGATGATTTTATGCGCTACAGAAAGCGTGACTACTACTATGATTCTAGGCGCCACATCTCTGCTCCCAGGGAGACCGACGAAGAAAGAGCAGCCAGAAAAGCTCAAGAAAGGAGGGCCCATGAGGAGCGCTACAGGAGAATGGATGAGCGACATGACTCCTCCCAGAAAGACGGTGATTCCCACAAACGAAAATCTCATGACGATAGGGGGAAGGCTCATATAGTTGAGGACCAAAAGCAAGCGGGCCCGACTTGGCGAGAAATCTTCTTCTGAAGTTCCTAAAGCGCCTGCTTCTTCTATTTCTTTAGACATCCCCTCCAGCTCTCCTGCTCTTCAGAGAACTGATATTCAGACGATCCTTAACAGGCCATCATATCAAGTTGAAAATGCTCCGACTACTCTTCAAAGTCGATTTCCACACTGGTGCTTAAAAGGAGTGCGTTTTGATCTTGATTTGGTTCCCATCGACAAACAAGCTATGTTGAGAAATCTTGACGCCGTTAAACTTAACATTGAGAGAATGTCTGGATGGCAAAAACTTGTCGATGAGCTTCAAAGAATCAACCGCCTAAATCTTAAGGCTATGCTAACGATGGAAAGCGACAAGTCGGAGTGGAAGAAAGTTCTTGAGCAACATGATGCAGAAATGAAGAGCATCACTGCCTTCAATGAAGAGCTTGAGGCAGAAGTCAAGAAACTCAAAGAAGACCTTGCTACCTCTTCCGCTTCTCATTCTCAAAAGGAAGAGGTTATTCAAAAGCAAGTGAGAGATGCACATGCTGCTCAAAGAGATGCCGAAATTAAACTTGAGGCGGAACAGCATGTTGTTGAAAAATACCGCAAGGATACCGTTCAGTTGCGGGAAAAAGTTTTCTCTCAAGACCTGGAGATTGCAGCGTTAAAAGCTCAACTTTCAAAAGTAGAAAAGGAGCATGATGATGCTTTGGCTGGAAAAGTGGCTGCTGAAGAATCACATGAAACCACCAAGGCCACCATCAGCTCCACTCTTTTTGAGTTTTATGTTCTCAGTGTCTTGGGACGCGAAAGTCTTTCGTTCTTGGGCCCGAAATATGAAATTACTCTGGCCGAAGTGTGGGAGGCAATAATTGACATGTATAAGGATATGGGCTATGCGGAGGAGGACCTGGAAGCTTGTCACTTGGATGACGATGGTCGTGCTGTCCTTGCTAGAGGGAAAGAACAGCTTGCCAGGGAGCGAGCCGAAGTAGCAGGAGGAGAGCGTTTGGAGAAGGCGCCTTTAACCGACCCCGCTCGTCCTTCGGCTTCGGTCGACCCTGATACCATTGGCTCCAGTTCTCATTCTCCACCTCCTGCAAAAGCCGAAGTTACAACCGCAATTACTGAGCCTCCCACTGTTCAAGTCGATGAGAAGACCCAGGACGACATTAAAGCTGAAAACTTTGAAATTGATGTAATCAAACCAAGCTCTCCAGGTAACTTCAATTCCGATCTGGCTCAAGTGGACTGCTCGTTTGCTTCACCTGAGCTTGATGACATTTTTGCCTATTACTTAAGCCTTGATGTGCCACCATCTCCTCTCTTTGCGGGAGATACTGATGTTTTTAACTTTTCTTCTTCTGTAGCAAAAACAACAAGTGCTGTACCAGCTTCGCCTCCCCCAGCTGCTGCTCCTCCACCTCTTCAAGTCACTCCTCCTTCTGCTTCTCAACCGGGGTCGCAAGAGGAAAAAATAGAAGCTCTTCGAGGCTTGGATGATCCGACTGCTTCGCAAGAGCAGAAGGCAGAAGAACTTGAGGAGGGCGAGAGGACCCCGGAGAAATCTCATGCCGATGACACAAAGCTATCTGAACTTATTACTCCGAGCAGCGAATCTTCTTCAAAAAAGAAGGGGAAGCACGTGGTTTCAAGGAAGAAGAAGAAAAGCACTTCTGAGAGTGAAGAGAAAGCGGAAGTAGAACCAGTTGCACCTCTTTCTCCTTCTTCCGCAACTCGTCCAGGCCGGCTTGCGAAATTAACTATTAAGCCTGGTGAGGGCTCCAAAGGCGGTGGAAAGAAGAAGACATGAGTTTGGTTCTATCTTTCTTGTCTTGTTATTTTGACTTTTTGTCTAAAGACTTGTATCGACCGAGGATTGTGCGGGTACCGGCCCCCGCTTTCTTGAAACCTGCGCATGTGTTAACAATTTTATAGTATGGAATAAAATGGCTACTTTTACTTGTACAATTTCTTGTCAGTATTTGTGAATGCATTTATTCCTTGTTCTTGCACAAATTTCTTTATTTTCTTTGTACGATACTGCAGTGAGCTCGTGGTATGCTTGTTTGAGCGTTGTTTTTTATTAATATAGCTATATTATGCCCCCATACCACGGCTCATTGCAATATTCTGGAAAGACTTGTACTCTTATCTTAGAGAATAATTCTTCCATTTTGAGGAAATATTATTCTACTTTAATAGAGTATGCTTTGTATCGGATAAGTTTTCTTCCTTTTCTTTTCTTTTTAGAAAGAGTTAACACACTTCAACTTTCAGAGATGGCCACTTATATTATCTGAGAAGTGGATTGCTCTTTGTAGTGAAGCGGGCTTCTAAAGAGAACTTTTATATTTTTTGGACGTGCCTCTTTAAAGGGCTTTGTTTAGCATTTCACCGTTGAGGGTAGGAATGTGCCTTCGAAGAGGGCTTGTGCCTCCGAAGAGGGCTTTTTTGTTGTGCCTCGGGAGAGGGCTTTTTTGTTGTGCCTCGGGAGAGGGCTCCTCCGAAGAGTTATGCCTCCGAAGAGGGCTTGTGCCTCAGAAGAGGGCTTTTGCCTCGTTAAAGGTCTTTTGCCTCCGAAGAGGACTCCTCCGTAGAGTTGTGCCTCGGAAGAGGGCTTGTGCCTCCGAAGAGGGCTTTTGCCTCGTTAGAGGTCTTTTGCCTCCGAAGAGGGCTCCTCCGAAGAGTTGTGCCTCCGAAGAGGGCTTTTGTTTTGCCTGAAAAGTTGTTCCTCACAGTTAAATGGATCCACGGGGCGGACGCAAGCTGTTTAATTGGGCGTTTGTTTGCACAGACAATCGCAATTAATTAGCAAGGGACTGGTGCCTTCCTTTGGGAAGGTGCCCCTCCGGTGGTTCCATTAACCTTATTGGTTGAGAAAAACATTTCATTTTACAACGTGCCTCGTTGGAGGGCTTTATTTTGCACTTCAACTTTTTTGGGGAAGATCGTTCCCATGAGAGTAGAAGAGTGCCTCCGAAGAGGGCTTTATTTGTTCGCCTGAAAGTTATTTCTCACAGTCAAATGGACCACGGGGCGGACGCAAGCCTCTTAATTGGATGTTCGTGCACAAATGATCGCAATTAATTAGCAAGGGCCCGGTGTCTTCCTTTGGGAAGGTGCCCCTCCGGTGGTACCATCAACCTTATTGGTTGAGAAAAACGTTTCATTTTACAGCGTGCCTCGTTGGAGGGCTTTAGATTGTGCCTCCGGAGGGGGCTTTGAGTTGTTGGCCAGGAAGGTTGCGTCTCACAGTTAAGTGGTTCCACGGGGCGGACGCAAGCCACCTAACTGGATGTTTGTTTGCACAAACGATCGCAATTAAGCAACAAGGGCCCGGTGCCTTCATTTTGGGAAGGTGCCCCTCCGGTGGTTCCACCAACCTTATTGGTTGAGAGACAAGATTCCTTTTTGACTGTTTTTTGTCTGCTTGCCAATGTCTTTTCATTGTCTGTTCCTCAGCGATCCCTTGCTATTACTTTTGAATACTTGTTCATTCCTTTTGCAGGTTGTTTGATTTTTCCAAGGAAGTGTACTTCATGGTTGAGTGAATCCTCGGGCAGACGCAAGCCACTTAACCGGATGTCTGTTTGCACAAACGATCTTGATCAGTTAGCAAGGGCCTGGAACCTTCATTTTTGGAAGGTGCCCCTTCGGTGGAATCACCAACTGTTTGTGAGTAATACTTCTTATGTAGGAATTGAATCTGGAATTTTTGTGGCTTGACATTTGTTTGTTGAGTGATTTATGGGAATCGCTTGTGTTTGTGACGTGTTGAATAGGTAAGCTTTGCTTTGATTGCCTGCAATATTAAATCAATATTTTAGCAATATATTTAAAATATTTGCACATCGAAATGAGACAGGCATTATATAGTAATAAAAGACACAAGATTTATAGTGGTTCGGCCAAGAATTGGGCCTACATCCACTTTATAGTTCTTATTGTTGAGTCATACTGATTTTACAATGGTTTACAATACAAGCATGATACATCCAGAATTATTTTACAAATTTAAGCATAGCTTTTAAGTAAAATATGGACGCAAGTGATTACTGTTCCAGGCTCTCGGTATTGGATCTCCTTCGACAGTTGTGAGTTTGAAAGTGCCATCAAGAAGTTTTTGGCCTATGACATACGGCCCTTCCCAGTTTGGCCCAAACACTCCTGTTGCTGTCATGATCCTTTTCAAGACTAGATCCCCAATTTCAAAGCTGCGTTGACGAACTTTAGAATTGAAGTGTCTGGCTATCCTTTGCTGTTGAGCTGCAACTCTGAGTTCAGCTTCTTTCCTTCTTTCATCAAGCAAATCAAGTGCTTCAAGTTGCAGCTTTTCATTTTCATCTTGGTAAAAATGAATTCTCTTGTGTGAGGGGACCTCTATTTCCACTGGAATCATTGCTTCTGATCCATATGCTAATGAGAATGGAGTGTGCCCAGTCGCAGTTTTGTGGGTGGTCCTATATGCCCATAGTGCTAGTGGCAGCTTATCAACCCAACCACCTTTTGCTTTTTCCAGTTGCTTTTTGATGGTTGATTTGATGATTTTGTTCACTGCTTCCACTTGCCCGTTTGCCTGCGGATGAGCCACTGCTGAGAAGCTTTTTCGGATCTTGAATCGCTTGCAAAATTCCTGGAATTCTTCGCTTTCGAATTGGGTACCATTGTCGGTTATTATCTTCTGAGGCACACCATACCTGCAAATGATATTTTTAGTCACAAAATTTATCATCTTTTTAGAGGTAATAGTAGCCAATGGTTCGGCTTCAGCCCATTTAGTGAAATAATCAACAGCAACAATGGCATATTTGATTCCAGATCTGGCAATCGGCATAGGCCCAATGAGATCTATTCCCCACATGGCAAATGGCCATGGACTGACCATCTGCGTTAGCACGGTGGCAGGTGCTCTTGGGATTTTTGCAAATCTCTGGCATCTGTCACACTTTCGGGAATAGCTAGCAGCATCTCGGTTAATATCCGGCCAGAAATACCCATAACGGAGAATTTTCTTTGCAAGAGTTTGGCCACCTGAATGATCTTCACATTCTCCACCATGCACTTCAGCTAAAATTGTCTTAGCCTCTTCTTTAGTTACACAATGGAGCAATGGCATTGAGAACCCTCGTCTGTACAAATGGTCGCCCTGAATTACATATCTCGGGGCTTTTCTTAACAGCTTTTGGCGTTCTTTTGAGTTTTCTGGCAAGGAGCCGTTGAGTAGATATTCCTTGATAAGGGTCATCCACGACTCCTGTTCTTGAGATACAACCATGATCCAGTCAATATCCATTTCATCAATACTTGGAGCTGTCAAGACTTCTACGAGGACTAATCCCAATAATTGAGCTTCGCCAGAGCTTGAGTATTTCACGAGAGAATCTGCCTTCATGTTCTCTTCTCGGGGGATATGGTTGATTGTATAATGATCAAAATCATCGAGAATTTCATAGGCTCTTGATAAGTAAGCAGGCAGATTTCCTCCTTTAGTTTGAAACTCTTTCTTGACTTGGCACACAATAAGCTGGGAATCACTGAAGACCTGTAATACTTTGATGCTCAGTTCTTTAGCAATCCTCAGACCGGCAATAAGAGCTTCGTATTCGGCTTCATTATTTGTCGAAGGAAATTCTAATCACAATGCATAACACAATGACCGCCCTTCGGGGGTTTCAAACACAACCCCAGCTCCAGAACAGTAGTCATTTCTTGCACCATCAACATATAATTTCCATCGGATCGGAACGTCTTCAGTTACCTCATCCTCACTGCCACCTTTGTCTGTGCATTCTGCGATGAAATCTGCTAAAGCTTGTCCATTGATTGCTCTTCAGGGATGATAGGTGATATCATATTGACTGAGTTCAATATTCCATTTCAGAAGACGACCCAAAGTTTCAGGGCGGAATAAGACTTGCTTTAGAGGTTGATCAGTGAGGACTTTAATAGGATGAGCCTGGAAATATGGCCTCAACTTTCTGGACGCGATCAATAGACAATAGGCGAGCTTTTCTAACTTTGAATAATTCATCTCTGCCCCAGTGAATCTTTTGCTGATGTAGTAAACTGGACGCTGAACTTTTGCGTCTTCTCATACCAATGCTGCACTGAGAGCATGAGATGAAACTGCTAAGTATATGAATAGATCTTCACCATTGTTGGGCTTAGAAAGTACTGGAGGTGTTTCCATATGATGAATTAGCTCATCAAAAGCTTTTTGACACTCAGGAGTCCATTCGAAATTCTTCTTTCCTTTCTTCAGAGCATCAAAGAAAGGAATGCATTTATCTGTGGCTTTGGAAATAAATCGACTCAAAGCAGCGACTTTCCCATTGAGGCTTTGCAATTCTTTCTTTGTTCTAGGGGGTTTGACTTCCCTTAAGGCAGTGATCTGAGCAGGATTAGCTTCAATGCTCCTAGCACTCACAATGAAACCCAAGAATTTTCTGGACTCAACCCCGAATGAGCATTAGAGAGGGTTCAGCTTCATCCCATACTTTCGGAGGATTATGAACATTTCTGCCAGATGATCCATGTGGTCTACCGCCCTCTTTGACTTTACTAACATATCATCAACGTACACTTCCATAGTCTTGCCAATTTGAGGCTTGAACATGGCATTAACGAGTCTCTGATAAGTTGCCCCCGCATTCTTTAGTCCAAAGGGCATGACTTTATAGCAGTAAAGACCAACATCAGTAATGAAGCTCGTGTCCTCCTGATCCGGCTCATGCATCATGATTTGATTGTATCCTGAGTAAGCATCCATAAAAGACAATAATTCGTGCCCGGCTGTTCCATCTACCAATTGATCGATTCTAGGTAACGGGAAACAGTCTTTGGGACATGCTTTGTTCAAGTCTGAGAAGTCGATGCATACTCTCCACTTTCCATTTGCTTTTTTAACCAACACTGGATTAGAAACCCAATTTGGATAAGTGGATTCTCTGATGAAATCATTCTCCATGAGCCGATCTACTTCTTCTTTCAACGCTGTTGACCTTTCAGGACCCTGGGTTCTTCTTTTCTGCTTTATGGGTGTGAACTTCGGATCAATATTTAAAGCATGTACTGCGATTTCTGGAGATATTCCACACATGTCAGCATGACTCCAAGCGAATACATCCAGGTTTGCTTTCAAGAATGCGATTAGTATATTTTGAACCGTCTTCCCAAGCTGTGAACCCGCATTCAACACCTTGTTTGGGTCATTCGGATCAACAGGTATTGGCACCGTTACTTCTACCAGCACCACTCTATTCTCCCCTGCACTGGTTTTTCTGGGATTAATTTCCTTTCGCGCACCACTATGCTCACCAATGCAGGGTCCACCCCGTACTTGCTACAAGGTAGGTTCTTTGATGCGGAGCGGAGCTGCCGCACCTTTTTCCATCTCTCTCTTCTTCGCCTCTCACAACTCTGTGAGATAACATTCCCGCCCAGCATTCTGGTCCCCTTTCAAAACACCAACGCCGTTATCAGTGGGGAATTTCATAGTTAGGCACCACGGGGCGAGAATAGCTTTGAATGCTGCAAGAGTTGGTCGTCCCAAGAAGGCGTTATAAGCAGAAAATTCATCAACTATAACAAAAGTTTGCTTACGGACCACTTTTCTTTCCCCTTCACCAAGTTCTACAAATAAGTCGACAGTTCCGATGGGCTGTTTTGGTTCCCCAGTGAACCCTACAATTTTTTGTGAAGAAGCTTGAACATCAGCCATCGGAATTTTCATTTGATCAAAGGTCTTTTTGAAGAGGATATTACAAGAAGCGCCACAATCAACAAGCACTCTTCTCACAATAGTTGGTCCAATACCGGCGGTTATTACCAAAGGATCCATGGTGGGAGCCTCAATTCCCATAGAATCTCTAACTCTGAATACGATGTCATCGTGAAAAGTTCTTTGTTGTTTTGAAGGCACAGCATCTCCCAAGGCAAAAATAGTTTCTTCTTTCGGGGCATGTCTTAGAGCATGAGCATACCTCTCCATTTCTCCCCAACTTATGCCTGCTGGGTGAGGACCCCCTATGATTACGTTAATAACAGGCTTTTCAGATTCCTTCACCGCAGCCTTTTCTCCTGAGCCAGATTGACGAGCAGGAAGTTGCTGCCCCTGAGTGGGTGAGGCCAGATCACCTCTGTTTCTCTTAACATACAGTTGCAGTTTATTCTCTCTCAACAGTTCTTCAATCAAGTTCTTTAGATGGCGACATTCGTTGGTGTCATGGCCAGGTTGTTTATGGAATCGACAGAACCTTCCATTAGGCACAAAATTCTTCCCGAGTTTAATCTTAGGTGGCTCGGGGAACTCGACGGCATCCTTGGTTGCGAAGAAGATGTTTTCTGGAGTATCAGTTAGAGGGGTAAAGTCTGAAGGCTTGAAGTAACGAGGTTTCTTCACGTCTTTCTGTCCTTTCCTACTGTTATTTTCCCTCTTCTGACCACCAGATTCTTTCTTATTAGAAGCTTCAGCCACATTGTTGTTTTGAATTTCAGCCACGACCACCTTTGATTGTGCAGGAAGATTCTCCAGACGCATAAATTCGTCAGCCTTCTTATAAAACTTCTCTAGTGAATTTGGTTCCTTCATTTTCAACCATTTTCCGAACTCACTTGTTTTATCGATGGCTCGCATCAAGTAAGTTAGAATCATTCGAGGCTCAGCATTATCCACTTCGGCCAAGGCTATGTTGAAGCGATTCAAGAAGGATTGGATAGATTCGCCGGAAGCTTGTTCTAGGTTGGACAGTGACATTATGTCCTTGGCCTTTGTAGCATACAACCTGAACGGATCCTTGAATTTATGAGTCAAGTCAGAGAATTGATCCACAGATCGGACTGGTAGCTTTGTAAACCAGAGTAGAGCCACTCCCTCCAAATAGACAGGAAAATATTTGCATTTAATCTCATCCGTTGCCCTGGCACCTGTCATATGCCAGTCATACTTGTACAAGAATTGATTAGGATCGCTTGTTCCCCGATAGGCTGGGATAGTAGGGGGAACAAATTTCTTTGGAAATTCAGCTTTTAGAATTCTTTCGGTAAGCGAAGTCTTGCTTGGAGCAAATCCCCAATCATTTTCATCTTCATTCCTTTGCATACTTTCTTTCATGATTTGGTGAACCATTCCTGATAAGTATTCCTCATCATTCAAAGGTGTTGCCGGGCAGACGTCAGCCACTTTTTCGGCAGTTTGCCTGAACAAATGTTCACGAAGAGGTGGCTGCGGCCTTGAACCTCCAGCTTGGGGAGGTGCCCCTTCGGCGGTGCCACCTGCCCTTGGAGGAATACTTTTGTCTTGGGAGTCATGAGTATCTTCAACAAAGGTTGGTTCTCTATTTTCCGGTTGTCGGTTTGCCCCAAGCAGAGCGTTTAACCTGTCCATCATCAAAGCATTTTGAGTTTCCATTTGTTGGTATAATCCAGACACAACATCATCAAGTTCGGCCCTTGTGACTCCAACAGTAGGAGTCGCCTGATTTGGCGCTGGAGAAGAAGCAGCCCTGTCATAAGCATCTCCGGATCTCGTGGATCTACTCTTTCTTCCAGGAGCCATGATTTCAGATAGACTTCTAGTTTTTAAGGAGATTCTTTCAACAAATCTTTGCGAAGCAATGGTGAGAAGACACCTGAGTTCGATGTTCTCGGTGAAAGCACCAAAATGTTAACGTCAAAATTGAACACTAACACCCCGATGTAAGTAGATATAAAGTGAAAGCACCACCCGTTGGTACGGGAACTAGAGATAAGCAGAAAACGATGTAAAAGCAGTAAAAAGACAACAGTTTTTATAGTGGTTCGGCTTATGTTAAGCCTACGTCCACTTTAAGCTTCTTTATTGCTGATTCGATTACAACTCTTTACAATGAACTTTGATTACAACACACTTAAGACAACTAGCTAGAACTTGGATGGAGGAGAGATTTTTGAATCCATGTTGAATGTGTTGGATCTCTTCCAAAAGTTCGTTCAAGTGTCTTTGCTGTTTGGAGTGTTTGAAGTGTTGGATGAGTCGAGAAAACAGCAGAGTATCGGCGCTTCAAAGTCTGCAAAAGTCCCCTCTCAGTTGGAGCAGGTGCAGTATTTATAGGGAAAAACTATGTTGAGCCATAGGTTGTGAACGACCTAAGGTAGGTCGTAGGTCGCGAGCGACCTAAGGTAGGTTGTGAGTTGCACTTGATCTGTCTGAATGGGTTGGTAAGTTGTAGGTCGTGAGCGACCTAGGGGAGTAGTTGGCGACTTAACCATGTTGAGATACCTAGTGGAGCGACCTAGGTAAGTTGCGAGGGTAGCAGCGATTTAGTGCGGGTCGTCCTATATCTTAAGCGACATAAGGATGTGAAGCTTGTAAGTCATAGGTCGTACATTTGATAGGTCGTGATAACCTTAGGTCGCTTATGACGTTAGGTCGCTAGGTCGCTGCATCTATCTGCTGTGGTATACTGTTGCCCCGTGTTGATTGTTAGGTCGCTAGGTCGTTCCGTCCTTTAGGTCGCTAGCTCGTTCTAGCTTGTGCTAGTTGCTACATCGTCATCTGTTTAGTTCGTTAGGTCGTTTATACTTTTAGGTCATTAGGTCGCTATTCCTGTAGGTCGTTAGGTCGTTGGTTCTTTAGGTCGTTAGGTCGCTTATCACTCTAGATCGCTGGGTCGCGGAAAAGTGGAGTTAGCAATGTCAGTCTATATAAAAAGTACAAATCCTAGTTTATGTATATTAACTTATACGTATGGGCTGTGTTTTAATATGGGTTGTGCTTCCAAGTTTTACCTTGTATGTATATTTTAATATGGGCTGTGCTTCCAAGTTTTACAGTATATGTTATACATATTTTTATAGTTTTAATATTTTTGTCATATAATAATATATTCAGTATATATATATATAATACGATGTATTATAAGTTAAATATTGTTTTGAAAATAAATGTATATACATGATTTTAAAAATATGTTTATATTGATTTTTCAAAATATATGTAGATAATATATATATTTTCAGTTTGTATCAAAACTGATTTGATTTGTTTTCCATCGATTCTTGTTATCAGACTTGTTCGTCGAATTCGTGCCAATCTAGCATTGCTTTGGAATTCGTGCTCATCGTACTTTACTTTGAATTCGTTGCTTAGATTCGCAGCTCAGTTCATCATCAAATGTCTCTAGCCTCGAAAGGTGAGCAATCACTCACGATTAACGTTCTTTTATTTAGTAAACTTGATTTCAATTGAAACGACGATTGAAATATGCTGATGTTAGTTATTTACACTGTTATATATATGCTATTACCTGTATCAGTTCACCTGTGACATCTGACACCATTATCTGCCAATTGAAATATGCTGATGTTAGTTATTTACACTGTTATATATATGCTATTACCTGTATCAGTTCACCAGTGACATCTGACACCATTATCTATTATTTATATTGATGATATATGCCTGTTATATTATTATCATATTTGTTATCACTTTGCAAGTTCCCTGTTAGTATAGAATCACTATGGGTTGAAATGATACATACCCGAACGATCTGTAGAATAGGAGAAAATCGTTATGGGTAGAAATGATAAACCCAAGCGATTTTCACTGATGTTGGGATTGTTTCCACCTACTACCGGACCAAACTTCCTTCCCATGCATAGCCAGACCAAACTCCTTCCTACTCATAACTGAAACAACCCCTGCTCCACCCTACCGAATCAACTCATCACCGGACCAGAACCAACCCCTGCTCCACCCTACCGAATCAACTCATCACCGGACCAGAACCACCGGACCACTCCTCACAACTCATCACCGGACCAGAACCACCGGACCACTCCTCACAACTCATCACCGGACCAGAACCACCGGACCAATCACAACTCTACTCACCACCGGACTAACTCCATTCACAACCGAACTAACCTGGCCAGGTCAGATTACATCAGCCCAAGCCCACCGGCAGCTGTATACATCCTAGACCCCTACCCCTTGCCTCACTCTATAAATAGAGGGGTAGGGGTACAGCAATGGGGGACAAGTTTGAGAGCCCAAGCACGGATAGAACTTTCAAACAACTTTCATATACTTGTATCAAAGCTTTGTACTTGTGATTTGAATAGAAAAAGGAGAATAACATATAAAGTGGACGTAGGCACATTCTGGCCGAACCACTATAAATCTGCGTGTCTTTTACAGTTTAGTCCCTGCTTTTCATATATTTGCATAAATCACCCAAATCACTACGAACAACATAAAATCAAGTAAACCATACGACTTGGAGGTGTTTGTCCATTTTTTGTGCAAACATTTTTGGTGCTTTCACTGAGAACTGAAAGCTCGAAGTTTCAGCTTCTTCCACTTAACCTTCTTCCTAACAGCGTCGTTCATTGCTTGGAAAACATGCCTCCCAAGAAGAAGAAAGATGTTAACAAAGGAAAAAACATCGCAACCAGCAGTCTTCCAGATCTAGTGGTCACGGACCAAGTAAATCGTCCCCTTCCAGCAGCAGTACCAGATGAAGGTCAGGCAAATCCGACAACCCCTGCCTCAGAACAGCCGACAGCAATTACTAGGGCAGATCTAGACAGGGTTGTGGCGGAAGTGACTAACCGCTTCATATCCCAGCAGGAAGCCTTGATGGACCATCTCATGTCACGCTTAAGGGATGCTGAAGAGTCCAACTGCAACACTGAATCATGGGGAGAGTCCCAGTCCGGAGGATCTCGGAGACAGCAAAGATCTTCCTTATTCGAAGGAGCTAACAACCGAAGCGGCCATGGTAGGAGCCGAGACCGAGCACAGCCCGAAGTTAGGCCTGAGGAGACGCTTGGAACCGAACCCAACGGGGGAGGTACCGGGCGGAGGTCAACTGTAGCTAAGCCTGTCGTACTGCCTAACCACGGAAACGCCAGTGAACGGGGCCGAGCTAGAGTCCAGCCCGAAGTTGGACCCGAGGAAGTGCTTAGATCAGAACCCAGTAGGGGAAGATCGAGGCAAGGGCCAATTGTAGCTGATCCTAGCATGCTCCCAGAAGACCAAAGACAGCCACTGGAAAATATCAGGAATGATAGACGATACCATCCCTACAGGTCATCCGGACGGGATCAGTCCCACAGAGCAAAACCGAACTCATTCCTATCTGCTCCAAATTCTGATGAAAGGATGGCACGCTTGTTCAGAGAGTGCGTCCAACGGGATCAAAGAGATCGAGGGATAGGCGCTAGAGTAACCAGCCCCTTCGCCCGTAATATCGAAATTGCCATCACCCCCCGAGAATGGAAAATGCCAACAATGGAACCTTACAAAGGAACCTCCGACCCCGTTGTACACTTACAGAGATACACACAGCATATGCTCATGAGCGGGGCAACAGAGTGGGTACTGTGCAAATGCTTTCCACTATTCTTAGCAGATCTAGCTACCTCCTGGTTCTGCCATCTACCCCAAGGATCCATCAGCTCATGGGAAATGTTGAAAGAAAAGTTTATCAGCCAGTTCCGCATTCATGTGGAACAACCCAAGGACGCTTATTCCTTATCCAGTATCAAACAGAAACCTGGAGAGAAGCTGCAGCAATACCTAACCCGATTCAATGCCGCAGCGGCCGCAGTCCAAGATGCCGATGAGAAGCTTATCCTAATGGCCCTCTGTAGTGGTGTGCATCCGGATACTAAATTTGCTAGAAGATTGACAAAAGAAAAACCAGCTACTTTACCCGATTTCTTCCATGAAGCCGGGAAATATACGAGGCTTGAAGATGCTGCCACTGAGGGGCAGTCAGGGCAACAAAATAAGGCAGCTCACGGCAACACGCCCGCTGCAGCGAAGGACGTTCGACGAAATGAGTCTAGAGACAATGCTGGGGGCAAGAAGGGAGAAAAGCGCCTATATCGGCCAGGACCGAGATTCGACACTTACACTCCTTTGAATGAAACCATTGAAAACATCTTCCTTGCCACCCAAGACGAAGTTAGATACAAACGCCCACCATACAAGAAGGAATCAGATAACGCACAAAAATCTGGAAAGTTCTGCCGCTTCCACGAATCTCATGGGCATGACACCAACGAATGCCATCATCTCCGGGACTTGATTAAAGAACACATCAGAAGGAAGAGACTGGAACGCTATGTAAAAGGTCAGAACAGGACTCCAGCTCTTGCCAATGAGAACCCAAGGCTACCCTCACCAGAGATAGGCAGAGGAAATCGCAACACTAGCGGCTCCAGTCAAGAGAAGATAGTGGTTCATACCATCTCGGGAGGACCGCACATCGCCGACAGAAGCTGGGCAGAAATGGAAAGATATGGAAAGTCGCTTAGAAACAATGAAGACTGTGTTAATTCTGTTATAGAAGAACGCCACCCGAAGTGGAAAGAGAGTAATGACATCACATTCAGTAGGCGTGACCTAGAGGGAAGGCAGTACCCTCACATGGATCCCATGGTTATCTCTGCCCGGCTCGGTCCAGCCGAAGTTTTCCGAATTCTAGTAGACACTGGAAGCTTAGTAAATATCTTATTCAAGCATGCATTCAACAAAATGAAACTATCAATAAAGGACATTTCTCCCTGCAATAAACCACTACACGGTTTCACTGGAGATGCGAAGATGCCCCTCGGGCAACTGGACCTCTTTGTTGAAATTGGAAGTCATCCCCGCTCCGTTGTGCGGAAATAGACATTTATGCTGATAGAAAACCACTCGGCCTACAACGCCTTCTTAGGAAGGCCAGCCTTGTCTGACTTCCAAATTGTCCTGGCCCCATGGTGCCTAAAGATGAAATTTCCAACGGACAATGGAGTAGGGGAAGTAGAAGGAGACCAGGACGTTGCTCGAGACTGCTATGTAACTGAACTTCGCAACAACCACAGGAAGGATAAAGGGAAGAGTGTAGAGGTTGCCCTCTGCACAAAAAGTTTGGAAGCATAGCAACTAAAGAAAGCCCCTCCTCTTCGATATACCAGCGACCCTTTCAAAGAATTAGACCCTAGGGACAAAGAGGAGGAGGCCACCGCCGAGCCTGCAGAGGCTATGAAATTTGTATCTGTAGACAAACATGACTCGAGTAGGCTATTGAAAATCGGGTCCCAACTAAAAGCAGAGTTGAAGGAACAACTCATTGACTTTCTCCGCCACAACTTGGATGTATTTGCATGGTCACATGCTGACATGACCGGAATCTCCCCTGACATAGCATGCCACGTACTAAACATTGATCCTACCAAGGCGCCCGTAAAAAAAAGAAAGAGAAGCATGGGGGCAGAACGATCAGCAGCCCTCGATGAAGAAGTAAGGAATCTACTTGCCAATGACTTCATACGAGAAGCCATCTACCCAGAGTGGATCGCCAACCCGGTGCTGGTAAAGAAGGCTAATGGGAAGTGGCGAACATGCATTGACTTCTCCAACTTAAATAACGCCTGCCCGAAGGATTGCTTCCCACTTCCCTGAATCGATCAACTTGTAGACAGCACAGCCGGGCACGAACTCTTATCTTTCATGGACGCATACTCAGGATCAACCAAATTCCCATGCATGCTCCCGATCAAGACCACACTAGTTTCATCACTGACCGGGGATTGTACTGCTACAAAGTAATGCCTTTCGGACTTAAAAACGCAGGAGCCACCTACCAGCGCCTCGTCAACATGATGTTTGCAGGGCTAATAGGACAAACTATGGAAGTGTATGTGGATGACATGCTGGTAAAGTCAAGGAAAGCCGACGATCACGTAAACCACCTGGGCGAGATGTTTCAAGTACTTCGCCAATATGGAATGAAACTTAATCCTCTAAAATGCTCCTTCGGAGTATCATCAGGAAAGTTCTTGGGATTCATCGTCCATGCCAGAGGGATTGAAGCAAACCCTGAACAGGTCCGAGCTCTAAAAGATATCAAAATACCTTCCACTCGAAAGGAAATGCAAAGCCTGAATGGGAAAGTGGCCGCCCTAAGCCGATTCATCTCCAAAGCAACGAACAAGTGCGTCCCCTTCTTCGAAGCTCTAAAGAAAGACAAAGGAAAGTTCGAATGGACTGACGAATGCTTAACCGCTTTCCTTAACTTAATCGAACACCTCCAGAAACCGCCGGTACTCTCGACTCCAAACGAAGGCGAAGAGTTATACCTATACCTTGCTGTATCATCTCATGCTCTAAGCACTGCTTTGGTAAGAGAAGACAACCGCACGCAGCGGCCAATATACTTTGTAAGTAAGAGGTTTACAGGGGCAGAAGTCAGATATCCTAAACTTGAGAAGCTAGCATACTGTCTACTAATCGCATCACGAAAACTGCGACACTATTTTCAATCCCATTCCATCAGAGTTCTAACCGATCAACCGCTGAGGCAGGTACTCCATCGTCCCGACACTTCTGGGCGATTACTTAAATGGTGCATTGAACGAAGTCAATATGATATTACCTACCATCCTCGCACCGCCATCAAGGGGCAAGCCATGGCCGATTTCATTGCCGAATTCACTACCAACGAAGGTGAGGAGCAATCAAAAATAGCAGAAGACATCAAGTGGAACCTCTTTGTGGATGGTGCATCAAACGAACAAGGCTCGGGGGCAGGTGTGGTAATAATTACTCCCAGGGGAAATAAGCTGCACCATGCTATAAGGTTGGAATTCATTGCCACCAACAATGATGTAGAGTATGAAGTAGTGATAGCTGGATTAGAACTTGCCTTAGAAATCGGAGCCAATTCTTTGTGTCTTCATAGCGATTCTCAACTTATTGTTAATCAAATACTAGGAGAATTCCAGGCTCGAGAAGAACGACTCATAGCATATCTGAAGAAGACCAGGTTACTTCTCAGTCGATTGGACCACTACTTAGTCAAACACATCCCTTGGGAAGAGAACCAAGAGGCCGACGAATTGGCAAAGCAAGCCAGCATGAGAGACGGCGCTATTTCCGGAGCAGTAGCCATCTCAAAGCAACTGACCCCAAGTTTTGAGCAAGTGAATCTGATAGCTGCAACCGAAGAAGCAACTTGGATGACTCCCATCCGAGACTACTTACAAAGTATCACACTACCCAACGGACGTAACGAAGTCAAGAAAATCTTAAGGAAAGCTTCTCGCTACACAATACAAGAGGACACCCTCTATCGGCGCGGCTTCTCTAACCCCTTATTAAGGTGTGTCGCTGGAAGGGAAGCCAAGGAAATCTTATCCAACATTCATCAAGGAAGCTGCGGAGATCATACCGGAGGGTAGACTTTGGCGAAAAAGATACTCTGATATGGATATTTCTGGCCCACCTTAAGCAGGGACGCCTTAGATTTCGTCAGAAAATGTGACAGATGCCAGAAGTTTGCTAAGATTCCACGGCTACCAACAACTAAGATTACTCAAATGACCAGCCCTTGGCCCTTTGCAGTATGGGGAATTGACTTAATCGGCGAACTGCCAATGGGCCGAGGCGGGGCCAAATATGCTATAGTGGCAGTCGACTATTTCACCAAATGGGTGGAAGCAGAACCCCTAAATAAAGTATCTTCAGCGAAAGTAATTAACTTCTTGATCAAAAATGTTCTATGCAGGTACGGAGTCCCATTCAAAATTATATTGGACAATGGACTTCAGTTTGACAGCGAGGAGTTCGCCAACTGGTGCCAAGAGCACGGAATTCACAAAAGCTTCTCATCCGTAGCTTATCCCCAGGCAAACGGACAAGTCGAAGCCGTCAACAAAATTCTGAAAACTCTAATCAAAAAGAAGCTTGAAAAGTCAAAAGGCGCTTGGGTGGATGAACTCCCTACGGCACTATGGGCCTATCGCACGTCTTTCAGAACATCAACAGGACATACTCCTTTCTCTTTGGCATACGGATCGGAGGCTATGCTCCCAGTTGAAACCATCGTGCCTTCCCACCGTAGGATCCACTATAACCCAGAAGAGAACGAAGAACTCCTTCACATGTCTTTGGATCTAATTGAGGAGAGAAGAAATGATGCAGCCCTCAAAGCAGCAGCCCACAAGCAAAAAGTGGCAGCACACTACAACTCCAAAGTCAAGCATCGTACCTTACAAGAAGGAGATCTTGTCCTCAAGCGAATCTTCCCTCGCCCCGGAGCACTAGATCCAATCTGGGATGGACCATATGTAATTCATAAAGATCTCCACAATGGAGCTTATATTTTGTCAACAGTGGACGGAGAGGTGTTCCAGAGGGCATGGAACATCCAACACCTCCGTCGATACTTTTCTTAACTTGTACTGCCCATATGAAGTGAATTAACAAAGAGAATCAGTGGACGTAGGCATTTTCGTGCCGAACCACTTTAAAAACCTTATCTCTTTTTTAACTTGTTCCTTTATATCTTAGCTGCTTGTTAACTTTATCCTTTTCTGTTGAACAAAATCCTATGCATATAGCATTTCCATTCAAGGCGCTCCACAGCGCGACTTCCCCTGGACAAGACCTAACAGGTACTATACGAATCTATGCCCTCGCCAATGAGACACTTTTGCTCCGGCATCCCTCTGCTGCGGGTTAACTCATTGCTCGCGACGGCCCTTAAAGCCAACTGTAATGAGCCGATTATAAGCCATCAAGAAGGCCGACTGTAACCATGGCAGCTCATTACGGCGTTCGGCTCGCCGGCAACTGTGAACCTACTTTAAGCCCCAACATAAGGTGTGGTCAGCCAGGGGTAGTTCACGGTTGACGATCGGCACCCACGCTAGCCAGCCACAGTAAATCGAATAATACCCATGATTACGGGCCATAATGGCCCGGGTAGTTACTGTGCGTGATCTCGGCTCCGATGTGTCTTAAGTACGGCTGTGGTAAAAAAGATTAACTCCCCGCGGAGGCGTAAGATGGGTGACAAATGTCTCCAAGACCCACAGCTAGGGAAAGTGAATACAAAGCCCGTTTGCCACGAACTTAAGCACATCGAAGGCCTTCCGTGATTGGAAGTTCTACTATTTCTCATATTTCAATTTTATTTAAAAAACTTTTCTCCTATCCTCTGTAACTATCCCTAAAGTACAGGACACAGAATAGGAGACATTCGCTAATGGAAGCGGATACTCACAGCAAGACACTGGACCGCATTCCATACTCAGTCACGCAAGACATTCAAAGCTGCCACCTACAAGTAAAATATGAAGGGCGGTATTTTCTTCTTTCATGTATAAACACGTGGCTATAATTTATTCACACATCACACTAACATTGTAAGACATGAAATTATGCTTTAAACAAGAACTTGACATCAAACACGATTGAATTACAAGCATACACATAGCTATATTTCTCATACAACATGTCAAAATAGCAAAAACATTCAAAAACGACAGAATCAGCTTAAGTTAAAAATTACATGTCAAGAATAATGTTGTTTATTACCAGTAGCATAATTACAACCTAAGAGTTACGTTACTGTTTTGAGACTAACATATACAACAATGTCAAGACCACAAAAAGATATCCAGGTCAAATCAAGGAGCCGGCTGCGTCGGAGTTTTATCCTTGTCCTGTTGCCCACCTGTCCGGTCAAAGAAAGAATTCATTAGTGATAAGCAACCAAGTTAATGGGAAAGACTAGAAAAGAAGACTTACCAGCACCTGCTTCCTGACCATCCTGGTCATCATCCTCTACTTGCACACCTGCCTCCTCAGCAGCAAGCAGCCTCATACCCTCCTTCACCTCCACCTTCTCCTCCTTGGTAAACTGGGCATTGACCACATCCATTCTGAAGACCGTGCCACCCTCTTTATCTGCGTCAGCCCTAGCCTCCTCCAGAGCCCGGAGATAAATCCTGGCCATAACTCGGGGGTAATCATCCATCCAGGATAAATTACCCTGCTTCCAAGTGCAGAAATACATATCCTGGAGCATCTCATCCATCATCCCCTCGTTTTTCTCAAGCTCTCTCATTCGGGCCTCAGAAGCACGCAGCTTAGCGATGGCAGCATCCCTCTCCGATCGGTATCGCGAGCGGTCGGACTGAAGGGACATCCTCATCACCTCCATCTCCTCCTTCAACCTGGACTGAGCGAGCTCCGCGGCCTCAAGTCTCCCCGATAATTCCTGCGCCCGCTCAAGGTCCGCTTGTCGAACCTCATCCATCGTCGTG
The DNA here is from genome assembly GCA_030737815.1 of Allium fistulosum. Classification (NCBI taxonomy): domain Eukaryota; kingdom Viridiplantae; phylum Streptophyta; class Magnoliopsida; order Asparagales; family Amaryllidaceae; genus Allium; species Allium fistulosum. The sequence goes on along the minus strand of CM060908.1, from coordinate 686,392,883 downwards.
ATGGCCATGTCAATTCGCTCCTTGCAGGCGGCCTCCATTTTTCGTAACTCTGCCCTGCTGGCCTCTTCCATAGTCTTCTTCAGTTGCCTGGATGCGGCCTCGTGCTGAGAAATTTGGATAGCTTGATCGGCAAGCTGCTTAGCCTGGTCGGAGACCATTAACCGCAGCCGAATGTTGGCACTCCCAATTTCCTCCCCGGCCTTGACTAGTCGGGCATGATGCCCCATCAATTTCCTGGTCTCCTCAGTAACCCGGTCAATATTTACCTTAGCCTCATCCCCCAGAGTTACAACCCGGGTAGTAAGCAAATCAAAGTCCAGGGACTTAGCTTCGTCAAGCACCCGTACCATAGGATTGCGAGGGAGAAGATGCTCACCAGTAACCTCGTCGAAGGAGATATCATGAGAGGCCGGGTCCAGGTCTGGATGACCCGCAAATGGATTGCGAACTAAGCCAGGGTGATCTATCGGGGTGAAGGTTGGATTCTCAGACGGATGTGGGGAAGGCATAAACTCTGTATCATCCTCTGTAATATCGTGAATAGGCTGGAGTGGGGCCGGAGGACCAGGAAGAGATTCAAACGTAGATCGACTCCTCTTTTTCTTTTGTATATCTTCTTTAATAACTCCAAGAAGAGGACGATAGCCTACTACGTCTCCAGGACGGTTAGTAGGAAGCTTCGGCTTGGCGGAAGCTTTGAGGAGTTTGTATTGTTCAAGCCTATGCCGAAGATCTGAGGTCTTGGCCGTTTTGCCCGTTCCTAGAATGAAAACCAAGTGTCACCAGCATGTATTGAGCCATCACTCAAGAATTAAAGAGAAATTCACCTTGAATCGCAGAAGTTGCCTCAGTAGAAGCGCTCCCGGAAGATAAATCGACGCCGGTCCCGACCTTACCAGTTTTCTTGGACTTCTCCATTTCCTCCAACTCTTCGAAGGCTTGGCGGAGAGCGTCATCTGTCCACTCTTGAATCACACCCGCCTGCCCGGGAGGCAAAGCCCTGGTGCCATCGCCGCCCTGTCCTTCGCCACAATCATCACCGTAACGATCACCGTCACCTTCTCTACCACTTCCGCTCTCCGCCTCACCTCCTTCGTCCTCACCTTTTTCCTCCTCCTGAACATCTGGATGTGTGCTGGGAGAGGGTCCATCGGACTTCTTGAGTTTCTTCCCCCCGGCGACTGGATGCACCGAGAAGGATCTCCTTTTGCTGCTTTTCTCCATGACCCCTCCTGTAACTTTGGCAGCTCTTTCCTCCGCCGTGTCTCTCCGCTTAACCACGGACTGATGTGGAAGGATCAGGTTGTGCCCCAGAAGTGTAGCATTCCTGATCAAGTAAGAAGCCGACCTGTCCCTTCCCGTAATGGCTTCTATTTCCACAGCCATCTGAACCAGGCGATCATTCTCCACGACCGCAAAACCACCTGTCGCTAGCAAGGAATAAAAACACATAAGAAGAAGCATTGCAGTTATAACGGAAATGATAAATAAAGCTTCACACTTACAGCCGAAGGTGAAGCGACGGATGGAAACAGAGTCATCCCTGATAAAGAACCATTCTTTCTTAAACATACTGAACTTCGAATATAAGTCCAGGACAGGCTTGAAAGATACGGCTGATTCCAAGCTGATGTATGGAGACCCCTTCATATAGCCTCTCAAATTGTACAAGTACCGGATCTCCCGGTTGGAGGGAGGATGCCCGTATCTCCTCTGGAAAATGACAAACAGGCTCACCAGGATGGCGTAGGAGTTAGGCTGAAGCTGAAACGGAGCTACCTTCAAGTAGGTGATAAAACTGATTATCCAAGCATTGATCGGGGGAATGGCCCCACACATGCAATGGTACCGACTATAGGCGAAATACCCTTCGGGGGGATTATATGGCATCACTCCCTCCCCCGGCAACAGCATGCGCGCTCTGTCAATCCCAAAGAAGCGGGAGATAACATCAAGCTGCTCGCCTTTCAGAGAGCTTGGGAAACAGTCAGGAGGTGAGTTCACAAGCTCCTAAGGGCCATACCCATCTACTAGTGACCTCGGGGTGGGCCCATAACGTCCCGGTTCTAACTGAGCTTGGGGCACTACGGAAGAATCTTCTCTGTCTTGGGATTTCTTCTTTTTTGATCGGGTATCCACTTTATGAGACATTTATCTGCAAACACAAAAAAGCACGTCGTTAGAACGAGGGAAATAAACGAGCAAGTACGTACAGCCTAGAATTTCACTCATAATTCAAGTCATAAAAGTGCATTCGGTAGTTCAATGCCGAAAAGTCATTCGGTATTCAAACTCCCCTATCTCGTTCGGCATTTCCAACAGGGACTCATTCGACACTCGGATTCATTCGGTAGTCCAAGGCCGAAAGGTCATTCGGCATTCAAACTCCCCTGTCTCATTCGGTATTTTCTACAAAGGTCCATTCGGCATTCGGATTCATTCGGTAGTACAAACCATAAGGGTCATTCGGTAATCACCTGATTCGGTATGATTCGGCAATATGGTTGATTCGGCAGAAAGTTCTGATTCGGCTATCTCACTTGGTAGGGAATAACGAAAGCCTCAAGCCCATACTTATAGGCAAGCCCAAAATAGCCGGACCAGATAATTGGGCATTTGGAACCGGATGAGGGCGTCCAGATAAACAAAGCGCGCAATACGCAAGCATATGCCCCACTTTGGGGGGCAAATGTTGGGATTGTTTCCACCTACTACCGGACCAAACTTCCTTCCCATGCATAACCGGACCAAACTCCTTCCTACTCATAACCGAACCAACCCCTGCTCCACCCTACCGAATCAACTCATCACCGGACCAGAACCAACCCCTGCTCCACCCTACCGAATCAACTCATCACCGGACCAGAACCAACCCCTACTCCACCCTACCGAATCAACTCATCACCGGACCAGAACCACCACACCACTCCTCACAACTCATCACCGGACCAGAACCACCGGACCACTCCTCACAACTCATCACCGGACCAGAACCACCGGACCACTCCTCGCAACTCATCACCGGACCAGAACCACCGGACCAATCACAACTCCACTCACCACCGGACTAACTCCATTCACAACCGAACCAACCTGGCCAGGCCAGATTACATCAGCCCAAGCCCACCAGCAGCTGTATACATCCTAGACCCCTACCCCTTGCCTCACTCTATAAATAGAGGGGTAGGGGTACAGCAATGGGGGACAAGTTTGAGAGCCCAAGCACGGATAGAACTTTCAAACAACTTTCATATACTTGTATCAAAGCTTTGTACTTGTAATTTGAATAGAAAAAGGAGAATAACATATAAAGTGGACGTAGGAACATTCTGGCCGAACTACTATAAATCTGCGTGTCTTTTACAGTTTAGTTTCTGCTTTTCATATATTTGCATAAATCACCCAAATCACTACGAACAACATAAAATCAAGTAAACCATACGACTTGGAGGTGTTTGTCTATTTTTTGTCCAAACAACTGACATTGAATTTGGATTGCGGGTTGAAAAGATATATACCCGTATATACTTAAATTGCGGATTGAAATGATAAATATCCGTATCATTTGACCATAGGATAGAAAATTTTATACAGACACCGTTGGTCTATATATAGATAATTTGAAATGATTTCTATAGTTTTGACAAGAAATATATGGTTTTAATAAATATTGATTTTAAAGATTTATTAGAGTTGATTTAATAAAGTTGATTTGAATCAATATAAAATATGTTTAAGTATTTATTTAAAATTTATATTTTTCAAATATAGAGTTTATAATGATACAGGTTGAAAGATAAATTTGAAATTGATTTGAAATTATATTTATTTAAGAATTATACTTATATAAGTTTGATTTGAAATTTATTAAAATTGAAATTTTAAAGATATGATTTTTAACTTGGATTTGGTTAAAGTGACTTAAATGAATATTGCAAACTAAAATAAATTTAAATGAGATATTTTGATTATTTAAATTTGTAAATTGAAGTTTATTTAACTGATATTGAAATGATTAAGTAAATATTTCAAGCTTAATAATAGTAAAGTGAATATGATATACATAAATGGAATTATCGAATTTAGTTTTGAAATGTTGAATATTTAAAACTTTGAAATATATTGAAGTTGAAATGGTTTATTTATGGTTCAAATAGGTATTTGAAATCGATAATTTGAAAGGGTTTATTGAGAAACTAAATTGAATTGAAATTGATGATTTGAGATTTAATTAAATTTGAATTTTGAAATTCGAGTTGATTTTGAATCGATTTGTGGAATTCGGGAAAGCTATTTTATTATGTAAAGTATTTTAAACTATATCCAAACTATTTATATTTTACTTTATAAATTATTTTAATATATAAACTATTTTAATATAAATCATTTTCAATATAAATTATTTTATTATAAACTATTTAACTTATAACTATTTTATATAAACTATTTTTATTTTATAAACTATTTTATTATATATACTAATGTTAATATCTCAACTGTTTAAGAAGAAAGTGTTATGATTCCAAAGCATTATGATTTCTAAATTTTGATTTCCAAAGAATTATGATTTCCAAAGTGTTTGATTTAGAAAGTTTTATAACTTTGAAGTACTAAGATTTTGTAAATGGATATATTTGAGATGGATATATTTGAATTGGAAATGATATCGTATTTGGTTTTGAAGTGAAAATGATATCGTATGGATATGGTTTTGAAATGGCAATGATATTTCGGTTTTGAAATATAAACTATTTTGAAAGTTTATTAAATAACCAATCGGTGTAATAATTACGTAGTTATTGAAGAGTCCGGGATCGGTTAGGGACATACTCTCTGTCCAAACCGAAAACCACTTTAATAACTATTATACGCGGAGTGTGATCCAGAATGAAGTGGTTGGAATGATGTCATTGCTGGATTTGAAGAAAGAGAACGATAATGGATAGCCTTGACACTTGTGTCAAATTTGAAATGACTTAAACAGGAGCCGTGCCGGGCCAGTGAGGTTAGCTACCTCTAGCGGACACACTTCTTCGTAAACTACTCATTACTTGTTTTGATTGGTGCGCACCCTTGATTTGGGAGTGTTGTTTCGCGGTGTTGCGATCGTTGCAGCGATGCGTTCTCACCAGTCCGGATCAGGAAAACGGTAGTTTCACTACCTTGGGTATTGCCTCATGTGCCTTGTCATACTCGTATCCCTATGCGCGACCACTACGATTTGTTTTGTGTTATACCTATGGAGTACTCCCTGATAGCCACTAGTTTACGGTGGAGTTTACAGTGCTGTATAGACTGTGATGCTTATATAAAATGTGTTAAGGGGGATAATGGTAACGCCTTAACGCTATTTTGATACTTTATATTACTGATAGGCATTATCTACTTAGCGTACACTACTACATAGTAGATGGTTTAACGGATCCTTAGGGGATGGTTATCCCAAACATCCTTTGAGTTACTTGTATTTCAGTCGTTATTTCACATGAGTTGGATTTATTGATATAAGAATGTTAATCCTGACTCGAGTGTTTTGTGTTTTGCTTTACGCTCGGGTCAGACTGAGTGTACCAGTATTCGAGACTCACCTTTGGAGTTGGAGCTTCGCTTGGAGATCCAGCTATCTATCCAGCTTGTAGATATTCAGTCGATTCCAGTGATGTATTCTGATCTTGTATATGACTATTGTATTCGAGACTTCTATTGTATCTTGTTTAACTCTGTTATATATATATATATATAGTAGCTTCATGAACTACTATTCTTTTGTTTCCGCTGCATTATTGTTATATTACTCTGTTTCTGTGATCTGTGATTATTTTATTTACTGTATATGCTGAGTTTTGCCAAATTTAAATTAACAATCTATTATTTTGAATTATTCAAGTCTGACATGTGTGGATTATTGTCGATTTGAATGGTCCAAAATAGTGGGTCGTTACAGGCCGTATGTTATTGAACGGGAGCTCGGAGATGGCACATTCAAATTATCGACCGTTGACGGTCTCACTCTTCTGAGAGCCTGGAACAGCGAAAATCTTCGTCGCTACTACACATGGCAGGCTCTGTTTACTTATTCAGTCTATTTCTCATTTGCAATTTGTTTCTGCATTTTGAAATTTGAATTTGTAATAAGGCAATTGATTTTGCCGTATTTTCTTATTTCAGTAATAAAATGCAATCTCTGCGAGCCAGAGCTGTGATTTATTAAATGCGTCATACAACTATCACTATGCACGGAGATCTAAATTCCACCCGATGGTGGAATGAAATTTATTCAAATAAGGAGTGACTGTGATACAACCGGTTACTCGCTAAGTGAAACCCAAGCTCGGGGGCAAGTCATCACACTGAAGTCAAAAAAGGATTGATAAACAACAATCCTTTAACCAACTCCAGATTCCCAGAGTGTGAACTAGAATATAAACTTACAAATACGGTCTCGATGAGGGTGGATCTGTCCACCTAACAACTTCACCCATATCTTGACACAGTTTGAGGAGGATGGATCCGTCCATCTAACGACCTCGCTTGTTAACTCGGTGTTGGGCGTATTCTCACCCAGGCGATCTCAAGACCAAGAAGCACCAGGTTCGCCCAGGCTTGCCTAAGCTTCATTCGGCATCCCTACCACTGCCGAACCAGACTCACAACCACAGAACCACCGAACCAACTCCAAAGCAGCCTTCGCCGAATCAAACATCAAAACCTCTTCCATGCTTGCCGAATCAACTCTACCTCCCATGCTTGCCGTACCAACTTACTCCACTACTATCCAACCATCTACCACCGGACCGGCTACCTCCATCCACTGCCGAACCAGAGGCAGGGGAAGCCACCACCGGACCAAAGCCACCACTGGACCAAAGTCCCACCGGACCATCTCCCATCTACTACCGGACCGGAGCACTACCGAACCAAGGCGTTGCTGAGCTAACGTTGCCAGGCCAGATCGCATCAGCACAGGCCCACCAGCAGCTACATACATCCAGGACCCCTACCCCCAGCCTCACTATATAAATAGAGGGGTAGGGGTACAGCAATGGGGACAAGTTTGAGAGCTCAAACACGGAGAGAACTTTCAAACAACTTTCAGATACTTGTATCAAAGCTTTGTACTTGTAATCTAAACAAGAAAAGAGAAATAATATATAAAGTGGACGTAGGCACATTCTGGCTGAACCACTATAAATCTGCGTGTCTTTTACAGTTTAGTCCCTGCTTTTCATATATTTGCATAAATCACCCAAATCACTAAGAACAACATAAAATCAATTAAAACAAACTACTTTGAGGTGTTTGTCCATTTTTTGTGCAAACATTTTTGGTGCTTTCATTGAGAGCTAGAAGCTCGAAGCTTCAACTTCTTCCACTTAACCTTTTTCCTAACAGCATCGTTCATCGCTTGGAAAACATGCCTCCCAAGCAGAAGAAAGATGTTAACAAAGGGAAAAACATCGCAACTAGTAGTCTTCCAGATCCAGTGGACACAGATCAAGTAAATCGTCCCCCTCCAGCAGCAGTACCAAATGAAGGACAGGCTAATCCGACCACTCCTGCCACAGAACAGCCCGCAGCAATTACTAGGGCAGATCTAGACAGGGTTGTGGCTGAAGTAACTAACCGCTTCACGTCCCAGCAGGAAGCCTTGGTGGACCATCTCATGTCACGCTTAAGGGATGCTGAAGAGTCCAACCACAACACTGAGTCATGGGGTGAATCCCAGTCTGGAGGATCTCAGAGACAACAAAGATCTTCCTTCTTCGAAGGAGCTAACGGCAGAAGCAGCCATGGTAGGAGCCGAGATCGAGCACAGCCCGAAGTTAGGCCTGAGGAAACGCTTGGAACCGAACCCAACGGGGGAGGTACCGGGCGGAGGTCAACTGTAGCTGAGCCGGTCGTACTGTCTAACCACGGAAACGCCAATGAACGGGGCCGAGCTAGAATCCAGCCCGAAGTTGGACCTGAGGAAGTGCTTAGATCAGAACCTAGCAGGGGAAGATCAAGGCAAGGGCCAACTGTAGCTGACCCTAGCATGCTCCCAGAACACCAAAGGCAGCCACTGGAAAATATGAGGAATGATAGACGGTACCATCCCTACAGGTCATCTGGACGGAATCAATCCCACAGAACAGAACCGAACTCGTATCTATCTGCTCCAAATTCTGATGAAAGGATGGCACGCTTGTTCAGAGAGTGCGTCCAATGGGATCAAAGAGATCGATGGATAGGCGCTAGGGTAACCAGCCCTTTCGCCTGCAATATCGAAATTGCTATCACCCCCCGAGAATGGAAGATGCCAACAATGGAACCTTACAAAGGAACCTCCGACCCCGTTGTACACTTACAGAGATACACACAGCATATGCTCATGAGTGGAGCAATAGAGGGAGTACTATGCAAATGCTTTCCACTATTCTTAGCAGATCTAGCTACCTCCTGGTTCTGCCATCTACCCCAAGGATCCATCAGCTCGTGGGAGATGTTGAAAGAAAAGTTTATCAGCCAGTTCCGCATTCATGTGGAACAACCCAAGGACGCTTATTCCTTATCCAATATCAAACAGAAACCTGGAGAGAAGCTGCAGCAATATTTAACCCGATTCAATGCCACAGCGGCCGTAGTCCAAGATGCCGATGAGAAGCTTGTCTTAATGGCCCTCTGTAGTGGTGTGCATCCGGATACTAAATTCGCTAGAAGACTAACAAAAGAAAAACCAGCTACTTTACCCAATTTCTTCCATGAAGCCGGGAAATATATGAGGCTTGAAGACGCTGCTACTGAGGGACAGTCAGGGCAACAAAATAAGGCAACTCACAGCAACGCGCCCGCTGTAGCAAAGGACGTTCGAAGAAATGATTCTAGAGACAATGCTGGGGGCAAGAAGGGAGAAAAGCGCCTATATCGGCCAGGACCGAGATTCGACACTTACACTCCTTTGAATGAAACCGTCGAAAAACATCTTCATTGCCACCCAAGGCGAAGTTAGATACGAACGCCCACCGTACAAGAAGGAATCAGATAACGCACATAAGTCTGGAAAGTTCTGCCGCTTCCACGAATCTCATAGGCATGATACCAATGAATGCCATCATCTCCGGGACTTGATTGAAGAACACATCAGAAGGAAGAAACTACAACGCTTTCTTGGGAAGGCCAGCCCTGTCTGACTTCCAAATTGTCCTGGCCCCATAGTGCCTAAAGATGAAATTTCCAACGGACAATGGAATAGGAGAAGTAGAGGGAGACCAGGACGTTGCTCGAGACTGCTATGTAACTGAACTTCGCAACAACCACAGGAAGGATAAAGGGAAGAGTGTAGAGGTTGCCCTCTGCACAAAATGTTTGGAAGCATAGCAACTAAAGAAAGCCCCTCCTCTTCGATATACCAGCGATCCCTTCAATGAATTAGGCCCCAGGGACAGGGAGGAGGAGGCCACCGCCGAGCCTGCAGAGGCTATGGAATTTGTATCTATAGGCAAACATGACTCGAGTAGACTATTGAAAATCGGGTCCCAACTAAAAACAGAGTTGAAGGAACAACTCATTGACTTTCTCCACCACAACTTGGATGTATTTGCATGGTCACATGCTGACATGACCGGAATCTCCCCTGACATAGCATGCCACATACTAAACTTGAGAAGCTAGCATACTGTTTACTAATCACATCACGGAAGCTGCGTCACTACTTCCAGTCCCATTCCATCAAAGTTCTGACCGACCAACCACTGAGGCAGGTACTCCATCGTCCCGACACTTCTGGGCGACTACTTAAATGGTGCATTGAACTAAGTTAGTATGATATCACCTATCACCCTCGCACCGCTATCAAGGGACACGCCATGGCCGATTTCATTGCAGAATTCACTACCAACGAAAGTAAGGAGCAATCAGAAATAGCAAAAGACATCAAGTGGAATCTCTTCGTGGATGGTGCATCAAACGAACAAGGCTCGGGGGTAGGTGTGGTAATAATCACTCCTAGGGGAAATAAGCTGCACTATGCTATAAGATTGGAGTTCGCTGCCACCAACAACGATGCAGAGTATGAAGCAGTGATAGCTGGATTAGAACTTGCCTTGGAAATCGGAGCCAATTCTTTGTGTCTTCATAGCGATTCTCAACTTATTGTTAATCAAATACTAGGAGAATTCCAGGCTCGAGAAGAACGACTCATAGCATATTTAAAGAAGACCAAGCTACTTCTCAGTCGATTGGACCACTACTTAGTCAAACACATCCCTCGAGAAGAGAACCGAGAGGCCGACGAATTGGCGAAGCAAGCAAGCGTGAGAGACGGCGATATTTCTGGAGCAGTAGCCATCTCGAAGCAACTGACCCCAAGTTTTGAGCAAGTGAATCTGATAGCTGCACCGAAGAAGCAACTTGGATGACTCCCATCCGAGACTACTTACAAAGTGGCACACTACCCAACGGGCGTAACGAAGTCAAGAAAATCTTAAGGAAAGCTTCCTGCTACACAATACAAGAGGACACCCTCTATCGATGCGGATTCTCTAACCCCCTATTAAGGTGTGTCGCTGGAAGGGAAGCCAAGGAAATCTTATCCAACATTCATCAAGGAAGCTGCGGAGATCACACCGGAGGGCAAACTTTAGCAAAAAAGATACTCCGAAATGGATATTTCTGGCCCACCTTAAGCAAGGACGCCTTAGATTTCGTCAAAAAATGTGACAGATGCCAGAAGTTTGCTAAAATTCCGCGGCTACCAACAACTGAGGTTACTCAAATGACCAGCCCATGGCCCTTTGCAGTATGGGGAATTGACTTAATCGGCAAACTACCAATGGGCCGAGGCGGGGCCAAATATGCTATAGTGGCAGTCGACTATTTCACCAAATGGGTGGAAGCAGAACCCCTGAATAAAGTATCTTCTGCAAAAGTTATTAATTTCTTGATCAAAAATGTTCTGTGCAGGTACGGAGTCCCATTCAAAATCATATCAGACAATGGACTTCAATTTGACAGCGAGGAATTCACCAACTGGTGCCAAGAGCACGGAATTCACAAAAGCTTCTCATCCGTAGCGTATCCCCAGGCAAACGGACAAGTCGAAGCCGTCAACAAAATTCTGAAAACTCTAATAAAAAAGAAACTCGAAAAGTCAAAGGGCGCTTGGGTGGATGAACTCCCTACGGCACTGTGGGCTTATCGCACATCTTTCAGAACATCAACAGGGCATACTCCTTTCTCTTTGGCATACGGATCGGAGCCTATGCTCCCAGTTGAAACCATCGTGCCTTCCCACCGTAGGATCCACTATAACCCAGGAGAGAACGAAGAACTCCTTCATGTGTCTTTGGATCTAATTGAGGAGAGAAGAAATGATGCAGTCCTCAAAGCAGCAGCCCACAAGCAAAAAGTGGCAGCACAATACAACTCCAAAGTCAAGCATCGTACCTTACAAGAAGGGGATCTTGTCCTCAAGCGAATCTGCCCTCGCCCCGGAGCACTAGATCAAATCTGGGATGGACCATATGTAATTCATAAAGATCTCCACAATGGAGCTTATATTTTGTCAACAGTGGACGGGGAGGTGTTCCAGAGGGCATGGAACATCCAACACCTTCGTCGATACTTTACTTAACTTGCACCGCCCATATGAAGCGAATTAACAAAGAGAATCAGTGGACGTAGGCATTTTCGTGCCGAACCACTTTAAAAAAACCTTGTCTCTTTTTTAACTTGTTCCTTTATATCTTGGTTGCTTGTTAACTTTATCCTTTTATGTTGAACAAAATCCCGTGCAAATAGCATTTCCATTCAAGGCGCTCCACAGCGCGACTTCTCCTGGACAAGACCTAACAGGTACTATACGAATCTATGCCCTCGCCAATGAGACACTTTTGCTCCGGCATCCCTCTGCTGCGGGTTAACTCATTGCTCGCGACGGCCCTCAAAGCCAACTGTAATGAGCCGATTATAAGCCACCGAGAAGGCCGACTATAGCCGAGGTAGTTCATTACGGTGTTCGGCTCGCCGGCAACTGTGAACCGACTATAAGCCTCAACATAAGGTGTGGCCAGCCAGGGGCAGTTCACGGTTGACGATCGGCACCCACGCTAGCCGGCCACAGTAAATCGAATAATACCCACGATTACGGGCCATAATGGCCCGGGTAGTTACTGTGCGCGATCTCGGCTCCGATGTGTCTTAAGTGCGGCTGTGGTAAAAAAGAATTAACTCCCCGCGGAGGCGTAAGATGGGTGACAAATGTCTCAAAGACCCACAGCTTGGGAAAGTGACTACAAAGCCCGTTTGCCACGAACTTAAGCACATCGAAGGCCTTCCGTGATTGGAAGTTTTACTATTTCTCATATTTCAATTTTATTTAAAAAACTTTTCTCCTATCCTCTATAACAATCTCTGAAGTACAGGACACAGAACAAGAAACATTCGCTAATGGAAGCGGATACTCACAGCAAGATACTGGACCGCATTCCATACTCGGTCACACAAGACATTCCAAACTGCCATCTACAAGCAAAATATAAACGGCGGTATTTCCTTCTTTCATGTGTAAACACGTGACTATAATTTGTTCACACCTCACGCTAACATTGCAAGTCATGAAATTATGTTTTAAACAAGAACCTGACGTCAAACACAATTTAATTACAAGAATATGCATAGCTATATTTCTCATACAACATGTCAAATTAGCAAAAAAATTCAAAAGACGACAGAATCAGCTTAAGTTAAAGAATTACACATCAAGAATAGTGTTGTTTATTACAAGTAGCATAATTACAACCTAAGAGTTACGTTACTGTTTTGAGACTAACATATACAACAATGTCAAGTCCACAAAAAGATATCCAGGCCAAATCAAGGAGCTGGCTGCGTCGGAGTTTCATCCTTGTCCTGTTGCCCACCTGTCCGGTCAAAGAAAGAATTCATTAATGACAAGCAACCAAGTTAACAAAAAGACTAGAAAGGAAGACTTACCAGCATCTGCTCCTTGATCATCTTGATCATCATCCTCTACTTGCACGCCTGCCTCCTCAGCTGCAAGCAACCGCATGCCCTCCTTCACTGCCACCTTCTCCTCCTTGGTAAACTGGGCAGTAACCACATCCATCCTGAGGGCCGTACCCATCTACTAGTGACCTCGGGGTGGGCCCATGACGTCCCGGTTCTGACTGAGCTGGGGGCACTGCGGAAGGATCTTCTCTGTCCTGGGATTTCTTCTTTTCTGATCGGGTTTCAACTCTATGAGACATTATCTGCAACACAAAAGAATACATCGTTAAAAAGGATGTAGAGATATAAACAAGCAAGTGCGTACAATCTAAAATTTCATTTTGTAGTTCAAAACATAAAAGGTTCAAGGTTCGATTGGGCATTCAAACTCCGGGTCTCGTTCGGTATCACGAGTCATAAAAAGTCATCCGGCAGTTCAAGGCAAAAGCTCATTCGACATTCGAGCTCCCCATATACCGTTCGGTAATCCGGGCCCCAAGGTTCATTCAGCTATCCCACTCCCTAAAAACCCATTCGGCAGAAGGAGGGCTCACCTCATTCGGCAGGCGTAGGCTTGGTCCGGCTCTTTCTAATAGGTGTGGATAACAGGAGCTTGAAGCCCATACTTATAGGCAAACACAGACGACCGGACTGGTTGGTTCGGCGTTTGGGCCGAATAGGAGCATCCAAGCTAACGTCATTAATTTCAAAACAAAGCACGGCATATACCGGCATATGCCCTGCTTTGGGGGGCAAATGTTGGGCGTATTCTCACCCAGGCGATCTCAAGACCAAGAAGCACCAGGTTCGCCCAGGCTTGCCTAAGCTTCATTCGGCATCCCTACCACTGCCGAACCAGACTCACAACCACAGAACCACCGAACCAACTCCAAAGCAGCCTTCGCCGAATCAAACATCAAAACCTCTTCCATGCTTGCCGAATCAACTCTACCTCCCATGCTTGCCGTACCAACTTACTCCACTACTATCCAACCATCTACCACCGGACCGGCTACCTCCATCCACTGCCGAACCAGAGGCAGGGGAAGCCACCACCGGACCAAAGCCACCACTGGACCAAAGTCCCACCGGACCATCTCCCATCTACTACCGGACCGGAGCACTACCGAACCAAGGCGTTGCTGAGCTAACGTTGCCAGGCCAGATCGCATCAGCACAGGCCCACCAGCAGCTACATACATCCAGGACCCCTACCCCCAGCCTCACTATATAAATAGAGGGGTAGGGGTACAGCAATGGGGACAAGTTTGAGAGCTCAAACACGGAGAGAACTTTCAAACAACTTTCAGATACTTGTATCAAAGCTTTGTACTTGTAATCTAAACAAGAAAAGAGAAATAATATATAAAGTGGACGTAGGCACATTCTGGCTGAACCACTATAAATCTGCGTGTCTTTTACAGTTTAGTCCCTGCTTTTCATATATTTGCATAAATCACCCAAATCACTAAGAACAACATAAAATCAATTAAAACAAACTACTTTGAGGTGTTTGTCCATTTTTTGTGCAAACACTCGGGGTGGATATGAACCGACCTTCCACGATCCTGATAGATTCGTCGTTCCCGGAGTTTGAGCAAAATCCTAAAGCCTGAACAGATGTGACTGACCATCTGTCAGCCAACTCTAAGTTCCCAAAGCAAGAACTGGAGTATAAACATCAACTACCTCCGGATTACCAGAGTGCGAACCGGAGTGTCAACATAAACACCAACTCCAAATTCCCAAAGTGCGAATTGGAGTATAAGTGTTAACTGTACATCCTCGGAGGGTGGATTGGAGTTTAAACACAAAACGGATTGGAATCGATCATCCGTAAAACAACTCTGAGTCCCAGGAGTGTGGTCAGAGTGTAAATGCAAATCGGGTGTGACTGACCACTCGCGAATCCATCTAAAGTCCCCAGAGTGTGGACATGGTTACAAACATTAAACGGGTGTGACTGACCACCCGTGAAAATGACTTAAGTCCCCGGAGCGCAGACGTATCCTTAAAACTTAAGCAGGCGTGACCGACCGCCAACGTACGAATGCAAATCCCTGGAGTGTGGATGCAGTCGTCGATAAATGAGCGAGTGCGATTCAACCACTCGAACTTCCTTGTTTCAGCATCAATTCAACAACGTTAAGCTCGATGTGTTGAAGGCGAAGCACAATTGCCACCTAATCTTTATAATTGTCCCTGAAACTGGTGGCAGAACTTAAGTGCCAATCACTGACTGAGACAGTGCAGCATCGGAGTCCGGCTTAACGCTCGGTCATAACTCATAGTCGTGGTTTCAGGACTTAACGAATAAACTCAGATCTAATCCAACGGTCAAAACTCAACGAGTGTACTGGACTGGAGTTCAAATGCTGAAACACTTATGCAAATAAACGAAAATTGAGTTGAAGACAAAATGGAATTTCATTTCAACAATTTGTGGAAGGAAACTAAGTACAAACATATCCCAAAAATCCTGTTAGCAGGGGCCGAACCTGCATCTATACACGGCCAACAAAAGCTAAAGAAATTCCTATCTACTCAAAAATAAGCCAAAGAGATGTATCTATTCTTTTTTCTTTCTCATTTTCTTCTTCGGTGTGGACCCACTGGAGCTGTCGCTTGGTTTTCTCTTTGAGCTCTTGCCTTTCGGCGGCCGATCTCCAGTCGGGGGCATTATATCAACTTCCTCCTCCGAACTCAAGTTTATTGGAACGCTTCCTTAAGGCGGAGTCGGAGGGACAGGATCAAAAGTATGAGGCGGGATAGGCACACTTGTCTCAACGACCATTCCCTCCGGAGATATCATCCGCAAAGGGGCTGGACCAGGTCCAGCCATTCCACCACCAAAGCCGCTGCCCTGCGCGGCTATCTCCATCTTAGCATTGATTTCAGCTATAATTTCCTTCTCATGAAGTGTTTGTGCATCGTCGGGGACTCCCAAAGTTGGAGCCGAAGAACTTGTCATTGGTGCGCTTCCACCCATAATGAACGACAAATTTGCAAAGGGATCACTGTGATGACCGAGGAGTTCCTCCATCATCTGCTTATCAAAAATAAGTGTGCTTCCCTGAGCTCCATCAGTTTGTGCCGTGGTCGTTGTGGTGGTCGCTTCTGTTATAATGGCCTCCTGCACATGATGTGATTCTTGAGTTGCAGGAGGCATGACTGATGTTGCTCCGATCACTGGATAAGAGTAAAGGAAGGACTGTTAGTAATTATTTCAAGTGACGCTTCCGATTTCGGATAAGCATAGAGAATGTTCAGAGTACCTTCCTTAGTTTAGCTCGCGAGTGGCGGAACGGCCTCAGAGACTTGTTTGCAGGCTGGAGACAACTGCGGTTGATCCGGGTTATAAGCAAGAACAGGCTGAGGATCAACCACGGGTGTGGATTCAGGCTGAGTCGGCACGGGAGTTTCAGAACTTATATCATGATGCTCGACACCAGAGCCTTCTCCAACTTCCAAATGCTGAGCGCCAAGCTTTTCCTTTTCATATGAGATCATTGCATCGTGAAGAACTTTTCGTTCATCTTCGCTCAACACCCGGCTCTCGAGCTCGAACTCATCGATAGATTCAGCTTGGTGAGCAGTCTTTTCATCTCCTACTAATCAGCCCCAAGCATTAAACAGAAGTGTTGGATAGTTATCAAGCCAGGCCAGGTTTCTGTGCTTCAAAACATTGGCATTGTAAGTAACGATAAGATCTTCGATATCTGCCTCTAGCCTGGCTTCGGCCATTTTAACTTCCTCCTCCACCTTGGCCTCGGCCTACCGAACTTTAAGTACGGCCACATCCTTTTCGTCCCGGAGCACCACCGCTTGCTCGCACGCCTCATGGGCTGCTTTATTTGCATCATCCTTCTCCTTGATGATTTCGGAAAATTTGGCTTTAAGTTCGTTGAGTTCTTTCAGAGCAACATCCCTTTCAGTGGCAACTGTGGTGTTTCGGTGGCCCATCTCCTCCACCAAAGCGAAATGCGTTTGTCGCATTCTTTCCATAGATTGAGTTGCCTCGTCGGCTTTTTGGATAGCCTCCATTTCAAATTTCCGAGAGGATTCAGCTTCATCATTAAGCACTTGGATAATACGATCTTTTTGAGCGAGGTCGGTCTCTAACTTCTCAATTATTTTTGCTCGCTCAAAAGCCACCGCCGACGCTTTATCCGCGGCTTTCATCCACTCCTTGTATTGGGTATAAATATCATGGATGTAGTCGTGCATCGTTTGTTTGGCTTCAGATGGGATTTTCTTTAAGTGAGGAGGGAAGATAAAGCTGTCAAAGCAAATGTTCAGAAAATCTTTTCTCAACTGGGCAATTCTGATTGCCCCTTACCCCGCAGGCTCGGTAATAGCCTGCTCAGTAATTGTGGGAGCTGTAGCTTCGGTCCTGCGATGTTGAGATTCAGACCTCGGAGCGTGAGAAGATGGTTTTTGGCATGGAGGCTCCGGGGGAAGTGTGCCGTGAGTAGGAGGTTGTGTAGGGAATCAAGGAGGTGGAGAACGCGACTGGGATCGATATATATATTCCCTATCTCTATCTCTATCCCTCTCATAACGCTCTTGGCTGGAATAACCACGATCGCGGTTTCTATCATCCTCCCTCTGGCGGGACTCATAATAAGAACTCGACGATTGGCGCGCTGAACGGAGACTTCCGAGCATAGAATCTCGCCTATTCATCGTATCTGCAAAGTAAATCAAAAACGGAGTTAGTAATCTCTCGAAGCAGACAACTTAAGGCTGGAAACCGTGTAGTGCCGTGAAGTGTATATATGTGTGCAACCCCCCAACCAACCGGTAATGCCGACCGCACTGATGGGAAGAGACTCGCTTAAATCTAGAGCACTTTGAAGCCCATCCAATCCGGTGTCGTGTTGAAGTGACACATAGTTCGGAATCAGATAATCAGCAAGTCCCTCAAAAGGATTCTCTACTTGCGAGGGAGGAGCCTCCGAAATTCTAACACTAGAGGCTGGCGGGGTCGGAAAAGATGCTCCATGAATACAATGAATAAACTGTTCAGCAGCGCGTATCCATTGGGATCAATAGGATGTAATTGTGAGGGGGCAATTCCGAAAAAAGCCAACACTTCCCGAATGTACTGGTTGAATGGGGGAAGTGTTCCAGCAGTGCACAAATGTCGATTGAAAGCAGTAAACCCTTCCGGGGGAGCATGCGGTCTATCATTCGGTCCCGGTAATAAGACGTCATCCAACGGCAGTCCGCGTCTTAGGCATATCCGTCCCAGCATATCTTCGGAGACGTTGGACGGCACAGAATCTTGTGGGTTCCCGATGAACCTGGCAGCTCGTCCGAAGCTGGATCTATAACTTCGACCGCAATGACCGGTATCTCTTTGACTAAGGGAGACGAACTCTGAAGCTCCAGCTGTTGTGAGCTTGTAGACTTCATAACTAATCAACTTATCAAAAGCCATCATTAGATGATAATAAGACCGTGTGTTCCCCAGTGTGAAGTGCGTGAATGTGTTGTGTAGTGCAGTACTACATAATACTTAAGAAATTCTATGGAATTTGTGAGATGTTCAAATGACAAGACTTCGAGATTCAACCGGAGGAACCGTCATCGCTGACCGTCCAAACTGTGCCATTCAAATTTCAGAGAACGGTCCAAGTTAAAGTTCATCAAAATTTTCAAGTTACAGTTCCATCGACGAGCTTCGAAAGGTAGTCAAATATGCAGTGAAAATGTTAAGTTCAATCATGCAAGGCAGAAGCTCGTCGGAGTCAAATATTCGAATGTGCGAAAAAGTTTGTATCCATCATTTAGTTACGCAAGGCAGAAGTTCAAACTTGGATCGTTCCACAGAAGCCCGATTTCGTATCGATCAAGATAAAACAGGTTTCGTATAGATCATCGACCGAGGATTTTTTATCGATCTCCAACATGGGATTTTGTATCGGTCTCCTACAATGGGAGTTCATATCGATAATCGGCTCCTCAACTTCGTATCGATCGCTTCAGATCGATATGAAGTGCCACCACATTAGATCGATACAAAACTCTCCCTTTCACCTATCGGTTCTGGATCGATGCAAACTTCCTATTCTGGATCGATACAAGATCTAATTTCATCCTTCCTTCATCGATACGAGATCGAGGCTAAGGGTCCTTCCACTAATTCTTTCGTATCCATCGGTGATCCTTCTTCTCCAAACAGCTTGAACGCCGTTTCCTCCTCCCTCAACCATGCTCCGAACCAACTCCGGCCTCGACACCGCCGGAATCGGCCATAAACATGGACGAATTGTCATTAGAACTCGAATCTCATTATTTTAATACGAACTGATTGGTCAATTACCTAATTTAGACGGTTGGTTCAAAGGATTAGCAAGTTATGTTGGGTTCAGGACGAAGACAGTTCTGATTTCTCAGTTTTTCTATCGATACGAAGGCAAGGATAAAGTGAAGGCAAATGAAAATTTTCTAAGTACAAAACGTATTTATATGGGTACAAAAATAAGAAGGAAACAATTCGTCTCCCAGTTATGTTAACCGGTAAAAAGCAGTCTCCTATATGATCGATACAAAGCAACCTTTGTATCCATCTACCCACATTGGTCAAGAATACAAGAATTCGTAACCATCAACTCGAGTCGATCCAGAACATGACTGTTCGTACACATCGACGACCAATGGATACGAACGATGCAACAAAGGCTTGTTTGAACTATTCGAACCCATAGCACGGTTGTTCGTATCCATCGATGATTCATCGATACGAAGTGAAAGTTTCGTATCAATCGTTTTGAAGCTCACAAAAATTCATATCCATTGATACAAGATATTTTTAAAGGCCAACTTATTTGTATCGATCACCATCGATACGAAGATGATTTTCCAACTTCTCAAATCGTTCCAGGAGAGGACCGATATGAAGAGACACTCTAAAACGACCATCAAGCGTCATTACAACTCAAATTTCGCATCGATCCAGGAGTGGATTGATGCGAAACTCGATTTTAAAAAAAAACTTGATAACGACCCGTGACGTGCAAACATGAACATGAGTCAAGTTAGCATACGTTCATGTATGATGGACTAACATTCAATTCTCAAAATTTACAGGAATTGAATGCTCACCTTATGACAATCACAATAATGAACGACAAGTTACTAGCACTTGACACTCAGTTACAACAATGCACTTCATAATCATTGGCAGCCAACAGTTCAGCATTTATATTACTGAAAATCGATCAAAGGTTACACCTTTTTACGAAAAAGCTACGACTACACAACGAATCGTATAGAACTTTTCAGACTGAAAATTGGAGTTTTTCAAAGCACGTCATGTTCACACAAGACGTACTTTGGTGGGAAAATGTTATCCCGCCTTTTGGTAAGGTCGTGACACCAAGGACTTGGCTAGAACCCGAAGACAGTTCGTCTCGGAGATCGGTTATACACAGGTTCACTATGGATATTGGTAAATTTTGCCCAAGTCCGGATCGAGCTACAATTAACGTGACACGACAAGCAAAGCTATGAAAGCCAACATTTCAAATTTCAAGTCGATCGGAGTTCGTATACTCAATATATGGATCGATTAAAATCAGGAAGGAGAAGGCATCGGTTCGTATCCATCAATGTTTACTCCATTTCGTATCCATCATGTTTTCTCCATTTCGTATCCATCATGGTCGATCATCGTCGTATCCATCGATGGTTGACGTTTCGTATCGATTCCATTCGTACGCACTTCGTATCGGTCTCCCACCTACCTAGTTCGTATCGATCAGCCAACGGATCGATACGAAACTAATGCTTTCCATCGATAGGAAGTGGCCCACGGTAATCGATACGAATCCATCAAGTGCCATCGATACGAAGTAGTATCCAAAGGATCGATACGAAGGTGTTAGCAAACATCGATACGAACTGGAACGGAGGCTATCCATACGAAGTAACTTCAAGGGAACGATACGAAGTGGAGCACAGAGCATTGATACGAATTGACTCTCCATTCATCGATACGAAGAGCGCTTCCCTGGATCGATACAAATAAGATACATTCCTATGAAAGACTCAATCACATGGCACGAAAAGTGGATCGATCTGAGGAGTTAGCGCCACATCAACATGCTGACACGTGCTCGGATCGATACGAACAGAGCGATACGAACGACATCGACACGAAGAAGACAGCCTTTAATAAATTCGAACTTGCATCGATCATAACTCAAAATCTACAAGTCCAAATGCCATCAAATTTTCACAGGAGCTTGCGTACATCCTCAAGAATGTTCATGATTGATCTCGACTCAATTGGACCAAATTTTGATCGATACGAACTTCATTCGTATCGATCACAGATCGAGTGCACACCACATGGGATCGATTGCGTGGGCCCACCCACGTGCAAGAAGAGGTCTCCCGAGATCTGAGCGAGATATTTGCAGCCTACGCCTATAAATAGCAGCCCAGAACCTACAGAAAAGGGACTTTTTGGCTCTTCGACGTCCAGACTCTGCCAAAATCACTATTGCATTCAAAAATCACTGTTGTATTCAAAATTTACTGTTGTAATCCACTGTAACCAGCAAGCAAAAGTTAATAAAAGTCAATCATTCCATAGTGTACGTGGGAACACGCCGAACCAGTCTAAATCTCTGTGTTCATTTGCTGTTTTTCCGATTATTGTTTGGAGTGTTTGTTAGATAATCCTCTTTTTACATTTACTTTCTTCATTTTATCTCTTCAAACACTTCCGAAGAGTGTTGTGCCCAATTTTGGTACAAACACTTATTGGACAGAAATGAAAATACCACTTTGATAAACTTTGATAATCAACTAAGGATCTATTTCATAGTTACATTATATTATCGACCGAAACAACGAGTTAAACTACTGTCTATTTGTTATGATAACTTAATTTTTGTTGGAAATTTTGACGAGTAAATGACTTAAATTTTCAAGATAATGACAAAAACCTATATTTAACTTATGAGTATCAATTTGAAAGTGAATCTTTCATTTGTAAATACTTTTAAAAACTTGCATTCATCCCATTGTAAATAAATCTTGCACTTTGTAAATATTTTCACTTTGCATTTGGATTTTGTGGGTAGTATCCGCTGAAAACCCTCACGAGACAACACTCGTCCTACTGGGGACACCCAGAGGTTTAACGGCTTGTTGCATACGTTCAATGCAATCGTGCTCCCTACGAAAACGGATTTATCTTAGTTTTCCGTCATTCAAGGATGAATAAAAAGACAAGCGTGGGGGTATTTGATGTGCACGTAAATGTGCATATATTTACATCCATATGTTATCTATTTTTATTAAAATAAATGTCATATTTGGGCATTTTAACATGTTTAAAACCAAAATTCAATTATTTTCAAATCATCATATATTCATCTTCATTCAGGAGCAAAATGGTCATTTTTGTGCATGTGTCAGTTTGAGAATTTTTACTGAGACATTTTTATGATTTTTATAGGAAATTTTGATGCATATGGAAGAGGGTTTCATAAAGATATATGCATGCACAAGGGAATACAAAGGAATGAAGAGGAAATAATTCAAGCTCATGATCATGGATGACCCCACCCACTTACCTAAATCTATAATTATAAGCTAAATGACAACTAAGTGGAGGTTAAAGCTTCATGCACTTTTAATGATGGATTAAATAGTGGCTAATGGTTACTTGGTGGCCACACTTCCTAAAGGGAATTTGGGAAAGCATCCTAAAAATTGAATTAGGGTTTTATGCATGTATAAATAGCCCTCTTATGTACATGTAAATATCTTCTACACTTTGAAATTAGTTAGGAAACTAAAATGCAAGTTGTAAGCTCTATGTTTCATGAAATAAAAATGGCTTCCTAGTCATTTCTCTTCTCTTTTCTACTTGTTTTTCTTTACTTTATGTTGATGTTTATTTCTATGCTTTCTCTTATTTCATGTTTATAGCTTAGATTTACATTCATGCAAGTAGTGTAGCTTTAATTTTTAAGCAAATAGTTAGTAGCTAATCTCTTTTTCTTTCTTTGCTTAGTTTCATTTCTTTGCTTTCTAAACGTTGAAATTTACAAGTGTTGATTTGATAACACAAATGAGTAGCTAAACCCCTTCAATTTAGGGGTAATGAAGCTCTCTAACTTTATGTAATTTCAACATTTCTATTGTTTATGATCTCTTGTATTTGTGCTTCATGAGAGTGATTTTGATGTAAGTTTATACAAGTGGGTTTGATAGCTTATGTTGCTTTTGCAAAATGAGCCATTCTTATTCAACATAAACACAATTTACATCATCATTTGCTAATTAATTTTTGATTTTGAAATGAAAGTAAAAACAAACTTTGATGATCTATATTACTAATTACAATAGTAAATAGATCATACTTAAAATAGCTTTTACTTTGGCTTCATTTTCATGAGAATTTATAAGTGGTTTATTTGTTGTATTATAGTTTGATGGTTTAATTTATGTTAATTAATAACATAAATAAACCATACTTATGATAAATGCAACAAATATTTCACTTAATATCAAAAATAGAGATCATAAATTATTATTTTTTGTTGATTTACAAAAATATGAGAGTGGATTTGCCTCTAAATTGTTCTCTAGTCTCATAGTTTTTAATCTCATTTTAAATCTAGTTTTAGATTCATTTTTCTTGCAGTTAACACCCTCCTCTCCATTTGGTATAATTTGATTGAATTGATTTTTAAAATCTAACAATTCCTTGCTGATCGACCCGTACTCGTCACGTACTACGATAGTACGCTGTGCCTTATGGTATAGATTTAATTCAAAATTTATCGGCAATTTTTTAAACGATAGAAAATTCGTCGTTAAACAACTGTCATTACTCTACTGGAATTCCTTCACTTCCTCAACTTTCTTCTCCCTTACAACAGTCATCAAGTGGGTCACTGTGATTCTCCAGTCAACCCTTGAGCCTGTAACTTATTCTAACTCATTGTAACTTAGATCTAAGAACTAACTAGTTGATATCCATAGAGATTCAATTTGTATAGTCATAATAAAGATTGATTAAAGTGGACGTAGGCTAGAGTCAGCCGAACCACTATAAAAATCTTTTATCTCTTTTCTTACTTCTACTGTTTATTTGTTGTTTATCTGAGATCTGTGCTGCTGATTATCTGCACTGGTAGTTTCACACTTGATCCAAGGTGTTGATCCATTTTTTGGGTTAACAGTATATAATATCCCTAAGGTGGATTCATGTGAATAAACAAATGCACAAATATAGACCACAATACCATTTAAAATAGCCTCCCACTCACTTAGGCCTTCCTTGCAAGCAATAAGGATTACTATTTTTCACTTTTATTTTAGATATTTTATCTTGGTCTAGAGATGGATTTCTTTACGCAGAATTTAAGTTAATGAAGATGAGGAGTTTAGAGATATATTCAATAATTTGAAAAGTAATTCTTGTAGCTATTAGGGGCTGGTTGAAATAAACTAAATGGGTTGGGCTGGAATTTGTTAATTGCTGAAATTCTGTCTAATTTTAGTAAATTCTTATTTCGACCGTAAATCTCTCCTTGAATTCAAACGAAATAAGTCTATAGTCTGTTTCGACCAGAACCCTTCTGCGCAATGATTATAATTTTAAGCAATAATTATTTAATTGCACAAGTTCCTTTTTTATCCATTATTATTCAATTAATGGTTTAAATATTATTAAATTTATTGCTTTAATTGTTAGGTGTAGATTTACGGGTTGTTGTTATGTAGGGCAAGGATCGGTTATACCCCATTTTTATTACACCTATGATTCTTTTGATTTCGATCACAAGTTTCAATTTAAATAGTATTATTATTTTCCCTCTTGCCACTTCATTATATTATTTGATTCGAAACGTATGGTAAAAATCAGAGGGGAATTGTAACGACCCGGAATTTTGGTCGTTAGATTTTGAACATTTAATTCAATTTAAATGTTGAGTGTGAATTTTAATTTGATTTCGAAACAAGAAGATTTTGGTTAAATCAATATAATTAGTAAAAATTTCAAATATGGCAGTTCAATTGGATTTGGATAATAATAATTAAATATTTGGAATTGGGATAATTTGTGAATTTGGATGTAAGTGGTTATGAAAATGGTTTCTAAGGTTTATTTTAAATCTAGTTTGATTTGAATTATAATATTGGACTTTTGGATGGAATCAAAAGTCGATAAGTTAAAATTGGAATTTTTATATTAATTCAATAATGGAATTTAATATTATAATAATGCAAATAATCAGATTTTGATTCGGAATGAATCAGAATAATTTCTAATGTGATTATAAATTTTATATGATTTATAATTAAGTTAGTAAAGTTTTAAAAGTGAAATTTTAAATGATTTCGACGATTTTGGAAATCGGTCGAATTTATCGGCGAGTTAAAATAGCCTTCCGGGGCACAGTCTCGGAATTCGACGAAACTAGTTCCATTAGATCTGTAATAGTTAGTTATTATCGAATTTCAATTTTTGTAGCATTTGGTGTTACCGTTTGTTCCTACAGGTGAGAAACGCATTGAAATTAAAATCGAAAATTTAATATTTTAAATCGATTCAAAAGGCTATCTTCCACATACGACCAAATTAGCCTCCGAAACACGTTCCATTGTGTTCGGATCATGGGTAAAACTTTATGAACGCCAGGCGGCACGTGTGTTTTGGAGATCGTTTGAAAAAGTTGTTAAATTAGAAAATATATTAATAAAATAATAGTTATAAAGCGTATAAATATACGCGTTTCAGGGTCGAACCCTAGGTCTTTCTCTCAGCCGCCAGCTTAAGCTTCAATGGATGAGAAACACCTTCGTTTCCCCTCAGATATCTCGAGATCCATCAACTTTTAGACAAAATCTTCAACTGTAAAGATCGAGAGCTCGTTGAGCACTACGTTTCGAACGGTGGTGATTGTGTTTCGATCAACGATGAAGAAGATAGCGCAGCCGAAGATGTCGCCGTTCATTCTCGTTTTTCAAAGCAGAGTGAGAACCGAGCTCGGTTGGCTTTGGGCTGAAGGAAGGCGTCGGGGTGAGCTTTTGTTTGGCAGGGATCGATCGTCGTCAAGCTCGTCGTGGTGGTCGCGTAATTGGAGGAGGAAGGGCGGCTGATGTGTTCGAGTAGCCTGTTGTTGAACACGATGGAAGAGTAAACTTGCGGCCTAGATTTCCTGTGCAAGAGCTAAAGGCCGTGATTTTTTTTATTTGGTAATGAAATTAAAAAGAAATTGAAATTGTTTTATAGATTCTATTTAAAACCTTTAAAATTCATATCTAATGCATTCGTTGTCAGATTCCGACGAAACAGGAAGCGCCGGAATCGCAGCGACGGGATCCACGCTGCAGCAGATTCGGAAATGTTTGGAGCAAGTGAAAATTTTGAATTATATCGAACGGTTCGATTTAATTTAAAATTTGGAACGCTCGATAAACTCAAGGTGAGTTAATCTCACTCACATCTGGATGCCATTTAATTTAAATAGTTAATATTTAAATAATTGTGTGATTGGTTGAATATGAATATTAATATCAGTCTGGATTGATATTTGCTGTTGTGCTAACATCTGTGGATGCAGGGGAACAGGTTGGAGGGATCCAACTGGATTCCTCACATATAGAAATTATATTCATAATCTATGATATATTCCATTGATATCCTGTGATAGATTGATTTGGAATTTTGTCATGCTGTGATATGGTTGGATAATATAATTTGGTATTTTAAAATATCAATAAAATGAAATGGGGATGTAAAAGGGAAATGAAAAGGGATTTTTGAGTTATGAATTTAAGGAAATTAAATTCAGGAAAAAGGTTTGGGGATTTGAAGTGTTTTTGAAATGGTGTTTTTAAAAAGGAAACGAGGAGCGGAAATTTATAGACTGGGTTTATAAATGAAATGAAATATTTATCGATGGATAAATTTTGAAAGATAGATTTCCGGTGGGAATTTCTATAAGAGGGGCAAATTGTTTTAAAAATAATAGTGATATTATTTTTAAAAGGATGGGTAGTGTATTTTTCCTGGAGAATGAAGTATGTTTCAAAAGAGGACTTTCAAAGTTTAAACTGGAAAGGTTAAAAATGTGTTCTTAGAATATTTTAGAAAAAAATTATTATCTTTAATTTCCTTTAAGAAAAAAATAAGTATTTATTAACTAATTATGGTATTTGCTTATTTTAAAGATAAATTGGTATTATGTTTTCTAAGGGAAATTTTATTATAAATATTGATATAATAATTTTATGTTCAAAGAAATTTTGATTTAAGTTATGCAAGAAACATTTATAAATTTCCAAAATTTTATTTTGATTAAAGAATTTGGTAACTGATTTTAAATAATTCAAGTATATATTTTGGGAGTGATTTTCCAGGAATGGAAAATGTGTTAAAAATAGATGAAGGTGTTTATTTTTAAAGTGTTGGAAGAAATTTACGGGATTGAAACGTAAATTTGGATTGAGATAAATCAAGCAGGATTTGTAAGAAGTATTCTTTGGTTTATTCTGAAATGGAAGTGTGTTTCCCTGAAAGCCAAGTACGTTTTAAAGTAGATTTTTAAGTAAAAGTTAAAAGTTTAAATTTGTTTTTAAAAAGGAATGTTTTCAAGAAATTATTATTTAAGTTGTAAAAATTTTAAAGGTGAATATTTATTAAATTAGTTATAGTAATAATTATTTTAAAGGGGTAATTGGTATTATGTTTTGAAAGAATATTATTAATATTCATATTTTATAAAATGGATTTATTTTATAGATAGCTTGGTTAAAGTTTTATTTGAAACTTATATAGAAGTTTGTAATTCTTATTTTAAAATTTAGTTTGACTTAACTTTATTTTAAAATTAGTTTTATATTTTATAAAATAGTTTTACCTTAAATATTCTTAAAATATATTTTGAATAAAGTTTTTAAGTAGTTTAATTTAAATATTTTAAGATACATTTTAGAATAAAGTGATTTAATTGTTTTAGAATCTAAAATGTTTGGACTTGGTTATTTTCAGTGGAAAAACAATATTTGGGAAATTTATTCCGTAAAGGAAGATGGTTTGAAAAACTGTTTCAAGGGTGAAATTGGGAATATATCTTGTGAAGATATCTTGAGATTAATAAATAATTTGGGTAATTATTTATTGTTTGATGGATGCTTGTGGATGTTAATTGATAGTTAAATCACTGACTATCAATATTTGGTCAATGCGCTGATCGTTTCGAAGAGACCGGTATCGGGATTAATTTCTCGAAAACCACTTCGATTCGGTTTGTACGTTTTCGTGGAAAAACGAGTTTGGAATCGAAGATGGAGCAGTGAAGTGCAAGGCTAGTCGCTACTAATCCTGAGGGTGATTCCAAAATGGATGTAGTAAGAGTAGTGCCTTCGGTTCCGTTCGTACCCGGAACGGACTTGTATGGACGAATGCTTTCATAACATCGTCAGGTGGACGGTGGACATTCTAAGGGATATGTTCTAAAGGTAACGCTTAGCCTCGAGCCTCATCAACCGGGAATGACTGAAAATTAGTGGTTATGCAGCAAGGCTATGTGGGTAGCACCCATTAGGGTGAGGTCATCCCTATCTAGATGTCCCTTTTTATTTCGGCTTAGTGGTGCGGTTACACAAGTGGGATCGAGCGTGGTCCTCGGTACGCTGATCTAGACCAGGTACTGTGACAGGTGGTACTCCAGTGCCCAATCATTAGTTTGAAATCCATTCTCCCTACGCGCTTGTACGGTTTTGATTGTGCCCAAGACGGATTTGATAAAAAGTGTTTTGGCTATCGTAATATAAAAACCCGACATGTTTATTTGTGGCGTGGTCTTACGAAATGCTTTTGATTTCAAAGGATTTGAAACTTTAAGAACCAGTTTGGATGTATTTTTCTGACGCTGGTATTCCAGACTGACTCGGGTGTTATTTCATTATAATGCTCGGGTCAGACCGAGTATTATAAATTACAGGATAGGATGCTGTGGAGCTCAAGAGAGAAGCTGGAGTCCGAGACGTATTATTCGTACTTGTTTATTCCGCTGCTATGGTTGTTTGAAATTGCCAGCAGTTATGAGGCAGGCTGGTAATTGTTGTTTACTTGTGATATACTCTGATGATGTATTGTATATAACAGATATGGCTTCATTTTGTGTAAAGATCTGTTATTATTTATTATATTTTGTTCCGCTGCGATTGTGAGATTCTGATGTTGTTTAGTTCCTTCTTTCTTTTTCCTCAACAATCTGTCTTTTCCGGCACTCGATCGTCGACATATTTTACTGTAGTGAATTTTGTGTCGATTTTCGAGAGTCGAGAAGGGCGGGTCGTCACAGGAATTGAGGGGTAGCAAAAATGAGCTGTAACCGATCTTATATATTTTTTACACGTCATTTGTGCTACACCTTAAGTCTCATTATTTAATTTGGAACTTGTGGCTGATATCATGGAGAATTTAAAGTGTAGTCAATCCTTGTCCCCCCACACACACATATATGGTAAAAGTTAACATGTCAACAAATATGCATTGCATGAATCTAGCCGGTGTCGTGTTTGCGATTTTGGGTTATCTTGACAAGGTTAGTCGCTGAAATTAGTGTATTACCGTTACACTATTTGAAAGAACATTTCCTATATTAAAAAACAGTGATCACTAATACAATGGTAAACAGCGATCTGATCTTATTGTCGTCTGTGATTATGTTAAAAAAAAGTGGAAATTAGGGATACGTCCATCTTTTCAAAACTTATTTGTTTTACATACTTTCCGTTTAGAAACTATTTTCTGCGTTCCTTTGTTTTGAATTTCTTTCTTTTTTACCTCTCTTATTTCCAAATTTAAAAGTGGTCACTCCTATGTAATTACGACGATTATGAGTTATGGACGTATATCCCAAAAACGCATGTTAAGATTAATAAAAATACCCAAACATCCCTTTAAATTTCAAGTTTTTTTTAAAATAGGGATGTAATTTATAAATGAAAACTGAAGGAGATTCAATGTTAATTTTTTATAATTAAAATAATGTATGTCAAAATTTTCCAAAAAAAAACTTATAAAAGAAAAAAAATAGTGTCCACTCTAGCCATTATTGCACATTGAAAAAAAATAAAAATAAACCAAAGTACTCAATGGTTAAAATCTTACTGGTTCCTCTAATGAATATTGTGTTGAGAAAAAACAAAAATACAATATGAATCAAAAATACAAGAAAATTGTTTTCCAACGATGACGTACAAACTCAGACTCAAAAGACAATAAAGAAAGAAGAAAAAAAAGGACTTAACAAGTGTCGGGCAACAACTTCACTGAAAACCACTCAAAATATCGTACCATTTACGAATGGTTCTTTGTTTAGGTAATGTCTGTTATGGATTATCTATATGCAACTTGAAATAAAACCATATATTTCAATTGTAATCATTTTAAATTATAAATATGTGCGATGTATACACTAAATACTGGCAAAATATTTGGTCGACAATCATCAAGTCTCAGCTATAAACTATTCCACAAATTGAAATATAGAGACAGGGCGAGATTCTGCTATCTATCCTCTTTTTATTTTGATCAGCAGTAAGCTACTTTCCCACCAAATCATATTTGCAATTTGCAGGCTTTGACTATTTTTTAGTTGGTGTGTTATATTTATAGGGTGGAGATAAATAGCACAGTGAACAAATTGTTACAAATGCCTCTGACAAAATAACAAACACAACAAAATTTGCATGTTTTATAATACCAAAATTTATTTATATGGCAATTAACCGTCGATCAAAAACAATTTGTACAGCGAACAACAGTCGATCAATACAATTTTCTACGATCAACTACTAAACTATTGTAGTTTGATGGTTGACGTCGTGGAAAATAATGTTGGTCCGTGGTTGTTTGTCGTGCAAAATAAATCGAAATTAATGTTTTTGATCTTCCCTTGAAAATTCTGTTGTTAAAAGAGTGTAGACTAAAATTAATCGGTATTTTTTTAACAATGTTATTAGTAAGCATTTTAGACGGTGTCATTTACACCTAGCTATTTATATTTTGGCTAAAGCTCACTACGATAGTTTTTGAGGAAAAATATTTATAACCTTAACACAAACAATTAACAATGTTATGTAAGTTGACTCAAATTGTTCTGTCCTAAGGACACTATCTAATCTACTCCAATATTAAAATTTATAGGACTGGGATCACATTAAATATTAACTACAGGTTTCAGTTGCAAATAAATGAAAAGGACCAAAACATCCTGCGTAGAGTTACCCGGAAATAGATAGTGCCACAGTGGTTAGTCGTCGGAAGAGGTTGGGCCGTGGGGTATCACTTTTATATTATGAGATGGGATGTTGAGGCGAGCTCCACAAAAATAAATCACGCAGGAAGATAATCAGTTGATATGTCTTTGTATTAAGGAAAAGTAACACGTTACTATTGCAACATCTTTTCTTATTTGCTTTAAAAGGAAAAAAAAAAAAAAAAAAATTCCGTGGATTTAGTCCGCTTTCTGAAACTAATAACATGATTAGACCACTTTTAAAACTTAATACGGATATAAAAAATGGTACAATGATAAAAACAACCAAATTTCATATTCTACACGGTAAAAAACTGAAACGGATCACATATTAATTTATCAAAGTGTCCATTGAATTTCATCGATTGCACTATTCTTACATTTTGACAAAATTGATTTTCTATAATAACAGCAAAGACCTATAGATACGGATTTTTTTTTGTCATGTTATCGCCGAATCAACGCTTTTTATGAAGCATTTTGAGAATGAGCCTTGGCGATTTTTTTTAAAGTTTCAACTCATTTTCAAATGGAGTCATGGGAGAAATTTTTTTTAACATATCCTATTGGCTGTATGTGAAAATGCACTATGAACGAGACTTAAAAATAGTTTTCATGGTGCATTTTCGAATTGCACGAAATAGATTTATATTTGTAATAAATTTGAAAAGTAGTCTAAATTTGTTATCAGTTTCGAAAATTGTTTAAATTTACAAAATTTTCAAAAAAATCAAAGCCTTTGACCAGACATGGTCTGTACCATGTTCCCTTTCTGGTTTACCATAAAAGCTACGGTAAGTTTTGCATTTTCTCATTTTCCAATGGAAAGAATAGCCATATTTATTGGCTAAACGTCAACATTGTGGTCCATAAAAATATTTTTCTAACTTGTATATTGTTACTAGAGATACAATGGAGCGGGTATAGAATCCAAACCCAATAGATCCGCTTTGTTTTGGTCTGGTAGGACCTGTCCCATTAAGTTATTGGGGGCGGGTAGACCCATTACCTGATCCACTCTTGAAAGATCCAAGTCTCAAGTGGGCTAAGGCTTGACAAACCCGTGACAACTCGACCCGTATTTTTTAGAGCTCATTATCAATTAATTATGATTTGTTGATCTATTAAACTAGAAGTGTCTACAACGAAGATATCGTAATGCCTTATTCTAGTATTTTGAAGTACTACTAAGTTACATTATTGCTAATTGTAAAACAAACCTACATATTATTTGAATTGTAAATAAACATATTATTATATTTTCTCACGGCATCCTTATTGTTATCCATACAAAATTTAAAAATATATATTTCTTACACATATAAATAGCAATGTGTGTAAATTAGAAAAAAAAAACTTTGAGAGAACATACACTGATGCACCAGGTTTATGGATGGTCAAGTCTTACCTGGCCTGGATGAGTCTTGGGTTTGGCATGAAAAACCCTCCTTAACCTGACTTGTATTCTTTAGAGCTCAAAATCAATTAATTAAGATTTGTCGATCTATTTAACCAGATGTGTCCAAAACAAAGATATCATAATGTTTTAACCGTTAACTCGTAATATTTTGAA
This sequence comes from Allium fistulosum, assembly GCA_030737815.1. NCBI lineage: Eukaryota > Viridiplantae > Streptophyta > Magnoliopsida > Asparagales > Amaryllidaceae > Allium > Allium fistulosum. The sequence continues at coordinate 686,360,015 of CM060908.1, read as the reverse complement.
GCACTAAGTTAGATTATTGATAATTGTAAAACAAAATTATTTAAATTGTAATCAAGCACATCATTTTTTCTTCTCATTGTATCTACATTATTATCAATAACTAATTTTTTTAATACCTATATTTTTTACATATAAAAATTTCACCGTATGTAAATTAGAATAAATCTTTAGAGAGAACACACAAAAATGCACCTAGTTTAGAGCGACCCATACGGTTCTCGGATTGGGGCAAAAATCTAGACCGCACTAGGTTTACGGAGCAGATCTGAGATGGGGTTTACAAAACATAGATCGGATATGGGGTACTAAAAACCATCTCAACCCTCCTCATTTCATTCCTAACTGGTGCGAACCAGTGCTATGCACACAAAGTATACCATGTTATTTATTTATCCGTGCTTATTTTAGAATTTTTTGGAATACGAAGCTAGAAGTGCATGTTTATGAGTTGTAATTTTATAGATAAGTTTTTTTCTTGAACACTGTAAATTAAAGTTTGTAGATAAGTCTACTTAAATAATCTTGGAGTGTATAAAGTATAATTAATATTTTAGAGCAATATAGCTTTATATAACAAACAAAATCATTAACTATATGTTGTTCCTAGTTTGGTTAAGCATTACAATACGAAGAAAGCGTATTAATTTTCAAATGTATGTGATATAAGTCCAACGTAGTTTTATTCTATGCTTCACATGTAAATTTTAATATCTACGTAATTTGGTTTGATAATAGTATTTTAAACCTAAAATAGAGAAATTGTAATAAAAGTGAAACAATATTTCAATTCCGTTCCTTTGAACTGTATTCGAACATCTATATTGTTACATTTTATGACATTACACAATACTAATTAAGTTAGAGAAAATATTATAGTCGATTTGAAACATCATATTTTCTACATTGTATGACATGAGAATTATACATAATATAATCATGGTATAGTCATATTTTTGTAGTATCCGAATAATTTTTTCACTTTACTTCAAATATTCATGTAAACATAATAAGTAAAATAACATGAAAACAAGCATAATTAAAAGTAAATTAATATCGCTCTTAAACAAAATATTCGTGGATACAAAAAATTTTTACATGGCATTTATTTGAAGATAAATTATTGATCGGAAGGCCTAAAAAACACAATAAATGAAGAAAACTAATAAAATAGCTTTATTACTAAAGTAAATTTATTTTAAACAGTAACACTATAGGTTAGAACAAAGTATTATATAATATAAGCACCAACATATGCATAAAAATAACAAACATCGAATGAATGTAGGAATGATATGTGGTAAAATATGATTATAAAATGCAAGTAGCTAGCCAAAGTTAGTTTGTGTTATTGTGAACAAAAATCAATTGAAACTATGGGTTACTCAGAGATAAATTACCAAAAACTCTTATGCAATTCTTATGAATACCGAGAGACTAGTCTACTCAATGCACCGTATATGCATGGATTCAAGAGATGATTCTACATTAAATATCTCAAAAGTTTATGAGACTTATAATAAGATTAATAGGAGAGCTCTTTGGAGTGGGTGTCTCGAGTTTAGGTCTCTTACCGTCAATCCATGGGTAGTAGGGTGACTTTAATGTCACCATGATTTCTGGAGAGCATTCGCCTAAAGAAGACGACATTTCTACTATGGATAAGTTCGACTAATTTATTACTAACAGTAATTTGATTGATTACCACTCGGTAATATGCGGTTTGCTTGGTCGAATTCTAGAGAAATCCTGTTTCGCATGTTAATTAGTGAGGAAATGGAACCTATCTTCCATTTCATCACTAATTCTCGGCTTTAGAATTAGTGAGGAAATGGAAGATAGGTTCCTCATTTTGCATGTTAATGAGCTTCCAACGGTGTATTTCAATCACTGTCCTATTATTCTCTCATGCAAGAAACAACATTTTACCTACACAACTTCTAAATTTGAGAAGATATGGCTTATGGAAAGTAATTTTACAGACTTATTATTAATAAATTGCTTTCTACAAGTAATAATAATTTTAAATATTCAGGCGATATAGATCATAAAGTTTTTGTTAGCGAACCTAGGGACCTAAGATTTTCTTAAAAAATGGAACAAAGATATTTTTGGCAACATTAGGATAAAAACGAAAAAACTACTTTCCAAAATTTTAAAATTAAATAAATTAGAAAAATTTGAAACTTTAAAACCTTTCCAAGAAAAAATTGCTTTTAAATCTTAAAGAAATATACAAAATCATTATATAGGAGAAACTAATGTGGAAGCAAAGGTATAGAGTCCAACGGATGGACGAGGGAGACAAGAATACTATGTTTTTTCATAGAATGACCCATGTTTGTACGTGTAGTGCTACCATAAATTCCTTACTTATTAATAACGTGTAACACCCCTAATTTTGATTAATATCAATAAGGAGGTTTAACTAGATAAATTAAATAGAATAATGTGATGTGTGGTGTGATAAGGAATTAAGATTTGATAATCCACATGGTCGAGCCATAATAAACTAACTAATTTAATCGGTTAATAAGATTGTTTCGTGACTTGATAATAATAAAAGATATGAGAAGGGTAATTTAGGAATTGAAAACCCTTCATGCCTTAAACCCTCCCTCTCCCATGTCATTCTCACCTTCACAATCAACAGAACAGAAGGAGGTCGGCTATTACTAAGGGGAAAATCATGAAATCAAGTAAGAGATTCATGAGCAAAGTTAGGGAACTAAAGCACTCACCAAATCTCAACTCTATTATCAAATTAAGGTGAATATGATATGCTAGGTTGATTTTATCCTTGTTTGGATTGAATAATGATTTATGGAAATCATATGAAATTATTTATATGGGTTTACGGGTAAAACCTAATATTGTTATCTCCAAATGATTTGATTTTTTTGGATATGTTATGTGAAACATTATTCCGATAATGGGTTTTTAATTTCATAATTTTTCCAAAATATAGAGAATATTTTATGAATTTCCCAATGAGGAAATAGAGTTATTTTCGGGTTTAATTATTTAACATAACAAAATATGGAATTTAGCCCTGAAATTTTTATATGATAAAGAATATCATAATTTTGAATTTCAATTAATTTTTGCAGTTTTTTCCAAGTGATTTCGATTTATGATTAAATAATTATGCTAGTTAAGCATTTAAAGGGTTAATTAATTAAGAATAATAATTAATCATTTTGAAATAGGGTTTGAACTTTGGAGATTGAATGCGGCAAAATTCTGCAAAGAAAATGTAAAGTTTTGTTAAAAACCAATCGTATTTTGACAAATAATTGGATTTGGTGAAGAGTAATTACCTTTAGTAGTAATAAAACAGTTTTCAATAAATTTACAATACTGCCAGGCCACCTATACCCTCTCCGCACCTATAGAAGGCCGCATTTCATGAGTGTCAAAGTCGTGCTGGAAGGAAACATAGGATGGTTACTTTTGGTAACTATGTAATGATTCCCAAGTATGTCGAAGTCGACCTCATTGACGACATAAGATAGAGGGCAATGGCACTTTGTGATTCCCTAAAGTTTTTAAAAGCTTTAGAGTCGACATCAAAAACGTCGCTTGTTTTCACTATAGTATGAAACAATGCCACATTTCTCCTCTTTATATGTTTCAAAACCAAGGCAGTGATGTCTCTTTTAATGACTTCGACTCTATATAAAAAGTGGTATAATAGCCGAAGTAGTTTAAGCAAAGATGTTTATAGCATCTTCGAAGGTCTTGGGTGTCGATGTGCATCAAGGTCAAAGACCCTATGTCTTCATGTCGATGCCACTTGGCCATGATGCTACATCATATCTTTTAAGGCGCAAGAGGCTTGTTTTCAAAGCTAAGTAAAACTTTTTTAAAGAGGTGAGGAGGCCTATGTTTTAAAAGAAGGTTAAAAACCCTATATCCCTTCGGTAGTAAGCCATAAATTCATAAAAAGGTATTTAGTTTTTTACTTCAACCCAAATGAGGGCCATCGTTGTCTAATGCCAAGTTTATAAGGTTTTATTCTATTAAAACCGGAGAGCTTTGGGTTATTATGTCAATGTTGTGACGATGATGTTGATCTATTTTGAACCATTTAAAAGGCAAGTGTTTCCTTGATTTAAATATGATTTAACGGGATTGATCTATAACATGATGAAAATGATTTCAAGGATTTTAATTATAAAATAGCCTAAGTTTTGAGTTAAAACTCTCTAAAGAGAATATTACTTAAGATTAAGTAATTATAGGGCATAAAAGGATTATAAATTGAACATATTGAATAATGGATGTTATATGTTCTTGTGCTTATTTGATCAGTTATTATGTATGTTATTATTATCATACTCACATAATTTATGACCCATAGCTGCATTTTGTGGTGTTAGAAGCAGGATAACCGGCTAGGTTGATCCAATAGTGAGTATAAATAGAATTAACTCCTGAGTGAGTAGAACTGCATCCAAGAGATCGGGTAGATCAGAAGTATAAGATGCCCAAAACTGATCGAAATGTTATTGATTTAGATAGATTACTGGAAGGGTCCAATATGTTCATAGTCAACCCATAAAAACTATGACATGAGAAATGCTATTGAAAGGGTCCAATAGGTTCATAGTGATCCCATGAAAACTATGAATTAAGAGATGTTATTGATAGAAATCAATAGGTTCATAGTGATCCTATGAAAACTATGATTTGAGAGATGTTATTGGAGATTCCAGGATTCATAGTAAGCGCATGAAAACTATGATCGGAATGTATTGGTAGAAACCAATAGGTTCTTAATCATCCCATGAAACTATGAAGTTGGACAGATTGTTCCTAAGAATTGAAATAGGTTATTAGTCAACCTATGAAAACTAATAGGTTTATAGTAACCCTAGAAAAACTATAAATTTGGATAGATAGTCGGATAAATTAGGATGGGTAATCCAGGGTATATTGCATTCTTGCATATCATCATATATTATTATGTTTTAACCATTGTGGATGCAGGAGCGGGGTATATGGTTAATGTGTTTTGGTTAAGATACTAGTGAGGGGAAAACCCATTCCACTTAGCAGCTTAGTCTTACTAGATATCTATTAATTCAAGATGGTAGGTTATCATTCACACCAGGCTTTTTGTCTGATCCAAAGTTTTTGTTTTTCCCCTTAAACTCTCGGATGCTCAAAAGTTAATTTGAGTAGATTGAGAGTAAGGGCTTTTTAGATTCCAGATAGACGAATAAGCTTCCAGAGACATTCAAGAGGGAATCTATCTATTATAAACTATATCTATTTCTGCTGTGTAGTTTGGTTTTATCTATTTAGATGTAATGGAAAAGTTTTATAATTGCCAAGTACTTGACTCTGATCAACTAATGGGATATGTCGGTCTTGAAGTATTTTATAATAATTATATTTTCTTTGAACGTGAGATTACGATTGGGATTATGTAATTAATTTGAAATATCATTTGTGAAATGAAATGTGAAAATTTGTTATTAAAATGTGTTTGAAAAATTTTCATGTTCATGTGCTTCTTATTATTGGTATGATTAACATAGCTGCATTTTGTCATCGAAAATTAATAAATATGGATGAATGCAGCATTCGTAGCAATTGGTTTTAGGCCTTAGAATGGGGATGTTACAAGTTGGTATAGGAGCATAGGTTTATGATTAAAAGAATTTTAAACTTAAAGAATATTTAAAAACATGATCTTAATGAATTAGAGGATAAAATCGTGGTTTGGGATAATGCTAGAATAACGTACTTGTATTTTCTATATATAAGTATGTATTCCATCTCTATTCTCTCCCCTCTCTTAGGCTATTCTTTTGTATCTTACTAAGGCTCGTATGCGGATTTACGAAAAAGAAAGATATGGAGGCAGGAAATGGAAGAGTGATTCCAAGTGGAGGAAGCACCACAACTAATGGAAATGCTCGGTCTAACACCAGGAGAAACCATAGTCGACAGGCAAATGCTAACCAAAATGCAAATGCCAATATAGGTGTCAGTACCCCACTAGTGGACATGAGGATTATGTATCAATTCTTCTTCAATCTAATGCAAGATGTAGCAGCTGCAAGGGTAGTTGGAAAAAAGTTGCTAATGCGGGAGTAGTCAATCCCGTAGCGCCGGTTGGTTATAACTATGCTAAGCTAAGTCAAAATTACACCAGTCTAGGTGGGAGGCCTTTTCTTAGAATGGAGGATGTTATCAAAGTGGAAAATTAGTTGTTGCATTGTGAGAGAATATTTGCTCATTTGGGCTTGAATGACAAGCAGAAAAGGATATTAGCTTCGAGACTGTTGCAAGGAGCTACTTTGTTCGAGTGGAATGGGGTAACCATAGGGGCATCGAAAGAGGAATTAACTTGGGCAGATTTTCGAAGGAGATTCAAGGAAAGATTTTTGTCTGAAGTAGTTAAGTCCACTTTGCTCAGGAAGTTTATGGAATTGGAACAAGGGGATGTGATGGTATTGGAATATTCTGCTAAGTTTGATGAGGTATCTGGATATGGATATGCTACTATTGACATTATGATTAAGAGAAACGAGAAGTTCATCTAAGGTTGAGGCCGGATATTGCTAGGGCAACTAAGCCACATCTCAAAGGTCCATCAAACAAGTGGCGAAAATGGCTATCTGGAATGGAGAAATGCTTTCGACTTTTGGGAATGAGAAGTTAGTAAAGACCAAAGGTTCCTAGGGAAAGAAGAGGAATTTCTTTAAGAAGAAAGGAGCTCAAAAGGGCAGAGCTACCAAGGAAGGGAAAGCTGATGTTGTCTGCTTCAAATGTGACAAGAAATGACATTATACTCATGAGTGTCAGATGGGTAAAGGGAAGAAGGTTGCAGAAAAGAAAAGTGTGAAATGCTTCAACTGTGACCAAATAGAGCACTACAAGAATCAGTGTACAGAGTCGGTCGGAACCGATGAAGGAAAATTTTTCACTTTAGAGCCATCATCTTCTAAACCTACTCTGCTAAGAAAGGAAAGTCTGTGATGGAAGGTACGCTTCTGATTCATAGCATACTAATTAGAGTATTGTTTGATACGGGTGCATCGCATTTGTTTATATCTCAGTGTTTGGTAGATAAGTTATGTTTAGAACCATCATACCATGTTACTTTCTTAAGGATAGCTAATCCAATAGGAGTGTACGCAACTCTAGGGATGAGATGTGACCATCTAGAGTTTGAGTTGCTAGGTTATACTTTCACCTAAAGTTTGTATTTTTTGATATCACGGGTTTTGGGATTATTTTAGATATGGACTGGTTGAGTAGATATGATGCTAGGATATTTGCAGGATAGGAAATACCATTGAGATATTTTGATAGTAGTGACCGAATAGTATACTCAGTTGAGAATTCGAGTTCAGAAATTTGTGCTTTATTAGGTGCTACAGAAGTGGAAGATGAATTGAATTGGGTCTTAGTTGTAAGAGTATTTGCATATGTTTTTGAACAAATGTCAGGACTACCACCAAAACGAGCTATTGATTTTCGTATAAACCTTGTACCCGGAGCTGAACCCATGAGTAGACAACCTAACAGGAAAACACCTACTGAGATGAAGTAGTTAAAGGTGCAGCTAGTTGACTTAAAAGGAAAGAGTTTTATTAGACCAAGCAATTCGCCTTGGGGAGCGACCACAGTGTACGTGAAGAAACCGAACAGGCCGTTAAGATTATGCATTGATTATCGTAAATTGAATGATAAGATGATAAAGATTCGATATCCATTTAAATAAAACTTAAATCTCAAACTTCTTCAAATCTAAGATAATATATTCATGGACATCATTTCCATCTAATAACATCAAGTTTTATAAAAAACAATTATTTCAAATATATTTTAGCCTATATTTATGAATTTCGACGTATAAGAATGAGAATTAAACAATTTAGTAAAAATACATGGTATGGGACATGTATTTTTGCTTTATCGCTTAATATCGGACTTGTACGATCGAAACCAATTTGAAGTGTTATTTTGAGTTGATTTAGAAGTTACCAAATTTTGGCGAAGATTATTGGTTTGAGAATTACTCTTTGAGTACATTCGACGACGAACCAATCTAGATGCATTTTGTGATGGCCGATGAAATGAGGCAATATTGATGTTAAGTTTTAATTTGCAACTATGGTTAGAAATAACCATCACGATGTTCTTTTACTTGCCAAGGAGATGAGGTAAGTTGTTGTGATGGATTGATGATGATTTCGATATTTATGATGAATTTTTACTTGTCGATGAAATGAGACAAGTCTCGATGTCACTTAAAACTCGTCCAAGTAAGAGATAAGACGAGTTAGGTATCTTACACTCGCCGATGAGATGAGGCAATGGTTATTTGATGATGTCTTATGATGGTTTTCTAATGTGGCATCGACTAACGATTAGTAAACCAATAGGTGCGAACGTATGGTATGGGACATACATTGACGCCTATTGGGTTCCTATTCGAGAAGTTGAGACACATTCACGATGTTACTAGTACTACAGACCGAGTACTCGGTTGGAGTCATCACGATGATCATGATGATATTACTAGACTCCAATCATCACGATGTTATTACTCGGGTTTTTGGGATTGGGTGTCATCAAGATGTTTCCGACTATAGTCAATCAAGATGATCACGATGTTATGATGGTATGTGACCCCAAGTCATCACGATGAATGGTACCAAATAATGGTAGTACTAGTCAAGATGTAAATGCACGTGCTGTTTTCCATGAGGTTTTAGGTGTTTCGATTTCACTGTTTTGATGATGATGCTTTATTATAGTCTTATGAAAGAAAAGGACTTATTGATATGCATGGTTTTATTTGTGATTTCAAATATGATGTTTTGAATTCTTTTCGGGCTCTATCAAGATGGATTTGAGACATTATATATTTATACCAATGAGATGAGGTATAAATTATGGTAATGATTTTATAATGAGTTTAATGATGGATTTGAGATGTATTTATATTTATACCGATGAGATAAGGTATACATGATTATGGAGATTCCTTTATAATGAGTTTAATGATGGATTTGAGATGTATTTATATTTATACCGATGAGATGAGGTATAATAATTAAGAAGATTCTATTAGATGAGTTTTATTTATGATGGATTCTTGAAGTTTTAATTATCTTATGAAGATTTACTTTATGGTCCATATCCTCACCCATTTCATTCAGTTATATATATAAGTAGATGAACCATGTCTATCTAATATACATATTGTATTCCTCTATGCAATCATGATGAACCCTTGATGTATCACCCTAGAGATACTTGATAACTTATATCATTCCATTGGTAACGATGGAATGGTTTTCCCCTTATCTCTTCTTATCATCACCTTTACTAATGATAAGTTCTAGCATGCCTGACCCGTGTGTTTTCACTCGGGTCATACCGAGTTGTTTCAGGATGCTCTCTTTAGTTGTTGTCGTTGGTATTGCTTCAAAGTCAGGATCGTGTCTCTCCCCTTTTTGAGGTTTATTTCACTAAGATGATGTATATTCATTTGATTCGTTCTTGTATTCGTGTGGTTGTCATACCACCAATTGTAGTATTGGTATTATAAAGTGATGTATCATTGTATATGAGACGTTTATTCATGTATGTATATCTGTTCTGTGATGAGATGTTCGTTTAGTTGATGTGTTTTGTTCTGATAGATCCTTAGCCACCTATAGCTTTGTGTTAGTCATTTATTGGACACGTCGAACCTCTTTAGTGAAAAGACTATACATATAGCATTCATCGACGTTTTCAATAGATGGTTAAGGAAAAGTTACAGATGGTCGCCCATAACCAGCCCTATTCTCCGCTTTAGTAGACGGAATTACACGTTAATTCTCTTTACTAAGGTGGGTCTCGGGTTGGGGCGTTACAGTTTGCCCTTTTCTGAGAATTGATGATTTATTTGATAAGTAGAGTGGAACCAAAGTATTTTTGTAGTTGGATTTGGCGATAGGTTTCCATCAATTAAGAATAGTAGAGGACAGTATTCCATTGATGGCATTTCCAACGAGGTATGGTTTGTACGAGTGGTTAGTAATGCCATTCAGATTGACTAATGTGCTTGCTTTCTTTGTGGACTTGATGAACCAAATATTCCAAGAACACTGGATAGGTTCATGTTGGTGTTCATTGACGACATTTTAACATATTCTAAGGATGAAAGAGATTATGAGATTTATCTTAGAATAGTGCTTGAGACATTGAGGCAGCATCAAAAAAAGGTGAAGTTTTCAAAGTGTCATTTCTAGAAGAAAGAAGCAAAGTTTCTTGGTCATGTACGTAGTTTCAGAGAAGAGGTTGACAGTCGATCCAACCAAGAACGAAACTGTTAACAGTTGGAAAAGACCTGAGATGGTGACCGAGATAAGAAGTTTTCTTAGATTAGCTGGCTATTACCGGAGATTTATCAAGCATTTCTCATGGATAGTAGCGCCTTTAACTAAGCTAACCAGAAAAGGCGCGAAATTCGCTTGATCCGACAAATGTGAGGAAGCATTCCTTATGTTAAAGCAATTGTTGACTAATGCATCTGTGTTAGTTGTTCCGGATGGGAATATAAATCTAGTAGTGTATACGGATGCATGTGGAACATGATTAGAAGCTGTATTGATGCAGAGGGGTAAAGTGATTGCCTACGTTTCTCGACAGTCCAGGCCATATGAAGTTAGATATCCGACTCATGACTTAGAGTTGGCAGCAGTGATTTTCGCATTGAAAGTGCAGAGATGCTACCTCTTAGGAGAATGATTCGAATTGTATACGAATCACAAGACTTTGAGATATTTATTCTCTCAGAAAGAGTTGAATATGAGACGGCAAAGGTGGCTGGAGTTTTGGCAGCTTATAATTTGGTATTAAGCATACACTGAGGAAAGGAAATAAAGTTGTAGATGCAATCAGCAGGAAATATCAAAATGTGGTGTTAGCTGTGTTGGCAAAATGGAAGGATCTAGAGCTGTTGATTACTTGTAATGTGCAGTTAAGATCGACTGCTAATTCTAGTCAAAATATGGTTATGTCATCTTGCTTGGAAGTTCGACCGATGTTGATTGAAAGGATTGCTTCTAAGCAAAGAGATGATCCATTGTTAGCCGAAAAGATTAGAAGATTGGAAGGAGGAACCGAAAAAGACGATCTAGAAGATTTTAGTCTTGACCAAAGGGGTTGGTTAAGAAAGAAGGGACAGTTATGTGTTCCGGGTGTTGGAAATCAAAGGAGGGAAGTTCTTAGGGAGTGTGATCAATTGAAGTTTACAATTCATCCTGGAGGAACCAAGATGTACCAAGATATGAACAGGAGTTTCTTCTGCGAAGGTATGAAAAAGGATGTAGGCTAGTGGATAAAGCAGTGTGCAAATTGGCAGCAAGTGAAAGTCGAACATCAGAAGCCAAGTAGATTGCTTCATCCTTTAGACATACCAGTTTGGAAATGGGATTCGACATCTATGGATTTTATTGACGTGTTGCCAAGGTCAAATAGGGGAAATGAAAGTATGCGGGTTTTCGTAGACAGATTGACCAAGAGTGCCCATTTCATTCCTGTTAAGTCTACCAAGATGGTGCCTATATTGGCTAAGTTGTTTATGAAATATATAGTTAAAATGCATGGGATTCCTAATTGTATAGTCAATGACAGGGAAGCATTGTTCACTAATGAATTCTAGAAGAGTCTACATGAAGTACTAGATACCAAGCTTAAGATGAGTACCGCTTATCACCCTCAGACAGATAGGCAGACAGAGAGAGCCAATAAGATACTTGAAGATTTGTTGAGAGCTTATGTACCAGATTTTGGTGGGTTGTAGGAAGACCATTTACATTTGGTTGAATTTCCTATAATAATAGTTATCAGACTAGTATAGGAATGGCGTCTTTCAAAGCTATGCATGGAAGACCATGCAAATCATCGGCATGTTGGATAGAGCTCGAAGACAGATTGGTCCTTAGTCCAGATATGGTAAGAGAAGCCATGGAGAAGATTGAGTGATCCGAGGTAGGATGAGAGAAGCCCAATCTAGGTAGAAAAGTTATGCAGATAAGAGACGTAAAGATTTAGAGCTCTCAGTTGGAGATCATGTTTTCGTTAAGGTATCACCAATAAAGGGTGTGGTACGATTTGGAAAGTAAGGAAACTTGCACTGAGATATATTGTACCATTCCTTATTATAGAGAATCGAAAAACTCACGTATCTAGTAGAGTTACCGAGTAATTTGGTAGGTGTCCATAATGTGTTTCATGTTTCTCATCTTCAGAAGCATGTGCATGATCCAGAGCTATTATCACTCCTACTACTTTGAAATATTTAGTTGTAGAACCGGATTTGAATTTTGTGAGACAACTAGTTCGAGTTGTAGTGAGAGATGAGAAGAAGTTAAGGAACAAGACAGTCAAATTGGTGAAAGTCCAGTGGAGTGGCAACGAGAATGACTGTACTTGGGAGACAGAGAACAAGATTGGAGATACTTATCCTGAGCTGTTATGATGGCATGTTTTATATATGTTGTATATAGGTGTTATCCCACCTTTTGGCAAGGTCGTGATACCATAGATTTGGCCAAAAAGGGTGGTTACCAACCTTGAGAATCAATGATATACAAGGCTATGGACGATGGTCGAGCAAATTTAGACCTGGTCCTGATTAAGGTGTAATCGATATGAAATGACAAGAAAGGCCCCTTGAGGCTACATTTCAAATTTCAAGTCAATCAAAGTTCGTACGCTCGAGTTATGGAAAGATGAAGAATTTATATGGATTGATCGGGAACGATCCATAAAATAGCATAAATCAACGAAGATCGATCGATGTCTTAAAATCTACAAAGCCAATGCACTAGAAACTTTTAGAGCAATAATATAATGAAGAGTGAGGACCAATAAAATGATTGCATGCCAAAAATCCAAATTCCTGGAAAAAGGTCGATCGTTATTAGAACGATCGTACAAACTGTCTAAACAATCCATATTCAATGAAGATTGGACGATATCTCACAAACGAAACGTCGAAATTGCACGAAATTTGGAGAGCAAGTAACTTATATCATAAAGAGCCTATATGATCGATCTCACAACCATACTCAAGAAAAAATCATGAAACGCCGATCATTATTAGACGTCCAGCATAACGATCAGTGTTCTGCAAAGAATAGGTGATATCTCACAAATTATAGCTCAGAATGACACCATATTTTGGGAGCAAGGCCTAGAGGCATGTGGAACCCCCATGAACGATCACATATTAATTGGAGCAAGAAATAACGATCAGCCCTGATCATTATTTTTGTGGAATTGAGACCCTCTATCGTTCTGGTAGGCCCCTTCAAATCTAGAGATTCTTTTGGCAAATTTTCGGCCCGAACCATGCACATCTTCCCCTATAAATATAGCGACCATTCTCCATAAAGAGGATCCTTCTTTCTACTGCCCAGGCTCTGCCATTTTTATTCTTCACTCTTGTACTAATGGATCCCAACTGATCCAAACATTCTTGTAATCATAATCAAGTGCAAGGTTAATAAAAATACAAAGTGAACATAGGCCAAGATGTTGAACCACTATAAAAGTCTGTGTGTTCATTTACTTTCTCTGCTATGTTTAATTTCATTCATTATTTTATTCTCTACAAGATTCTATTGGGTTTTGATGCCAATTTTTGGCGTCAACAATAGGCTTTGTAGCTGGTAGGTATACTAGCATAGGTTGTTACAAATGTTTGCATGCTTGAGATACTTGTTTTGTAGTCCTTACCGAATTCAAGGACTAAATTCTTTAAGAAGAGGAGCCTATAACTATCCTAATTTTGATTAACATTATTCAGGAGGTTTAAGTAGATAAAATAAGTAGAATATTATGATGTGTAGTTGATAAGGAATTGAGATTTAATAATCCACATATTCGAACCATAATTAACTAACTAATTTAATTGGTTAATAAGATTATTTTATGACCTGATAATAATAAAAGATATGAGAGGGGTAGTTTAGGAATAGAAAACCCTTCATGCCTTAAATCCTCCCTCTTCCCTATCATTCTTACTTTTAAAAACCTTAAGCAATCAAAAGAACAAAAGGAGGCTTGACATTACTAAGGGGAAAATCACGAAATCAAGTATGAGATTCAAGAGAAAAATTAGGGAAAACTAAAGCACTCATCAAATCTCAACTCCATTATCAAATTAAGAAGAATAATGATAAGCCATCTCGTTTTTAAATCTATTTTGTTTTGAATCTTGCTTGTGATGATTCGTGTATGTTGATATAATATGCTATGTTGATTTTATCTTTGTTTGGATCAAATGATGATTTATGGAAATCATATGAAATTATTTATACGGGTTTTAAGGGTATAACATAAGATTTTTATCTCCAAACGATTTGATTTTTGGATATGTTATGTAAAATATTATTTTGAAGATGAGTTTAATTTCATAACTTTCCAAAATATAGGGAATATTTTATGAATTTTCCAAAGAGGAAATGGAGTTATTTTTGGGTTTAATTATTTAAAATAATAAGATATGGAATTTGGCTCTAAAAATTTTATATGATAAAGAATATCATATTTTTGAATTTCTGTTGGGTTTTTCCCAAGTGATTTCGATTTATGGTGACATAATTATGCTAGTTAAGCATTTAAAGGGTTAATTAATTAAGAATAATAATTAAACATTTTGAAACATGGTTTGAACTTTGGAACTTGAGTGCAGCAGAAGTTCTGCAAAGAAAATGTGAATTTTTTTAAGAACCAATCTTATTTTGACGAATAATTGGATTTGGTGAAAAGTAATTACTTATTGTAGTAATAAAACAGTTTTCAATAAATTTACGATACTGCCATGCCGCCTATACCTCTCTACACCTATAGTAGGCATCATTTCATAAGTATTGAAGTCGTGCTGGAAGGAAATATAGGATACTTACTTTGGTAACTATATAAAAGTTCCTAAATATGTCGAAGTAGATCTCGTAGATGACATATGATAGAGGGTAGTGGCACTTCTTGATTTCCTAAAGGTTTTAAAAGCTTTAGAGTCGACATCCATGATGTCGCTTGTTTTCACTATAGTATGAAACAATGCCGCATCTCACCTCTTAGTGTGTTTCTAAACCAAGGCAGTGATACCAATTTTAATGACTTCGACTCTATATAAAAAGTGGCATAATAGCCGAAGTAGTTTAAGTAAAGAAGTATTCTATAGCATCATCGAAGGTCTTGGGTGTCGATGTGCATCAAGGTCGAAGACCTTATGTTCTCGTGTCGATGTCACTTGGCCACGATGTCACAACGTATAATTTAAAGCCAAAGAGACTTGTTTTTGAAGCTAAGTAAAGCTATTTTAAAGAGGCGAGGACGCATACGTTCTAAAAGAAGGTCGAAGACCCTATATCTCTTCGGCAGTAAGCCATAAATTCATAGAAAGGTATTAATTTTTTGACTTCGACCCAAATATGGGCTGACATTGTTTATTGTCAAGTTTATAACGTTTTATTCTATTAAAGGTAGAGAGCCTTGGGTTATGTCGATGTCGTTAATGGTGATGATATTGATCTATTTTAAACTATTTAAAGGGCCAAGTGTTTTATTGTTTTAAATATGATTTAAGGGGATTAATCATATATCATGGCAAAAGTGATTTCAAGGATTTTAATTATAAAATAGCCTAAGTTTTGAGTTAAAACTTTCTAAAGAGAATATTACTTAAGATTAAGTAATTATAGGGCATAATAAGATTATAAATTGAGCATATTGAATAATGATGTTATATGTTCTTATGCTTATTTGATCAGTTATTATGCATATTGTTATTATCATACTCATATCATTTATGACCCATAACTGCATTTTGGGGTATTAAAGGAAGGAAAACTGACCAGGTTGACCCAACAGTGAGTATAAATAGAATTAACTCCTAATTGAGTAGAATTGGACCCAAAAGATCAGGTAGATCAGAAGTATAGGATGCCCAGAATTGATCAAAAGATATTGATTTATACAGATTATTGGAAGGGTCCAATAGGTTCGTAGTTAACCCATAAAAAAATGACATGAGAAAAGTTATTGGAAGAGTCCAATAGGTTCATAGTGATCCCATAAAACTTTGAATTGAGAGATGTTATTGATAGAAATCAATAGATTCATAGTGATCCCATGAAAACTATGATTTGAGAGATGTTATTGGAGAATCCAGTAGGTTTATAGTAATCCCATGAAAACTATGATTGGAAAGTATTGGTAGAAACGAATAGTTTCATAGTAATCCCATGAAAACTATGAAGTTAGACAGATTGTTCCTAAGAATTGAGACAGGTTATTGGCCATCCGATGAAAACTAACAGCTTCATAGACCCTAAAAAACTATAAATTTGGACAAATAGTCAAATAAATTGAGATGGGAATCCAGGGTATATTGCATTCTTGTATATCACAGCATATTATTATGTTTTAACCATTTGGATGAAGGAGCACAATATATGGTTAACGTATTCGGTTAAGATACAGTGAGGGGAAAACCCATTCCGCTCAGTGGCATGGTCTCACTAGATATCTATTCGTTCGAGATGGTAGTTTATTATTCACTCCAGATTTTTTTCTCTGACCCAAAGTTTTTATTTTTCACCTTAAACTCTCAAGTGCTCAAAAATTAATTTGTGTAGGTTGAGAGTAAGGGTTTTTCAGGTTCTAGTTCGGCGAATAAGCTTCTGGAGAAGTGTAGGAGGCAATCTATCTATTTTCCGCCGTGTAGGTTAGTTTTATCTATTTGGATGTAATGGAAAAGTTGTATAATTGCCAAATATTTGACTCGGATCAACAAAGGGACATCTTCATATGTCACTATTGGAGTATTTTGTAATGATTATATTTTCTCCTAATGTGGGATTACGATTGGGATTATGTAATAAATATGAAATATCATTTGTGAAATGAAATGTGAAAATTTGTTATAAAACTGTGTTTGAAATCATATTCATGTGCTTTTTATTATTGATATGATTAACAAAGTCGCATTTTATCGTCGACAATTAATAATTATGGGTGACTACAGCATTCGTAGCAATTAGTTTTTTGCCTCAGAATGGGGGATGTTGCATAACGTGGAGACTTTTGATCAAAACAAGCTCAATAATGTCTTCACCAACTACTTTGAAGATATTTTTGGAACTAACAGCTGCCACTAAATTAATGCTAGGTGGAATGACTTATATTTAGAAAATACAAGGATTAATTTAGATGATTTGGATAATCCATTCTCAGAAGAGGAATTTTTTAGGGTTATCTCTTATATGTCAATCGACAAATTGCCTGGACGGATGGCTTTCCCATTTTGTTCTAAAAGAACTTTTGGTGTGTTTTAAAACATGACTTAACTAAGATGTTTAATGTGTTTTATAACGGTAATTTACAATTAGGTAGGTTTAACGTTGCTGACATAATTCTACTTCACAAGAAAGCAGATGCGATATAGCTTAAGGAGTTTCGGCCTATGTTGCTAATAAATTATTATTTTAAAATTAAATCAAAGATCTTAGCTAATAGGTCAAGCACTAAAATGAGCAATCTTATCGATATAACGCCATCTACCTTTATTAAGGGTAGAAATATCATGGATGAGGTCGCAGTAGCCCAAGAATTAATTAATTATTGTTCCCAAATAATATTATTTGTGCTCTCTTAAAACTACATTTAGTTAAAGCTTTTGAACCTATCGATTGGCTTTTTCTCAAAAATTTATTAGTGGCTAGGGGTTTTAGATCTACATGGATAGGTTGGATTTTATCAACGCTCAAGACTGGAAATTCGAGTATTATGGTTAATGATATTCTAGGAAATAAAAGCAAAGCTAAATGCAAGCTTAGGTAAGGGGATCCTTTGTCTCCTTTGTTGTTCAACTTAGCAGCAGATGTGTTGTCTAAGTTCATTAAGCTTTCTATTGCAAACAGAGCTCTAGATAGTGTGGGTAATGTTATGACGAATGATAGGCTATCGGTTCTTCAATTTATGGACAACACTATGGTTTTTACCTCTCCTTTACCTTGCCACATCACAACACTCAAATTTATTTTATATAGTTTTGAAATGCTTTTGGAATTTAAGAGTAATTACGATAAGAGTTCTCTTTTAGTCTTGAATGACATCGATGATGTCGAAAACTTTTTCGCTATAACACTTACTATAAAACCATGAAGTTTCATATACATTACTTAGGTTTTGTGATTAGACTAGCTAAGCTTAAAAAAGAAGGGGACATATAATAATAGATAAGTAATAATTTTTTTTATCAAACTGGAACTATAGGCTTTTATCCAGAGCTGGTAGAATCATTCTTATTAACACAGTTCTATTGGTCCTACCGATTGATTGGATGTCTTTCTACCTTTTAATGGGTAATTGAAAAAATAGATCAAATTAGAAGAAATTTTCTTTGGAGTGGGGATAGCTCATGTAGTAGTATAAATTGCCTTGCTAATTGGGAAACAGTTCGTAAATCCAAAAAGGAGGGAGGCTCTGGAATTATTATTCTGCATAATCTCAATGAGTCTTTACTAGTAAAACGGCTTTGGAAATTCACCAATAATCAGAAAAACCACATTTGAAACAAAATGATTTGAATCACTTTTATGGTACAACTTATTATTTTCACCACATTGCTGCTAATCCTAACAATATGTCCGGTATTTGGAAATCTATTTTAAAAATTTTGAATATTTTCAACCTTGGGATTAATAATATAATTCATTTTGGAAATAACACGTTATGTTGGCATGACAACTGGGTTTCAATTTATCCCTTAGGGTCGACTTCAAATTTTTTTTTTGATATTATTAATTTCAAAATTGCTTTAATTACAGAGTTTTATGGAACTTACAATGAATTTTCATGGAACTTGACTTCTAGTCATACTCTAAAAGGTATTACTTTAACCCAATTTGTTTAGCTATGTACCAAACTTGAATATTAACATAAATAGTGGGAGCGGTATTAAAATGTGGTATTGGGAAAATAATAAAATATACTCCACAAAATTGGTTTAAAGTTTTAAATTTCTCATAGACTATTCAAAATAATTTCAAATTTATCTAGAAAGTTAATGCTCCACCCAAAACAAATTGCACATATGGTTGATACTACACAAGAAACTAAACACAATTAAATTTATAGGGAAAAAGAATTTGTTAATAGATAAAAAATGTGTATATTGCAACTTTAACTTAGGGAACATAGCTCGTTATACTTCAATTGTCCATTAACTAATTCGATTATTGTAAATACACTTAATATTTTTGACTTTAACATGACAATCTTTGATTTTAACTATGACTACTAGTGTAGCGTATTTAGATTTAGATATGCCATAGACTGTAGAATAATACTAGACATTGTCTTCGTTATTATAAGCTGGTATCAATTGTTTGAACGAAACCAAATAATGTTCAACAATATCAATGTTCTTATGTACAATACAAAAAAAATAGATTTAGTAGCGCTTAAAAAATGCTACCATAACTTATAGTAGCATTTTAGAGTACCGTTATACGATATGCAACTAAAAATCCAGGACTTTCTATGGCGTTTTTCACAAAGGCTCCAAAAAGTATTATATTGCAGCATTCTGAAAACGCAACCAATTTTTTTTATCATAGCATTGTAGAAACGCTACTAAAAAGTATTGTTGACGCTACTACAAAATATTCTAGTAGTGTTTTTTGTTTTCCACCATATATATATTTGCTAGCATTTATTAAATGCTGCCAAAAATTGTTAATTTTTGCTTGTTCAGTTTTCAGTTCATTCTATTCACAACATACATTATATAATAATAGTAAACATATTTCGACATAAAATCAACAATCACTCATATAATTATCACATTCAAACAATTGAACAATACATTAATCACATAATGAAATATGATATATAGACAATTTGATATAAAATATTTAAAACAAAATAACCATGTTTCAAATTTACATCAACCATGTCTTCTTGTTTTATTGGCGAGAGAGTCTCCATTCTAGGTAAAGCAACAACAATCCTGTGAAATAATGGCTACAAATTAGAACATATACATATCAATTGTATGTACTGTTAAGCTGCATTTCCTCAAGTAAGCAATCTTAATATCTTGATATTGAATCCTTCTTTAGCACTAGTTTCAAAGAACATAACACCGTGTTCACGAGATTTAGCCTCTCCTTCTATTGAAACTTGCCCGCCACATTTCAATTTAGTATCGGTATGCCATGCTACAAAGGTGTAAAAATTTCATGTTTCAAGCATGTAGCGGGTTAGGTAACTTAACGTAGAGGTATTATAACACCGAGATTCATGTAAAATAAATGTTTCTTCTTGGAATGATTCAATATATGATATTGGAAGGCAAAAGGAAGGAAAGAAGTCATTAGGTCTAGTAAAATGTAACAGTTCATACACTTAGAAAATATAAGTATTTGCACAATTCAATAATTATTACCTTTTATCGACAAGATCTGTTTTGTTTCCAACAAGCACAATAATGACATCACCACCTCGTTCTGTAAGTGCTTCGTCGATCCACTTTGAAGTGTTTAAAAAGGACTGTCTATCTATAGTAAAAGATATAGAAAGAAATGAAGGCAGATTAATTAAATAGAGATAACCAAAAAAGCTTCTAGATAGTATGTACAATATGTTGTAGTGTACATACCGATGAATGCATGTTTTATCTAAGGACAATGTTTGATTCTTTCTTATTCAAATGGAAAAGATTTCTACATTCAAATTTCTTACTCAAACTTAAATTACATCAAAGCAACCACAAATTCAAAACTATAATAGAGAGAAATATATGGAAAAAATTCAAGAGTCAAAGTAATAATTTAATGTTAACATCTAGATTCAGTTTGAGCAAGTTTCGAGTAATAAGTTCTACGTTTTAAAATCCTTTCCCTATGTATATGTAGTTGTACACACACATAACATAACAAGTATAGAATGCCTTGTATCATGAAAAATATTTATTTTACAGTAATAAAATAAATAGTTTTAACTTTTGATGGAAGGAACTTCCACCGCATACAGTTTATATTGCAAATCAAGGAAGGCTCAAGTATTCACCATACAACCCTCAGGTGAAACCTCAAGTATCTAACAATGCTGATTAAAACCTTTAACAATAATGACTGGAAGCCTGGAACGACTAAAAAAATACCTTAGAGAATGGATTTGGATTGATTGGTCTGGGTTGATCTATGACCCGCCATCGCCGGTCATCACATGCCCTACTCCTGGCTAGATTCCAATCCATGTTAGGTGTTTGCATGAGTTTCTGATTGTGAACAATGCTCCACTTGAACCTGATGCATAGTTTGTATTAACTGCAAACTATTAAGTATTTTATATGCGCAACAATACAAATTAAGAGGATATATCGAACTAGAAAAATAATGTAGATGTTGTATAACCTGGGAAAGCAAAAAACATTGAAGAAAAGTAGGAGAGAAACAAAAGCCATTGCAGAGGGCTGATTATTGAATTTGGACGGCTAAATGGTTTAAAGCCTATTGTTTCATATGTAGGATAGGATTGCATAAGGCATGTGTGCATTATTTGTTTATCACGGAAAATTATTAACAAAAGAAGCATAGGTGAGCATGTCATGCTTTTTTTCTCAGTCAACTGTTTTCTTGTTTATCATTAACATTTAAAGAATATAAGGATTTTTCACAAATCAAAATTAGCCCTTCAAATTTTCTATAAGCACATGAAAACTTGGAATAGATTACAATAATTATGCAAGATCATACACATTATTACCTAAAAGAATCATCTTTCTTTGTTTACACACAAGTTTTCATCAACCTTGTAGATAGATCAACATGTCAAGCAAGTAAAAAATAATATGACCATTATGTATTATTTATCCTACCTAAAAGAATGATCATGATCAATATCAAATTTTCAGCGCAAATGAATAGTATAACCCTAATATAACAATGCGAACCAATAATATTCATAATATCTCCTACATGACATTATTTTTATTTGCAAACTTAAAATAAAAATGATCTTCTAAAACAAAATTCGAAGTATAACAAAATTCTGTTACCTCCAAATGAAAAGGCATCGCGTCCCTTAATTCCGATTCTCCATGATTCCCAACAAAGCAATTAATCAAGATCGGTGAATCAATTAAATTAAGAGGGGAATTCAAATCAATCATCTAATACTTATTAAAATTCAAATCGAGTTATAATTAGAACGTATAGGAACCAAACTGGGAGTACGAAAGAGGATGAAACGATCAATCCTCTTATCAAATGGTTGGCTTTAGGCGAATGCAAACTTCTCCAAGAATTTAGTATGTCAAACTTCGACTTCATAACTTCATATCTTGCAACACATAATAGGTGGCACAACATTATTCAGTGATGGTTTCAGCATCCGAGATCTCGAACTAAAAGCAGCAGTCAATGTCCAACTAGAAGCGGTGATTTAAGAAGATGTTGAGTGTCTTCATACTGAGAGGTTTGACTTTGATGCGAGCAACTCAGTACCGATAGCTCATACATCCATATCATCAGGCACCATAGCATTAGATCCAAGCTCCTAAATCCAGTGATGAGCATCCTCGGGCAACTATAACCCCATGGCGCCTTATCTACTCTCAGGTAAGCATAACTCCAAGAAACAATCGTGGCAACGATGAGTGATTTAATAAACAGTAGGTGAAAAATATTTTTTAAAGGAAGCGACCAAGCTTCTTTCATTTCTTCGAAGAATACATGATTTTTTTAAGGAGGAGATAGATTTATTTTGAACTTTTCCCGAGTACGTTACTCGAAAAAAAGGGAATAATTATTTCAAAGATGGTTTTAGATAATTTTCGTTTATGGTTTTTGTTTTAGGGGAAAACAACAAAATATAATCAAAATAAGATGGCGGGTACTATGAAAATGATAGGGGTAAGCAAGAATGTGAAAATAATGCCTAAATAAAACAAATATATAACTGAGATGCTACAATTGTACCGTAGTTGGTGAAACGGTAGCATTTAGCATTCAAAAGTTACCATCTAATGCAACTAAAAGCACATTTTCTTGTAGTGAGATAATCCGATCTATGTTGTTGCATTTTTCATTTATAATTAGATTGCAAATCCTAGCTATAAATAGTCAAAAATGTAAACTTTAAGGAGTTTTTTTAAAAGGTACAACATCGCATTGATATCTTGAAGGTAAGAATTGTTCATAAGACCGATGGACATAATATGGCCTTAAGCAATAACCTAATAAATAACTTTAGCGAAGACAACTCACTGAATGCTTTACTCTAGATTGAACACTAAGTTTGTTGTCCTATCCTTACACTTTTCTTTTCTACCATATATTTGTATATAGATACTTAATTATATACATATATATAGGTTGGACTCACGTTTTGGTCTAGTTTTACAAATTTAGGTGATGTGTGGATTGGACTGCTTATGTTATGGTGCTTAACGAATGGATTATGGTTGCTGAGTCGTGGTTATTAGCTTCCTTCCGATTGCTCACCACTGCCATTACTTATCGGGCTTGCTATATTTTTTAATTTAGCCTTAAATCTAGATTATAACTTTATACATTAGTCACTGGTAGTTAGGTTGAGGAAGGTCTTTTACATTTTTTCTACTATATATAGTATGGGGTTTTCGCTAACTGTCGGGCTTGTTGGCGGCTCCTTTTTAAGTGTAGAATAAAAGTATATGGGTGCTCACCTCCATCGAAGGATCACTCTTTTTCCTTAAAACTATACTTAAGTGGAATTGAACAATATATTTAATACAAGGATTATAAGAAAATCAATCTAGAATGGTGCAGTAGATATCTGAAGAGGTTGATATGGAAGATGTCAACCATGCAATTAGTTACGTGTCGTATATCAAATGTATATGAAGAAATCCATGAAGATCAAGAAATAACATGTCATCAATCCATGAGGCAAGTCCTTTTATATTGAGATCATGATACTTGTCCCAACCATTTGTCCATGATAGCAATACGTATCAGAAACTATCAACCAATCCTAATGTGGATGAACCAGTATAAATAAGCATTGATTTATAAGTGAATGGGGAAGATAATCATTTGCATAATTTTGCAATCAAGATTATAATTCTCATTAATGGTGATAGTGAATGGTGACAATGAATACTCATTGCCTAGCATGATTCTCTTAACGTAAATTTAAACTTCAAATTTGACTTCATATTTGCTTCCTTCAAATTTTATTCCTTCTGGGTTTCCTCTTAATTTGAGGTATTAAAACCTTCATTTCACTATTTTTTGGTGTATGAAAAATACACCCAACACTTGGTCTCTATGACTAATGTTACAAATTGTCAATTAATGTTGTTGGATGAGGTGCATCGGGTAGTGGGGCAAAAGGGGAAATCTCAAAGAAAATCTTTTTATTATTTTGCACCAGAACTTAGTTTTGTATAATCATAAATAATGTTGTCACATTAAATCATATTTGATGTTTTCAAGAAAATACAATTTTATGTTTTGAAATTTATTTTAATTTCAACTTCAATATTTTATTTAATAAATTTTATTTCATTTTTGATTCTAAGCATAACCAATTTAATTTATTTTATATAGGCTTACTATTACAATTCATTTACAATATTTAACGTGATATAATAAGCAAACAAAATATACCATAATATAATAGTTCATAAACTAAATAAAATGGTTTGTATGTGTGATCATTGGATTTCTAAGCACATCATAATTGATGTGTACAATTTATATACGATGTTGCATAATTATAACTTAATACACACACATAGATATATATGCACACACATATAATTTTATTTTAGCATATACAAAAAAAATTATTTACAAAGTTCATGGCCCTTTTTTGATAATATTTATATAAAGAGGAGGGTTTAATGACATCCTAAACAGTGCAGCACCCTTGTTGCCCCTCCATCACATAATTTGAATTAAATAATAAATTTTTCTCTCTCTTTCTGGATTGTGTGGTGGAAACTAGTGGGTAATAGAGGTGCTGCACTATTTGGGGTGTCATTGAACACTCCTCTTATATAAATGTTAATACATATACATAAATATATGTGTGTGTATATACATATATGATAATGTACATACATAATAACTACTATACTAAAATTTATGTATGCATATATGTAAAATTATGTTCATCACTAGATCTTATGTTGTGTTAATTTAGATAAATTATTGGATTAATTAATCACATTTAGTAAAAAGACTTAGCAAAATGGGAGCTAGGGTTTCTTCCCTAACCCCAACTTGTAATCATATTTCCCCAAACGAAGGTGATCCCCGCTCCAGTAATCCACCCGATAGGCCATTGGATGATAGCTTTATCGAGGTATTGTCCCGAAAATCAAGGCGACAATAAGCAACTGCATCGCATGCCACAACGAGACCCCGTACCGATGACAAGAATGTGGAATCTAATCGAAACCAAAGGTTCAACGTTAGGAACTAGAATCTCATCCCTTTACTGGGTATATGCAAGAAATTCCACAGACAATATGGCTCACAATCTGTGTAGTTTGAATGAGTAAAACCCTCGAAAGCTTGAAATCAAATAGTTATACACTAACTTTGTTTTATCCACCATTTGAATTCAAGAATTTAAGATGCGCCAAAATAAACAATCAAATTGTAGATAATGAAAGAGAGAATTAGAAAAACATCATTGATTTGTATGTGATGGGTCCAAAACCCTATTGCCATTACTTCAAAGCTTACATAACTAGGGTTTGGAAACCTAGTGGCGAATTTCAAATCTTAGAGACATCAGATTCTATTTGGTTAAATTTGATAAACAAGAAGATTGTGAAAACATATTGAACAATGGACCATATTTCTATAATAAAAGACTGATTATCATGAAAAAATGGAAACCAAGGATGCAATTAATGAAGGGATTCCTCTAGTCGATTCCTATTTGGTTTCAACTACTAGGGATATGTATAGATTACTGGACTGAAGAAGTTATACGATGAATTGCCATGGTGCTAGGCAAACATTTAAAACTAGATCAGAACACTAAGGGTATGATCTGCATCTCGTTTACACGAATTCTGATAGAAATTTCAATACCTTAAAATTTTGATATATTATAATTAAACATTAATAAAATAATAGAGTTAAAATAATTGGATTAATGTGTTAATAAAATAAATAAAATTTAAAGAGGAGGCAAAATGGTCATTTTTTTCAACTTTGGAATTCGATTACGAAAATAGTACCATTGCAAGTCTCATTTTTTATTTATACAGTAATTGCTTCATTTGGAGTCTGTATGAAGATGGTTGAATCTGTGTTAAGCTGAACGGACGCCAAAGTTTAAAATTTGAATTCAAGCGATTATTGTTTCTTCTCCATCTATATAAACTAAAACACGTAATTAATATTCCATTTCAAAAACCACCATTCTCGTTCTCTCTTTCTTCTTCCTCTTTGCATATAAATATTCAAATCACAATATCTTCCTCGAATCTCAACGAGGTCATATGAAATCAGGGGCATCGTGAAGCTAACGAAGACGGCTACACATATATAGTGATTTAAAGGCGAAATTATGAAGCGTAGAGGTGCAACATTCTGGACAGTGGAGTCCTAGGTAGTGAAAAGCGAATTCGGTGAGTGATTCTTACTTCCTCTTAATATAATAAAATCTCGATCCTATTACGATGATTTGTGGTCTAGGTTAGAGTAGATAGCCATTTATAATCATTTAATTTTGGAATTAATGGGGTTTGGGAGGGATTCGAATATACCGTAAACTAAAAACTAGATTTTCACTTTTTCCTTAAATTTTAATGAATATACAATGAACTTTAATGAATTAAAGTATAAACCAAACATAGAAATGTAGGGTAAGGTGTTAGGAATGTTCACAAGCGACCGGAGGCGGAGCGAAAGTGACTGGAGGTAAAACGACGTGGAGTGAATGTCAGAATCATGGCTAGAAACTTAAAATTTTCGCTTTGACCGGTACACTGGTTGCCTAGACTGGTGTATTGGTTGCCTATTTCTAGGCCCAGGTTGAACCTGACCTAGATGGGCCAATGTATAATAACGTTTATTGATTTGAGTCTAATTTCTTTTATTTTCTAAAGGCGTTTGGAGGCTATTGCCTTGATGATTGGCGACGAATCTAGAGTGCATGTATGTGATGATAATCGTTATTTGAGATGGATTTTTATGCTATTTGTGATATGGAAAATGATGCGATATTAATGTGAACGTGTATGTGCTTGCAATACAAGTAGGTGGCTCAGGATACGAGCCCATGACACAAGTAGGTGATTCGGGTATTGTGTTGCTCCCCTGTAGTGCTTCGGCGGACCGATGTGGAGGATGGATGGTAAGTAATCCTATTATGCCAGAGGCAAGTCCAAGACGTGAGCCCAGTTTGTGTACGAGAACAACAAGCGACGCTATAGTGCACGAGTTGAGTACAAGGAAATGAGTCTTATATGTGATCGATGTGATGGTGGACAACATGCAACCTTGTAGCACATGAGGCGAGTCCACATAGATGCGATGTGATATAACCAGATGTATATGGTATGGTAAGTATAGTACGACGATAAGACATGAAGTGATCGAGACGTTAGACTCATAACATGCTATAGTATTATCGTTATAGTATATGTAGAGTAAGTATGGCTCACTCACCAGACTTATGTTTGACCCACTCCTATTTTCCCTTGTATTTATATATCCAGGTTGATGGAGTTTGGAGACTAGAAGGTATGGAAGACAGGGATTACTTATATGTATATATTGTAAATGATGTAAATAACTATTATGACCTGGATTTGATTATGTATATGGATTGGGTTTGATTTGTGTTGTACTGATATATATATATATATATATGTATGTATGTATGTATATATGTATGTATGTTTGATAGTGTAGACATAATATGGTATTAATAACAATCTGACTCTCTGGTCGTCTCGGTCCCTCTCTATTGGACCCAAGCTGATCCCTTTAGGCATTCTCCCCGTGAAGTTTAGCATTCTATCTGCCATTCTGTGGATCTCTAACATACTGTAGTAACTTCTTCTTACTTACGTATCCATTCTTCAATCAAATCTCTCAAGTGATGACACTCGTTGGTATAGTGCCCATGAGTGTCATGGAAGCGACAATACTTCCCAGAGCGACGTTCATCTTTGGTTACCACCCTCCGAGGTGGCTTCTTATATTTTTATGTTTCTTGCATAGCAAGGTAGATATTCTTCATAATATAATTTAGAGGAGTATAGTCCTCCAGTGTCAAATGCCTTGGACCTTTTTTTAGCATCATTCCTCCTACCAACCATGTTCGGATTTCTTTTTTCTGACCATTATTATTACTTCCCACATTGACTGCTACATTACCGATGCTCTTACCAATCTGTTTAATAGCCACATTGCTTTGCACAACATCTCCCGATGGTCCACCGCCAGCCTTTATGGTAACCATATCTACCTCCCGTAAGTGCAGAAACTAGATTGCCTTTCTATAAAACTCCTCCATAGTAAGTGGTTGTTTCATCTTTAACCATTTACCAAAATTCATGTCCGGATGTATCCCCCAGACCAATGCCATCAGCACTATATCCTCTTTCGAATTATTCACCTTCGTCACAGCAATATTGAATCTACTTAAAAATCCCTTCGGTGTCTCTTTGGGACCCTGATTGGTGCTTGACAAGGACATCACATCCTTTGGTCGGCAGTGTGGAGCTTGAACTGCTCCATAAACTTCTTTGCTAACTCATCAAACATTGATATGGATCTCGGTGCAAGCCGTATGACCACATCGGAGCAACTCCATCCAAAAAGATGGGAAAACACTTGCATCTTACTACATCAGTCACTCTGGCACCATCTATGTACCATTCATACTTTAGCAGATGCTGTCTAGGTTTCATTGTCCTACTATACGATGACAACGTAATCATCATGAACTTTCTAGGATACTCTTCCAGCAAAATATTCTCTGTGAATGGGTTTCTTCTGGCATGCAACCCCACTCTTCATTTTTTCCTCCATTGGTTTTCATTTACCAATCTCTTCATATATTAGCGATATACTCCTCGCTGTCTTGATGATCCAGAAAACGACTATTAGGGGCATCCCTTAGCATTTGACTTTGCAAACGGTCTTAGTTTGCGTCATGACGTCTAGTCTCTCCTGTCTTTGGGAGAGCCACTCGTCTGAATCTTTTATGATGCCTGGGTTGTTTCATGTAGTCGTCTGAGCACCAGTAGCATTTTGCACCCTAGCATTCTACCTAGCATTGTTGCCCATGTCTTGTAAATTATCTTCACGACGGCATTAGGTTTGCACTTTAGGACCTCCATCCTTCATCTCGGTACCGACCTTATTTTGGTCGATACCGATCACTGTAGCATTGGCCAAAATTTGGCCAACTCCTCCCGTCATATTCTTTGATGTCCTAGAAGCCTTTTCCTTCATCTTTTGCTTTACGTCTCTTCTATTTTGATTAGAGAAAGATGACTTCTCTTCTTCGAAACTTGAAGACAATGCATTTCTTGGCTCTTTCTACGCCATTAGGATTGTTGGGTCAACAAGGCAATACTTGCATCCATCTTACCAAGAACCGCTTTCTAGCAGTCTGTTATCCTTTGGTTTGATTCAGTCATCATCCTGTCAAATTCAACCCTTAACACCATCTCAGGTGGAGCTGATGGTCCTAGAAAAGTTGTCATCGGTTAGTTGGTCTCTTCATTGTAGTGAGACACTTCATCTTCTCCACCGATTGCAGCTCCTCATCGGTTAGTTGGCCATTGCTTCGGATCTACAACAAAAAGGTTCTGGCTTATAGACGCTTTAATCCACAATACTAAGCTAGATCTACTCCTAAAAAGCTCTGTTTTCAGTGAAAGCACAAAAAATATCGAATCAAAAATTCGCAGAACACCCCTAATCAAATGAAAACGTGATAGATCTAATCAAATCATTAGAAAACAATGAGAACATAAAGGATTTTATAGTGGTTCAGAAAATTCTATGTCCTATGCCTGCTTTAATCTTATTAGAGTTGGATTTTTCACAAGTACAAGAGTTTTATAATTGTTTTCAGATCTAGAACAGTAAAAGCATGCTCAAAGTTACAAGATCGAGTAGAGAATTGAAGATAAAGAAGATGGTGGACAAAACTGTCTTTTATTCGTTGTTCTTGCCTTCTTATTTATAGCTGAATCGCCCATCAAATTCGCTAAATCGTGAAAGAACATGTAAGGATCTAGATCCAAAAGAACATGGAGGAAGAATGGGTCATCTCATAACAAAACAATCTTGGTACCGACCACAATTGTGACCAGTATCGATCTGATTTTGGCTATGCCACTTGAGATCTTTCTTCCACACTTGCTTGCACCCCTATGTCTCCAGACTTCGATCATAATTTTGTCCATCAAATCATATCGGTAATGATATGACTTGTCCTGTATGAGACTTATCTTTTTCTGCACAGCTTTGGTGTTCTGATGGAATTCTTCAAGTATAGTCAACTTGGGTACCGCCATAATGACTTCGTCTATTTTAACTTGGAAAATTTTGAATCACCTTCTATAGCCATTCCAAACTTATCCCTAAGTTCTTAAATCATCTCGTCTTTGTCTCAACGTTCAGATTTACTTAAAAGCTGCTCGGTTCAAATGTTGGATAACACAATGCAATCATCGGAAATAATAAACCTAACAAAAGAAGCGGATAAGCGAAGAGTTGTCATGAACGGGTATATAGATTCAATACTTGCATTATAGTTTTTCATTGGACTTAGAAATGAGACGTTAAAAAATCATTTTGATCGCAATATCCATAGGTTGATTGTTTTACTCTTGTATCTTGGAAAAAAAAAGATTTCTAAGGGTTTGTTTCATGGACGCGTGCCTTCTTACCCTGAAAAGACAAGATCAGCTTGAATCGATACCTTTTTCGACCAACCTTCCTCCTCCAGTTCCACGAGAGTTAACATAAATATATGGATTTTCTATTTGTACAATTTTTATTGGCAATTCATCAGCGGTGGTGTGTGTTAAATGATGATCGATCGCTTTCGGAATGAAATTCATGCTTCAGCTATTCTAATCAATTTCTATAGAATTAATCGTCCACATTTTCTTCATTTCCCAAATACAGCAATCCAATATCATGCCTTCCAAGAGCACGACTCCCGTGATGTAAGAAAATATAAACACATATATACAAATAATTGGGTAGGTGAGAGTTGAACAATTTACACGTTTGTCAGTAGTAATAAGGTACAAAACGCATTATGTCACTGTATACAAAAACTTAAGTGTTCAAACGTTCTTTTGGAATAAACAAGCATTCTAAATGATGGCATCTGAAACGCGATTTTGTGACAAATTTGTAAAGAAAAAAGAAAAAAAAAGGCTGTTGATGTCAAAACAACCAATCATGAAGACCTTAACCAGATAAAAGTAAATAAATAAAAAAACTATTGAAAGGCCCAACAACCAGTTTACAAAAGGGGCACGTTTATGTTACAATATAAACACATCACCTTTTATTGCTTATAAGTAGCTTCCTCTCCATTAACTTATTCATTGTACTGCCAACCACAAAAGCTAAAAAGTATATAAATAAAACCCCCAAGAAGAGGTTTTCATATCATCCAAGAAATGGCATCCTCTACCTTCTCAGTCTCCCCATTGAAAACCAACTCTTACTCAAAACACACCCCACTCTTCAACATTTGCAAATCCAAACCCATACTGTCATTACCCACCAAAGCTATCACAAACAATCTTTACTCGCAAAATAACACCATACCATCTCAAAGCAACACATTAATAACCCACACAAGCAAATGTGACCAAACCACCATTAAAGAATCACCCTTAAAAATCGCAATTATCGGGTTCGGAAACTTCGGCCAATTCATCGCAAAAGGGCTTAGAAGGCAAGGTCATGAAGTGCTAGCCACTTCGAGGTCCGACTACTCTCAATATTGCAGGGAAAATAACATAAGTTTCTACAAAAGCATAGACGAGATGTGCGAAGAGAAACCCGATATTGTACTCATTTGTTGCTCGATCCTTTCAACCGAGACTATGGTCCGTTCGATTCCCGTGCACAAGCTCAAACCCGGCACCATTTTCGTAGACGTTTTGTCCGTCAAACAGTTTCCTAGAAATCTTTTCCTCGAGGTAAGACTGTTACATATATTAACTAACATAGCTTATCTGGTCAAAACAATGACAAATAAAAAACTGGTGCGGAAAATAATTTTGATTGTGTATTATGGATTTTAGGTTCTGCCATCCGACTTTGGAATCGTTTGCACACACCCGATGTTCGGACCGGAAAGTGGAAAGAACGGGTGGGACGGGTTGCCGTTCGTGTATGAGGCGGTTCGGGTGTCCGAGGGAGAACAAGCTAAAAAATGTGCTCGGTTCTTGAGTGTGTTTGAGAAAGAGGTATGTACAAATTTGCTAACATGAATATTGACTGAAAGTAGGTGATGCACACATTGGTCAACTTAATCATGAGTAATAAAAAAACAAGGATACCCTACCAAACGCAATTGGTACAGCACTTTCCTAACATATTCTAATTTAGGCTCATTCAAACCAACTAGCACAAAGTCCTATATTGACCAACATAACAACCAAAGTGGCTGCTTAAATTCAATGTACATGTTAAAATCATTTAGGAAGTATTCAAAGGGAGAAAGTGAAAGATTTGGTCACCAAAATAAAGTGGGGTGCATGTATTAAGATAATATATATAAATGCTAAATAGTCAAATTATAATATACCTGCAGGGTTGCAGAATGGTAGAGATGTCTTGTGAAGAACATGACAGACATGCTGCTGGCAGTCAATTTATTACGCATACAATTGGAAGGTATGTAAACGATCATGTCTATTACCTAAATCTCTGTTACTGTTAGTCACTCTAAAAACTTTATGTAAAGATATAAATTACCATGAACTGAATCATATTCTGAATCGTCGTACTTATTTTTACAGGGTTTTATCGCATTTGAACTTGGAATCAACACCAATCAACACCAAGGGATATGAAACTCTCCTGCAGCTGGTAATTTTCATTTCCCTGAATTGTCATAACTATCTGAATTCATGCTGCTAATGGTCACTAATTAATAAATTTGCTTAAATGCAGACTGAAAATACAGTTAGCGACAGCTTTGATCTTTACTATGGCCTCTTTATGTACAATGTGAACGCCACAGAGCAGGTAGCAAATTTATCTTAATAACCACTTAAACTTGTGATAATGATAAATAAAGATGCTGAATATTTGAATTTAATGGAACAGATTGATAATTTAGATAGAGCGTTTGAAACTGTGAAGCAAAAACTGTTTGGGAGGCTTCACGATTTACTGAGAAAGCAAATCGTAGAAAGAGTCCCACTGCAAGGAACAATGAATAAGATGAAAGAAGTAAACACAGATAACTTTTTTCTTCAAAGAAGTGAGGCCATGAATGATATTGCATCGTTCGTGATTCCACCTTCTTCTCCAAAACAAGATAGAAGAGCACATGAAGTTCATCCTAAACGATCATAAGATTGTGCACTTTGTATAATATACATATACGATCGGTTATAGATATAAATTCATCGGTTTTACAGCTGTAATTGGCCACTAAAACTGAGGATGAGAGATGAACTGCGATGTATCATATAATATATGTTGATAATGTGAATATATTTAATTTTAATGGTTTGAAAGCTAGTTGGTACAATCTTTTCTGGCCAAAATTAAGAAAAATATTTATGCTTTTGACATTATACCAGAACTTATATATATTATTTGATTAGGTTTGGCAACCTAACTAAAATAGTTACACTAAACGAAGCATAGCAATGATTAGGTTAGTAAGACCAAGCAATAGAAGTAGTATTTTCTAGAGCAGCTTTCCTTTTCTTTTCTTTTTTCCTCCTTTTTTTAAGCATTTAAAACCATACTTTGGCTACTAAAACCGATTATGAGAGATGAGACTATGAAAGATGTATCACAATGTATCATATGATTTATGGATAACATAAACAAATTTACTTTTGAAGCTATGAAAGATGGGTACTAAATTTTAATGGCCAAAATTCCGAAAAGACCTAGGCTTTTGAAATTATACCAGAGCATATTTTATTTGATTTTAGGTTTGGTAGCCTAACCAGAAAATTTTACATTAAATAAGACCAAGCAACACGAGAAGTGTTTCCTAGAGCAACAACTATCAAATTTTTTTAGAAAAAAATAATAATTTAATAATAATTTATTATAATTTTCTATTTTATATCAA
The DNA here is from genome assembly GCA_030737815.1 of Allium fistulosum. NCBI lineage: Eukaryota > Viridiplantae > Streptophyta > Magnoliopsida > Asparagales > Amaryllidaceae > Allium > Allium fistulosum. Next base: position 686,325,659 of record CM060908.1, on the reverse strand, counting down.
TATAAAATAACAATTTTTTTTTCAATGGATGCACACATATTAAAGTGACATCCCTATTACGAACTAGTGTCATCAACCAAAGAACTAATTTGTCATTTCAACTATGCAATAGCACATGTAATTTTTTTTTTTTATTAATTAATGTATATACAATGTAAAATAGTAAGATAGGGTATTATTATTCTATGAACCATTTTTTTAAGAAAAAAAATAGCAAGGAGAAGAATCATTCATTGATACAGATAATAAATCTAAGACCGATCACATTCAATGAAGGTTGTATATGTTATTGTCCATAATTAGATATAGCAATGGCAGTACAGTTGATTGTACTGGTGTTACGGAGCTGCTAGAGTTGTAACATCAATCGTTCAACCATTCATACAATTAGCAACTACTACAATAATTGATTACCGCGATGGTTACAGATTTTGGTAACCACACCGTAACCCATACCAACCTTGCATGATCTTTTTATATGGTATTTTACAAAAAAAATGCACTTGAGTATTTTGACCTATATTATGTGCTTTTATGCACTACTAACATGTGCGTAAATGTTTTATTTTATAAACAATGCATTTCGTCAAAAAAATTAAAACTGCAGATATTTGTTAACAGTGATGTATGTAACTGATGGTATACGTAAAGAGTTTCAAATTAAAAAATAGTGGTTAAGCATCATAAACAGTTACAACAACGGTGATAAAATTTATAGGAATCAACAGAAGTTGTGGTTACAGTTGAAAATAGTAATAACGGTTATCATAACCTCAATGTCCATAGTCACCTATGTAACTATTTTTTTGGGATAAAATCTATCTAGACATGCATAGAATAACCAAGTGTAAGGGAACGTGATTTGAAAAGGGAGCTTTATTTCTTTATAAGTAGGTGTTTATTTAGAGCATCTCCAACATAACTATACATACTCCAATATGTAACATGTAATCCTAAATTTACTTCAACATGATTATACATTTTGTAATCGGTTACAAATTCGCCAAGTTAGTTCAAAATCTATGATTGCATTAGATGTCTGTTCAAGAGACGTCTATAATGAAACAAACCAGACAAGGGTTCTACTAAGAAACACAAATAGCAATCCGAGTCATGAGCTTTATCTAATAACAGCCGTAGATCAAGATCGATGGTGCAGAATTGTCAAAGCCATATCACCAAGATAACAAGCCTGTTTGGGCCTTGACATTTAGTCCGTTTCTTTTTATATAAATACATTGTATTGTATTACTTCTCTTGTACACAAAAGTATCATTCAATAAAACTGAAATTTACATTTCTCTATTTTGGTATCAGAGCTATTAATAGCCTAACGGCAAACTCAAAAACCAAATCAAGAATTTTTTAAAATTTGGCTCCCCTCAGGAAAACATCATCATTGGGGAGGCATACCTTCTTCTTGATCAAGAGAAATCCATTCCATATTCCTTCTGCGCCTTCCTAAAGAAAGGATCAGATATTCACCTTCATTTCTTTCCTTTGGTTGCGCAATTTTCACCGCTATTCATGCATATTACTGTTTCATTGTGAAACAGTAATATACACCTATCATAGCAGATCTTTCTTTTTTTTCCTCATCCTGTTTTGTTGGCTGCTAATTTCAAGATTAGCCTCGCCACTTGTCCTGATCATCATCCCATCTCCAAGAAACCGGCATTTCAATATTCTTGAATCACCATGGCACTTGAAGAAGAAGATGTCACATCAGGTACCTCGGAGAATCCATCAAGGGAACACCGGAGTTCAGATCTTGTCCTGATCAAACCAAAAAGTCAAGCCATTACTACTCCATTGGATGAAGATAACTATATTTTGTGGAAATATCAAATTGAAATTGCACTAAAAGGATATGACTTACATGACTACGTCATGGGCACCAAGATCATCCCACCAGTCATGATTACTGAAAAGGAAGGAAAAACTGTGAGTAACCCTGAATATAAACTGTACCAAAAGCAAGATAATCTACTGTCATCATGGCTATTATCTTCTATCAGCCAAAGTTTATTTCACAAATCGTAGGATGTAATAGTTCCCACGAAATATGGTCAGCAATTCAACGTATTTTCAGTTCTCAATCTGCGGCAAGAGTTATGCATTACAGAAGGGAGCTACAGAATGCAAGAAAGAATGATACACCTATGAGAGAATATCTTGCAAAAATCAAGAACTTGTGTGACAAATTAAAAGGTGTTGGACACAATGTGTCTACCAGTGAACAAATCATTGTGATAACTAATGGATTAGATCAAGATTATGAATCTTTAGTTACCTATATAGCAACATAACCAACTCTGCCAGACTTAGATTGCATTCATACAGCCCTCCTTGCTCATGAAGGAAGGATTGACCAAAGAAAGTCCATGCAAGAAGATTTTAATGTCAATTATGCAGCAACATCAAAGAACAAAACTCAAAAAGGTGTACCCAATCAATCTAAGCAAGACAATCACAATCAGAGAGGAGGATACACTCAAAGAGGCAGAGGCAGGGGGAGAAACAGTTATAACAACAGAGTCAAATGTCAAATTTGTGAAAAGTTTGGACATATGGCAAACAAGTGTTACTTCAGGTACAAGGAAGACACTAATAATGGTCAATCATCTCATGTCAACAAACAAGTCAGTGCAAATATGGCTCAAACTCAATCTAGGAATAATGGAGACAATACCACTGATGACACAGCAAAAGCAAATGACTACAGTATGGATGAATGGTTCCCAGATTCTGGTGCTACAAACCACATCACAAACAATATGCAGAATTTAAACTTGGGCAGCAAGGAATACACAGGTAACCAATCTGTTCTCATGGGAAATGGTGAAGCTACAAACATAACACATGTTGGTACTGGCTGTATAAAAGGTACAAGGCTACTCTACTTAAATAAATTATTAAGAGTGCCAAGTATCAAGAAAAATCTCATTAGTGTTTCACAATTTGCCAGTGAAAATAAGGTGTATTTTGAGTTTCACCCAAAATACTGTCTAGTTAAAGACTCATTACGTAAAAATATATTATTATAGGGTAAACTGGACAATGGGCTGTACAAGTTCAGCAATATGGCAAATAATGATGCTGCTAATAGGACAATATGGTCTAATAGTGTTAGTGCAAGATGTGACAGTGATGTAAAAACTTTTTATAAGTGGCATCGCAAACTTGGCCACCCCAGTTATGATGTTGTCAAACAAATTTTAATGCAAAATAATATCTCTGTTCCAAACATGTCTGATTTACACTTATGTGATCATTATCAAATGGGAAAAATACATAAATTACCTTTTGCTATTTCTGAAACCATATATGAAAGTCCCCTTGAGTTAATTGCTGCAGATCTGTGGGGCCCAGCACCACTCAATTCAATGCAAGGATACATGTATTATCTATCACTTGTATGTGCACACACCAGACACACTTGGTTATATTTCCTCAAATCAAAATCAGATACTAGTAATGCTGTTACACACTTCATTACTCACATTGAAAAACAAATTAACAAATGTGTTAAAAAATTTCAAACTGATGGTGGGGGAGAATTTAAACCATTGAAAGATTTCTTTAGTCAAAAAGGAATACTTCATAGAGTTACTTGCCCCCACACATCTGAGCAGAATGGTTTAGTAGAAAGGAAACACAGGCACATTGTGAAAACTGGTTTAACACTTTTGTCACAAGCATCACTACCAATGAAATACTGGAGTGAAGCTTTTGCCACTGCAGTATATCTTATCAATAGGATGCCAACAAAGGTGTTAAACAATGTTTGTCCATATGAGAAACTTTATGGAGTCGGACAAAAATATGATCATTTGAAAACCTTCGGGTGTTTGTGTTTTCCCTACACTAGACCATACAACAAACACAAATTAAGCCTTAGATCTAGTCCATGCACCTTTTTGGGCTATGCACATAATCAGAAAGGGTATAAATGCATGGACTTAAGGCAAAATTTATATTTCAAGACATGTAATTTTTAATGAACATGTTTTCCCATTTGCAGATAAAGGAAAACAAGACAAGGAATCCAATAATGAGAAAACACATGTTATCCATATTCCAGAACTGTCTCAACACGCTAAAAGAAATATTCAGCATATGCAAAAGCATGATGATAAAGCCAAACCCACAACAAGTTCTACATCTGAATACAGTTCAGATCATGTCAATGAAACCACCAGCTATCTACCAATTAACTCAAATGATGAGCAGTGTACTAGTCAAGACAATAATCAGAATAATAGTGCATCTAACAATAGTCAGGAAGATGACACTATAGCAGGCAATGATGAGCAGATGGAAAAGACTCATGAGCAACATACAGAAATAAGACATCCCATGATCACAAGGTCTAAAAGCGGGATTTTCAAACCTAAGACATACATAGCTCAAGTAAATGAAGTGGAACCAGTGTCATATGATCAGGCCATCAAGCATGAAAAATGGAAAAAGGCTATGGATGAAGAATTCAATGCTTTGGTCAGAAATAAAACATGGACTCTTGTCAAACCTCCAAAACACAAAAATATTGTTGGGTGTAGATGGACTTACAAAATCAAAAGGGATGCTGATGGCAACATAACAAAAAATAAAGCCAGATTAGTTGCAAAAGGATATTCCCAACAATATGGTTTTGATTTCACTGAAACCTTCTCCCCAGTAATCAAACCCACAACCATAAGAATCATGCTGACTCTAGCACTCCATAAAAACTGGAGAATAAAGCAACTAGATGTACATAATGCTTTTTTGAATGGTGAGTTATGTGAGGAGGTCTACATGCAACAGCCAGAAGGGTATAAATCAAATGCAGACCAAGGTCTTGTATGCAAACTACACAAGGCCATATATGGACTAAAACAAGCATCCAGAGCATGGCATGAGAAATTGAAGAATACCCTTACACAATTAGGTTTTACTACCACAAAATCTGACAACTCACTCTACTTAAGGAAAAGAAAGCATGTAAGTGTATATATATTAGTATACGTGGATGATATACTAATCACAGGAGATAATCAACAAGAAATCAATCAAGTCGTAAAGCTACTTGACATGCACTTTGCCATCAAAGACATGGGAGAATTAAAAATTTTCCTAGGAATAAACATTCAAAGGATATCTGACAGTGAAATTATCTTATCACAAAAACAGTACATCAGTGATATTCTAGTAAGAGCCAACATGGATAAAGCTAAGCCTCTACCAACCCCAATGACAAATCACAAGCAGTTATCTAAAGACAGGGGCGAACCTATTGATAACATTAAATAGTATCTAAGTATTGTTGGGGCACTTCAGTATGCAACAATCACTCGACCTGACATATGTTTTAGTGTAAACAAGGTATGCCAATACATGCAAAATCCATTAAGTGAGCATTGGTGTGCTGTAAAACGCATTCTCAGATATCTCAAAGGAACATTAGCATATGGGTTACACTTGAAGACTGGGAAAGATATAAATATACGTGCTTATAGTGATTCCGATTGGGCCAACGACCTCGACGACAGAAGATCCATTTCCGGGTTCTGCATTTATCTAGGGCAAAATCCGATCTCCTGGTGTACAAAGAAGCAGTCTACCATCTCCAGAAGCAGCACTGAAGTCGAATACAGATGCATCACTAGTACTATCGCCGAAATAATTTGGATCGAAACCCTAATTGGAGAATTAGGTTTCGAATTAACTCAGAAGCCCACAATTTGGTGCGACAACCTCAACGCCATATCATTATCCATGAATCCAGTCCAACATGCTCGCACAAAGCACATGGAGATTGATCTCCACTTCGTTCGAGAAAGAACAGGAAATGGCAAGCTTGCTATTCATCACGTTCCATCTTTTCATCAAAGAGCTGACTTCTTAACAAAGGCTCTATCAGCAAAAAACTTCAATCGATTTCGAGATGAACTCAAGATTTTCTCAGCCGACATGAATATTGATGAGGAAATGAAACCCTAGTTTCGTTTGAGGCGGCGTATAATGAAACAAACCAGACAAGGGTTCTACTAAGAAACACAAATAGCAATCCGAGTCATGAGCTTTATCTAATAACAGCCGTAGATCAAGATCGATGGTGCAGAATTGTCAAAGCCATATCACCAAGATAACAAGCCTGTTTGGGCCTTGACATTTAGTCCGTTTCTTTTTATATAAATACATTGTATTGTATTACTTCTCTTGTACACAAAAGTATCATTCAATAAAACTGAAATTTACATTTGTCTATTTACGTCCAAAAAAATGCTTGTTGAACACATATGTGGTTTTAGACGTTTGTTCAACAAACGTCTATTTATTAGATGTTTGCTAAAAACACGACAAATGATGAATAATTTCCAACTGCTTCCTCAACGGCTTTTTTTCTCTCCTATATAATCATATACAAACTTCAATTTTTCACTACAATAATCACTTCATTCGCTGCATTCTACTACACGAAAGTACTTTATACTTCCACTTCTCTTCCGCACAAGTTTTTTGATTTTGACATTAATGCTACTAAATGTAGTTTTGAGAGGTTTGATTTTGAAAACAACACAGTTCCGATTAGAGATGCGCTCACCAGTGCTATTTTGAACAATGAACGAAGATTATCATTAGTGTACACCCTCAACTGCTTCGATATGAGATACTAATCAAAGTGGTGATAATCTCTGCAACAAACTTACAAATTGTTATAATATGAGATACTGACCAAAGTGGTGATAGTCTCTGCAACAAACTTACAAATTGTTACAATCGAAAGAACTTTGATCGAAAAAGATCGCTTACATCGACTAAAGGGATATTTGAAAAAACTAATCATCAAAAACAGATGTTCGATTCTCGAATGTTAAGTTAAATCAGACAAACTTTAACGGTTTTGGAGGTGAAGTGCATTTGGTAAACTTAGCTAATGTGCATATATATGTTTATAAGATATTTTATCAATTTTTAAATATTTCGTTTCACTTTTTTTGGATGGCACCACAAATAAACCTTCAAAAACGTCAACGTTCCCGAGAATAAAATGGCGTTCCATTTTTATTAGTTCATGCATGTTTATGATATACTTGTTAAGCATGCAAAATGGAAAACCTCACTTCAAAATACTGTTCAACGAGTACGATCAAACAGATCAAGAAGCAAAGTGCACATAAATTGTTAGAATTTGGAAGATCATCCAATTCCGAGTGAAGATGATTTTGTTAGGCTTTCAAGATCCGAAGCAACAAAGAGGAAGCAAGTTGTCGGTGTATCATAGGCCAGAATAGAAACTCTTTTACAGACATCTAAAAAGAGGCATGGTCGTACGATCGAACTTCGAGTTGCTCAATGCTAAGAAAAAAGGATGAAGTTGGAACGACTTATTGTTGGGAACACACAAAGAGACGAGAATGCACTAATGCTATTAGACACATCAAATTTGAATGAACAACAATTAGCTTATGTGAAAATGAGAAGAAAAAAAATTATGACACATAGAAGTGTAGAGGGACAATAGTATTGTTTGTAACTTTAGAACTATCGTATCTTTTATTTTTGAGTTAGTGACGTATTGTTTTTTACTTTCAAATAAAATTAATCGACCATGTTTCGCTTTTTAAGACAGCAAATGAAATTTAAAGAAATCGCGATAGCATTATAACTTGTAGTATAGTAAAAATAAATTACAACATCAATAATTTACTATAACAACAACAATCTTCTACTACAACATTCTTCTACTGTTCGCTACAAAAGTTCTAAATACGATTTATTAGATCATTTTAATGTCTACAGTTCAACTGAACACTACGATGTGCCATTTGTTGAGAAACATGAAACCAGTAAATCCTGCGCATTTTCTATCATATCTTTACGTCATATATCCGGTGTAGACTAAACACCCTCGTAGTCAAAGTCCTCTTCCATATCTTTCTCATCTCTGAGTATCATGTTGTGTAAAATTACACAAGTATTCATGATTTTTATCATTTTATTGGGCGACCATAGTCTAATGAATTGTTTACTATTGCAAATTTTGGATGGACATCAAATGCTCTTTCTATATGCCCCAAACTTCGCTTGTTTGTTGCTTGTTAATGGTTTTAACAATGGTACTCCATTTAGGATATATACAATCATCTAGATAATACCCATGAAGTTGATCTACCATTCGTTAAATCGTTAAATAAAATAAACCGTTCAACTATATTATATTAAGCTCATTATTAGATCCTAGCATCCCGTAAAAAGAATGTCAATTCATATGTCATATGAAGCCACTACTTTAAGAATAATTGTTAATCTACATGACGTACCTTGATAAGCTTTTGCATACGTCTTTGGACCGTTCTTCCACTCGCAATTCATATAGTCGATACTACCTAATATTTATGGTCATTCTCTGTTACCATGCATCTGCATTATTCTTGCCACATCAGCTTCATTGATCTCTGTAAGTATTGATCACTGTAAATGTCGACGAATGCTTGACAGAAATGGTGCAAAGCTTCGAGTACCGTGCTTTTTGCTAAGCGCAAATTTTCATCAAGAGAGTCGACAGGGCCAACATATGCCAGCATTCTCATTGAAGTAGTCATTTTTTAGTAATTGGTCGATTCCTGAGTACGGGACGCATTGGGTTGAAGACAAAGTAACTATCATGTTGTTTAATGAATCGCAAAATTCCAAGAAATAATTGTCGTCTCATTCAAAATCTTCTTTCGAAAACATCATCACTGTAATTAGGATTTGAACCAAAGTAATCTTCCATCAATCTATCATTACATGTGAAATAATGGCGATTGACATAACGACGACCAATGTTTGATCCACCACATCATTCATTTGCGGTCGCGTCGGCATTTGAAACAGTATGTACTGGACCGGCATCAGCATCGCTTGTATAACGAACAATTCGTGTTGCAACATGGAACCGTCTTTCTTTCTAAATAAAAAGGTAAAAAACAGAAAATATAAAGAGAGAAAAATGAGGAACTTCGTCCCCAAGCACACCTAAGCTCAGATGTTTGTTAAACAAGAACTCTTTAAAATGTAGTAAGTAATTCCATTTCTGTTGGAAATGCTCTTATAGCCCTTCTATGAACACTGGTCTACGTATTGATGGAGAGAAATATTGCAAAATTCAATCCAATCTTCAGTCATTTAATTGGAATGGTGGTAAATGCACCAAATTTCGTTTTCATTTTACTCATTCTTCTATTTATTCACGTTTATTTTGTTAGTTCTTTCATATTACCTAATATGATTAAATCGCGTTACCTATAACTTTGTTGTACGGCACTATATATTGTTGAATGGTTTTACGCTGTTAATCGGCAATATGTTCAACTGAACTAGGTTGGAAGAACCCCGTTCAGTTCTGTATTTAAAAGATTGATAAAATGAATATTGTTTTAACTTTTAAGTGCATTTAGCACTACTCTCTATTTAAAATGTTGCCAATGGGAACTTCATTCTCATTTCTACTAGATTATCCATTAAAACGTTTCACTTGATTCACTTCAACAAAAGACATTTTGGCCCCGATTACGCATATTTCCTCATTTGATGTGGAATCAACCTCCTAATAAAAGGATTGACCTTGTTTTCATTTAACCTCTTCAACAAATTTATCAATGAATTAAATAGTTTTTATTGTTCCTATGGAAAGAACTTAGGTTTCGTGCTCGGGTTATACGACAGTTGAATGTATCACTTTATCACAATAAATAAAGGTTTGTAGTCTTCAGTATGTCAAAATCAAAGGTTGGTGGCCCAAGAGTCATCATGTTTTACATATAGTTAACTATTTAACAGGAATTCTAGTTTTGACTTGGCTACCAAATTTTGAAATAATCAAATAAATTGATAGGGAATAGTACAGTCTATATGCATTCCATTACCTGATCAACTTGTCAACTGAGCGTTGAGCTCATTGGGAGTAAGGTTGGTGAGTTATGACTTGGTGTACCACCTACTTAGCAAATGAAAATAGGTAGGGAACATTTTTAATGATACCAAATATATAGTGCCATTATTATCTATATATATATTGGCAGTCAGATTTGACCATCTTAATCTACATGTTTAAGTATCCCAAGTACGCCAAGCCAAGCGTTTCAAAAACGTCTTACCTGTCTATATCCGAGGGCAGAATCTCGAGATGAAAAGCTACAGCTTTTTTGGTCCCAAATATTTTAACTCAAATCTGAAATTATCAAAAGACTTGCACGATAAACACCAGTAAGTATTCTATGAATATACACTCTTGTGATATGTTACTAGTTTGCAACACATATAGAGTAAGAAAGGCACATAGAGAATATAGTATTCAAGAAGGCTATCCAAATTATTAGGCAGACCTAGAAAATGTTCCATCCTACACTCTGCAAAATACACCTACACTAGTATACTATTCTACTTACTTCTTGAAAATAGAAGTAATATGCGTGTGGCAAAATTGTTATCGAGAGAAACTAGAGGTATACAATGATGCGAAGTTTCTAACCATTTCAGCATTTATTCATCACAGGTGACAAGTGTAACTATATTATCTAGAGGCTTGCAACTATAGCTGGTCGTGCTTCATGCTGCTTCAGACAATCAGCAACATGTGCAATCACACTAGCACCGGCATTGTGAAGCCTTTCACTCTTCACCTGAAATATGGGCATCTTTTTACAAGAAGCTACACAACTGAAAAAACTTAATTATACATGACCAAGCAATACTTACATGTATATTGTTATGTGCAAAAAAGGGCCAAAATGCTGAATGGAAGCTAACATCAACCTTTTTCCATCCTACCCTCTGTAGTCCGCGTATCATTTCCTCTGGAATCAACTTAAAGCTGTTAATTGATGCATGGAGTTCGTTGCATAAAACATTCTATTTCATCTGACTCCAGCATAACCCCTATATGTCTATATATTTCACCCCATACAGTGGAATCTTTTTACAACATTTTCCCTTTTCCAGTTTTACTTGAATGCCAGATGGCTTCAGTAGTTCAAGTTCCAAAAAAAATAGATACAGCAGGTTATGCTTTCAGATCAGTGTCATGCTTATTGCTTGGTTTGGGACATCACATTTTCATAAAATGCAAAGAAATCACAATATGACCTTGAACGTACTCTCAAAGGAATTATTTAGGTTACCCACAATCAAAATTGTTGCATGTGTAATTATGTACCTTCCATGATATCATGATACTCTGTTGTATTCTGTGCATTTGGCATATTTTGGGCAGCAGCTTTGGCTTTGGAAGCATCAGGAGGGAAATGAGGACCATCGGACTGTACCGGTGGACAATACTGTACATCAACGATATGTTTGTAGCCATCCAATGAACGAAGAGGGGGCTGGAAAATAGTAAAAATATCAAAACATTCATCAATGCATGCAATTCACTCAATAACAAACATCATTGAAGTGTTAAATTGAGAAGTACTCAAGGGTTTGTTGATGAAGTGGGGTTTGAATTGCATTTGCAAAGGAATCAACCCAAACTGAAACATGCCTTTAGCAGTTTGCAGAGGGCTATAAGAGCATCTCTAATGGAGTAGCTAAATTACACCAGCTAAATGTTGCCATGTAAATCAAAAAGTATCTATGAACTTATACTTTCATATGCCTAATATATAGCTACTACCATTTGTCTACACTGGACTAGATAAACTAAACTAGCTAAACTCCATTATATTGTATTTTAACAATGAAGTGGGAGGCTGTCAACGGATGAGGATATCGCTTAATCCACATCCACATCCGAAAATTAAAATCTGCATCCGCATCCGATATCCACGGATATCTCAAAATTTAAATCTGAACCCACATCCGTAGTTTTTTTACCAGATATCCGAAAATATCCGCATCCGAAATGAGGATGGGGATATTTTCAGATATCCGAAAATATCAAAAAAAATCCGCATCCAAAAACTGAATCGTATTTTTATATTGAAATTTTAAAACAAAAACATCACAATTTATGAGGTATTCAAGTAACAATCGAACATAAAAACTAATGAACTACCGTACTTCAATTTTTCAAGTAAAAAAAACAATCCACAAAATATTGTAATAAGTTATGACCACATGCATAATTAATTAGTTCATACAATATTACAATTTGAATAAACGTAGCAAAAAATAAAGAACAAGCATGCACCTTAATAAATATAAAGTTTTTTTTATATTATGTTGAGTTAGGATTTGAGTACGATGGAGAAAATAGAAAGGTGAAAGTGAAATTGTGAAAATGGAGGCGGCTGAATAATTTAGACTTGGTAAATTAGGTTTTAAAATGTTAAGTTTATCATAAGCCTTAAGATTGTTTCATAGTGATCCAATCGTAAAATGAAAAACAACTTTACAAATAATGTTGAAATGGGTAGCAAATTTTTATTTAATATAGTGCTCATTTCAAATGATAATATAGTTATAAAAAAAGTACTTAATTTTGAATCGAACAGATATTTTTCAAATGCAGATACACTCATGTCCGCATCCGCTTTTCGGATATAGGATAATATTCGCATTTTCGGATATGGATCTGGAAGGATTTCGAATTTTTTGAGTATCCATTGACATGCCTAGTGCTAAGACAAAATTATTTTGATGCAAAACAGTTTAAACTAATAAAATGGGTCTACTTCACTAGTTAAATGACACTTCATAGTTAACAAAGAGAATACAAGCGGACAAAAATAAACTATGTTACGAAGTGCACTAATATCTTCAATGTTAAATTTAACCCCTATGTTACTACCAAACTTGTTTATTAATAACACATCCATTACAAATGCTCCAAGTCGCCAAATTAAACCACATAAATTTTTATACAGTTCCTAGTCAAAAAAGTGAGAAAATGATAAAACATCATGTAAAGTTAGTTGCTCACAGTTGCACTACAATTTCAGCAAACTGATTTATATTTAAAAAATAATCATCCAGGAAGCGGATACGCAGTTCATTAATATATTCTAACATAATTTTTTTTAACACAAAAAGTGAGAAATTAGCCATCAAGAATATTTAACAGTATTTATTGCTGATAAGTACAGCTGTATAAGCACGGAAATTTTGAAACAACCACAGGTATTTGTATCCGTAAAAATAGAACTAATGAGCAGTTGAAATAATCTACAATTTGCAGTTCCACAAATTTACAGCAAGGACTGGTAAGAACAATCTAAAAATGACAATATCAAAAGCATACATTTTGGTTAAGATAAATACAACATATTTGCAGAATTGAGACAATTGACAAAAGAAAACATAGGATTGATTTTAAAAAACAATAATTCTAAAATGAAATATTTTTTGAACATTTATCAATAAAGCAGTTTTAAGGCATTAGTAAGCATTATCCATTAATGCAATATCCCTAAATACCTGATACATATATAACATATTTGCAGAATTCACGACACAGAAAATTGTAATATCATTTTACCGTAGTCACATATATGTATAGTGTGTAATTGAGATACCTCCCTAACATTTAGCAATAATGCAACTTAAAACATTATGTATCGACGTAGAATGCACTGACGGTAACTTTTTAACGGGTGATGTAAATACAACAAATTCACTGTAGTCAGTAGTATGTTTAAGAAAATTTCTAGCCCTGATCAAATTTATAGCAACTCGCCTTTTAAAAAAAATAAAAATAAGCGGAAACTGTAGTCTGATGATGATCCGAAAGCTTGCACCATAAATTGAATGAACTCTGGTTATATTGAAAAATATAAAAAATATAAAGTACCTTGACAAGCTCTGTTTCTCTTCTTATCGAAGAAGTGCGCCATCCAACCATATCTTATAAAAAGTGAAAAAATCAAAATTGGAAAGGAGGAAAAAAGGTACCATTGAAATTAATCCATCTCCATCATTAATAAAGGAACTCCTTCCAAACGATGTAGTCTATTTGAAACAGTAAAAATACTATAGCTAGGTTACATTATTTTTTCATCTCTCTCTGCACTAATTACCTTCCAACAAGTTATATGCACTTCACCGTTGTTATTTAATTTTTAACAAAAAGTAACATTCATATGTATTCTCTTTGTGCATACATACATGCATGCATGTATATTATTATACTAATAATAATAATTTATATTCACAACATTTATCGCCTTTTTAAAATAAGACGATGAATTAAAGTTGTTATAATATATATATATATATATAAACAAAAAGTAAATATTTATTTAAATAAGAACTGAAATCATATAAATTAATAGATGTATTTTGTCGGTGTCTTTTTGAGTGTATTACACACACACACATATGCATGTGTGTGTGTGTGTTTTATTATATATTAAGTAAACTTGTACGTATATATACTCACATTGTCTGTTGTAGTTTACAGATATTCATACTAAAAAAAGGACTATAAGAAATTGTTTAAACAATATTTTGGAAAGGATACGATCATAGGAAACATTGGCATACAAACAGCGTCTTTTAAAAGCTGCAAGGGAAGATCTGCACAAAGTGTTAACTGATTATGACCATAATATTAAAGAGTAAAATTCAGCATGATTGATTAAGCTCATGCTACGCTGGAGCACGTCTAGAATTTAACCAAGGGAAGGTAAGCATATGTTTTTTGAATTGATTGTATACTAGGCATATACGTGCAATCTTCGAAATTGTCAAAACTTAACAGAACAACCATTGGGATGCATATCCAATTTTAGTATTAAACAAAATAACATTCACTTGCTCATCAAACCTCTCATTACCTAAATATCCACAACAAATTTTGGTTCAAGAAACAACATTTTTCTCACTCATTTTATCAAACTTCTTGCACGTTATTCAATATTTAGTCTTTACCATAAAGACATAGCAAACTATTTTAACGAAAGCATTAAAATTAAACTATGATTACACAATATTGGTATGCATCAATTCCAGTTCAGATATTTTGGTATTTACGTATTATAATAGAGTTTAACAACATTTTGGTTCAAAAACATCATTCTTCTCATACATTTTGTCAAACACCTTACAGGTCATTCAAATTTTAGCCTTTACCATAAAGATATAGCAAACTAACTTAACTCACACATTAAAAGCAAACTGAAATTACACAATACGGGTACACATTAATTTCCATCTCAAATATTTTTGGTAATCATGTACGATAATAGAGGTTAACAGAGTTGAAAATGTTTTTAACTGAGAACAAAACAAATTACCAAAGAGCATGACAAAATTGTTATTTCAATTTTTAAACATGAATCTGACAAAATTGTTAGTTCAAACATGCATATGACAAAGTGAAGGTTGCTAAACATAACAAGGATGTTCTGGTATATACACTGTAAATTAAGGGAAAGCAACAGCCCGAGCTTGTCTTGTTAATGTTAGCTACCCTTGATACTGTGCATGGGTCACTTCTATTTCCTTTAAACAAAGTGTTTTTATGAAGTCGTGCCTTGAGCTCAACCCAGTAATCAGTGTGAAAACATTGATGTGGCATTACCAAGTCATACCAAAGATCAAACAGTACTAGTTTCTGTAATGAAAAAAAATGCTGTTATGGCTACTCACATGAACATATGATCTTCATAATCTGAAGCCATCCTTAGAAGAAGAGGTGGCTTGCTTGGTTTACCATCTGTAAGAAATAGTTGACGCCCAGTTTTGCCAATTAATATGGGTGCTATAGGTGGAGCGAGTTTTTCCAAAATAGGCACACCAAAAAGAAAAGGAAGCTGTGAAGTAAAAAAGATCGGCAGTAATTATTCAAATTTTTACAGCTTGATCTGTTTAAGGCACGAAAATCATTAAAGAATTAACTGAAACAGGCATTTAAGATTGGAACTCAAACGTGGACTGAACAGATAAGCCTCATATGTGTATTTTAGTATGGATAGTTTAAGGCATTTAAACTTAGCCATTATATATTCCATGATCTATGTGAACTTGTCCATTTCTTTTCATTCGATAAGAAAAATGTTTGCAATCATCAAAGATAAATAAAACTATAATCGCTCGGTTTGCTAAGTGATATATTTTCTCGATTTTATAGAAGTATCACTAAACACAAAATTATATGATCCTTTAATATTAACAGATTCCCTTATGCCTCAAGAAAACTAGATCGATTCAATTTTGATGACAAAAAAAGCATTCGCATATGCTAAAATAATTTGTTTTATCAGTTTGTATGGCAGACAACATTTCAGGAGTCACTACACATCATTCAAATGAAATGGAAGCTTCAAAAATAACACAGTGTCATCAATCACGAAAAGACAGCATGTCTCTCTCTGCAATGTTAACCCCCACAATCACACACGCTGCTCTGAAAAATATTTTTAAAATGTTCAAAAATAAAATGTTTTTATGTATATTTGTTTCGAACTTTTAGAAAAATATAAAACAAATTTTCCACCTGGTTGACCACTTGTTTTATGTAACAACCAATACAAAGTCTCTTCAGTTTAAAAAATTACTTAAAATTCAAAATTATGTATTTTGCTTTGAAATTTTCCATGATCATTCACTAATATATACTAAGCACAAACAAAATGAAAAACCAACTTCTGAATTTCTGAAATTTTATTTGCAAGACTCACTATATTTCACTTAAATTAATATTTCAGTCCAAAGTGTTATTAATCTTTAAAAAAAGTTTTGAAATTGTCTTTTCAACTGAAATTTTTTGCACCACCTCACCATTATATAATAGACATTATTGAGCAAAAATATTCTTTCGCTTTTTAAATTTTTATATAATTTTTGCAAGATTATTTTCACTTGTTTTCCAGCTGGACTTTATTCCAAAGATGTGATCTTAGAGCTTGCTTACACTAAGTATACCATTAGTGGGAACTTTGCTTGGTTGGGAAGGGTCTCTGACTCTCTGTCCTCACCTAGAAAGTGCACTCACCTAGAAAGTGCACTCACCTAGAAAGTGCATTGATTTTAAGAGTTCATATATAATATAAAAAAAGGCGTATTTGAACTATTTTTTTTCACTTCTTCACTACTATTTATAAAGGGACCAGTGAGAGAAAAATCAACTTGTGACTTTTCTAAAAAGAAAATTTCATGGAATCAAAGTCTTTCTCTTTCAATCCATCTTCTTAGGCAAAAAGAAATTTTACTATTCACCATAATCGCATTTTTTTTCATTTAAACGTGTGCATATGTCCACGCCCTGGTTGATCATCTTTTTACTCCAACAACGTCTCGGGTTCCTCGAACAATACGATATCTTACATCGGGCAAATCCTTGACCCTTTCTCTTACTAAAACTACAAAATGTTCTAGCAGAGGCCAATACCAGGTATATAAGCTTGAATTTCAAATCCAAAGATTAATCTTCCTCCTATGGCAAAAAATTTCAAAAGCACTCCACTCCTATTTCTATAGAGTTCTCTTTAACAATTATTTCTTTGTTCCTCGTTCAAATAATCTTCAAAAATACCTTTTTTTGCCTAGCCCACATCAATCCAATGTGGGATACACGCTCATTGTACTCTTTCAATTCAATGCATAAATCTTGTGTTGTGTAGATTACCTAATTGAATATAAGGAAATGTCTTGGCTTGTAAGAAGAAGTTTGTTGGTGTAAACCCATCTTGAGAGGAACTTTGTTATTGATAACCTTTGTGTGTTTGCATAATCTTCATCATACATAACTTTGTTAAGTCGGCATCCTGACATTTAAAGATTTTAAAACCCACCATAAAAGTCATAGCACATTATTCACCACCCTATCGTGTGTGTTTAATCATATAATCCACGATTTTCATTTGGTATATGTGCAAGGTTTTAAAAATTGTAATCATTAACATAATTTTTGAAAAAAGATAATGCCTAACAACTGAAGTTATTCATATGATGAATTATTATAGGTCATCAATAAAATGCATATCATATGGAAAAAGTAAAGACACTAAAAAAGAAGCACTGTTTAGCGACGGCTAATAGCCGTTGGCGGCCGTCGCTAGCTGTCGCTAGTCAAAAAGCCGTTGCAAAATATCTCGTCGCAACTAAAGAAAGCGACGGCCTTAGCGACGGCTCCGTTGTTATTTTTGCAACGGCTTGTAACGGCTAAGTGTCCACGTGGAAGCAACCGTTGGGGTTGTTGGTTTAACTACATAAATTTTAATTAACGATTTTGTGAACTAAATAAGTAGTTAGCACTTACAACAGTATAACAAACATTCTCGTAAACTTATCAATAAACATATTATTCAATAATCATGGACTATTTTTTGGATTTTAAATTAGTCATAATTTTTAACAACATAGTAAACAATAAATTCACTAATTAATACCACCAAATCAACACTAATTATCATCACCTAATACGCAATAATCACCATTTTCAAACACATAATCAACTAATTTTCTAAATTAGGTTTACCATTATATACCCAATTCAAATAATAAACTATATATCATAAACTAATAACATATATTCATCAATTCCAAACCCCTAAATCATCCAATTTCAAATCTCTAAATCATCAACTAATTTAATTTAAACCTAAATTAAACAAAGATAATGGAAAATAGGAGATACCGGCAAGTTTGGAGAGGTTGAAATTAGCGACGGAAGGTTGCGACGGCTCCTGGTGGCGGAGGGCGGCGGCTCGTTGCGGGGGGCGGCGGATCTGAGTGAATTTGGAGAGAGGAAATTGAAATGTTTTCTCTCGGGTAGCAGGTTTGTATAACGCGATAAGCGACGGCTAGCAACGGCCGTTTTTATGTCGCTTTCTGAAGCCTTTCTAGTAGTGAGAAAAACGGATAATATGTTTCACTTACTATGAATTATTTCATTAGAGAAAATGAAAAAATGAAATGTTAAGGAAGAGATTTTATTTTTAATATATTTCTACTTTAAGTATGACGTCAAATCCTTTAAAAAATATATGAGAAAATAGTAGTAACGTTGCTAAGTTTAACAAAAGTGAAGAAGAATTACATACTTTATTATCATCTTCAAAAGCTCAAAATGACAAGTTTAGAATAGGATATATTTCCATTTACAAATAAGTCAAAAGTTAATGATAAAGCATCGAATATTAGATCACATATAGAATCATGTAAACATGCCTTTATGTAAAAAAAAATGGATACACAAAACGTTTTTGTGAAAAATGGATACACAAAACGTTTTTGTTTCACAAAAATCAAGGTCCCATTCACGGACACCGCAAACGCTAACCGAAAAGTGATTAGCGGGAATTACGTCCGACTTATCTCAAATAAGTTAGACGTAATTGGTACGTCAACGGTTTAATGGTCTGCGTGTGGACTCTCGAAAATATAGCATTTTAACGTGATGTAGACTTATCTGAATTTGTAGTGGTTGTTTGCATTGAAATTGTTTCTGAATTCGAATTTGATTAATATTTTTGTAAAAAATAAACAATACATATTATTTCTTACCCCAAACTCTATTTGGATTTTTATCCACGAACGTCACAAACATCTAACCTCTAATCAAAATTGTATGCGAATACACCAAGTTGTATACATCATTTTCTCGTAATCACACACATGCTTGTTGTCTCTAAAATTCTGACAAGACGTGACAAGAGATAATCAAACAAACGCTTTCAAGTTTTCTACAAATTTGCATGACTTTGGTAAGACTATAAAAATATTGGTCCTTCACATTTGAAATCTTCATATATACACACACGCTCCCCACTACATCAGAATGTCCTTTGGACGTATGCGAATAAAAATGAAAGCAACTCGCTTTATTGTAAAATCATGGACACACGTACATATACACATATAATACCTAAATCAAAATATTGAAAGAAAATGAAAGAAACTTTATGCACACATTACTGTAAAAAAAAACCCTACCAACCATGTTTCTTGTTCAACAAGTTAAGAAAATAATTGTCCCGGGTTCATATTTCGACCAACTTTATGACATAATTTGAAAACTATCACCATGCTTTACATATGAAAGTGTAGTCAACTCTCTTTTTATTTATTCCCTTGATTATTGTTCCCGCTCTCCTTTAGGAATGAGATCCTAATGCCCCCCTACCTTAACATACAATATATGTGTATATATGGATATGTAACTGTAAATCAAGAAACATTTGGGTTGGTATATGTAATTCTAAATTATTGCTCCCGCTCTCTTTTTCATATTCTGTTACAACTAATTATAACTAATCACAATTAATTTAGTTTATTTGGGTTGGTATATCATATTCTGTTACAACTAATTATGACTAATTACAATTAATTTAGTTTAATTTGATTCAACTTAACTTAGAGAATTATCTGGAACTAATTCTCGTTAATGACGAATAAGAATTAATTTACGTCAATTGAGAATTCAGTTGCAATGAAAGGAAGTAAAACATCATTTCAATCTTCCTAAAATATTAATTATTATTTTTTAAAGAAACAAAAATCTTGGAATTAAGTGAACTAAAAACAAATGCTACAGCATATTCTGATCTTCTTGAGCAGTTATTTATAAGTGGAACTCCTTGATGTGCTGAGATGAAATAGGAAGAAGACAAGGATGTTAAACTCTAATATTAGAAAGCATATCATATACTTACGCATGCATAACTTTGACAAACATATTAACATTAAGGAATGTATTGCTAGAAGTTATGCATCTTTGCTTAACTGCATTCATTTCCCTTTAATCGCATCGATTTCCCTGCCGTCATGAAAAATGAAGGTTGCTCTGCTACTAAGTAAATAATAGAAATTCAAGAGCCAAATGAACATTGCCGACCACATCTATTCATCATAAAAAAAAGGAACTCTAACTTTTGTTATGAACAAACGGGATATATGCTCAATTATAAAACACAGATTCATTTTGAGTAACCCACAAATAGAACACAAAAGAAAATACCCCAAAAAAATACATGAAATTTTGAAATAATATCATGGTGCAAAATGATCCAATAGGAAAATATATTGCAACAGAAGTAATAATCCTGCTGATCAGAAACTGACCTAAAATAACAAAAATTATATATATGCATAGAGACACAAACACACACATAAATATATACGAGAACAGATCCATAATCCTTTGACTTTTATCCCCATCATAGCCCCTCGATATCATCATTAAATATAACAAATTAATAGATGGATTTAATAAATCCAACCATTGATCTATTATATCCAAGGGTTTACGTGTTTGGGGGGGGGGGGGGGGCATACGTGTATGCGTGCGTTAACGATTTTGTTTATAATATGCATTTACCTACAAAATGATAAGGGAAAAACAAATTCGACTTGGATTTGCCTTTCTAAGGGCTAACCATTGGGATCAAATTGCACATGCTAACAAATGTCATTTTTTTACACTTGTAATGTTTCTTCTTTAGTTTCATACAGTCTAAATTAAGAAGTGTAATGATCAAATGAAATATCTAGTTAGAAATTATGATGATGTTTGATTGAACATTATTCTTAACATGAAATTGAAAAACCCCAGTAAACTCGTATGATATTTAACATTTTCTCAACAATTTTTAATGTGTGTTTAGCTACAAAAAATAAAATAAAATAGATACGTAACCGTATATTTAAAAATAATGGCTTTTAGTGTTAATTTTTTATATGTGAAATAATAGAAACTAATATATTATAATTGTAAGCCGTAAAGGTCCACAACCAACCATTATCGATCACTACCAACCACAAACCAAAATATCATTTTATTGACTGCTTTGTTTAGTGATTGTATAGTACTTTTTTTTACCAAACATATCGGTATGGTACATGGTTACTGAACCGAATTCACCTTTATCATAAACATTCTAATCTAGATACTTCGAATCAAGTTTTTAATCACTCTTGATTTTCTATTTTTGATTCTTCGCACTCCACATTTCAAATTATTTTCTAAAATAATTAATACAAAAACTCCACCCTTTTACCATTTGATTGTTCGATGTTCTAACATTTCATTTTCAAATTGTATTAGAAGGGTCGGTAATCTCCTTGAAATCGGATGCTTTATCTTGTTTTGAAGAAGAATACAATGTTGTAGGAGTTCTAATATTTCATTTTCAAATTGTATTAGAAGAATTGATAATTTCATTGAAATTGGATGCTTTATCTTGTTTTGGAGAAGAATACAATGTTGTACAGGAACATTCTTACCATTCACATAAGAGAATGTAGTGGAAATTCTACCGGGATGATCAGTGTAGAGCTAGAGAAATAATACTTACACATACCATTTGTGTATTCTTTCGACTTTTATTTTTCCTTACTTATGTTGCATATTATCATAATTCATATATATATATATATATATATATACATATGTGTATGTATATATACATATACATATGTGTATGTATATAGACATATGTGTATGTATGTATATAGACATATGTGTATGTATGTATGTGTATGTATGAATGAAGTCTATTATTGTGAGATCATACTGATAGCATTGTAATATTGAGCG
This sequence comes from Allium fistulosum, assembly GCA_030737815.1. Lineage (NCBI taxonomy): Eukaryota > Viridiplantae > Streptophyta > Magnoliopsida > Asparagales > Amaryllidaceae > Allium > Allium fistulosum. The sequence continues at coordinate 686,303,212 of CM060908.1, read as the reverse complement.
ATTGTTGATAACTTAGATTAGTGAAAAATCATATGTATAACATGCATTATACCATAAACTATTTTAAAAAACTTAAATAATTATAATAAAAGTTTCATTGACATTAACGGTGCAAAAAAGTGCATAACCTTTCTAGAGCATTGCGTATGTCATAGCAAATGGCGCACACCTTTTTGATTTATTGGGCTTGTAGTAAAAAAAAAGTATAGACCACACGTTTGGGAGATGGGAGATGGGAGATGGGGACCAAAAGGACTGTGTCCGGGCAGGTTCGAATCCCAGCGCCAAACCATCAGTGGGAGTTTCAACGTTACGCATCCGTGTGCGACGAATAAGTAAAAGCGGGGTAGACACACGGCGTGGGGTTTACTTAAGTGAGTATCAATGTATACCATGATCTTAAGGTTCCCCATGATCTCAAAAAAAAAAAGTATAGACCACACTTAGTTAAATAAGACAAATACTATTTATATTTTTGTTAATCATTTCTCAACAATATCACCAAAAATAATCTAATAAGCATAGAACATCATTTGGTCAAAATTACATTGTTTGATGTTTAATCATTTGTTTAAAATTATACTTTGAATTAAAAGCTTATAGGTGTTGTTTAACAGTTAAACCTCAATTATAAGCTTATAGCTGATTTTGCAAGTCTTAAGTGAGAAAAAAATGAACAGATATGAAATACTCATTATATTTCATTTTGTGTGGTGTTATTTTGGTAAATTTATTTTATTTCTGTTGCATGAATTTAATTTATATAATATTTTTTACTTTATAATTTTAAGTAAACCACAATTATAAGCTTATAGTTGATTTTGTAAGCCTTAAGTGAGAAAAATGAAGAGATGATATTTCATTATATTTTGGTACATTTATTTTGTTTTGTGTTACATATATTTATTTTATATTGTACTTTTTTTACTTAATAAAATTTTCAATTGTCATTTAGTATATGTTGAATCGCATCGCAATACAAAACTCTATAATTTAGATTTTATGTCAATTCATTGTCCTATGAATAAGTATATAATACATTCAAACATCAATGTTAGTTTATGCATTCAAGATCAATGCTATGTTACAAGTTTACAACTATAAAATATTACATAAAAGTACTTTCTATATATCAATAATTACATGTGTTTGTCTTCAAGCAAAGAGATTGTTTTTATTAAAAAAAAATCATCCTTTAGTACCTAAATAAATAAATAAATTTGTAACCACAATCAAAGATGAATATTAATTTTTAAGCATTTTAGATCGTGAAAAAGTAAAGAAAAAGGCAAAAAAAAATAATACCAAAAGGTCGTCTTTCTTGCACCATGCACCATATGTGTCGCATCATGGGACCAAAAGGCGCAATCGTCGCATTGCACCTTGCACCATGTTGTGGCTTTCATAACTATGGCAAGCCCCATTCAACACCCCTTCTCCCCATTGTTCTTGTCATCTACGATTATTGCATTTTCAACTTTGATGGCAGCAAAAATTCACATATGTTAACTAACTTGTTTTATAAGTCTGTGTAGTTGGACAACGTTTCAAGAGTCTCCAAGCATCATTCAGCTAATGTACAAGTTTCAAAGATAAAACGTATCGTGAATGATGAAAGGCACTTTGTGACATCTACAAGTAAGCATTTATCAATTTGTGTCTTTAAAATGAAGATTAACCTTACAATAACACGCACTCTCACAATTTTTTTTAAGATATTCAGAAAATATTATTAATTTTTCTTGTTTTTTACATAAATTTTTTGAAGTTTTAGAAAAATACAAAACAAAATTTTCAACTGTTTAACCTGCCCTTTGTAGTAGCCAATCTAAAGTGTCTTTTCAGACTCAAAAACTATTTAAAATGCAAAATTATGTCTTTTGTCTTGAAATATCTTATGATCATTCATCACTATATGCTGGACACAAACTAAAAGGAAAAATCAACTTCTACATTTTCAAAAAAATTATATAATTTCTGTAGACTAGATATATTTCGCCCAAATTCCTATTTTTGTCCAAAATGTTTTCTAATCTTAGAAAATATTTTAAAACCGAAAAATGTTTCTTTTGGGCTGAATTTTTTGCAATCCTTCACCATTACATGATATACACATTTGTGAAAGAAAAAAGAAACACACTTTTTATATTTTTGCAAGACAAAGGCTTCACTCTGACGTACAAAATGCCTAGTGATTTATAAAATTTGTATCAAATTCAAAAAGAAGTTTTCTGGGTTGATTTTTTTGGTCATGCTAACTACTATTTATAGAAGGGACAGATGAAAGAGAACTCAACTTTTGACTTTTCTAAAAAATTATAATTTCGTGGAATCAAGGTTTTTTTTTTTACTCTTTGGAATTCATCTTCTTACCAAAAAATTATTTAAAAAATTAAACAAATAAACAAATCAAGAGCACTCTTCACTCCATTTTCTACGTAGTTCGCTTTAATAATCCTTCGTTTGTTCCTCATTCAAATCATCTTCAAAAACATTTGCTTTTAAACCAAATCGAATACAAGACACATCAATTCATTGTTGGGTAAGGGATCGTAGTACTCGGTACAATTTTAGGCAAAGTTAAACTAGTAGAAGTGTAGATTAATTTGAGGAAATATGGAGATTTCCTCTCAACTTGTTTGGAGGGGGGGGGAGGGGGGGAGATTATTGGTGTAAACCTTATTGTTGATCAAGGCAAGGGAAAGTTAGTGGAAATCCATACAACAGGTTTGCTACCAGATTGGATGTACGTCATGAGTATCATAACCAGTATAAAGTCATTGTGTTCTGAGTTCATATTATCCATTGTGTTTGCTTGTTCATTGATAACATTTCTGTTTGCGTAATCTACATCTAATGTAACTTTGTTAAATTAGCATCCCGACATTTAAATTGTTTTAAAAGATAACATAAAACTCATAACATTCAATTCATCCTCCTTTAGTGTGTATTAGTTATACGATACACGACTTTCACTATCCCCAATTAGGTGCGTTCATGATCTCAACCATTGAATACTGTTTTATTTAATATTAATTATTATTTTTAATTGAAATATAATGGTTAAGATTTATGTGGCCACATAGTGACACAAATTTGAGAACGGTTGAATCCAGCACCATGTCAACAAAATCATATTATATTCTTATGTCTTTCCTTCACCACAATCTTAACGAGATGAAACTTATTGTATTCCTACCTCACAAATTACATATGAGTACTAGTGTTAAAAAGATGGGAATGGTAAACATTATACCTCTATGAAAATATGTGAATTTCAACATGTGCGGAGAGGGGTAATAGGGTGGGATCCACATGGCCTAATGAGGCCTACCCTGACACCCCTGTCAACATGATACAAATATCCCACAATTTTTTGCAGCATACATCTCAAAAATCAAAAATACATGGAAAACCAAACAATTAATGCTTACCTGCCTTTTTCCTCTAACCCCAAGATGTGGAGTTGCCAAAGTAATAAAGTTAATTGGCTCCAATCCTGCAATAGTCCCTATCCAGAAAAAAAAACCCAACTTAAAAGGTGCTTTGCTGATACTTTGAAATTGAAAAATATAAAAGTGAATTAGTTATGATGGATACTTGTATCAGATGAATAAAGGATGGAGATAGCATATCTTGCAAACAAACCACCCAAAGAATGGGCCAGAAACGATATTCTTTTTAAGTTTTCCATCTGCTCAACCACTCTCAAAACCTTCACAGAAAAGTGAACCAACATGAGGTATATAACAAACTATCTGTAGCTGGGTTTACTGCATCAGAGCCAATTAGATTAACATACTTCATCTGCTAGGCGCCGCCCAGCTCCATCTATTCCACCGAACGTTTTAGTATAGCTATTGGATGAACTTGCTAGTGCAGAATGCATTTAACAAAATGTTAATATTTGAAGAATGCAAACTTATTTCTAAGAGTTTAACTCAGCATAATATTTTAATTTTTGCATGTGGTAATATAATGGGTGGAGCTTTGGCGCAACGGTTAGGTCACCCGCATGATGATCTGGACGCCCAGATTTTAGTCCGGAAACAGCCTCAATATGAGGGAAAGACTGCGTACATTATCGACATTCTCAAAGCCCACTATCGTGTGGGAGCCTCGTGCACTGGATTCCACCTTTTGGTAATATAATGGAAAAAAGATAACAAAAAGAAACATATAAAGAATGTGCATACCATAGATCAAGAAACTTCCACCTAACTGTCTTTTTAACTCGGCATCTGCATACGTCCAGTCGCTAGGACTGAAAATCAGTACAATTAAAATAAAAATATTCCGTTGCGAGGATGAAAAAAAAAGGAAGAAAGAAAGAAAGGGATACAAATATAAATGGATGAATACATGAAATTTGCAAATAACATGAAATACAAACAGTGACTCAAGTCAGGTAAAAGATGAAATCAGCGTGGTATCAATGTTGCACCATACTTGATATGCATAATAGACATGACGTGAGGTCAAATTACATAGTCAATACAATGTCAAGAACATGCACAAAAGTTAAATGATTGAGTAAATGTCAATTACCTAGCCAGGATGCCGTGAACAAGAACAAGGAGATGATCAGGTGCATCCTTCATATCGGAAATATCCTTAGGCGTTATAGAACATCCACATATTGAACTCATCCTTTGACGTCGACTGTTCACCTGACCCAATAATGTATTAAGGCCTGCAAATTTAAGTCCACTGCAATCAGAATTAAGAACAGTAACAGGTTTTTTTTTTTTGGAACCTGGAAAGTAGTTATATGAAGATGTAAGGGTTACTGTAGACTGTATGCAGCAGCGGGGAATTACAAAAATAATAAATAAACCAACCTCGCCTGTTGATGCTAGAAAACTTTGACATTTACTCAAATTATGGTATACTTGCTTCATTGTGAAGTATCTATTTCTACAATTATTTGAAACTTGAGCTACGGGTTTATATTACATAAACTGAGAATTCTTAGGGTATTTTTTTTTAACCGAATATGATTGGGGTGGTCGTCTGTATATAAAACATTTCAGATCCTAAAGCCAAATAAGAATAGGTTTAAGTATCACATACAGTATAATCAACAGTCACAAAATAAGACAATCAGAAAATTATAACCAATTTAGATTTTCTGTTTGTCCTGTTGGCTCACATACACGCACATCAGAAAATAAAAATCAACAGAGTTAACAAGCACACATTATGAACGTGGGGATATCCATAGTTATTAATGGCGCACGGCACAAAAAGGCGCAAAGCCTCTGCGGAGCCTTGACGCAAGGCGCGGAAAATGGCGTGCGCCTTTTTAATTTACTGTACACGTTTAGATATATTTTTTATAAATTTAATATATATAAACAATAAATTTAAAAGGTTCAACATTTTTGCTAAACATATGCAACAAAGATTCATTTTAGGCATTTTGCTTAAAAAAATCATCAAATATAATATTATAAACATAGAATTTCAAGCATAATGGTTTTCTAAAGCCAAAATCCAATATAATTATACATATTACTGATGGACTAAAAATCTAAATATGATTCAGCAATTATATTTTTTAAATCAATGTATGTATCATTAGATTCATAAGCTTCGACATTTTCCTCATCCCTCTCATTTAAATTTGTTTCTTCTTCGTGAAAATATAAAGGAGCTGAAGCGTGTGCTGAAAAACCTATCGATGTAGATGTTCTTCTACTTAGATATCTAGCTTCCTCCACTTCCACAGTTCTAGCAGCAACACCCCAAGTTAAGTCATCATTATCATCATCAAATACAAGCTCATCTTCAGCATCGGATGCATCATCCATATTTCTCGTTACTCATTCATTACAATCATCAATATCCTTCAAGGATATTGGATCGATGGTGTCACGGATGTTGTATTGTACCTTCTTCTTAATGCTCCATAATATGATGAATATTAATTTTTATCCAGGGAACCAAGTTTGCACTTGTAAACATCGAGGGAAGTGTATACCCTTATCTAAACAGAGTCCTCATAGTCCATATATCCATGGATTGAACAGGAATTAAGCAGTATTGACATGACATGTATTGTGATAGAATATTGATGTGACTTGAACTCCTGAACTTTTTACATATGTTTGCATATGCAACCAATCCTATGTTAAATTTTGTGACACTATATAATGGAGTTTTGGAGAGGTCGAAAGTAGCTTCGTATCGGAGAAAACGATTCGCAAATCGGAGTTCGAAGGAAGGAGATAGAAGGGAAGTGCTGGTATTGATGCTGTAGGTCAGACGTCTGGCTGAAAGGGCCAGACGTCTGACGAGGTTCAGGCTGTTTCCAAAGAACCCCTTCAGACGTCTGGTCCCCCTGGCCAGACGTCTGGTTCTGCCTGTGTCTGCCAAACAGAACCTGGCCTCAGACGTCTGAGGTCTGAGGCCAGACGTCTGGTCCTGTCTAGTTCTGTATCCAGAACCTGACCTCAGACGTCTGAGGTCTGAAACCAGACGTCTGAGGCGGCATTTTTTCTGTTTTCTGGGCTGAGTTGTTTTGTGATTTGTTAAGGGGCAAAGTGGACTTTCGCCAGGATTTTCTCCATTGGTATATATTCTCTATTCAGGTTTAGAAGCAAGAAGGCTGATCATCTCTATTCAAGGGTTTAATCCTCCATTAAATAGGGTTTTAGGCAAAACTCTATTTCTTCAATTCTAATCTCCTCAAACAGATATTCTTATTGAATAGATCATTGTAATCAATCTCTTGTACTCTTCTTATTTGGTGATAATAAAAGATCTCTCTCAAAGTGGATGTACACTAACACGACGTTAGTAGAACCACTATAAATCGGTGTGTGATTTACTGTTTTCGTTATTGCTTATCATATATTGCTTGTGGTGTTATTGTGATCGTGCTTTGGTTTGGATATATTGAATTCTGGTAGTGTTTGGTTGTTTTGCACTATCTATCACGATCTAGCTTTTCCGCGTGCGTTTGGGGATTTTAGTTTGAGCGGTCTCGATTGAAATCCACCATAACATCCTAGTATCCTACCAATTCCAGCAACCCATGAGGGTCAATTTGATATGACTTAAGAGGTATGAAAACAATCATGAAGAGAAACAAGCATTACATGGATAAGCATACAAATTTATACAGCTACAAGCTAATGTTATTTTATGCGAAATGTGATGTGAGGCAACAATTATGTCACTTCTCTTTAAACTTAAGTTGTGTTTAAGCAATTGCATGTTTTTCAAATTTATATGAGTAATACAAATTCATAGTTTCCTAGTGAGTTTAGAGCATAGCAAACAATGCATGTTCAGTGGTTAAACAAGTCATAAAGCACTCGGATGTGGCTTATTTAGTTCACTTAAAACACACAACGAAACCATGGTTGGTGAAGTGAACATGCAAACTGGTTCTAAAATGACATTATATTTTCCGTTTTAAGGGAAATAATATTAAAACGGTCAAGTGATTGCCATTTTGTATAACATAACTTTTTAATAATACAGTAAGCACTAAGCTGTTTTATTCAAAACTTTTATTCCTTCTTTTCCTTTTTAGTGGAATCTCGTTATTAGTTTATAGGGGCTGTGGTTGTATGGTTATTTCTGAGTATTCGGATTTTTCGTTTACTTTTAGTTTTTTGGTGGTGGGGGTTGTGTGTGTGAGTTGTTAGGCCTTAGCATATGCCCTCACATTAGCACTGTCTGTAGGCAGCCTGAAGCATGTAAATACACATCCGTGCAGCTCCATGGCGCAGACATAGGAATTTCTATAACCCCTAATTCCTGCACCATCATGAAGCCAAGAACAACATGATGCTAACATTCTCCTATTAAAAATGATCATGTTTTGAAATCCCAACCAATGAATTTGAATTTGGCTAGTTCTATTCATACACCAGAAAATATTTTACATACGCAATTAAATTTCTATATAAATTTAAGACTAAAATACCCTTATGTACTAATAAATAAAACAGTATGTAACCTGCAGCTCTAGTTAGGTTGGCAAGAGTTCCCAACTCCCCAGCAAAAGAAGGAGGGTTCGAGCCTTGGCAGCCTCGTTTTGGCCGTTTGTTATTTGCAGGAGCAAGTAATGATCCTTTAAATGAGTATAAACCCTCGAGATCGAAAAGTGCCCCAGCGAGAGCCCAGCTTAAAGGGGGGGTCGGTCGGGACGGGTCGATCAAATTCCCTAGCTCTACTCTCCAAAGTAGGGTTTTAATATATATACATACATATATATATATATATATACATATATATATATATACATACATATATATACATACATATATAACAGTATGTAACCTTTCTTCGAAGGCAGTCTCTAAGATCCTAAAACTCTATTTAACACTAAAAGAATAAAAAACATCGGCGTTATTGTTCAGCAAATACTACACTGCAACATCCCTAGGTAGCTTTAAGAACCACATAGGCAGAATGCCACTTACCTGTTACCTTGTACAAGACCCCTAGAACTTACATGTTACCTCATACAGGATCCTACATGTTACCTCATACAAGACTTTCTAAGTTTATCAACCTACTGATACACCCTAACCCGCCTTCCCACTTCAAGAAAAAAAGAGTTAGTGGCTTGAGTAAATGAACATGTTTTTGACTTCGAAGAAGAAGGGTCGTGGATTGGTGGTTGCGATTGCAAAATTTGATGGAGGCGTGGAGGCATATTTGGATATTAGAGTTTAGTGTGTCAGTTCACGATGACTGTGATGGTAAATTTGAAGTGTGAACTGTTTTACTGCAACTTTAATTTTTTTTTTTAACATGGACAAATCTGTCATTTGAATGGTGTATGTCAAGTAAAAACTGTTGTATATTATTTTTGTATAATTTGGGTGCATGCGAAAGATTTTCTGGTGTACCAATCAACCTCCCGTGTGCAACACTAATTCAATAAATTGGTGAACAATGCGATTAATGTAATAAAAAGTATTCTAAGCTAACTATTAACTAACCATCCTTGCAATAAGAAGCACATTTCTGCATCAAACAGATAACCAAGATCCAACAAAACGAAAATAATGTAAGCAGCAGAGATCGAATCCATGTCCACATATAATAAAAAATCAATCAAGGTACAGAAGAATAATTTTTAATAAAATAAAATAATTAACCTGTAAAAGCGGAAGAGGAATTGAGACAAGCTCCGAATCGATCGGAAGTGAAAGAAGGAAAGAACGACAGGTGTACACCAGCTCTGCAATTCTCCTTTCGACTTGAGCGGAAATCAAAATATAAATTACTAAAATTAATATCACAGTAATGGGCAATTGAGGGCGAGCACGCCATTCTATAACGAGATGACGACGACGATGCCTATGATAATATCAAAATGATAAACTAAAATAATAATTCAGTTGCGTGTTTTTGTCTTTGAAGGATAGACGATATTGTGTGAGATGATAGCAATGATGGAGGTTATTTGTACAGAGTAAAGACGAGGAGTTTGGCACACGAGATCATGTCCAATAATAGCATATGCCCTGTCCCATCTGATGTGCAACCAGGGCTAAAGGTGTCCGATCGGACGCACGTTTGTTTGTGTCATGTGCTATTTTGACGGACACACATTGAACAAGACTTAAATTCAAATATTGGTTGTATAGGTTGAAAAACAAAAACGGACGAACAATATTCAAATAATAAAAAAACATCAAACGATTTCGAACGGGTATATTTTCATACCTTTTTCTTGTCCTGCATCGTGCCCTAAATGAAGATCGAATGGACACGAATATGACGTTTTATAGCCTCGGACCGAGCCTGACGTCGGATGGTCGTACAAAATTTACATAAGTGCATCGTCCATTTTCTCAGTTAATTTCACATATAATAAACGAATGAAAATGATTTAAAAGAACATGATACACGTGACTTTTGAGGAAAGGAGATTACAACTCGGATTTTTGTTCCGTTTTCTTATTCTATTGGTAAATGGGTCGAAAAATAAATAAATGGAAATTTTATGAAAATTCTTTCTAGGTTGATTAATCTCAACACTATGGTTGGCTTGGTTAAGATTGAGTAAGGCCCCGTTCATGGCATAGGAAACTTTCGATTCAGCGTTGGTGGAATTACGCCCGACATATCTCATGCAAGCATCAGACATAATTTTACATCATGTTTCCCTTTGTAAATCCTAATTCCAACTCCATAATTTCTTCATACTTTCCATTCTACTTTACTATTCTTAGCCTTTATTTAACAATGGCTTCCATTGTTGCTGGTCCGAGTAAAAAACAAACGTGTTACTGGAATGTCGAACTATCAACTATATTCGCAAAGATATGTTCGGAAAAATTCACAACTAATCGGAATAACTTTTGTAAGAAGACGTCTCAACTGTTGGATGCAACGGCAGCAAAAACAAACACGACCGCAACTACAAAGACTTCATCAAGTGGAAGAGTTACGAAACAAGACTAAAGTTGGTTGGGTTGGCTAAAGAGACACTGTTACTAGCAATAATGACTGGTGGACGGATCGAGCCAAGGTATAACACCTTTTGTTACAGTTTTTGCTAATTTCCCCACCAGCTGTTTAAATTTTGATTTTTTTTTAAGAATATGGTAGTATAGTTTTGAAATGGGCGGATACTATTATACCAAATCTGGAATATTTGCAGAAATATCGCTACTGGAAATCATGCCATCCTCTCCACTCAAGTAGAATTGCCCGCTGCTAAAACCGAAGATGAAATACAAACTGATCTTCACACCACTGCTTCAAATCCAACTCCCGAAAATGTTTGGGAAGACGAGTCCATGCTTATAGAATGGAACAACCCTTTGGGATCTCAACTCTACCAGCCGTTTCAACCCTGGATGAATTTTCTCAACCAGACCTCAACGTTGAGCTTGACATTTGATGTGAATAGTCCTTCTTTAGTTCATCGTTTGTCACTGCATTCTGTTGTCTGTTCTAACCGTAGGCGCTCATAGCAAATGTTTTATGAATATATTCACAAAATGGTGGAGATGATGGGAAGAAAGATAAGTTCTTCTGAAAGTAAGGAAACTCCATAACAAACATACTATAAATTGGATGAAGGTCTGGCTTGTCGTGAATGCTGCATAAAATTGGACTAGTACAACATTCCTGAGATTATCAAATTATATATGAAAAAGGATTTTCGAAGTGGTATGAAAATGCTAGATTATAATGATGTTGCAAGTAAGTGGATCGAAACAGAGTTCAGAGTACTGCGTGAACGATGTTAAATTTGTATTTCTGTTTTAGTTAGTGTTTAAATTTCTAGTTTGTTTGAATTTGCAGTTAAAGTGGGAAGAAAGCTAACTTTGAATTTGAAATTGCTGCCTATTAATTTAAAATATTAAATATTAATTATTAAGTGTTAATTGTTAATTATTTAATTATTTAAAATTAATTAGTAATAAAATATTATTGATTATTTATTACAAAAATAAAAATTAAACTATTTTACATTACTTCATATCTAACCTCTAACCAAACTCTAATCGAATTTGTGTCCAGCCACAGCCTCTAACATCTAATTAAAAATGTCCATGAATGCATCCTAAGTTTGGATGTATTTGATGTAATAGGTTATATATTGTGTTAAGTAGGTAAATGTCAAGTCAATTGCCAAATAAGTGTGGATCCACTTATAACTCATTTTTTCCTTAATTTCTTTAGAATATATGTAATTTAAAATCGGTTAAATTTGTTGTCCTTTTTAAAATGATAAGTATTCTGGTTATCCTATCAAATAAAAACTATTTTTTAGTCATGCTTAGGGGTTCCTTAGAAGTGTAAATTTTTTGTATCAAACGAGAGTAGTGCTCATTGTTCTATAACAAAATCTTGACGAATATGTATCAAGTAAGATTACGTTTAGATATTTTTCAAATGAACAATACGAGAAACATCAAATAATAGACAAACATGATTTTATACATTTTATCCATTATTTTGTCCTATACAATATAATTAGACGAACAAGGACAGAAGTATTTTTAGTTTGAACTTGAGCGAATATCCACCAATCATGCAATTTCACATCAATCAAATAAGGTGATTTAAAACTCTATCATAGTAAAATTGGTAACTTTGACACTTAGGCTGTGATCATTATAGTTACTAAGGCATAAAAAGTCTAAGTAGAAAGTAAGATTAGTGTAATATTACATTCTTAATTGATGATTTTTAATAGTATTGTAGCGTATGGATTTCTCATTGAAGTATATACGTATAAAACCAAAATGTTAATGTAGTTAATTTGAGGTTTGAAATGTAAACTTAAATTGTGCATTCAAAAATTAACGTACAAGAGTAATGAATTCAACATAAAACAAATGACTTATTAATTTTGAATGTGAAAACTCAAAGTTTATACAATATAAAAAGTGATAATCCTTTTCGTTTTTTATTTGGTCTTCTTCTTCTCCTTTATCTATCATTCATGCCTATGAAATAAAAACCTAAAATAATTTCCCGATGATTTTCTCTAACAACATGTTATATCAAATCCTACAGCTCACATACAACCTAGTTGAACCCACTCATAGGTTGCCCCTGCCATAAAAAAATAATTCATGGAAAACATAAGGTCCAATTTAAGATGAGAGCGTCAGACTTAAGCTTTAAGTCTTGTTTATTGCTATGAATTGTATATCCTTCCTCATTTTTCAATCAAGATACAAACATTCACAAATTCTTTGAAAAACTTTTACCTCTCAAAAAGATTTAAAAAATCTGCAATGTCTATCGAAATCCTTATTTTCTTGAATTTATACATTGTCCACCATTCTTGCGAGGATTAATGTAGAGAAATTAGAATTTCCAAGGAGCAAAACAAGTATTTCCCATCACGGAGGAAAAATCCACTATAGCTACAAGATAATTATCAATGGCATACCAAGCGAGGAATAAGCATGACACTTATGATAAGGACATCGGAAAGTAGTAAGATATTACAAACAAAATTAGAACGGTTTAGGATGTTATTCGACATATTATTGCTACCAAAGAACGGTGGCGGAATCAAAGTATTTGCATTTTGAAAAATTATACAGTTGATAATATATTGATTTTTAAGTTTTCTAATCATTTGTCTATAGGAATTTGGAAATGGAATACTAAAATGGCGTCTTACACCAATCACTAACTTGAAATATTTGAAATGATTCTTCAAAAATATGTCCACAAGAAGGAATGTAGTCACCTCTACTTAGGTTGGAGAGGCTGAGAATGGACAAAATGAGTCGTTAATGATCTGCCAATTATTAAATCAAATCAAACTGATAATGATATTTGTATATATATATATATATATAATATTTTGAGTGTATTATTGATAGAATTAAGAGTGTATCCTAGCGAAAATTATTAATTTGTTATATAAAATTAACTCTGTAAAATATTTTGTTCGTAGTAAATAATTTTTTCATTTTGTTTTTAATTATGTTTATATTGAGACATAAATAATGAATTAATAATATTAAACATATAAGTAGAAAATCATTAGAAGCGGTGCTTAATCGATTGCAGTTACGAATGTGCTTGTAATCATAGATATTGAATTTATATAAACAAAACAATAACTCCTTAAATGTTTCTAGTCGAGATGTATCAAGAAAAGTATATCGACACGTCTATTAGGATTGATGTACATAACGCTCTCCATACGATGAACGAAGATTTACTTATGACCGTTGGGGCATCAAGGGGTTATGCACTTGTAGTTGTTTAGAACAATCACAATACGATTCGATGAAAGTCTATTATATGTTAATATAACTAAGTCGAAATAGAAGTTCTCAGGGTAATGACGTACAATAATCTTCTTACTTGTGAGTACTGCTGATCTTGAGTATGTATGTTGGACTATGACTATGGTCAACCACGTGACATAGAGACTGTGTCATGGCCATAGTTGGACTTGAAGTGAAACACTACTCAGGAGAGGATTCGTCTCCTTTATTATAAAAGATCGGCATCACCATAATTGGTAAGTCAACCTCTAGTTAGAATCTCTAATCAGAGTAAATTAGTTAATCGGTAAATGTTATTAGACTTAACCAAGGACTTTAACGTGGTATATAAAATTAATATGTATATTAATAGGGTTTTTGATCTTAGACCAAACTTTAGATATCTAAGTGATATAGTAATGACGAAAAGAATATATGAACAAACTGTTATTTCTAAGTGAGCTTATTTTAGATAAAATATGATTTTGTTTAAATGGTTTGTAAGCATTGAACTTGTGTTAATACCTTAGATATTGATTTTAATAACAACAACCATATAAATATTGCTACAAACATTTCTCCGAGTTGTGCAGTACTTTCAAATATATTATTGAGACATTTACATAGATAAACAAGAACTTAGTGGAAGCAAATGAATTATATATAAAGGTTAATCAAAGCAAATAGAATAACAAAACCGATTGAAGAAGAAATGCAAATGCTGAAACGACAGAGGTATTTGAAGTGATGATTAGTTGGTTGAACCTTAGAATCCTTTGTTAAAGACCCCATGGCAATTATACTTGAAGATCATCAACCATTGACTTCAACACTGTTTATATTGGCGCATTATGAGCATAATCTTTGTTTTGAAATATGAAAATATGCAACACTTTATTGGTGTTGCTATTTTTTTTTGAAATACCATATGTCGACATATCTCCTCTATGTATGTCAACATACATGCTGTTTTTTAGTATTTTAAAATTCAAATCTAGATATTTTCCCACACCTCTTCGCTAAAGACATGTCTCTTCAACCATTGTTTAAAGTTTTTGAAAAATGAATTTTCACATCAATAATTCTCATTTTTCTCTTACTCTTTCATCTCCATACAATTGTGAGAGAAATCCTTCGAATACTCTTCCATTCTCTTTGCAAATCCATACTCTTTTGCTTTAATTCTTCAAGGATTTGCAAACTACACAATATCAGAGAGTTTGTACTTGAATTCATATCATTCCATATCTGATCTCATCCTATTCCTCAAAGAATTCAAAGATATATTGCCGCTAGAAGTCCATAGGATCGTTGTACCAAATCTGCAAGAATCTGTATAGAAGATACGACTACTTGCCATACTCTATTGATGTTTATATAAAGAAGAGGGTGTTCTTGTAACCCGTAAATCAAGAGGGTGCATCTTATAGCCCGTGCAATCAAGATTGTAAAGGTGTTCTTGCCACCCGTAGAAAGGAAGTGGTGATAGTGAAATTCTGTATGGTGCAGTACCCGACTGGATGTAGGATTGGTCAATCCGAACCAGTATAAAGAATCTGGTGTTATTTACTTTACTACATTTTACCTTTTTACTTGTTCTATGATTATTGGTTTCTATTTGCAGTTTGAGTATAAAGAGTTTTAAATTCATAAGTAAGTTTTAAATATTTGAAATACGCACTTTACATCTTTTAGTATTTAAATAGTCTTAAGATCCATTCTGTATTGTGTTGTAGACACTCCATTCATCCACATTTAGCATCAGAACACTGTTTTCAAAAATTCATAACTTGATTTTTGAAAAGTATACATGAAAAATAACACTAGTAACACTTTCTTTAAAACTTTTGTAGAAGAACAATCTACTACTAGACCCCCACTATTTGATGGTGGTAATTATGCTTATTGGGCTTGTAGGATGATAATTTATTTGCAGTCTAATTCTTTAGATACTTAGAATATTACCCAAACCGAGTACACTGAGCCCCAAATGAATTATGCACAATGAACCTCCCAACAAAAGACACAAGCACTCAACAATTCAAAGGCTATGAATATTTTATTTTGCATCTTGGATAAAAATGAGTTCAATAGGGTGTCTATTTGTAAAAGTGCATATGAAATTTGGAGACTACTGCAAGTCACAAACGAGGCACTGACAAAGATATCCATGTTAACTAATCAGTTTCAACTGTTTAGAATGAAACTAAATGAATCCATTTCTGATATGTATTCTAAATTTCAGTCTTTATTACATGCATTAATATCATTAGGAAAGAATGTTACTGGAGAAGACCAAGACAGAAAGATCTTAAATTCACTTTCTGGTTAATTGGATCAGAGGACTCTGGTAATCGAAGAAGCCAATGGTATTAGTACTATGAAAGTAGGAGATTTAGTTGGTAATCTAATATCCTATGAAGTAAAGTTGCAAGTTAGAAAAGAGAATCAATCAAATGAGAAGAAATCACTAGCACTCAACGCTACAAATGATAATCATGAACCAGATGATGATGATGATGATGAGAAAATTGATTTCATGACCTTTAAGAAATTATTGAAACATAGGAAGATGAACAAAATTCGAAAAGCTAACAACTTTCATTCCAAAAATGGAAATGTTGTTAAGTGTTTCGAATGTGATCAACCCGGTCATTTGAAAAGAGACTCTCTAAATTTGAAGGAATCAAAGTACACTTCAAACACTTTCAATAAAAAGAGGTAACGGGCTTTCAATGTAATATAGGGTGATTCACATCATTAAGTGATAGTGATTCAGAAACTAAAAATGCCAACATGTGCTTCATAGCAAAGGATGACCAAGTATGGAATTTTAACAAAGAAATTATTAATGTTTTAAATGTTATATATAAGGAATATAAAATACTTTAAAAAGAGTACAAGATTAGTTTAGTAGAAACAGATAGATTAAAAATGTTTAACGAAATGTTAACCGAAGAAAAACAATGTCTAGAAGATGAAATTGAAAGTCTTAATGGACTTAATGATGATTTGAAACTGTTTTTAAAAAATGAAAAGTTAAAATGAATCCTTAAAGTCAGAAAATCTTTTAATGAAATCAGAGATCATTGATCTAAATGACAAAATAACATCTCTGGACAATGTTATTCTTAATTGTAATAAGGATTTTGATAAAATGAAAACTGTTGTTGATAAATTTAACAAAGGAAAGGATAATCTAGAAAATTTATTATCTTGATCTAAACCCACTTATAATAAACATGGACTTGGATACACTTCTAAGCCCAAATCAAAGAAAAATAGTACTCAAAGTACTAAATTTGTTAAGGCTACCAAGTTCAAACCAAAACCTGGAAAATTAAAGTTAAAACCTTCAAATAAGTTCATAAATTGATGGGTTCCTAGAAGGTTAGATAATATTGAGAAAGAAAAATATATTGATAATTTTATTAATAAAGTTCATTTACCTAATGATTATATTTTGAAAGAGCATTCAAACTCTTCATGGGTTTGGCTTCCCAATACTTAATTCCATAGACCCCAAAATAAAATAAGGTACCGGTGCAGATATTTTATATTTTTCAAGTACTGAACAATGGATATCGGACAGCGGATGTTTAATGCATATAATCAAATAATACCGAGCGACATTATATACAAAAATGGTGAGATTGTGAACTTTGGATATAATTCAAAATGATATGTTATTGGTACCAGCAACGTCAGTAATTCTAAAACTCCTCTTATTTTAAATATTTATTTCATCCTTTGTATTGATTTTGATTCACCTCATGAGTTTTATTTATATACATTTATATATATATATATATACAAACTTTATACATATTGTCTAGTTGTGCTTAAGCGATTCTTTTATTTATTATTTATCGATATAATTCTAAGTATTAAATTTTGTGATATAAAAAAATTATATATATGATTCACCGTTAAGTTGGATTTGTTTGGTATTTTATTATAATATGGTGATGACATCCTTGTTATGATTTTATTATATTTATTCTGTATGACAAAATTTTTAATAAACGGATTAGTTATACCGTTTGGTATGGGACTTTCGGTAACACTTTTTCAGTTATTATTTGGACTCGTTATATAGAATATAGGAATAGAAAGTGTGATATGTGAGCATCGAATAAATGGACTAGTAACACACGATGGTATGTGATGCTGCTGTGTTATTTATTTAGTTATTCTTTGCTCGTGGATGAAACTCATACGGGGGTATGTTGTGTATGTGATGTGTGTGACTCGCTGCGGTAAGCACGTGTGGAGGCTACTAGTTAGCCACATAGTTTGTGTACATTATGTAACAACCCGTAAATTTTGACGTTTTAAATAACGTAATTAACTGAATTTTTGTAAAATTTTAAATAATTGAATTTGGAAATAAATTTTTTACATCTGGAATACGTCTATTTTAACATAGCAACTGGTAAATTTTTATTGGAAAGTATGGAAGTTTATTTTGTTGTGTAATTTTATTTCAATTTACATCAGTTAATACTTGATGATAATAAAATATTTCTCTAACCTGAATATTTTTATATAATAAAAATGTTTATCATCTTCTGAGTGAGACTTCATATTTCGTTTCGTCAAATTTGGACCTCCCTAGCCTCGTTTATCTTATTTTCAACAAATTAGCAGCAGTTTGTCAGCGAATATCGACTTTTGATAGGATGATCATATCACTGATATCTGTGTACCGTTCTATTTGTCTCGTCGTGCTGACTTCCGTAGTATATTCATTTGTGTGTTTCGAAGTCCGGTACACGGCAGAGTCTGCAAAAAAAAGGTAACCGTATCGGTACCGGTTTTGAAACTTTTGGGTTTCCTTTGCCCTTTCAATTTCTAACGTGATAACCAATAGCCTTTTTTGTTATTAATATTTCCTAGAATTTAGCTGTTGACCGTTGCTATGCTATTTATATTATAGCTGGTTGTTCGTTCTTTTGGTCCTCGGCTCTCTACCTTGATTTTTGTCAGTTTGGAAATATAAAATATATAAAGTTATTACGTTTTGAATTCCTTACTTGCTGAACTGTTCATTACCCTTCCCCTTTGAAACTATCTTGCTTCCCTTTTTTTATTTGAACCAAGCTTTACTAATATATATATATATATATATATATACAAAAATTTATATTCAAGATATAGGTTATTTTTATCCTTTTTATTTTTGCTGCTCTTCCTCTTCCTGGAACCCATCGCACAACCACCATCTCTCCATCCATCAAATGAGCCCTCCCCTTTGAACCCGAAGCTCCATCAAACCCACCAACCAATGGCCGCAGCTTCTTCCAGCCTTGTGCCACCCATATCCCCTTCCCACTCTCCACCACCATCTCCTTCTCCACCGCCACATCACCATGCTTAGCCGCTTGCCTCACCATCCCCTCTCAGCTCCTCCATTCGCCCAGTCCCAACCGGCCAGCAACCACCCATCAAAGCCGACCCGAATACCCATGCCACCTCCTTCCTCGTCCCCTCGCTGACCTCCCCTACACCAGCAAACCACCTGGCATGCAATTCCAGATGAACCCACTTCCCCATGGTAGCCGAGTCCAGTTTTTCCCACCAACATGCCTCCCCTCCTACACCGCCAAGCCTTCCACCAAACAACCCGAGACCCTCTTCCCAACCGCACCTCCTCCTTCTCCCATCCTCCACCGTGAACAACCCATGTTGCCTGCACTTTACAGCCGAAGCTCCTCCTTGCTTCTCTAAATTTGTATATATAGGTTAGTTTACATAACTTATATATATATATATATGAGTTATACTAAGTGTTGCTATTATAATATACAAGATTTCCATATATTAGTTTATACATACTCTGTGGGTTTAATGTACAAGTTATAATAGTTTATATTACAAGCTGCTGTTTATATTTGTAAACATTGAAAGTTGTTCGTATATATTTATATTAGTTGTATATAATATGTTTGTTTTTATAAATATACGGGTTTATAACTTTTGATTTGAAGGATATATATATATATATATTATATGTGGAAATTTATACGATAGTTCATATATTATTCTCTGTAAGGCATATATAACCTGTTTGTGTAGATGGGTTATATTTATGTCTGTCCATTATATGTAAGTTTATATAGATTATGTGGTTCTCGGTTTATATATATATAAGTTTATACAAGTTGTCTTATATGTATGTTTTTATATATTGTTTTATATATATATATATATAATTTGTATATACTATGTTTATTTATAGGTTCTGTATATGTTAAGTGGGATTTGAAATATATATATATATATATATGTGTGTGTGTGTGTGTGTGTGTGTGTGTGTGTACTTTTACATAGTAACCTTGTTAAAGTAATTATCATATGTTTAAGTGTTATATTATATAAGCTTTATATATATTTTATTTTAACTGTATGTTTTAAATTGATTTTTTTGAAAATTTATATAATATGTATATAAGTTTGATTTTTAATGTATGTGAGTTTGTATATGTTTATATATTAATTTATATAGATGAGTATACATAAGTTTGGTTTTCAAATTTTATATTGATTTCAGAGAAATATATATATATAATATTCATTTCATTTTAGTTTATATCAAGCTGATTTGATTTATTCTCATCAATTCCTATTTATCATCTTTGTTCGTCGAATTCGTGTCTATCTTGCTTTGCTTTGGGAATTCGTGCTTGAATTCGTAACTTATTTCATTGTCGAATCTCTCTAGCCTCGAAAGGTGAGCAATCACTCACGATTAACGTTCTTATATTTATTAAATTTGATTTCACTTGAAACGACAATTGAAATATGCTGTTAAATTTGAACTGTTAATTATAATTGCTATATATGATATGCCATTATTTGCAATTGTTCACCTGTGATATATGCCACCATATCCTGTTGTGTATATTATATTTAATTTATCATTGATGATAATGCCTGTTGTTGATATATTATATTATTATCATATTTGTTCTCACTCTGCAAGTTCCATGTTAGTCTAGAATTCCCTATGGGTTGAAATGATACATACCAGAACGATTTTGTAGAATAAAGGAAAATCGTTATGGGTTAAAATGATAAACCCAAGCGATTCTCATTGATTTTAAATTTTGGGATTGCGGGTTGAAATGATATATACCCGTAGATATTTAAATTATGGAGTGAAATGATAAATATCTGTATCACTTGACCATAGGATAGGAAATTATATACGGACATCGTTGGTCTATATTTTGAAAAATGATTTCTAAAGTTTTGAAAGGAAATACATGGTTTTTAGTAAATATTGATTTTGAAAATATAATATATATAAATTTTATTTTATATATATCTAAATTTTAGATTTTTTAAAATCACATATTTTGAAAATTTTAAATTTATAAGTTAGTTTTGAAAATAAAATTTTAAGATTTTACTTATAATTTTACTATTTTAAAATATATAAAAATAATATTTAATATACATTTAATAATAAGATTTTATTAAATAAAAATTTAATTTAAATTAGTATATATATGTTTAAGTATTTACTTAAATTCATATTAATATTTTAAAAATAGATTTTATAACTTTAATAATAAAGGTTGGGAAGATAAATTAAGGTTGACTTGGAATCTAAAAATTGAATTTAAATAAGAATTTATTTGAACTTATTGATTTTGAGGTCTTGAAAAAAAAATATGATTTATAACGTGATTTGATAAAAAGTGATTAAATGAATATTCTAAATTTTAAATAAAACGGAGATTGAATATTTAATATTGATTTAAATATATAAGTTGGGATTTAAATAAATTGTTATTAAAATGGTTAAGGGAATATTTTCCAATTTGAATAAAAATTAAAGTTAAAATGTTGAAATATAAATGAAATTTATAATGTAAATGTTTGAATATATAAACCTGAATCTTTGAACTTTAAATTGAAATGGTTAAACTGGAATTGATTTCAATTGAATTTTTGAATTTAAGATGATTTAAATCGATTTGTGAAATTGGAGGAAACTAATTTTATTATATATAAACTATTTTAATTTATAAAGTATTTTAATATATATACTGTTTTCAATATCTAAACTGCTTAAATCGAAAGTGTTATGATTTCCAAAGTGTTATGATTTCCAAAATGTTATGATTTCAAAAGTGTTATGATTTCAAAAGTGTTATGATTTCTAAGTGTTATGATTTCGAAAGTACTATGATTTCGAAAGTGTTATAATTTTGAAAGTGTTGCGATTTTGGAAATGAATATTATTTGAAGTGAATAATGATATCGAACTGATATGGTTTTGAATGAATATTGATATGAAGTATAAATGATTTGAAATGAAATGACCATGGTGTGAAATAAACGTTTGGTTGTTAAAGAGATCGGGATCGGATATTGTCATACTCTCTACCAATACCGAAAACCACTTTAACAACTGTGTATGTGGTGGAGATTCCAGAATAAAGTAGGATGGTTTGGTGATGATTCTGTATGGTATTTACGTAGCCCTGACTCCCGTGAGTCAGCTTGATGTGGCTAAAACAGGAGCTATACCGGGCCAAGTGAGATCATTCCTCCGATCGGGTACATTTCTTCGATACCATTATATTGCTTTTGTGATTTGATTGGGTGCACCCTTTGATTTTAGGAGTGTGTCACGAGGTGGGCGGTAGTAGCTGCTATGCGTTACCACCAGTCCGGGAGTGCAAATGGTATATCTACCCTGGCATTGCCTCGAGTGCCATATCACATGCCCTATCGTGCTTTCTACGAGTTTATTTTGTGTCGTACGTATGGAGTGCTTCCTGATAGCCCACCTGCGGGTGGAGTTTACAGTATCTGTATAGACTACGACATTATAAAATGTGTTAAGGGGGATATGGGTAACGCCTTAACGCTATTTTAATACTTTACTATAGGTATGTTATAATAGCGTATATTACTATATAGTAGATAGTTCCACGGATCCTTAGAGGATGAGAATCCCAAACATCCTTTAAGTTACTTGTATTTCAGTTGACATTTCACTTGAGTTGAATTTACTGATATAAGAATGTTAATCCTGACTCGAGTGTTTTGTGTTTTGCTTTATGCTCGGGTCAGACTGAGTGTCACAGCATTTGAGACTCACCTTTGGAGTTGGAGCTTCACTGGAGATCCATCTATTATCTGTTCAGCTTTCAGCTATCTAGTGTTTTGTTCAGACTTGTCATCTGTTTGTATTTGTGACTTCATTGTATTTGAGATATTCTGTTGTATTTTATTTCAAACTCTGATATTATGCAGTAGCTTTATGAACTACTATTATCTATTCCGTTGCTTATTGTTGTAATACTCCGTGTCTATGATTCTGTGATTGATTTATTTACTATATATGTTGAGTTTTGCCAAATATAAATTAATAATCTGACATTTTGAGTAATTCAAGTCCGACATGTGCGGATGCGAATGATTCAAAATAGCGGGTCGTTACACATTATATGTCTGTCTACCTTTGTCCGACTCCCTTTATGTTTCGGGAGTGAACCAAATTGGCCAATATCCACCCTAGCTGCCTGATCATGGGGTTGTGCCCAAGATCCATGACACCGTTGTTGTTTATGGTATTCGATGCGCATTACAAGATTGGTAGTTAGTTGCATCTTGTGTCGCATAGGCCAGCACTCAGTTACCATAGGAGCACATGTCGGTAATCGTGGCCGAAGAGGCTACCGCGTTGTCGAGCCTATGGTGGATCATTGTCGCGATACCGAGAGAAGAGAGGTAATGGTAACCGATGACTATAGGAGTCGTGTCATATGGACCACGTGCGGCTCCTTGAGCAAGCAGATGTACTGTTAGTCTCCCGTCTGGTTTCAGAATATGTGGATGTATGTGGGTAGTAGATAGACATATATTATGTATAGATGAGATTAGACCTGATACTGTGTCCAGGTATCACCGTATCTTTCTTAGGCAGACGCCCTATATTTTACAAGCAGATGGCCTACTTATTATTGATTATATTTGGATATTATTATGAGCTAGCTCAAATCTTCCTTATTGATACTATTTATTTGATATTGGTATTTTATAATATGAAATTGAGAGAGATAGTGGGCATTGTTTTGTTACTGCCCGACTTCACTTGAGGATGTCTCATTGATGATTATTTTTGGATTTAATGGTGATTTCAAGATTTGGATGATTCACCCGTTCAATTTTTTACATGAATTTTTGATTTGATATGTTTTAAATGGGTGATGACATCATTATATGGATTTGAAATATTTCGATGATTTAATGCCTGAAGGATTATTCTATATGTATATATACTTTGATATGTCGTCTAATGTATTGTCTATCTTTAATAGTGATATCATATTACTCCTTGTTTATACAGTATCGCCTTCTTATGATCCTTGATTAGATATAGTCTGACTCATGTATTATTTTATAATACTCGGGTCAGTCCTAGACATTTCAGGTACATGGACGACTTGACTAGCATTTGCTTTAATGGGCTTAGAGGAGACATATTAGGATGTTCTATGATATTTAAATTACATTTATTCTCTGTATGCTTAGCCACTAAGTTGTATATATATTAATTGTATATCATTACACTGAGATAGCTGATATTTGAGTTGTATTATATCCTTTTAACATTATTGTATATATAGTATATGTTATTACTATGATTGACTCTGTGTTCTCTGTGAAGTACTATATATTATGAATTCTTCTGTCCTGGAGGCATACATGTTTATTGTTTTGTACCGACACTGTGTATGTACCGATGAGTTTTATATTTGATGTTTTAATACGTACCAGTGTTAGTCCAAGGGAATATTCACGTGTGTACCCCTTACAGCCTCATTCTATGTGTTATCTAATAGTATTACTCTATAATACTCTTGGATAGTATGGGTATAAAGGTGAGGTGTTATAAAATGGTATCAGAGCAGGTTCAGAACAATACATTATATATAAGAGACATGAGTCATTAGACTAGATGAGACTTAGGAGCCCCTGTTCCCTTGGGTTTGTTGGGTAGTTACCCTATATTAAAGGGATAGTAGGAGTATATGATGATTACTGGGGAGTAACCATTAAGGACGTATTTAATATTTTGGAATTACATAAATTACTTTTTACTTAATTCTCTTGAGTTAGTTTTAAAACGGTTGGAGTAACAAGGATGAAAGTAGTTAGTCCAACCAATAATATTTGCATTTATAATTTTGAGTGGGTCAAAATATTATAAGATTGAGTTTTGATTGTTTTTATCAGAGTGTGCAGTGGAATTATTAGTTTTCGCCGAGTACTTTTATTTAAGTTTCTTATGTCTATTTGATAGTTTAAATTTGTTGATGTATAATTTAATTTTGCAATTCGTGTATATTTATTTAAGTTGTAAAGTGAATCTCAATATTGTTTTATATTTATTATAAATGATTTGTAAAAAATCAATGCTTATTGTATTTTTAGAACTAAAAATTGTATTAACTCGTCCGTTAAGTGTATTAAGGATTTTGGTAGATGCGGGTGCACACGTATTCGATAGAAATTCTTAAATGCTTAGACAAAACATTTGGACACGATGATTTTGGAAGATATATATAATTTGTAAAAGATTAAAGTATTTTGGAAAAGAGTTAAATATTTTAAATGGGAAATTAAGCAAAGTAACTTATTTTGATTAAGTGATATTTATACTTGTAAAGGATTTGAATACTAGAGTTTATATTTATTATTTTGGCAAATGACTTTTAAAAT
This sequence comes from Allium fistulosum, assembly GCA_030737815.1. NCBI lineage: Eukaryota > Viridiplantae > Streptophyta > Magnoliopsida > Asparagales > Amaryllidaceae > Allium > Allium fistulosum. Next base: position 686,277,746 of record CM060908.1, on the reverse strand, counting down.
ATATTTGATGTGTTGGTATGTATTTTTGGTGATAGTTGCAGCCATTGGATATTAGTGCACAGTTGTGACCACTGGTGTGGCGATATTGATTATGTGATCAATATTGTAGCCAATTGACATTAGCAATCACTATTATACATGGCGAGGCAATATCACTCTATTCGATGTAATTGAGAATTTGTGAACAAGAAAAGAGTCATAGGTCCCTGTTTTTTATGTTGGTATACAAAAAGTCCCTGCAGAAATGAATATGTAAATTTGGTCCCTATTTTTTAAAAATAAAAAACGCAAAATGTCTTGCACTTTTCTGACAGAAAATGCAAGATAACTTGCATTTTGAAATATTTTTTGAAATTTTCAAAAATTTTGAAAAGCGCAAGTTAACTTGCACTTTCTATCAAGAAAGTGCAAGCTAGTTTGCGCTTTCTAATTTTGAAATTTTTTTTGAAAATTTTAAAATTTTAAATTTTTTGAAAAGCGCAAGTAACTTGCGCTTTCTATCAGAAAAGCGCAAGCTAGTTTGCGCTTTCTGATTTTTAAAATTTTAAAAGCACAAGCTAACTTGCGTTTTCTGATTTAGAAAAAAACATGGACTTAATTTACATACTTATTTCTACAAAGACTTTTCTTGTAACACCATCAGAAATAGGGACCTTTCGTGCAAAGCCTCATTTGTGAATATAAGTATGTATATACTCGATAATGATTTATATATATATATATATGATGTGTAAATGTTATAGAGCTTTGAGATTTAAGATGTGGATATGTATATACATATAGTGTAACGGCCCGAAATTTTCGATAATTAAAAATATTTAATTTAAATAAGATGTTGGTGTTAATATTGGAAGAAACAATAATTTGTGATTTATTAATAAGAAAAATAACTAGAATGTAATGTTAGTAATGTTAATTTGAGGTAATGGGTAACTATTTTATTGTAATTCCATTTAATTGGAATGACTGGAAAGTTATAATTGGTTATAAAGCGTAAATAAGTAAATAGACCAAGTATTGTATATAAATGGTAAAGTTTTACGTAATTAATTGAAATTAGTATGTGAATTTATTAGTTTTGTTTGTTAACGATAAAAATAGAAATGTGTTTGAAATTATAAGTTGTAACAATTGTTTGATTATCATTTCACTATTTAATCCGTTGAAATTAAATTGGAAAGCAATTGCGACTAATCTAAGTAAATATTGCAGTTAGTATGATAGAAGATGATAACTGTAGAATATTAGTGTAATAAGATAAAACAATGTTAATTATATCCGTAGGAAGATAGTTGAGTGAATAATAAGATGTAAATCAAAATAAAAGGATCTATAGGAAATTAAAATATAATTAATTGGACTTTTATTGCAATTGAATTTGAACGCCGTATTTTTTGCAACATTTAATATTGAATTTGACTTGGAAATTTACTTTAAAAGATTATAAATCACCAGGTAATCAAAAATGATAAAATTTGTTAGTTATAAACTTTGAATTTGAAAAGTGATAAAATTAATTTAATAATAATTTATTTAACTAACGTGAAATTAGCCATTTTGACCACTGTCTCGGATTTTTGATGAAACTAGTTTCATCGGATCTGAAATAGTGAATTATTGTAAGTTTTCAAGTTTCGTAGCGATCGGACTTGTCGTTTGATCGTGCGGGCTCGAAATGCTTAGAAATCGATTTATTGAATTCAATTTGAAATTAAGCTAATTTTAAAAGCTAACTTCTTCATACAATGAAATTAGGGCTTGAAACCTGTTCCAATAGATTTAAAAATATCGAAAACATCTGTTTTGATATATTTGATGACTTATTTTCGTTTCGGGAACGAAACAGGTTTTTCGGGTCGTCGTTATCATTTCGACCCAATTTGATTTGTCCATTCATACTTATCCGGCTTGGTCCATATAAATAGATTTTGTTTCTCAAACCCTAGCAACCATTTCTTATTTCTATACGTACTTTTCTATTCCTCGCCTACTTCTCTTCTCTAATGTCAGATAACCTAATTGCAATTCCAAATTTAATCGAAAATCCAAACTACTCGGAAAATTCAAATAAGATATGGAATTGAAAGCTCTCGACGATGCGAATCAGCGTCTGGCGTTCGTTTTTCGAGATAGTGCTCGGATCAATCAGAAATCAAGGTCAAACCCTCGAAACCGCAAAACCCTAATTTCAATTTGGGGTTTTTTGATTTCGATATCAATCAGCGAAATTGGTTTATGGGTTTTGCGGAGCTCGCTGCATGAAGACGTTGGGTGGTGATTGCATCGTTTATTGTTGAGGGAGGTGGTCAAATTTGCTGATTTAGGTTCGAAACCCTAAACCATGTAGGTGGCGGTGCAACTGTGTAGGCGACAGCGGAGGCCGGAGGGTGCTTGCCGATGGTAGCGGCGATCGAGGCGAGTGTGATGGCGGTGGTGCCATGGTTAATTGCGGCGTATGGGTGGAGGATTGGCCGGTCAAAGTCTGGGCTGATGGATGCATTTTGGGTTTCATGATTGAATTAAAATATAATTAATTGGACTTTTATTGCAATTGAATTTGAACGCCGTATTTTTTGCAACATTCAATATTTAATTTGACTTGGAAATTTACTTTAAAAGATTATAAATCACCAGGTAATCAAAAATGATAAAATTTGTTAGTTATAACCTTTGAATTTGAAAAGTGATAAAATTAGTTTAATAATAATTTATTTAATTAACGTGAAATTAGCCGTTTTTGCCACTGTCTTGGATTTCGACGAAACTAGTTTCATCGGATTCGTAACAGTGAATTATTGTAAGATTTCAAGTTTCGTAGCGATCAGACTTGTCGTTTGATCGTTCAGGCTCGAAACGCGCAAAAATCAATTTATTGAATTCAATTTGTAATTAAGCTGATTTTAAAAGTAACTTCTTCATACAATGGAATTAGGACTTGAAACCTGTTCTATTGAATTTAAAAATATTGAAAACATCTATTTTGATATATTAGATGACCTATTTTCGTTTTGGGAATGAAACGGGTTTTTCGGGTCATCGTTATCATTTCGACCCAATTTGATCTGTCCATTCATAATTATCCGGCTTGGTCCATATAAATAAATTTTGTTTCTCAAACCCTAGCAGCCATTTCTTATTTCTATACGCACTTTTCTGTTCCTCATATGCTTCTCTTCTCTAATGTTAGATACCTAATTGCAATTCCAAAATCGAAAATCCAAACTACTCAGAAAATTCAAATAAAATATGAAATAGAAAGCTCTCGATGATACAAATCAGTGTCTAGCGTTTGTTTTTCGAGATAGTGCGCTGATCAATCATAAATCAAGATCAAAGCCTCGAAATCGCGAAACCCTAATTTTAATTTGGGGGTTTTTGATTTCGATATCAATCGGCGAAATTGGTTTGTGGGTTATGCAGAGCTCACTGCGTGAAGACGTTGGGTGGTGGTCGCATATTTTTGAGGGAGGTGGTCGAATTTGCTGATTTAGGGTTCGAAACCCTAAACCATGTGGGTGGCGGTGCATCTGTGTAGGAGACGGCAGAGGCCAGGGCATGCTGGCCGATGGTAGTCGCGATCGAGGCGAGTGTGATGGCGGTGGTGTCATGGTCAGCGGTAGCGTATGGGTGGAGGATTGGCCAGTCAAAGTCTGGCCTGATGGATGCATTTTGGGTTTCATGGTTGATGCAGCCATTGAATTGAGGAAGGTGACGTGATTATTTGTTTATTATTTTATATATTTTATAATTTGAATCCTATAACTTCTAAGTTTAATAACTTTTGCGTATGAAGTCGGATTCACGTGCAGTTTATTCTGCTACGGTCGTATCGAAATTTCGAACATTATGGACCTGGTTTAGACAAATTCGGAGACTATTGAATTTTGGACCTTATTTTGGATTTCAAATCGATTTGAAATCAAAGGTGAGTGTTTTGAACCACTCACAACTACTAAATTATCTTATGTTAGTTAAATTGAATTTATGATGTGATTAGAAATTGATTGGCTGATGTTTGGTGTATTTAAATTGTCATTCCAATTAAATCTTACTTTTATTGAATTTAATCGCCATTTACTTTAATATTGAATTTTGAATTGCATGTTAACACCTGTAATTGATAATAAGTCAATTGTTGTTATTTTGTTGATTTGAATGGTGATTATGATGTATGTTTGATTGTTGATATTGGATGACTGGATGTTATATTTACCTTGTTATAACACTGCAAGTTCCCTTAGTTGTTGTTAGAAAATCACTATGGGTTGAAATGATACATACGTGAACGATCTGATAGATTAAGGAGAAAACGTTATGGGTTGAAATGATAGACCCGAGCGATTTCATGGATTTGAAATTAAATTCGGGATTGCGGGTTGAAATGATATATACCCGTAAATTTAAATTTATTGTGGGTTGAAATGATATATATTCGTATCACTTGACTATATGGTAAAAAATTATATACGGACACCGGATTTGTTAAATTAAATGATTTTTAATCCTTAAATTTTGAATTATATTAAATTATATTTCAAAATAGAATTTGATTTATATAAACTAAGTTATTTTCGAAAATCCAAGCTTTAAATGTTGAAATTGGAACTGGGTTAAATGAATTGTTTAAAGGATTTAAATTGAAATTTCAAAGTTGAATTGTTAAATATAAATGAAAATTATCGAAATTGAGTTATTGAAATATTTGAATATTTAAACTTTGAAATCTACTAAATTTGAAATAGTTTAAATTTATAGTTCGAACATGGATTTGAAATCGATATTGATTGATGGTTTTAAATGAGAATCTGAATTGAAAGACAAAATTGAGTTTTGTTGATTTGAAATCTAGATATAGTCCAAATTTGTTGAAAGGGAAGAAATGGTTTAAATTTGATATTAATTTCAAATTAATTATTTTAGTATAAACTATTTAGAAATATATTATTTTAAATTCAGATTTATTTAGATTTTCAAACCATTTTATATTAAACTATATTAAACCTATTTAACTATTTTAAACCATTAAATCTATTTTAAGCTATTTAAAGTATTTTTAAACTATTTTAATCTATTTTAAACTATTAAAACCATTTAAAACTATTTTAAAGTATTTTAAACTATTTTAAAGTATTTTAAACTATTTTAAAGTATTTTAACTGTTTAAAAATATTTTAATCTATTTTAAACCATTAAATCTATTTTAAAGTATTTAAACTATTTTTAAACTGTTTATAACTATCTAAACTATTTTCTAAATTTCAGACTGTGTATGGTTGAATTGTTTATATTTAAATCCTTGATTTAAAAGCGAATATGGTTAAATGATGTTATAACCTAAAGTTGGAATTTGAAATGATATTTTCTAGTGAAATGACATATTTGAGTAAATATGATGATTTTGAAATGAGAGTTTAACCTATTTTGTGAATATGGTTTCGGAAGTGAATATGATTTTGAAGTGAATATGATTTCGAAAGTGAATATGATTTCGAAAGTGATATGGTTTGAATTGAATATGATATTTTTATATCAATTATGAATCAGTTTTGGAAATATAAAAGAACCATCCGGTGTGAATAAGCGTTTGGTTGTTAAAGAGACCGAGATCAGATATTGTCATACTCTCTGCCAATACCGAAAACCACTTTAACAACTGTGTACATGGTGGAGATTCCAGAATGAAGTAGGATGGTTTGGCAAACGATTCTGTATGAGGTACTTATGTAGCCCCGACTCCCGTGAGTCAGCTTGATGTGGCTAAAACAGGAGCTATACCGGGCCAAGTGAGGTCGCTCCTCCCGTCGGGCACATTTCTTCGATACCATATTATGACTTTTTGATTGATTTGGTGGCCACCCCTTGATTTTGATTATGGGAGTGTGTTTCGAGGTGGACGGTAGTAGCTGCTATGCATTATCATCAGTCCGAAAGTGCAAATGGTAGAATTCTACCCTGGCATTAGCTCGCGTGCCTTATCATATGCCTTATCGTGCCTTCTACGAGTTTGGTTTGTACCGTACCTATGGAGTGCCCTTGATAGCCCTCCAGTTTACGGAGGAATTACGGTATTGTATAGACTGTGGGAATATATAAAAATGTGTTAAAGGGGATATGGGTAACACCTTAACGCTATTTTAATACTTTACTTTACTATAGACACTATTATAATATCGTTTTGTACTATGCATGTAGATAGTTTAACAGATCCTTAGGAGATGGAAATCTCAAACATCTCTTAAGTTATTGCACTCACGTTACACAATGGATAGGAGATGTCAAACCCCGTAAACATCTCTTACGCCGTTACACTCATATTTATTTACTGTTGATTTAACTTACTTAAGATCTTTTAGTTCTGACTCGAGTACTTTGTCTTTTCAATTTGCTTTGGGTCAGTTTGAGCTTTTCAGTGTATCGAAGACTGCTTTTCTGGAGGACGAAGACGAAGATTTAGTACTTTATTATTTATTATATTTATTTTGTTGCATTATGTTGTTCCACTGCATTATTTATTTATTTCTGTTGTATGCAACTGTAATCTGTATTGTAAAAGTGTAATCAAGTATTATTTGTAAACAGCTTCATTCATTTGATTATTATATTTTGTCATTCCGCTGTGAGATTCTGTGTTTTGTTTCCTTTCTTTCTCTGCTTTTTCTTATTTACCTCATAACAATCCTCCCTTTTGAATGGTTTGAGTCTGACATGGGTGGTTTATTATCGATTTGAACTGTCTAAAAAGGTGGATCGTTACATATATAGTTTAAAGATTTACTTTGGATAAGTTAATTAAATTAGAATTATTTTGATAAGAAATATAGAAATGTTTTTGAAGTGTTGAATTTTGTAACTAAATTTAGAATTTTCCTTCTAGATTTAATATTAAGTAGTTAAATATTTTCTTAATTTGTGAAAAGAGTTTGAAAAATAGAAGTTGAAATTAATTTTTGGGATATGAAATGTTTTGAAATTATGAAATCTATAAGTAAATGATTCATTATATAGAAAATTTAGTTTTAAGGGGAATTTTGTTTGTAAGATTTTGAAAGTTTGTTAAAATAATTTAAAGAGAAATTTGAATTCAAATTATGTTTGAATCAAATAAATTTTTGAAAACAATTTATTATTATTTAGCTTTTAAAAGTGGATTGTTTAAATAAAGAATTTTGAAAATTTAAAAATGTTATAATATATGTAAATATAAATAGTGAATATGCTATATACTGTTTTTGTGTTTAGTCCCACATCGTGGGATTAGTTATATCCTAAGCTCCTAGGCCTTTATATAAAAAAGAGCTAATGTAATGAAAATGTATGATTAATCTCTGTAGTGAATAAAATATTTTCTTCTTCTTTCTTCAATGTCCTTTTATTTCCTTCAATTCTATAACACGTTATCATCACGAACTCTTTCTCAAGTGTATTAGGTATTCTAATCTAGAAGATTAGATCCATTTATTTCTCTATACCCCTAAATCCTAAATCGTCCATCCTAATTTCAATTATCCAATAAAATGTTAAAGGTCGTCGGTGCAAATCGCTTCACTGCATCTCATGTTCAATGGCATCTCAACCAAGATTTAACGACACCTCCACCTCCACCCGCAAGCTCCAAACGCGATGCCTCCAACTGCATCCGTGACTATAGCTCCACCTCAGACCCGACCATGCTTCATCATATCGACCTCGAATAACAGCAAGACCTTGCGATTACCTTCTTGACTTAATCTGATTTGTCTCAGATCTAGAGATTTATTCAGGAGCTGCTTCATTACTTTGCACTTGTCTAGCATATCCTTCTGCAAAATTATCATATTTACAAAGAAGAATCAAGGATGGACGAGTTAGACACATTAGCATGCTTAGAAGAATTAAGATGATATCTATTATTTTCTATAGAAGAACAGTGGCTCAAAAATCAGCTGCGAGGAGGTAAGTTTTCAGGTAACTACAAACTCGATTTCAAAGTTATTGATCATTCATTGGTTTTAGTCTAATGATAATGATAAGAAGTTTTTAAATTCATTGATTTCAGGTAAGAGGGGTTTCAAAGAGAAATGATTTCAAAAGAAACATAATTGCAAAAGCTTTGATTTGTAAAATTGATTTCAATAGATTTTCAGTTTGTTTATTCAAAATGATTTCAGACCCATTCCATTTTTAATTATGAATTTAACTTCGGACATATACAATATGGTTTCATATTCAGTGGTTTTAAAAGTATCAAGTTGATAATTTTAAGTACATGTGCTGGCACCCTATGATAGTACAACTTTCAAATACCCATGATTACATATATGTACCATTTTAAAAGCGTATTAAATTCATAAGTTTAGATTTTGGGTACATCTTGAGTACCATGGATATAAAGTTTCATGTGTGATAGTTTCATAGTAAAAAAAAAGGAGAAGCTTGACTTAAATTTCAAGGTTTTTTTTGGCGATGCCATTCAAAGTAGGGCTATTCTGTAGCTAACCCATGGTATACATATAATATGCTATTTGACACAAAGTAGCAGCATCAATATGCATTTGACAAATGCATCAATTATTAGTGAACTCGAATGCAAAAATGAAAGTGAAAAAAAAATGATGCATGCAGCTTTTATACCATTAGTTTCCTTACAAATTTGTCACCGTTTTACTGCTAATTCTATAATATAATTCTTACGTTGATGAGAAACTATTGCGTTTGATTATTTTTATTTGTTATTTATGTTGCTCATTACAGTTATAGTGGAACTATGTACACCACCCCGGTATAGCTTGGATGAAATTATGGTATACATTATGGGTATAAATGTGTTTTTTAGCACTTGATGAAGTTTTATTGTAATTTACTAACAGCCTAGGTAGCTTGGGACAGTTGTGATTTCTGTCTTCACCTTGATTACATTAGAAGATTTTAGTGGCACCATAATTTATTCATAAGTTAACAATTTTTGGCTTATTATATTACTACGTCTAAACATATTGTTGGGAATCTGAAGTTTTGAACTTGAACTATTTGTCAAACAACATAAACTTTACCACTGTATTATATTTGCTACTGTTATAATTAACTGGATAATTATGTATGCCTGTAGATATGATCGTTCTAAAAATGTGGTTGTCAGGTTCCTAAGTTTCTATAATCCTGTATATGTCTACATGACTCTTCTTAGTGTTTTGTCTATTTTTATTCTTTTTGTTTTTCTTCTCAATGTTTAACTCTTTTCAACATTTTGTCATTTTGTAGTAGTGTTTTGTAATATGTATGTCTTCCTATATCTAAATATTGATCTGATCTTTACTAATAGCACTATGTTATAAAACCTAATGACAAATTATTTTTGGGTGCGTTAGTCAAACTATTTAATTGACGAAATACATTTTAGTATTATCCAGAGGAGATAACTCATATAACATACTATTTAAGTTTATGGATGTGTGTGCACATATCAATCTCTTGAAGATATGTTTTCTTTAAAATTTATATTGCAAAATCCAACATCCCAGAAGAGATGTTATAGAAATTTTACTTCTGTTAGATTGCAATCCCTTAAAAAAGAAACATTGTATTCGCTGAAGAAATATCATATAAAACTTTAGAAGTAATAACAATAATTTATCTGTAAAAAAGGTATTGTATATCAATATCACACTCCAGAAGTAGTAGTTTTATCTCTTGCATATTACTTTCATTTAGTGCATCTAATTTTGTTACTATATTCAAAGTTTGATATGACATTTCAAAAGAAGTGACAACAAAAATATCCGGCAGAGATACTTTATGCTACCGAAAAAGTAGTAATTATGTAATTTATGTAAAAGAAATATTGTATATTGATATGACATTCTAATAGTTTGCATATATATCTCTGGAAGAGATAAGTTTGCTCCAGAAGTTGTGATAGTAAAATATCTCTAGAAGAGACTTATACATTTGGAAATGATAAAATATATTTAGAAGAGATTTGTTTATATATTTGGTAATTTCATTGAACTAAATAAATGTACAGAAATTTGATTATAAAGGATTCCGATTTATTTTAGATTTGATTCTAATTAAAATTTGAGAGTTATGTAATGTGTATATCTCTTATTTTTATAAAATTCCAAGTGTTCAGAAGATACTCTTATTATTTTATTTTATTTTATTTTGTAAGTATATCTCTTTTGTTGAACTCTCCAGAAGAGATGTGTAGAAATGTCTATATGCAATTATAACTATGTGTTATTCTCTGATAAGTAACCATGATTAGTGTTTAAAAGTGATATTTGAGATATAATTGAGGAATAAAACTAAACAACTTGAAGTTGTGTATATAATTTATTTGCACCAAAAGTTCAGTATGGTTCCAAACCAGATGTTTTGAACATTATCATGCGGTCTTGAAGGATTCACATTAACATTGATCTATAAAAAAAATTAATAGTTTGGATCCTTGTAATAGTTTGTTCTAAAAATCACTAACTCAAATGAGAAAGAATATGCAAATTTATAATATATATATGTAATACGTTGACGCACGTATATATCTATATATGTAGATATTCAAATAACAACCTAAAGTTTGTTATGAGCCCATCTTATAAATTATGCATAGATATAATTCAGTGATTTAAAATTCAATCAACATAAATGTTGAATGACCCGAAGTCATGACTATATTCAAATGATCTACATAATAAGTAAATTCCCCCAACATAAAAGATGCCAAATAAAAGATGCCAAATAACAGAGGTGAGTGTTCTTGAAATACTTTTGGAGTAAGTAATGACCCGAAGTCATGACTGTATTGAAATACTTTTGGAGTAAGTAATAAAGATGCCAAATAAAAGAAGTGAGTGTTCTTGAAAAAACACTTAAGGGTGCTCTTGAAGAGACTAATGACATGATTGTCAAATTACCCTAGAAGAGGTTTAGGTACCTAAAACATGATAATTAAAGAGATCTCAATAAATCATGTCTAGAACTAACAAGAAATAATCATCGATGATAAATATGTAAATAATAAAGCGCTTATGTTTATAAATAGATTAAAGATCTTGAATTAGTGGAAAACATGACTGGCCATCATGAATCCTTTACTAATAGAGAAATATGGACATGTTGTCCGCAAAGTAGTGAAAATGCTTGAAACGCTTAATATACCCAGAAGGTATACATATGGTTTAAATCATATTAAGTGATGAAAGTATACAAATTCCTAAAGAATATAAATAACTTTCATGGTTATAAAGAATGCAAAGAACAAGGAGCGTAGATTACAACTTACTTTTAATTATTGTTGTTATGAAAATCTTGATATAATTCATGATGAGTAGATTACTTCCTATTTTTAAGTATTGTTGTAATGAAACTCTTAATACCCATTAAAGTGTTAGTTGCGATATGCAAAACTTATTAGAATATATAAGTTCCTAAAGAATATAAATAACTTTGATGATTATAAAGAATGCAAAGAACATGGAATGTAGATTATAACCTTCTTCTAAGTATTGTTGTAATGCAAATCTTAATACACTTCAAGATGAGTAGATTACTTCCTGCTTTTTAGTATTGTTGTAATGAAATCTTTAATATTCATCAAAGATGTATTTGCAATATGCAAAACTGATTTGAAGCACAAAAATGAAAGCACATGATGCGTTTTTCATAAAGGTAGCAAACAAAATGCATAAAATGCAAATCATATTTGGAAGAAACGATCTTGGAAAATTTGATTGTATCGAAGGAAACTATTAATAAATTGTATTATTAATGAGATACATATTTATGGATCCAGAAGTATCTATAACCAATTTGAGTTATCGAAAGATGAATACAAATTCAGAGGAAACTTTTAAATCAGGGGGCATCCATAAGAATGTTATAATGCACTTTTTTCCTTAACTAAGATTTTTCCCACTGGGTTTTTCTTAGTAAGGTTTTAGTTAGGCATTATCTTGATCCAGAAGTATCAACTCTCCAGTAAAATTTAAAATAAGTTATAATGTACTCTTTTTCCTTATTTAAGATTTTTCCCACTAGGTTTTTCTTTCAAAGTTTTAACGAGGCATTATCTTGATCTAGAAGAATCAAACGTCTTATGAAGAAATAACATCTCAAATATGTTATTTAAGTTAAATTGTATTTTTATCCTTGACTAAGGTTTTTTCCATCGGGTTTTCCTTTATAAGGTTTTTAATGAAGTACTATATTGATTCAGAAGTATCAAACTCTATTTGATTCTATAAATTATTGAAATATGTCATACTATATTGTACTTTTTTTCCTTCACTAAGATTTTTCCCATAGAGTTTTTCTTAGTAAGCTTTTAATGAGACATTGTTTTGATCTCGAAGTATCAAACCCTTTGAAAGAATATCATTTTTTAATATGATTTTACAAGTTGCACTCTTTTCTTCGTTCAAGGTTTTTACCACTAAGTTTTCCTAATAGAGGTTCTTAATGAGGCAACGGACAATATCAATATCGACTGAATGAATAAATGCAAGCAAGATAACAATGAGTGGGAGCAATCATTATACACGTTACAAAATGGACAATTCCAAGTTATCAGAAGATTCAAGATTTTGAAGACGCATATTCAAGGGGAGATGTTATAATATATATAAATATAAATAGTGAATATGCTATATACTGTTTTTGTATTTAGTCCCACATCGTGGGATTAGTTCTATCCCAAGCTCCTAGGCCTTTATATAAAGGAGCAAATGTAATGAAAATGTATGATTAATCTCTGTAGTGAATAAAATATTTTCTTCCTTTTTCTTTAATGTTTTTTTATTTCCTTCTATTCTACAACAAAAAGTAAATTTTACTTTTTGTTGAATATTTGGTAAAATTGGATTGTTATAGATTATTCCTGGTAGGAAATTGCAAGGAAGAATTTTTTTTAGGTAGGAAGTATGTAACAACCCGATTTTAATGTAAGAACCAATTCACGTTAGTAATAGAAATTTATTTAATTAAATCAGAATTTGATGGTTTATTTGATAAATATGTTTGGTAATTATTTAACAAAAGGATTTAAATTGTGAAAAACAAGATAATTAAATTTAAATAAATTAAAAGTGAGATAATAAGGTATGGTAATTGAAAAATCATATTAACATGGAAGAGAAGTAATTTTGAACCTAGAATTTGAATATATTTAAATCAAATGGAAGTTGGTTTATATACAAAGGAAAATGAATAAATATATTTGTGGACTTTATATTTTAAAGGCCCAAACTGAATCACTAAAGCCTATCACCCAGAATATTCTCTCATCTTCATAGTTATACTCACGGAAGCCACCCACTCAACCTTCCCTGTAAATTATCTAGTTTCCCCAAAAAAACTCACGCACCCATTATCCTCTACATTAGAAAAAAAAACTAAGTATAAAAATTAATACAAATTGTCAAATTTAAACATATAAGCTACAACACCTATTTATACCTAAAGCAATTGAAATATTGGGTTGTTACTCGTTTGGTTGTGAACTGGGATTGTGTGCGTGCTAAGGAATAAAGCTAGAGAAGGGAATGATGCAAGTATTAGGTGAGTTTCAACACTCACAAAATCTATGTTTAATCCTATAATTTCTCATATGTATGAAAGAATTATGGTGTTTGTTACGTGTTTTGATTCAATGGTGTTAGTGTTTCCTTTGTCTGCCGCATGGTTAGGATAATTCATGCATATGTGTGTGTATAAGTTTGTGAATGTGTAGTGTTTTGTTGACTGTGTACATACAGGATGCATGAGTAAATATGTGGGTGGTGTGCTTAGATATGTGTGTGCCGTGTTTTGGCAAGACAGGGTTTTGTGCATGTGTATGCAGAACCGTGTGGGTTGTGTGTGTTTCATCTTGTTGTGAGTGTGCGGGGGCAATTACAGAGTGTGTTTAAGTGTTTTATTGAGTGTGTTGTGTGTATATATTTACAGGCGCGAGGACATAAGTGGGTTTGTGGAGTCTGGGTATACATCTGAACATATATATTTATTTATATGTGTGTGTTGTGTGTATATAGATTAACGTTTGCTTGAAAATTTCTTTGCGTGCCTTTTTCTTGTAGTATATCTTCTTTGCACTGTCACTTTCATATACTTGTGCCTTATTTATATTAAGATATATGTTCATTTAGATTTTTGTGTGGCTATAGAACTTATAGGGTCTGTTGCATGAGTGTATCTATCATCCTCATGTGCCAATGTGTGTTATATACAAATGATCTTAGTTTTCGAGTATAAATATTTTTCTTACATCTTACATTTATCCTAGGCCATCATGAACCACAAACCCAAGTTTATTGTTATAATTAATAATCTTTCACATGATAAGATTTTCAAATAAAAAGATGTTAGCACATAGTAAACTTAAGAAAAAGTTTCATTTAGTAATAGTCATTAATTATTTAGTTTAAAAGTAAAACATTTAGTAAAACATTTATTTTTTATGCAATTTAAAGGAATCATATATAAAATTTTAGATAATGTGATGTTTAGTTTTACAACCTATGTTGGGTTATCAAATAAAATAAAGGGATCGTCTAGTGTTAGTTGATAATTTTATAAGAGATTGATAAATTCTTTATTTATTTTATAAAAAACCTAATATTTGAATTTAGTTAATTATTTTAGTAATTATTTTATTTATTATTTATTGATATAATTCTAAGTATTAAATTTTGTTATATAAAAAAAATTATATGTATGATTCACCATTGCGTTGGATACGGTGATGACATCCTTGTTATTATTTTATTATATTTATTCTGTATGGCGAGAAATCGGAATAAACAGATTAGTGATACCGTTTGTTACGGGACTTTCGATAACACTTTTGCGCTTATTCTTTGGACTCGTTATATAGAATCTAGGAGGAGCGAGTGTGATGTGTGAGCACTGAATAAATGGACTAGTAACACACGGTGTTATGAGACGCTGCTGTGTTATTTATTCAGTTATTCTTTGCTCGTAGATGACACTCATACGGGAGTATGTTGTGCATGTGATGTGTGTGACTCGCTGCGGTGAGTACGTATGAAGGCTACTAGTTAACCACATAGTTTGTGTACATTATATGTCAGTCTACCTTTGTCCGACTCCCTTTATGTTTCGGAAGTGAACCAGATTGGCCAGTATCCACCATAGCGGCCTGATCATGGGGTCGCGCCCCAGATTCATGACACCGTTGTTGTTTATGGTATTCGATGCGCATCACGAAATTGGAGTTAGTTGCCCCTTGTGTTGCATAGGCCAGCAGTTAGTTACCATCGGGGACATGTCGATAATCGTGGCCGAAGAGGCTACGCATTGTCAAGCCTATGGTGGATCATTGTCACGATACTGAGATGGGAGAGGTAATGGTAACCGATGACTGTATGAGTCGTGTCATATAGACCGCATGTGGCTCCTTGAGCAAGCAGACGTGTTGTTAGTCTCCCGTCTAGTTCCGGAATATGTGGATGTATGTGGATAGAAGATAGATGTATATTATGTATAGATGAGATTATACCTGAGACTGTGTCCATAGTATGGTCAACCTTGTATCCTTCTTAGGCAGACGACTTATCTTTTACAGGCAGATGACCTACTTATTATTGATTATATTAGGATATTATTATGAGCTAGCTCAAATCTTCCGTATTGATTCTATTGATTTGATATTGGTATTTTATAATATGAGATTGAGAGAGATAGTGGGCATTGTTTTATTACTACCCTACTTCACTTGAGGATGTCTCATTGATGATTGTTTATGGATTTGATAGTGATTTCAAGATTTGGATGATTCACTGATTCAATTTTTTACATGAATTTTTGATTTGATATGCTTTAAATGGGCGACGACATCATCATATAGATTTGAAATGTTTGGATGATTTAATGCCTTGAGGATTATACACACACACACATACACTTTGATATGTCGTCTGATGTATTATGTATCTTTAATAGTGACATCATATTACTCCTTGTTCATATAGTATCACCTTCTTATGATCCTTGATTAGATATAGTCTGAACCATGTATTATTTTATAATACTCGGGGTCAATCCGAGATATTTCAGTTACAGGGACGACTTGACCAACATTTGCTTTAATGGGCTTAGAGGAGACATATGTATATTAATTGTATATTATTACACTGAGATAGCTGATATTTGAGTTGTATTATATTCTTTTAACATTATTGTATATATAATATATGTTATCGCTGTGATTGACTCTGTGTTCTCTGTGAAGTACTATATATTATGTATTGTTCTGTCATGGAAGCACACATGTTTATTATTTTGTACCGATATTGTGTATGTACCGATGAGTTTTATATTTGATGTTTTAGTACGTACCAGTGTTAGTCCAAGGGAATATTCACGTGTGTACCCATTACAGCCTCATTCTCCATATTATCTGATAGTATTACTCTATAATACTCTTGGATAGTATGGATATAGAGGTGGGATGTTATATGCATAGAGTTAGGGGGAGTTAAATTTTAAAATATTATATTTTATCTCTCAACTATTTATATGGTTGTCATCATCAAAAGGGGGGAGAATATTAATACCTTAAATATTGATTTTGATGACAACTATATAAATATTAGTACTAACATTTCTTCGAGTTGTGCAGGTTTTTCAAATATATTATGGAGCATTTACAGAAATAAACAAGAACTCAGTGGAACTAAATGAATTGTATATGAAGATTAATCAGAGCAAATAGAATAATAAAACTGATTGAAGAAGAAATACAAATGCTAAAACGATAGAGGTATTTGAAGTGATGATTAGTTGGTTGAACCTTAGAATCCTTTGTTAATGACCCCATGGCAATTATACTTGAAGATCATCAACCATTGACCTCAACCGAATCACAAAAAATCCATAAATAAGGTACTTTGAAATCTGAAAATCTGCAACACTTTATTAGCATTTCTGTTCTTTTTGAAATAGATATGTCGACATATCTCCTCTATGTATGTCGACATTATGCCGTTTTTCAGTTTTTTAAAATTCAAATCAAGGGATTTTCCCGCTACCTCTTCACCAAAAGACATGTCTCTTCAATCAGTATTTAAAGTCTTTGAAAAATGAATTTTCACATCAATAATTCTCAGTTTTCTCTTACTCTTTCATCTCCATACATTTGTAAGAGAAATCCATCAAATAATCTTCCATTCTCTTTGCAAATCCATACTCTTTCACTTCAATTCTTCGCTAATTTACAAACCACACAATATCAAAGAGTTTGTGCTTGAATTCATATCATTCTCTCTCCGATTTCATCCTATTCCTCAAAGAATTTAAAGATATATTGCCACTGGAGGTCTATAGGATCATTATACCGAATCTACAAGAATCTTTATTGAAAATACGACTACTTGTCATACTCTAATGTTGTTTTTATAAAGAAGATAGTGTTTTTGTAGCCGTAAATCAAGATGCTGCATCTTGTAGCCCATGAATCAAGGTTGTAAAGGTGTTCTTGCCACCCGTAGATAGAAAGCAGTGATAGTGAAATTTTGTACGGTGCAGTACAGGGTTGGATGTAGGATCGGTCAATCCGAACCGGTATAAAAATTCCTAGTGTTATTTACTTCATTTTACTTTATTACTTACTTGTACTGTGATTATTGGTTTCCATTTGTAATTTGAGTAGATAGAGTTTTAAGTTCATAAGTAAGTTTTAAATATTTGAAATACACACTTCGCTACTTTTAGTGTTTAAATAACCTTAAGATCCATTCCGCATGTGTTGTAGGCACCCCATTCACCCACAACTTGATCATAGATTGTGTTTTTGCAAAGTCTATGTAGGCTTCAGTATTTTAATCATTTAAATATTGAGTGTAGATCGAGATCACACCACCGAGTCAATACAAAAAATATAACGTTGTATCAATATTTGTGGATAATTTTAATTATTTATTTCACGCTTAAAATTGATAAGAATGATGTATAAAAGTTATACGACAGTTTGATCGATTAAGAGCTAGAAATTAATTAATTAAATGCTAATTCAAAAGGAGTCAAATGGGTGTGTGACCTTGCTTGGTCAACAACTAGGGTCGGCTGTATCAAGGGGCAATTGGATACTTTTCCGTGTCTTTAAGGTCTAGAGAGAATAGTGAAGAAAAGGTGCAAATCCTTGGCTAAAACCAGGATAGCCTCCACCATAATTCGGTATATTTTCTGAGCTATCTCTCTCTACCATAGCTGCCTACCCTTGCCCCTACCCATTGGTGAAGCCAACTTTTCTACCTTGCAATACGAAGAGAAGGTGGAGACAGTGAAGCTCCAAGAGAACTAATTAACAAAACAATGTTCTAACTCTCGACGGGATTGCTTAGGTGAAAGGTAACTTCTTGATCTTCATTGTTAATCTATGAATAAATGTTCACATATCGTATTGGCTTATAATTTATATTTGACCATGTATTAAATTAATAAATAAATACATTTTTCAAAAATCATTTAACATTTTAAATAATTTTTAAACATGCATATGCGTACTTAATTAACTATATACATATTAAATAGTGTTTTACTTTATAAATAAAAGGTTTGGTTTTAAATACTATTATATATATATATTTATGAAATATTAAGTAACCTTTGTCATATAAATATATACAACTAAAACATATATACATATATGCTTTGGTTTAAGGTTTAAAAAGAAATTTATGTTCGGCTTTGTTTCAAATTTTAAAAAATATTTTTATATGTACCGATTTCCATGTGGAAATCGTAAATTTTTTTTATTGTAGCCAGAAAAAATTATTCATTAAATTATTTTGTATAATTTCCTTTTAAAATTTAAAATTCAAACTTTGACTTAGTCAAAATTATCCAATGCGGTTGAAAATAAAAAAAAAATTATATTTTGTTTAGCTGTTATTTTGCTAACCGAAAACAATTTTTTTTATTTTGAATAAGTATTTACGAATTAATCTAAACTTGAAAAGGTTAAACTAAAATTTAAAATTTAAATTTAAAATTGATATATACATATATTTTTTAATTATAATTTTCGAATATATTTTATTTATTATTTGTTATATATATTATTGATTATATATACATTTTTCGTATTTTACTAAATATATATTTCAATGGCCAAAATAAATAATATATATTTGCTTCATATACTCCTAGGATAGTTTACATTATATATTACATATATAAATATCATCACTTAATATCTTATCGACTGTAGGACAAAGCGATCAATTTTCCCAACGAATCCCTAAGGAAGTTTTATGCTTGTATTGTTCCGACGCTCATATTGTGAATATGAATATCATAACCACTACAAGAAAAACAGTCTTTTATAGCGGCATATAGCCGCTATTGAACACAACTATAGCGGTTTGATAAACGCTGTATATCGACATGTTATAAAAAAGAATTGCACATTCATAACACAAAAAAAGCCGCTATAAAAGAGCATGATTTCATAGCACAGTATAGCCGCTATAAAATAGTTATTCTATAACGCCTATTTCGCGCTATACACCAACATGTTTATAGTATATTCTACATCCATTTACAGCATATATATATCGCTATAAAATGTGTAGATATAATAACGCCTATTTGTTGCTATCCTTTGACAGTAACCTCATACATTGCATTATCTTTTTATAGCACTTATGTCATATAGTTATAACGCTTTTTAGGAGTTATGCTTTATTTTACTATATATTTGATGCACCCCACTATTACATTTTAATAATAACAATCAAAATGAATCAAAGAACTTGCAATATACAACTGTATAGCTCCAGAAGCCACTGAAAAAACTTCCAGACCAGTAGATTCATATTTACAAAGTAATATTACATTATGATACTCTCTTTAAGCCTAAGTGCTTTACTGCCGTTTTTGCTACAATATGAATGATGATGAAAATATCTGTTGGCTTCAACACAAATAACTATTACAGGTTTCGTGTTTTACAACCCAAATTTTTTGGGTCTTAAATAGGTGGTAGATGACCCCTTTGCACCGGGTATCACAATTTGTTGTTGCTGCTTTGCTTTCTTCTCTTTTTCTCTTGCCAGTCTTCTTTTCTCTTCTTCAATCTGTTCCTTTCTAAGACTCTCCGTTTCCTCTTCCATGGCGCTCTTTTCTTCCTTCTGTCTTTTCTTATGCTCTAGCATTGAAGTGGTCCCAACTCTGCTAACCACTGTGGCTCAACAGCAGTTACGCACTGCATGTATCCTTTGGTCGTTAAAATGAGCTCGTGATACACAACATAATCAGGCGTATAACCGAGCCCATACAAAGCACTACTTGGATGCAAATGGCAAGGCATCCCATTTCTAGAATTCACGTACTCTCCAACACCTTTCAATTTAGCAGCATTGTGGAAATACGCAGAACAGACTGCTTTTCTAACTACATGTGAAACTATGCTCAATATGACACATATTAATGGTTAGCGGTAGTGAGGATTGATAAGGCAAATAACAGAGAGAACATTTCTAAAGTGGTAGCTTTGAATCAAATAAAATGCATTAGAGAAGAAGTTAAATTGCAAATAAGTCGGTTCTATGTTTGCTAATATAATGCATGGCCAGGTATCAATACTGAATAGAGCATATGTTTACAATTTATTTTTGAGTTGCAAAAAATAAGACACAATAGCATGACATGATAATGGTTCAGTATGATGAGCAGAAAAGCAGTAGGTGTATCTGTTTGCACCAAAATTGGTCACAAACCCCAAATGTCGTGAAAGCACCAGTTCCCAATCACAGATAACAAATATATAGAAAAAGAAGCATGCACATCACTCAGGAAACTCAATAAAAACGGTAAATGACACAGGATTTATAGTGGTTCGGCGATCTTGCCTACGTCCACTCTGAAGCTGATAACTTTATTGATATTCACTTGACGATTACAGCTGGTTACAGCAAACAACAGCGGATTATAGATTAGAATTCGAAATTGACAGCAAAGGTAGGATGCAAATCTTAATCCGGCAGAGTCTGGACACTTCAGAATCAAAAGATCCCTTTTCTGTAGGCTTCAGGGGGCTATTTATAGGCGTAGGAGGCTGAGATCGCGCTCAAACTTCGGGAGACTTCTTCTGGCACGTGAGTGGACCCACGCGGCCGGTCCCACCAAGTTTCGACTCGATCTGTGATCGATACAAATTGATTTCGTATCCATCAAGAATCAGTCCAATCGAGCTGAAACTTGGCAGGAACATTCTTTACCTTGTGTGCAAGCTTCTGTGAAAATTTCGTAGCATTTGGAATTATGGTTTGGGAGATATGATCGATGCGAGTTCAAATTGCTCGATGGCTGTCTGGTTCGAACCCATCAATTCGAAACGATCCACTTCGAATCGATCGTGCATATGACATCGCAGTGACGTGGCGCGTCCCTTTCGCACCGATCCTTTTTCTGCTCCGAGTTGAACGCGCCGTATCCATGTATTTCGCCTCGTTTGCCTCGAGTGCCGTTATTTAGTTTGAATCAATCAATTTCGTGCACCGCGCATCAATTTCTAATGTCCAGTTCGAATCAATATGAGCGACTTAGCTCGTATTGATCATGACATCTCCATTCAATGAATACGATATAGATACGAACTGAAGCTGCCTGATGGATTCGAATGAAGGCTTTGTTCATCGATTCGAACTAGGTATTGGTCGACCGATACGAAATTCATGGACATGAGGATCTGGCCGTTCCGATTGATACGAAGCAAACTCTATCGATGGACACGAAGTCCATCGATACGAAGCGCAGTTCATTGATACGAAACAACGCTTTAGGATGGATATGAATGCATGGATTCGAACGAGATGCTGCTCTGATCGATACACAATCGATGGATACGAAATGAGGCTCATTGATGGATACGAAAATGGAGTTATCTCCTTCAATTTGCATCGATCATAACTTGAGCCTACGAACTCCGATCAACCTGAAATTTGGAATGCTGGTTCTCATGACTTAGCTGGTTGTGTCCTATCTATTGTAGCCTGATCCGGGCTCGGACAAAATTCGTCGATATCCATGGTGAAACAGTGTATAACGAACTTTTACGATGAACTGTACTTAGTTTTCCAGTCAACTTTTTGGTGTCACGGCCTTGCCAAAAGGCGGGATAACATTTGCCCCCCAAAACATGCCTTGCGATAGGAAGGTGTGTTTTGTAGTTCCACAGGCTGGATGTTCATATCCTATCATTGACCTGTAAAGAATTAGATAGTCTTTCCTGACCACGAATGACGACCGTTCGCGACCGTATGTCATTTGAGGTGATATGGGACCGTTCGAGGTCGGATGCCGTTCGCGGCAAATAACAAAATGGGACCGTTCGCGGTCGGGTGTCGTTCTAGACGAGTTGTGACCATTCGCGATCGAGTGGCGTGGAAAGAAGAATGTGATCGTTCGCGATCGAGTGTCGTTCTAGACGAATTATGCCGGATTGTGACCGTTCGTGGTCGCATGGTGCACGAGATAAAATGTGATCGTTCGCGATCGGATGCCGCACGAGGCAGAATGTGATCGTTCGCGATCGAATGTCATATTGGGTGAATTGTGACCGTTCGTGGTCGGGTGCCGCACGAGGCAGAGTGTGATCGTTCGCGATCGACTGTTATACTAGATGAAGTGTGACCATTCGCGGTCGGATGCCGTTCGAGGCAAACGGTGACCGTTCGAGGTCGGGTGTCGTTCGAGGCGAATGAGTGTGCCCGGGGGGGGACTTAGTATTATCGATGTCAGATTCACGTTCGGGTGAATTTCTGATTCAGCGATCGTGGCGGTTCGTCGCCATACAAGGTGTGCTTGTGGACAATTCGCGATCCAAAGCATACGCGAGTAACTTCTTCTACAGAATCGCAAATATCAAATTAACATTCACATGAATTCCATAACAGAAATATCCAAACAAACAAAATCTAAATGTCCAAATCAACATGAAACAAAAAGCTAAGCAAGGATGTCAAAGTGTAAATTCTCACTATGAGACAGTCAATAACCATTCAGAGCATGCCTGTGGATCGTTCGCGATCTCATACATGTGTAAACGGTTTGATGTTGTTAGTGAGAAGTTAACGACTTGTTCATCGTTATTTAAATCAATTGATAACCATACGGTGCCCCGGCTCGGGGTCACCCCTAGCTGATGTAGATGGTGGCCGCTCTGGTTCCACCGTTGGAGCTCGCCTTCTCACATACCGAAGTAGCCTACCGTTCCTGATATGCCCTTCTACCTTATCCTTCAGGTGTCTACAGTCATTTGTGCTATGTCCATTCAGCTCGTGGAATAAACGATATTTGTCTGATTTTCTCTCGTCGGTAGTTGGATCCCGTCGCATTGGTCTGCGATAGGCAACTTGCTCTCGGATGTCTTGGTAGATTCGCTCCAAACCCTCGTTCAGTTCTGAATAGGTGGTGAATCGCGGCTCCCTCCGTTGCCGCTTTGACCTGTCATCATTTTCTTCAGCCTTTCGCTTCCCTTTACCAGTCTCTGCACTAACTGCATAAACATCGATTTCTTCTTCTCTCTCCGTACGAGCATCCTCTAATCGCAAAAACTTTTCGGCTTCATGATAAAACTCTCCCAGGTCCGTAGGAGGATCCTTAGTTAGTGAATTCTTGAACTCCGTGCCATCATATATTCCAGATACAGCTGCCATCATGACCATAGATGGATCTGGTCGGTCAACTGACGCTGCTGCCGCATTAAATCGCGTCAGAAAATTCCTCAAAGACTCCCCAGCTTTCTGCTTTAGAGTCGCCAAACTCATCACGTTCTTGGGTCTCGAAATATGAACCCTGAATTGTCTCATAAACCTTTCTGTTAAATCTGTCCAAGTCCCAATGGAGCCACTCTCCAGTTGTCTAAACCATAGCGCTGCAATGTCCGACAGATACAATGGAAAGCACCGAGCCATGACTTCCTGTGATGCCCCCAGCACTTCCATGTGCCTCATATACTTCATTAGATGGACCGCTGGATCTGTCCGCCCATCATACATTTCCACCGATGGTAGCTTGAAGTTCGGTGGATTCCTGGCCTGCCTGATCGTAGGAGTAAAGGGACTCCTATGTACATCCTCCAGATCTCTATTGACTAGTCCGCCTCTCATGGCCCGTCTGACCATCTCCGCTAACCTGTCGTTGTCGTCAGGCTGTGATCTTTGAGTGTCACCTTCGTTCTGCCCCCCTGGCTGAGCGTTCATCCCTCCATTGCCACCAGGTTGCTCGGATGTCCTTGAATCTCTTCCCGGGATTGGATCAACATGCTCTAAGTGTGTGCCCCCCAGCTCCGGTGCTACGCCAGATGGTCCTGCTCCGTTCTGGATTCTGGTTGTTCCTTGATTTTGCGCTCCAAGTTGTCCAATCTGTTGAAGCAAATTCTGGATCATTTCCTCATGTCTCTTCATCATTGTCTCCATCTCATCCCTGGTGATGAAGATCGATGCTTGGTTTGCCCCTGAGGAAGCCCCTTGACTCCCTTCATGCTGACTTTGCTCTGGCCTTTGTCTTTTACTAGTTTGCCTTGTCATATTTCCTCAGATCTGAGCTCTTAATTCTTCAAATTCAACTTCTAAATGATGGAATTCCTGAATTAGCCTTCTCAGTGAAAGCACCAAAGTGTTTGCACCAAAATTGGTCACAAACCCCAAATGTCGTGAAAGCACCAGTTCCCAATCACAGATAACAAATATATAGAAAAAGAAGCATGCACATCACTCAGGAAACTCAATAAAAACGGTAAATGACACAGGATTTATAGTGGTTCGGCGATCTTGCCTACGTCCACTCTGAAGTTGATAACTTTATTGATATTCACTTGACGATTACACCTGGTTACAGCAAACAACAGCGGATTACAGATTAGAATTCGAAATTGACAGCAAAGGTAGGATGCAAATCTTAATCCGGCAGAGTCTGGACACTTCAGAATCAAAAGATCCCTTTTCTGTAGGCTTCAGGGGGCTATTTATAGGCGTAGAAGGCTGAGATCGCGCTCAAACTTCGGGAGACTTCTTCTGGCACGTGAGTGGACCCACGCGGCCGGTCCCACCAAGTTTCGACTCGATCTGTGATCGATACGAATTGATTTCGTATCCATCAAGAATCAGTCCAATCGAGCTGAAACTTGGCAGGAACATTCTTTACCTTGTGTGCAAGCTTCTGTGAAAATTTCGTAGCATTTGGAATTATGGTTTGGGAGATATGATCGATGCGAGTTCAAATTGCTCGATGGCTGTCTGGTTCGAACCCATCAATTCGAAACGATCCACTTCGAATCGATCGTGCATATGACATCGCAGTGACGTGGCGCGTCCCTTTTGCACCGATCCTTTTTCTGCTCCGAGTTGAACGCGCCGTATCCATGTATTTCGCCTCATTTGCCTTGAGTGTCGTTATTTAGTTTGAATCAATCAATTTCGTGCACCGCGCATCAATTTCTAATGTCCAGTTCGAATCAAGATGAGCGACTTAGCTCGTATTGATCATGACATCTCCATTCAATGGATACGATATAGATACGAACTGAAGCTGCCTGATGGATTCGAATGAAGGCTTTGTTCATCGATTCGAACTAGGTATTGGTCGACCGATACGAAATTCATGGACACGAGGATCTGGTCGTTCCGATCGATACGAAGCAAACTCTATCGATGGACACGAAGTCCATCGATACGAAGCGCAGTTCACTGATACGAAACAACGCTTTAGGATGGATATGAACGCATGGATTCGAACGAGATGCTGCTCTGATCGATACGCAATCGATGGATACGAAATGAGGCTCATTGATGGATACAAAAATGGAGTTATCTCCTTCAATTTGCATCGATCATAACTTGAGCCTACGAACTCCGATCAACCTGAAATTTGGAATGCTGGTTCTCATGACTTAGCTGGTTGTGTCCTATCAATTGTAGCCTGATCCGGGCTCGGACAAAATTCGTCGATATCCATGGTGAAACAGTGTATAACGAACTTTTACGACGAACTGTACTTAGTTTTCCAGTCAACTTTTTGGTGTCACGGCCTTGCCAAAAGGCGGGATAACAGTATCCAAGCTATCATGTCCATGTGTATGTTCAACATGTACTACACTGAATTACTAAGTACAAGTAGCATTAAGGCAAAACCAATAAGGAAAAAAAACATACCTTATTTTTCTTCTCCACTCCACCAATAACCTTAGCAATAGCGCTTCAGAAAATTTCATATCAATTTTATTGTCTTCATGTCTAGCAGTGATAAAAGCAGCCTCATTACATCCATTAGCAATATCAGCTACATCAAGTCCAAGAGTAAGTGTAGCTTAAAAATTATATAAGTGATCGAATAACAGAGGATATTGCTTTCAAAACAAGACCAATGATAATGACACTAGTAAAAAATTATTTGATATTCCTTTGACATTTGACAGGAATTTTTCTTCATGTTAGATTTTTATAATGAAAAATTGACACTGGCAAAAAACAGTCAGAAAGTTTAGAAAAAACTTTATCTACTATGCTTAAACGTTATGGAATTGGTTTGAATGGATGTGACTTACAAAAAAAGCATCATTATTAGTTCATCTAATAATAAAATATGTATTAAATATCAAAAATAAAAGGTAAACTCACGCACTGAGTGTGCCACCTCCTTTTTCATGCCCATCCATTTTAGCCACAATCACAGCTCCTACTGGTATATTTTCTTTAAAAGCCCATGCTTAATCAAATGCAGCTTGACCAATGTTGTTATCCATGATAAATATAACAAGGTCTGGATTCAACAAAAGCAAGAAGAAGGCAATTAATGAATTTTGAATATGTATAAACCCTTAACTTTAATTTTTTTTGCAGAACTATCTTAGTGACCTTTTACTTCACAAATTGAAATGC
Source organism: Allium fistulosum (assembly GCA_030737815.1). Lineage (NCBI taxonomy): Eukaryota > Viridiplantae > Streptophyta > Magnoliopsida > Asparagales > Amaryllidaceae > Allium > Allium fistulosum. The sequence continues at coordinate 686,250,870 of CM060908.1, read as the reverse complement.
CATAGTTAGAAAGGTAAAGTCAATTGTAGATACTAATGGCTCGTTCGGTTTGATTGGACTGGACAGTGGTTTCATAAGCCTCATCGTAAGGACAGTGATGATCTAAAACTCTATTCACAATAATTTGAATGGACTGGCATCCACTGGTAAATCAAGGTTAAAATGATTGCAAAGGTCTTTTTACTTGAAGGTTCAAGGATTTCTTCAACGAATATATAAATTTGCAAACATTTCAGGAAAGTCAAAGAAGAATAGAAGTGTAATGATTTTATTCCATAGAGTTTCAGTTTTACAATAACAATAAGTGAAGTGGTAAAAGTTATGGTTTATTTAATTTTACAGTAACAACAATGCTAATTTTCCTAATTTACAGTAACAATAAGCAAAGTAGTAAAAATTAAGGTTCATTTAATTTTAGGAACCAGTAAGGTTTAAATAGAATAATTGTGCAGTCTTTAGTCACAGAAGAAAAAATTACCAGAAAAGGATCAATGAGTTATTAGATGTGGATCAAAGAAGTTATATCCTTTTTCTTGTTTTACCATTCATATATTTCAGTTATATATTTCCGGATTTAGTCCTGACCATTTTCAGAATACCTTGTTAGTATAGTATTCTAAGAAGTGTTTTTAGCACTGACTTTGGTATCTTGAAATTTTAATTTCTTTGGAAAAAGAGACCCTAGAAAATTCTATGGTTACCTTTGTTTGCAATGAAACTCTAACTATTCAATGTTGACTAGCTCCAAGCATTACTTATTCGCAACAAGAATATTACAGTTATTGAGTGTTTTTACAACCTAACAAGTACTAAGAAGTTCAATAAGTATATCAGTAATGGGGTAAGACGGATCCTGTTCAAATGAATTATTGTGCACTGGGCACACTTTTGAACGATCATAAAATAGTTTAGCTTAAAATACTAGATCTATTTAATACTATTTTGAATTTAAGGTATATTGTGAAGAAAGTATTCAAAGACCCTTTGGATAACATGTGATAAAACTGCCCCAAACAATATTTGAATAATGAAATGAAATTAAAATAGTCTTCTAAGGCAACAAACAAAGATCAAACCTGCTGCATTGCTCGCAAAATCTCTGAATCAAACCAACAACCACAACAGCCGGAGCCTTCAGGTGTGATTCGCACGCCTTATGCCTTCGATGATACTTCGCGTCAGATAGTTTTGCATCCTGGTTCTTGGCTTGACAGTAAATAAATACTGAAGCCACTCCTCCTCTCTTGAGAGACTTGTTTCCCAGCCTTCTTTTTATGGCATTCACTATAAAAATAGAATTTATTTCCCATTCATTATAAATTAATTTATACAAAAATATTGAAACGATACTGTAGAATAAAAATTATAAACCAATAATCTGGATTTAATAAAAAAAATATAAAAATGCCATAAATGATAAGCACAAATCCAAAACAAATAAAAATTACATATAATAAATTAGAATAAATACATTTACCGTATTTTCATATTATGGACTATTCTAACATGATAGAGAGGAGACTAATCAAATAAAAAGAAAAATCTTAAATTATATTTCTATTACAACTAATTGTTATATATTTTTAAAGGATTGACATCTTAACATGTTATACTCAAAATTGCAATATAAAGGATAATGGAAATAATAACCACAGTAGATACAAAGAAAAAAAATATCTCTACTGATTGGAAGAGAAAAACAAGTTTCCAATCCCTATAATTAGTAAGCAATATAAACCTGTTCTTTGCCATTGCGTATCCCCAATATAATAAAAAGCTTCTAATCAACTTTCAATAGATCTACAACTTTTACATTCTACACATATTCATTGCATTTTAGTGTGCATAGAATCTAACAAATACTAAATATGCACCTATTATTCCAAACATGATTAGTAATTTATCAAAACTATGGATAACTTTGACAAATCTTAATACTTTGTTCAAATAAAAAATGTTTAGTGCATTAATACATCACTTTCATTGTTATTGAAGGCAAGGCAAGGCATATACATCACTTTCATATGCATAGCAATACCGTTGGGAGTGCACTTAACTAAATCTGGTTAACACTGCTATTTTTTCATCTGTAATTCGAACAGATTATCTCTATACTTCTATGACTTGTCTTGTACTATTATAAAGTATAAATAGACTAGTTTGTCTTACATGGCAAAGAGTATTATAATAGTTATATGATAAAGAGTATTACTAGATTAATTTTTATGCCAAGTTGATTCAATGATGCTGTAATATAGGATAGACTCAATTGCAGCTAAACAGTGAGCAAATATTTCCACTCTCCATATTATTAGAATGCGGTAGCTCATTATAATAATATGTTTCAAGTATCTGAAAACATATACTATTCAAGATAACAAATTTTGAGATGAAAAAAATATAAAGCACAAAATTAGTAACCTGTATATAGAAATGATTGTAATATTGAATACAACCTTGCAACGTCATTTATTTATGAAAATTTGTAATGAAACAAAGACATGAAGAAAGCACATAAACCAGAGTATAAGAAGTCAATGTAATAAAATGACAAATAAGGAACCATGCTTCAAGAACATAGAAGTCATATATAAACAATCAAATCAAAAAATATACCGTCAAAGTCTGCAAGCGTATTGAGAAAGAATTCCATTAGAGAGATCTTTGAGCTTCTTGGTCGTATCTAAATACATATACAAACAATATGTGTTAACAAATCTAAAGAAGTCCTAGAAAAAGCATAATAAATATGAAAATTCGTCTTCTTTTCCTCAGAGTGAGATTTAACAATGAATGTTGGATCATAAAATTCCGGCTGCTTCTTTTCTCTGTTGCTTTTTCTTAATCTTCCACTCCCTGTATCAGCCACGATGAATTTCAAAGAGGAAAATGCTGATGATAGAAGGGAAATGCTGACAATCGAAAACAATTTAACTATAATTACTAAACAATTAAAAATCAACCAAATCAAAAAAAAAAGTAGAAGAACAGAATCGCATCAAATTGATTTAGGGTTTTAGATAATACGCACACGACAACCCGACTTCTTCGAATCAGCTTGCCGGAGAATTCAGAGATGTTGAAGATCGAGAGTTTAGTGTTTCGATTTTGGATTGTTGATTTCTTCATGGATTTTGATCTAGGGTTGAATGAGCAAAAATGTTAAAGTTTGAGGTCTGATTTGTTTGGAGGGAGACGAAAAATTTAAGAGCGGGGTTGTTTTGTTTTGGGGCTACTTTTGGTGAAGCGTTACGGACTACAAACAAAAGAAATAAAGGTAAAATGACAAACAATTAAGAATAAACAATAACGCTTTAGAATAATGTGTTATCTAATTGCGTTATTAATAACAAACTTTCATGTAGTGAACATATTATAATATATAATTGAATTGAATTAATAAATAAATTTTAAATTAAATTATTAATAAATTTATTTTTAAACATTAACAATAAATAAATTTTTTAATCAAATTAAATAAATTAAAATATTTGAAAACTCTTTTACTAACTAAATGCTAAATTTGATTAAGTATGAAAAAAATATTATTTACAAAAGCATAGAATAAAGATCATGTGCAATTTAATAAAAGGTAAATTTTTGAAATTCAATCTCTAACCTTGTCACCAATGCACCTGATCAATAATTATTACATATTAATAGAAATTCCTTAAACCACCTATTTAGTCGACCTTAATTACAAAAGAGTTTGGAACCATGAGTATTGAATTGAACTAACAAATAATTATCCTTAAATATTGTTAGTCATTGGCAATAAGATATCATTATAGAACTACGCTAGTATACATAATGCTATCCATACGGTGGACAACGATTTACCCATTACCATTGGGGGTACTAATAGTGTAACAACCCGCATTTTTAACAACTGGATATTTAAATAATTAATTTAAGGTTCAAAATTCTGACTTTCTACATACAGATGAATTAGGACTCAAGCCCACTTCCGTTGAGTTGGGATTGATGTTGCGAATTAAAATGAGTATAAATATCGTTATATTTGGAGTCATGGTATTTTTACAATTTACATATTATTATATGTATTTTATAAAAATACGTGGTGATTCCAGTGGGATCTCGACCGACGGCTTGTCTTTTTTGGGATGATGACTTCACTATGAGACGTATGGTTGAGGAATATTTGGAATTAGACAATCTGATTAATAGGGTTAGGGGTATGCTCTATGGACAATTCTGTAATTTTTTGTAAATTATTTACTCTGTAATCAATTCTTATTCGTAATAAAGGTGTTTTCTTTTTGTTATATCTTTGTTATAATGTGTTATAAGTAATTAAATGTTTAATTAAAGTATATTTAATAGAATCCATAAATGGTGTGTTTGTGATAGTGGTTATGAATAGTTGTAATCATAAGTATCGTATCACAATATAATCAACACATCATTTTAAATATTCATAAACAACATGTATTGAGACTGGATATCGATACATGCATTGAGATTAGAGTACATAACGCTTTTTAAATGTTAGGCAGTGTATTACTCAAGACTGTTAGGCGTGCTAAGGGGTTACATACTGATAGTTATTGGATAACTATGAGATGACTCATGGATAGTTTTCTAGCAGTTAATATAACTAAGGTCAAATATAAAATATCAATGTCACTATTTTATACAGTTCTCTTGATTTGAGAATACCGTTGACCTTCAATAGAGAAGGTCCACTTTAATTATAGTTAAATCATGGCACGGTGACCATCGAACGGCCATAGTTGGGTCAAGGGTCAAGTGGAAGTATTGGAAGTGAAACACTATTCAAGAGATGATTCGTCTTCTCGGTTATATGAGGTTAGTATCATGGTCAATTAAAGTCAACTCAAGGCCAAAATATCTGATTGGAATAATTCGATTAATAATAATTGTTATTATTGAACCAAGGACTTTGTATTTGAACTATAGAGTTGAATGTGGACAATATTGGAATTTTGACCACTACCAAATTCCATGGTCAAAAGTGCTATAGTTTTGACGTTGAGAATTGGTATATATAATTATCACTACGTGGTAACATTTAATAAAGTAAGATTGGATTTTACTAATACCCAGTAAGTGATGAATTTGGCCATAATGTCACACCACCTGCTAAGTAAAATGTAAATGTTAATACTTGAATTATTCGATATTAATAGCCGACAAAATGCACACCTAAGAGTCATACAACCGAAACGTTGAATGCTCCTTTTACCACTCAATTTAATTAATTTTTTTATAAAAATGCATGATCCTCTAAAATTGAGGAGAGCACACATGGATATATATATATATATATATCATAAGAAAAGGTGCTGCCAACATGCCTGGTAGCTAATCTAAATACAAAAATCAAAGGAAAAATTCAGGTACCCCTAAAATGAGCTCCGGCAAGGCCACTTCCCATTACACCCCAATATCGATCTCCGGCATGACTACCGCCCGATATTAAGGTGTTAGAAATACCTGAAAAATAATGAAATATCTAATGAAACTGGAAGCCAACTCTATCTAGGAAGGCAACTCCATGCTACTGACTCTGAAGGCATGGAAAAGCGAATGATCTGAAACAGAACTGTGAATGATCTGCACTGGAAACGCCACTCTGAAGACTTAGTAAAACTAGAAGTGGTGCATAGATGAATAGTGAATCCTCCTGAAAACAGAACTCCATAATGAAGACGAAGATGTACTGAGAAGAACCCTTTCACGCATACAACAATCTGCAAACCGCAATCCTGTGTACCTACAATAAGAAACTAACACCATATCTAGCCCAAGACCTGTATCTGAAACAGACCTAAAGTAAATAGTTAGAATGATACACATATATGTATATAAATGAAGTTTATATACATACATACATACATACATACATATATGTATGTATGTATGTATGTATGTATAAAAGAAATAGAAATAATGATACAAGAGTTAAGCTAATATGAAAGATTAAAATAAAGAATAGAAAAATAACTAAAAGGAATCAATGATCGAATTAACTTAAAGATCTAAAAACTAAAACTAACAAAAACTAAAACAATATCTAAAACAAATCAATGATATCATTATGGTCCTTTGATCAATAGGATGTTATGATACACAGTGAAATCATCATTTAAGTCTGAAAAAATATTAATACTACAATTATTAATGTCAAAAATATTATTTTTATATTTAAATAGATTAATATTATGATTAACCTTATTAAGATATTCTTTAAATAGATTATTTTTAACTAATTTATAATTAGGATTAGATATCCAATAAAAAAAATGAAGAAATTATTAAAATCAATTTATTAAAATGACTATAATTATTTTTGAAAATTCTCTGATTTCTTTCAAACCAAATATACCAACAAATAAATGATTAAAGTGTCAAGTAAAAATCTATTTTCCTTTTTTGAACTTAAATCTAAAACTATTCCAATAATATTCACAATCATATATTTTAGTTGTTAGATTAAAGTTAAAGATTTTAAGGATATTATTCAGAGTATCCATGCAATCATAGTATACATGTTTAATATCTTCAAAATGTAGATTGAAAAAATAACATTTATTATTGATTTGCATATTTTTTCTTTTTAAAAATTCAATAGTATTTAGCTTTCCATGCATAATTAACCACATGTGAATTTTAGATTTAGGAGGAGCATTTGCTTTCCAAATAAATATAAAAGAGTTATTGGTTACACCCGAAAAATTAATAAATCTGTAAAATGAACTAGAAGTATATTTCTTGCTCTTATCTCGTTCCCAACTAATACTATCTTTATCATTATCAATATTATACGGGTTTAATCTAGCATAAAGCAAAGCAAGCTGCCTAATAGTTGAACCTACTTAAATTCTATTAAAGCTAAAATTCCAAGAAGGGTCATTTTCTGGACAAAAAACTTCTATAATTAAAGCATCCTTAAAATTACAGATTTCATATAGTTCTTTAAATTCTGTTCTAAGAAGGATAACAGAAATCCAACGATCATGCCAAAAAAAGTAATATTACCAGAATGAACTATTGTATTAGTGCCTAAGTTAAAAATCTCATGGCATTTTAAAATAGATTTCCAAAAATTCAAAAATTTGCTTATAACTGTAGGAGTAATTTGATATAAATTACTACTACCATTATAGTAATATTTAGAAATGATTTCTTTCCAAGTAGGATTTTCATTAATATCCTTAAACTTCTATAACCATTTACCTAACAATGACGAATTCATATTACGCAAATTAATAACTCCTAAACCACCATCCTTTTTGGACTTACAAATAGTTTCCCAATTTACTAAACATTTAATACTGCTGTTTGAGTTTCCCCTACTCCATAAGAAGTCCCTTCAAATTTTGTCAATTTTATCAATCATCCAATCTGGAAAAAGATGCATAGACATCTAATAGATCGGGAGAGTTGATAAGACAAAGTTTATTAGAGCTAATCTACCCGCTCTCGATAAAAATCTCCCATTCCAATTAGAAATCCTATTTTTGATTTTATCTATGATTATAAACCAATCATCATGCTTAAGTTTAGTAGGTCTAATCAAAAAACCAAGATAATCAAAAGGAAAATTCATAGTTTTACAATTAAGCGTATTAGCAACTAAATTTTCAACCTTTTCAAAATCATTTGAAACTAAAACTGCACTTTTATCAAAATTAATTTTTAAACCTGATAGTAGTTCAAAACTATATAAAATAAACTTAAGAGTAATAATGTGTAACAACCCGCATATTTTACAATTATCTATTTAAATGTTTTTATTTAAATATGGTATCATTAGTTGGATTTTAGTCCGAAAAGTTATTTTTTGCAAACAGTCGAATTGGGACTCGGGACCCTTCCATTGAGTTCAAAATGCCGTTTGCAACCTTTTTGAGTATAAACATTGATATGTTTGGAGCTAGCTAAAATTTGACCTTTTTCACTTTGGGTTTGGGTTCAAGCCACTAGCCCACTTAATACTCAAAACTGAACCACCTCTCTTCATTCATCCCCTCTTCCTTATCTTTTCAGTTCTAAAGAGAATAATGGGGGAAGAGAAAAAGAATTAAAAATCCTAAGCCCTAGTTTCCATTTGCAAATCAAGTTCTAGCTCCAAATTCAAAGAGAAGCATTGGTAAGTATCATCTCCTTCTTCTCCAACTCATTCTCTCTTTGATTTCAGAAAATTCCTAAACCTAATTTGGGAAGTGTTTCTCTTTTAAGCTTAGATTCAAGCTTCTTGTGTTGAGACTGAAGTGTGGTTGATCATCCCTTGTCTTCAAGCTTCTCATTCATTATTTTTGGGTTCAAAGGTGAGATTTTTATCTCACGTCTTTGTCTATAACTATCTTTGATGTTAGGTATGAATTCCTAACACTTGTTCATGATCATTTGATTTTGATTTGGATTGATTTAGTGAACATTTCAATTTTTAGTGTTTGAAGTTAAAACTTTGAAAATCCTAGCTTTGATTTATGAACGTTCTTTTAGTGGTGTTTCGGAGAGCTTATAGGGCTGGGTTGTCGCTTGGCATAAATTCTTTGTCGCCGTTGCTCATTCAATCGCTCCGAATCCGAGAAGTTGTGTAGGTTTGCCCATTTAAGGGCTTTGATAATTCTGTCCCTCTACAGGTGACAAACGTCTGTGGATTATCCACAGACGTCTGTGGCTTTAGGAAAATTATTTCCCGAAACAGGTGACAGACGTCTGTGGATTCCACAGACGTCTGTGGCTTCAGGTTTTTGGAAATTAGCCCATTTTTATATTGATTTCCAAATTTATCGATTTTTGATTATCCATATAGTTATTGTCAATTAATATCAACTTTGATGATTTCTTTTCTGGATTTTTGGTGTTTCTATTTGATCGATTTGATATCGATTTCCATGGTTTGATTCACGTTATCGAAATGTGAATTCTTGTGGTTGATTGTTTCTACAATCATTTTGTGATTTGTCACTTCTAAATACAAAGGTTTCTATACTAGTAGTAAATATTAAAACTCTTTTACAAAGATGATTTCAACTCTATTTTTAATACAAAGCTCGTTTATAAAACCGTTTTCTAATCTATTAGTATATACAAACCTTTACCTCATTCGTATGAGAAAATATAATTAAATGGCTTAGCAAAACAAGTGGTATGAAATGCTTGCGTTTACTTCGTCGGTTAATTTTTGGACTTGTTCGATTGAAATTCTTGTGACAATTTTTGAGTGGGAATCTACAATTTGTTCGTAAATATTTAAGTTAAGCTAGTGGTTATGGGACATGAAGCTAAACTCATATATTTACCAGCTTAGTGTAATCGACACTTTTTATTGATCAATGATGATCATTTTGTGATTTAGACTAGCGATGTGCGATGTCTATTTGTCTGCGAGAGAGACTAAACACCGTTTCTGTGGAACTTCGGTTCAATTTGGCGGGGTAGCGACCCGTGGTCTTCGGACCGTTTGTGGAGCTTCGGCTCAATATTTATAGTTAGCGACCATGGAATAGCGTTCCATTTGTGATACACGTGTTGGTGATTTTTCATGCTCCCGTTTGTGATAGGCCTCCCTCTTTTGTGATTTCTGGATTTCTAATTGATGATTTCTAGAATTTGTGTTTCACCTCTTTATGTGATTGGCAACGATATGTTTGTCAATATTTGTAGTTTGGTGAATAAAATAAAGAATATGATATTCTTTTTGGTGCTTTGAGATTTTTGAGATATTATATGATTTTGATGTTGTTTAAATCATATTTGTTCTAGTATGACATTATTGTTATCATACGTTCTTATTATATCTCTGTTTATATCTCATTCATTTACCTGATATTTATAGCTAGACTGATCCGTTTATTATTTTCTTATTAAATAATACTCGGGTCAGACCGAGATGTTACAGGTGCTTCTACTTGACTCCTCATCTGGGATCATCTTTTGACTTTTGTCTAACTACATTACATTTGTAGTTTTTGTTGTTATACATTTGAGATAGAGACTCCATGATGTATACTTATTCTTTTGTCTAGCGCTTGTAACTATTCTTTTGTGATATTGTGGATCTTATTTGACCACTACTCTGATGTACCCTTTTATGTGTTATATTCATATCTGTTTCCGCCTTTGAGATATGAACATCTGTGACTGATTTATGTTATGTTTATTTCTATATTTGTTTCCGAAGTATATATACATAGCCACCGTGTAGTAGCTTTGAGTTTGTATCGGTATGTCGGATTTCCTCTTGAGATGAAAAGTTATATTTTTATTTGGCATATCGGTGCTCGCACAAAGCAATTATACAGATGGTCGCTCCTCAATAGCCTTATTCTTCGCACTAGTTGACGGCATTACTCCGTAGCACCCTTGGCTAGCGTGAGCATAGAGGTGGGGTGTCACAGCTTGGTATCAGAGCCAAACTTCGGAACAATATAGAATAATCTAGCAAGGATCATTGTCCTAAGTCTTTCTTTGGAATCGTGCCATAGGATTTAATTCGGGTCTTCGTACCATTCTATCCTATTTCTTTTTATGATGCCTTGTTTTATCAATCAAGTTTGTTTGATATTCATTCTGAGATTAACCTTTTTCCTCTTTTCTTTCCATCTTGAAGAAGAGAAATGGTTAGACCTGGCCGTCCCAACACCGGTCAATCTAGTCCTACTCCCCAGGATGGAGTATTTATGTCTGCTCAGCAACTTCTTGATCTTGTAAGAAATGCTCAAGATGTCGGACCTATTCCTGAGCCTACTCATCCTAAATCTGGGTTTGCATGCTTGTGCGGTGATTACACCAATTTGGGTGGAAAGCCATTCAAAGGTTCCGAGAACGTTATAGAAGTCCAGGCTTGGCTTCGAACATGCGACCGTATCTTTTCTCGCATGAATCTTATTGATCTTCATCGAGTCCAAGTGGCTTCTAGTATGCTCCAAGAAAGAGCATTGGACTGGTACGGACTACTGATCTCCGAAATTAATGAAGCAGACCTTACTTGGGAGCAATTCCGGGAAAGGTTCGAGGTGAAATTCGTACCGGAAGCTGAAAAAGTATCTCTAGCTCGACGTTTCATAGACCTTGTTCAAGGTGAATCTTCTGTGACGGACTACGTTGCTTCTTTTGAATCTCTCTCTAAATATGAGGTTGAGTACATTAATAACCCATTGAAGAAAAACCAGAGATTTGTTTATGGCTTGAACAAGAGCCTCAAAAAGCCATTACTTCTGAAATTAGAAGTTTCTTTTGATCAGCTTGTTGATATTGCTCTTCGTCTCGAAGAGGCTGATAAAGATAGTGATGTTGAGGTCAAACAAAATATCAACAAGAAGAGACCTTTTAAATTCAAGCCTAATCCCAACAAGAAGGGAAAGCAAGCAACACCGGTAGCAAATACTCCTAACACTTGTCGTGGAGAATGTTACAATTGTGGTTCTAAGGACCATTATGCAAACAAGTGCCCGAAGCCTCTTTTCTGCCGCTATTGCAAGAGTTCGGGCCACACTTTATCTTTGTGTCCCAAACTTCAAAGCAAGAATAAAGGCAAGCTAAATGTTGTACAAGCCCCTGCTAACACTTCTCGTGGTCAAGGTATTTCTCATTCTATCCTTGATGGCCTTATTATATTTCATGAATTTCCTATTCGAGTTCTTTTTTTATGCGGGTGCATCTTACTCTTTTATATCAAAAGAACTTGTTGATGCTTTGTCTTTGAATGTTATTGGCTTGATGACTTCTTTGAGGATTGCGAATTCGGTTGGTGGATCCGCAACACTCAGTTTATTATGTAAAGATGTCGAAATTATTTTGTGTGATTACTCTTTCCATGCCGATTTGCATGTTATGCGTTACCTTGGTTTCAGAATGATTTTGGGGGATTGGCTTAACCGTTATGAAGCCCATATCCTATGTCTTGAACGGACTATATATCTTCGGCATCCTCAATTTGTTAAGCAGATTTCTCTTGTTCTGAAAGATTCAGATTCCAATTCGAAAGCGTCCTTATATTCTCTCAATCCTCATGACGATGATAATGATGATGAGGAAGATGTTATTTCTCTCATTCACATCGTTTGTGAATTTCCCGATATATTTGAGCCCGTTCTAGGATTACCACCTAAGCAAGCAATTGAGTTCAGAATTAATCTAATCCTTGGAGCTCTACCCATTACTCGTCCTCCTTATCGTATGTCCAATAAAGAAAATGAGAAGATGCGCAAACAATTATCCGAATTAGAAGCGAAGCAATTTATTCAATCTAGTTCCTCTCCATAGGGAGCTTCAGCTATTTTTGTGAAGAAATTTGATGGTACACTTAGGCTTTGCGTTGACTACCGCAAGCTTAACGATCTCACCATCAAGAATAAATATCCCTTATCGCGGATTGATGATTTGTTCGATCAGCTTAGTGGTGCTAAAGTCTTTTCATAATTAGACTTAGCAACTGGTTTTCATCAGCTCCGTATAGCAGAGGATAACATTCCTTTGACATCGTTCCATACATGTTATGGATCTTATGAATGCTTGTTATGCCATTTGGTTTGACGAACGCTCCAGCTTATTTCGTCGACCTTATGAATCAAGTTTTTAAAGACTTCCTCGATCGATTTGTTCTCATCTTTATAGATGATATTCTTATTTATTCTAAAACCGAGGAAGAGCATGAAAATCATCTTCGGATTGTGTTGGAAACTCTTAGGAGAAATCATTTGAAGGCACAATTTTCTAAATGCCACTTTTGGCAATCTCGTGTGAAATTTTTGGGACATATTATTTCTAAATCCGGAATTTCCGTGGATCCTTCAAAGATTGAAGCGATTCAAAATTGGAAGAGACCGGAGAGTGTGATGGAAATTCGTAGCTTCCTTGGATTGGTGGGCTATTACCGTCGGTTCATAAAAGACTTTTCTAAGATTTCCGTACCTCTTACTAATTTGACAAAGAAGAGAGTTAAATACATTTGGTCAGACAAATGTGAAGCTTCATTTCAAAAATTAAAAGAACTCCTTTCCGATGCTCCTATTCTTGTGATTCCCGATGGGAACCAAGATTTTATTGTTTATACCGATGCTAGTCGCGTTGGTCCGGGTGCCGTTCTCATGCAAAGGGAACGTGTTATCGCTTATGCTTCTAGGCAATTAAAGCCAGCCGAGACTAGATATGCCACTCATGATTTAGAGCTCGCAGCTATCGTATTCGCCCTTAGAATTTGGCGCCATTATCTTTTGGGAGAGAAATTTGTTCTCTACACCGATCACAAATCTTTGAAGTATTTATTTTCTCAAAAGGAACTTAATTTGCATCAACAACGTTGGCTCGAGTTCCTGGCATCTTATGATCTTGATATTCTTTATACTCCCGGAAGGGGAAATCGTGTTGCCGACGCCCTTAGCCGAAAGCAACAAGCGGTTGTTTCTATGATGATATCTGAATGGAACGATCTCGAGACTTTGTTTACTTGTGAGATTCGAGATCGTGTTTCTGATTTATGTTCATCTCTTGTTTTATGTAGCCTTGAGGCTCATCCATCTCTTTTGGACCGCATTCTTGAAGTTCAAAAACTAGATCCCGAATTGGTTCTTCTTAGCCAAAATTTGAGGGATAAAATTGATATTAAAGGTATGAAAGACTTTGATATTAATTCTCGTGGCGGTATTCAAAAATTTGGTAGACTTGTCGTACCAAATATTAATGATCTTCGCAAAGACATATTAGAAGATTCCCATCGCTCTAAATTCACCATTCATCCCGATAATAGTAAAATGTACGCGGATATGAAGCGACTTTATTATTGGGAGGGAATGAAATTTGATATCGCTAACTTCGTTAAGCGTTGCATGACTTGCCAACTCATTAAGGCCGAGCATCAAAGGCCCGGTGGGTTATTGCAACCTTTAGACATCCCTATGTGGAAGTGGGATCATATTTCCATGGATTTTATTGACGGCCTTCCCCATTCTCGTTCGGGTCATGATAGCTTGTGGGTGATAGTTGATATACTTACTAAATCCGCCCATTTTATTCCCGTTCGGTCTAATCGGATCGTTCCTCTTTTGGCCAAACTCTTTATTAAAGAAATTGTTAAATTGCATGGAGTTCCTACTTCTATTGTTAGTGATCGTGATCCATTATTTACTAGTGGATTTTGGAAGAGTCTTCAAAAAGCTTTGGGAACGAAGCTTAATTTTAGCACCGCTTATCATCCGCAGTCCGATGGACAAACCGAGCGTGTGAATCAAACTCTTGAAGATCTTCTTCGTGCTTGTTTTCTTGACTTTGGTGGAAGTTGGGAAGATCATATTTCTCTTGTTGAATTTTCCTATAATAATAGCTTCCAATCTAGTATTGGTATGGCACCTTTCGAGGCACTTTATGGAAGACTATGCTGATCTCCTTCTTGTTGGCTTGAGGCCGGTGAGAAATGGTTTTAGGTCCAGATTTTATCCGTGATTCCACAGAAAAGATTGACCTTATTCGTCATAGGATAAAAGAAGCTCAAAGTAGGCAAAAATCCTATGCCGATAACCGAAGAAGGAAATTAGAATTTTCTGTGGGAGATTTTGTGTTTATTCGTGTTTCACCTATGAAGGGTGTTGTGCGTTTCAGTCGATCGGGAAAATTAGCACCTCGATATATTGGCCCATTTCCCATCACCGAACGCATTGGTTCCATGGCTTATCGCCTCTTATTACCGGCTCAATTTTCTGCTATTCATGATGTGTTTCACGTCTCTCAACTACGGAAATGCCTTCGAGATTCCGACACTATTCTTGAGCCCGGTGTTGTTGAAGAAATTGAAGTTTCGCCTAATTTAACATATGAGCAACATCCTATTCATGTTATTGCTTCGGAGGTTAAACGCCTTCGAAATAAAGATGTCTCGCTTGTGAAAGTTCAATGGTCCTCAAATCCTAAGGATTGCTTTTGGGAATCTAGAGAATTCAACGAGCGAACACATCCGAACTTACACTCTTGAGCTCTTTGAGGTGAACTTCTTATTTCAAATTTCTTCTTTTGTGTTGATATGCTTTTATGGTTGTTACTTTTTGTTCAAATATTTCTTACGATTGCGAGGATGCAATTTCTTTAAGGAGGGGAGTCTGTAACAACCCGCATATTTTACAATTATCTATTTAAATGTTTTTATTTAAATATGGTATCGTTAGTCAGATTTTAGTCCGAAAAGTTACTTTTTGCAAACAGTCGAATTGGGACTCAGGACCCCTTCCATTGAGTTCAAAATGCCGTTTGCAACCCTTTTGAGTATAAACATTGATATGTTTGGAGCTAGCTAAAAATTTGACCTTTTTCACTTTGGGTTTGGGTTTGGGTTCAGCCCACTAGCCCACTTAATACCCAAAACTGAACCACCTCTCTTCATTCATCCCCTCTTCCTTATCTTTTCAGTTCTGAAGAGAATAATGGGGGAAGAGAAAGAGAATTAAAAATCCTAAGCCCTAGTTTCCATTTGCAAATCAAGTTCTAGCTCCAAATTCAAAGAGAAGCATTGGTAAGTATCATCTCCTTCTTCTCCAACCCATTCTCTCTTTGATTTCAGAAAATTCCTAAACCTAATTTGAGAAGTGTTTCTCTTTTAAGCTTAGATTCAAGCTTCTTGTGTTGAGACTGAAGTGTGGTTGATCATCCCTTGTCTTCAAGCTTCTCATTCATTGTTTTTGGGTTCAAAGGTGAGATTTTTATCTCACGTCTTTGTCTATAACTATCTTTGATGTTAGGCTATAACTATCTTTGATGTTAGGTATGAATTCCTAACACTTGTTCATATTCATTTGATTTTGATTTGGATTGATTTAGTGAACATTTCAATTTTTGGTGTTTGAAGTTAAAACTTTGAAAATCCTAGCTTTGATTTATGAACGTGCTTTTGGTGGTGTTTCAGAGAGCTTATAGGGCTGGGTTGTCGCTTGGCATAAATTCTTTGTCGTCGTTGCTCATTCAATCGCTCCGAATCCGAGAAGTTGTGTAGGTTTGCTCATTTAAGGGCTTTGATAATTCTGTCCCTCTACAGGTGACAGACGTCTGTGGATTATCCACAGACGTCTGTGGCTTCAGGAAAATTATTTCCCGAAACAGGTGACAAACGTCTGTGGATTCCACAGACGTCTGTGGCTTCAGGTTTCTGGAAATTAGCCCATTTTTATATTGATTTCCAAATTTATCGATTTTTGATTATCCATATAGTTATTGTCAATTAATATCAACTTTGATGATTTCTTTTCTGGATTTTTGGTGTTTCTATTTGATCGATTTGATATCGATTTCCATGGTTTGATTCACGTTATCGAAATGTGAATTCTTGTGATTGATTGTTTCTACAATCATTTTGTGATGTGTCACTTCTAAATACAAAGGTTTCTATACTAGTAGTAAATATTAAAACTCTTTTACAAAGATGATTTCAACTATATTTTTAATACAAAGCTCGTTTATAAAACCGTTTTCTAATCTATTAGTATATACAAACCTTACCTCATTCGTATGAGAAAATATAATTAAATGGCTTAGCAAAACAAGTGGTATGAAACGCTTGCGTTTACTTCGTCGGTTAATTTTTGGACTTGTTCGATTGAAATTCTTGTGACAATTTTCGAGTGGGAATCTACAATTTGTTCGTAAATATTTAAGTTAAGCTAGTGGTTATGGGACATGAAGCTAAGCTCATATATTTACTAGCTTAGTGTAATCAACACTTTTTATTGATCAATGATGATCATTTTGTGATTTAGACTAGCGATGTGCGATGTCTATTTGTCTGCGAGGGAGACTAAACCCCATTTTTGTGGAACTTCGGTTCAATTTGGCGGGGTAGCGACCTGTGGTCTTCGGACCGTTTGTGGAGCTTCGGCTCAATATTTATGGTTAGCGACCATGGAATAGCGTTCCATTTGTGATACACGTGTTGGTGATTTTTCATGCTCCCGTTTGTGATAGGCCTCCCTCTTTTGTGATTTCTGGATTTCTAATTGATGATTTCTAGAATTTGTGTTTCACCTCTTTATGTGATTGGCAACGATATGTTTGTCAATATTTGTAGTTTGGTGAATAAAATAAAGAATATGATATTCTTTTTGGTGCTTTGAGATTTTTGAGATATTATATGATTTTGATGTTGTTTAAATCATATTTGTTCTAGTATGACATTATTGTTATCATACGTTCTTATTATATCTCTGTTTATATCTCATTCATTTACCTGATATTTATAGCTAGACTGATCCGTTTATTATTTTCTTATTAAATAATACTCGGGTCAGACCGAGATGTTACAGGTGCTTCTACTTGACTCCTCATCTGGGATCATCTTTTGACTTTTGTCTAACTACATTACATTTGTAGTTTTTGTTGTTATACATTTGAGATAGAGACTCCATGATGTATACTTATTCTTTTGTCTAGCGCCTGTAACTATTCTTTTGTGATATTGTGGATCTTATTTGACCACTACTCTGATGTACTCTTTTATGTGTTATATTCATATCTGTTTCTGCCTTTGAGATATGAACATCTATGACTGATTTATGTTATGTTTATTTCTATATTTGTTTCCGAAGTATATATACATAGCCACCGTGTAGTAGCTTTGAGTTGGTATCAGTATGTCGGATTTCTTCTTGAGATGAAAAGTTATATTTTTATTTGGCATATCGGTGCTCGCACAAAGCAATTATACGGATGGTCGCTCCTCAATAGCCTTATTCTTCGCGCTAGTTGATGGCATTACTCCGTAGCGTCCTTGGCTAGCGTGAGCATAGAGATGGGGCGTCATATAATGTGTCTAGGTAAATGGGAAGAAAAGAGCAAGGTATCATCTGCAATTGGAGGACAGATATACCGTTACACGATATATCGTTACCTACATTCCCCAGAGATCCATTATCAACCGCTTTTTTAATTATCTTAGCAAAAACATCTACGGTTAAGTTAAACAAAAGAGGCGATAAAGGATCCCCTTGCCTTAGACCTCGCTTAGATTGGATTTTATTACCTAAAATACCATAAACCATAATACTAGAGTTACCAGTTCCAAGTAAATTCATGATCCAGCTAATCCATCTATGACTAAAACCTCTAGCATGAAATATGTCAACTAGAAAATCCCAATCTATCGAATCAAAAGCTTTTGCGAAGTCTAATTTTAAAATCGCATAGGATATATTATTTTTACAACAGTGATTAATGTATTCTTGAACTACAGCCACACCATCGGCGATATTTCTCCCCTTAATGAAAGCAGATTGCGAACAGTCAATTAGATCGTTCATTCTTATACTACGTCTATTTGCTAAAACTTTTGAAATAATTTTAACGGAACAGTTAATTAATGAAATGGGTCTAAAATCTTTTAAGCTATTAGCACCTACTTTTTTGTGTAATAAAATAACATTTGCAAAATTAAATCTTCCTAATTGCAAATTTTCACTATAGAATTAGTTAAACATGCTAATTATGTCTAATTTAGAACATCCCAAAATGTTTATAAAAGAAAATTGGGAACCCATCCGGACGCGGGGATTTATCACCTGGCATGTCATTAATAGCTTTCCGAATTTCCCCTTCAGTAAAAGGATTATCTAACTCAGAAAGATCAACATTAGAATCAAACGTATAAAGATCATTCCAACTAACATTAATTATATGTTTGTTTTTATTACAAAAATATCTCTATAATAGTTTGTAAAAGCCTTATTAAGGTCTCTTTGGTCTACTAATTCTTCATTATTCACAATAATAGAATTAATCGTATTACTACGTTTTCTACCTTTAGCTATATTGTGAAAAAATTTGGTATTATTATCACCTTCATTTATCCACTGGATTATGGATCTCTGTTTCCACATAACCTCCTCCTTATCTAAAATAGAATTAAGTTCTTTTAGATTAGTGAGAACATTACGTTCACCTAAATTTAGTTGTCTAGTTTCTTCTATCTTGTTTATTTTAAGCATCTTAGAAAGAATATTTTCCTTTTTAATTTTTATAATACCAAAAACATTTTTACTCCAATTTTTAAGAATATTCCTAAGATCCATAAGTTTTAAAACAAAATTTTTAGCAGAATTATCCTTATTTCTAATATTATAATAACTCATAGAAATTCACTTATTTTTAATTAAGTTTGAAAATTGGATTCTAATAACTACATTTTTTCGAATTTGAAAGATCTATTAATAACCCTATGTTGTTCATTTTTTCGAATTTGAAAGAATAATAGGATAATGATCGGAATAAGTTTAAGGCAAACCAGAAACTTTACAAATAGGAAATTTATCCTCAATTTCATCACTAACGAAAAATCTATCAAGTAGAGCCATTGATGGGGATTCCCTAGTATTACTCTAAATAAATTCTCTATTAGAAAGAGGGATCTCAATCAAATTAGAGTTAATAATAAATTGGTCAAATTCCTCCACAGCAGAGAAATCACCCTCCCGCGGTGAACGTTCTCCTAAAAAACGCATAATGTTAAAATCAACCACCAAAATCTAGGAACCCGAAGCTAAAAATCTAAACTCTAGACATTCATTCCATAAAATCCGATGACCTATCTTAGAGATAGGCCCATAAACATTGGATATATTTAAAAAAGAATTATCAGCAAGATTAATGACAATAATATGCAGTAAATGTTGCTTGGAAATACATTGAAGCGGTTTAAAATAGTTATCCCGCCATCCAATCAATAAACCTCCAGAAGCGCCTACAGAAGGTAAATAAGTCCATTTCCTAAAATGATACCCACCTAATCTTCTATAGAAACGAATATCAGGACATTCAATTTTAGTTTCCTGAAAGAGAACGATGTCAATAGAATAGTAATTAAAAAAGCTCCAACCTTGTCACACTTATTTAAATCATGCGAACCTCTAATATTCCAACTAATGATCCTCATATACAAACAGATCTAGCCCTATCAAATTCCATACTTCTAATATACTCACAATCTACCTCAACATCAGAATAAATGAAAGCAGTATCACTAGTTAACTGACTAAACTCAGAAGAAGACAAGCTACCTAAAGCATATGAAGAATACGTACTACCCAAATCAGAACGCATACCTGAGCCTGAGTTCGTAGTGCCACTCGTGACACTCGAATCAGGTAACTCACCCGTAGACTGAGGCTGACAACAACGGATCCTGGCAGTGCGTCGAACTGAACCACTAATAGCCATGGATTTCCTACGCCTACCTCTCTTCGAAGAAGAAGAACAAGGAACTAAATTGCTGCCTCTCTCCATCAAATTAAACTCCAATACTTTATTAGCATTGTTAACCTGCACCGTATCAACAAAATCACCCGAAGCCAAACCGTATTTTTCACATTCGTGCCCCGAAGCAGATACAGTATTAACAGGCTGCTCCACTATATCATTGAACCCAATGATTTCATTAAACTCCTATACAATGAATCAACATATTTACCTGAAGTCAAACTGGCTTTATCACTCACGTGTCACGAAGCAGGTATAATTATACCAGACTTCTCCACCATCTCAAAAGAACCCAAAGATTCCTTTAAACTCCTATGCAAATCCATAGTACCTTTTTTCTCTAAAACAAAATAATCTTCCTTCTCCAAACTATCAACCTCATTGTTAATCTAAATAACATTCTCAACTGAAGAATCCTCAGCATTAAAATCTGTGAAAATTGTATATAATGGAACATCAATATTGTCCTCTAAAACTCCATCCAAACCAGAGAGATTAGCATTAATCTTAACAAAGCTCGAAGAAACAGCAAATAAACCCAAACTCTGTGCACCATGTACACTGATATCAGTGTGCATATCAATAATATCAGACCTGATTAAACACTCATCTCCTAAAACTATCGGTAGCTTGTCTAAACTAACAAAAGCCTCTTTCTCCAATATACCATCTAAAGTTACAAGCGATTTAGTTTCATCTTCAATATAATCAGAGTTGTCAGAAAACAAATAAACCCCAAGCTTTTCTTTCAAAACGCCTACCTGTTCAGAAGGATCAACAACATACTGTATCTCATCACCCAAAACATTTGACCCCATGTCAATACACTTAACATCAGCAGCCTCTATGCTCTCAACAGCCAATAATTTACTATCAGAACTCTTTGAGCTAATATCCAATCGAGCATCAGATACACACCTATCTGTCAACGAATTACAATCTTTAATAACATCAGAGCATTCCAAACCATAATCCACTCCTAACTTCTCAGAACTACCCATCAACGAGGCAAGGCACTCGAATTTATTAGCAGTAGTTAACTCGAATTTATAGTTGTTATAATTAATTAAATTAATTAATATTTAGTGTTGAACAATAAATGGTGTGTTTATAATAGTAATAAATATATTGATCAATGTATGATATCGATATGCGTTTGAATCGGTTAAATTGCTACGATTTTTGTTCGAGCTTAGACTGGGTTTGAGGCCCATATAAGGCATGTTATTTTCGACTAGAAAGCGGCAATGTCGGGCCAACCAAGGGTTGGTAGGTAGGTGGGGGTTTGAATGGTTAAAAATGGAAGAAACGGTAAGAGAGAAATAAGGATGGTGATTCCCTTTTAATTCTACTGTCTCTTCTTTATATAATGCCACTTAACCCTCACTATTACTAAACTTTTTAGACTTCCCTTTGTTAAAAAATTTCAACCAGCAACTCCCCATTCAAGATCAAAATATCCAAACACCAAAACACATCAAATTCAATCCAATTCCGGGGGGGCGGTAGCTGCATTCGGGAGCTGGTAACTTCTGAATTCAGATTCGATTCAAGGGGCTTCATTCTTCACTTCACCTTGTAACTCTAGGCATTGGTGAAGGGTATCATTCTTTACTTATTATCGTATATTAATGCTTAATATATCATCAAATTATATGTTAGTTAGATAGTTATCAGTATAACAAATCTGTGCATAACTGTGTTGTCACATTGGATGGTTATACTTATATATGCATAATAAAAAATTATTATTATTATTTAGTATACATGCTACATGCTCACGGCCTGATTAAAAAAACTTGATTAAACTAATATTTTAAATGATTTTATCGCTTAAACCTAAATATAAAATATTAAGTCATAATATATATATATATATATATGAAATTTAAAAAATTATTTGTAATTAAAAATTATTCAACAGTAAAAGCAATTTATTTATTTATTATATATATAAATATTAATACTTCAATTATTTATTTTATTTGAAATTAATTAAATAAATATAATACATTTATACACATTTATAAATATCAACACCAGAATTGTCATTTTGTAACGGTTATAACCGTTGGTAATCAAATTCCCAATGGTTATAACCATGGGTATCAGGTACATTATAATTTTTTTTACATATTTTGTAACGGTTATAACCATTGAGAAATTTTCCATTTCCAACGGTTATAACCGTTGGGAATTACGGTTATAACCTACGTCTATTTTCATATTCCCAACGGTTATAACCGTTGGGAATTTTTTAGTTTCCAACGATTATAACCATTGGGAATTCCTCGCACACATAGGTAAATAGCAAAATTACCAACACTTATAAGTGTTGCAAATTTGGTATAGTTGAACCATACCTTATTCAGCATCTAATAGTATTTCATTCAACTATATCTATACGAATTTATAATAATAGAAAATGCAAAACTAAATTTCAAAACTAACTATCATCAAATTATTAAAAAACATCAAACGTACGAAATAGTACATATCAAATTCTACAAAGTTCATTGTGACAACTTCAAATTTCACTAGTACAACATATCTAGAAGCTTACAAACAACGAATACGACACTCCGGCCAAACTGCAAAACCACCATCAACCAACTCGGACAATGTATAATGACCATTTTAAGGTGCATCAAAAAGTGGCTCGTCCGGATTAAGAACATCCTCCACCCAAACAACCTTTTCTCCATCTCCAACCTTTCTACCATGACAAATATTTTGCACTCCAAGATGTCTTTTAGCCACCACTTGCCATTTTCGTGACAATAATTGCACCGCTTGTCTTTCAACCGTAGAGGATCCAATAACAGCATTAGATGGAGTAGGAGTGGGGCTAGGATGGTGCTCGGTATGCGAACCAATTTCCGTTCTTAGTGTCAGCGAATTCGTTCCAATCTGACTAACAAGTTGCCTTATACATTGTTGCATTTCAGCTAGAGTTAAATTCGTTATTCTACTTTCTTCATGCATTTGATTAATCTTCTGTTGCATCTCCATTTTCCATCGCTTATCTTCATTCTCTTTGTAATTGATAATTGCTTTTGAAGCTTGAGTGAGTTTTACGTGCTTCGCATTAGATGTAGAACTAATTGCATGGCAATAGCTTCTTTTTTTATCATTTTCAAAAACTTCAGCAACGACATCTCTTTCAAAGTCTTCCAAACTAATTACTCATTCATTACCATTAACACTAGCTTTTGATTTTTGCATCTCTTCTGCTGCTTCTATTAAAGCCTGAATATTAAAACGAATTGGTATAAAAATTCATGAGAATGGTATGGGTTCTAATAAGATACATGGAATAATTTTGCAAACGGTTGATATAAAAATTTGTATGATAGAATTGGTTTTGTGTTTGTTATGGCTGTACTATTTTTTCCTTCCGAATTATTTGACATTATACTATGTTCAAATTATTACTATATTCAAATCATTACCTTGTTTTGTATTCTTTTAAAGCTATATTGTGTTCGGTGTATTACTAGTTTACAACTAAAAATAGATATAGTTTTTAGTCAGTTACTTCAAAATCTGCCCATAAAATTTATTTTTACTAGAGAAATAAATATTTCTATACTGTCATTAACATTACTTCCAGTGAATCTATTTTATTTGTTGCGGCATTTCTAATGAACATGTCTTATTATTGGTCTAGTTAGTTCACTTATTTCCCATTCCAAAATTGCTGCTATTCCTCTTCTTTAAATTGTTCAACTTAGTTTTATTGATAATAATGAATTATATATGAATATAATTCCAGTGAACAAATAAATTAAGTATGTTGTGAGATTGTAAATTTAAGAGTGTTAGTGTGTGCAAACGGTGAAAGGTGAAAAGGCTGGGGAAATGTGTGATATTGTTAGTGTGAGTGACAGTGTACAAATTAATTCAATGCACGTTCTGTTTTTATTAGTGGAAGTTGCATGAAACAATGCTGAGTGTATAATAATTCAATGAGCCTTCCTACCAGCTGGAGCTATATCACGACCCATTATTTTGTACTCTACCAGAACTGGGAATGTAAGGAAAAGGAAACCAGGAGTAAGTGAATGCAAACTATAGAATGGATAATTAAACTAGCACACACACACTATTTTAAACTTATAAGTATACATTATATTTGACTGGAAGAGTTGTTTACTAAGATTAATGAATATGTAAAGAGAGTTAAGTTTATATATTTCCTACTCTGTGTGTGTCTGTTTTCCTTATTGATGATACTATAAAAATAAGTGATGAAGCACCGTGCTTGAAGATAGATGCTTGCGTGTATACATGGCACAATGTAGAATGCATGTATGTTATGTAATTCTGGTAATGTAAAAGGAAACCAGCGAGGAGTATTTAGTGTGAATAAACTAAAATATACACAGTTCTGCATATGTGAACTGAAATCCATCTTTATATTTATATATACCAAAATGTAATAAATTAAAATAAATATATTAAATAAAACACATAAATCCTAACATATAAATCCAAGCAGTATATATGAATGTAAATACCATTCAAAGTTAATTAATAAATGAAGAAGAACAGTGCTTGAGCATGAAGCTTGCATGCAAGCCTGAGTTGCATTCTTGTTTCTGTATGCACGAGTGGGTAACAGTGCGTACATTGATGTGAGTATATGTATAGTAATCCCTGGGCAGTCAATAAATAAAAAAGTTATCTTCACTGAAAATGTGTAAAACCAAATCAAGCACTTCCAATACTAATTCCAGCATAAGTGACTCCTTTGCAATCAATGTCAGACTCACAAGGGTTAACGAAATAAGGAAACCCCATTCGAATTTAAAGCTAAAGGTAATTCTGGTGTAATTGAACCAAATAATTTTTTTCTTGACACACACATCAAGAATAAATCAATGGGAAAAAAATTACTACTGGCAAGGTGTCTTAAAAAAGTAGGCAAAGAAATGCATCTAAAATTGAACCAAATGAATTAAATCTATTTTCATTTGAAGTTTAATCCTACAATATCCAAAAAATTGATATTACTCTGTTAGCACATTGTACCAAGAACAAAACAACATTTCTTACAAACTGAAGGATTGGAGCAATATAAGTATGCAAACCTGATATGGTAGGAGAGTATAAATTGTTCCTTAAAGCATGTAGTCAGCTTATTTAAGATAACCTGCAAAATAAAGTTAATTATCGTATAAAATGATGGACTGAAGCTTGTATAAAATGATTGTCTGTGTTCGATTTTCAATAAAGTTAATTATCGTATATAATTATACAATAAAAAATATTATCGACAATACTAACTTAATTAATCAGAAACTTTCATAAATTTGAATAATTAAACAGAAATATATTTAGAAATTCTTAGGATCCAAATTTTTATATGTTTAATCAAATTTCAAACTTACATAGCTAATATATTATAATAAAGTAATAAGTTCAAATAAATAAAATAAAGGGCCATCGGCAGCCGTCGGAAGCATGATGACAGGGCCATCGACGGCCGTCGGAACTTTCCACTGCAATTTACATTGTTCCTTGTAGTGATAGTATAGTTTAGGACATGTTAATACTCAAAGGTGCAACCATGAAATATAACTTAGCATGGCATGGTAAATCAACAGAGCATAATGTAAGTCATGTGATGAACTGCATGTCATCAACTAATTAAACTAAGCACTGCAGGTCAGGTAATGCAGGTCAGATGATGGATAGAGCAGTGTAGATTATGTAACGTGCAAGGTCAGATTATATTTCATGTAAATTTTACCTGATAAACTGGCCCAAAACCTCCACAACCAAGTTGTTTATTAGGATGAAAATTATTTGTAGCTCTTTTAAGGGTTCGATAGTCGAAGTAACTAATACATCAAAGATAGCCACTGCAGTAATCTGCACCTGGTAATAAAAAAAAAGAGTCCTTAAATAGGCAAAGCGTCCTCATGTTGGAAAATTTTTTCAACAGTTAGGTTGTAGCCCTTAAATGGTTAAAAACAGCCTAAGGCTGAGCTACACGTTCAAACAGTTATCTGAACAATTTCGATATTATTTTCATCCTAGTTTTGCAAATCATGTGTTTTGGACACCGGGATGCACGTTTTAGATGATGACGCATCAATTACACAAATGGGACAAATGCTATCAACTTCAAAAGGCAAACAACTATTCGAAGAAAATGAGAAATTTCAAAAGTTCCTACTTAAATAATTAATCTACTGATTACTTTTTTAAAGTAAAAAGCTCATGCCCACATTCATTCTTAGTCCAAACACATTTTTTATGACAGAATATATATGTTACAAATGATACTAGTTGTCTAGATTGTCGCTATCTTTTATTTTAATGCTCTTTTTTGGACTCTTCCTTTTTACCAGATAGGCAACTATACCATACTCAAATATCAATTCATTATTTATACGAATATTAACATGGTTGGCCACCATTATTAACCACTGATTAAATCAGTCCATTGAACTTGCTTAATATGCAAGACGGATAAGGGTGTGTATTCTATTTTAAGGGTGCTGTTGGTTCATTAAACAAACACCTTAATAGTGTTGCAGCTTATATAGAAGGAAATTATACCTAGTATATGCTTTTATTCTATGAAAGAGTAGTTTGAACCTGATGCACAACACTTCCCAGTGGCAAATGATGTTGCGACAGTTGTTACCAAACTGAATGTCTTGTCTTCTTCACACTTGATAAAACACTAGAAATTTTACCTTTTTCTTGATTCAAACTAGTTCAACCTGCAAAAGCATACTGGTTAGAAACTGCGTGCGTGCGTGCATGCGTGCGTCTGAAATACTATTCCATGAAGAATGTAAGATAGAACTTAATGATCAATAGTCTATCATCATAATTTGAGTAGAAAAGCTGAAGATGCACCGATCTATTAAAGAGTTGATTGTCCTACATAATGGACAAAAGAAACAAAATTGTTCATCCTCAAAGACATCACAGTTACAAATTAATGGATGATGATCAATGCCATCATCACAGTTAAAGAGTTTATACATATAACATATCCCTATACATAAATTAAATAGACTGTAAATCATCACACTCTTTAAAAGAGTTTGAAGGTAGCATGTTCCTTTAAGTTTATTCAGGCTTACATAACAACATGTTTCAGTACATGTACATAAGATTTCCACCATCTTCTCCAAAAGCGCAAATATATCAGGATAAGAATGACAAATTTCATGTCAAATGTACATATGCAATCAACAAACAAATGCATGTGCAAGAGTAAACCCTACCCAAGTGCAAAAAACAAAGAATGGATATTGTTAATTTGGAATATAATTGAGATAGGAGACAACACTAGAGATCAAGCCTAAATTGGAGGGTTGGAGAAAATAAAATATCATTTGCTGCTAGAGTTCAATTAATAAAATCGGTTAAAATCCGTTACATAGTCCAAAGTTTGTTACTGTGAACAGAGAATCATAAATGTAGTGATGAAATCTAGTTTTGATGCACGTGACTTTCCTTGAAGTAATATTTTCCTTCACTCAGGCCCCTACATTTATTTCACAAAAAATTGATCATATGCATGCTAATTATGTGCGAAGAGGTGGATACCACAAAGTGGAATAGGAAATGGTGTGTGTGCCCAAAGTGGGTATCACAAAGTTTCATTGTGGGTTTCAGAGAGTTGAACCACTCTAGAGTGTTGCTGGATTGAATTTTTTTGGAATTATTTTTTATCTACCAATGGAATTCGGTTTCAACACATCTAAAGACGTACCTTTTTCAAAGAGTTGGTTTTTCTGTATGTTCAATTTCTAAAGTTGAGCAGTTGCACGTATATTGAGAAATTGTATCAAAATTAGCAAGGTGATAAAAACATAACACTTAACCTCAAAGGAAATCCTAAAACCTAACATCAGAATTAGCAAGTTGCACATATTTTGAGGTTAAGCTTACAACTTTTAATTACAACAAAGATATTACTGGAGCAGAATGAATTTACAACTACTACTCTGCAGTTGTAGCTCTTCATGTAAGTGTGCTTGTATTTTCATTCTTTATAAGAATTTTTTTGTAGTATAAAAATTAATATACATTTTTTTCTTAGAGTTCAGCGAACAATCTGCCCTCTTCTTGCGCTTCAAAATTCTCTGATCCAAACCTGGTATGTAATCATTCAAAATTCTGGATTCAAAGACTAACATATATTGCATAACATATCTAACACATAAATATTCACACATGCAGTGTTTCTTCCCACAATATGTTGTTCAAGACTTGCGCACCCCACTCTTTATATTAAATTCAGCATATGATTCATGGTAGGTAAGCAGTAAGCACATATATTTATGGTGTAATCTTTGCACGTTTTGCTACTTATACACGTTTATGTCTTATTGTATATGAAAGCTGATTACTGGCACCAAAATTATTGTATATTAAAATTAAATTTAATAACTGACACTAAACTGAGTACAATCCCCAAGTGGTGGTTCAGAAAGTGACTACGCCAAGCCTATATTGTGATTATATTAGAACTCAAATTTATTAGTACAGAAGTAATTTTTAATACATGAATTTGGAAATTTCGTTTAAAATTCAATTTCAAAACATAAATTAAATGTTGATTATCAATTTTATTTACTATTATGCTATTTTAAACTGGATAAAAAATATCAAAAATGAATGAAAATCTCATTATTTGTGTTTGTTTCAAACCTATCCTGCCTAAAAATTTGACATTAGATAAAAAACATTTTGGTTCCGACTTCTGCTAAAGCTACAGACTGGAATGACTGCAGACTCAATATATCCAAGTGTAATACTACTCAAATTTTGACCCTCCAAGGTAAGCATTTATATACCATTTTTTTTCAAATATGAAAGTTGAATAATGAATAATTCATCTAGAGTACTACATACCATATAAATGCAGATTACAAATCACAATTTCTTTCCAGTAATGTATTTCTGTAGTTAATTTCTAAAGTAGTAATATCGAAATTGCACATATATTTGCACAGTTGCAAAGGAAAACCCAACATCAAAATCGAACACTTAACCTCAAAATCCATACATAACGACTTTAAATCCTTATTTAGCACAAAACCTAATTTCAAAAAAATAAATTTAAGTTAAAGTGATTACCTAATTTGAATTTGAAAATTTGTTTGCGGTCGATTGCCGAATAGAACGCAACCCTAATCCTCCTTCATCTTTGTCAAATTAGTAGGACAAAAGGCAACGGTGGCGGCAGGCAGCAGAGGTGGTGGAGGAGGTGGAAGACGACAAAGAAGGTGGTAGACGGTGGATGCGGTGGTAGAACAAATTGGCGATAAACCAAAAACAAACGAAAGTGGAAAAACAGTTGTTATTCGATAGAAATAGGTTAAGTAACAATAGAAATAAAATTACAATCCTATCCACATTGCATTTAATTATTTACAAAATTACCAGATTTGTTAACGATAATAACCGTGATAAATGTTAGTAACGGAAATAAAGTGTAACAACCCTGTATTTTATAATTATTTTTAAATTGATTTCCAGATTTAAAAGCTTTATTTATGAAAAGAATAAATTTTGTTATTGTAAATATAAAAACTTTGATTTTGTATGTGGATTAGAATTCCAAATATGACTAAATTTAATATTTCCAGAAAATGTGAATTTTGGTTAAAATAGTCAAACTTTGACTTTTAAACTTAAAAATTTAAAAGTTTGAAATTATAAATTTTATCTTTTATTATGAAAATAGATTTAATAACATGAATACTGCTTTTCGTTTTGTTGAAAACGGAGTTAAACTGCAAAAGATATGTACATTTCAATTTTGAGTATAAATTGTTTATTTTGCAATTTTGTTATTTTAAATTGTATAAATTATATTTTCTTTGTCATATTTTATTTTAATATGTGTTAATATGTTAATTTATGTATATTTTGTCTTTTAAATATTTATAAAGTGATGTTAGAATTTTTCCAAAGCTCATTGAATTTATTTTCTATTTTTAAAGGTAGTTTCCATTTTTCTGCTATTTTATTCATTTAAATTATATTTAATTAAAATTTATTTATTCATTTTTATGTATGCATTTTATTTTTATGTTTTTATCTTTATTTATAAATATTTTTCATGTACATACAATTTTCCCAAAGTTCATTTCATTTATTTTCAAATTTTCAAGCCTAATTTACATTTTCTTTGTTATTTTCTTAATTTAATTATATTTAATTAATATTTATTTATTTTTGTTTATTTACTATATTTTCGTGTTTATCTGTATTTATACATATTTTACATGTATTTAAAATTTTAAAAGAAATGGTGGAAATTTGAAAGGTTTGTGACTCTTTATTTGCTTAAGCCTCTTTGTATTCTCACCTTTTCTTTATCAACCGTTACCTTTTCATTGTTGCTGCCTTAACTCCATTGCTTCAGCTGTATCTTTTTCCTCATCATTTTCACGAAAATTTAAGCTTCTCAACTCCAAAAAAAATCGGCCATCAACCTGAGAAAAAGTTTTGGTAAAATTTCTATTTCTTTTTCCATGTTTTCCTTCTTATTTCTTATGTTATTTGCATTGCTTTCTTCACCTTCTAGGCTCGGCACCTCTCCACTCCATCAGCTCCACCATCACCTCCTCCATCTACAGCAGCCTTTAGCCCCTCTTCTGACCAAAAATTCAGGCCATGACCCTTCACATGAAGCATCACCACAAAAACATTACAAAGCTTTGCCAAACTTCACCAAAACAATGCTAGCCATGCCTATACTCCACTATTACCTTCATAGTTGCCTTTGGCCACTCATTAGCCACCACCACCATCATCTACATCACTTTTGGCTGCCACATGACCGCTGACCAGATCTGAAACCCCCTATGGCTGAGCTCCAATTGACCTAAGCCGAGCCAAAAAGTTAAACAACTTGCCTCTTTTGCATTGTCTTTGGTATGCTTCATGTTAGCACCACTACACCTTCATCTCCACTTGTTTTGATGCCATACCTGACCCAAACCTGATCCAAACCCTTGACTTAGACCTGTATTCCACTTAAGGCCGAACCCAAAGAGAGTTGAAAGCAAGTGCAAGTGATTTGGTGACTTGTTGTGCATGTATCTTTTGTGTTGTTTAAAATTGTGTTAAGTGTTTATTCATGTATATTTGCATTGTTTTGTCTCATGTATTCAAGGCAATTAGCTTTGGCTCTCCACTCTCAAATCATATTTTTGTTGTCGTGCCTTCGAAGTTCTATGTTGTGTGTATTTGGTTTTGATATCTCCAGCACAAACAGGTGAGTTATTCTCACCAGACAATATGTACCTATATAACTAGTAATGACACCCTGTGAATCTGTAGAAATATATTATCATGTTATACTTGACTATGTTATGATCATATGATGTTTATACACCTGTTGTATCATCCATTACTGTTATATAATGTATTCTGTTCATTTATATCTGTTTATCACACTGCAAGTTCCCTGTAGACTAGAATCACTATGGGTTGAAATGATACATACCCGAACGGACTATAGAATAGGGAAAAATCGTTATGGGCTGAAATGATAGGCCTGAATGGTTTTTATTTAATTTATTTTAACTTGGGATTGCGGGTTTGAAATGATAGAACCCGGATTTTTCTTTTTAAACTGCGGATTGAAATGATACATATCCGTATCACTTGACCTAGGCTAGAAAACTATATACAGGCCCGTGGTTATTTTATAAAGTGTTTTGGATATTTTAAGTATTTTAAAAATATAAATTTATGAAATTTGATTTAAACAGATTTTGAAATATTTTGAATTAAAGAAATTATGATTTTACTATGTGTTAAAAATGTAATTAATGAATGGTTTAACTGGATTTTTGAAATATAACTTAAGTTGAAAATTTGGAATTTTGGTTAAAAATGATATTTAAGTTATATAAATAAAATGGATATTAAAATTTATTTGGAAATGGTAAATATGATAATTTGATTAAATTTGAATTTAAGGGATTTATTAAAGTATTATTGATTTTTCTATGAATTTAAGTGGTTAAATAAATGAATGTTTAAAAGTGATCTTTTAAAATATAACTTGACTAGGAAATGTGAAATTTGGTTTTAATTAAAGGTTTAAGTTAATTAAATAAAATTGGAAATTTAGTTAAATTTGTGAAATGGTAATTAAGCTCTAAATTTGATTTGACAGCATTTTTGAAATGTAGGTAAAGATATTACAGCATTTTGTAATTGCTGTAGTTGTTTAAATGAACTAAAGAGTTAATTTGGAATAAAGGCTATTATAGCACTTTGTAAGTGCTGTAGTGGTAAAACTTAACATTTAAGTTTATTTTAAATTTAATGGAAATATATTACAGCATTTAAGTGCTGTCGTTTTGATAAATGAACTATTTTAAACTATAACTTTACGTAGCATTTTGTAAGTGCTACGGAAACTATATTATGTTGTTTAATAAATTTTAATGAAAAATAATCTTTGGAAAATGATATAATTTTGGAAATTAAATGTTAAAATTCTAAAGATAATGAAGAGACATTTAAATGGTTTTAAATGGAAGAATTTGATTTTAATGTGAGTTTAAAATGGTATTTAAATTTAATAAAAAGAATGGATTCAAATGGTATTTAAATGAAATATAAATGAATGATGTTTTGAATAATATTTTGATATTTTGAAATGTATATAAATGATTTTGAATTTATGAAATGTGGGATATTTAAGCTTTGAAATATACTAAAGATTGAATATTGTATTTTGTGACCTAGGAATTTTAATAAAGGTTATTTCCTGAAATGAATATGTTGTATAATAAAAATGTATCTTTGAATAGATAAAATAAAATACATTTGAATTGGACTTTTTGTAATAAAGTTTATTTAACTTGAATTCATAGTTTAATTGATGTCTAAATGAATAAATGTGTAAAGAAATTTGATTGTTATATTTGCTATGATAAATATTTTATTTATGAAATAGATATGTCTAAAAAAATGAATAATTATGATTTAAATAGTTAAAATGTATTTTAACATCACTAAATTTGACAATTGAGAATTTGGTTTTCAAATGGAATTTTAAGTGTAACTTATTAAAGGAATATCTATTTATGAAATGGGTATTTTAAATAAAGTGTTAGGTTATGTGTTAAATTAAGAGCTAACTAAAATAGGGAGCTTTTGACTTAATAAACGAAGTATAGTTTAATTTGGATATTCCATTCATAAAAGTTTGTTTTAATAAGTCATAAGTTAAATGATATCCAAATAAATATTTCTGGAATTAAACTGATTTGAAATATTAATATATTTACTTAGCATTTTATAAGTGCTGCTATTTTAAAAAGACAATGTTTTGGAAATTTTTATAATTGAATGAACTTAGAAATGTTACAACTTTAAAATGAATATTATTTGACCTTGAATTAAAATGGTTTAAATGAAGACTATTTTTTAAAGGGTGTTATGATTTCCTAAGTATTATGTTTTTTTTAAAGAATAACTTGTCCAAAGTGTTATGATTTTAGTAGTGTGATTTCAAAATGATAAACATCCCTAAATTTTTATGATTTCAAAGCATTATGGTTTCAAGTTTATTATCTTATTTTGTTTTCCAAACTATCTTTTGGTTGTCCTTATTTCTCTCATCTTGTTACAGAATCGGAAGGCTATTGCTTATACCAGTCTATTTAGAAATCTTTCTGTAATCTTTGATAATCTTTGTTACTCATCTGGATCTGAACACTGTTTTTCCATCCATAGACCGTCGGTCAAGTGAAAAGGGAGATTCAGACTCTAGAGGATCTTTTTCGTGCTTATATTCTTGATTTGATCACCTCCATCTTGTTAAACTTACCTATAACAATAGTTATCAGGTGTAATTCCAATTTTCTTATCATCTTGTCTTAATTCTATTCATTCTATCTTTTTATGTGCTTTCCCGTACCTCGTTCCTTTTCGGGGACGAAAAGTTTTGAGTGGGGGAGAGTGTAACAACCCTGTATTTTACAATTATTTTTAAATTGATTTCCAGATTTAAAAGCTTTATTTATGAAAAGAATAAATTTTGTTATTGTAAATATAAAAACTTTGATTTTGTATGTGGATTAGAATTCCAAATATGACTAAATTTAATATTTCCAGAAAATGTGAATTTTGGTTAAAATAGTCAAACTTTGACTTTTAAACTTAAAAATTTAAAAGTTTGAAATTATAAATTTTATCTTTTATTATGAAAATAGATTTAATAACATGAATACTGCTTTTCGTTTCGTTGAAAACGGAGTTAAACTGCAAAAGATATGTACATTTCAATTTTGAGTATAAATTGTTTATTTTGCAATTTTGTTATTTTAAATTGTATAAATTATATTTTTCTTTGTCATATTTTATTTTAATATGTGTTAATATGTTATTTTATGTATATTTTGTCTTTTAAATATTTATAAAGTGATGTTTGAATTTTTCCAAAGCTCATTGAATTTATTTTCTATTTTTAAAGGTAGTTTCCATTTTTCTGCTATTTTCTTCATTTAAATTATATTTAATTAAAATTTATTTATTCATTTTTATGTATCCATTTTATTTTTATGTTTTTATCTTTATTTATAAATATTTTTCATGTACATACAATTTTCCCAAAGTTCATTTCATTTATTTTCAAATTTTCAAGCCTAATTTACATTTTCTTTGTTATTTTCTTAATTTAATTATATTTAATTAATATTTATTTATTTATTTTTGTTTATTTACTATATTTTCGTGTTTATCTGTATTTATACATATTTGATGCAGTAGCATACCTGGATGAATCCAGAACGAGCGACCCACCTTCACGACTTACGACTCATCACCACCACGACATAACATGCTCCGACCTAAACTCCCCCCAAACACCACGACTTAACCACCACGACTTACGACTTAACCACCATGACTCATGACTCATCAAGCCACGACTCACGACTCATCAAGCCACGACTCACGACTCATCAACATCACGACCTACGACTCAACATCTTCCGCGACCTACAACCCGGCTCCCACTGCGACCTACCACCGACCGAGTTAAAAGCCTAAGTCGCGAGACAACTAACCCTAAGTCGCGAAGTTCCAGCATCCACGACCTAAACCTAAATCACGAATTAAACCAAATCACTTCCCAAATCCTCAATAAGTCGCAAAGTTTATTTGCCGATCTCTCTTAAGTCGCGAACTTTCATTCTTTAAGACGTGAGGATTGTTAACTCGCGTGAACGAGTTATGATAAGTCGAGAAAGAGGATAAGTCGTGAGATAATATTTTTAATTCGTTCTTTAATGTGACTTGTGTTGTTTTGTATTGTAGTTTTCTTAAGTCGTAGTATGTTGTAATTACTATTGAAGGTCATGTAACGACCTAAGTGTTGTAATTTCTTTGATAAGTCGTTAAGTCGTATACGACTTATGCGAGTTGTTTTGTTGTAACCCTATAAATAGGGAGTTATGTCATTTGTAGAAGGTTATTGATTGTTGAATAAAATTCTCTTTTGTTAGCTTTGTGCTTTCAATTAAAATCGGTAGTTGAGTGTATCTCCTATCTCAACCTTCGACATTCGAGTGCGCTCGAATCTTCGATCGTTGAAGCCAATTCGCGGAATCAAGTGCGCTTGATCAACGCTCGAAGAATTGTAGATCTCTCTTCACGGTATCGTGCGCGATCAACGTGTCAGAGATAGCTAGAATTCGGCATCTTCGGATCAATGAATTTGGGCATTTCAGTATTTCTCAATCCACCGATTGCTACGTTCATCGTATCATCAATTTTGTATTCCGCCGCTGCGTCATTTGGTATCAAAGCTAGAACGCAAGGAGTTTGCGTAGATTTTTGAAGTTTTCAACAAGTGGGTAGTTTTGATTTGAAGATTTTTAGATCGAAGTGAAGTTTTTGTTGGAATTTGTTGAAGAGTGATCATGCCTCCGAGAAGAGCTAACCGTTGTCGCAACATTGATGCTTTGTATGGGAGAGAAGAAGCCGATGAGATAGAGCAAAGAATTAACGACAATTTTAATGAGAAGATTAATGAAGGGATTGGTCGATTAGAGAGGATGATGTTGGAGATGAGTCAAAATCAGAGAAGAGTATCACCGGAATCGAGCCATGGGAGAAGTAGAGCTTCACCACATTCAAATCGAGAGAGAAGTGTTGATAGTGATCATAGGAGCGTGGATCGAGATTGTGATAGAAATGTTGATGATCGAAGTCGGGATAGAAATGTGACTGATCGAGATCGGAGGAATGTAGATCGTAGGAATGTTGGTGGAAGAAATGGTGGTGGTAGAGATGTTGGTGGTCAGGACCGACATCGATATACATCGGATTGTGACGAAGAGTATGATGGTGGTAGTGTTCATGGACGAGGACGTGGACAAGGAAGGAATCAGTCGGAGTACGATCACAAATGGGAATCTGGGATGAAGACTGAAATTCCAGAATTCAAAGGTGGTATGCAAGCTGAGGAGTTTTTGGATTGGGTGGCTAATGTTGAAGAAATTTTTGATTTCAAAGAAGTTCCCGAACATCGTAGAGTAAAGTTGGTTGCTACAAGGTTAAGGGGTAGAGCTTTGGCATGGTGGCAGCAAACCAAGCTTACACGTGAACGAATGGGGAAATCAAAAGTTGAATCTTGGGAGAAGATGAAGAAATTGATGAAGGCAACGTTCTTACCTTACAATTATCAAACTCTGATGTATCAACGTTTGCAGAACTTGAGGCAGGGCACAAAGACTGTTAATGATTACGCAGATGAGTTTTATCAGCTTATTGCAAGGAATGATATTATGGAAACGGAAGAACAACTGACGTCTAGATTCATTGGGGGATTGAGAATGCAGATCCAGGATATGGTGAATATGTTCGATCCAAGATCTGTGGCGGAAGCACATCAGAAAGCGTTGGCTTGGGAGAAGCAAGGACGACGAGGAGGTGGTGTGTTTACTAATTCCAACAATCAAGTGAAGGGTGTTAGTGGAAGTTCTAATGTTTCTAAACCTATCAGTAAACCAGTGGTGAAGGAGGCTGAGAAGGCAAAGGTTAACAACGATTTCAAATGTTACAATTGTCAAGAGTTGGGTCATAAAAGCAATGAGTGTCCAAAGCCAAAGAAGAGAGCAATGATTGCTGAGGTTGAGGATGAGGATGAGGAGGCTGAAGATTCTAATCAATTACCAGTTGAGGAGGAAGAATTGTTGTCTGGAGATGATGGTTATACATTAATGATGAGGAGGAATTGTTTAACACCGAAGCAGGAGGAAGAGACTAGCTGGTTGAGGAGTAACATTTTTCAATCGACGTGCACTATCTTGGGAAGGGTTTGCAAATTTGTTATTGATGCTGGAAGCTGTGATAACATTATCTCTACAGAAGCGGTAAAGAAGTTATCATTGAAGACAGAGAAGCACCCGAAACCGTATAAGTTAGCTTGGTTGAGGAAAGGTGGGGAGGTGAAAGTTAGTCGAAGGACTTGTGTTAATTTTTCAATTGGGAAGAAATACAAGGACGAAATTTGGTGTGATATTGTGGACATGGACGTATGCCATTTGTTGTTGGGGAGACCATGGCAATATGATAGGGCGGTACAACATGATGGGCGTACCAACAGTTACAGTTTCATGTTTGAAGACACGAAGATTACTCTCGTTCCCAAGAAGCGCCAACAAGAAGAAAACAAACTGGAGGAGATTGAAGAGCTGAAAACTTTATTAACCTTGAAGGAGTTTGTTAAAGAAGTCGAAGAGGAGCCGGAAGTATTCTTGTTAATTGGGCGTGAGAGCAGTGAAGAAGTTGAAATTCCAGAAGAAGTTAAACCAGTATTGAAAGAATTTGAGGATGTATTTCCAGAGGAGTTGCCAACGGAGTTACCGCCGTTGAGGGACATTCAACATCAGATTGATCTAGTTCCAGGAGCTGTGTTACCTCACAGACCACACTATAGAATGAGTCCAAAAGAGCATGAGGAGTTGCAAAGGCAGGTGGAAGAATTGCTTGAACAAGGGCGTGTGCAGGAGAGTTTAAGTCCTTGTGCTGTACCAGCTTTGTTAGTACCGAAGAAGGACGGGACGTGGAGAATGTGCACTGACAGTC
The DNA here is from genome assembly GCA_030737815.1 of Allium fistulosum. Classification (NCBI taxonomy): domain Eukaryota; kingdom Viridiplantae; phylum Streptophyta; class Magnoliopsida; order Asparagales; family Amaryllidaceae; genus Allium; species Allium fistulosum. The sequence continues at coordinate 686,212,551 of CM060908.1, read as the reverse complement.
GAGCATTGAATAAGATTACTGTGAGATATAGATTTCCAATGCCGAGGTTGGATGACTTGCTAGATCAAATAAGCGGAGCTACTATCTTTTCGAAGATTGATTTGAAGAGCGGATATCATCAAATTCGTATCAGGCCAGGTGATGAGTGGAAGACTGCTTTTAAAACCAGGGAGGGTCTATACGAATGGTTGGTAATGCCATTTGGTTTATCAAATGCGCCAAGTACATTTATGCGAGTAATGAATCAAATTTTTAGACCATTTATTGGAAAATTTGTGGTGGTGTATTTCGATGATATTCTGATATATAATGGAAATCCAGAGGAACATTTGAATCATCTGAAAGAAGTGCTGATGGTACTGCGACAAGAACAATTTTATGCTGCAACGAAGAAATGCGTGTTCATGACGCATAGTGTTTTATTTCTGGAGTATGTTGTATCGGAGGGAGGAATACAGGTTGACCAAAGTAAAATCGAAGCGATTAGAGATTGGCCACAACCCAAGACGATAACAGAAGTTCGAAGTTTCCACGGGTTGGCTTCATTTTATAGAAGATTTATTCCACACTTTAGTAGTGTGATGGCGCCTGTTACTGATTGTATGAAGGGCAAACAGTTTTCATGGACGGAGGAAGCAGGAGTTGCTTTTGAACGAATCAAGGAGTTGTTGACGACATCACCAATTCTAGCATTACCTGATTTTCAGTTGTTGTTTGAATTACATACTGACGCGTCGAAGGTTGGAATTGGAGGGGTGTTGAGTCAGAGGGGGCGTCCGATTGCATATTTCAGTGAGAAGTTGTCAGGAGCGAAGATGAGATACAATACATATGATGTGGAATTTTATGCTGTTGTGCAAGCTATTAAACACTGGAGACACTATCTATTTCAGAAAGAGTTTGTTCTTTACACTGACCATGAGGCGTTGAAGCATTTACAAGGGAAAGACAAGATTTCAGCGAGACATGCATCATGGATTGCATATCTGCAACAGTTTACGTTTGTTGTGAAACACAAATCGGGAGTGACGAATCGTGTTGCGGATGCATTGAGTAAAAGAAATCATGTGTTGACTACAATGAAGATCGAAGTGACAGGGTTTGATGTGTTACCAGAGTTATTTGTTGAAGATCCTTACTTTATGAAGTTTGTAGATAAAGTGAAGAAAGGAGAGACGGATGAGTTTGTGATGGTAGATGGTTTTCTGTTCAAGGGAAATCGATTATGTATACCGGATTGCAGTTTTGTGATAACCCTGATTTTTGTGAGTAATTTCCTGATTTAATTTAGTTTGTGTTTGTTTGAAATTGCATTGAAAAAATAGGAATAGGAAATTTATTTACAGATACATGGTTTAAAACATGTACATGTGCACAAGACGATGTACACACATGCACACAGATTTATGTGTAATAAGAATTTAGCAGAAATCAATAGATAAATTAAAATAACTGATTTAGAAATACATATGCATGAAGATAGAATTTTTTCTTTAAATAAAATAGGGTACAAAGAAAATAAAAGTCTTAGGTATGCATGTGTTATACATGTATACAGTCAACCAATTTCTGGAAGAAAACAGAAGTTACATAGAAATGGCATGAGTCCTTAAACAAACACTTTATCCATTTCTGGTAATTTCTTTAATTTAGAAAATAAGAAGTCATGGATATAACATGACCCGGGAAAAGATTAAAAGAATGAGGCTTATTTCTGAAAATGAAGACAAGGACCACATACCCTCTTATTTCTTGAAAGCAGGCTATGTTATGTATGGGGTAGAACTGACATTGGGTAAATTCCATAAACCCTAGAAACAGCCAAGATTTATATAAAAGGCCTAGTATAGTGAGACCATACACATTTTTTCTTCATTAAACTAAAAAAAAATACAAGACATAAACCAGAGAAAAAAATAGGAGAAGGCAGAAGACTAAAAAGGGGTTCATAAGGCATAGGAAGAAGAAGGATTAATGTGAGTAACCTCACTGAAAACGTTGGCATTAAGTCCTGAATATTGAGGCAGCCTATTTGAACTAATCATTCATTTTCTTTTACAAGTTATGTCTTATGGTTTGATGACTTTGTTTTGTTAATGATCTGTTTAAGTATAGAACCCCTCTCTGATTTACCCAGAAAAAATGAGAGTCATGGATTCATGGTTCAAATGTTTATCTGTGATATGGGTTAGCTTTGAGATGGAGTGATTTCTTTTATAAGTTTTCATGTGGTAGACATATGGTCTGAAGATAGAAAGAAATATGGGGCTGCAACATTGTGTTGTTGCTTATGTCTCATATTAATTAAAACAAAAGAAAATATAGGAGTGCAATGTTGTACATGTGCTGAGCTTCTATGTTTTTATGAATTACCCAAATCAAAATATACTTATGGTTTAGCCAGATCATGAATCTGATTGAACCAGAGGTAAGAAAAGATAACTAGTAAACTACTTAGGACCATATGTGTGCAACTGGACCCATTGTAACCCATGGGAGAAATGATATACTAAGAAATCACATCTGTTTTCATGATTAAATGTTTGCTTCTGAGAATATAACTTACCAAACTCTGGATGAATACATGTTGCTTGCATTGTTTCTATTTCTCTGATTAAAAAGTGAGATGCAGAAGGGATTAGCAAAGTTATGAAAAAAAAGAAATAGTACTTAGTAATTTAACTAAGGACTTGGGATCTTAGGGCTACAAAATATAGCTTGGCAAGGGGAACATTGCAAGCTCACACATGGTATGTTTATACCCAGGGGCCTGAGTGTGCTGGGTTAACAGAGAGATGTCCCAGGCAGTGTGTGTTTAAAAAGAGAAAGTAGCTAAAGAACCTATTATATTTGATAATGAACTTTAGAAATAGGTTCAGGAGAGGCCTGGGCAAAATCCCTGATGGCCAGTAAAGTTGAAAAGGGCATGATGACTGAATTGATGATTGCATTTGGTTGGCTTATGATGTTTTTATTGATGAATCTTATGATTGTTTTCTATGAATTAAGTCATTGTGATCACCTATATATAATCTGTTTAACACTGATATGAATGCACATGCCTCACAAAAACATGTACAAAGAAGATACTGAGTTTCTTATTCATACAAAGCACTGGAATATAAATGGAATTGAATATGATCATGTTTTCAGTTAGATTATTCATACCAGACAATTAGTCTAACCCTTTTGTGTTTGTGCACCATTGGGTGTCTCATATTTGTATGAGGCAGTTCATGGTGACTATGCAGGTAAGTAAGAACATGGTTGATCAGGAATTGGATGAGTTAACTACTTAAAGATTTGGATGCTATGTTTAAAAAGACTTTGCTGAAGTAAATCAAACATTCATGAGGAACTAGATTAAGACCTTTTGTTTAAGTTACTTTGAGAAACCAATGTATTGTTAATTGCTGTTTTGTAGTTGTTGAACTTATATATATCAGCTGAGACTATGTGCTTTGTTTCTACAAGATGTTTTGCTAAGAAAAATGAATTTTAAACTTCAAGAACAGTCAGGCTAATGGTAGAAAATTTGAGAATAAAGGATTTATGGATTGAATTTATATACAAAGAACTGACATAAGAAAATCCATGTATAAGTTTAGAAATAAATTTTAGACACTCTGAGACGTCTGTCATAAAGATTTAGACGTCTGAGATCAAATTTAGACGTCTGTCATGAAAAATTTAGATGTGTGAATTTAGTTCAAAATGTTTTTCACTCTCTGTTTCAATTTTAGACACTCTGAGACGTCTGTCATAAAGATTTAGACGTCTGAGATCAAATTTAGACGTCTGTCATGAAAAATTTAGATGTCTGAATTTAGTTCAAAATGTTTTTCACTCTCTGTTTCAATTTTAGACACTCTGAGACGTCTGAGATCAAATCTAGACGTCTGTCATGAAAAATTTAGACGTATGAATATAGTTCAAAATGTTTTTCACTCTCTGTTTCAATTTTAGACACTCTGAGACGTCTGTCATAAAGATTTAGACGTCTGAGATCAAATTTAGACGTCTGTCATAAAAATTTTAGACGTCTAAACTGCTGATTTTGCCTATTGAGGAAAAGAAGTGTTAAAAATTACTAAGTAGCAACTGCATATGATTATGGGATTAATTCCCCTGACTTAAAAATCAAAAGGTATGGAAAATGAGCTATGTGCTGGTTGATTTGAAATTTAAAATTCAATCAGGATACACTCTTGCTAAACAACACTCTGATCCAAGCAAGAGGGTCACATACATCTTCATATGTATGTGAATGTATTTATTGATGAACTGATATAAATATATTAGTAGAAAAGGAGGATCCTGGATTATTTAGTAAGAAGGCTAAATGACTCTAAGAGATTTATTGATGTAAAAAAAAATCCTAGTAAAAATAATTAGGTGGAATTAGTTAGGGTCATTTCATTTGGTATCAGAGCTATGTTGTTAAATAACATAGCAAAATTTTATATGAACTTGTTTGCATTGGATGTATAGAAGTGTTGATTGCTTTGGATGTTTTGATTGTTAATGTTTACACTATTGATATCTATTATGACAGAATAAGTGATAGATTAAAATGAGTAATCTATAGAATATTAGACAAAACAGACTAACCTAAGTATTATATCCATAGAGTTATGGTAGGACCCAGACATCAAAATGTAGGAACAAATGAACCACCCATGGTGAATGTGCAAGAATTCATGAGAGCCCTAAGGGATGGAGTAGGCAACAGGCAGGAAAATCCACATGAGGAACTTTCCAAACTACTCAAGACTTTTACCAATCTTGGAGGCAAAACTTTTGATGGCACAGAAGGAGTTATGGGAGTTCAAAATTGGCTTAGAATTTTGGAAAGAATCTTTGCAGACATGCAAGTTGAAGACCAAAGGAAGAGGCAAATTGCATCCAGGCAATTGAGAGGAGCAGCTTTGGATTGGTGGGAGGTTATCATAGCTGGAAGACCTGAAGGAGAAGTGACATGGGATCAATTTAAAGCAATGTTGGAAGGCAGATTTATCCCTGCATCAGCTAAAGAGTCTTTACTGGAGGAATTCATCAAATTGAGGCAAGGGACTATGAATGTCACTGAGTACACTCAGAAGTTTGAATCATTGGCAAAGTATGGTGCAGTGCTCATCACTACTGAGGAAGCCAAGAATGGCAGATATATTCAAGGGTTGAACCCTAGCCTTAGTAGAGCCATGCTACCATACAAGGATAAAACTTTTGATCAAGTTTTGGATTTGACTCTGAGCATTGAACAACATGATAAAGCTAGAGAGAATTTCAGGGCATTCAAAAATAATCAAAACAAGAAGGGAAAGGGTAAATTCACCCTTATGATAAGAAGAAAACAGACATAGCTTCCACCAAGAAACCAGAAGAAGCCAGAACTACTGAAGCAAAGAAGAAGATCACTTGTTATAACTGTGGCCAAGAGGGGCATATGAAGAATAGATGCACAAATGTTAGGCCTGCATCCTTCAATTGTCACCATTGTGGGAAGGAAGGTCACATAAAGAGGAATTGTCCAGACTTTAAGCAAGGAAGATTAGGGGCTTTGGAAGGGAAAGGCAAGGCAGCTGAAGGATCAAGTGTTGAAAAGCATGGTCAAGTTGAAGGTACTTTGCTTATTCACTCAATACCTTTAGCAGTAGTGTATGATACTGGGGCTACACACTCATTGATCTCTCATGATATTGCACAACAATTAAAATTTAATTGTATGATTGTTGATAAGCCACTGTTAATTAGGAGCCCTATAGGTAGTTCATGTGTTATGGGTATGATGTGCATGCAACTGGGACTAAATATAGGAGGACATGTGTTTGAGTCAAACCTATATGTGTTGCAATATCCGGACATAGGGATTATTTTAGGAGTTGATTGGTTGAGTAGATATAAGGCTATCATAAATATGGAGACATCCACCATATCATTGAAAGTTTCAGATGGACAAAGAATAGTTGTTCTTTGTGAGGCAAACAATAATAGAGGTATAGCCAACCTTTCTACATTGTCAAATGAAAAACCCATGCCTGCATTAGAAGAGATCCCCATAGTTAATCAATATGTTGATGTGTTTGGTGAAGTGAGAGGAGTTCCAAACCACAGACCAGTTGAGTTTTCAATCAAGATAATTCCAGGAGCTAACCCAGTGGTTAAAAGACCAACTAGAATGGGGCCTAAGGAGTTGATGGAGCTGAAAAAGCAATTAGTTGAACTAGAAGAAAAAGGTTTTATTAGACCCAGTAGCTCATCATGGGGAGCACCAGTAGTCTTTGTTAAGAAACAAGATGGATCCCTTAGGTTATGTATTGACTATAGGGAATTAAACAAAGTCATAGTTAAAAATAAATACCCCTTACCAAGAATTGACGATCTCTTTGATCAATTGAGTGGTGCAAAAATATTTTCTAGACTTGATTTAGCTTCAGGCTTTCATCAGATGAAAGTAGAAGAGGAAAGTATAAAGTATACAGCCTTTAACACCAGATAGGGACTTTATGAATTTTTAGTAATGCCATTTGGTTTAACAAATGCTCCTTCCTATTTTGTTGATTTGATGAATAGGATTTTTAGAGAATACTTGGATAAGTTTGTATTAATATTTATTGATGATATACTAATTTATTCTAAGTCAGTTAGAGAGCATGAAAACCATTTGCACATGGTATTTGAGAAATTGAGACAGGAAGACTTGAAAGCAAAGTTTTCAAAATGCACTTTTTGGCAAAATGAAGTGAATTTTCTAGGCCATATCATATCAGAAAAAGGAATAGCTGTGGATTCCAATAAAGTCATTGCAGTACAAGCTTGGAAAAGGCCTACTAATGTCACTGAAGTCAGATCATTCATGGGAATGGCTGGTTACTATAGAAGATTTATAAAGGATTTTGCAAAAATCTCAATTCCATTAACCAGATTGACTAGGAAAAATCAAGTGTTCACCTGGACTGAGGAGTGTGAAAAAGCCTTTGGGAAATTAAAAGAAGCACTGGTACAAGCTCCAATTCTTAAGGTACCTGAGGGAAATGAAAACTTGGTGGTGTATACTGATGCAAGTGGACAAGGGCTTGGGGCAGTGTTGATGCAACAAGATCAGGTAATAGCTTATGCTTCTAGGCAGTTGAAATCAAGTGAGGTAAGGTATGCTACTCATGACCTTGAATTGACTGCTATAGTGTATGCTCTTAAGTTATGGAGACACTACTTGTTAGGAGCAAAATTTGAAGTGTATACAGACCATAAATCACTTAAATATTTGTTTTCACAAAAAGAATTAAATATGAGGCAGCAAAGATGGATTGAACTCTTAGCCTCATATGATTTTGAAATATTGTACACACCTGGTAAGGCTAATAAAGTAGCAGATGCCTTAAGTAGACAACATGCTAAAGTGGCTAGATTAATGATAGAAGAGTTTAACACTTTATCATTATTAATTGATTCAGAGATAGGAAGTAATAACATAGAAAATATGAGCTTATGCAGTAGGAATGTAGAAATAGGAAAATTAAGTTTTATTACTCTGGGATCAGAATTGAAGAATAAAGTTGTAATGCTACAAAACCAAGATCCATTTTTATTTGGAAAGAAGACTCAAATATTAAATGGTGAGACAGTGGAGGGTTTTCAGTTGAATGATCAAGGCCATCTGAAGAAAGGAGAAAGAATATGTGTTCCAGCAGTTGATGAGTTGAAGCAAGAAATCTTGGATGCTTACCACAAAAGTAAATATACTATACACCCAGGAAGCACAAGAATGTATCACAACCTCAAGAGAGATTATTGGTGGAGTGGTATGAAGAGTGCAGTGGCAACCTATGTATCTAAATGTATGATTTGCCAACAGGTGAAGGCTGAGTACCAAAAACCCTCAGGGATGCTTCAACCTTTGCAAATACCACAGTGGAAATGGGAAGACATATCAATGGATTTCATTGATGGTTTGCCTAGAACTAGGAGAGGAAATGATAGTATTTGGGTAGTGGTTGATAGGCTAACCAAGTCAGCCCACTTTATACCAGTGAAATCAGAAAGAAATGCAAATACCCTAGCCCAGTTATTTATTAAAGAAGTAGTCAGGCTGCATGGTATACCAAAGACTATAGTAAGTGATAGAGATACCATCTTCACTTCAAAGTTTTGGCAGAGTTTTCACAAGGCAATGGGGACTGATTTATGCTTAAGCACAGCATACCATCCTCAAACTGATGGCCAAACAGAAATTGTGAACAAATTGCTTGAAGACATGTTATGAGCTTGTGTATTGGATTGGGGAGGAAGTTGGGAGGATCATATCTTTTTAGCTGAATTTGCATACAACAATAGCCATCATAGTTGTATAGGCATGGCCCCCTTTGAAGCTATTTATGGGAGACCATGTTTATCACCCTCAAGTTGGCTTGAATCTAGAGAAAAAGTGGTCTTAGGACCAGAAAATGTGAAGGAGACTTCTGAAAAGATAACTTTGATCAGAAGAAGAATTGCTTCTGCCCAAGATAGGCAAAAGAAATATGCAGATCAAAGAAGGAAGGCAGTACAATATGATGTTGGGGATTATGTATTCATCAAGATATCACCCATGAAAAAGGTTCTAAGGTTTGGGAAACAAGGGAAGTTGATTCCTAGGTATATAGGACCATATAAAATCCTAGAAAGAATAGGAACAGTAGCCTATAAATTAGAGTTGCTAGAAGAAATGAGAGCAATGCATGATGTTTTTCATGTGTCTCAACTTAGAAGATAGGTTCATGATAAGGAGGCAATCCTAGAATCCTCTAAGGATGTGCAGATTGATCCTAGAATGATCTATGAAAAGGAACCAGTGGGCATAATTTCTAGAGAAACCAAGAAATTGAGAAATAAAGAAATTAAATTAGTAAAAGTGCAATGGAGTCTTGACCCAAACGATTGCACATGGGAAATGGAAGATAAAATCAGAAATGATTATCCACAACTGTTTGATTAAATGAAAGGTAAATTTATTTATATTAATGAATGTTTTGATTGAAATATGCATTATGATTTTTGTTTTAATATGCATAGTGTTTAATTAAGTGATTGGCTTGAGAATGGTTTTGAGATCAGAAGTTGATTTTCTGGAGTAATGGTACTTAAGTTAAGTATGAAAGAATTGTGGGACACAATTCCTAAAAGGAGGGGTAAATGTGATAACCCTGATTTTTGTGAGTAATTTCCTGATTTAATTTAGTTTGTATTTGTTTGAAATTGCATTGAAAAAAATAGGAATAGGAAATTGATTTACAGATACATGGTTTAAAACATGTACATGTGCACAAGACGATGTACACACATGCACACAGATTTCTGTGTAATAAGAATTTAGCAGAAATCAATAGATAAATTAAAATAACTGATTTAGAAATACATATGCATGAAGATAGAATTTTATCTTTAAATAAAATAGGGTACAAAGAAAATAAAAGACTTAGGTATGCATGTGTTATACATGTATACAGTCAACCAATTTCTGGAAGAAAACAGAAGTTACATAGAAATGGCATGAGTCCTTAAACAAACACTTTATCCATTTCTGGTAATTTCTTTAATTTAAGAAATAAGAAGTCATGGATATAACATGACCCGGGAAAAGATTAAAAGAATGAGGCTTATTTCTGAAAATGAAGACAAGGACCACATACCCTCTTATTTCTTGAAAGCAGGCTATGTTATGTATGGGGTAGAACTGACATTGGGTAAATTCCATAAACCCTAGAAACAGCCAAGATTTATATAAAAGGCCTAGTATAGTGAGACCATACACATTTTTTCTTCATTAACCTAAAAAAAAATATACAAGACATAAACCAGAGAAAAAAATAGGAGAAGGCAGAAGACTAAAAAGGGGTTCATAAGGCATAGGAAGAAGAAGGATTAATGTGAGTAACCTCACTGAAAACTTTGGCATTAAGTCCTGAATATTGAGGCAGCCTATTTGAACTAATCATTCATTTTCTTTTACAAGTTATGTCTTATGGTTTGATGACTTTGTTTTGTTAATGATCTGTTTAAGTATAGAACCCCTCTCTGATTTACCCAGAAAAAATAAGAGTCATGGATTCATGGTTCAAATGTTTATCTGTGATATGGGTTAGCTTTGAGATGGAGTGATTTCTTTTATAAGTTTTCATGTGGTAGACATATGGTCTGAAGATAGAAAGAAATATGGGGCTGCAACATTGTGTTGTTGCTTATGTCTCATATTAATTAAAACAAAAGAAAATATAGGAGTGCAATGTTGTACATGTGCTGAGCTTCTATGTTTTTATGAATTACCCAAATCAAAATATACTTATGGTTTAGCCAGATCATGAATCTGATTGAACCAGAGGTAAGAAAAGATAACTAGTAAACTACTTAGGACCATATGTGTGCAACTGGACCCATTGTAACCCATGGGATAAATGATATACTAAGAAATCACATCTGTTTTCATGATTAAATGTTTGCTTCTGAGAATATAACTTACCAAACTCTGGATGAATACATGTTGCTTGCATTGTTTCTATTTCTCTGATTAAAAAGTGAGATGCAGAAGGGATTAGCAAAGTTATGAAAAAAAAGAAATAGTACTTAGTAATTTAACTAAGGACTTGGGATCTTAGGGCTACAAAATATAGCTTGGCAAGGGGAACATTGCAAGTTCACACATGGTATGTTTATACCCAGGGGCCTGAGTGTGCTGGGTTAACAGAGAGATGTCCCAGGCAGTGTGTGTTTAAAAAGAGAAAGTAGCTAAAGAACCTATTATATTTGATAATGAACTTTAGAAATAGGTTCAGGAGAGGCCTGGGCAAAATCCTTGATGGCCAGTAAAGTTGAAAAGGGCATGATGACTGAATTGATGATTGCATTTGGTTGGCTTATGATGTTTTTATTGATGAATCTTATGATTGTTTTCTATGAATTAAGTCATTGTGATCACCTATATATAATCTGTTTAACACTGATATGAATGCACATGCCTCACAAAAACATGTACAAAGAAGATACTGAGTTTCTTATTCATACAAAGCACTGGAATATAAATGGAATTGAATATGATCATGTTTTCAGTTAGATTATTCATACCAGACAATTAGTCTGACCCTTTTGTGTTTGTGCACCATTGGGTGTCTCATATTTGTATGAGGCAGTTCATGGTGACTATGCAGGTAAATAAGAACATGGTTGATCAGGAATTGGATGAGTTAACTACTTAAAGATTTGGATGCTATGTTTAAAAAGACTTTGCTGAAGTAAATCAAACATTCATGAGGAACTAGATTAAGACCTTTTGTTTAAGTTACTTTGAGAAACCAATGTATTGTTAATTGCTGTTTTGTAGTTGTTGAACTTATATATATCAGCTTAGACTATGTGCTTTGTTTCTACAAGATGTTTTGCTAAGAAAAATGAATTTTAAACTTCAAGAACAGTCAGGCTAATGGTAGAAAATTTGAGAATAAAGGATTTATGGATTGAATGTATATACAAAGAACTGACATAAGAAAATCCATGTATAAGTTTAGAAATAATTTTTAGACACTCTGAGACGTCTGTCATAAAGATTTAGACGTCTGAGATCAAATTTAGACGTCTGTCATGAAAAATTTAGATGTCTGAATTTAGTTCAAAATGTTTTTCACTCTCTGTTTCAATTTTAGACACTCTGAGACGTCTGTCATAAAGATTTAGACGTCTGAGATCAAATTTAGACGTCTGTCATGAAAAATTTAGATGTCTGAATTTAGTTCAAAATGTTTTTCACTCTCTGTTTCAATTTTAGACACTCTGAGACGTCTGTCATAAAGATTTAGACGTCTGAGATCAAATTTAGACGTCTGTCATGAAAAATTTAGACGTATGAATATAGTTCAAAATGTTTTTCACTCTCTGTTTCAATTTTAGACACTCTGAGATGTCTGTCATAAAGATTTAGACGTCTGAGATCAAATTTAGACGTCTGTCATAAAAATTTTAGACGTCTAAACTACTGATTTTGCCTAATTTGCCTATTGAGGAAAAGAAGTGTTAAAAATTACTAAGTAGCAACTGCATATGATTATGGGATTAATTCCCCTGACTTAAAAATCAAAAGGTATGGAAAATGAGCTATGTGCTGGTTGATTTGAAATTCAAAATTCAATCAGGATACACTCTTGCTAAACAACACTCTGATCCAAGCAAGAGGGTCACATACATCTTCATATGTATGTGAATGTATTTATTGATGAACTGATATAAATATATTAGTAGAAAAGGAGGATCCTGGATTATTTAGTAAGAAGGCTAAATGACTCTAAGAGATTTATTGATGTAAAAAAAAATCCTAGTAAAAATAATTAGGTGGAATTAGTTAGGGTCATTTCAAGTTTACGGTTGAAGATTGTGAAGGAATTGCATGAGGAAGGTCATGTGGGTAGAGACCGAACATTACAGCTGATTTCTCAATCTTATTTTTGGCCATCAATGAGGAAAGAAGTGGAAAGGTTTGTGGAACGATGTCATATATGTCAAGTTTCGAAAGGAACTGCGACCAATGCTGGATTATATACGCCGTTACCTGTACCAACTAAGCCTTGGGTTGATGTGAGTATGGATTTTGTTTTGGGTTTGCCTCGAACTCAAAGGGGAAACGATTCCATTTATGTGGTAGTTGACCGATTTTCGAAAATGGCACATTTTATTGCTTGTAAGAAGACGGCGGATGCTGTTCATGTTGCTCAGTTATTTTTCAAAGAAATCTATCGACTTCATGGATTGCCAGAATCTATTGTGTCAGATAGAGATACTCGATTCCTGAGTCATTTCTGGTTGAGTCTGTGGAAGATGGTTGGGACGAAGCTGAGTTTTAGTAGTGCGTATCATCCTCAGACGGATGGGCAAACTGAAGTTGTGAATAGATCATTGGGTAACTTGTTGCGATGTCTTGTGAAGGATAATTTGAAGAGTTGGGATATGAAATTATGTCAGGCGGAATTCGCACACAATCATGCTGTCAACCATAGTATGGGTTTCAGTCCATTTCAGATTGTATATTCAAGCTTGCCAAAGGGACCGTTGGATTTAACGATAGTGCCACAACCGAAGGGAACAGTTAAGCGGGCTGCTGATTTTGTTAATGGGTTGACAGAATGTCATAGAATCGCTCAGGAACGATTGGAGAAGACGAATGAGAAGTATAAACAACTAGCAGATAAGAAGCGGAGAAGTGTGAATTTCAAAGAAGGTGATTTGGTTTACGCTGTGTTGACAAAAGATCGTTTTCCAGTTGGAACGTACAACAAGTTGAAAGCTCGAAAGATTGGTCCAGTCGAAATCTTGAAGAAGATCAATGATAATGCATATCGATTGAAGTTGCCAGATCATATTCACACTGCAGACGTTTTCAACGTAAAACATTTGATTCCATACCATGGGAATGATCTTGTTGGGGCAGAGAGAGATGCAAATTCGAGGTCGAATTTTTATCAACAAGGGGAGGATGATGCAGTAACATACCTGGATGAATCCAGAACGAGCGACTCACCTTCACGACTTACGACTCATCACCACCACGACATAACATGCTCCGACCTAAACTCCCCCCAAACACCACGACTTACGACTTAACCACCACGACTCACGACTCATCAAGCCACGACTCACGAGTCATCAAGCCACGACTCACGATTCATCAACATCACGACCTACGACTCAACATCTTCCGCGACCAACAACCCGGCTCCCACTGCGACCTACCACCGACCGAGTTAAAAGGCTAAGTCGCGAGACAACTAACCCTAAGTCGCGAAGTTCCAGCATCCATGACCTAAACCTAAATCACGAATTAAACCAAATCGCTTCCCAAATCCTCAATAAGTCGCGAAGTTTATTTGCCGATCTCTCTTAAGTCGCGAACTTTCATTCTTTAAGACGTGAGGATTGTTAACTCGCGTGAACGAGTTATGATAAGTCGAGAAAGAGGATAAGTCGTGAGATAATATTTTTAAGTCATTCTTTAATGTGACTTGTGTTGTTTTGTATTGTAGTTTTCTTAAGTCGTAGTATGTTGTAATTACTATTGAAGGTCATGTAACGACCTAGGTGTTGTAATTTCTTTGATAAGTCGTTAAGTCGTATACGACTTATGCGAGTTGTTTTGTTGTAACCCTATAAATAGGGAGTTATGCCATTTGTAGAAGGTTGTTGATTGTTGAATAAAATTCTCTTTTGTTAGCTTTGTGCTTTCAATTAAAATCGGTAGTTGAGTGTATCTCCTATCTCCACCTTCGACATTCGAGTGCGCTCGAATCTTCGATCGTTGAAGCCAATTCGCGGAATCAAGTGCGCTTGATCAACGCTCGAAGAATTGTAGATCTCTCTTCACGGTATCGTGCGCGATCAACGTGTCAGAGATAGCTAGAATTTGGCATCTTCGGATCAACGAATTTGGGCATTTCAGTATTTCTCAATCCACCGATTGCTACGTTCATCGTATCATCAATTTTGTATTCCGCCGCTGCGTCAATATTTTACATGTATTTAAAATTTTAAAAGAAATGGTGGAAATTTGAAAGGTTTGTGACTCTTTATTTGCTTAAGCCTCTTTGTATTCTAACCTTTTCTTTATCAACCATTACCTTTTCATTGTTGCTGCCTTAACTCCATTGCTTCAGCCGTATCTTTTTCCTCATCATTTTCACGAAAATTTAAGCTTCTCAACTCCAAAAAAAATCGGCCATCAACCTGAGAAAAAGTTTTGGTAAAATTTCTATTTCTTTTTCCATGTTTTCCTTCTTATTTCTTATGTTATTTGCATTGCTTTCTTCACCTTCTAGGCTCGGCACCTCTCCACTCCATCAGCTCCACCATCACCTCCTCCATCTACAGCAGCCTTTAGCCCCTCTTCTGACCAAAAATTCAGGCCATGACCCTTCACATGAAGCATCACCACAAAAACATTACAAAGCTTTGCCAAACTTCACCAAAACAATGCTAGCCATGCCTATACTCCACTATTACCTTCATAGTTGCCTTTGGCCACTCATTAGCCACCACCACCATCATCTACATCACTTTTGGCTGCCACATGACCGCTAACCAGATCTGAAACCCCCTATGGCTGAGCTCCAATTGACCTAAGCCGAGCCAAAAAGTTAAACAACTTGCCTCTTTTGCATTGTCTTTGGTATGCTTCATGTTAGCACCACTACACCTTCATCTCCACTTGTTTTGATGCCATACCTGACCCAAACCTGATCCAAACCCTTGACTTAGACCTGTATTCCACTTAAGGCCGAACCCAAAGAGAGTTGAAAGCAAGTGCAAGTGATTTGGTGACTTGTTGTGCATGTATCTTTTGTGTTGTTTAAAATTGTGTTAAGTGTTTATTCATGTATATTTGCATTGTTTTGTCTCATGTATTCAAGGCAATTAGCTTTGGCTCTCCACTCTCAAATCATATTTTTGTTGTCGTGCCTTCGAAGTTCTATGTTGTGTGTATTTGGTTTTGATATCTCCAGCACAAACAGGTGAGTTATTCTCACCAGACAATATGTACCTATATAACTAGTAATGACACCCTGTGAATCTGTAGAAATATATTATCATGTTATACTTGACTATGTTATGATCATATGATGTTTATACACCTGTTGTATCATCCATTACTGTTATATAATGTATTCTGTTCATTTATATCTGTTTATCACACTGCAAGTTCCCTGTAGACTAGAATCACTATGGGTTGAAATGATACATACCCGAACGGACTATAGAATAGGGAAAAATCGTTATGGGCTGAAATGATAGGCCTGAATGGTTTTTATTTAATTTATTTTAACTTGGGATTGCGGGTTTGAAATGATAGAACCCGGATTTTTCTTTTTAAACTGCGGATTGAAATGATACATATCCGTATCACTTGACCTAGGCTAGAAAACTATATACAGGCCCGTGGTTATTTTATAAAGTGTTTTGGATATTTTAAGTATTTTAAAAATATAAATTTATGAAATTTGATTTAAAAAGATTTTGAAATATTTTGAATTAAAGAAATTATGATTTTACTATGTGTTAAAAATGTAATTAATGAATGGTTTAACTGGATTTTTGAAATATAACTTAAGTTGAAAATTTGGAATTTTGGTTAAAAATGATATTTAAGTTATATAAATAAAATGGATATTAAAATTTATTTGGAAATGGTAAATATGATAATTTGATTAAATTTGAATTTAAGGGATTTATTAAAGTATTATTGATTTTTCTATGAATTTAAGTGGTTAAATAAATGAATGTTTAAAAGTGATCTTTTAAAATATAACTTGACTAGGAAATGTGAAATTTGGTTTTAATTAAAGGTTTAAGTTAATTAAATAAAATTGGAAATTTAGTTAAATTTGTGAAATGGTAATTAAGCTCTAAATTTGATTTGACAGCATTTTTGAAATGTAGGTAAAGATATTACAGCATTTTGTAAATGCTGTAGTTGTTTAAATGAACTAAAGAGTTAATTTGGAATAAAGGCTATTATAGCACTTTGTAAGTGCTGTAGTGGTAAAACTTAACATTTAAGTTTATTTTAAATTTAATGGAAATATATTACAACATTTAAGTGCTGTCGTTTTGATAAATGAACTATTTTAAACTATAACTTTACGTAGCATTTTGTAAGTGCTACGGAAACTATATTTTGTTGTTTAATAAATTTTAATGAAAAATAATCTTTGGAAAATGATATAATTTTGGAAATTAAATGTTAAAATTCTAAAGATAATGAAGAGACATTTAAATGGTTTTAAATGGAAGAATTTGATTTTAATGTGAGTTTAAAATGGTATTTAAATTTAATAAAAAGAATGGATTCAAATGGTATTTAAATGAAATATAAATGAATGATGTTTTGAATAATATTTTGATATTTTGAAATGTATATAAATGATTTTGAATTTATGAAATGTGGGATATTTAAGCTTTGAAATATACTAAAGATTGAATATTGTATTTTGTGAATTAAACCTATATTTGAAGTTTATAAGATTTGAAATGGTTTGTTAGTAAACTGAATTTGAGTTGAAAATGATGGTTTGAAATAAATCTAAATCAAAATTTGGAATTTGGGTTTAATTTAATAAATTTGTAAACATGTAGAATTAAAAGATGATTTCAAATATATGTTTTCGAAATGTTGTGATTTCCAAAGTATAATGATTTCAAATGTTATAGTTTCAAAAGAATTATAACTTTGAAGGTATAGACTATTTGAAAGGTGAATATATGTTTGAATTGGAAATGATATTTTTTTGAAATGGATATAGTTTTGAAATAAAAATGATTTTGGTTTCGAAGTATAACTATCAAAGATATGATATTTTGATATTGAGATGATTTGAAATTGAAGTTTTCGGAAGATATGATATTTTGATATACTGAAATGATTTGAAATGAAGTTTTGAAATGATATGATATTTTAAATATATTGAAATGGTTTGGAATTGATTTAATCTTTATTCTGATAAAGATTTGGATTTGAAATGATATTCTATTTTGAAGTATAAACTGTTTTTAAATTATAACCACGGGTTATAATAACGATTGGTTGTTAAAGAGACCGGGATCGGATATGGACATACTCTCTATCGATACCGAAAACCACTTTAACAACTGTGTACGCGGTGGAGTTTCCAGAATGAAGTAGGATGGTGACGACGTTCTTAAGGTATGTTACGTGGACCCAACTCCCGTGAGTTGGCATAAGGTGGCTAAAACAGGAGCGATTGACGGACCAAGGAGGTAGCACCTCTGATCGGACACACTTCTTCGATACCATTCTATTACTTGTGATTGATTTGGTGGCCACCCTTGATTTGGGAGTGTTGTTCGAGGTGGGCGGTAGTGGCTGCTATGCGTCACCACTGGTCCGGATGCGTAATTGGTATATCTACCCTGGCATTGCCTAGTTGTGCCGTGTCACCTACCATATCGAGCTTTACTACGATTATGATTTTAAGATCCGACCGCGTTAAGGTTCTCCATCCCCTTAACGCTATTTTCTATATAATTATACTTTACTAATTAGACACTACTGTATATAGCGTATATTACTACATAGTAAATAGTTTAACAGATCCTTAAAGAATGGGCGATCCCAAGCATTCTTTAAGTTACTTGTACCTTATTACAGTTCACTTGAGTTGGTTTACATTATATAAGTATATATTGTCCTGACTCGAGTGTTTGTATTTTATTTACGCTCGGGTCAGCCTGAGTTATTCACAGATTTGGATTCCACTTTCTGGAGATTTGAATCGCTGGAGAATATCTGCTAGTCTTGTTCTATCTACTTCAGTTATGTTGCTCTATTCAGCTTGTACTTGGTTATCTTATTTATACTTCTGTTGTACCATATTTCTTCTATTGTATCTTATGTACTCTGATATATTTATATAGTAGCTTCATGAACTACTATTTCTTTTACTTCCGCTGCATTATTTTACTCTGTGTCTGTGTACTGTGATTATATTTATTTACTGCATATTCTGAGATTTGCCAAATTTTTATTTACAACGCGGTATTTTGAGCAATTCAATTCCGGCATGAGTGTCTACCTATACACTTATAATGGGTGCGAATGGTTGAAAATATCAGGTCGTTACATAACCGTTAGAAATTTGTAACAGTTATAAATGTTATAAAGTCTGTGCACCATGTACACTGATATCAGTGTGCATATCAACAATATTAGACCTGATTAAACACTCATCTCCCAAAACTATCAGTAGCTTGTTTAGACTAACAAAAGCCTCTTTCTCCAATATAACATCTAAAGTTACAAGCGAATTAATTTCATCTTCAATATAATCAGAGTTGTCAGAAAACAAATAAACCCCACACTTTTCTTCCAAAACGCCTACCGGTTCAGAAGGATCAACGACATACTGTATCTCATCACCCCAAACATTTGACCCCATGTCAATACAATTAACATCAACAGCCTCTATGCTCTCAATGGTCAACAATTTACTATTAGAACTCTTTGAGGTAATATCCAATCGAGCATCAGATACACACCTATCAGTCAACGAATTACAATTCTTAATAACATCAGAGCATTCCAAACCATAATCCACTCCTAACTTCTGATCAGAACTACCCGTCAACGAGGCAAGGCACTCAAATTTATCAGCAGTAGTTAACTCGAATTTATAATTGTTATAATTAATTAAATTAATTAATATTTAATGTTGAACAATAAACAGTGTGTTTATAATAGTTATAAATATACTAATCGATATATGAAATCGATATGCGTTTGAATCGGTTAAATTGCTACGATTTTTGTTCGAGCTTAGACTGGGTTTGAGGCCCATATAAGGCATGTTTTTTTCGGCTAGAAAGTGGCAATGTTGGGCCAGCCAAGGGTTGGTAGATAGGTGGGGGTTTGAATGGTTAAAAATGGAAAAAACGGTAAGAGAGAAATAAGGAT
Source organism: Allium fistulosum (assembly GCA_030737815.1). Taxonomy (NCBI): domain Eukaryota; kingdom Viridiplantae; phylum Streptophyta; class Magnoliopsida; order Asparagales; family Amaryllidaceae; genus Allium; species Allium fistulosum. Next base: position 686,193,074 of record CM060908.1, on the reverse strand, counting down.
GGTGATTCCCTTTTAACTCTATTGTCTCTTCTTTATGTAATGCCACTTAACCCTCACTATTACTAAACTTTTTAGACTTCCCTTTGTTAAAAAAAATTCAACCAGTAGCTCCCCATTCAAGATCAAAATATCCAAACACCAAAACACATCAAATTCAATCCAATTCCGAGGGGGCGGTAGCTACATTCGGGAGTTGGTAACTTATGAATTCAGATTCGATTCAAGGAGCTTCATTTCAACATGCAACTCTAGGCATTGGTGAAGGGTATCATTCTTTACTTGTTATCGTATATTAATGCTTAATATATCATCAAATTATATGTTAGTTAGATAGTTATCGATATAACAAATCTGTGCATAACAGTGTTGTCACATTGGATGGTTATACTTATATATGCATAATAAAAAATTATTATTATTATTTAGTATACATGCTACATGCTCACGGCCTGATTAAAAAAACTCGAGTAAACTAATATTTTAAATGATTTTATCGGTTAAACCTAAATATAAAATTTTAAATCATAATATATATATATTTGAAATTTAAAAAATTTGTTTGTAATAAAAAATTATTCAATAGTAAAATAAAATTTTTTATTTATTATATATATCTATATAAATATTAATACTTCAATTATTTATTTCATTTGAAATTAATTAAATAAATATAATGCATTTATACACATTTATAAATGTTATAAAATCCTTGAAAAATCTTATATAAAATGAAACATACATTATGATTTTGAAAATAATTTTTTTAATATTTTTTTATTTAATCAGTACATTTTTTTAATTATTTGGTTTGTATTTTATTAAAATATTATTAAATCGAAAACATATAAAATAAAACTAAAAATCTATTTCTAGCCGAGTGCAACAACAAGTTTTTTTTATAAATTATATATATATATATTATACACTTATAATTAGTGTTATATATATATATATTATACACTTATAACTGGTTATTAATTTATATATATATATATATATATTGGATTTCGTATTATATAATCAATACTCTAAAAAAAATTACAAATTAATGTTTGAAATAATTTTGTAATTTAATTATATATACATTTATGTGTATATATTTCATAAATGCTTATACAAACAATTTATAACTAATATTTTATAATAATTATTAATTAAATTTATACATACATACATACATATATTGTACACTATTTGATGCACATATATGTATATTTAGAAAAAACATTTATATATAAAGGGCGTAATATGTACGTTGCGGTGTAAATCCCAACATCTATACATGGACATGTTAAACCATGTATACATTATCCTTGCATATGCATGTACACACATATGTGTATATGATACACACAAATATATATAATGTAAACACAAAAAAGGCCGCTGCTCCTTTTCTAATTAGATCGAGAGCTACAAGCCACGAACGTCAACGAGGTTGGATCAATTGGACTCAAGGAGAGGAGAGCTTCACATCTATTGTGGCTTGGGCATGTATGGCTGTGTTCGAGATGATCGACATTTTCATGTCATCGACTAGGATTTGGCCTTGGCGATGATGAGAGGGGTGTTGCGCGGAGGAAAGGGCACAGTTGTACTTCTCTTGGCGACACCTACCCCTTAGCATCAGTAGATAGAGCTCCAGTGCCTCCTTGGTGGTTATGACATTTCAAAGCCGTTGGAGGGGGGCTGTTGTGTTGCGATTTGTACTAAGGAGTCGGACCTTTCAAGGTGGGGTGCACGACGTAGAGCTCGCATAGTAGAGCATGTTGGCGAAGTTGGTGTATTGATTTGTGAAGCGAGGAGGGAGAATTCAAGGTAACAAGGCGGGTTTTCTTGTGCATGCACATTTTTGGAGTGTGTAGGCTTTTGGGAAGAAGGATTAAGGTGAGGGATTTATTTAATTAAGATGATTAAGTTAACTAATCAATATTTATAATTTGTATTCTTATAAAATTCGCATCTCTTGCATATGAGGCCCAATCGAGATGCGGTCTTCACTGTTGCACTCATGGTGAGATTATCTAAAAGGTTTAGCCTGGATTGAATACAAACACTTGAGAATTTATAACTTAGATGAGTGGAATTTTAACTCTGAATTTTTGTTTCAATATAAATTCGCATAATTATATATATTGAAAAATATTACCTAAAAGAGGAAAAATAATATATATGATAATTATTTCTTCATTTTATTGGATTGGTTTCTGTGTTTTTGTGTGTATTTAATATGAGTAGAACACACACACGCACGCGCGCGCGTGCGCACACACACACACACACACATATATATATATATATATTGTGTGTGTTCTGTTCATATTGAATAGAGTTAGATGTTATTGATGTTAATTTATAACATGGTTATAAATTAATTAAACTCCAATGTATAGTTATGTCTTAAATAAAAATATTATTATATATTTTATTTCAGATATTCGGGATAATTGATCAAGATCCCATATATATGTATTATGCCCTATTGGTATCAAATAGAGTTAGATGGAGTTGATATTAGTTTATAACATGATTATAAATTAATTAAACTCACGATATATTAGTGAAGAAATATCGTTATATATTTTACTACTAATCAAAAGTTAAAAGTATGACCTTTAAAATAAGCTGTAAGACTAAAATAATTGTTTAGCAGGTTAAACTTATATTAAATTGCTTTGAAGTTTATCAAACCTTGGTATTATTTTATTATGGTGTAATTCAAAAATTAACTAACTAGTGAATTTTTATAAAGGTGATTTGAGAAGTTAGAAATTACAAAAGAAGTATTGTATTATTTAATAGGGTTTGATTAAGGTTACAAAATGATCTATTAACTTTAGACCTAAGAAATCGTTTGTGATATATGTGTTTGTATACATATACACATGAGCTATTAATATTTTGAGGCCTTATTAATAGCTAAACTTAATTTTAATAGAAGAATTATATGATATTAGGCTATACTAGGATTGATAGGCGAGAGTATTATTTTGTAAATAAGTTTTAGACTTCTATATAATAATACGAAGAATATATAATTGCTAGATTAGTTACTTAAGCAAGATGCATTTTTTTGAATTGTTTATATGATTATATGTGTGAATTGTTATTGATATTGAGATGATAGATTTGTTGTATTGGTTGTGTACAACCTTTGTGTATGTAAATGTGCACGATATGTGTTTATTAATTCCATATAGTTGGACTGGTTATATATATAAACACACACATGCATACAGTTTATGTGATTTATAATGCTTGTATGTATAGCTATTGTTCTGGTATGTACGATTTAAGGCTACCAGGAGATGGATAGAATATTATATATATATATATATACCGATATTGTGACGACCCGGAATTCAGGATATCTGAAATAAGAATATTTAATTGATATTAAATATTTAAAAGTTAATATTTAACTTGAATTTCAAATATTACTATTTATTGGGTAATTTAATTATTAAATTAAATAATTGGAAATTGGGTGAATTGCTGAATCTGAAATTCTTGGCTTGTTAAAAATAATTTGAAGGCTTATAAAATTTATATTTATAATACTAGAGACAATAGAAGTTTTAAATGTGAGTTTGGAAGTGTTTTGTTCAGTTTTGAAAATATATCGTTTAAATTGAATTTAAAAATAGCCTTCCGAGGCACAGTCTCAGAATTTGATGAAACTAGTTTCATTGGATCTGTAATATTGTACTATTATCGGATTACAATTTTTGTAGTGATTGGAGTTGTTGTGTGAGCATACGATATATAAACGCGTTGAAATTTATATCGAATTCAATATTATAACTGAGTCCAAAAAGCTATCTTCTCCATACAATCGAATTAGGACTCGAAACCTTTTCCATTACGTTCGGAATAGGCGTATAACATTATAATATTCTGGCGGCACGTCTCGATAGGAGATCAAAATTTTAAGTGGTGAAACGAGATATTTTATAATATATATATATATATATTTAGAAAATCAGATCAAAATATCAAAATCAAATCAAAGTCACTTGCCTTCTGATTCACGCCATCTACCACGTACGAAGGTACCCTTTTCATTTTTTTATCGTGCCGTCCCTTGGTTCAAATCGATATCACTTCCTCTTTTTCACGGTTAAAAAAAAATGAAAACAAAAGCTTCGTCTCCCTCATTCGAAAATAAAGTCAGAAGTATGTTTTCATTTGAAATCAAAATCGAACGCATACATATGAAATCTCATCGCCTTTAGTTTCAGCTCGTGTTCAAATCAGGGAAAGGCTGTAAGCATCGAAAAAGGGGGGGAGGCGATTTCAATCGCGAGCTTTGCCTTGCAAGTCGTTCGTAGGTCGAGCATCTGATCTAGATGGGCGACTTTGACTTTGGCTCGATGGGGGCCAGTGCTCGCGTATGCGTGGGTGGCCGCGTGCGCTCGTGAAGACGAGGTTGCGAAGGTATCGAAGTTGAACCATCACTGGGAAGCTGGAACGTGAGATCTTCGGTGCGATGGTCACCATGGGTTGCACGCGCATAGTGGTGAGGTCGCGGCTTCCTAGGGAGTGGTGATAAGCACGGTTTTGGACAGTCAAAGTGGATGTGGGGAAGATTGCCGTTGTTGGATGGAGTATTTAGATTTTTCGGCAGTGAGGTATTTTGATAATCTATTTGTAAATTAGGTAATTAAATGAAATTATTATAGGATGAAATATATATCAGGAAATAAAAAAAAAATTATTTCAGCAGGTATAAGCAATTCTGTTTTATATATGTAGGTCAGAAAATTATGGATAGCAAGATAAAATTTTGTTTATTTTTTTAGAATAATAATAATAGTAATGATATGGATGAACTAGTTAACTTTTAAGGTAATTAGTATATTTGTTTGAGAAATTAGGACATAGTTATAACCTGTCATAAAATTTATATAAAAAAAGGGAAAATGTAAATTAGGTCGGTCCAATTATCATTTGAAAAAAAATTAGATTAAAATTACATTATTAGTTGAATTAATAAATAGTAAATTATTTTAGAATATTTCAAATGTTAATAAATCCATATAATCTGTACAAGGTCTAAAACTATGAAGAAAACAAGGCGAGATGGAAATGGGTTGCAAACAGGTCAAAGGTGAGTTAATCTCACTCATTTGGATTACCATTTAATTTTAAATGGTTAAAATTTAAATTATTGGTTGATTGTTAGAATTGTCTGGATATGATATTATATGTAGTATATATATATATTGGAGTGATTGATATTCCCGCATTATATAGCGGATGAGACCCTATACGCCGCATAATAGTGGATGATATTAATAAACCCATTTACCGCGATATTCCACCTCGAAGTGGAATTGGTATTGTGCTAACATCTGTGGATGCAGGGAAACAGGTTGGAGGGATCCAACTGGATTCCTCGAATTTATTTAGATTGTTTAATATTCTCTGTTATGAATATTTGATATTCTATGATTAATTATATTGATAATTGAAACGTTGAATACTATGGATTGCTTGAATATATTTCGATACTCTGAGTTATCAAAATCTATAAAATTGGATTTTTGAAAAGAAATAAAAGAGTGAATTTTTCTCGAGTAAAATAATTATAGAGAATTTAAATAAGTTAAAAAAATAAATTGGGAAAGGATAAAAGTGATTTTTAATTTCTAATAAATAAATTCCAGGTATGGGAAAGGAAATTTGAATAAAACAGAGGAATAATGAATTTTAAACTTAAGTGTTATGGTTTTAAAGAAATAAAGAATTTAACATAAAATTCAAGGTTTAAATTTATTTTAAAGGATAAGAAAGGAATTTGGGGAAATCTGAATTGGTATTCTCAGTTAAAGAGATTTTTAAATCATGAATAAGAAATAAAATGGATTTGAAATAAATGAAGTAAGTAAGGAAATTTATTTCAAAGTGAAGTAAATTGGAAATCAATTGTAAATTGGTGTAAGTGTTGAAATTGAAATTTATAAACTGGGTTTATAAAGTGAAGTAAAATATCAGTGGATATTTGGAAGAATAAATTCACGGTGGGAATTTATAAAGGAATGGAAATTTGATTTAAAAATAAGTAGTGATTTTTTTAAAAGGTATGGAAATGGGAAGTGTTTTTCCCTAGAAAGCCGAGTATATTTTAAAGGAGACTTTTTATGTATAAGTTAAGGCTTTAAAAAAATTTGTTATTAAGAAATGTTTTAGAAAATATATTACTTTTAAAAGTTTAAAGTATATTTTATAATAAAGTGTTTTAAGTTATTTTTAAAGTCTAAAGTACGTTTCAAAGCAAATATTTAAATACAAGTTAAAAGTTTCAATGTTGTTTTATAAAGCATGTTTTAGAAATTTATTATTTCTAAATGTTTAAATTCTAAAGGAAGTATTTTTCAAATCTATTGTAGTTGTAAATATTAAAAGTGACTTGATATTTGTTTTAAAGGATAAAAATTTAGTTTATATTTTATTCAGAAGCTTTATTTTAAATATTCTTAAAGTATATATTTTTTAAATAAGTATTAAAGTAGTTTTAAATTAAATGTCTTAAAGGATATTTTAAAATAAAGAGTTTTAAACTATTTCAAAATCTAAAATGTTTGTACTTGGTGATTTCAGTGGAATAGAAAATATTTGGGAAATTTAATCCATGAGAGAAGAACGGTTTGAAACTGTTTTAAAAAAGGGTGGAAAGTGGAAATATATCTTGCGAAGATATTTGAGATAAATAATTAATTTGGAAAAATTATTTATTGTTTGATGGTTGTTTATGGATGTTAATTGATAGTTAAATAACCGACTATCAATATTGGCCATTGTGCTGATCATTTCGAAGAGACCGGGATCGAGATTAATTTCTCGAAAACCACTTCGATCCGGTTTGTACGTTTCCGTGGAAAAAAACGAGTTTGAAATCTAAGATGGAGTAGTGCCTTCGGTTCCGTTCGAACCCAAGATGGACTTGTATGGATGAATGCTTTCGGAACATCGTCAGGTGGACGATAGGCATTCTAAGTGAAACGTTCTAAAAGGTAACGCTTAGCCTCAAGCCTCATCAATCGGGAATGACTAAAAATCAGGGGTTATGTAGCAAGGCTATGTGGGTCGCACCCATTAGGGTGAGGTCATCCCTGTCTAGATGTCCCTTTTATTTCGGCTTAGTGGTGCGGTTGCTGATCCCAACCGTGGGGTGATCTTACTCGGAATTATCCAGTAAGGGATAGTTCCGGCTTTGTGTTGCAGGGGATCGGGCGTGGTCCTCGGTACGCTGATCTAGACCAGGTACTGTGGCAGGTGGTACCCCAGTGCCTAGTCATTAGTTGGAAATCCATTCTCCCTACGTGTCTTTACGGTTTTGTTTGTATACCTATTAGCTGGAATTTAATAGATGTAACAATTTCGGCTATTTGAATAAGTATTTGTATATAGACACTATTATAATATCAGAGAATTTTGATAAAAAGTGTTTTGGCTATCGTAAGGTAAAAACCCGACATGTTTATTTGTGGCGTGGTCTTACGAGATGCTTTTGTTTTCAAAGGATTTTGAAACTTTAATAATCAATTTGAGTGTGGTTTTCTCACGCTGGTGTTCCAGACTGACTCGGGTGTTATTTTGTTATAATGCTCGGGTTAGACCAAGTATTATAGATACAGGAAAGGATGCTATGGAGCTCAGGAGAAGAGCTGGATGGCGATACGTACTTCCGTACTTGTTTTAAAATATTCGCTGTGTTGATTAGCTGTGTATTTAGATATATGCAGACAGGTTATACTTACTGTCCAGTTGTGTGTTATGTGTACTCTGATGATGTAATGTATAAACAAATATATTTTCTTTGAGTAAAGATCTGTATTTATATATTATATTTTATTCCGCTGCGATGGTTAGACTCTGTTATTGTTTTCTATTTTCTTCTTCTACCTCCTTCTTCTTTAACTCTGATGGTTCGATTTTTTGGGTATGAAAAATCGGGTCATTACATTTGGTATCAGAGCTGAAAGGTTAAACGAGAACCCTGGCTCTGCTTGGGATTACTCATTTGAAAATAGAGTCTGTAGTACTCTAGAATGAGTTGAGTGTATTAATAGATATGAGCGCGTATTTGTTAGTGAATATAAAATTTGTTTTTATACTGTGTTGATTTATCGGTTGAGCGTTTATGGATTCTGATCGTTGTGTGGGATGCCATGTCATCGATAGGGATTTCTAAACTCTTACACAAGATAAACCGACATAGTATTGTTTTAAAATAGGGTAAATGAAATAATTTTACCCAAAATTATTTTTGTATATAAAAGAAATAATTTTTCATAAATTATTATAGTTATATATCGTTGCTTGGTTGTTAGGAAGTGATAATATTAGATTATTATCAATGTTGTGAGGAAATTGAAATCATAACTAAAAGGATAAGAAATAAATTCATAAACCAATGGGATTTGTAAATGTAAACTATAAATGTGATTTATAATTTGAAATAGAATTCCGTATTAATATTTGAAAATAAATTGAAATAAAATTCCAGAGTAATGTTTGAATAAAATTGGATGGATTTGGAATTTGGAATTTTGAGAAAACTTAAATTCCTTTGGGTTTGAAAATGGTCTTCAAAGGTTTTGGAGAATTAATAGTGGTATTATTTCGAAAATATTCTTGAATTGAATTTGAAATCTGGTGAGATTTGGAGTTTAAAAATATTTGAAATGTTTTGAAGGGAGTAAAAGCACTGAACTCTTTTTGGTCGCTGGAAAATAATTCCGATGATGATTGCGACATCATCGGTGTTCATTTTCGAGTTTCCAAAAGAGAAATTGCTACCAGAAGGTTGGAAAATTAGAGTTGTTTGTAAAACTGGGTATGGTTTTGAAATTGAAAGGATTCTGGATATAGTTGATTTCAAGGGTAATTTTGAAATTTTAGAAAATTGTTTAAACTCTAGAATCTTATTTAAAATGTTTATGGAATAATAGATAGGTTTGAAAACTTATAAAAGTTTGAAATTAAGTTCTTACTTAATATAATTTAAATGAATTGTGTAAAGTATAATATAGTAGGAGGATAGATTTAACTGGAGTTAAGTTGAATAAAATTGAATTGTAATAAATAGATTTCGATGGCTTATAAAAGAATTGAAACCAATGGAGTAAAAATATACCTGGTTAAAATAAATGTATAATTCCGAGTTAAAAGGTAAAATGTGAATGGAATTGAGTGTAAATAGATGGAAGTATGGATATGAATAAGTTATGACTTATAAAATTTAGAAGTGGGATAAATAAGCCAAAATAAAATTGTTTTGCATTTGGGAAATGGATAAAAATCCAAAACTTGAATTATAAAATAGATTAAACTCAAGTAAAATAGTTAGAGTGATTTTTGAAATAAAAGTCAAATATTGGGTATAAAATTTGGAAATAAACTAATTTGATAATAAATTAGTTAATGAAATATGGAAATGGAACTCGAATTGGTTAATTTAAAAATTAAATTGTGAATAAATAATAGAGTTTGAAAGTGAAGCTTGGGTTATAAATATAAATCCAGCTTGGATATTATTTTGATAAATTGAGAATGTGAATTAAAATTTAAAATGGATAAAGAGAATGGGAAATTTGAATTTGATGGAATTTGATGAGAATCGAGTAAAATGGAAATGAACTTAACAAATGAAATAAAATGCAAGTGGATGAGTGGTGAATAAATTAAAATGGAATGAAATTAAGTGTAAATTAAATTGGAATCAATTTAAAAAATTATAAGCTTAAGTGATCATTTATTTGCGTGAAAATAAATTGTCATTTGATGGAAACGAGAATTAAATAAATTTGATAAAGTGATAAAAGTGAAATAGATTGATTTTACAATCGATTAAATTGGATATGAGAGTGTTTCGATTGAAAATGGATTGTATGCAAGCAAGTGAGTGTAAGTCACTTAAATACGAAGAAATGGTTTGAAAATTTGTTGAGAATAATTGATTTAGCTTTGAAACCATATAAATTTTTTATGTAATGCATGTGTTTAGCTTTTGGAAGTAAGTGAAATTATATATATATGGCATTTACACGTTTTAATTGAGTAAGTACAGGTTCAGGGAAGTCGTTTGGCTGGGTTGGATCGTGCAAATTGCTAAATAAATAACCGCTTTGCTTAAAAATGCTAAATAGTGGTACGCCTACGCAATAAAAATAGGAAATATGAACTGTTTTTGTTTTTCCGACCGTGTGGGTCGATGTATATATATTTATATCACTTGTCAAATTGCAAAAGCTCCTCCGTACAAAGGAGACTGCCAAAATTTTCTGAAGATTTTGGGAGTTAGAAATTTTTGGAAATTTTCACTAACGACAAATGATTTAAAATTGGAATTTGAGATAAAGGTAAATAAAAATTCAATATTCAAAGTTGAAGATAAATTGAATCCAAGCAAAATTTAAAATGAGAATCTGAATGAAATTCGGGAGAGAGTATTTAGATTTGAAAATAACTAATAAATTGAAGCAAATTGATTTTATATGGAATTGGAATCCAATTTGAATAGAAGTAAATTAAACCAAGTGGTATAGTGAAAGTAATAATATAAGGGTATACAAAGTGACTATATTGAACTTAAGAAATGAATGGAGAAAGTTCTTAAGTAAATTTGGTATTGGAAGTATACTAAGTCAATAATTGGATGAAAATCAAATTGGAATGCTGTGATTGGATATTATTGCAGAGTAGTATACAGGTGATTTAATAACAAGAAAGATTGGGATTTTGATTGCAGAAGATAAATAAAATTTCTCAACAAAAGGTATGTATTTAAAATTTCTGTATGAGATTTGATTGGGTTTTTTATCTTGCCACTTGGCGTTTTGTTTTCTTTTGGAATTTGGCAGTCGTAGAGGCAATTTTGTAGTTGTACCGAGCTAGCCGCGCAAAGGAGACACTGGCAAAAATTTTCGAAAATTTAGGGAGTTAGAAAAATTTTGAGAAAATTTTGATAATTCAAAATTTGATTTCAAATTTAAATTTGAATTGATAAGTAAGTAATATTATTTGGGACTTATGGGTAAGTTTGAAAAGTTAGAAAGGGCGTTAGTGTGTCTTTGATAAAAAGATTTGTTTTGGCAAGTTGTTAAAACTATTTGGATTTGAGAAAATAGTTAATGGGGATTGAATCATTCTTCCTAACTAGTAATTTCGGGGACGAAATTCTTTTAAGGGGGGAGGAATGTGACTACCCGGAATTCTGGATTCTGAAATAAGAATATTTAATTGATATTAAATATTTAAAAGTTAATATTTAACTTGAATTTCATATATCACTATTTATTGGGTAATTTAATTATTAAATTAAATAATTGGAAATTGGGTGAATTGCTGAATCTGAAATTCTAGGCTTGTTAAAAATAATTTGAAGGCTTATAAAATTTATATTTATAATACTAGAGACAATAGAAGTTTTAAATGTGAGTTTGGAAGTGTTTTGTTCAGTTTTGAAAATATATCGTTTAAATTGAATTTAAAAATAGCCTTCCGAGGCACAGTCTCAGAATTTGATGAAACCAGTTTCATTGGATCTGTAATATTGTACTATTATCGGATTTCAATTTTCGTAGTGATTGGAGTTGTTGTGTGAGCACACGATATATAAACGCGTTGAAATTTATATCGAATTCAATATTATAACTGAGTCCAAAAAGCTATCTTCTCCATACGATCGAATTAGGACTCGAAACCTTTTCCATTGCGTTCGGAATAGGCGTACAACATTATAAACGCCTGGCGGCACGTCTCGATAGGAGATCAAAATTTTAAGTGGTGAAACGAGATATTTTATAATATATATATATATATATATATATATTTAGAAAATCAGATCAAAATATCAAAATCAAATCAAAGTCACTTGCCTTCCGATTCACTCCATCTACCACGTACGAAGGTACCCTTTTTTTTTATCGTGCCATCCCTTGGTTCAAATCGATATCACTTCCTCTTTTTCACGGTTAAAAAAAAATGAAAACAAAAGTTTCGTCTCCCTCATTCGAAAATAAAGTCAGAAGTATGTTTTCATTTGAAATCAAAATCGAACGCATACATATGAAATCTCGTCGCCTTTAGTTTCAGCTCGTGTTCAAATCAGGGAAAGGCTGTAAGCATCGAAAAAGGGGGAGAGGCGATTTCAATCGCGAGCTTTGCCTCGCAAGTCGTTCACAGGTTGAGCATCTGATCTGGATGGGCGACTTTGACTTCGGCTCGATGGGGGCCAGTGCTTGCGTATGCGTGGGTGGCTGTGTGCGCTCGTGAAGACGAGGTTGCGAAGATATCGAAGTTGAGCCATCACTGGGAAGCTGGAACGTGAGATCTTCGGTGGGATGGTCACCGTGGGTTGTGCGCGCATTGTGGCTAGGTCGCGGCTTCCTAGGGAGTGGTGATAAGCACGGTTTTGGACAATCGAAGTGGATGTGGGGAAGATTGCCATTGTTGGATGGAGTATTCAGATTTTTCGGCAGTGAGGTATTTTGATTATCTATTTGTAAATTAGGTAATTAAATGAAATTATTATAGGATGAAATCTATATCAGGAAACAAAAAAATAATAAATAAATAAATTATTTCAGCAGGTATAAGCAATTCTGTTTTATATATGTAGGTTAGGAAATTATGGACAACAAGATAAAATTTTGTTTATTTTTTTTAGAATAATAATAATAGTAATGATATGGATGAACTAGTTAACTTTTAAGGTAATTAGTATATTTGTTTGAGAAATTAGGACATAGTTGAATTAATAAATAGTAAATTATTTTAGAATATTTCAAATGTTAATAAATCCATATAATGTTGTATAAGGTTTAAAACTATGAAGAAAACAAGGCGAGATGGAAATGGGTTGCAAACAGGTCAAAGGTGAGTTAATCTCACTCATTTGGATTACCATTTAATTTTAAATGGTTAAAATTTAAATTATTGGTTGATTGTTAGAATTGTCTGGATATGATATTATATGTAGTATATATATATATATTGGAGTGATTGATATTCCCGCATTATATAGCGGATGAGACCCTATACGAATATTTGTTATGAATATTTCATATTCTGTGATTAATTATATTGATAATTGAAAGTTGAATACTATGGATTGCTTGAACATATTTCGATACTCTGAGTTATCAAAATCTATAAAATTGGATTTTTGAAAAGAAATAAAGGAGTGAATTTTTCTTTAGTAAAATAATTATAGAGAATTTAAATAAGTTAAAAAAATAAATTGGGAAAGGATAAAAGTGATTTTTAATTTCTAATAAATAAATTCCAGGTATGGGAAAGGAAATTTGAATAAAACAGAGGAATAATGAATTTTAAACTTAAGTGTTATGGTTTTAAAGAAATAAAGAATTTAATATAAAATTCAAGGTTTAAATTTATTTTAAAGGATAAGAAAGGAATTTGGGGAAATCTGAATTGGTATTCTCAATTAAAGAGATTTTTAAATCATAAATAAGAAATAAAATGGATTTGAAATAAATGAAGTAAGTAAGGAAATTTATTTCAAAGTGAAGTAAATTGGAAATCAATTGTAAATTGGTGTAAGTGTTGAAATTGAAATTTATAAACTGGGTTTATAAAGTGAAGTAAAATATCGGTGGATATTTGGAAGAATAAATTCACGGTGGGAATTTATAAAGGAATGGAAATTTGATTTAAAAATAAATAGTGATTTTTTTTAAAAGGTATGGAAATGGGAAGTGCATTTCCCTGGAAAGCCGAGTATATTTTAAAGGAGACTTTTTATGTATAAGTTAAGGCTTTAAAAAAATTTGTTATTAAGAAATGTTTTAGAAAATATATTATTTTTAAAAGTTTAAAGTATATTTTATAATAAAGTGTTTTAAGTTATTTTTAAAGTCTAAAGTACGTTTCAAAGCAAATTTTTAAATACAAGAAGTTAAAAGTTTTAATGTTGTTTTATAAAGCATGTTTTAGAAATTTATTATTTCTAAATGTTTAAATTCTAAAGGAAGTATTTTTCAAATCTACTATAGTTGTAAATATTAAAAGTGACTTGATATTTGTTTTAAAGGATAAAAATTTAGTTTATATTTTATTAAGAAGCTTTATTTTAAATATTCTTAAAGTATATATTTTTTAAATAAGTATTAAAGTAGTTTTAAATTAAATGTCTTAAAGGATATTTTATAATAAAGAGTTTTAAACTATTTCAAAATCTAAAATGTTTGTACTTGGTGATTTCAGTGGAATAGAAAATATTTGGGAAATTTAATCCATGAGAGAAGAACGGTTTGAAACTGTTTTCAAAAAGGGTGGAAAGTGGAAATATATCTTGCGATGATATTTGAGATAAATAAATAATTTGGAAAAATTATTTGTTTGATGGTTGTTTATGGATATTAATTGATAGTTAAATAACCGACTATCAATATTGGCAATTGCGCTGATCGTTTCGAAGAGACCGGGATCGAGATTAATTTCTCGAAAACCACTTCGATCCGGTTTGTACGTTTCCGTGGATGAATGCTTTCGGAACATCGTCAGGTGGACGATGGGCATTCTAAGTGAAACGTTCTAAAAGGTAACGCTTAGCCTCAACCCTCATCAATCGGGAATGAATGAAAATCAAGGGTTATGTAGCAAGGCTATGTGGGTCGCACCCATTAGGGTGAGGTCATCCCTGTCTAGATGTCCCTTTTCTTTCGGCTTAGTGGTGCGGTTGCTGATCCCAACCGTGGGGTGATCTTACTCGGAATTATCCAGTAAGGGATAGTTCCAGCTTTGTGTTGCAGGGGATCGGGCGTGGTCCTCGGTACGCTGATCTAGACCAGGTACTGTGACGGGTGGTACCCCAGTGCCTAGTCATTAGTTGAAATCCATTCTCCCTACGCGCCTTTACGGTTTTGTTTGTATACCTATTAGCTGGAATTTAATAGATGTAACAATTTCGGCTATTTGAATTAGTATTTGTATATAGACACTATTATAATATCAGAGAATTTTGATAAAAAGTGTTTTGGCTATCGTAAGGTAAAAACCCGACATGTTTATTTGTGGCGTGGTCTTACGAGATGCTTTTGTTTTCAAAGGATTTTGAAACTTTAATAATCAATTTGAGTGTGGTTTTCTCACGCCGGTGTTCCAGACTGACTCAGGTGTTATTTTATTATAATGCTCGGGTTAGACCGAGTATTATAGATACAGGAAAGGATGCTGTGGAGCTCAGGAGACGAGTTGGATGGCGATACATACTTCCGTACTTGTTTTAAAATATTCCGCTGTGTTGATTAGCTGTGTATTCAGATATATGAGGACAGGTTATGCTTACTGCCCAGTACTGTGTTATGTGTACTCTGATGATGTAATGTATAAACAGATATATTTTCTTTGAGTAAAGATCTGTATTTATATATTATATTTTATTCCGCTGCGATGGTTAGATTCTGTTATTGTTTTCTGTTTTCTTCTTCTACCTCCTTCTTCTTTAACCCTGATGGTTCGATTTTTCGGGTATGAAAAATCGGGTCATTACAGATATAGTGTTTAAAGCGGTAATATAATTTCGGTATGTCTGACTTGGGGCTATTGATCATTGTATGGAATCCATTGCACCAATTAGGTACACGACCTGCAGACATGGTCCTAGAGCAAGGGCGGAGAGAGATTGGAATGCTAGTCTAGTGTAGGTCATATATTATTTGGTAGTATGATTGTGTGCTATGACATGACCAACATGCCAACTTATTTTGAGGTATTGGTTTTCAAGGGAGTCCATGGGTTAGTTGTGGCTGTCGATGGGTCTCTCTGGTAGCTATTGGAAATTCGACATGATTTATTGATGCACAATTTAAGCGTATGCATAGTTCGGTATGCCCGACTTGGGGTTACCAAATAGTGGACGAAATACATTACAGGTGTATAAATATATGGTTTAAGTGATTTATAAATATATAAAATTGTAGATGGATGGTTTGGGATATATATATATTGGTTTGGTATGTCTGACTTAGGGAAATGGGTTGGGCGAGGCACTCTAAGAATGAATCACGGGTTGGGCGAGGCACTCTAAGAATGAATCACGATCCATACGAGAATGATAATACCTCGATGTTGTGTACATGTGCAGGAAGGGTGCACGCGGGGTTTTGCATTTACATATGGCTTCAGTATGTCGGTATAAACAACCGAAAGGAAAGGACGCCGATGATGGAATCCATTATACCATTGAGACACACAACTTATAGACGTGGTCCTGGAGAAGGGGCAAAGAAATTGGAATGCCATTCTAGAGTAGGTCATATATTGTTCAGTAGTACCATTAGGTGTTGCGATAGGACCTACATGCCAACTTCTTTTAAAGTGTTGATTTTTAGGAAGTCCACAAGTTAGTTGTGGCTCTTGATAGGTCTTTTTGGTAGCTAATGACAATTCGATACGGCTATTGGTTATAGATATTCATAATTTCAGTATTAAGTTTGGAGATGATATGTTATTAGCATAGTTATATCGTTGTATTTGTTTTGCATTTCATATGCTTCAATAGGGATTGAGATATCTTTGGCACTGTTGTTTATAAAGTGTAATATTACCTCTAAGCTTATTTTTTCCTATTCAGTGGCATGGATTGTTATAGTATGTATTGTTTTAATTAGAGAACCACTGTTATGTATCATCCTGACCTGTTGGTGTATGGATAAAGTAGGGTGATGTATGATTAGTATTTCCCATTGATCCTTGTTTATGTTTATTATATGTATATATGTTGCATGTATATACAATACTTATAAATAGTACTCTTGCGCTAGGATTTATGTCCGATCCATGTTTTGTCTTTGTCTGTTTATGTCATGACAACTCTTGGATACTCGATTGAGTAGTTTAGGAGTCAAGTGCTTTTGGGAAAGGCTTACAGGATAGCTAGAGCATTCTGAAGGCGTGAAGTCGATATTGGATATGTATACTTGTTGGTGATACAGTATAAATGGAGTTAATGTATTCTAACTTCTATATTAATGTTTATTTATTATTTGCTCTCGCTAGTGCAAATATCTTGCATATTATATCTTATTTTGTTCATGTATATTTAGTATATTATACGTTATCATCCCGTTATGGGATTGTATCAATGTGCCTTGGTATGGTATTTTGTTTTAATTTTATGCGATGGACTATCTTTTGTGGCATTTAAGAGTCAGATATTGTCATTCAACATTGATTCAAGGTATTACGAGGGCGGGACATTACATTTGGTATCAGAGCTTAGGCTCAACCATTAGGATCAAGTAGACTAGTTTGAAAGCGACCTGGTAGTTTGAGATACGTTAAGAGAGTGTACTTGTATTTTTCTACAATATAATATTGCATACACCACTTGTCTCCTAAACTTTGACTTATTCAATCGCTATTGGCTAAGGTATCTTCGTTTACAACTATTTGTATGAGCTGATGAGGCACACGAGCGGCCGCGGATAGGCAATTTGAGATGCCTGATAGGTTTAGAGACTATTTGGATACTGCATGGGATGTTCCACTATCCGTGAACATTCCAACAGATGCAGTGGGCATTGGAAGTGGTGTAGCCCTTGGGGCACAGTAGTAGAATGGGTTGACGAGCGAGCCATGACTTGGATTGATTCTAGATGTTGCTTTGAGTCTCGATTTATTTCTAAGATCAAAAGGGACATGCAGCTTAAGCATTTCATCCATTTGTGATAGGGTAGCTTGTCGGTGAAGGATAATATTAGTCAATTTAACCTTTTGGCCAACTTTTGGGAGGAGATGGTTATTACTCCTTTGAAATAGGCAAGGAAGCTTGCCTAGGGTCTTTTTGCATGGTTTGGGATTTATTGCTTAGTCGTATCCCAGTCTTGACCCCTTGTATTGTAGATGAATTCTTTCTTATTAATTAATCTTGTATGGGAAACCCTGACTGTTAAGATAAGGTACAATGACCAAGAATACCACCATTTGACTTGATGCACAAGCTTTCTAGTAGAATGGGGTTGTTCGGTTAAGTGTGAGGATCCGGTGGTTGCCCAGAAATGAGCAAGGACCGAGTGGATGACTTATACGTATTGCACTGAGTCATTCATGTTAAAAGTATTCAACCTTGTGTTAGCAAAGCTTAAGTGGTGGGATTAATCCCATTTATTGCATTGGCGTTTATAAGGATCGGTCCATTCACTTATTAATCCCTAATCCCAAGTTCGAGCATGAGGTTTCTAGGTAATTTTTACTAGTTAGGCAAGGGTTTTTCACTTGGTTCTTAAAGGCGAGCACTTGAGTTGGATTCTTGGGGTGACTTAGAGATTTTTATGGCAACTAAAGTTGTGCAAGGA
Source organism: Allium fistulosum (assembly GCA_030737815.1). Classification (NCBI taxonomy): domain Eukaryota; kingdom Viridiplantae; phylum Streptophyta; class Magnoliopsida; order Asparagales; family Amaryllidaceae; genus Allium; species Allium fistulosum. The sequence continues at coordinate 686,174,745 of CM060908.1, read as the reverse complement.
AATTTCGATGGTTGAACCAACGAACCAGATCAGAATTTTCATAAGAGGAATCAGGTGGTGGTTGACTCTGAAAGTCGCCATGGATCGAATAATATGAAGTATTCTACTAAATTAAGACCCGTATACCAATAGCTTAAGTAAAGTCTATATAACTAATCACTAGTAGATAAGCCATGGAATAAATAAGTAAAGAAAGTAAAAACGATCACATTAGATATTTATATACTGGTTCGAACTACCATTCTACGTCCAGTCCCAGACTTCTGGATTTAAACAATACGCTCACTTAACCCAGAGGAATAGGTATATTACAAAATGCCTAAGCTACCGAACGTGACTACGTGCCTGAAGATCTCTAACAGGATTTTGACCAAAATAGGTAGTAAAGTATTTGACTTTATGTGTTCTTGAATAACACAAATGAGTCAATAAAGTACACCCTTCCTATAATCTACTTGAGATGATGATTTGAACGTGATGATTTAGGAAATTGAAAGTTGAATGCTTTGTATTTCACATGAATATTGAAAGTAGGAAAGCAAGTCAGAATTGGTGAGTGAAAAGAATAGATTTCAACTCTATTTATAGTTATGAAGAGTTATAGTTTAAAGGTTACAGCCATTAGAAGGATTGCAATCTTTGGAGAAGAAGACAACTCTCTAGAATTTGAATTTTTGTGAAGAGACACTTCTTCTCATATAGGTCGGCTGGATGAATTTAAAATTCAAATGGCTGAATTTATACAGAAAGGACAAAAACTAACCAGTTCAAAAATAGCTATTTCAGATGGTGAAATTTAATTTTAGACATCTGAAATTTAATTCAGCCGTTTGAAATTATATTTCAGCCATTTGAAATACCATTTTTCATTGTATGTCTGTTTTCTACCTTTTTAAATTTTAAATTGCTTTTGAAAACCTTAATTTCTTGTTTATGGAAAAATTTAAAATATAATTTTTCTTAAAACAAATTTTCAAAGCAATATTTATGTGTGTGTGAAATCATCATATAGGAGATTGTACGTTATAACTAAATCAACTATAACATACGACAAACTCTACTTTTGTCTTCAATATTTGAGCTCGATTTCAATGTTGATCGTCATTTTTGGTACTCATGTACCTACAGTTAGCTTAGAGTTTCTTTTGCATAATTATACAGTTGTTAACAATCAAAATCCAATAAGAGAGGTTTTAATAGACCCTTATTTTTTTAATCGGTCCAACTCAAGTTAGATCAATAAATCATAATAAATATGCTTTTGTAATTGTTTAAGACACACCTAGACATTGTTTTTAAAACATACAAATGATATTTTCGAAACTTTTAGGAATTTCATAAAAAAAATTCATAATTCAAAGATTTTAAAGTTAAAAATATTCAAAGTGATCATGAAGGAGAATTCGATAATGATGAACATACTAACTTTTCTAACAAAAAGGGAATTAACCATAATTTTTCTTTTCCTAGAACACTACAACAAAATGGCGTTGTCGAAACAAAAAAATAGAACCTTACAAGGATGTGCCAGAACATTGTTAAATAGCACTACTTTACCTCAGAATTTTTTGGCGAAAGTGGTTGCTACTGCTTGCTATGTTCTAAATCGCAATTAAATTCGTCCTATAACTAAAAGTACCCCTTATGAACTCGTTTATCAACGTAAACCTAAAATATCATCTTTAAGGTTTCTGGATCAATTTTTTTTATTTTAAACACTAATCTTGGTAAGTTTAACTCTAAAGCCAATGAAAGAATTTTTGTCTGCTATTTAAAAAGATGTAAAATTTACCGCATATTCAATAAAAGAACTAACTCAATTGAAGAAACTTTACATGTCCCTTTCGATGAAAATTTTAACAAGTTAGATGATGATACTGAAATGACCCATGTTAATCAACCATCAACTACTTTTTAAAATACAGTACAAGATAAATCAAATGAAGCTACTCTAGTTAACTCACCAGAACAAAATAAAAATAAAGAAACCTAAGAATTTTAAAAGATTATCTTATTGAAAATATACTAGATGAGGTTAGAACTAAAGCATCGGCTCGAAGACAATTAAATGAAATAAGTCACTTAGCATTCATATCTATAATTAAACCTAAAAACTATAAAGAAGCTGGAAAAGACGAATATTGAATTATGGCTATGCAAGAAGAATTAAAACAATTTAAATGAAATAATGTATGGGAATCAGTCCGACGACCTAATTATCAAGCTGTAATAGGAACTAAATTGGTATATAAGAACAAAAGTGATGAAAATGGTGATATAGTTAGGAATAAAGCTAGACTGGTTGCTCAAGGATACAATCAGGAGAAATAATCCCTGTGACGAGACCTTTGCTCCTTTTGCATGATTTAGAGCAATTAGAATACTTCTAGTTTTTGCTTGTCATCACAATTTTAAATTATATCAAATGGATGTTAAAAGTGCTTTCTTAAACGGTTTTATAAAAGAAAATGTCTTTGTTGAATAATCACCATTGTTTAAACACGAAAAATATCCATATCATGTTTATAAACTTAGAAAGGCATTATATGGTCTTAAAAAAGCAACACGTGCTTAGTATAATAGATTAAAAAGTTATTTAATAAATTCTGGTACTAAAATGGGAAAAGTCGACTCAACTCTTTTATAAAACATGAAAATAATGATTTATTAGTTGTTCAAATATACGTTGATGACATTATTTTTGGTTCTACTAATGAAAAACTTTGTATAGATTTTTCTGGGATAATAAGAAAAGAATTTCAAATGTTCCACATACACAAATTAAATTATTTTCTTGGGTTACATATTAAACAACTAGAAAATGGAATTTTTGCTTCACAAGAAAAATACTGGAATTCTAATTAAAGATTTGGTGTCAATAATATGAGCAATAAGCCAACAATAATAAGTACAACTACTCATTTAGATAAAGATGAAAGTGGAAAGGATGTCGATCAAAAAATTTACAAAATTATGACTGGATCATTACTTTATCCAATAGTGAGTCACCCTAATATAATGATGAGTGTGTATCTTTGCGACTGATTTCAAGCAAATCCAAATCACACCAATGAGCTATCAACTGAATTTTACGATATCTAATTGGAACTAAAGATTGTGGTCTCTTCTATCCAAAAGGATATCCATTCGAATTGGTGCCATACAGCGAATCTGATTTTGGTGGATGTCGTACCGATAGAAAAAGCACCAGTGGTACTTGTCACTTTATAGGTCAATCTTTGGTTTCATAGTTTAGTAAGAAACAAAACTGTGTATCCTTATCTACGTGCTAAGCAGAATATATATCAGCTGCTTTAGCTTGCACTCAGATAATTTATATGCAACAAACACTGAAGGATTTTGGTATAAATTTGACTAAATCACCTATTTACTGTAATAACATCAGTGCAATCAATTTGGCAAAAAATCTTGTAAATTATTCTAGAACTAAGCACTTTGATATAAGACACCATTTTTTTGAGAGATTTTTTTGAAAAGGAAAATATAACTCTAGAACTTATAAACATCGAAAATCAAATTGCAGATATATTTAAAAAAACCATTAAATGAAAATACATATATTAGAGTACATCGAGAATTAGGAATATGCTGGATAAATGATGTTATTTAAAATTATTTTCAAGTAATTCATAATATTTTAATATTTTTCAAAATTCTTAGATTTGATATATATATATATATTAATGATCAATAAACCGTGCTAGAATTAGATATTCTAATAAAATTAAATTTTAAAAAACACAAATCTATTAAAGTTTTATTGAAATTAAGTTCCATAAACAAGGTTATAAAATATAAGAGATCACAAATCAACATTTAAAAATTTAACATAGTTAAAATATTTAATTATAAAAAAATCTATCAAAATCAATTATAAAATTCTTTGAAAGATTTTAAACTATTTAAACATAAATTTATATATAAACTTAAGTAATAAGAAATAAATAAATATATATATATATATATAAAAGATTTTCAAGAAAAAGTCTAAACACGATGCTCCACCGGTGCACCGGTCGAGAGAAAATGGTCCACTAGTGATGAGTTTTTTTCAGCACCGAGCTGTTTTAAACCTCCCTCTCTCTTTTATTTTCATTTTTCCTGAAATCAAAAATGATTTCAAAAACCCTAGCTGTAACAACCCGCATATTTGACGATTATATATTTGAATATCTTATTTAAATATTTTAATCGTTAGTCGGATCTTAGTCCGAAAAGCTACTTTTTGCATACAGTCAAATTAGGATTCGAGACCCCTTCCATTGAGTTCAAAATGACGTTTGCGATCTTTTTAAGTATAAACTTTGATATGTTTGGAGTTAGTGGAATTTTCGCTACTTTTTCCCGCTTGTGACTTTGGTTTGGACTGCACCCATATTAGCTCAGCCCAACCCCCTTCTCTTCATAACTCCATCTCTTCACTAAAACATTAAAGCTTCATCAAAAATGGAGGAGGGAATGGGAAATTAAAACTCCAAGCTCAAGTCTTCATTTCAAATCCATCATTCAACTTCAAATTCAAGAGAAGACTTTGATTCAAGCTAGTGGTTGTTCTTGCATAGCATTTCAAGCTTCATCTTCATCCATTTTAGTGAAAAGGTGAGATTTTTATCTCACATTCTTGTCTATATCCATCTTGATCTGTTGGGAATGATTCCCTATCACTTTGGCATGCACATTTGCATTTGGTTTGGATCGGATTGGCGAAAAACTCCAATTTCTAGCGTTCTTGGCGAATTCCTGCGTTTAGGTCGCACTGCCTTCGTTAGGTCGCTAGGTCGTAGGCCGTTCGCGTGGAAAAGTCGCCGCCTGCTTATAGCTCGTTCTGGCTTAGGTCGCATGGAAATAGATCGCTAGGTCGTAGGTCGTGGGCCGCCTAGGTCCTAGGTCGCTCGTTCCTGCTTCAGTCCCTAGGTCGCGGCAACACTAGGTCGTTAGGTCGTTTCCGACCTTACATCACTCGGAGGTACTAGGTCGCGGCTACGATATGTCGTAGGTCGCTCGCTGTGCTTCAGTCGCTAGGTCTCTAGCTCGTAGGTCGCTCGACCGTTCCACCACTAGGTCGCTCGACCCTGTTGTATTTTTAGTTCGCAACCATTAAGTCGCACGACCTTGCCTAGGTCGTTAGGTCGGTCGGTCCTATCCCTTAAGTCGCGTGACCGTGATAGGTCGCTCACCTTTAGGTCGCATGACCTATAGGTCGCTTGCTCCAGTTAGGTCGCTCGGCCACTTTGTTAAGTCGCCCACCTTTTTAAACTTAGGTCGCATGACCCATTAGGTCGCATAGCCCCTTAGGTCGCTTGGCTTCACTAGGTCGCTTGTCTTCACTAGGTCGAACCCCGTAGCGGGGGTGTTGCCCCCGCACCCCCACCTAGGGGGGTTGCCACCCCTCTGGACCCCCCCTCCGTAGGGGATCTTATCTGAAAAACATTCAATAGAACTTCCACTTTGATGCATTTTGAGCTGATTTCCTTGGATTTTGTTCACGTCTTCGAATGTGAATTTTTGTGATAGATTGTTTCTACAATCATTTTTGTGATTTGTCACTTTAAAAATATGAAGCTTTCAATACTAGTAGTAAATATCAAAACTCTTTCATCAAAGCGATTTCAACACTATTTTATTACAAAACTCTTTTTCTTAAACCGTTTTCCAATCTATTAGTATATACAAGCCTTTACTTCACTCGGATGAGAAATCTTATTAAACGGCTTAGTAAAATAAGTGGTATGAAATGCTTGCGTTTGCTTCGTCGGTTAATTCTTGGACTTGTTCGATTGAACCTTTTGTGCCAATTTTCTAGTGAAGATCTACAGTTTGCTCGTAAATATTTAAGTTAAGCAAGTGGTTATGGGACATGAAGCTAAACTCATATATTTACTAGCTTGGTGTGATTGACACTTCTTGATGATCATGGCGATCATTTTTGTGATTTAGACTAGCGATTGACCGATGTCTCTTTGTCTACGAGGGAGACTAAACCCCGTTTGTGTGATGTTTCGCCATCACATATGTGGGGTAGCGCCCCACGGTCTTCGGGCCATTCTTGTGGAGCTTCGGCTCAAAATTAATGGTTAGCTACCATGAGATAGCGTCTTGTTTTGTGATACACGTGTTGGTGAGTTTTCATACTCCCGTTTAGTGATAGGCCTCCCCCCTTCTTGTGACTTCTGGATTTCTTGTGATGATTTCTGGAATTTTATGCTTCACCAATTTTCGTGATTTCTATTGATAAGTTTTATAAATTTTTGTGCATTGGTGAATTTGTGTGTCATCACCTTTTTGGTGAATTTGGATCTTTGTGAAGATTCTTGTGATATCGATTTATTTCTTATTGATGTTCATTTACATACTTATAGTAGTATGCTATTATGGTTATTTCATGTTTATGCCATATCATTTATTCTATATCATGTCATCTGATATTTATAGCTAGACTGATCCGTTTATTATTTTCTTATAAATAATACTCGGGTCAGACCGAGATGTTTCAAGTGCTTCTGCTTGACTCCTCTTCAGGGATCTATTACCTTGACTTTTGGCTAACTACTTAGATTAGTAGTTTTTGATGTATACATTTGAGATATCGACTCATGGATGTATTCTTTTGTATAGTACACGTTGCTATTCTTTTGTATTATCGTGGATCTTTCTGACAACTACTCTGATGTACACTTTCATGTGTTATCTATTCATATCTTTTTCCGCCTTTGTGATATGGATGTCTGTGACTGATTTGTGTTATGTTTATTTCTATATTTGTTTCCGAGGATTATATACAGCCACCGTGTGATAGCTTTGAGTTTGTATCGGTATGTCGGACTTCCTCTTATACATGTTATTCTATCTGACATATCGTTGCTCGCACAAAGCAATTACATGGATGGTCGCTCCTCAACAGCCTTATTCTCCGTGCTAGTTGACAGCATTACACCGTAGTGTTCTTAGCTAGCGTGGGTATAGAAGTGGGGCGTCACACTAGCCCCATTTTTCAACCCCTAATCTTTTAAATATCGTCAAATTTTCAGTTAAAAATATAATCTTTGGTCATTGCAAGAGGAAAAAGAAGCATCTCATCACCCTCCTTTGGTTTTATTGACGAATTGCTCAGTGAAAAAGTTCGAAATTGGTTGAAAAATAAGAGAGAAAATATCAAGAAATTCATGGCTCATATGGTCAACGAGCATCTTGGCGGACGACCGATAAAATTGAACTCTCTAAACTCGTATGATATTCATAATTTGATTATCCATGCCAAATTAGTGAATATTATAAACTTGAATGTGTTAAATATGCATCTATATGATTTTTGTTTGATGATAATAAACATATATATATATTCATTTAAATGTATTTGATATTGTACTATTTTATTTTTCACATATTAAATAAATATTTGCTGAATAAAATAAATAACACGGAATTTGAATTCAAACAGAAATTTTATTCAAACAAATATTTATTACAATTTTGAATAGTACAAATTCAAGCTCTCACTATATACATACAATTTCAGTTACAATACAATACAATTCATATTTACATCAGGACCTCACTACATATCACTCACACTCGTATTTATCTTCAACTTCGTTCCAATTTGAATCCAACATCTGAGCAATCTGCAAAAATACATACTGACGCAGTAAAATTGAAAATAAAATATTTTTGCAATATAAAATAAAATGTGATTTTTGAAAATAATATTTGCCTCAGTTATTTGGGTTGTTCGTCATCATTTATATTTGAATTCATCACACACGAACAATGTGACATGCACAGTGTATCACTGTACATGCCACAAGGCCGTGCACACCGGTAGATACACTTGAAACAATTACAGGAACAGGTGAGCACAGGTCAAATCCAAAGACGAGTTCAACTCAGGTGCAATAAAAATAATGTCACAAACTTTAGCACAAGGTCAAACCCGAGCTGCAAGCTGGATTCAACACAGGTGCAATTCCAAGATGAAGTTCAAGTGAAATCAAAATGAAAAGTGACGTGCACAAGCACACGAACATGTCAGAGGATCAAGTACAGTGAAACCAAATCTATACCAGTCTCGACCAAAAAGGTTCAGTGATGTAGCAAACAAAGTCAACAAGACTAGTCAGGCACACAAGCACATATTCAAGTACTTGAACAAATATACAGATTCAAACAACACAAGTGCACCAGGGTAATTGTATAAAAGCAAGTGCAGCCTCTACATAACAGCATGAAGGCAATCAGGACAGTAGTACTGCACAACATCAAGTGCAGTCTCTACATACCAAAGAAGTCAACATATATGATCAAGCAAAGCCAAAACCAATATATATATATATATATATATATATATATATATGTGTAATGTGCACACATCAAGTAAACAGCAACCAGACTACATGATTGCACATGAGGACCAGGCTACACAATGAATACAATGCAACATTCAGGTCTGCACATTCAGGTCTGGACACACATGAATACAAACCAAATGCAAATGTAGACTCGAGTACACAATGAAGACTATAAGTTCAAGTCTAGTTACAACAAAGATCAAAGCAATGGTAATGGCCGAAGTCATGGAATCGTATACACAAAGTCAAAGCCAAAGTCGGCATAAATTTAAATACCAAAGAATTTGAAACCTGGGTAAACAAGGAATCAAACCAAGTCAAGAAACCCAAGTCATGATTATCAAGAAATATAAAAGCGAATATATACAAATAGGAAAAGGTCAGAAAACATCTCAACCAAGCAATCAAAATCAAACTGAATCGAACGGCAACGAAAAGAATTATCAGACGAAGTCAAACAATATATACAAACGAAATTCAGGGATTTCGAATTCTATAAAAACCTAACATCATCGAATTCAAGGAATCAATCCAGATAACAAAAGATCAAATAACATACCAGAGAAGTCGAATTCGATCAACTCGAAGCAACCAAGCCAAAGCCCTAATTTCACAAGCAACGAACATACAAAAAGAAGCAGCAGCCGAAGCAAGCTACACGGAGTAGGTTGATCAACAGAACAAGGATCGAAATCACTAAAATCGATCAACATAAGTCGGCGGCTTCAAAAATCTCAAAGCCCTAATTTTTGAACGAAGAGGAAAACGAACGAGCCACCATTATCTCAAACAAAGAAGACATCGGGCCGAATAAAGGAAACAAAAAAAAAGGGGGACTCAACAAATTTAAAACGGACCGGCTTCTTTAAATTTTGGGCTTAAGTTTTAATTAGGGTTTTTTGAAGTTTTAAATTGTTTTAAATTTGTTTTTAAATTTAAATTCACTTTTAAACAGTTGTATTTACTAGTCGTGTGACTAGGGGACAAACTACGTGGCGTAGTTTGGGAATTCGCAACTCAGTGGCTGAGTTGTGGCAGGTTTTGAGCGTAGAGTTAGATTAGTCAATAGCGGGTATAGCGAGTTTACATGTGTAAGCGTTTGACTATCTAATTTCTAGTAGAAACCTTGGGGGCAGCACGTAGGCAGGGTTTTGCCGAAGCTGGGTAAATTCTGTGTTGTTCTGTTCTGCTATTATCTGTGCTGTTATTATCTGTGCTGAAATCTGTATTGAAAATTATTTTAAACTTCCGCAATAATTTTTATAATTAACACTATCACCCTATTCACCCCCCCTCTAGGGTGAAATCGATCCTACAAGTGGTATCAGAGCTAGGAAGAGGAGTCAAATTTTTAATTTAAAAATTCGATTTTTTTTTTAAAATTAATTTTTGTTTTAAAAAATTTAAAATGGATTCTTTTAATAATGCTTTTGCTGAGGGTCAGTCGATAGTTAGACCACCAATGTTCAATGGTGAATATGCTTATTGGAAAAATAGGATGAAATTTTTTCTAGAAACCATTGACGCTTGGAATATTGTTGAGACAGGTTATAAAACTCCAACTATAACTATAGATAATCAGGAAATTAAAAAACCGAAGGAACAATGGACAGAGCTAGAGAATAAATTACAAAATATTAATGCTAAAGCTATGAATTCTATTATTTGTTCATTGGATCAATTTGAATTTAATCGTGTCTCACATTGTCTAACTACGTAGGAAATATGGCACACACTCGAAGTGACTCACGAAGGAACATCTCAAGTCAAAGAATCTCGCCTTGCCATGCTAAGCAGCGAATATGAGAACTTTACAATGGCGAAGGAAGAAAATGTCAAAGAGATGTACGGACGACTTTCCAATATCGTATACAAATCAAAAGCTCTCGGAAAATCATACACAGAATTGGAAATAGTCCGAAAAATCCTCAGAGTCCTTCCACGAAGTTTTGAAGCAAAAGTAACTGCCATCCAAGAATCGAAAGATTTGAAACAACTCAAAGTTGAAGAACTCATCGGAAATCTCACCACTTATGAGCTAGAGATGAAATTCAAAGAAGAACGTGAAGGAGGAGATACTCGAAAGAAATCAATAGCTCTCAAAGGAATAACTGAAAGTGATGATGATGACGATGATGATGGTGCAGCAGAACTAGAGCTGTTAATAAGGAAATTCAAAAAGTGGAATCACAAATACGGAAATCCAACTCTAAATCAAAAATTGAAAAGCAGAATAGCCAAAGTATTTGACAGCCCAGACGAACAGAAGATCATCTGTTACAAGTGCAACAAACCCGGTCATATCAAGCCTGATTGTCCACAAATTAAATTCAGCCGTGGAAAGAAACAAAAAAAGAAAAGTTTTGCAGCCACTTGGGATGAAACAGACGAGGAAGATCAAAGCACTGGCAGTGAAAGTGAAAAAGCAGAATTGTGTCTTCGAGGTGATATAACTGATAGTGACAATGACGAGCCAAGTGAGGTATCAAAACTTACCCATTCTGAGTTGCTTATTTATTTCCACGAAGTAAACGGTTGTTTTGAACGACTTAGGGAGAGATACGCTAAACTTGAATCACAAAGAGATAGTTTGATAAAAACTAATGAACATCTTGAACAGTTAATTAAAAACTATCAAAGTAGAATCCCTAAGTGTGATAAGTGTCCAACATTCGAAGATGAGATTAAAAAATCAGAAATTAATATAAAATCACTTGAAAATGAAATTCCGATTTTAAAAGAGAGTGAAAATACGAGAAGAGAAAATTCTATCAAAAAGTGCACTCAATTATTGAATGAAAACGAATCACTTAAATCACAAGTCCAACAATTGTCTACTACTTTAGATAAATTTTCCAAAAGTGAAAGATCGTTGAATATGCTATTAGGGAAACAAACTGTCAATATTGATAGACAAGGACTTGGGTATACTCAAACAGAATGGTATAGAAGGGAAACTAAACAAGTCAATTCAATGTGCACTATTTGTAGAAAAACTGGACACGATCAAAATAATTGTTGGTATAGACCCAAACATGTGAAAACAATTCCAATTTGGGTTCCAAAAGGCACAAATATAGAATCTCTCAAAGTTAAACAAATCTGGGTGCCAAAAGGAACATATATAAATAGTTATGGGTCTCCACAAAATTATTTTTCAAATTATTCTGCCACTAACAGCCATGGACCTATAAAAACAAATAGGTCACAAAAATCTTTTACCATGTAGGTGTGGTGGCAGGCTAAGGAACAACAACAGTGTTATCTGGATTCTGGCTGTTCCAGAAACATAACGGGCGACAGTTCAAAGTTCCTTAGCCTAGTATAAAGGTGACAGATTCACAATGGGCAAACAACGAAAGATTGTCATAAAGGTAAAACAGGTAATGGTAATTATTTTGAACGATACATTCAAAGTGATAATCTGCACAATAATCCGAATTAAATCAGCCAGTTATGTGAAATAATTGATGATGTTAATTCTGAATTACTCAAAATGTTGACCAATCATCTTTGAATAAAATTGCTTGGATTAATTATGATGTTGATTGATTACTGATTTCTCATGCTACAAGTAGATATATTTGTTTACTTGTTTATTTCAATGGCTTAAATTCAATTTCAAGAGAACTTCATTCAAAAAGATGTTACAAATGATTTTATGAAAATTGTTGAATTTTTCACAAGCCTGGTTTATAACATTTAAACAATGATAATGTTGAGTGAAAGAAAAATTCAGATGCAGATTACACTGGCAATCTAGTTGATGAAAAATTACTAGTGGAACGTGATTTAACATTTAGTAATTGCATCGTTTTTCAAAGAAAATATCTGCATATTTTTCATTTCAAATAATTTTCAAATAACAGATATTTTTTCTTAGATAAACCCTTCAAGAAAATCATTTTGACTGGTTTCAGATTAGTTATTTCAGTAAAATTGATTTTATTTTTGAAATTATTTTTAAATCACTACATTAACTAATCTGACCCTACTAATTATCGAAAAGATAAATAGTGATTGAAAAAGTGATGAGTGTTGATATTAATCATATATTATAACTCGAGACGGTATATTTAATAAATTTCTTTAGAAATTTAAACAAGAGTTATAAAAATTTTGTTTGGCAAAAAAATTTCACGACCATTTCTATTTCTATCATTTTTCTATCAACCATCACTCATCAAAATCCAATATAGTAAGTCAATATGTGGTAAATTAAACGGGAATCATTCATTTTTAAAATAACAAAAATAACATAAATTATATAAAAATAAAAACAGCCAAAGAATTCACTCTCATTTAAAAGTCCTCACGGTTATGCATGGGTGAATTACTTTGAATTTGTTATGTGCTTCCATGCTCATTTAAAAGTCCTCACAGTTATGCATGTATGGAACGCATATCAAAAATTGATTGATTAAATAGACAAGATGATTCTAATCCCATTTAAAAGTCCTCACGGTTATGCGTGGTTAGAAGATACTTGAATTCATTTATTTTTTAAATTTTGGAATACTACTAATCTCATTTAAAAGTCCTAACGGTTATGCATGGTTAGTAGATATTCAAATTCCTGATATAAATATACCACAAATAGACACAACTATATGGTTTTATATGATGACATTATCCCTATCATTCTAAAGTGGAATATGCGTCAAACAGAGTATTTATGATTTTTGTTTGATTTTTTATTGAAATTTAATATTTATACTCAATTGGGAATTAATATTGTTTTAATGTCTATCACTTTATCTCTATTTTTCCTAGCACTATTATTTTTTTGCTGATAACAAAAGGGGGAGAGAAAAGTTAAGGCTATGTTTGGTTTACCGTTTTTAGTTTTGAGTTTTCGTCCATATAAAAATACGCACGACGCATGTATATTATGAAAAATGACCATTTTAGAAAACGAATTTAACACACAAAATAGAAAACAACTTTTTTTCATTTTTCGTGTTTTGAGAAAAACGGAAGCATGAGCAACAATTCACCCTTCCGTCGTTCCTCCATCCACTTCGTGGTCCCCTCCAATCTTCCGTTCATCCCTCTCGACCTCTCTTCATTCTTCTCATATTTTGTAATTAATGTTGAAAACTCAAAATATAAAATACAAAATAAACCAAACGATACCTAAGATTTTGAAAATAAAGGTCAAATATTTTCTAATTGCATCAAGCCTCATTTGAATATTTTTATGCATATATGAAGGGGGAGTATTGTGTAGAGAGGGAGCATTCAAATAGGAGGAGCAAACTGAATAATCAAATACATTTTGTATAGTCAAAATCTTAAATATATGTTTGTTATCATCAAAAGGGGGAGATTGTTGAATATGCGTCTATATGATTTTTGTTTGATGATAATAAACATATATATATATTCATTTAAATGTATTTGATATTGTACTATTTTATTTTTCACAGATTAAATAAATATTTGCTGAATAAAATAAATAACACGGAATTTGAATTCAAATAGAAATTTTATTCAAACAAATATTTATTACAATTTTGAATAGTACAAATTGAAGCTCTCACTATATACATACAATTTCAGTTACAATACAATACAATTCAAATTTACATCAGGACCTCACTACATATCACTCACACTCGTATTTATCTTCAACTTCGTTCCAGTTTGAATCCAACATCTGAGCAATCTGCAAAAATACATAATGACGCAGTAAAATTGAAAATAAAATTTTTTGCAATATAAAATAAAATGTGATTTTTGAAAATAATATTTGCCTCAGTTATTTGGGTTGTTCGTCATCATTTATATTTGAATTCATCACACACGAACAATGTGACATGCACAATGTATCACTGTACATGCCACAAGGCCGTGCACACCGGTAGATACACTTGAAACAATTACAGGAACAGGTGAGCACAAGTCAAATCCAAAGACGAGTTCAACTCAGGTGCAATAAAAATAATGTCACAAACTTCAGCACAAGGTCAAACCCGAGCTGTAAGCTGGATTCAACACAGGTGCAATTCCAAGATGAAGTTCAAGTGAAATCAAAATGAAAAGTGACGTGCACAAGCACACGAACATGTCAGAGGATCAAGTACAATGAAACCAAATCTATACCAGTCTCGACCAAAAAGGTTCAGTGATGTAGCAAACAAAGTCAACAAGACTAGTCAGGCACACAAGCACATATTCAAGTACTTGAACAAATATACAGATTCAAACAACACAAGTGCACCAGGGTAATTGTACAAAAGCAAGTGCAGCCTCAACATAACAGCATGAAGGCAATCAAGACAGTAGTACCGCACAACATCAAGTGCAGTCTCTACATACCAAAAAAGTCAACATATATGATCAAGCAAAGCCAAAACCAATATATATATATATGTAATGTGCACACATCAAGTAAACAGCAACCAGACTACATGATTGCACATGAGGACCAGGCTACACAATGAATACAATGCAACATTCAGGTCTGCACATTCAGGTCTGGACACACATGAATACAAACCAAATGCAAATGCAGACTCGAGTACACAATGAAGACTATAAGTTCAAGTCTAGTTACAAAAAAGATCAAAGCAATGGTGATGGCCGAAGTCATGGAATCGTATACACAAAGTCAAAGCCAAAGTCGGCATAAATTTAAATACCAAAGAATTCGAAACCTTGGTAAACATCAAACCAAGTCAAGAAACCCAAGTCGTGATTATCAAGAAATATAAAAGCGAATATATACAAATAGGAAAAGGTCAGAAAACATCTCAACCAAGCAATCAAAATCAAACTGAATCGAACGGCAAAGAAAAGAATTATCAGACGAAGTCAAACAATATATACGAACGAAATTCAGGGATTTCGAATTCTATAAAAACCTAACATCATCGAATTCAAGGAATCAATCTAGATAACAAAAGATCAAATAACATACCAGAGAAGTCGAATTCGATCAACTCGAAGCAACCAGGCCAAAGCCCTAATTTCACAAGCAACGAACATACAAAAAGAAGCAGCAGCCGAAGCAAGCTACACGGAGTAGGTTGATCAACAGAACAAGGATCGAAATCACTAAAATCGATCAACATAAGTCGGCGACTTCAAAAATCTCAAAGCCCTAATTTTTGAACGAAGAGGAAAACGAACGAGCCACCATTATCTCAAACAAAGAAGACATCGGGCCGAATAAAGGAAACAAAAAAAAGGGGACTCAACAAATTTAAAACGGGCCGGCTTCTTCAAATTTTGGGCTTAAGTTTTAATTAGGGTTTTTTGAAGTTTTAAATTGTTTTAAATTTGTTTTTAAATTTAAATTCACTTTTAAACAGTTGTATTTACTAGTCGTGTGACTAGGGGACAAACTACGTGGCGTAGTTTGGGAATTCGCAACTCAATGGCTGAGTTGTGGCATGGTTTTGAGCGTAGAGTTAGATTAGTCAATAGCGGGTATAGCGAGTTTACGTGTGTAAGTGTTTGACTATCTAATTTCTAGTAGAAACCTTGGGGGCAGCACGTAGGCAGGGTTTTGCCGAAGCTGGGTAAATTCTGTGTTGTTCTGTTCTGCTATTATCTGTGCTGTTATTATCGGTGCTGAAATCTGTGTTGAAAATTATTTTAAACTTCCGCAAAAAATTTTATAATTAACACTATCACCCTATTCACCCCCCTCTAGGGTGAAATCGATCCTACAGAATGGCTATGAAATCGATATATATCCTTGATGTATAGAAATTTTTTATGCTAATCTGGAGGTTAGACATTACGATAATGGTTTAGTTCTATATGCTAGCGTAAAAGATATTGACTTGTCTTCAATTAAAGTGAATTAGGGGAAATATTAGAAATTTCATCTGATGGAATGCCGTTAGATGAGATAATTTTTGATGAAGAACCTATTTTTCACCAAATACTTCACAACACTAATGGTAATTAGACTACTGAAATCTAACCCACCTAGCTCATATTATCATTTGCATTCTTCAACACAATTTGATACCCAAAACGAGTAGTTTTGATGAAATTTATCCGTTGGTTCGTAAAGCGACGTATGTTATTTTGGGAAATATTCGGATAAATTGGATTAATGTTATAATGAATAACATGATGGAAAATCGATCGGGTGAAAAGTGAAGATATAATCCATATGCAAATTTGATTAAGATAAATCTTCGATGTTTTGGAGTTCTGTTGGATGATGAGACTCCGATTAGAAATCTGTATTCGAGTGTTTTTTATGATAAGGTTCTTAAGGCAATGAAAATACTAAAAACTCTAGACAAGATCATTATTGAGATGCCAGTGCATTAGTCAGCACATGAAGACATACCTGGTCCATCCTCTCCACATCGTACTTTTCCCATGCATACATCTCCATCTGAAGCTCGCATTATTGCAAGTCTTGAGGGATAATGAAAATTGATTCAAACGATTCGTAAGGAGCAACGGGAGCAGAAGTGAGAGTTAGGAGTTGTTAGATCACTTCTCAAACGACTATGTAAATCAGTTTGGACTAGAGAGAGTGGAGTTGGTACTAGTAGTGAGGCTAGTGCAGTACTTCTGCCCCTGTTAATCTCTCAGCTTTTGTTCATGACTTTCAGGCAGGACATCATAACTTTCGAGTAGCAGTCATTCATTTGCACCTGGACCTACCAGGATGGGATCTAGAGGGAGATGACCTAGACCACATGCCATTATCACTTATGCTTCAGGATCTTCAGTACATCCTCTAGCACCAGACAGAGAGCACAAAATATTTACAAAGTCAGATCCTAGTCCTTCAAAATATCATGACTTTTCCTAATTTACAGCCTCTTTAATACAGTATCACATTATGCAAGATTGTAAAAATGGCTAGGCGGACTCTAGGTGGTGGGCATGGATTAGGGATTAATCGTTCAAGCGAGGATTAATCAAGGATTAATCGGCACTAGGTGTTTTCAATACTGTTCATAAAAGTCTCCATACTACTCATATAATTAATGGTTATAATTGTGTTTTTCAGATATGAAGGCAGAGATGCATGCAGGTTAAATTGAAGTTATATGTCATTTAACATACTTTCTTCCACAATTGTAAATCATATGTATTTTATATTGTATAACCACCTGTAAATTGTATGCAATGTTTAATATTATTTAACCATGGTCGTTGATGCTCTTCGGTGCTCATCATTCTTCGTTCGTCAGTGCTCTTCGATCTTTCGTATAGCTAAATGATCAGGTTGAAATTGAAAGAGAGGTGAATTAGGGTTCCAACAATTTTGTTCGTGCGTTTTGATTTTTGGTAATTTGGGTTAAGAGGATCAGTCTTTCCTATAACTAAATGGATATGGGCTTTTTAATTTTTTGTTGGGCTGAGAAAATGTTTTGGGAAAAATAAAATCGAATTTATTAATAAAATTGAGTATATCCCCTTTTAATCGGCAATAGGCGGTATTGGGTGGTTCTAGGCGGCGATTAGGCGGCGAGACCGCCTAGAATTTCTGATTACATGCCAGGCGAGGCAGTTAGCACTGATGATTACCACCTAGGCGCCGCCTAGATCGATTTTTACAACACTGACATTATGTTTCATCATTTGCATAGGTTTTATGACAATTGTTATGTGTTGCATAGTTTGTCTTGCATTTCGATTGATATTGATATTTGTTGCGCCTTATATGTTGCTTTGTTCGTATTCTGACATTGACATTTGTAGACATTTGTATAATGTTGTGACATTTGTGATACTTTATGGTATGTTCTGTGTTTATCAACATTGTTATATTTTATGTTGGGGGAATTAATTTAAAGGACAATTTTTTTTAATATTTTTAGCCTCAAGAACACAACCTCAATATTTTAACCACAAAGATAAACATTCTCCTAAAAATTAATCTTAAGGACAAACATTCTTTCAAAATTATTTATAGGACAAACATTCTTCCAAAACTGCCACCGACCTAAAAACTGCTACCGATAACTACAAACTGATACCTAAAAACTGCTATCAATAACTAAAAATTGATACCTAAAGAACATTGTCCATTAGGCTAAAATACTGAAGGTCCGTCCTTGAGGCTAAAACGTTGAGAAATTTTGTCCTTGACAATAATTTCATGTTTTATGTTTGTGATATGTTCTATGATATCCACTATACTATATACTATTATTCTCCTTTTTGATGTGACCAAAGGTAAGGAATAATTGATCATATGCATACATTTAGGGGGAGTACTAAAATATTTCTATGCATATAGTTATGGGGAGTATTGCATTTATACCATTCATAGTAAACATCCCATCATGAATGCATGTATGAGTTGTCATCATCAAAAATAGAAAGAATGCTATTATTAGGTTATCAATTTTAATGATGATAACTCTATACTAGAGTTTGAATTATGTTAGTCGAAGAAATGTCACTATAGCTTCAAAAGAGAAAGAAGGAACCACGGTCAAGCTTCAGAAGATCATCCATTACAAGAACATTTAAATAGTATGTATTAGTGAGTCATTCTTTCTTAGATTTATATTGTTAAATATCACCGTTCGACATTCTTGATTATCATATATGTAATTTTATAAAATTTTATATATTTAAAGCTTTTAATAAGGCTTCTAGAATCTCAAATTAAAGTGTCCACCGGTGGACCGGTGGAAGACCACAAGTGCATCGATGCACAAGTTAAAATTAAATTCCAGAAGCGAACTTTCATCTTTTTTTTGTCCGAAAAATAGCATTTCTTTCTTCTTCTTCGGATGTGACCTTCTACAATGGAGAGAAACCCATTCAATTCCATAAATAACTACGATTTCAACAAGTTTTATCACCTAACTACTCTAGTTTCCTAATCTAATTTCTGAAACCCTATTTTATTCTATATTCTCAAATCAGTGATCATTCATTCATAATAATCAATTTTCTAATTTTATTACTTCCTAAACTCCTGCACATTTATCTACAAACCGATACTTGTGAGTTATAGGAGATTGTACTACATTGGGCAAATCTGTGTATTGAAGACATGATTTCTACCAAACTTTGTACTTTATCAAGTTAGTGCGAAAGACCTGTTCAGCGGCTCAAGCAAGTGTGTTGACCTGTTCCTCCAAGCAAAGCGAGGGTGTTAATGAGTTAAAGCTCGAATAAGATATTATGGGACTGGATGTAGGATGGTGGTTCGAACTAGTATACAAAGTCTAGTGTGCAAGCTTTGTACTTTATTTATATTTAGCTTATAATACTGTTTATATGCTTTTATATAGTTTATTCATAAAATATACGATCCTACATACTTTCATTTATAACATGGTTATAAATTAATTAAACTCCAATTCGTAGTTATGTTTGAAATAGAAATATTATTATATATTTTATTATAGATATTTGGGATAATTGATTAAGATCCCATATATATATATATATATTGTCCTATTCATATTAGATAGAGCTAGATGGAGTTGATATTAATTTATGACATGACTATAAATTAATTAAACTCAAATGTTTTGATATACCAGTGATAGAAATATCGTTATATATTTTACCACTAATCAGAAGTTAAAAGTATGACCATTAAAATAAGCCGTAAGGCTAAAATAATTGCTTAGACAGGTTAAACTTATATTAAATGGCTTTGAAGTTTATCAAGCCTTTGTATTAGTTTATTATAGTGTAATTTAAGAATTAACTAACTAGTGAATTTTTATAAAGGTGATTTGAAATTTTTTTTGAAATGCAAATGGGCTAAGGGAGCCCATCCCGAATATATTCAGTAAAAAGAGAGAAAACTATGACCATACAAAATTTTCCAAAAAGACCCAAAAGTAGAAAACATAAAAAGGACTATACACATATGCAATTTAGCCTATCCCAGTTCTAGAAATAGGATGCAGATCCTTATTTCTTCTCCTGATATCACGCATGATCTGGCAACGCGATAGGTGGCATATTTCATTTTCCGAACGAGCGACTGATATAAGAATACGGCTGTTTCTTTCATTCCACACTGTAGCAACAAATCTTTTAAGCATCATAACTAGGATTTGAGTTACTTCTGTTGAGCTGAGTGATCTAGTTTGGATTTGAGTTACTTCTGTTTTACTTATTTTTTATTTTTTGGAGCTTTTGTTTTTTCAAATTACAAAATGAGTTACTGCTGCTGAGAATTGCATTTATTTATGTCATTCATAACTGGAAAACTCGTTGATTGATGTTTGAGTAAATAATAAGTATACTTTTCAACTGGTTTTGATCATTTAAGAGCCAATCCAAATTTACCCCCAACACATACTCCATGTATTCTCGAAAGGCAAGTCAAACTCTTCAAACTTTGCAATTTAATTTGTTTACAAAGTACAGCTAAATTAGCAAAGTATTATTCTTCAAAAGTTGTGATCCTTGTCAAACTTCATTTTTATTTTCGCTTTTTAAAGCCAACTTTCATTCATGCCCTTCCTATGCTATGTTTCAGGCTTTCAGTTTGTTAACTGTCAACATCAAATCTTAAGTTATAAAACTTACTCATCCTATTTGTACATTTGTGCACAATAGCAAATGCCTAGCGGTTTTAGTTTTTGTTCTCCTACGTATAGTATAGACAGAACTCAGGTGACTTGATTTCAGTTCTAGACATGGTGAAGTTTTTCTTCAAAAGAAGCCTTCCATTTAAATTTTTAGTTGCATATTCATTGAACTTCAGATTTTGAAATCATAAATAACAACTGGTTTCAGGATGCATAAAATGATCACGTGCCCACTGTAATGAACATATAACGTCAATGTATAGGCATAAAGCGTCAATTTGACTGTTTAATCTGAAATACAAAAGAATACATGGTATCTTTTGAGTTTTGACCCAATAATAATAATCTTACGTATAAAGCTAACAGGATACAGTGCTGCATTTGTATCCTTCCTTTAAAGGTATGTTTTAATATGCAGAATGACCATTGCAAATGGAAACTGATATGAAGTAGGTAAGAGTAGTTGCTGGATCATTGCTTTGACTATATATTTCTTAATTCTCAGCCTCTACAATGATTTAAATACAACTATTCATATTTTCTTTGTTTTAATGGTGTTTTACCTTGTTTAAACATAGTCTTTGAACAATTTTTTGCAGTGTAAACGAAATAATCAGCTTTTGCAATGACAATATTTAACTATATTAACAAAATTTTGATGGCACCCAGAATTAATAATAGTTCATCAAATTGGTAGAGTTTGTTATTGTGAATTGTTATAAGGTCAATTTTAGATCGAAGACAAAAAAAATCTGATCAGACCTTATGAAACTTTTTTTTACCAAACAATCCATTCAAATTAATGGTATACTTTGATGAACCACACCTCAAGGTGTAGGCTATGATCTCTTATATGAATATGTATTTGCATCATGGTAGGTCTTAGCATCTTCTATTTGATTCTAGAGCGGTCATAATGCAGTTTATACTTCTCGCGATTTGTAAACCAATAAAAATTGCCAAATACTTTGTGAAAATATTATAGTTTAATTGAATAGCATTTATGCAGATAATTCGTGCAAACTTGTATGCAACACATATAATTAAATCTCCAAACTAATAATGCAATGTTTGTTTGGTTTATATGTCCAAAGCATTTTCAGATTTCACATTTTGGTGGAATGAGCTCATATTCAATTTTCTAAGCATATATTTGCCCTTTCTGTTTTTGTTCCTGCTTTGAATATGTCTTCCACTTTTAATTCAATACAAACTCTAGCATAGTTTAGCCCGTTCTTGTGTTCCGTTGTATCATTAAGATTTATTGGCTTTCCTACTAAACTAGCTACTAGAAAAATATTTTCTTCATCTTAAACTGTAGTGCTGAAGAATGGAATTCTGTTCCAAACTGAAATGTTTTTACACCGCGGTTAGTGAGAACTAATAATGTTTTTATCACCAGGTATTCTCTTCTTTGGTTGTAGGAATCAGAAAATGGTATGTGGTTATTATCATCTGCTTAATTCCAATAATATCTTAAATTTAAGTGATAATTATGTCTGTTTGCAGTTCATCCTGATGTTTTTACTTAAATCATCTGAAATAACTACGCAGTTAAATGTTTATTTCTTGACTACTGAAAAGTAGGAGCTAGCTTTGTGCCAATTTTATTCTGTTTTCATAGATTTGTATTTGCATCAAGTTTGTTCCCTCCAGTATCAAGTTACCTTGCATTTCTATTAAGGATACCAACATAGCAGCTTTAATATATCCTTTGATTTTTGAAGTAGTACATTGCTTTGGAAGCTGATTATATTAGTCCGTCTATAAACTGCAGGATTAAATATGCAAGGATGAGTTGAACAAATTAGATCTTGAACTTTTCATGATTAGCTATAATCTGAAATGATAACGGTAACATGTAACCTGTTGATCTTTATATCAGTTCATTGATGCATTCAGATTTTGTCTGTAAAGAGCCAAGTTCTGCACATAACAGTAACATGGATTGTGTTATAAGTTATAACAAAAGATAATGAGCGTGAAAAATACATGTTGTATATGATCTGGTTTGAGTAAAGTGACGTTGCAGTAGCATTTCCATGTAATCTCAAATTGATTTGAGTTACTTATCTAAGAGATGTTGCCTTTTTAATGTTTATAGTAGCCAATTGTTTATTTTTTTAAAATTGAATATAAGTGTTGTCTCACTTGTTCTACTATTTTACAATGCAGGTGATAGGGTCTATGCAATTAACAGTAACCAGAAGAAGATTTAAGAGGAGAGAAAGAGAGAGGTGAAGAAGGAGACGAGAAGAAAGATAGAAATTTCAGAAATCAGCCTGCTCATATCATTGCATTTCCTGGTTTATATATCTAGTACAATCATTGACAGCCTATCATTTGTAACAAATCTAAGGACACGTGGTCCACTCTAATACAAGCATTCAGCATATTCTATTTTAGCACTGCAATTTTTAAACGTTTATTTATAAAAAGAGAATTCTGTTATAACAGAATTTGTTTTTAGTGCCTAACTTTTAATAGCCTTTGTCAGTCCCTATAACGGTTTGGAATTCTGGAAGGTCGCTTGGGTCTAGCTGTGGCAATTGTAGTGGTATCAACCGTATCAGTACCTCCCCCTGGAAGATCAACCTTGTCCTCAAGGTTGCTAGGTAAGCCTGGTGCAGTAAATTCTGAAGGTAAAAGTGCTGGTGAAGTTGTCTGTGGGTTGGGACAGTATTTGAGTTTGGAGATGTGAAAAACAGGGTGTATGCGGGATTCTGGTGGTAGGAGGAGTCGATAAGCAACAGCGCCAATTCGTTCGACTATTTGATAAGGTCCAAAATATTTTTTGGCAAGCTTATGGTGTGTAGTTTGGAGAGAGTGTTGGCGATACGGCTGAAGCTTTATGTATACCCAAGATCCGACTGAAAATTCTTTGTCGCTGCGATGATTATCCGCTTGACTTTTCATGCGAGCTTGAGCTTTGAGAAGATTGGTTTTCAAAGTATGCAATAGTTGATCCCGTGAGCGTGCCCATTCTTCTACTTCTTGATCAGTGGAATGCCCAACAATGTAATCAGAAATGATTGGAGGAGGACGACCATACACTGCTTGGAACGGAGACATGCCAATAGCCGAGTGATGACAAGTATTATACCACCATTCCGCCCAAGGAAGGCATTTTGTCCACTTTGTGGGCATGTCACCAATCACAGCCCGTAGATATGTTTCAAGACAGCGGTTCACTACTTCCGTTTGTCCGTCGGACTGCGGATGGTAGGCGCTGCTCATGCGTAGTTCTGTCCCGTGGAGTCGAAAGAGTTCCCGCCAAAATTGACTCATAAACAACCGATCTCTATCGGAGACTATAGAGCGTGGGAAACCATGAAGGCGAACATATTCCTGTACGAAATATGTTGCTAATTGTACTGCTGTAACCGAGGTAGGCAGAGCGCAGAAATGAGCGTACTTCGACAGTCGGTCGACGATTACCCAGACAGAAGTCTTGCCAGCAGAGGGGGGAAGATGTGTTACAAAATCCATTGAAATGTCCTCCCATATCTGATATGGAATAGGAAGGGGCTGTAGCAAGCCTTTTGGCTTTGACGTGTCTGGCTTCGACTGAAGGCAAACAGAACATTGGCGAACAAAGTCTCGAACAGTGCTAGAGAGGCGAGGCCAGTAAAAGTTGTTGGCTATGCGAGTTGTGGTAACTTTTATACCCGAGTGTCCCCCTTCTTTGGAAGCATGATAGTCACGGATGATGGACTGTTGAAGTTCTGTATCATCAGGAATATACAATCGTTTGTCCCAAAATAGTAATCCATCGTGGAAGCGAAGGTTGTCTGTGGCAGGAGAGGGAGCTGATTGTAGCTGAGCAATGAGCTGTTGCGCCGTGATGTCCTTGGCGAGAGATGCTCGGACTTTGTCAATAATGGAAAACTGAGGCAAGGACAGAGCTGCTAATGTTGCTTCTGCGGTCCACCTGCTTAGGCCATCCGCCACCAGGTTTAGGGATCCTGGTTTGTATTTAATTTCAAAATCGAACCCGAGAAGTTTTGAAACCCACTTTTGTTGCTCTGGGGTTTGGATGGTTTGGGTAAGTAGTTGGCGCAAGCTTTGGTGGTCGGTGAGGATGGAGAAGCGCCGGCCGAGGAGGTAGTGTCGCCATTTTTTAACGGCGGCGATAATTGCAAACATCTCACGGGCATAGGTGGACGACTTTTGGAGGAGGGGTGGTAATCGTTTACTGTAGAAGGCAATGGGGTGATTGTGCTGGGAGAGGACAGCACCTATGGCGGTGGCGGATGCATCAGTGGTGAGGTCGAAGGGTAAGTTAAAATTAGGTAAAGTGAGTACAGGGGAATGAGATATGGCATGTTTGAGGGAGAGAAAGGCTTGGTGGGCTGTGTCTGGCCAAGAAAATAGTTTGTCTTTCTTGAGCAATTCTGTAATTGGGATGGCGATCAGAGCATAATTTTTGATAAAGCGACGGTAATACCCGGTGAGTCCCAAAAATCCGCGGATGGCGGTGAGAGAAGTAGGTGCTGGCCACTTAATAATGGCATCAACTTTAGAGGGATCCACTTTTACTCCTTCGTTTGAAATGATATGGCCCAAATAAGAAAGTTCGGTGAGTCCAAATGCGCACTTTGATAAATTGGCATAAAAGTGGTGTTGCGCCAAAATGTCAAGAGTGGTTTGCACATGTGAGAGGTGAGAATCCCATGAATTGCTATAGATGAGGATATCATCAAAAAAAACAAGAATGAATTTTCGGAGGTGTGGACGGAAAATGTTATTCATTGTAGCTTGAAAAGTTGATGGTGCATTAGTTAAACCAAACGGCATAACCAAAAATTCATAATGACCTTCGTGAGTACGGAATGCGGTTTTGGGGATGTCGGGTGGATGGACTCTTATTTGAAAGTAACCGCTTCGAAGATCTAATTTAGAAAAATAAATGGATCCATGTAGTTCATCTAACAACTCATCGACGGTGGGTATTGGAAACCGATCCTTAATGGTAATAGCATTAAGGGCCCTATAGTCAACACAAAATCGCCATGTCCCATCTTTCTTTTTAACAAGGAGGACGGAGGAGGAAAAAGGACTTGTAGATGGTTGGATTATTTTGGAATGAAGCATTTCTTGGATTTGAGATTCGATCTCATTCTTTTGAAAATATGGATAACGGTATGGTTTGACGTTAATGGGTTGAGAGTGGTATTCAAGGTTAATATGGTGGTCGAGATTTCGGTGTGGTGGAAGACTTGTGGGTTTGGCAAAGATATGGGAGTATTGGACCAAAATATGTTGAATTTGTGGATGGTTGGTTTGAAGTTGGTCTGGGAAATTTGAGTTAGAGCTGGGAGAAGTAGTGTACAGGTGAAAAAATAATGAAACAGAGGCTGTTGAAGCTAACCTTTTTAATTGATTTGTGGAAATCTCTTCTGGGCTTTTAGGTGCGTGTTGGCCTGTTAATACAATGGGCATAGAGTTATAAACAAAAGACATAGTCAATTGTTTATGGTCCATTGTAACAGGGCCTAAAGTCTCTAACCATTCGATGCCAAAGACTGCATCTGCTCCCACTAATTCCAGCAAATTGAAATCAGCTATAAAATTGTTTTCATCGATGGTGATCTGGACTCCGCGACAAATACCCTGGCAGCGCAATTTCTCGCCATTTCCTACCGTGACCAGGAAATTTCTTCTTTTATCTATTGCTAATCCAAGGAAACGAGCAATTTTGGGATGGATGTAGTTGTGTGTACTGCCGGTGTCGATAAGAATGGAGATTGGGTGATTGTTAATCAAGGCTTGTAGGCGGATAGATCTAGGGTTAGTAGATCCGACTAGGGCTTGGTAAGAGATTTCGGGTTGTGGTTCATCTGGTGGGTCTGGTTGTGGAGGGGAAATGGTGTCTGGTTCCTGTTCTTCATCTTCTGGTACGAATAAGAGAATCTGCTTTGCTTTGCATTTATGCCCTGGCTGATATCTTTCTTCACAGTTAAAGCATAGACCCTGTGCTCTTCTAGCTTGCATTTCGGTTGTGGTAAGTTTCTTTATAGGGTAGTTTGCGGGTGAGTTTTGGGATGGTGATTGAAATGAAGGCAATAATGGTAGTGGTTGAGTTTGTGGTCGGTTGTATGCTGGTTTATTAGTGAAGGATCTGGTGTCGGATAGCTTTGTTTCTAGCAGTTTTGCAAGGTCAATGGCTTC
This sequence comes from Allium fistulosum, assembly GCA_030737815.1. NCBI lineage: Eukaryota > Viridiplantae > Streptophyta > Magnoliopsida > Asparagales > Amaryllidaceae > Allium > Allium fistulosum. The sequence continues at coordinate 686,147,714 of CM060908.1, read as the reverse complement.
AGTTAGTGTTTTGGGTCGTAGTGGAAGGAGTTCGTGTTTGATATTGGGTTTCAGGCCGGATATGAAACAGTTTAAAAGGGCATCAGGGGATAGGTCAGTGACACGGTTGCTGAGTGTTTCGAATGTTGATTGATAGTCTTCAATGGAGTTTGTTTGGCGGAGTTTAAACAAGGAAGCTTGCGGGTTAATGAAAGATGATGGTCCGAACCTTTGTTCGATGGCTTGTGTTAGGACAGGCCAGGAAGTGATCTGATTGTTACGGTACATCCATTGGAACCAGGTGAGGGCTTTTCCGGTCATATAAAAGCTTGCTATTTCGGTACGGTGTTCTTCGGGTGTGGAATGGTAAGTGAATAGTCTTTCGGCTTGGAAAATCCAGTCTAAGGGGTTTGATCCATCAAATGTTGTAAGGTCGCATCTGGGTGGTCTGAGTTTGTTGGTGTTAGGAGTGGGCAGTAAGGGTGGTTGACGATTTTGCTGGTTTTGTGTTATGGTGGACGAGTTTGGGGATGATGGGGGGACTGTCAAGTTCGGATCTGGTGGCGAGTTTGTAGTAAGTTTGCTGGTCAGGTTAGTGATGGAATTTTGGAGTTGTTGGAGTGTTGCTTGTTGCAAGGCAAGGGTGGTTTTGATATCGGTTATGTCTGATCTTTGGTTATGGAGGTCGGTTTGCTGGATTTGAAGTGTGGATTGGATGATGTCAATGGAGTTGTGGTGTTGTGTGGTGGATTGTTGGAGTTGTTGGATAGCTTCGTCGCTTTGGCGGGTCATGGTTCAATGCAAGTGAAAGCACCACTTGATAGGGTCTATGCAATTAACAGTAACCAGAAGAAGATTTAAGAGGAGAGAAAGAGAGAGGTGAAGAAGGAGACGAGAAGAAAGATAGAAATTTCAGAAATCAGCCTGCTCATATCATTGCATTTCCTGGTTTATATATCTAGTACAATCATTGACAGCCTATCATTTGTAACAAATCTAAGGACACGTGGTCCACTCTAATACAAGCATTCAGCATATTCTATTTTAGCACTGCAATTTTTAAACGTTTATTTATAAAAAGAGAATTCTGTTATAACAGAATTTGTTTTTAGTGCCTAACTTTTAATAGCCTTTGTCAGTCCCTATAACGGTTTGGAATTCTGGAAGGTCGCTTGGGTCTAGCTGTGGCAATTGTAGTGGTATCAACCGTATCAGCAGGTTTGATTAGAATTAGGCTGAAGAAAGTGTCAAGATCAACATGTTGTAAAAAGAATCCTACTGTTCTTGGAAATGTCACAATTTTTAATTGAATTGCTATTTTTTTTTGTCTTAGTTTTATGTATGTAGATTTAAAATTTATTTGATGCAGCTTCAGTGTTATTTGTTGCAGTTTGGTGCACTTTCAACATTGTATGAAATTTTCATGATATTTGGTGTGGTTTTATGATATTTAGTACAATTTTCATGTTATGCAACGGTGTTTTTGGGTTAAATAAACACCTATGTATCAGTTCATGTAGTTTATGTGCAATTTTATGTTTCATGTAAGCGGTTTTTATTATGCATTGGATGTTTTTTACATTTCTTTTATATTTTTCACTTTTTGATGTTTTTAAATGGGTTAAACGGGTTGATCCATATATGAAATGGGTTGGGTCATATTGACCCTTTTAATAAATGTATTAAAAGGGTTGGGTTACAAAATGGGTCGGGTCAATTTTGACTCGACCCATTACGACCCGACCTGACCCGTTTGACGGGTCTAGGGCCGTTAAAGTGGCAAAGTTATACAATTCTACTTGTCTACAAAGCTGCCTATAAGTAAGAGAGCTACAGTAAGAGAGTTCTGCTTGATCGTCCACTATGCAATCACTTGCAAAAGCAGTTGAAGGGATACCAATTAAAAATTGAAGGTTAGTACTTACTGCATTTCTTAATATTAAGCCTGACACAGCTCAGGGATCATCCCAGAAACTAGCGCTGGGAATTAGGTGAAGGTTGCATTATATGAAAGGTAGAAAGTGGCCATATGCTTTAGAATACTCCTCCATGCCCAGCTAGCATTTGAAGGGATGTTGATAGACCAAAAAAATTTCTGGTTTATTAAATTCTTCCTAACCCAAATAGCTCAAAGATTATCATTCGAAGGCAAAATAAGATTGCAGTACTTGGAAACACAAGCTATGTTCCACTTTTTGATATTAATAATTTCTAGTCCTCCATTAAGTTTTGAATGCTGAGTCTTCTTGAATGCAGTCGGCATCATTTTGGTGGAATATGGATCGGCATGCCAAAGAAAATTATTTAGGGCTTGATTAATCATTGCAATGAGCTTTACAGCTAGTATGATGACCAATAAGAAGTCATTGCAATAGCAATGGATTGAACAATGGTCAATCTACATGCCTAAGTTAATTTCATGTTTGGCCAGGTTGTTAATTTATCAGTGATCTTTTATAAAGCGAGGGAAGTTGACTGTTGATATTTTCTTAGAAATGAAGGGGACACTAAGGCAGTAAATTGAAAGAGGCAGCTTTGAGAGCCTTGATAAGTTTATGATTTCTTCCTTTTGCCGCGGAGGAAGGCCAATAATTATAATCTGAGGCTTTTGAATTTTGATAGCAGGACCAGTGAGCTTTTTAAAGTCATCTGAAGTTTATAGAAAACATAAGATGTTTGAAGCCATGGGTTGTTGAAGCAAATAAGATCATCAACAAAAAATAAACAGAAGATAACTGGGTTAGAGCATTTAGGATTAAGTTGGAGCAACTTTTTATCAACCTTGTCCTTTAACATAGAGTTGTGGACTTCCATGACTAGAGTAAAGAGCAAAGTAGATATGTGATCTCCCTAACAAATTCCTTAAGGTCCCTTGAAATAACCATGCGACGAGATGTTCCTGATAATGGAATAGAATGAAGTATATATACATGTGTATATCCATGCTATGAAGGGGGGAGGGAATATCATATGTGATGGTACTGCTACAATTTCCTCCCAAGATATTGGGTCAAATGCTTTTTGGATGTCACGTTTAAGCATGCAGCATGGAGAGATTCCTTCCCTCCCATAACTATTAAGCAATTCTTGAGTGAGAAGGATGTTATCACCGATTGATCTGCTAGGAATGAAGGCTATTTGTTTAGGAGATACAACATCATTGATCACAGGTTGAAGCCTAGAAGATAGAACTTTGGCTATACATTTATAGGTCACGTTTGCATAAGAGATGGGTCTAAATTGTGAGACATGGGTAGGGTTGTCAGTTTTCAGAATTAGTGAGATGTTTGTTGCATTGATACCATGAGGCAATTTGTTAGAGCTAAAAAAGTGTTGAATGGATCTGGAAAAGTTCTCAGAACAACTTCCCAAAATTCCTTAAAAAAGAAAGCATTAAAGCCATCCGGACAACCAACACTGCTTGAGTTAAGGGAAAACAGGGCCTCCATAATTTCAGCACCAATTACAAGGGATATAAGAATGGAAGATTGAGTTGGAGATAAGGATGGGAGTTTCATAGTGAGGAAACTGTGAAGATTTGGTTGGTGAGGGTTATCTATTGGAAGAACAGATTTGGAATACTGGACAAAGGCTGAATTAATTCCTTAAATCATCAGTCTGTTGAATTCCATTTGAATCGATAATATAGAAGATCGCTTGAGCAGCATTTTTAACTCTTAGTTTTGAATGGAAATATGCAATGTTCCTATTCCCTAGGAGTTCGTTAGAGTCTCTAGCCTTTTGATGAGCCATAGATGCTTCAGCATTGAGACCAGTGCTAAGATGTTCACATAGGATTATTTCCTATTCCACCAGAGAGCAATTGTTTGGATCAGAAGAAATTTGTTGTTGAATGCTCTTCAGGTCATTTCTTAACTGAAAGTGGAGGTTATTTCCATGCCCATATACATCCGCAGCCCACTTCTTAAGACTAGTCTTAAGCATTCTGAGTTTGATAAAGGTCAATAAGGTTTGATTTGAAAAGTTAAAATTACAAAAGAAGTATTGTATTATTTAACATGGTTTGGTAAATGTTATAAAAAGATTTATTAACTTTAGATCCTTAGAAATGGTTTGTGATATGTGTATGTGTGTGTGTATATATAATATATATGAGCTATATAATATTTTGAGGCTTTATTAATAGTTAAACTTAATTTTAAGGGAAGAATTAAGTGATATTAAGCTATAATTAGGATTGAGTATTATTTTATAAAATAAGTTTGAGACTTCTATAAAATAATACGATGACGATGTAATTGTTAGATTGGTTACTTAAGTAAGATACATTTTTATTTAATTATTTATATGATTGTATGTTTGAATTGTTATTGATATTCAGGTGATTGATTTGTTACTTTGGTTGTGTATTGCCTTTGCGTATGTAGATGTGCACAATATGTGTTTATTAGTTCCATATAGTTAGACCAGTTATATATATAGACACACCTGCATACGGTTTATGTGATTTATATATGTCTATACGTAAAAATATAGTTCTGGTATGTCCAGCTTGGGGCTACTGGGAGATGCACAAAATTGTGTGTGCGTGTGCGTGTGTCCTACATAAAGCTATCGATTGGTGCATGGAATCCATTATACCATTGAGGCGCATGACTTGTAGACATGGTCCTGGAGCAAAGGCAGAGAGACTGGAACGCCAATCTAGAGTAGGTCATATTCTATTCCGTGGTATGATTGGGTGCTGCAATATGACCTATAAGCCAACTTTATTTGAGGTGTTAGTTTTCGGGGGAGTCCAAATGTTAGTTGTGGCTCTCGATAAGTCTCTTTGGTTGCTAATTGTAATTCGACACGATTTATCGATGCGCAATTTTAGCGTATGTATAGTTCGGTATGATCGACTTGAGGTTACGAACTACGAATGAAATATATTGCAGGTGTATATGGTTTGGGTAATTTATAAATATATATATATATATAATTATAAATGCACGGTTTGGGCAACTTACATATATTGGTTTGGTATGCCAGACTTAGGGCAACCAGGCAGTGAGAAGCACTTCAAGAACGAATCACAATCCATATGGGGGCTAACGTACTTTGGTGTTACGTACATGTGTGAGAAGGGTGTGCGTGGTGTTTAGCATTTACATAGGGCTTCGGTATGTCGGTATAGACAACCTGAAGGAAAGGATGCTAGTGAGGGAATCCATTGTGCCATTGAAACGCACGACCTACAGACGTGGTCCTGGAGCAGGGGTGGAGATAGATTGGAATGCCAGTCTAGAGTAGGTCATATACTATTCTGTAGTACGATTGGGTGTTGCGACATGACCTATACGCCACCTTCTTTTGAGGTGTTGGTTTTCAGAAGAGTGCACAAGTTAGCAGTGGCTCTCGATAGGTCTCTATGGTAGCTAATAGCAATTTGGCATGGCTATCGGTTATAGGTATTCGTAATTTCGGTTTTGGAATTGAAGATATTATGTTAGTAGCATAGTTATATCATTGTATTTGTTATGCATTTCAAATGCTTCGATAGGGAATGAGAAATCTTTGGCACTATTGCTTAGGAAGTGTAGTATTACCCTCTACACTTGTTTTTTTCCTATTTAGTGGCATGGCTTGCTATAGTATGTACTGTTTTAATATCAGAACCACTATCATGTGTCATCCCGAATTGTTGGTGTATGGATAAAGTAGGGCGATGCATGATTAGTATTACCCATTAATCAATGTTCACATTTATTAGATGTATATAGGTTGCATGTATATATAGTACTTACAGATAGTTCCCCTCAGACCAGGATTTATGTCTGACCCATGTTTTATCTTTGTCTGTTTATGTCATAACAGCTCTTGTGTACTCAATTGGGTAGTTTGGGAGTAAGGTGCTTTTGGGGAAGGCTTACAGGACAGTTAAAGCATTCTGGAGGCTTTAAGTTGATATTGGAAATGTATACTTGTTGGTGATGTAGTACATGGCAGACATGCTATTTTGTAGATGAGACTTGTGGTATCAGATGGCAGATAGGCTTTAAGTCGACTTCATTTGTGATATTCAGGAGTCAAATATTGTTATTCAACGTTAGTTCAAAGTATTACGTAGGGTGGATCATTAAAAATAGGTTATGTACTTATAAACATTTGGAACAAAATATAGAATGACTCATTGAGTGTAACAACCTGCCTTTTCGACCCTTGAAAGTCGGTACTTAATACATCCATAGTATTAGAATGCCAAGCATCCAAGTGCTAAAAAGGCAGATTGTTAGAGTAAAACAAAAAGGAAAAATTAGGGGAAAACAAAATTCACAGCCGAACGATCACATGTAATATAACAAAGGTAGTAAAAGTTGTCACTCTAAGATACAAGGTATATCTGAGTTAAAAACAAACCTCATCAGCTTGGACAATTATTACTTCCTGCCCCTACAATTGCTGATGGGTATACATAATAATACAGCAGAAAATAAAAATATTACGGTAGGTGAACATTCAGCTCTACTCCATGTCCCACCAACAACAGCCTCGAAAAATACTCGGTCTTACCCGAGCATAATAATAAAATAACACGCAGATCAGTCTAGAAAACCAAACATGTGAAAACTTGTAACGACCCGCCTTTTCAATCATCGAAAGTCAATACCGAATACATCCACAGTATTCAAATGTCAAACATCCAATCGTCAGAAAAGCATATTGTTAGGGTAAAATAAAAAGAAAATAATAGAGAACAGGGAAATTAGAATCTCATAGCGGAATCGACAACATAAATATAACAAAGATGGTAAAAACTATCATTCCAAAATACAGAGTACATTAGAGTTAAAAACAAAATTTATTAGCTGGACAGTTATAAAATTCTGACCTAACAATTGCTGATATGTATACAATATAATACAGCGGAAAATAAAACACTACGATAGGTGAACATCCAGCTCTTCTCCAATAACTCCATATCACCATAGCCAACATGGGTAAAACTCGGTCTGACTCGAGCAGTATAATAAAATAACACCCGGGTCAGTCTGGAAAACCAGCATGGGAAAACTCAAGTAATACGATGAACATATAAAAAATTTGTGAGACCACGCCGCTAACACGGAATGGGTTTTTACCTCACAAATACAACATCCATAAATGAAGAAATGGGAAACAAATCAGAACAACAATCCAATCAAGAAAAAATGGAAATAAATAATAGAAACAATCCAAATAAAAGGATGGGTACTAGTAAGAACGAATCCCATACTGAATGAATGAGCATAAACAATATCAAGTTACAGACTTGAAAGAATGATTACAAATAATTAAACATAGAGAAGAGCAAAAGGAAGTTCTCCATGAAATTAAGGAAACAATTCAAAGATTTGAATTAACAACAAGGGAAATATAAATTTTTCCCAACAATGACTGGGTGGATTGCTCTCCTTGCCGAAAGTATACCTTTAGAAATATACTCGAGAATTCCGATGGCTCTCGAAAACCTCCAAGCCGGACCCCACCAACTGTTACCGAGTATCCGAGTATTTTACATCCTGTTACATAGAATCCAATCTAGAGTGGATGTGAAAATAACCTAATGGGAGCAACCCCACATAGTTTGGCCTCCACTTGCTCTTTAGGTTTAGTCATTTCCGATAAAGGATAACAAGGTTCAAATGAGCAACACATCGTCTTAGAGTGACGAAATATGAAGAAAAAATCAGAATCAATGTCGATAGTCGATAAATCAACTATCGGGAATGATAAGATGGTTATTTGCACTTGCGCTTGATTTTCACATCACAATACTTTTAAAGACACTTTAATAGAACTCTTTAAAATATTTTTGAAAGAGGCAAGTTTTATTTTCTAAGTGTATTAAAACTAAGGTCAAAACAAATGTCAAAACATTGTTTATTATAAACCCAAAACAATTTACACTTAGCTTTATTTGAAACAATTCTTTTAAAAGATCTTCTTGTTTATAAACTATTATTTATAAATTTTAAAACAATACTTATAATCCCAAAAGATAATAAATCAAATTTAAAGTTCTTTTATAAATTAAAACAAATGTTAATTTATTTCGAAAAAAATAAATAAAATTTAAAATCCTTTTTATAAATTTAATCCAACATTAATTATCCTGAAAGATAATTAATCACATTATTAATCTTTATAAACTTTAAAAACAATATTAATTATCTCGAAAGATATTTTATCAAATTTATAATCTCTTTTAATAATCCAATCACAAATCGTTATTAAACAGTTAATTAATCAGTAATTAACTTTTAAATGTTATTAAATCAATTAATTAACTTTAAACTCTTTTATTAAATCAATTAATTAACTTTTAAAACACCATTAATTAAAATATTAACTAAAGTCAAATATCATTAATTAAAATGATAAATTAGATTCAAACATCGTCAATTAAAATGATTAACTAAATTTAAAACATCATTAATTAAAATAATTAATTATCATTATTTAAAATGGTTAATTATTTTTAAACATCATTAATTAAAATGATTTATTAAACTCAAATATCATTAATTTAAAATGATTAATTGCTTTTAAACATCATTAATTTAAAATGATTTATTAAACTCAAATATCATTAATTAAAATGATTTATTCATTTAAATATCATTAATCAAAACAATTAATTAAATTTAAACATCTTTAGTTAAATGATTTATTAACTTAAAACATCATTACTTAAAATGATTAATTAAATTCAAATATCATTAATTAAAACAATTTATTAACTTCAAATAACCATTAATTAAAATGATTAACTAAATTAAAATATCATTAATTAAAATGATTAATGAATTTTAAACATCTAATTTTGTGAAAATACAAGTTCAACATACACAAAGGGTTTAGGAGATGATATTCAATAATTGACGATATAGCGAAAATTGCTATAACGACACTTAAACAATTTAAATAGAGTATCTCAATTAATTACAACTAAACATCAATATAAGCAGCATAAGGAAATAAATAACAATTATTGGCGAGAAACCACTTGGGGTCTCTCTACAAATATTTCCTACAAAACAATGGTTACGGACAATATATATCATCATATGAGTTCACAGCAATTAAGTTAATATGTCATCCGTTTTCCAAAAGGGGATTTTCAACCAAACAAACAATCAAACAACAACCAATCATTCAACAATAAATTTATAGCTTCACAGATATTATATAGCTAATTTAAAGGTGAGTAAACTCACAAAAATTCCAGTTATTGCCAAAGCGCTCTTAGCTTGAAATTCTATAGGCACCAATTCCTACTAATCTGATTCCCAAGTGTAGATATCAACTCCAAGAGTATAACGCAACTGACCGTGCTCATATCTGACCTCGTACGAAATAGTTATGAATTAAAGAACATTTAATGATTAATTAACTAAATTAATTACAAATTAATTGTTAATTACGTCATTAACCCGCTAACCCATCTTCTTCAAATCACGGCCGCTGTTATTCGAAACCCCGATAACGCTTAAATCCTCATTATCACCGTCACTACGAGCTTCGCCACGCCGCCGCATCACCACTGACGAACGCCCAGCCTTCCATGCATCCATCGCCATCAGTCACGGCCTTCAAGTCGCCGTCTCCAACGAGAAAAAACCCAAAAAACCTACCTCGCCATTGAGCCAAATTCTGGCCACCACACCCCACCACGACTCAATCCCACCGTTCATCCGCCTCATTCCCCCAAGCCGCCCCTTTTCCTAGTTGACACCCAAGCCCAAATCGGCCTCTAGTTTGGATGAGAGTGATTTAAAACAGCGGCTCGGGTTTGGGCAAAGATGAAGGGTATGGGGGTCCTTATATAGGATTCTCTAACCGGTACTATTCAGGCCTTAAAATTGACAAACTCCAATCGAGACGTGCTCACTGGTGTTCCTAGCTAAAAATCCCTATTCCGAACTAAATGGAACTATTTTCGAGAGCTAATTCTATCGTATATAGAAGTTAGTTTTTTAAATCAAATTAAAATATTTTAATTTTCTAAAATTAATCATTACGTGTTTCGAGCTTGCTCGATCACACAGTACTTCCGATCGTCACGAAACTCATCAACGTTCAAGAATTTATTATTCCATTTCCAATGTCACTACTTCGTCAAAATCGGACATAGTGCTCTGGAATGATAATTTTCACACATTTTAAATATTGTTTTATATTTTCGATCCAAAATCGATATTTATCCGATCTATTTATTTTCGTAATTAAATTTACAAATTGAATTCGCCAATATTATTTACTAATTAAAAAGTGTTAAGTAAAATCATTAAATCCATTAAATTAATATTTAACTCACAAGTCCAAGTAATCCCTATCTATGAATATAAGTTATTAAATTTCAAAATCCAATTATTTTAAATATTTAAAATTAATTAAACATAAAAAATTCAATGGCCAAAATTTTGGGTTTTTACATTCTCCCCCTTAATAGAATTTCGTCTCCGAAATTATCAAGGAAGAAAATGACTCCAAACCCTTAAGTTTAAAAACTATTAATTAAAATGAGTTATGAAATTCTTAAAATTGCTTAAATTACGGAAAATTTAGGCAGCACCTCCTTTGCACGACTGATCCGAAAATACTACAAATTGCCTCTACGGGCTCCAAGCCAACAAAAGAAAACAAAAGCCAAGTGACCTCCTATATCTGGGGCATAAAACCATCAACCAATTTCGAATTTCTAAATACTATGTACCTTTTTTGTTTGATTTATATTTTAGCAAGCAATTTATTATCTTGATGCAATTGTAGGTGCGCAAGAAGTCAAGTAGAAATCTCTTGCTTCCTTGTTCTTACATAATCCAAAAGAGAGTTATACTGATAAAAGAGAAATATACCAGCTATCTCGATCATAAATTCAAATAACATAAACAATATATCATTCAGAGACATCAAGGCAATATGATGCAACTAACAATAATGAGGCAACCTTACATGCAAAAACTAGCATGCTATAAATATACATACAACTCTAGTATGAAATAAAGCTATATGCAACTAGAAAGCAACATATCAACCATATGCAACAAAATACAGAGAATATTCTAAAATCAAAACTAGATCCAACATGACTAGGAGGGTGCACCCCCATTCCGAGCATGGTATAAATCTAAACAAAAACAATGGAGCCTCCAGTGGTATTCTGGTACCTCCTAAAACCAATAGAGTAAATACAATTGGCGAGTCTGAAAATGGGGAAACTCCCAATCGCGCTTTGATTTTAGTCATTACAAAAACATTTGAAAAATCACTTCAAAAATATTCTGTTCAAACATTCTAAAATAATAACACTTCATCAATATTTTTTTTCAAAACAATATTTTTATTTCTTTCATAATTTCTCTCAAAACTATTTTTTAAGCACTGGGATTTAAGTCCCAATAAACAACAATTCAAAAACCTCTATTTATAAATTCAAACTTTATAAACTATGGTATATAAATCACACAACCAATCAAATCAAATCAATCAAATTCCGTAAAGGAATAAACTAACACTATAAATCAATCAAATTTCATAAGGGGAAAAATCTAACACTTAACATTATTTAAAATGTCAAATGACTAACAACCAGATTTAGAATTTTGCTTAAGTTCATAACTTTTCTTATGTCATATGCTAAGTATACAATTATACTTAAAGTCCGTATGATATACATAAATCATCGTACACTATATTTGATCTGAACACTTGCTCAGATACATAGACTTCTACTTTTGAACTGGTATCGCTCACTCAACCTCCCTTAGTGCGGACTCCGATCAGGTTCCTCAATTAGAAACTTCTGTTCTCCTTGCATAGCTATAAACTGTGATAGATAACTTCAGTATCATATACAGAATCCAAATCAAGTGTTCCCGACAAGAATCAAGCAAGAAATTCTTTTTCGGACGGGTATGAATCATCCTGAAGCTATGTATTCGAATCCTAGTGTAACATCCCCCTACCTGGAGGCCCAAAACTAATGGCTACGGATGCTGCAGTCATCCATAGTTATTAATCCTCGGCGACCAAATATGGTGACATTAGGTACATTAATACACAGAAACACAAGAATATTGAAATTTTTTGAACAACAAACAAATTCCACATTCCATTTCAAAATATTCCAAATTGATTACATAATCCCAGTTCGCAGACCACGTTCATACAACATATAATTATTACAAAATAGTCCAAGAGTGACATATGAAGATTCCCCCTTGGTTGAACAGAGTATATAAATAGGTAAGAAAAACAAATTTGCCTTTACAAACCAAACACACAGCGGAAATAAAAGAACTCTAATAACAAGCTTGCCTCCTACATGTCCTCAGAAGCTTTATTCGTCTAAAAGAACACCTCGAAACATTAACTCTCAACCTACTCAAAATCAATTGAGTACCCGAGAGTTTAAATGGAAAACAAAAACTTCGAGTCAGACATAAATCCTGGTATGAATAATAATTTACCATCTCAAACCATTTAGATATCTAGTGAGACCACACCGCTTAGCGAAACAGGTTTTACCCTCACTAGTATCCAAAAACATTTATTAAACCATATACTGTGCTCCTGCATCCACAATGGTCAAAACATAGTATTTTGAAAACTTTATGATGATATGCAAAACAAGTAAATCAATTCTGGATTACCCACCCCCATTCATTTTGACTATCTGTCTCGTTATAGTTTCTAGGATTACTATTAACCTGTTAAATGTTTACGGATTATCTGTCCAATATCATATCTCTTATCCTAGTTTTCATGGGCTAACTAGGAGCCTATTGACCGACTGTCAATATCTTAATCCAGATATAGTTTTCATGGGCTAACTACAAACCTACTGGACCTACTGGCCCCTGCCAGTATCAAATCATAGTTTTCATGGGCTGACTATGAACCTACTGGCCCCTAAAAATATCATTAGTTATAAGGTTTTAACATTCCTTAATTTATGTTCAATACTGGGTTAACCTATCTGAGTATTCTGCCCTTCCCCAACATACATTTATGGGTTAATAACAATGTGAATAATATTTCCAAAATATTTTTGTTTATGCCATGGTATTCCCTTTTAAAAATGAGAATGGATTATTTGTATTGAAACTTTAAAACATCACTTTCGAAACCACTGGATGACCTCCTTCGAAAGCATAAAAAATCTATTTTCAAAACTCTAAGTATATACCTTTCGAAACCAATGATACCTTTCGATGGTATCAAAAACATTTTTTAAAACATAGCTTCGAAACAAATAAAAGTACCATTTCGAAAGCATTGGGTTTACTCTTTAAAACATTCTTTGGGTCAAATTGATTACATACGAAAGTATCTCTTTCGAAACCAATTAAAAATTGTTTTGTGGAAAAGTTGATGGTGTCGGAACCACCTAGTCAAAAGCAACAACCTTTTAAATTAAAATACTGAAGGATAGTGTTGAAACCCCCTTTTGACACCATTGTCTTCGAAACCCTCAACCCCCTTTCGAAAGAGTTTTGGAAGTGGCTTAACTTTGGTTAAAACAGAGATAACCTTTCAACAGCATAAATGGCTTCAATGCAACCGAAAGGTAAATAAGCGGGTTAGTCTCGACTTGATCGAAACCAATCCTTTCGGAAGCTCTTATTTAAGGAAAAAGTTCCCCTTCGAAAGCTATTTATAAAGTCCCTTTCGAAAGCATGGCATTCGACTATGTTGGAAGCTTAAAGTAAAACAAGGCAGGAATTTAACTTTAGAAAACAAACTAAGGTTTCGACTCCATTGAGTATCGGCTCAGTCAAAAGCCCTTCAACAACTAGGCAGACGTTTATCTTTTTAAAAGTGAGCCTTGGTTTTGACCCTGACGAAAGCATAGTTTTCGACACCCTACCTTTTGCTACTTACCAATTCACTTTGTACCAATTCCATTGATACCATGTGCCTTGGTTCTGACTATGTAGGTTTCGACAGAGATGGTTTCAACTAAGATAGCGCGGAGGTAAAGGAGTCGAAAGGTGCTTCCGAAATAGGTGGAACCACCTTATTTTGAAACGCTGATTTATAGCTAAACATGGCAATTGCTTTATAACTAATCTGCCAATTGTAACTCCTTGATTAGCTACTTTAAAACTTTTCAAATACTTTACAATTAAAAACTGTCGCATTAATTAGATCTAAATCAAAGCATTATAACGTTAAACTCTTCCATATAACAAAATCAATATTTTTGCAGAAAAGTCCCTCTTTTAAAATAATTTATTTTCTTTAAATTAGTACATCTGGGAAAAATCCCCAAAAATCACAAAAAATCTCTTTCATCATATAATTCAACATATCAAAATTTCGGACCCAATTTCTTCCTGAAATACTTGAAATAAATTTTAAACCCTATTATATCATATTTTCCTTTAGAAACTCATAATAAATTTTCTATAGCTCGGAAAATTTTGAAAATCAAAACCCATCTCCAAAATCATTTATTATTTATCATAAAAAATTTCCATGGCATTGGAAGATCATAAACCCTTGGTTTTCCCTTAAAACCGAGCAAATCCATATGTATATGAATTAAAATAATTCGATCATAACATAATTCAAGCATATCATCATCCATATCATTATAAAAATGAATTCAAACATAAATCCGAAAACACGTAATCATAGAATAAAATAGAGATGGTATAAAATTATTGTTCACCTTAGATTTTGATAAGGAATTTGAGATTTGTTGTTGCTTAATCCTCCCTAGGTTTGATCCTTAGTTTAAGATTGTAATCTTCCTCTTTTCCTTCTTGTTAATGGCCGGCTCTTAGGGTTTTTGATTTGAGAAAAATAAGCGTGAATGGACAATAGTGAGAAATGTATTGTAACGACCCGTATTTTGATAATTAAATTTTTTAAATTTAACAAGATTTTTGGAATTTAATATTGTGAGAAATTAAAATTTATGATTTAAAAGTTAAAAATAATTAATAATGTTGATTGAATGTAATTGACAACTACTTTAATGTAATTTCTATCAATCGAAATAATTGTAAAGTTAATTTGGTTATAATCGTAAATAAGGAATAAATTAAATGATGTATTAATGGTTAAATTTTATGTTATTTTATTTAATTGGTTTTGATATAGAATATGAAATCAGTTAGGTGGTAAGTAATTTATTAACCTCTGTGTGCAAACAATAAATGTGTTGAATTATTAAGATGTAACGATTAATTCTGAAATGGGTTCAAATTACTAAGTTGTAACAATTAATTTATTCTCACCTTATTATTTAATCCGTTGAAATTAATTCGGAAATCAATGAAATTTAATGTAATTAAACTTTGCAGTTAATATAATAAAAGATGTTAACTATAGAGTTTGAGTGAAATAAAATGGAGACTTATGTTTAATTAGTTCATAAGATAATAATTGATTTAATATAAGAATTTAAATCAAAATAAAAGAATTTGTTTGGAATTTAAATTATAATGAATGGATTTATTTCAGTTGTAATTGAACATTGAAATTAATGTAATATTTAAATCTTGGAATCAACATGGAAAATTTAATTTTAAAAGATTATTTATTCTTGTTTAATCAAGGATGAAATTTTTTAACTTTTAATTTAGAATTTAAAAGTGATTAAATTGATTTTTAAAATATATTGTTTTAATTAACGTGTAAAATTAGTCTATTTGGGCACTGTCTCGGATTTCGATGAAACTAGTTTTATCGGATCCGTAATAGTGAATTATTATAGGATTTCAAGTTTCATAGCGATCAGACTTATCGTTTGATCGTACGAGCTCGAAACGCGTAAAAATCAATTAAAGGAATTTAAATGAATATAATCAGATTTTAAAAGCTAACTTCTATATACATTAGAATTTGGGTTTGAAACCAGTTTCATTGAGTTTAAAAATATTAAAAACCTATATTTCGATATATTGGATGACTTATTTTCGTTTCGGGAACGAAACGGGCTTTTCGGATCTTTGTTATTGCTTAGATCCATTCGTTCTGTTCCATCCATTCTTATCCATCTCCGTCTATATATAGGCTGTTATAAACCCTAGCAGTCTTTTATTCTATTGTCTGTACGTACAATTTATATCTTATATATTCCTTCTCAATGGCAGACATCTCAAAACCCTAATTACCGATTCCAAATCAAACTCCAAAATTCAAATGCTCAAATCCTATCATATAATATATCGTTGCAAAGCTCTCGACGAACGTAATCTGTGTCTGTAGTTCATATTTGTAATCGCATTTCGGTTTGTCCAGAAATTGTCGAAACAGTCATGGTTGTTCATGTTTGGGGTTGTCGTTTAACGGTCGATCGTCGACCAATCGACGATCGGAAGGCACTGGCGTGTAGAGGAGGAGGAGGAGCAGCGTTCATCCAGCAGAGTCGATCATCTTAAAGGTGACACAAATTGCCAGAAATCTATGTAGAGTGGCGGCAGCGGCGGAGCATGCTAGCGGCGTGGAGGACGGCCGCGAGGCCAGAGGAGGTGTGGCGTGGCCTAAGGAGAAATGCGGTGTGGTTGGATCGGATTGGCAGAGAGCGAGGCGGCGGCGGCGGTTAGTCGATGTTCGAGGCGGCTGTACGTTGGTTTTGGGCTCGATCGTGCTGTGCTAGGGCTAGGGTTAGAGAAGGTATTCAATTTTACAAGTTTGCCCTTCTTTTGTTTTAATTAAATTTAAATTTAAATCTTCTAACGTTCATAACTTTTTGATACGAGCTCGGATTTGGACGTGGTTTCTTCCATTAGATTCGTATCGAAATTTCAGACAATACTGAACTGGTTTGGTCAAATTTGGAGACTGCTCAAATTTTGGGCTTTTATTGGATTTTATATCGGTTATAAATCAAAGGTGGGTGATTTAACCCACTCACGCAATACTAAATCTTCTTATGTTTATTTAATTAAATTTATGAAGCGATAAGAATGTTATTGGTTGCTGTTTGATAGCTTAAGTTGACATTTTAATTGAAATTGAATTTATTGAATTAAATTGCCATTTAAATTAATTTTGAAATTGAATTGCTGGTTAAATACCTGATATTGATAACCAATAAATTGTTGTGAATTATTGGCTGATTTGGATGTTGATTATGATGGATGTTTATTTGTTGACATTTTGGATGATTGGATTTTTATTTATTTTTATATTTCTCTGTTATCACTCTGTATATTAAGTGATAACATATAAATTGTTATTTAAATTATTTCGAATAAATTAAGAAATAGGTTGAAATGATACATACCTATGACACTTTGATTTGGATTGAAATGATATATATCCATCCTTATAATTAAAATTGGAATAACTGATCACTTTGCCATAGGGTAGAAAATTATATGCGGACACCGGATTGGTTAAATTAAATGGTTTTAGAAATCTTGAATTTGGCTTTTTGATTAAATAATATTGTTTTAAAGGAAATAAATTGTGGATTTATATGAATTAAATTATCTTATAATTCAAGCTTTGAAATGTTGAAATTGAAATTGGTTAAAAGGAATTGTTTTAAAGAATTGAATTGGAAATGTGAAGTTATAATCAAGGTATGACTTTAATTTTGGAAATTAGATTATTTTAAGATTTGGACCTTAAAATTGAACAATAAGGTTTAATTTGATTTGAGCGATTTAAATAAGTAAATTGAAATTGGACATGAAATTGATATAAATTGAAATGGTTTAAAATAAGAATTGAATTGGATGGTTGAATCGAATTTGAAGTTAAAATTGAATGTTTCGAAAATTGAAGTTAATTCGAATTGAAATTGAAATCAAGTTTATTTGAGAACTAAATTAAAATTGAGTCAATTGAATTGAAAGATTGGAAATCGAGTTTTGTTGATTTGAAATTTGGACATGGGTCCAGATTTGTTGAAATAGAAGGAAACAGTTTGATTTGATACTATTTTCAAAATAAATTAATTTAATTTAAACTGTTTAAAATCTATCTTTTTAATATTCAAATTTATTTAGATTTTCCAAACTATTTTCAATATAAACCATTTTCAATACTTAAACCATTTTATATCAAACTATTTTAAACTATTTAAACTATTTATAACTATTCAAACTATTTTCTAAAATTTCAAACTGGGCAAAGTTGGAATGTTTATATTTAAATCGTTGATATAAATGCGTATGTGGTTAAATGAGGTTATGACCTAAGTTGGAATTTGAAATGATATTTTCAAGTGAAAATGACATATTTTGAGTAAATATGGTATTTTGAAATGAAGTGATATTTTGAAGTGAATATGATATTTTGATATCGAATATGAATCGTTTTCGAAATGTAAAAGAACCAACCGGTGTGAAAAATGATGTTTGGTTGTTAAAGAGACCGGGCCTCTTATTAGCATACTCTCTGTCAATATTGGAACCACTTTAACAAATGTGTACGCGGTGGATGTTATTCAGAATGTAGTGGTTGAATTGGGGGTGTTTTCTAGATTTGAAGAAAGAGAACGATGATGGATGACCCTGACACTTGTGTCAATTAGAAATGACTAAAACAGGAGCCTATGTCTGACCAAGGGGTTCGCAACCTTTAGGGTCCATCACCCCTTCGTATTATTATACTGATTTTGGACTTTATCGATGCACCTTGATTTGATTTTGTGGGCGGTGAACTCGGTGGGCGGTCGTAGCTACGATGTGTTACCATTAGCCAGAAAGGGTAAACCAGTAGAATCCTACTTTGGGCATTGCCTCACGTGCCTTGTCATACTTTTATCCTTATACGTGCCCACTATGATTTTGTTTTAATATGGTACCTATAGGGGACTTGTAAAGACCCGCAAATCCGTCTTCCGAAAACTCGACACCGATACGTCCACTGTACCAAATGTCGAAAAATCGAATGGCGAAAACACGAAACTTTAGGGTTAAAAGAAGAGGTAGAAGAAAAGATAGAAGAAAAAGAAAGAAGAACAACACAGAAAACACAGAACAGGAACAATATCAGAATCTCACATATCGCAGCGGAACAATATATAATAGATAAATCAATAATCTTTAAAACAAAAGACTATATCAGTTTATACATACATCAATCATCAGAGTTTACAACAATGGACAGTTATATAAACTTGTCCTCATACAGAATACACAGCGGAATAAATAACAAGTACGATAGTACGCTTCGCCATCCAGCTCATCTCCAAAGCTCCAGAATATCCAGAATATCCTGATAACATAACTCTAGGCTGCCCGTGTGGAAAATTATGGGCACCCAGAGTTTGGAAAGGGAACAATAAACTCCAGGTCAGTCATGGTGACTGGTGTGAGATCGTAAAACAGTTATTTTCGCAAAGAAAATAAAACAAATTCGCAATGCTTTTGGAAAATGAGACTACCATAAGGCCTCCCACCACACACACAATGCAAACGCAGAATTGGAGGAGATTTCTCCTTATGATAGTCAAAAATGCTTACTACGCAAATCAATTGATATTATTATTATTGTCTGATGTGGAAAACATTTCGCAAGTATAATATCAATCTTAGCCAACATACAACAATTGTTGTATGTCTACTATAGCTACTATGTTCAGTAGCAGGTTACCGCCACATTCCATAGCAGGTAATACAATTAAAAACCGTACAGGGTTCGTATTGTTTCTTTGGATTTCCAACAAATGGTCAGGCAAAGGAACTTCCTTATACCGAAATAGAAACGCCTCTGGAAAGACGCCTCGGATCCTAATCGGATCTCTGCAAACAAAAGGCCGACGCTACCTCACGCTCTAACCGAGCTGTAACTAGGTAACTAACACACGAGCTATGCCATCCCCCGGTCGTTACCGACCTTTATCCGAGGATCCTCAATCAAAACGCAACAGCCACAAAATATAATCAACATAGGTAAAATATCTGGGCTCCATACCATGATATCACCTTTTATCCAGAAGTAAATGGCATTCCCTAGGGGCGCTACCCCTACAAACCTTTGCCGCAACATTCCTGTTTCGACCATTACCGGGTTGTGAGGCTCGACGAAGTCTCGTCCACAAAGCTACACTTTTTCATAAAGCCACGCTTTGATCAACCAATGATCATCAGCACTTCGTATGCCACCTTACCAAATTGGGAATGTATCACTAGTAACCATCAACTACATAACCTCTGAGCTCGTACGTCTCAGAGAAGGGTGTTAAGCTAAGAGAATAAATTCTCCGCCACCAATAGAAATGTATTTGATAGAAACCAGCTTTACATCTCAAAGTGTAACGTCAGACACACATCCATACAAGTCCGTTCCAGGATCGAACGGAACCGAAGGCACTTCCAAAGAAGCCCTTGCAATCCGGATATTCACTAATCACGTCCGGACTTCCCATCACAAAAAGAGTGATATAAATCTCTATACCGGAGCAACTCGGTGCAGAGACATTCGACAGGTTGTCCTTTCATTTTCATAAATATCCGGTCTTCACACCGGTCTTCAAATGCAATCCATTCACGACGTATCACTATTCGGAATGGGTTATATGACACAAAGGTCCTCTCCCGGCTTAACCGAATAATGAGCGTTTGTTTTAAAAACAAATCAAGTGTCATTTCAAAGGCAAATATTGATAGTATGTTATTTAACTATCAAACAACATTCACAACAAACATCCAATTTAAATAATTTTTCCCAAATTATTAAATTTCAAATCTTTTCACAAGATATATATTTTTCCACACTTCACATTTGAAAATCCATTTCAAATCGTATTTCACACTTCACATTTGAAAAATCAATTTCCAATCACATTTTCACACTTCACGTTTGAAAATCAATTTCAAATCATATTATGGTCCATTTAAACCAATTTGATAAATCCTAATCGATTTATTTCAAATTTACATTTCAAATTTGTAAATTTATTTCCACACTTCATCACTTTGAAAATCCGATTTCAAACCATATTTTCCACACTTTTAAAAATAAATCAATATTTATTTTTAAAACAAATTTCCCTTTCCTTTACAACTTCTATTCGGAATTTACATTCCTAAAAATCCACTTTTACCTGATTTTCAAATCGTTTTCCAAATATTTATTTTCAACCCCGAATCAACTTTAAAAATTGATTTCTCCATTTTATTTCAAATCCCAAATCGAATTTCAAATTGATTTCTGAATTTACTTCAACACCGAATCACATTTCAAATTGATTTTAACTTTTAATCCCAATTACCAAATCATTTTACAAATCGATTCCCAAATTTATTTTCAACACAAAAATCAATTTTTCATTTAACATTAAATAAGTTTTCATATCGATTCCTCGAAGATTTATTTTAAATACCCAATCAATTATCACTTTGATTTCAAATAAATTTATCTCCTTTTAAATAAATTCTTTTATTTTTCCAAACCATCTAAAATTCAATTTTAATTTCAGAAATTCAATTTCATTTATTTCTGGTATCCAACGATACCAAAAATACATTCGGCTAAATTATAGCCTTCAACAAATTCAATCACAGATATAATCATACACAGATTATAAATAATCAATCAAACAACATATGAAATCAATTCAAATGTTTTGAGGAATCCTGTTGGATCCCTCCAACCTGTTTCCCTGCATCCACAGATGTTAGCACAATACCAATTCCACTTCGAGGTGGAATATCGCGGTATATGGGTTTTATAAAAATATCATCCGCTTACTAACGGCGCAATAGGGTCTCATCCGCTATACGAGGCGGGAAATCAATCAATCCAATATATACATATGCCAATATGTATATATTGCTATATATATAGATATATCCTACTATATCTAATATCACATTCAAACAACAAACAAACAATAACTGAAAATTCCACTTTTCAATTTTGAGTGAGAAGATCTCACTTTAGATTTTATTTTGCAGTCCAATCCATTCCGGCTTATTTACTTTGCAATTTTAACCCCTCGATTGTTTGCTCGAACTCAACTGCGCCTCCCAAATCAACTGCTCGAAATCGAGCTCGACTCATCTACCGCCGAACCCCAGCTCGTCGCCATCGACCTCGTTCAACTCGAATGCCATGCTTTCCCCAATCTTGAAGTCGAAGTCGTCGACTTTCTGCCGAGGTCGAGAGCTTCCATTGCATGCCCAGATTGAGACTGATTCGAACGCCTTCCCCTTCTCGTGCGCAAGTGCGCACGCGAGCTCCCCCATGCTTGCTCGACCAGGCAAACAGCCCGCGTTCCCTTCGACATGATTTCAGACATCGCCTTCAAGTCTAGCTGGCCGCTCGCGATTTCCATTTCGTCGAAGTCGACTTTGATTTATCCTCTTTTTTTTCTGCGATTGAATTGAGAGGGGAGGAACGACATGCTTCTAACTGAGAACTCGCGTTGTAATTTTAGGGAGGAACTATCGGTCGTTATTTCTGTTCGCTCGTTTTGAATTGACAGAGAAAAGGGATTTGAAATTTTCTACTGAAAGGCTCTGCCATTTTTATTGTTTGAACGAAAGAAAACGTTTTGTTTTGTTGGTTTCCTTTCCTCGTGTATTTTAACAGGAGAAGGGAGGGTACGAAGGAGACAAAAGAACGTGATTTAGCAGAGGGTAGGTTGGCTTGCTCAGGAGTAGGATGGCTGAGTTGAAAGAAGGCAGGCTGAAGAAAGAATCTCTGCTGGGTTGACTAATCCTTCAATTCAAATTCAAACTCAAACCGTCCCGAATTTGCAACTCAAAATCTCGATATCCTATCGAGACGTGCCGCCAGGCGTTCGTAATGTTATACGCCTATTCCGAACACGATGGAAAAGGTTCCGAGTCCAAATTCGATCGTATGGAGAAGATAGCTTTTTGGACCAGTTATAATATTAAATTTTTGATTTAATTTCAACGCGTTTGCTTATCGTACACTCACACAACAATTCCAAATATTACGAAAATTGAAATCCGATAATAATACAATATTACGGATCCAATGAAACTGGTTTCGTCGAATTCCGAGATTGTGCCCCAAAACGCTATTTTTAAATTCAATTTAAACAATAAAATTTCAAAACTGAACAAAACAGTTTCAATTTCAATTGTGAAAGTTCTATTATCTTCAGAATTATCAATATAAATTTTCCAAGCCTTTAGATTATTTTTAATCTGCTTAAAACTGAAGATTCAAATTCTTACCCAGTTTCAATAATTAAATTTAATAATTTACTCGCCAAATTCATTCTGATACTTGAACTTCAAATTTAAATTATCATTCGAATATTTAAACTCAATTAAATATTCACATTTTTTAAATGTCAAAAATTCAGGGTCGTTACAGGACTCACTGGCTACCGACGTTACTGGTTGTGTTACAGGACTTGCATAGACTACCTGCTTAAAAATGTGTTAAGGGGGATCAATGTAAAGCCTTAATTCTATTTTAATACTTTACATTACTGATAGACACTACATATATATATATATATATATCATATTTTACTACATATAGATAGTTTGACGGATCCTTAGGAGATGGAAAATCTCGTAACATCTATTAAGTTATTGCACTCACGTTGTACACTGGATAGAAGATGTAAAATCCCGTAAACATCTCTGAAGCTATCACACTCATGTTTACTTGTTATTGATTTAACTGACATAAGAACATTTAGTTCTGACTCGGGTGTTTTGTCTTTTCATTATGCTCGGGTCAGCCTAAGCATTTCAGTGTTTGAAGACATTATTTCCGGAGGATGAAGACAGAGTTTGGTATATTATATTATTAGTGTTATTCCGCTGCATCATTTTTGGTATGTTTGTTGATTGTACTCTGATTATGTTGTAAAAATTGTGTAATCAAATGTATATTGTAAAACAGCTTCATGAACTATTTATTTGATTATTATATTTTGTCATTCCGCTGCGAGATTCTGTATTTTGTTTTCCTTCTTTTCTCTTATTTTATTACCAAATCTCATTGACAATCTTCCCTTTTGAATGGTTTGAGTTAGACATGTATGGTTTATTGTTGATTTAAACCATCCAAAAAGGTGGGTCGTCAAAGTTGGTATCGTAGCTTTGGTTTAGTGATACCTTAGCCTGTTGGGGTTTAAACTCATTAGAGGTAGGGTTACTAATATCCTAGAATGAGTTGAGTGTATATATATAGAGAGCATATTTGTTAGTGCTATAAAAATGTTTTGTATTGTTTTAATTTGTTCTTTTGAGTATTTATGAATTCTGGTCGGTGCATAGGACGCTATGGCATCGATATGGGTTTCTAAACACTTGAACAGGGTAGACAGACACAATATTGTTTTTGAAATAGGTAAATGAAATAATTTTACCTAGTATTATATTTTGTATATATATATATAATTTTTCATAAATTGATTTTGTTATTTTTGTTGTGTTGGATGTTAGTAAATGATAATATTTAATTATTGTCATTTATTGTTTGGATATTCAAGGTCCTTAACACTATTGACTATTGTATGTTATAAGAAAAGTAAGTTTATAAATATGGTTCATAAAATATGATTTATAAATAAAATGAATATAAAATTAAAATTTAAGAATTAAGTTCCGGTGTTTGAAATTGGTTTTCAAAGATTTTGGAAAAATAATATTAGTATTGTTCGGAAGTATTTTTGGATATAAATATTTTCAATAAGATTGAAAGAAATGATTTTAAAGGAATTTTGAAAAGGAAATAAGTTATGTACTCCCCTCTTCTGTCGTTGGAAAATAATTTCGATGATGATTGCGCAGCATCTTCGACGTTCATTTTCGAGTTTCAAGTGGGAAGACCACTTAGTAGCTTTGCTAAACATTTGGTTCGATAAACAGATTTTGATTTAAAATTTCCAAGTATGATTTGATATATGTAAGAGATATGAGTATATATATTATTTCAAAATGATTTGAAATGAACCCGGTATTTGAATTCTTAAGTTCCTGTTAATTAATGATTTTTAGTTGTAGAAATAAAGTGAATTTTTAATAGTTGGAAACTTCTAAAATGAGAAATAAGAAATCAGAAGCTAAGTATTTAATGAAACTATAAAGAAATTGGATTTGTAACTTGTAAACTAAAAGATAATGAAAATTAAAAAGATGTAAACTATTGAACATTTTTGTTAACTAAAATGAATAAGACAAATTTGTTTAACATTCAATTACATTCTAAAAACATATATAAAACTTACCAGAGATGTTTAAAAAGTTGAAATGTTAATGTGAATATGTAATAGAATATTATCCAAGTAAAAGCTTAATAACAAAAATTCTTCAAAATGAACATATGTTTATAAATGAAAAACTAAGATGTACATTAATGTTATAAACATAAGTTAATGTTTTGAAATGCTAATAATTAAATTGAATAGTAAAAAGTGAATACTATTCTAAGAAATGATTATAAACTTAGGAAAATTACTGAAATGATTCATTAATGAATATTAGTACTAAATTGAAATCAAGCTATATAACAATAAATGTGAATTAAACTGCAAGAAACTTAGGTAATACCTTAAGAAGTTATTTATTGATGTTCTAAATAATTGAATGAAAAATAACCTATGTATGTAAATGAAGGTAAATTAATAAGGGATAATGTAACATTCCGTATCTGGAGGCCAAAGGCTAAGCGCTATGGATGCTGCAGTCATCCATAGTATTAACTTCTAGTGACAAAATACGGCAGTATTAATGGTATCCATAGTATCAGAAGCACTTGAATATGAACAAAATCATATATTTCTAAAAACAATAATTTTAGTGATTATATTTCAAATAAATCATATCCAAGTTACAAAAAACCCAAACGTAATCATAGGCATTAATCAAATATAATTTATAATAATACGCCAAGAGCGACATATGAAGACGCCCACTTGGATGATCAAAGCAATATAGACATAACTGTCTTAATACACATCAGAAACAATTTTAAAACAGAATCCCTAAATTAGCTATCCGTTAGCCACCTGCAAGTTTTCGGATGCTTTATTCGCCAAAATCTACTAAAACCTGAAAACCTAAACCCTCAGCCTACTCAAATTAAATTTTGAGCGCCCGATAGTTTAAGGGGAAACAAAAACTTCGAGTCGGACTTAAAGCCTGGTATGAATAATTCTATTACATCTCAGTTTACTGATAACTAGTGAGACCACGCCGCTTAGCGGAACGGGTTTCCCCTCACTAATATCTCTTTTCAAAACATATATTTTGCAATTTCTTTCCTGCAACCAAACTGGTTAATCAACTGATTGTAAGAATAATATAGCAATATTCATTATGCTAAACAGGAAATAAAATAGACTATCTGTCTAAAATCTTAACTGTCTGTTCTAAATTCGACGCTATCTGCTCTTTTCTGGACTATCTGTCCTAAAATTGGTTATACCAAAATAGCAATTTCTTTTATGCTAGATAATGAGCTATCTGCCCAAAATAGTTAAGAAGGGGTGGACTAACTGTCCTTAAAAATTTAGCAAGGTCCATTATGCTAATAAACGAACTATCTATTCATATAAGAGCTGACTGCTTTTTCTGGACTAACTGTCCTTTGGGCTGACTGCCCTCAAAATGGACTGACTGTCCGAATTTAAAATGAGCTGACTGCCCGAATTTTATTTTGGGTTAACTACCCTTTAAATATCTGAGCTAACTACTCTACAATTATTTGAGCTAATCGCTCTTTAAAATTTTCCTTAAAAACCTTTTCAAACTGATTTAGTCCGTCAAATCATATATATACAAGGAAAATATATTCTTTAGCTTTGCTCTAAGCTATTTTTTCCATGTTATATATACTTTACTCAAAATAATGTTGATGATGTTCAATAAGGATTGTCTATCCTTTAAAATAAGTTATAGTCCTTTATAACTTAAAACACTTAGGCTATCTGCCTAATTTTTATATTTGAAATCTTTGTTTAAAACCTTCGAACAACATTTCGAAAACATAAAAGGTAACTCCTTCAAAATCATTTATAAAACCCTTCAAAAATATTGAAGGTAACTCCTTCATATCCTTTAATAAACCTTTCGAAATCATTGAAGGTAACTCCTTCTAAACCTTTTAAAAGCTTTCTTTTCATAAGCTTTAAAACATATGAAACCCGCCTTTAAAACCTTTAAACCTTAGCCTTTCGAAAACATAACTAAACTATACCTTTCGGAATCAATGTACCTCAAAACCTTTCGAAGACATTGGGTTCAATTTAAAACAAGTGGAAAACTTTTGAAACCAATCAAAGTTAACTACTTTGAAACCTTTAAAATGTTTCGACTTAAAAACATTTGGATTATGTGAGGGGATCAGAAAAACATTAGAGTCAAAAGCAACTGCTTCAATACCTTCATAAAACCTTTCAAAATCAAAACCTTTGGAAATCAACCTTTCGAAATGAAAACCTTTCGAAATCAAACCTTTTGAAATCAACCTTTCGAAATCAAAACCTTTCGAAATCAAACCTTCAGAAATCAAAACTTTTCAAAATCAAAACCTTTCGAAATCAATGGAGAGAGGCGACAAGTTTTAGACAACAAAAGATAACCTTTGACTCCATCCGTGTCGAAAGGTTAGGAAGCGGCAAATATGCTTCCGACCTGGCCGAAAGCTATACCTTTCGACTTTGCCGAAAGGTTTCAATTAAAATAAGAAAGCAAACCAATCAAAACCTTTTCCTTTTAAACCTTTTGACAATTTCGAAAGCTCTTTGTCGAAAGCTAGCAGTTGTATTTTTCTTTAAAACCAGAACAAAACTTCATCTCTTCCGAAAGCTATAACCCTTCATCCCCAACCTTTCGACTTCCTCCAATTCACTACGTACCAGTTTCCTGATACCATATGCATTGGTATTTAATCTAATCAGATGGTTTGATACCCTTTGACTTTGTCGGAAGGTCTGGAATGAAGGCGAAGGCTCTTGCCGAAAGAGTTGAAACAGTGAAAATACTGTTTGAAATAGTTCTTTTGTACCCTCACTTTCCTTGTTTGTCTAAATTTGATTGGTTGCTAGAATTTTATATTTGAAAATGCTGCCGACTTTCCTTATTTGGAAATTTGAATAATTTTGAAAAAGCCCATTTCTCCTTTATAATTATATAAAACATTTAAGTCCCATACCTTAAATAATTTTATATAATCATCAAAAAAACTTGAAAAATTCTAGAAAAATTCCAGAAAGTAAACTAAAATGTTCTCTTCAACATATAAATATTTCGGATCCAGACAATAATTATTTTACTCGTAAATAATTTTTATAATCCAAATTAACCTTTTCTTATTTAGAAAATTATAACAAATCCACGAAAGTTCAGAAAATTGAAATCCATCTCTAAAATAACATTTTAGATCATCATAAAAATTCACAAGGCTAACGGATGTCATTTAATATGGTTTTCATCTTAAAATATGTCATAAAATCTATATGAACATACAAAAATCATCAACATGTATATATAATCTTTTATCATTCGTAAACATGACAAACATTTGCAAATTCATTCGGAATTAACCTTAAACTGAAACAAAAAATATTTAGAGATGTAGACGTTATTCACCTTTGCTTTAATGATTATGGAGCTTGAGATTTGAATGAGATTGATTTAAATTTGCTTTCCTTAAGCTTTTCTTTTGTTTCCTCTTCTTCTTCCTTTATTAATGGCGGCCGACCAAGCTTTTTAAGTTTTGAAATGGGAAATGAATGTGTGTTGCAAAACACGGCCTAAGGAAGATAATATAGGAATGACCTCTTTCCCATAATACCCCTCCTTTAATTCATTTTAAACTCTTCAGTTAATTTATTAGTTAAAAGGCACGACTACCTTAATTAAATCAAATCTCAATCTCCTAATCAACACATTATTTTATTTAGTTTATCTAACTAAATCTCCTAAATAATGTTATCAAAAATCTAAGGTGTTACAGACTCCCCTCCTTAAAGAATTTCGTCCTCGAAATTTCAATAAGGCTCAAAACAAACAAGAAGGTAAAACATGCCATCAAAATAAGTCAGGATAAGTATCTCTAATCCTGCTCTCAACCTCCCAAGTACAGTCTCTGTCATCGTCAATCCACTGGACTTTGACTAACCTGACCGTCTTGGTTCTAAGCCTCTTCTCATCTCTCGCAACATTGCGAACTGACTTTCTCACTATGGTCAAGTTCGGTTCTACCACTAAATCATCTAGCAATATCGGTGCAATAGCAGTCTCCGGGTCTCTAACACACTTTCTGAGATGAGAAATATGAAAAACATCATGGACACCTGCCAAACTGCTCGGTAACTCAAGTCTATACGCAAGCTTCCCAATCCTCTCAAGAATAGGAAAAGATCCTATGAACCTAGAAGATAACTTCCCCGACTTCCCAAATCTAAGCACACCCTTCATCGGTGATACTTTGACGAAAACCTAGTCCCCAACTGAGAACTCCAAATCTTTCCGTCTCTTATCTGCATAACTTTTCTGCCTAGACTAAGCCTCCTTCATCCTATCTCGAATGACCTCAATCTTTTCTACAGCTTCTCTGACCAAATCTAAACTAAGAATCAACCTATCCCCGGTTTCCAACCAACAAATAGGAGATTTGCATGGCCTTCCATACAAAGCTTCGAATGGTGCCATCCCAATACTAGTCTGATAACTATTGTTATACGAAAACTCAACTCGGTGCAGATGGTCCTCCCATGAACCCCCAAAGTCCAGAACACAAGCTCTCAACAGATCTTCCAAGATCTTGTTAACTCTTTCCGTTTTCCCATCTGTCTGCGGATGGTAAGCGGTACTCATCATAAGCTTGGTTCCCAAAACTTCCTGCAGATTTTTCCAAAACTCGTTAGTGAACAAGGAATCTCTATCACTAACTATGTTGCTAGGAACTACATGCAGTCTAATCACATTTTTCATGAACAAACTTGCTAAAACAGGTGCCGTCCTGGTTGACTTAACTGGAATGAAATGGGCACTCTTGGTCAATCTGTCCACTATAATCCATATACTTTCATTTCCCTGTTTGACCTTGGCAACCCATTTATGAAGTCCATAGAAATAGAATCCCACTTGCATACTGAAATATCTAATGGCTAAAGCAAACCAATCGGTTTTTGGTGTTCGGTCTTTGCCTACTGGCAATTCAAGCACTACCTTACACACAACCCAATATCCCGCTTCATTCCTTCCCAGAAGAAACTCCTCTTCATATCCTGATACATCTTGGTACCTCCGGGATGTATAGTGAACTTCGAACGATGGCATTCATCTAAGACTTCCTTTCTTATGTTTCCTACACTCGAAACACATAATCTTCCTTTCTTTCTCAACCATACATTCTGGTCAAGACTGAAATCTTTCAAGTCATCGCTCTTGGTTCCTTCATTTAGCTTACTGATCCGTCCAGCTAACACTGGATCCTCCATCTGCTTAGAAGCAATTCGTTCGATCAAAACCGGTCGAACTTCCGAACAAGACAATACAACTGTATCACCAGTAGACCCTGCCTTGGATCTCCACTGCACTTTGCAATCTGCTAATGCTTCTAAATCTTTCCACTCAGCCATCATTACCAACACCGCATTCTGATGCTTCTTGCTAAGTACATCTGCAACCCGGTTGCCTTTCCCTGGTGTTTACTCAATCCCAAAATCATAAGCGGCTATGAACTCTAACCATCTCTGCTGTCTCATGTTCAGCCCCTTCTGAGAGAACAAATACTTTAGCGACTTATGATCTATAAACAGCTCAAACCTTTCTCCCAAAAGGTAATGTCTTCACACCTTCAAAGCAAAAATCACAGTAGCCAACTCTAAATCATGCGTTGGATATCTGACCTCATGTGTTCTAAGCTGTCTAGAAGCATATGCAATCCAACTACAGGCTCAAACACATCTGCGAATTCTCAAACCACGAAAACTCGACTCAACTCATCATTTGAATCCAAAGCACCCAACAAAGCAAACACTGCACCGCTAGAACCTCCTACGGTGCAAATAATCCGACCGCTACAATCCGGGTGACTAAGAGATATCTTCCTACCCTGGCAAAATATCTTAACATTGTACTTACTTAACCAATCCATACTTAGGATGATCCCAAACCCCACAAAATCAAACACATGCAAACTGCACTCAAAAGTATGACCTAACAGGTCAAACTCAAACAAGTCACACCTCAACCCCAGAGTTGCATACCCTCCTATTGAATTCGCAACCCGTAAGGAAGTAACTAAATATGTGGGTTCAAGGTTAAGCTTATCTATCAAACATCTAGATATAAAAGAATGTGATGCACCGGTATCAAATAAAACGCTAACAGACATACCATGAATCTGAAGCGTTCCTCCAAGAACTGCCTTCCCCTTCTCCTAGGCTGTTGGCTTGGAAGAGGCAGGCTCCAATGCATACACCTTGCCCTTACCATCTCTAATGGGCTCCTTGCACAGGTTCTTATAATGGCCTATCTGGTCACAGTTAAAACACCTGACATTCTTCCCCTTAGCCACATCCTTCGCTTTCCCTGAGTGACACTCGTTAGCAAAGTGCCCTTTCTTGTCACATTTATAGCAGACAACTTCAGACTTCGGTTTCTTGGTCGCTCCAATCTTTTGAGCACCCTGCTTGGGAAAGAACTTCCTCTTCTGGCTCTGCTCAACCTGGACTACTTTTGCCTTGCTCTTCTCCCAAGACTCAAGGACTTCTTCCTGCCTCAAAGCCATCTCTATGACAATATCAGAAGTATCTCTAAGATGAGACAAAGTAGCACTAGCCAATTCTGGCTTCAGTTCTCTGATAAACTTCTCATTCCGTTTCAACACGGTATCTATAGAAGCATACCCATACCGGGTCAACTCTTCGAACTTCCTGGCATACTCAGCAACAGACATCTCTCCTTGCACTAGCTCAGCAAACTGCCTAATCAAAGTTGACTGTGTCATTACCGACATAAACCTCTCCTGGAATCTCCTCTTGAAATCCTCCCAGGTTACTGTCTCCTCATCAACTGTCGCTGTTACACTGTTCCACTATGTTATCTGCTGTGTTGAATTGTGATGTTGTGGTGTGCATGTTTCGTGTACAAGATATATGTACATAGTGTTTCTTTGTTTTCTTTTTCTATTTCATGTTGTGTTTGTTTTCTCAGCCCAATAAGGCTTCAGCCCATAACTGTGTAATGAGGCTTAAGCCCGCGTGTGTGTAACTGAGATTACAAGCTATTGTATATAAACATGTACAGATCTGGGTGATGATATATCAATACATGAGTTTGCTCTTCATCTCTTCTTTCTCAAATCTCCATTTACTTTAACATGGTATCAGAGCCTCAAATTACGAAGTGTGAATCCAACTAGGGTTTTACCTTCAATCTTCAGATCCGAACATCATATCATTCTTTATATCGTTTATCTTCCCTAATTCAACAATTTGTTATTATGTCTGAAAATAAGATCTCAGTTGATTCAATCCAGATGATGCCGAAAATTACTGATCACAAATTAAACAATCTGAATTATTTAAACTGGAGCAAAACAATTCGTCTCTATCTCCGATCCATTGATAAGGGTAATCATTTAACTGAAAGTCCACCCGAACTAGATTCAACCGAGGAAAAGGATCTGATATGGTTAAGAGATGATGCGCGACTGTTTCTTCAGATCCGGAATTCAATTGATGGAGAGGTCATTGGATTGGTTGATCACTGTGATTTCGTGAAAGAATTGATGGAGTATTTGGAATTTCTATACTCTGGAAAAGGAAATGTGACCAGAATGTATGATGTATGCAAATCGTTTTATAGAGCAGAGAAACAAGAACAAACACTGATGAACTACTTTATGAATTTTAAGAAAACATATGAGGAATTTAACTTGCTGCTTCCAATCAGCCCTGATGTTAAGGTTCAACAAAAACAGAGGGAGCAGATGGCAATAATGAGCTTCTTGGCTGGGTTACCATCTGAATTCGAACCAGCAAAATCACAAATACTATCTGGATCGGATATATCATCATTGCAGGAGGTGTTTAGTCGAATTCTTCGTACTGAGGTGACTCAAATATCAAGTACTCCAGTTGACAGTGCTTTGATAAGTAATAGTAAGAATAATAGACCACCATGGAATAATGCACACATCAACAGTAATAATGCACCAAGATTCTCTACTCCAAATCAGATGTCTCAACCATTTAGGCCACCAAATCAGAATAAATTTTGTGCATATTGCAAGAAACCCGGTCATACAAAATTTGAGTGTAGAAAGTTGCAATATAAAAACTCCTTGGCTAACAATAACAATAATGCAAATACAAATAAAACAGTATTGATGACTGCTGATGAATTTGAGAGATATACAAAGTATCAAGAAACTCTTGAGAAGAATCCACCAGGTCATACATCTTCCTCTACTACTGCTGCTGTTGCTAGTATTGAAAAACCATCATCTAACTGGATCATAGATTCAGGAGCTACAGATCATATGACAGGTAACAGTTACTTGCTTTCTGATATTCAAAGTAATAAATCAACACATGCTGTTACTTTAGCTGATGGATCACAAACTTATGTTCATGGAACTGGGAAAGCAAACTCGCACACTCAACTGCCAGTAAAATCAGTTTTATATTTACCAAATCTGTCATTCAACTTAATGTCAGTAAGTCAGATCACTAGCAAACTTAATTGCTGTGTATCTTTCTTCCCCGATCACTGTTTGTTTCAGGACCTTACAACGAAGCAGATTATTGGTAGGGGACAAGAATCTGGAGGCTTGTACACACTCAATGAAGAATTATCCAAAAACATTGCTTGCTCAAGTATGATATCTGCTCTTAAAGTTCACCGCCAGTTAGGTCATCCATCTCTTACATTGCTCAAGAAACTTTGTCCATAGTTTAATTTTCTGTCTACAATAAATTGTGAATCATGTCAATTTGCCAAACATCATCGTGTTAGTTCATATCCTAGATTAAATAAAAGGGCTAATTCAGTGTTTGATTTAGTGCACTCTGATGTATGGGGTCCTTGTTCTGTTGTTTCAAAGAAAGGATATAGATACTTTGTTACATTTGTTGATGATCATTCAAGAGTAACATGGTTATACCTAATGAAAA
This sequence comes from Allium fistulosum, assembly GCA_030737815.1. Classification (NCBI taxonomy): domain Eukaryota; kingdom Viridiplantae; phylum Streptophyta; class Magnoliopsida; order Asparagales; family Amaryllidaceae; genus Allium; species Allium fistulosum. The sequence goes on along the minus strand of CM060908.1, from coordinate 686,113,708 downwards.
ATAGGTCTGAGTTAAATAGGTCTGAGTTATTCTCTATATTTTGTAACTTTTGTGCTGAAATAAAAAACCAGTTTAATGTGTCACTTAAAACTTTAAGAAGTGATAATGCAAAGGAATATACATCCAGTTTGTTTAGTGATTACATGGCCAATAATGGCATTCTTCATGAGACTTCATGTGTTGATACTGCTTCTCAAAATGGAGTTGCTGAGAGAAAGAACAGGCACTTAATTGAGACTACTCGAGCACTCTTGTTTCATATGAATGTACTCAAAGCTTTTTGGGCAGATGCAGTGGCCATAGCATGTTTTCTAATCAACAGAATGCCTTCAACAGTGCTAAAGTATGAGATCCCATTCCAAGTCCTATGTCCTAATAAATCTTTGTATCCAGTGAAGCCAAGAATGTTTGGTTGTGTGTGTTATGTTAGGGATGTGAACCCACAACTAACCAAATTAGATCCAAAATCATTGAAGTGCATATTTGTTGGCTATTCAAGACTTCAGAAAGGTTACAAGTGTTTTTGTCCCAGTTTGCATAAATACTTGGTGTCAATTGATGTTACTTTTGTAGAAGATCTCCCATTCTTCCCATTGTCTGATTCAAAGTCTTGTGTTCAAGAGGAAAGTGGGAGTGATGAGTGGCTGATTTATCCTACAACTTTGTCACAAGGGAGTGAACATAGTGAACTACATCAAAGGGTAGAAACAAATTTACAAGAATCTGATAATGAGGAAATTCCAGCACATGATCCCAGTCTTGATTTACCAATAGCACTTAGAAAAGGTACACGTCAATGTACATATCCTATATCCTCCTTTGTATCATATGATAAACTACATCCAGCAAGCTACACTTTTATTTCCAATCTTGATACTATTTCTATTCCAAAAAATGTTGGAGAGGCATTGTCTAAACCAGAATGGCAGAAAGCAATGTTAGAAGAGATTGAAGCTTCAGATCATAATAACACCTAGAATTTGGTTCAACTACCAGATAATAGAAAGGTGATAGGCTGTAAATGGGTGTTCTCAGTTAAAGTTAACCCAGATGGGTCAGTGGCAAGACTAAAGGCTAGGTTGGTTGCAAAAGGTTATGCACAAACTTATGGGACAGATTATTCAGAAACCTTCTCTCCAGTGGCTAAAATGACATCCATAAGATTGTTTATTTCTTTAGCAGCAAGATATGAATGGAAACTGCATCAACTTGATATTAAAAATGCTTTTCTCCATGGGGATTTGATTGAAGAGGTATATATGGAGCAACCACCTGGGTTTGTTGCTCAGGGGGAGACAGGAAAGGTATGTAGACTAAAGAAAAGCTTGTATGGACTAAAACAAAGTCCAAGAGCATGGTTTGGTAAGTTCAGTCAAGTGGTTGAAGCATTTGGCATAACTAAGAGTAATTTTGATCATTCTGTGTTCTATAGAAATTCAAAAGAAGGAATTATATTGTTAGTAGTGTATGTCGATGATATTGTGATTACTGGAAGTGATAAGAAAGGAATTTCAGATCTTAAAGCTTTTATCCAAAAACAATTTCATACAAAAGACCTTGGTGAGTTAAAGTACTTCTTGGGTATTGAAGTGATAAGAGAAAATGGGCAGATCTTTTTGTCACAAAGAAAATACATCATTGATTTGTTAACCGAGACTGGAAAATTGGGTGCAAAGCCTTGTACTACTCCTATGATTACCAATATCAGTTTGACAAATGAAGGTGAACTATTTAACGATCCAGAAAAATATAGGAGGTTAGTGGGTAAACTGAATTACTTGACAGTAACAAGGCCAGATCTTGATTTTTCAGTTAGTGTCATAAGTCAATTCATGAGTTCTCCAACTATTCATCATTGGAATGCTCTAAAACAAATTCTAGGTTACTTGAAAGGAACAGTGGGACAAGGTATTGTGTATGCTAATCATGGACATGAGGAGATAGAAGCTTTCTCTGATGCTGACTGGGCAGGGTCTAGGTCAGATAGAAGATCAACCTTTGGATTTTGTGTATTTGTTGGAGGTAATTTAGTCTCATGGAAAAGTAAAAAACAAAATGTGGTGTCTAGGTCCAGTGCTGAATCAGAGTATAGAGGTATGGCTAATGCTATTTGTGAACTAATGTGGATAAATCACTTTATGTCTGAGATAGGTTTGAAACCAAAGTTGCCAGCGAAATTATGGTGTGATAATCAAGCAGCGATTCATATTGCTTCTAATCCAGTATTCCATGAGAGAACCAAACATATCGAAGTGGACTGTCACTTCATTCGCGAGAAGATACAGCAGGGTTTGATCATAACTGGGTTTGTCAGATCTGGAGATCAACTGGCTGACATATTCACCAAGGCGTTGAGTGGTGCGAGAGTGGAGTACCTTTGCAGCAAGTTGAACATGATTAATAAGTATGCTTCAACTTGAGGGGGAGTGTTATCTGCTGTGTTGAATTGTGATGTTGTGGTGTGCATGTTTCGTGTACAAGATATATGTACATAGTGTTTCTTTGTTTTCTTTTTCTATTTCATGTTGTGTTTGTTTTCTCAGCCCAATAAGGCTTCAGCCCATAACTGTGTAATGAGGCTTAAGCCCGCGTGTGTGTAACTGAGATTACAAGCTATTGTATATAAACATGTACAGATCTGGGTGATGATATATCAATACATGATTTTGCTCTTCATCTCTTCTTTCTCAAATCTCCATTTACTTTAACACACTAGAACAATGCAGTCCCCTGAAGCTACCTAGATGCCAATCTCCTCTTCTGCTCATCACCGAGCCCTAGATCTGTAAAAATCCTTTCGTAGTGCAACAACCAATTCTCCACTTCAATGGCATCTTCCATTTCCATAAACGGCTTCCCTCCTAGCTTCACATAATCACCGCTTATCTTAGCAAAATGATCAACTACCGGAACTTCTGGAACCCCTGCTCCTACGGCATTTCCTCCTACCACTCCGGCTGCAACTCTTGCCTGCATCCAATTCCTAAAAAACTGATACATGGCTTCCATTCCGACCTGTGGGACTTCAGCACCAACATTCTCCGCCTGACCTTGGCCTCTCCCTACATTGGGTCTGCCATTCCTTTCGGTGCTTCCCCCTCCTTGGTTAACTCTGCTTCTTCTACCATCCATATATGTATTCAAACCTCATGAGATAAAGAAAGATAACCTAATCAAAGATAGATGAATGGAGATAAAGCGCATACTTATATATAACAAATAGAAGTACGTTACTATAGCGTTAACCCAACCCCAAACCTTACTCCAATTTCCTCGGATTTTTGTTTTCAAAACTAATTTTTAGTTAAATTTTTTCATAAACCTATGCTCTGATACCAAGCTTTAACATCCCGTATCTGGAGACCAAAAGCTAAGCGCTATGGATGTTGCAGTCATCCACAGTATTAACTTCTGGTGATGAAATACGGCAGTGTTAATGGTATCCATAATATCAGAAGCACTTGAATATGAACAAAATCATAGATTTCCAAAAATAATGATTTTAGCGATTATATTTCAAATAAATTATATCCAAGTTACATAAATCCCAAACGAAATCCCAAGCATTGATCAAATATATTTACAACAATACGCCAAGAGTGACATATGAAGATGCCCCCTTGGATGATCAAAGCAATATAGACATAACTGTCTTAATACACAACGGAAATAATTTTAAAATAGAATCCCTAAATTAGCTATCCATCAGCCACCTGCTCGTCTTCGGATGCTTTATTCGCCAAAATCTGCTAAAACCTAAACCCTCAACCTACTCAAATCAAATTTTGAGCACCCGAGAGTTTAAGGGAAAACAAAATCTTCGAGTCAGACTTAAAGCTTGGTATGAATAATTTCTGTTACATTTTAGTTTACTGATAACTAGTGAGACCATGCCGCTTAGCGGAACGGGTTTCCCCTCACTAATATCTCTTTTCAAAACATATATTTTGCAATTCATTTCCTGCAACCAAACTGGTTAATCAACTTATTATAAGAATAATATAGCAATATCCATTATGCTAAAAAAGGAAATAAAATAGACAATCTGTCTAAATCTGAAATATTTGTTCTAAATTCGGAGCTATCTGCTCTTTTCTGGACTATCTATCCTAAAACAGGTTATACCAAAATAGCAATTTCTTTTATGCTAGATAATGAGCTACCTGCCCAAAATAGGTAAAAGGGGTGGACTAACTGTGCTTAAAAATTTAGCAAGGTCTGTTATGCTAATAAATGAACTATCTGTTCATATCAGAGCTGACTGCTCTTTCTAGACTAACTGTCCTCTACGCTGACTGCCCTCAAAATGGATTAACTATCTGAATTTTAAATGAGCTAATTGCCCGAATTTTATTTTGGGTTAACTACCCTTTAAATACCTGAGCTAACTGCTCTACAAATACCTGAGCTAACTGTTCTTCAAAATTTTCCTTCAAAACCTTTTCAAAATGATTTAGTCCGTCAAATCATATACATACAACGAAAATATATCCTTTAGCTTTACTCTAAGCTATTTTTGCCATGTTATATATACTTTACTCAAAATAATGTTGATTATGTTCAATATGGATTGTCTATCCTTTAAAATAAGTTAAAGTCCTTTATAACTTAAAACACTTAGGCTATCTGCCTAATTTTTATATTCAAAATCTTTGTTTAAAACCTTCAAACTACATTTCGAAAACATAGATGGTAACTCCTTCAAAATCATTCATAAAACCCTTCGAAAGTATTGAAGGTAACTCCTTCAATTCTTTAATAAACCTTTCGAAATCATTGAAGGTAACTCCTTCTAAACCTTTTAAAAGCTTTCTTTTCAAAAGCTTTAAAACATATGGCACCCGCCTTTAAATCCTTTAAACCTTAGCCTTTCGAAAACATAGCTAAACTATACCTTTCGAAATCAATGTACCTCAAATCCTTTCGAAGACATTAGGTTCAATTTAAAACAGATGGAAAACCTTTCGAAACCAATCAAAATTAACTACTTTGAAACCTTTAAAATGTTTCGACTTAAAAACATTTGGATTATGTGAGGGGATCGGAAAAACATTGGAGTCGAAAGCAACTGCTTCAAAACCTTCATAAAACCTTTCGAAATCAAACCTTTTGAAATCAAAACCTTTCGAAATCAAAACCTTTCGAAATCAACCTTTTGAAATCAAACCTTTCGAAATCAACCTTTCGAAATCAAACCTTTCGAAATCAACCTTTCGAAATCAAAACCTTTCGAAATCAATGGAGAGAGGTGGCAAGTTTTAGAAAACAAAAGATAACCTTTGACTCCATTTGTGTCGAAAGGTTAGGAAGCGGCAAATATGCTTCTGACCCGAAAGCTATACCTTTCGACTTTGCCGAAAGGTTTCAATTAAAACAAGAAAGCAAACCAATCGAAACCTTTTCCTTTTAAACCTTTTGACAATTTCGAAAGCTCTTTATTGAAAGCTAGTAGGTTTATTTTTCTTTAAAACCAAAACAAAACTTCATCTCTTCCGAAAGCTATAACCCTTCGTCCCCAACCTTTTGACTTTCTCGAATTCACCAGTTTCCTGATACCATATACATTGGTATTTAACCTAATCGGAAGGTTTGATACCCTTCGACTTTATCGGAAGGTTTGGAATGAAGGCGGAAGCTATTGCCAAAAGAGTTGAAACAGTGAAAATACTGTTTGAAATAGTTCTTTTGTACCCCACCTGCCTTGTTTCTCTAAATCTGATTAGTTGCTAGAATTTTATATTCGAAAATGTTGCCGACTTTCCTTATTTGGAAATTTGAATAATTTTTAAAAAGTCCCTTTTGGTATCAAAAGTCAATTTAAATTTTATTTAAATATGAATGAAAATGTTTAACATTTAAAATTGGATTTAAAAGTGATAATTAAAAATTGAAAATTTTATATTATAATTGACGAGTAAAAATAGTCATTTTGGCCACTGTCTTGGATTTTGACGAAACTAGTTTCATCGGATCCATAATAGTGAATTATTGTAGGATTTCAAGTTTCGTAGCGATCGGACTTGTCATTTCGCCCTGCAAGCTTGAAACGCGTAGAAATCAATTTAAGGAATTCGATTAAAATTAATCGATTTTGAAAAGCTATCTTCTGTATAAGGTCGAATTAGGCCTCGGGACTAGTTCCATTGCGTTTGGAATGCTGGTAAACCATTATAAACGCCAGGCGGCACGCTTCGTTTGGAGCTCGAGAAATTTCGGACGTCTTAGGCTAGATATTTTCCTAATTTAATTAATAATATATAGAAAGCAAACGATCCGATTCAAACACACGTTCTTTTTTTAGCCGTTTATCTCTATCCCTCTCCCCTTTTTTTGTAATCTCAGATTCAAATCGAGATATAAAAAAAACAAACGAATGAAAGAAAAAAATGGAACTCGGTCGAAGCGAAGCGCCTGGAGGAAAGATGTAGTCGCCGCGACAAAGGCGCCGAGATGAAGGCGAAGTGCGTGGTCGAGAGTGGGTTCGTGAGCTTGGAACTGCTGTTGTGTGACGTTTGGTCACAGCGACTGGGAGGGCGGCGAACGTGAGGGGCGTGGCGACCTGAGGCGCTGGCGGTGGGCTGAGGCATTGGCGGCGGCGTGTACGACCAGGGCGTTGGCCTTTGATTTCGATCAATTTAAAATAAAATAAAATAAAGCAAGCATGAAGTCATGACCTGGGGAACATGATGATGGCAGAACGAAGCATGAACGAGTCGATGATTTGGTAATTAACTTTATTTATTTTCATTAAGTTAGTGTGAAAGTTAATTAAGTTTTAATTATTATAGTAATATTAATTATCGTGTATTTTTTCATACGAGATCCGATTCGAGTGAAACGAATCACGTTGGGATCGTATCGACGAAGGTTTTGGCATGGAATCGAAGTGAGATTTATTTGAAGCTGAAAATATTTTTAGTTTCAAATAGAAAGGTGAGTGTTTTATACGCTCATAATTGACCAAATAAATTTTATGTTAGTTAAATTAATATCGTGAAGTAATTTAATTTCATTTGGTTGATGTTTGGTAAATTAATTGGCATTAGATTGATATATGAATTGAATTGATAAGGATTTAAATTGATAGTTTAAAATTTGAAAATGGAATTTATTTGCCAGTAAAATACCCGATATTGATAATGATGTAATTGTTGTGGATTATTGGCTGATTTGGATGGTTGATTGAAATTGAATGCTATTGGGTGATATGTTAGATGGTTGGATGTTTATTTATTTTATATATATTCCGTTATCACCCGGATATCATTTGGCAGTATATAATTGTTAATGTATTTTGAATAAATTAAGAAATAGGTTGAAATGATATATACCTATGACATTTATTTTGGATTGAAATGATATATATCCATCCTTGAATTAAATTGAAATAATTGATTCACTTGGCCATAGGATAGAAAATTATATACGGACACCGGATTGGTTAAATTATATGATTTTAAGATTTTGATTTGAAATTATTTAAATTGATTTTGATGTTTAAGAAATAAAATCGAATTTACGAAAATCGAATTATTTTCGAACTTGAGCTCGGAATGTTGAAATTTAAATTTGATAACAGGAGTTGTTTAAATAATCGAAGTTGAGATTTTGAAGTTATAACCGAAATATGATTTGAATTTTAGAAATTTATTTGTTTTAAAGGATTGGACTTTTATTCGAACTTTGAATATTGCTAAGTAAAAGTAATATAAAACGATATTTCAAAATTAAGATCGAAATTGAATTATATTTTTGAAGATTTGGATTTTAAATTGAATATTGGAAGTTAATTTGATTTAAGTGATTTGAATTGATATTTTCAAAATAGAACTCGAAATTGATATAAATCGAAATGGTTTAAATTTGAGAATTGAGTTGAAATTTAATCATTGAATCGGATAGTTGAAAATGGAAATCGAAATTTATTTGGAATTGAAATTTGAAATTAATTTGGAATTGAAATTGAAATTAAATTAGGATTGAATTGGAATTTATTCAAGTTGGAATATAAATTTAAATCAATTGGGATTGAAAGCGAAATTGAATTAATTCGAAATCGAATTTATTTGAATTGAAATTGGAATCGAAGTAAAATTCGACTTGAAATCGGAATTGAATCGATTAAATCGAAATGGGAATTGAAATCGATTTGAATTGGAAAATTTGGAATGGAATCAGTTTGACTTTGAAACTATTTTCAAATAAATTATTTTAATATAAATGGTTTAAATTTATCTTCTTAAATATTCAAATTATTTTGATTTTCCAAACTATTTTATTATAAAAACTATTTTCAACACTCAAACTATTTTCTATTAAACTATTTTAACTATTTAACTATTTTAAAACTATTTAAACTATTTTCTAAAAATTCAAACTGGTCAAAAGGGTGGAATGTTTATATTTAAAACTAGGATTTAAATACGAAAGAGGTTAAAATGGAGTTATAACCTCAATTGAATTTCGAAACAATTTTGGAAGCGGAATCGAGATATTAAGGTAAAAAATGATATGGTATATTTTGAGTACATATGATGATTTCGAAATGGATTTGATTTTGAAGAGAATATGATATTTTGATATTAAGTACAAATTGTTTTCGAAATATAAAAGTACCAACCAGTGTGTAAAACAACGTTTGGTTGTTAAAGAGACCGAGGCCTCTTATTGGCATACTCTCTGTCAATATTGGAACCACTTTGACAACCGTGTACGCGGTGGATGTGTAACGACCCGGATTTTCCGACATTTAAATTTTGAATATTTAAATGGTTTTAAATATTGATTTGGAATATAAGTGGATTATTGAATATGAAGATTTTGGGTTGAAATTTATAGAATGAATTTAAAGTTCCAAATATAGCGATTATTGAATAAATTAAATTGTTGAATTAATAATTGAAAATCAGTTAAATAATTGAATTGGAGTTAAATATGAATCGAAACGATTTCTAATGTTGATATAAATTCTGTTGGGATTATAATTGAGTTAAAACTGGACAAGCACCATTGTCCCAGTGGTTAAGTGATTCGACTTTGGTGCGAGAGGTCACAAGTTCGAAACTTGCATAGCGTGATTAGAACATATATTGACATGTGAGTTGTGACATGTTGTATCCAACTACGATTTCAAAAAAAAAGATTTTAAAACTGAAATATCAAGCAATTTCGACGATTTTCAAAATCTTCGATTTAATCGACACGATAAAATAGCGATCCGGGGCACAGTCTCAGAATTTGACGAAACCAGTTCCATTGGATCCGAAATAATGTATTATAATCGAATTTCAAATTTCGTAGCGTTTAGATTTACCGTTTGTTCGTGCGATCTGAAAACGCCTAGAAATAATTTAATTGAATTTGATTTAATTAGTCGATTTAAAAAGCTATCTTCTCTATACGATCGAATTAGGTCTCGAAACTTGTCACATTTCATTCGAAATAGCGGTATAACATTAGAAACGCCAGGCGGCATGCCTCAATAAGAGATTGAGATTTCGCTGTATGTAATTTGTGATATTTTGAAAAATAAAATATATAAAAGTAAAATCAATCCAAGTCATAGCCGCCCTTATCAGCGATCCTATATTACTTTAGCCAACCTATCCATATACGTAGCCACCCTCCTCTATTTTAAATTTGATCTCCTTTCCCCTTCTTCAATCAGTTTGAACAAATCGAACGAAAGAAAAAAAGAAAAAAATATATTATATACTGATATAATCGCAAGCCTCTCTCCTTTCCTTCTTCAGTTAAACAAATTCGCATATACCTTATCCTTCCTTCCTCCAAACGTAAATCAAAAATTAGATTTAAAAAAATATACGCGATGGAATCGCGAATCTCCTGGGGCTGAGGCGGGAGCCGCTGCTGGTACGGCGAGGGAAGAGGCGCGCGACAACGTGATTGATGGGAAGAAGCGATCGAACGTTGGGGCAGTTCGACTAGGGCTTAGGGGATTTGGTTGTGAGCACGCGATGCTCGATGGAAGCCGCACGTGGTTGCGATTTCAAGTGTCGTCCACTTTGGGAGGAGGCGTTCGAGCGTGGAGAGTTCGATGCTAGCTGTGAAGATAGTTATCGCGATCGAGGTGGTGGGTGGCACTAGCAGCGACTAATGGTAGGGAGCATGTGACGCGATTTGGAGGAAGGCTGGAGGAGTTCGATTTAGTGGTAGACGATTGGAGCGGTTGCGTGGTGGTTGATGGATGGATTGTGATGCTGGAAGCAGAAATCATTTTGAGAAGATGATTAAGTCTGGGTATTTGACATGGCCCAGATTTTTGATGCTCGAAAATCGACATCAATATGTCCACTGTATAGCATGCCGAACAATCGAGTGCCAGAAATACCAAATCGTTAGAGAAAAGAAGAAAGAGGTAGAAGAAGAAAATATAAATAACAACACAGAATCTCACAATCGCACCGGAAAAATATATAATAGATAATAACTAATGGTCTTTATACAAAAAGAATTATAATTGTTATTTACACATTACAACATAAGAGTACAACACATCAATAACACAACACCAGACAGTTATAATAACTTGTCCTCACAAGTGCTGAATATACAGCCTACGGTACACACGAAATATAAATCAGATACGTGTAATACGTCTTCGCCATCCAGCTCGTCTCCCAAGCTCCATAGCATCCTATCCTGAATCTGTAATACTCGGTCTGACCCGAGCATTATAATAAAATAACACCCGAGTCAGTCTAAAAAACCAGCGTGAAAATACACACTCAATTTGAATTATTAAATTTATCAAATCCTTTGAAAAACAAAGGTATCTCGTAAGACCACGCCACAAGTAAACACGACGGGCTTTGACCTTACGATAACCAAAACATTTTATATCAAAATCATATGATATTATAATAGTGCCTAAGTACAAATACTTATTCAAATAGCTGAAATTGCTATATTAATTAAATTCCAGCATACTAGGTTCTACAACCAAAACCGTAAAGGTACGTATTGGAGAATGGATTTCATACGAATGACTTGGCACTGGGGTACCACCAGTCACAGTACATGTCTAGAAAAATGTACCGAGGACCACACCGGGATCCCCTGCAACACAAGACCGGACTACCCCTAACCTGGATAGACCGAATATGCTATCACCCTGGGTGTTCCCACCCTTTCCGAGCTCTTCTCCGCACCATAGTAATAATATCCGAGGGTATCTAGAAAGGTGATAAACATACCCTAATTGGGTGTGACCCACTTAGCCTTGCTGCATCTCCCCTGATTTTCAGTCATTCCCAGTTGATGAGATTAGAGGCTACGATTACCTTTTTAAAGGAATTTTCAATTAGAATGCTCATTGTCCTCCAATGACAATGTACTGATAGCATTCATCCATACAAGTCTGTTCCGGGTCCGAACGGAACCGAAGGCACTATTCCTACTACATCCATTTTGGAAAATCCTCAGGATTAGTAGCGGTTAGCCCTTGCACTTCACTGCTCCATCTTCGATTCCATGCTCTTGTTTTCACCTCGAAAACGTATTCGTTGGATCAAAGTGGTGTTCGGATAACTTATCCGATCTTGGTCTCTTCCAAACAATGCTCGATATTTCCGGTAAACTCAACCCCGGTTCTTTAGGAAATAAACAGACGAAAATAAGATCCGAGATCACCTCCTAACCGTTAGTGGATGGATTTCCTTATAAACGTCCTAGAAGAACGAAACGAGTTTATACGTACCGTATAGCATCTCGAACGGTAACTGTACCACATAATTCCCATATTTCTCCTAGATATTCCCAAAGTTATATTTTGGGTCCAGATTTGATAGTCGTTATTTAACTATCAAATAAACGATCATTCAACCAAATATTTTCTTTTCCACTGAAAACACCAAGTCTCTTTTTAATTTAATTTTAATAAATTAAATCTCTGATCAAAAGTCATGTACTTATCTTATCGAAGTAAGTACGTTTACTAACCATTCTTTCAAAATATTTGAAAATCCTTTTTAAAGTAAATATGGAAAGCACCACGCGGTATCAACCATGGATTCACAGCTCAATGGTTACGTCTCTGTTCCAGAGAAATCCAAAACTTAACTGCAGGCACTCACTGCCTCCGATTTCGCCATGAAAGTATACCATTACTTTCCGGAAACTTTATTAAATAATTTTCAAAATAATACTTATAAAATTTCTATAATAATTTTCCAAGTTAAATTTTAGGCAAATACTCTTTAATAAAAGTTATTATATAAAATATTAATATTGAATAATTTACCCTTTTAAAATAATAATACTGATTAATCTTAAATAAAAATTGACTTAATATAAACTAACTTAATTAATAATTAAATATACTTTAAAATAACTAAATAATTAATTTTCTGAAATATTCTTAAACACCTTTCTAAAATTACCTAGTTAATAATTAAAAATCTTCCTTTTTAAAACAAACTCAATTTCTCGATAAAAATTTACTTTCCAATTCCAATATAACCAGTCTAACATTTTATAAATCTCTCTCGATTTATTCCCAATTTGATTTACGTCCCAATTCCGTAAATCCCCTTTCACATTTCCAAAAATAAATCTACCATTTATTTTTAAGCTAATTTACCCATCTCCTTATAAATCCTCACCGTGAATTTATAACTTCAATTTATCCACTGATAATCACTTCACTTTATTTATAAACCTTGTTTATAAATTCCATAGACTCATTTCCCGTTTATAACAGTTTCACAATAATTAATCGATTACAAATCGATTTCTAAATTGAATTCCATTTTTAAATCAATTTCCCATATAACCCAACTATATTCCAAAACCCAACTAAATTAAGATTCCACTTCCTTTTTAGAATTTAAAATCTAGTATAACATTTTCATATTTTACTTTCAAATTTCCTTTTATTTTCCCAAACTAATTTAAATCTTGATTTCAAAATCTTTTTAGTCTTAAACAGATATCGCTTAAGTTTTATTATTTAAAATCCTTTTATTTACATTATTCCAAAAATCTCTATTTTCCATATTCCAAAATTATCAAGTACAATTTTGAAATCAAACTATTTATTTCACCCAAATTCATTTCTTTTTAATTAATCCAAATTTCACTCAAAATATTTTTTCTTCCAATTTCCCTTTTTATTTTTCTTTCCAAATTCAAAACATTTAATATTGATAATTAAAAATAACAAAATCTAGGCCAAAACTACCCTAGCATTCAATAAATTCAAATAACACTATAATCTACCACAGATTATTCAAACAGTTCATATATCAATATATACGAAATTAAATTCAACATTTTTTAGGAATCCAGTTGGATCCCTCCAACCTATTTCCCTGCATCCACAGATGTTAATACAACCTAAAAAATACCAATCCCACTTCCGGGGGGATATCGCGGTATATAGGGTTATCCGCTATTATGCGGGGCGCATAGGGTCTCATCCGCTATATATATGCGGGAATATCAATCACTCCAATTTCTAATATATATATATACTACTATACATAATAACATCCAAGCTGATAATAATTATCAAATTCAACCAACAACCAATAATTAATTTCAACTATTTAAAAGTAATGCTTATCATCCAAATGGGTGAGATTTACTCACATTGATTTTTACTGTTGCTTTCGCATTCCGGTTCCGATTTAATCCGAACGCGTTTGAATTTGTCTGGAAATTCCAGAAGCTCAAAGTCGACCCAATCCAATCTCATTACGAAGAATTCGTCGACACGAATCCAAAGCGACTCGTTGTGTTCAATTCTGACAATGTATGAATTAAATATTGCATTTAAAATATTTTTAAATTAATAAATAGATTAATAAATCTCTAATTCAATATTAATTAAATAATTACCTATTAACAGCTAATCGCCCTCAAAATCTCGTCTTCCCCAATAGAAAACGAACACGCCTGAAGCTCCTCTCTCGTGCACATCCAGGTTAGTGCACGCGTGCACGACTATCATCCCTGACTATGGATCGACCATCCGAGGTCGCCAACCAACCCTCCTCCGTTCGCTCGACGCCACCGAACCCACGTTTCCAAGCCCGGCCCTCCGCCAAAACTCACGACTGCTGCCTACACATCGCGACAATGACCATGTCGCTTTTCCCTAATTCGACCGCACCCCTCATCGTAGTCACGGCCTCATAACGACCCCCATCAGAGCACCGCGCCCCTAGCCTCGACTCCACAAAACCCTGCCAGCATCATTCGCGACCACTCCATACGGCACTCGCGACCACAACCCCTTTCGCACGCGAGCTCCAAATTCGTGAGCGCCTCCCTCCCTTGCAGCCATGCCTTCGAATCGCGACCATCTCCTCCTCACGCGCAATTTAATGATGAGCGCGATTTTTTTTGAAGCTCTAATTTCGATTTTGAGCTGAAAAGTGGAGGAGGAGGGAAAGATGTGATTCGATTTTGAAGAGGAGGAAACAGTACACGATTACTCTTTTTTTCCTCTTAATTTTGTTCGGTCATTTTTTCTTTCTTACTGTAATTTTTTTTCTTGTTTTGAACTGTTCGGTTGTGTGCAATTTTAAAAGGGGAATGGAGGGAGAACAAGAAGTGATGTTGGCGTGTAAAAGGAAAGCTACAGTGTTTTTGATAGGAAGGGAAAAAGTGCTGATGTGAACAAAAAGTCAGGTCAACATATAATTATTTTATTTAAATTTTAAAACCGTCTCGATTTACGCAACTCAAAATATCGAACCCCTATCGAGGCGTGCCACTAGGCATTTATAATGTTATACCCCTATTTCGAACGTAATGGAAAAGGTTTCGAGTCCAAATTCGATCGTATGGAGAAGATAGCTTTTTGGACCCAATTATTATATTAAATTTTCGATATTAATTTCAGCGCGTTTATATTCCGTACGACCAAATAATAACTCCAAATGCTATGAAATTTGAAATTCGATAATAATATATTATTACGGATCCAATGGAACTGGTTTTGTCGAATTCCGATACTGTGCCCCGAAAGGCTATTTTTATACGCTAATTCAAACGATATATTTTTAAACTGAATAAATCACTTTTAAATTCAATTTTAAAAAGTTTTATTATCTTCATTATTATAAATATAAATTTTATAAGCCTTTAAATTATTTTTAACAAGCTAACTCAAGATTTAACATTTTAATCAATTTTCAATTACAAAATTCAATAATTAAATTATCCAATAAATAGTTATATTTGAAATTCAAGTTAAAAATTAACTTTTAATATTTAAAATCAATTAAATATTCCAATTTCAAATATCCAAAATTCTAGGTCGTTCCAGTATTTATTTATTTATATTTTTTATGTGAAGGAATTAATGATAAGAAATTTTAAATTTTAAATCTTATATTATCAATACCTTATTCCTGTTTGATCCAAAATTAAATGAAACAAGTCGAGTTAGTTAGTAGCTGTGAAAATTACGCAGCAAAATTGATTTTGGATTTTTTTCGAAGTCGGTTGGGAATTTAAAAAATTAAAAATCTGGATGTTCGAAAAATTTAAAACTCAAGGTTAGTAAATCTCACTCAATTTGGTTGACCGTTTAATTTATAGCAATCATAAATTAATTATTGGATGATTGGTTGAATTGATTATTAATTATCAGTTGAATGTGATATTATATATATAGTAGTGTGTGTGTGTTTATATATATATATATTAGTAGTTGGATATATACCCGCCGTTGGAGCGGATGAGACCCTATGCGCCCCGCATAGTAACGGATGATCCTATATTACCGCGATATCCCCCTCAAAGAAGGATTGATATTTTTATGTTATCTAAAATCTGTGGATGCAGGGAAACAGGTTGGAGGGATCCAACTGGATTCCTAAAAAATGTTGATTTTAATTTCATTTATAGTGATATATGATGTGTGTGAATAATCTGTTACACATAGTTTGGTGATTTGAATATTAGGATGCTATAGTAGCACTCGCCTTAATTTTGGGATTTTATAATACCATAATTATTATTTTTGAATTTGAAGGAATTAAAAGGAATTTTGGATATAAAAATATTTATCGGTAATTGGATTATTTTAAAAGGTAATTGATTTGGATAAAACAATAATTTGATTTGGAGTTGTACTTAACTATTCGTAAAATGTTTTTAATTAGTGATAAAAAATATTTATATGAAGGATTTTAATAATTGATCTTTAAGTGATATTTCTAGATTTATGGGGAAGAAGTTGAAATCGATATTTGAAAATAGATTAGAAAAATAAATGGAATTTATTAAGAAATGGAGTTATAAAATGAGATTTTATAAATGGGATTAGTTTTATAAACAACTGAAACTCAAAGGAGTTTATAAATTTATAAACGATGTTTATTAATAAGGGAAAATGATATCAATTGATAAATTATAAATATAAATTTACAATGTGAATTTATACCGAGTTATGGAAATCGTTTTTGAAAAAAATAGTGGAATCTATTTTTGAATGTGAGAATGATTATGAAATTGAGATGTAGTCGATGTGATATGAATCGAGAGGGATTTATAAATTGAAATTGGCAATATTGGACTTATAAAAATAAATTTTGTCGAATTTTTTTTTAAAATGAAATTCCTATTTAATAAACTATATAGTTAAAGCTGTTTAGTATTGACATATTTCAGAAAAATGGATTATTCAATATTTAATATTTATTGAAATAAAATTCTAATTTTTACAACCAGCTTTGTAAATCGTTTAGTTTTATTTAAAATGAGTTGGAAATGAGTTATTGATGTTTTATTAAAAATGTTTTGATATTTTAAATAGTTATTTAAACTTGTTTTAAAAATAAAATATTATTCTTTTAAAATACTTATTTTATATATATATAGAGATTTGGAATGATTGGAATTTATTTATAAATTCTCCCGAGATTTGTAAACAGAGTTTATTTAACGGATAGGATTTTAGAAAAGAAAATCTATAATTAAATTCTGGGAACTTAATGAAAGTTCCGAAATGTTAGAAACAAGAACTTCGAGGTTGAATTTGAAGTCATAAAGAAGTTATAAATAGATAGAAGAGATTATAAGTGAATAAAATCGATTTTGGAAAATGTAAAAGGAATTAATATAAATCCCAGAGATTTATGAGATAAGTTATGAAATATTTCCTAAGTATGGATATTAGAAGTGATTTCGGGAAATAGATTTATAAAACTTTCCTAAGTGTTGAAATGAAGGGTTTTGGGAATAGTATAGCGACGAAAGATTTATATAGAGATAATTTTCCTAAGTAATGGATGATAAATCGAATTTGGAAATATTTTACTAAGTGCTGAAGTAAAACATGATTTGAAAATATCATGTTATGAATATGAGTTTGGAATTGTTTTCAAGTATTTAATTACTAGAAGAATTTTGAAATAGATATCTTTGTGAGGATATTTTGAAGTAAATATTTTGAAAGATTTAAATAAGGCCTAGTGACTGCTTATGGATGTTATTTGATAGTTAAATAACCAACTATCAAAATCTGACCAATTCGTTGATCGTTTCGAAGAGACCGGAATCAGATTTAATTATTCGGAAACCACTTCGATCCGATTTGTGCGTTACGAATTGTGAAATCAAGAAGCTAATTGAGATGGTGATATTGAAGGATACTCAGTTTGTTCAGACCCATAAGAACTTGTATAGAAGAATGCTATCATTGCATCATTGCCTGGAAGGCAGTGTTAGCATTCCAAGAATGAATGCTATTCTAAAGGTAATCGTAGCCTCAAGCCTCATCAATCGAGAAATGACCGAAACTGTAACGACCCCGGATTTTAATTACATTTAAATTGATAATTAAATTAATTTTTGAATAAAAATTGTAAAATTTATTGATTAAGTGATACGAGTTTCCCCGAATCCAAATAAATTTTGTATAAATCATTTAAATTTAAAAATATTGTAAATATTGTGTATATGTGAATATATATGTATTTGGTCATATATGAGTAAATTTGAAATAATATATATATATATATGTATGTATATATATTTGATTTGAATTTAAATTGTAAATAAATGGTTAAAAAAATAAAAATGGATAAGTAGAATAAAATACAAACAAATTGTACTTACAGAATAAAGTATAAAAAAAAATATATGTAAGAATACAAGACAATGAATATTTAAGTTAGATATACACTCATGTATATAAAATATATAGTAAACAAATTAGTTAGATTAAACAAAATATTAAAAATAAGAAACTCATTTATATTACAAAATTATAAATTGTAAAGGTATAAAATAACACATTAGTTAAATTAAAACCACATATTAAAAATAGCATTTCATTCATATTATAAGGCAAAGAAAACACATTTGATAAATGCCAATAACACATTAATGTATTCATATGACGAAGTAATAAGACAAGATGAAACAAATATACATAGCTATGTATATCCACTTGCAAAAGAAAAACTAACATATTCAAGAAAGTAAAAAATACGTATAAGTGTGAATGTTGCATAGGAAGCCCCAACAAATAATCTCAGCCGAAATGAAGTAAGAAGAAATATCTATGTATAATCAAATAAAATAAGTATTTGTACAAAGCCTAATTAATACAAGCCACCAAAGCAAGATTTCAGCCGGCCAAGCAAAGAAAAGATCTCTGCCTATTGTACTAGAGAAGAAATAATATATCATTTTGTACCAAAACCATATTATCACCTTGTACAAAATAGCATACCCTGTGTACTTCATCCCATATATCAATTCTTTTCATTCAGTTTCGTTCCTTCAAAGCTAAGAAAAACTGAAGTGAATATCAATTAAAAACTTCAACAAAATTCAATAAAAACAACAATCTACTATCAATACAAAACCAGAGATCAAAAGTTTCCAATAACAGTTTCAAAACCTGCAACCTAATCAAGCGTAAAAGTTCAAACTTAAAACTGAAGTATGTAAGCATCACGTTCAAGCAGAAGATCAAATGACTT
Source organism: Allium fistulosum (assembly GCA_030737815.1). Lineage (NCBI taxonomy): Eukaryota > Viridiplantae > Streptophyta > Magnoliopsida > Asparagales > Amaryllidaceae > Allium > Allium fistulosum. The sequence continues at coordinate 686,094,743 of CM060908.1, read as the reverse complement.
CAAATAATTCAAGTTTCAGATCTCTGTTCTTCTCTACCATTTTCAATGTGAGTAACTATATATTTTTTTAAAAAATTTATTGGATGAAATTGTTGTGAATAACTCTGTGCTCTATTTGTGTAATTTCCTTTAAGTTTAACTCTGTATATATCTATCTGATGCTGTGAATGGTTTTCTTCTCTGTTTTAGTTTACAGGGTGGAAAATCACCCAGAAAATTTAATATATCCTCATCAAAACATTATTAGGCTTGGGTTTTAAAACAAAACAGGTTTGTTTATACTTGAGTTAGGATCTAAAAATAGTTTTAAGTTGGTAGGCGATATGTTGTTTCCAAGAATTGATTTCTTTTCTGAGAAAACTTAAATAATATGAAAATTCGAATGATATGATTTGTAAATACGATTTTATAACTTCAGTCAACTTTCGAAAATATGAATTTTAAAACAAGAATGGTGATTTTTAGTTTTGTAAGCTAAGTGCAGTTTGAAGTTGATCAAAATGGGAGTTTCAATCAATTTCTGGCGATCGGAAGCATACTAGTGGTGGAGATTTTGATCGTAGCTAGTGTGTAGGATAGTGAAGTCGGGAAAAATGTTCAAAAAATTTTCTATTGCAAACATTGATGGAACGAATCAAATTTAGGGTTTAAACTGCTAGTTTGGGTCGTGTTGAGGAATCATATTGTCGCGTCGCCGTCGAAGCATTTCAGGCGATCGGTCATGGGGGGCTAGGTGCGTGGGGTCGCGGCGGAGCTCCAGGCGAAGTCGCGAGAGTTCTGGCGAAGTAAGGAGGAGTCGCGAGGTGAATTTGTTGATTCGAGTTAGGCTTCAGGAAAGAAAATTTGACTCGATTTTGCTCGATTTTGATCAGTTATTGATTTTTTCAAGCTGGGTGGTTGGAGGTTTCAGCAGGGTTGTGGGCGACTTGATCGTGATCGGCGACTTGATCGGAGTGGCTCCGATATGGTGTGTACGTGCACACTTGGATCAGCGTATTTGGAAGTTTTTGTTCTCGTGTTTGAGAACGAGGAGATAGATGTTCGACTCGAAGAAAACAGGCTGTTATGTCGGGGAAGGCTCGGGTCAGTGGAATTAAGAGGGTAATAGGTTTAACTTTAAAACCAATCAAAAGGAAAATTTAAGTTTTGCTTTGAAACAAATATTGTTAAAACAGATTTTTGTGAATATTAGTTATTGACCCAGTTTTGATTGGTTAAGAAAGTTTAATAAAGTTTTCTTATCAAGTTTTAAAATAGTTTAGGAGATAAATACAATTTTTATTTGAAAGTTTATTTTAAACTTAATAATATTAAAGGTTAGTTAATTAATATAAAGAATGTTTGATGGTTAATTAACTTTTAAAGGTTAAGTTAAACTCGTTTGTTAAAGGAAATTAGTTATTTGAAGTTAATTACTTAATAGTAATTAAGATAAAATTAATTAATAATTCAAGTTTAATTCATCAAGTAATTAATCAAAAAGATTAATTAAATAATTTATGATTAAAAAATTATTTAATCAAGTGTTTAAAGGTTAATCAGTTAAAGAAAAATTAATTAATGATTAAAGTTGATTAATTAAGTGATTTAACCAATAAGATAATTAAGGGATAATTTATTCAATTCATAAATTAATGATTCGGATTAATTTATAATTAAAGATTAATTAAAGAAATTAAGAAATGTTATTAGTTAATGAAGATAATTAACTAAGAATTATTAAGTAATTAATTAATGTGATTGATTTTTAATAATTAATTAGATTAACTAATTTAGACAATCAATTATAAATTGTTTAAATTGTTGATTACTTCAAATTATGTAATTGGTTTAAAGGCTAATTTAATTTATATGATTAATTAAGAAGAATTAATTAAAGTGTTTGATAAATTAATTTATATCAAATGATTTGTAATTAATTAATTAGAATTTGATAATTAATTCATAAGTAATTAATTTACTTGGAAATAAATTGAATCAATTAGGATTAAACAATTAATTAATCCTGTTTATAAATGATTATTGAATGCTTGACTTTACTTATGAATGATTATATTGTATGAGATGCCTTGAATTGATTATCCTATCTGATCTGTGATATTTTGTTCTATGAATTGTGCTATGTATAATTTATTCATTTATTGATGATACATCTGTATATTATCTATGAATCTATGAATGAGCGATAAGCGATATAGTTTATACCGCTTATCAACTATATTTCTATGTTTTAATCTGTTATGATTGAATTATGTTGCACTATTGTGTGTAACTTTAAACCCAATCCATTTCCAAAACATTTGGTTTTAAATATTCAACTTTTAAACTATTTCAAAATCTGTGCCTTAATCGATTTCCTCGTGAAATCCATATTTGTGTGTGTATGGTGTGGTCCAAGGGTTTTACACACAATAGTGCAACATCATTCAATCATAACAGATTAAAACACAGAAATATAGTTGATAAGCGGTATAAACTATATCGCTTATCGCTCATTCATAGATTCATAGATAATATACAGATGTATCATCAATAAATGAATAAATTATACATAGCACAATTCACAGAACAAAATATCACAGGTTAGATAGGATAATCAATTCAAGGCATCTCATACAATATAATCATTCATAAGTAAAGTCAAGCATTCAATAATCATTTATAAATAGGATTAATTAATTGTTTAATCCTAATTGATTCAATTTATTTCCAAGTAAATTAATTACTTATGAATTAATTATCAAATTCTGATTAATTAATTACAAATCATTTGATATAAATTTATTTATCAAACACTTTAATTAATTCTTCTTAATTAATCATATAAATTAAATTAGCCTTTAAATCAATTACATAATTTGAAGTAATCAACAATTTAAATAATTTATAATTGATTGTCTAAATTAGTTAATCTAATTAATTATTAAAAATCAATCACATTAATTAATTACTTAATAATTCTTAGTTAATTATCTTCATTAACTAATAACATTTCTTAATTCCTTTTAATTAATCTTTAATTATAAATTAATCTGAATCATTAATTTATGAATTGAATAAATTATCCCTTAATTATCTTATTGGTTAAATCACTTAATTAATCAACTTTAATCATTAATTAATTTTTCTTTAACTGATTAACCTTTAAACACTTGATTAAATCAATCTTTAATCATAAATTATTTAATTAATATTTTTCATTAATTGCTTGATGAATTAAACTTGAATTATTAATTAATTTTATCTTAATTACTATTAAGTAATTAACTTCAAATAACTAAATTCCTTTAACAAATGAGTTTAACTTAACCTTTAAAAGTTAATTAACCATCAAACATTCTTTATATTAATTAACTAACCTTTAATATTATTAAGTTTAAAATAAACTTTCAAATAAAAATTGTATTTATCTCCTAAACTATTTTAAAACTTGATAAGAAAACTTTATTAAACTTTCTTAACCAATCAAAACTGGGTCAATAACTAATATTCACAAAAATCTATTTTAACAATATTTGTTTCAAAGCAAAACTTAAATTTTCCTTTGATTGGTTTTAAAGTTAAACCTGTTACCCTCTTAATTCCACTGACTGAGCCTTCCTCGACATAACAGCCTGTTTTCTTCGAGTCGAACATCTATCTCCTCGTTCTCAAACACGAGAACAAAAACTTCCAGATACGCTGATCCTAGTGTGCACGTACACACCATATCGGAGCCACTCCGATCAAGTCGCTGATCACGATCAAGTCGCCCACGACCCTGCTGAAATCTCCGACCACCCAGCTTGAAGAAATCAATAGCTGATCAAAATCGAGCAAAATCGAGTCAAATTTTCTTTCCTGAAGCCTAACTCGAATCAACAAATTCACCTCGCGACTCCTCCTTACTTCGCCAGAACTCTCGCGACTTCGCCCGGAGCTCTGCCGCGACCCCACGCACCTAGCCCCCCATGACCGATCGCCTGAAATGCTTCGACGGCGACGCGACAATATGATTCCTCAACACGACCCAAACTAGCAGTTTAAACCCTAAATTTGATTCGTTCCATCAATGTTTGCAATAGAAAATTTTTTGAACATTTTTCCCGACTTCACTATCCTACACACTAGCTACGATCAAAATCTCCACCACTAGTATGCTTCCGATCGCCAGAAATTGATTGAAACTCCCATTTTGATCAACTTCAAACTGCACTTAGCTTACAAAACTAAAAATCACCATTCTTGTTTTAAAATTCATATTTTCGAAAGTTGACTGAAGTTATAAAATCGTATTTACAAATCATATCATTCGAATTTTCATATTATTTAAGTTTTCTCAGAAAAGAAATCAATTCTTGGAAACAACATATCGCCTACCAACTTAAAACTATTTTTAGATCCTAACTCAAGTATAAACAAACCTGTTTTGTTTTAAAACCCAAGCCTAATAATGTTTTGATGAGGATATATTAAATTTTCTAGGTGATTTTCCACCCTGTAAACTAAAACAGAGAAGAAAACCATTCATAGCATCAGATAGATATATACAGAGTTAAACTTAAAGGAAATTACACAAACAGAGCACAGAGTTATTCACAATAATTTCATCCAATAAAAATTTAAAAAAAAAATATAGTTACTCACATTGAAAATGGCAGAGAAGAACAGAGATCTAAAACTTGAATTATTTGAAGTCATTTGATCTTCTGCTTGAACGTGATGCTTACATACTTCAGTTTTAAGTTTGAACTTTTATGCTTGATCAGGTTGCAGGTTTTGAAACTGTTATTGGAAACTTTTGATCTCTGGTTTTGTATTGATAGTAGATTGTTGTTTTTATTGAATTTTGTTGAAGTTTTTAGTTGATATTCACTTCAGTTTTTCTTAAATTTGAAGGAACGAAAATGAATGAAAAGAATTGATATATGGGATGAAGTACATGGGGTATGCTATTTTGTACAAGGTGATAATATGGTTTTGGTACAAAATGATATATTATTTCTTCTCTAGTACAATAGGCAGAGATCTTTTCTTTGCTTGGCCGGCTGAAATCTTGCTTTGGTGGCTTGTATTAATTAGGCTTTGTACAAATACTTATTTTATTTGATTGTACATAGATATTTCTTCTTACTTCATTTCGGCTGAGATGATTTGTTGGGGCTTCCTATGCAACATTCACACTTATACATATTTTTTACTTTCTTGAATATGTTAGTTTTTATTTTGCAAGTGGATATACATAACTATGTATATTTGTTTCATCTTGTCTTATTACTTCGTCATATGAATACATTAATGTGTTGTTGGCATTTATCAAATGTGTTTTCTTTGCTTTGTAATATGAATGAAATGCTATTTTTAATATGTGGTTTTAATTTAACTAATGTGTTATTTTATACCTTTACAATTTATAATTTTGTAATATAAATGAGTTTCTTATTTTTAATATATTGTTTAATCTAACTAATTTGTTTACTATATATTTTATATACATGAGTGTATATCTAACTTAAATATTCATTGTCTTGTATTCTTACATATATATTTTTTTATACTTTATTCTGTAAGTACAATTTGTTTGTATTTTATTCTACTTATCCATTTTCATTTTTTTTAACCATTTATTTACAATTTAAATTCAAATCAAATATATATGCACACACACAGATATATATATATATATATATAATTTCAAATTTACTCATATATGCCCAAATACATATATATTCACATATATACAATATTTACAATATTTTTAAATTTAAATGATTTATACAAAATTTATTTGGATTCGGGGAAACTCGTATCACTTAATCAATAAATTTTACAATTTTTATTCAAAAATTAATTTAATTATCAATTTAAATGTAATTAAAATCCGGGGTCGTTACAGAAACAGGGCATGCAGCAGGGCTAAGTGGGTTGCACCGAAGTAGGGTATGTTATCACCTTTCTAGATACTCTCGGATATATTATAATTATGGAAATGGTTGTGCATGGAAAGAGAGCGCTCGATAAGGGTGGGAACACCCGGGGTGATAACATATTTGGTACTAGTAGTCAAGTGCTAGGCTGGTCCTGTGTGGCAGGGTACAAGATGTTCTTGTCAGACCCGGGTGTATTGGTCTAGAGATGCACTCATCGGAAGGTAGTTCCTTACCTAGTCATAGTATGGAATCCATTCTCCAATAAGCGCCGTACGGTTTTGATTGCCCCCAACTATGTTGAAATGTGAGATGCAAACATTTTAGCTATTTTCTAATTTACTTTCCATAGACACTATTATAATATCAGATGATTTTGATATAAAATGTTTTGGTTATCGTAAGGTAAAAACCCGTCGTGTTTATGTGTGACATGGTCTTACGAGATACCTTTGGTTTTCAAAGGATTTTGAAAACATTATTAAATTCAAATTGAGTGTGTTTTCTCACGCTGGTTTTCCAGACTGACTCGGGTGTTATTTTATTATAATGCTCGGGTCAGACCGAGTATTACAGATTCAGGTTAAAATGCTATGGAGCTCAGGAGACGAGCTGGATGATAGAGACATATTCCCGTACTTGTTTATTTCCGTTGTCCGTGAGGACAAGTTATTATAACTGTCCAAATTGGTTGTTGATTGTTGTACTCTGATAATGGTATATATATTGACAGTTACAGTTCCTCTTGTACAAAGACCTGTTATTATATATTATATTTTGTTCCATTGCGATTGTGAGATTCTGTATTATTGTTTCTATTTTCTTCTACCTTTTTCTTTTTCACCCCTAATGATTCGTATTTCTGTTCAATTTTTAGTGGGACACTTGTGGTCTATTTTCGACTCAAAGGGTACAGAGATACGGGTCGTTACAAGATGATATCCAGAATGTAGTGGTTGAATTGGCGAATGTTGACTGGAATGAAGTAAGAGAATGATGATGGATAGCCTTGACACTTGTGTCAAAATTAAAATGACTAAATCAAGAGCCTATGTCTGGCCAATAAGGTTAGCTAACTCTAGCGACATTGATCACTCATATTACTATCGTGATTTTGTACTCGATTGGTGCACCCTTTTGTTCGGATTGATAGTCGCGGTCGGCCACGGATGGGTTACGACCAGCCAGAAAGGGTAAACTGGTAGAATCTTATCTTGGGCATTGCCTCACGTGCCTTGTCATATTTATCCTTTTGCAAGCCTATTACGACTTTGGTTTAGTATTGTACCTATAAATTGCGTTAAGGTGGATCAATGTAAAACCTTAACGCTAAGAAAAATATTTATTTTACTGATTAGACATTATATATGTAGCGTATCCTATTATTTATAAATAGTTTAACGGATCCTTAAGAGATGAAAAATCTCATAACATCTCTTAAGTTATTGCACGCACGTTATACACTGGATATGAGTTGTAAAATCCCATAAACATCTCCGACGCCACGATACTCATATTATATGCGATATGGATTTGACTTACATGAGAATATATTAGTCCTGACTCAAGTGTTTTGTCTTTTCATTACGCTCGGGTCATCCCTGAGTTTTTCAGTGTATTGAAGATTATTCTTTGGAGGACGAAGACGAAGATTTTGTATATTATTACTATTATAATTCTCTACATCATGCTATTCTGCTGCATTGATTATTTACTCTTGGTGTGTATATTTAGAGAGAGATTGCTAATGGCAGTAACACTGACTTATGGAGAGATCCCTGGTTGAATTCAAAAAGTTTTATTGACAAGTTAGGTTGGGAAACCTTTTCAGCATATGGAACTCCAAATTGTAAGGTAGCTGATATTATTGAAAATGGGGAATGGCACTATGACAATAACTTGCTAAGCCTAAACTACAAAGAAGAGATTCAATGCATAAACATTCGGTCAGGAAAAATGGAGGACACCTGGTTATGGAAGAGGTACTCTAACAGTGAGTTCATGTTTCGAGAAGTATGGGAGGAATCAAGAATCAAATACCCTTTGGTTGACTGGTTTAAAGTAGTCTGGAGCAAATCTAATAGTCCTAAAATGGCGCATACCCTATACAAAGCTATGCTCAAAAAATTACCAACTAAAGATAGACTACATAAATAGGGAGTTTTGGATGACACTACTTGCTATTTTTGCCATACTGTAAAGGAAACTCATGAGCACCTATTCTTTGAATGTGAATACAGCAAAAGAATATGGAGCATACAAAAATTGAGGTGTCTACAGACTAACAATGTTCGGAACTTAGTAGAAGAAGTTGAATACTTGAACGGAGGGAGCAACCTCACGAAGTTGATGCATGAGATTGGCAAAATTAGCCTCACAACCTCCCTGTGGTACATCTGGAAAGAGAGGAACAGTCGGTCTTTCAACAACAGACAACAAAATGTATTAGCTCTCACGAAATAGATCAACAGAGATATTAGCTTAATAGTTGAGAGGATACCAAAGAAAATGCTTACCATTGCAACGGCATGAGAAGTACAACTAATGGAGACGTTGAAGATGAAGGTGTTGAACGAACGAGTTCAATTAGGGAATTGGGAGCCGCCATAGCTGCTGAACCCTAAAGATGGAAGTTTTTAGTTTGAAATAGGTTGCGTTTGTATGATGTTTGTATGTCCTATGGCTGTCTTTTGTAATATCTATATTGAGACTGTATTTGTTGCTTTGGACCGCAAAGCCCAACACAATTTAATACATTAACCCATTTTCAAAAAAAAACTTGGTATCAGAGCTTAGATTTATGAAAAACTTTAACTAAAAATGCTTTTTAAAACATAATCCTAAAGGAGTAGAGTAAGGTTGGGGTATGGGATAACGCTATAGTAACGTACTTGTATTTGTTATATGTAAGTATATGCTTTATCTCTAGTATCCTATCTTTGTTAGGTTATTTTCTATATCTCATGAGGTTTGAATACAGATATGGAAGGAAGAAGAGGAAGAGTTAACCCAGGAAGGGAAGGCACCGATGGGGATGCAATGCCTAATGTGAGAAGAGGTCAAGGTCAGGCACAAGCAGAGAATGTGGGTGCTGAAGTCCCGCAGGTTGGAATGGAAGCTATGTATCAGTTTTTCAGGAATATGGTGCAGGCGGGAGTTGCAGCTGGAGTATTAGGAGAAAATGCTATAGGAGCAAGGGTTCCGAAAGTTCCGGTAGTTAACCATTATGCCAAGCTGAGTGGAGATTACACCAAGCTTGGAGGGAAGCCGTTTGTTGGAACGGAAGATGCCATTGAGGTAGAGAATTGGTTGTTGCACTACGAAAGGATTTTTGCAGATCTGGGGCTCAATGATGAGTAGAAGAAGAGGTTGGCATCTAGACAGCTTCAGGGAGCAGCTCTGTTCTGGTGAAATAGTGTGACTGTGGCGGTGGATGAGGAATCTATGACTTGGGAAGATTTCAAGGGAAGGTTCTAGGAGAGGTTTATGTCAGCAATGGCACAGTCTGCTCTGATCAGGAAGTTTGCTGAGTTGGAGTAGGGGAAATGTTATTTTTGGAGTATGCTAGAAAGTTCGAGGAGTTTGCCCGATATGGGTATGCTTCAGTGGATACAATCATGAAGAGGAATGAGAAGTTTATCAGGGGATTGAAGCCTGAGTTAGCTAAGGCCATGTTACCTCGTATTAGAGATCCTTCCGACTGTGTCATGGAGATGGCCTTAAGGCATGAGGAGTTGCTTTATTCTCTAGAGAAGAGTAAGGCTAAAGAAGTCCCGGTATTTGATTTTGTGGGTATGAAACTCTAGGGTTGAGATGTAACCAATCAAGGTTTGACCTGTTAGGTCATGCTTTTGTTTGCAGTTTGCATGTATTTGATTTTGTAGGGTTCGGAATCATTCTTGGTATGGATTGGTTAAGTGAGTACGATGCTAGGATATTTTTCCAGGGTAGGAAAATATCGCTTAGACACCCCATATTGTAGTGATCAGATAGTTTATACCATAGAAGGTTCTTGCGGTGAGATGTATGCTTTGTTGGGTGCTATGGAATTGGATGATGAGAAGAGTCGAGTTTTTGTGGTTAGAGAATTCGCAGATGTGTTTGAATCTGTAGTTGGATTGCCACCAAAACGAGCCATTGAGTTTCAGATAGATTTGGTTCCGGGAGCAGAACCGGTGAGTAGACCGCCAAGAAGAATGACCCCTTCAGAGATGAGGGAGTTAAAGGTGTAGTTGGTTGATTTAGAAGGCAAGAGTTTTATCAGGCCGAGTAGTTCGCCTTGGGGAGCAGCCGCAGTGTTTGCTAAGAAGCCGGACGAATCGTTAAGGCTATGTATCAATTATCGTAAGTTGAATGAGAGGAAGATAAAGAATCAATATCCATTGTCAAGGATTGACGATTTGTTCGACCAGTTGAGTGGAGCTAAGGACTTTTCATAGTTGAATTAGCGACAGGTTTCCATCAGCTCAAGGTAGCAGAGGATAGTATACCTTTGACGGCATTTAGGACCGGATATGGGCCGTACGAATGGTTAGTTATGTCGTTAGGATTGACTAATGCGCCAGCATTCTTTGTGGACTTGATGAATCAGGTTTTCTGAGAGGACTTGGATAGGGTCGTATTGGTTTTCATAGATGATATCTTGATTTACTCTAAGGATGAAAGAGAGCATGAAGTTCATCTTAGAGTGGTGCTTGAGACGCTGAGGCAGCATCATCTGAAGGCGAAGTTTTCGAAGTGTCATTTCTGGAAGAAAGAAGTGAAGTTTCTTGGTCATGTAGTCTCAAAGGAAGGGTTGTTAGTAGATCCAACTAAGATTGAAGCAGTGAACAGTTGGAAGAGACCCGAGACAATGACGGAGATAAAGAGTTTCCTTGGGTTGGCTGGTTATTATCGGAGATTCATTAAGGATTTCTCGTGGATAGCGGCACCGATGACCAAGCTGACAAGAAAGGATGTGAAGTTTGTGTGGACCGATAAGAATGAAGAAGCATTCCAGAGTTTGAAATAATTATTGACTAAGGCATCTGTGTTGGTTGTTCATGAAGGGAATCGGGATCTGGTAGTTTATACCGATGCGTGTGGAACAGGATTAGGAGCTATGCTGATGTAGAGAGGTAAAGTGATTGCCTACGCTTCTAGACAATTTATACCGCATGAGGTCAGATATCCAACATGTGATTTGGAATTGGCTGCAGTGATTTTTGCTTTGAAGGTGTGGAGACATTACCTTTTGGGAGAAAGGTTTGAGTTATATACAGATCATAAGTCGCCGAAGTATTTGTTCTTTTAGAAGGAGTTGAACATGAGACAGTAGAGGTGGTTAGAGTTTATTGCCTCTTATGCTTTTGAGATTGAGTACACACCGGGAAAAGGAAACAAGGTTGCAGATGCACTTAGCAGGAAATATCAGAATGCAGTTTTAGCGATGATTGCTGAGTGGAAAGATTTAGAATCCTTAGCAGATTGCAGAGTGCAGTGGAGATCTGAGGCTGGATCTAGTGGAGATACAGTTGTATTATCTTATTTGGAAGTTCGACCAGTGATGATTGAAAGGATTGCTTCTAAACAGGGAGAAGATCTGGTATTAGCTGAACGGATCAGGAAGTTAAGAGATGGAACCGAGAGCAATGATTTGAAAGATTTCAGTCTTGACTAAAATGGGTGGTTGAGAAAGAAAGGAAGATTATGTGTTCCGAGTGTAGGAAACATAAGGAAAGAAGTCTTAGAGGAATGCCATCATTCGAAGTTCTCTATTCATCCAGGAGGTACTAAGATGTATCAGGATATGAAGAGGAGTTTTCTCTGGGAAGGTATGAAGCGGGATATTGGTTTGTGTGTAAAGCAGTGCTTGATTTTCCAACAGGCAAAGGCCGAACACCAGAAGCCAAGTGGGTGGCTTTAGCCATTAGATATTCCAGAATGGAAGTGGGATTCTATATCCATGGATTTTATTGATGGGTTGTCAAGGTCGAATAGAGGAAATGATAGCATATGGGTCATAGTGGACAGATTGACCAAGAGTGCCCATTTCATTCCAGTTAGGTCAACCAGAACGGCACCTATTTTGGCGAGGTTATTCCTGAAGAATGTGGTTAGACTGCATGGAATTACTAGTAGTATAGTTAGTGATAGAGATTCTTTATTCACTAGCGAGTTCTGGAAGAGTCTGCAGGAAGTTTTGGGAACCAAACTTAAGATGAGTACCACTTACCATCCGTAAACAGATGGGCAAACAGAAAGAGTTAACAAAATCTTGGAAGACTTGTTAAGGGCTTGTGTTCTAGATTTCAGGGGATCATGGGAAGACCATCTACATTTAGTTGAGTTTTCGTATAACAACAGTTATCAGACTAGTATTGGGATCGCACCATTTGAAACTTTGTATGGAAGGCTATGCAAATCTCACGTATGTTGGCTAGAGATTGGGGATAGGTTGGTTCTTGGTCCAGATTTGGTCAGGGAAGACACAGAAAAGATTGAGGTCATTCGGGCTAAAGTGAAGGAGGCTCAGTTTAGGCAGAAGAGTTATGCAGATAAGAGATGGAAAGATCTAGAGTTCTCAGTTGGAGATCAAGTTTTCATCAAAGTGGCAACGATGAAGGGTGTAACTGGGTTTGGAAAATCGAGGAAGTTAGCATCGAGGTTCGTTGGACCTTTCCCTATTGAGAGGATCGGGAAACTCACATATAGATTTGAGTTACCGAGCAGTTTGGCAGGAGTCCACGATGTTTTCCATGTTTCTCATCTCAGAAAATGTGTTAGAGGCCCGAAGACTGCTATTGCACCGACTGCTAGATGATTTAGTGGTAGAACCGGATTTGACTATAGTGAGAAAGCCTATTCGTATTGTTGTGAAAGATGAGAAAAGGTTTAGAACCAAGATCAGATTAGTCAAAGTCCAGTGGAGCGACGATGACAGGGACTGTACTTGGAAGATTGAGAGCAGGATTAGAGATACTTATCCTGACTTGTTTAATGGTATGTTTTACCTTCTTGTTTGATTTGGCGTGTACCTTATCGTAATTTTGAGGACGAAATTCTTTAAAGAGGGGAGTCTGTAACACCCCAGATTTTTGGTAACATTATTTAGAATATGTAATTTGTTAAATTAAATAAAATAATGTGTTGATTAGGGGATTGAGATTTGATTTTTATTAAGGTATAGCCGTGCCATTTAACAATGAAATAAAATAAGTTAAATTGAAATATAGAAGGGGTAAAATAGGAAAGAGGCCATTCCTATATCCTCCAAACCTTGGCCATGTATTATAATACACGTTCATTTCATTTTGAAAATTTTTAAAACAAGAGGTTGGCCACCATTAACAAGGAAAAGGGGAAGAAGAGTAAAAAAAGCTAAAGGAAAAGCTAATTCAAATCAAATTCAGCAAAATTTCAAGCTCCTTAATCTCTAAAGCTAAAGTGAATAATGTTTATATCTCATTTTTGATTATGTTTTCGGTTTTAAGATGAATTCTGAATATTTCGCCATGTTTTTGAATGATGGAATGAATATATATACTTGCTAATGAATTATGGTTATTCGTATTGAATTTATGATATGTTTTAAGGTGAAAACCCTATTAAATGACATCCAAATGCCTTACGAATTTTTATGAAGATCCTAAATATTATTATGGAGATGAGTTTCGATTTTCAGATTTTTCTATATTTTTGTGGAATTAATATGAATTTTCTAGTAAAGAAAATGGTATTTTGGGTTATAAATTAATTACGGGTAAATAATTAATTATATGGGTCTGAAATTTTTATATGTTAGAAAACTTATATAATGTGATATTCTGGAATTTTTTTAGATTTTTCCTAAGTGTTTTAATGGTTATATAAAATTATTTAAGGTATGGGACTTAAATGTTTTATATAATTAAAGGAGGAGAAGGGGCTTTTTGAAAAATGTTTAAATTATTAAATCTGGAAAGTCGACAACACTTTTGAAAAGAGAAACCTTGTAACCAATCCGTAATGACCCAGAATTTTAGTGATTTGAGATTGGAATATTTAATAAATTTTAAATGTTGAAAAGTTCATTTATAGATTTAATAACTTGAATTTCAAATATAACAATTTATTGGATAATTTAATTGCTGAATTTAATAATTGAAAATCGTTTAAATAATTTAAAACTTGGATTTTATTTGGATAAAAATGATATAAAGGCTTATTAAATTTATATTAATAAGAATGAAGGTAATAAAACTTTTAAATTGAATTTAAAAGTGATTTACTCGATTTTGAAAAATAACTTGTTTTAATTAACATATAAAAATAGCCTTCCAGGGAACAGTCTCGGATTTGACAAAACCGGTGACATTGGGTTCGTAATAATAAATTATATTACACCGTCAAATTTCGTAGTGATCAGACATATCGTTTGGTCGTACAAGATAGAAACGCGTTGAAATTAATATCGAAATTTTAATATTACAATTAGGTTCAAAAGGTTATCTTCTCCATACGATCGAATTAGGTCCCAAAACTTATTACATTGCGTTCGGAATAGGGGTATAACATTAGGAACGCCAGGCGGCACGCCTCGTTCGGAATTCGAAATTAATATCTAGATATTTTGAGAATTTAAATAATATACTTTTTCAACTTAACCTCATAAGCCACCCTAACCCTGAGAAGTAGCCGACCTACCCATTGCTCGCCCCTTTTCATCATTCACTTCATATTTAAAAACTCCATGCTTTTCTTTTATCTCGTGAAATTTCAAATTGACCTCCTCTCAAATACTACGGCCCAAAATAGAAGGTGCCATTAACATCACTTTCAGGCGAGGTGATCGACTAGGAAGTTGTAGAGGAGGGGAAGCTTGACGACTTGGACAGTGGAGATAGACGTTGGTGGTGTGTGGAGGCGGGAAAGCCGAGTTGAACGGAGGAGAAGGAGGCAGCGATTCTGGCGATTTGGTGAACCTGTAGGTGATGGAGTGTGAAGGAAAAAGGTAGAGGGGAGTTGGGGGAGTTCGACAGTGGTAGTCGCTTGGCTAATGGTGGCTCGTGGCATTGCCGTTTGGCGTAGGAAGTGGCGGTGTTCATCTTCGTTCTCGAGCGTGCTGGTGGTTTCTGGTGGGGCTGTGATGACTGGCGAGGGTAGAGGAGACTCGGGGCAACTCGAGGTGATGACTTGGTGGCCTCCGACGTGGCCTAGCAGCGGTGATGGCGATCGAAGTCGCGTGAGGTTGTTCGAACTAGGGAGTTGTTCACGTAGGGGAAGAAGAATAGTTAGTTAGGTAATTAAGGGCTAATCTTGTAATTAACATATATTAATTATATTACTTAACTCGAGTTATTATAACTTGAATATCTTTCTATTACGAGGCCCGATCGAGACGAAACAAGTTGTGTTGCACTCATTTAAACGTTATCTAAGATATGGGGCTGGTTTGACAACAAATGGAGCTTGTTGAATTTATGCTGAGTTTGAATGTCGTTGGAATTCAGACGGAACCAGAATGCGAAAGTGACAACTGGAATAATGTGAGTAAATCTCGCTCATTTGGATTGCTGGTTTTAATTTAAAATATTTAAAATTATTTATTGGTTGATTGGATGAATGGATAAATTATTACTGGTTGGATGTTATGTTATTATATATATAGTAGTATATATTAGTAGTTGGGTATATTCCCGTCGTTTGAGCGGATGAGACACTATACGCCCCGCATAATAGCAGATGACCCTATATTACCGCGATATCCCGCCTCGAAGCAGGATTGGTATTTTATGTTATATAACATCTGTAGTCGTAGGGAAACAGGTTGGAGGCATCCAACTGGATTCCTCAAATATATTGATTGTTTTTCATATATAGTGATATATGATATAATTGAATAATCTGTTATGAATTAATGTGTGATTTGATTGATTGGATGCTATCGCAGCACTGGCCCTAATTCTGGTATTTCAAATACCATAATAATATTTTTAATCTTAAAACAAATTCAAAGGTGATTTTTGGAAATAAAAATATTTATATGGAAATTGGAATATTGAATAAGAATGGGTTTGGACTAAATAAATGATTTGAATTGGAATTCACTTAACTATTTTGTAAAGTGGTTCAGATAAATATTTTTGGAATTAATTTATACAAGAAAATTGAAACGACGGATTTTAATAATATGTTGTAAATTATAAATGGAAGTTGAAATCGAGTTTTGAATAGATTTGGAATTATAATTGGATTTATTGAAAAATAAATTTCCAATAGAATTTTAAATAGAAATCGATTTATAAATAGATTTAGTAATATAAATTGGTTATAAACTGGAAATGAGTTTATAAAGTTATAAACAATGTTTATAACTAAAGTAGAATGATTATCATTTGATAAATTGGGAATATAAATTCACAGTGTGAATTTAAAATGAAATATAAGAATCGGTTTAGAAAGAAATAGTGGATTCTATTTTTGAATTTGGAAATAGTTGTGAAATTGGAAATGTAAATTGATTTGTGATAAATTGAGAGAGATTTATAAGTATAAAATCGGCTATGTCAAATTTTAAAAATAGTTTCATTCAAGAAGTAAGTTTTGTTTTCAGAAAAGGATTTTTATTTATTAAACTATGTAGTTTAAAAACTATTTTTCAGATTAAAATATTTTGGAAAGTTAGTTATTCAAATATTTTAATTTGTTGAAATGAATTCTAAGTTTTATAAACAAGCTTTGTAAATCTATTAGTATTATTTATAAATGAATTGGAAATTAGTTATCGTTGTTTAATTAAAAGGGGTTTGATATTTTAAATAATTACTTAAATGTGTTTGAAAATTTATTATTATTCTTTAAAATGCTTATTTTATAAATATAGATTTTTAGAAATTGGTTGAAATTATTTATAAATACTCTCAAGATTTGTAGATCGGGTTATATTTAATGAATGAGATTTTATAAGAGAAATCTTATAATGGAATTCTTGAGACTTAAGATAATTTCCAAAATTTTAGATACGGGAACTTCGAAAATGAATCCGAATTCATAAAAGAAGTTATAAACTGTTAGTTGATATTATAAATAAGTATAAATGATTTATATAAAAATATTTTTCTAAGTAATGAAATATGAATTGAATTTGAAAATATTTCTAAGTGTTGAAATAAGATATGGTTGGAAATATTCTGTTATGGATTTAAGTATTTGAAAGTGTTTTCAAATATTGAAATATTGAAAGATATTTGAATATATATCTTTGTACAAATATTTGAAATAAATGTTTTGATAGATTTATAATATGGCCTAGTGACTGCTTATGTGTGTAATTTGATAGTTAGATAATCGACTATCAAATCTGGTCAAATTCGTTAATCGTTTCGAAGAGACCGAGATTGGATTTAATTATCCGAAAACCATTTCGATCGGATTTGAGCGCTGTGAATTGTGATATCGTGAAGATAGTGAAGATGGTGATTTTGGAGATTCGATTTTTCAGACCCAGAACAACTTGTATGGATGAATGCTATCATTGCATTGTTGCTTGGAAGGCAGCGTTAGCATTCCAAGTATATGAATGCCAAATCTAAGGTAATACGTAGCCTCAAGCCTCATCAACCGGGAATGACTGAAAATCAGGGGAGATGCAGCAGGGCTAGGTGGGTCGCACCCAAGTAGGGTATGTTATCACATTCTAGATACCCTTGGATATATTATAATATAATTATGGATATGGTTGTGCATGGAAAAGCGAGCGCTCGATAGGGTAGGAACACCCGGGGTGATAACATAACTATCCAGTAAGGGGTAGGATGGTCCTGTGTTGGCAGGGATCGATATGTTCGATCTCGGTACATTTTTCTAGAGGTGTACTGTGATGGGCAGTACCCCAGTGCCCAGTCATTGTATGGAATCCATTCTCCAATAAGCGCTGTACGGTTTTAGTTGTACACCAAATATGCTGAAATGTGAGATGCAAGCATTTCAACTATTTTATAGTTTATTTTCTATAGACGCTATTATAATATCAGATGATTTTGATATAAAATGTTTTGGTTACCGTAAGGTAAAAACCTATCGTATTTATGTGTGGCGTGGTCTTACGAGATACCTTTGTTTTCAAAGGATTTGATAATAGTAATAATTCAAATTGAGTGTGTTTTCTCATGCTGGTTTTCCAGACTGACTCGGGTATTATTTCATTATAATACTCGGGTCAGATCGAGTATTACATATTCAAGTTAGGATGCTATAGAGCTCAGGAGACGAGATAAAGGAGTCTTAGGCGTATTTCCCGTACTTGATTATATTCCACTGTGTGTTAAACTGTATGTCCAGTACTTGTGAGGACAAGTTATTATAACTGTCCAGATTGATTTGTTGACTGTTGTACTCTGATGATTGTATGTATATTATAGTTACAGTTTCTTTGTGTAAAGATCTGATATTATATATTATATTTTATTCCGCTGTGATTGTAAGATTCTATATTATTGTTTCTGTTTCTTCTTCTATCCTCTTCTTTCTCATAGTTATTCGTCTTTTCATACAATTTGTATTAGACAAGTGTGATTTAATGTCAGCTCAAAGGGTATGGAACGACCGGTCGCTACACAATCAGATTTAGACAAACAAGGTAGGTTAGGTGTAAAAGAATAGTTTAAAAGTACAAATAAATAGGTTTTTCACTGTTTCGTCTCTTTCGGCACCAAGTTCCGCCTCCATACTATCGCCTCTGATACAGTTGAAACCAATTCATATGGTATCAAGCAACTGGTACGTAGTGAATCGGAAGAGGGCGTAAGGTATAGGGTCGAAACCAGGAGGTTTCGAAGGGGTTGAAGCATTGCTTTGGTTTTAAAGGAAAATGCGCCTGCTTGCTTTCGACTAAGATGCTTTCGACTTAGTTAGCTTTCGACTAGGTCAAATGGTTTAAAAGAATGGTTTCGATTGGGTTGCGCCTTTGTTTTTAAATGCTTGCTTTCGACTGAGTCGAAACCTTTAGTTGCCGCTTCCTACCTTTCGATCCAGATGGTTTCAAAGGGGTTCTTTTTGTTTTCTAAAATATGGCCACCTCTCCAATGCTTTTGAAGGGATGGTTTCGACGCCATCACTTCATTACTTAGGAAATGGTTTCGAAGCAGATGCTTTCAACTTAAATGTTTTTAAGACCCTTTTTCTATGTTTGAAGTAAAACCTAAATGGTTTCAAAAGAGATGGTTTTAAATGGTTTTGAAACAAATGCTTTCGACTTTAATGGGTTTTTGATCCTTTTGCTCTATTTGAAGGAAGAATCCAAATGGTTTCGACTGAGATGTCTTTCAAAGGTTTCAAAAGAATAAATTTTCGAATGGTTTTAAAAGGTTTCCACATGTTTTAAATTAAACCCAAAGTGCTTTTGAAAGGATGGAGTTTTGACTATTTCGAAAGGTTTTAATGAATGGCTTCGAAAGGGGTGGTTCCCTAGGGTTTCAAAAGGATTGAAATGAAAGGTTTTTCCTATGTTTTCGAAAAGCAATATTTAAAAGGTTTTAAAAGGAGGATGTCTGATGTTTTGAAGCTTTCAAATAAAAGAAAGGAAAGGTTTTTCCAATGTTTTCGAAAGGCAATAAGTAATGATTTCAAAAGGGTCTTTCAATGGTTTCGAAGGGGTTACCTTCAAGGGTTTCGAAAGGGTCGTTTAAAGGTTTTAAGCAAAGGTTTCGAATGTGTGAAATAAGCAATATAACCTAAGTATTTTCAAGTTAAAAAGGACTTTAACTTGTTTTGGAAGGATAGTTAATCCTTATTAAATCCCATCAACATTATTTTTGAGTAAAGTATATATATATATATATATCATGGCAAAATGGCTTATAGAGTAAAGCTAAAGATATATTTTCCTTGTATATATATGATTTGAAGGAATAAATCATTTTGAAAAGGTTTTCAAGGAAAATTTAAAGTGTAGTTAACCCTAAGAAAATTATTCGGACAGTTAGTCCATTTGCAGGCAGTCAGCCTAGATTTCGGACAGTTAGTCCAGTTTGCGGGCAGTTAGTCCAGTTGTATGGACAGATAGTCCATTTGTAGCATAACGGACTTTGCTATTATATTGTGGGCATATAGTTTATATATTACCTGTTTTACGGACAAATGGTCCATTTTTTAGCATAAAGGATATTGCTATTTTGATATAATCAATTTAATTAACCAGTTTGGTTGCAGGAAAGGATTTGCAAAATACATATGTTTTGAAAAGGATATTAATGAGGGGAAACCCGTTCTGCTAAGTGGCATGGTCTCACTTAATATTAGTAAAATGAGATGAAACAGAATTATTCACACCAGGCTTTATGTCTGACTCGAATTTTTTGTTTCCCCTTAAACTCTTGGGTGCTAAAAATTGATTTGAGTAGGATGAGGGCTAAGGTTTTCAGGTTTTTGATATTTTGGCGAATAAAGCTTCCGAAGATGAGCAGGTGGATGATGGATGGCTAATTAGGAATACAGATTATTCTATTTATTTTCCGTTGTGTATATTAAGACAGATATGACTATATTTCTCTGATCAACCAAGGGGACATCATCATATGTCGACCTTGGCGTAGTTTTGTAATGATTATAATTGATCTTTACCTGGGAAATGGACATGGGATTTTGTAACTTGAATATGAATTTGTTTGTAATGTAATCAATAAAATGTTATTTCCGGAAATCTGTGATTTTGTTCATATTCAAGTGCTTCTGATATTATGAATACCATTAGCATTGCCGTATTTTATCACCAGAAGTTAACACTATAGATGACTGCAGCATCTGTAGCGCTTAGCTTTTGGCCTCTAGATACGGGATGTTACATTACCCTACATCTAGTCTCATACAATTGTTTGTACAGATTTCTTTTCAAATGCCAATCTTTAAACGGGTAGTAGGAAAACCCAATTAAATCTCGATTTCGAGGCTATGAGACACACCCTCATGATTTTTTGGGCTTAGGGTAACCCACTTGATTTGGTAGGCTATAATCACACCCACTCGGATTTTTGGGCTACTAAGCACACCAAATTAATTTGAATAGGCTACAATCACAACCCAAGCAAATACAACTAGAGTTTGATGGTATTTCTAAATATAATTTCTTGATCTTTGGTCATAATGAATCCTATAGCCTTTTGGACAGCACTTTGATCTTTGATTGAGAGAGAGATGATTGAAATCAAAGAGTAAATAGTAGAGAATCAATACAATGAAGATTGAATTGATTGCGGTTGAATTTGAGAAGATTTGAATATATTTTTCAATAGAAATTTTGGCAGAGTATGAGGAGAGAAGATAATAAGAAAGTAACTGTTAGAAATTCGTTTGAAAACCCCCTATATATAGAAAATAAACAGGCATGTCCATTTGTGAAGAGTTACGACGAATAGACACTTCATTTCAAAATTTGAATTTCAAAATTGCGACATGTCTGTTGACATATCGTTTGCCTATATGTCGACATAGGCTAGTTTAATTTGAAGACTTGTTAATTCTAAAATATTTTGAAAATTCTATTTTATGTGAAATAATTTGATACTTTGTAAAATAGTTTGAACATAGTTTATAAACATTTTAACCTTTGAAAAACTTTTATAATTTTTTTTAAAATATATTTTGTTCTAAACATAAGGATTAGAAAATGAGAAATAGAGATCAAATATTACTATTAGGGACTTTAACAATATTTTATAACTAAACAAACTTTTCTATAGCCTTGAGATCTTCATATCTTGATCTTTTATACTCATGAGTCTTCATGTCCATTCTTTTAGTCTTTATACTGTACAGTCTTCGATTCAACACCTGTATTATATCCGACGCTATATACTATATAACTTAGCAAAACATTCATATTTTATATGAATGTATTATTATCAAGGTTGTTATCATCAAAATCAATAACTGAGGTATTAACAATCTCCCTCTTTTTGATGATGACAACCATTAATATCCTATATGTATAAAATATGATATAACTCCCCCCTGAGTTAGATAACCCCCCTGAATATATGCATATGTATATTTTATAGTTTTCTCCCACTTTGTCATCAACAAAAATAGGTGAAAAACAAAAAACTCCCCCTAACGCAAATGCTTAGAAAAAATATATTCAAAATCAATAGTCGGAGTTAAACTGATATGATTGTATATGATGATATATGATAAGTATATGATAAATAATGCAGTATTTTATACTAATTATGATAATGAAGACTTATAGGTTAAATTTTATTTCAAACTACACAAATTCAAGTCATTCGTACAAGCTAATCCAACTCCAAACAAAATCAAAACAATCCAATCATTCAAACCAAACCAATCAAACCAAGTAATTCAAATAATCCAAAATAGTTCCTAAGAATACATATCAAATCCAAACCTAATAACTAGACGTTTTGTGGAACTTCAACCAAACATCGGACCCAAAGATTGGATCTGCTTTGATGGAATTTCAATCTTCATTATCCTTGTTAATAGTGCACTCTGGGTTGTTGGTTGGTTCTTCTTTGATTAAGAAAGAAATCATCCATCGAATGGTATCAAAATGCTTTTCTTCTTCCTTGATCATCATTTTGGACTCAACTCTAAATTCCTTTGATCTCATAGGACAAAGGAGAGTATGTCTTTGAAAGATTGAAGAGTTTGTTCAAGATTTTCATGTAATTTTTTATATGGAGAAGACATTTTTGTGAAAATATGTTTGAGAACGAGAAGAGAGTATAGAATAAAATGATGAGTGGGTTTTTTGGAAGAAAAAGGCTTAAGTAGGAGTAAAAAGTCGTTTGAAATGAATGGATGGTTGATAGTTATTTATATTTTGAAATTTAAAATAAAAATTCTTTCTACCCATTATATGTCAACATATAGGTAGCATGTATGTCGACATACACACATAAATTTTTGAAACAAGAATATTTGCTATAATTTTTGTTTTTATCTTATATTATTATATATTTGTAACTTCCAGAGACTAGTAAACAATATAAGATAGTAAGAAATATATTTCATTACTTAGAACTTGAAGGATACATGGATTTTAATAATTAATAAAAGAAAATACATAAATACGACATGAACTTAAATAAAAATCACATAATACAAAGCTAGATATCATAAGTAAACAACTAGATGGGTTTTAGAAGGATGTAGATGGTGATAATGAAGAGCCACCAAGGTTGCGAACGATCTTTCCAAATTATTTGTCCATTTTGTTAGAAAGAGAGATAAACTTTTTACTAAATGAACGTTTAAAATTCTTTTGGTTTTTAAGAAGCTTCTCTTGGTTTACTTGTATCTCTTTGTTGGTAGGGTGGGATGGTTTTTTGAAACTTTCGAAGGAAGAATCTATTTCTTCCTCCTCCTTGTCTTCTTCCACTTCCATCTCATCCTTATCTTCTTCCTCTTCTTGTTGAATTTCTTATTCTTCTTTCCATGCCAACCTTTTCTCCATTTAGGGAAGAGTCTCATATGGTTCGAAAAATGGTGGAATGTGCATAAGAGAGATATTGGCTTTGTCAAAAAAATTTCGAGGAATGGATTTTTCTCCTCTTAAATCCACACCAAAACATAAGAAAATCCTAGTAAGACACACACCATGAAAAAGAGTGTTCTCATGTCTAAAAATGTTCTTTTGAACAAAGTCATTTAAAATCACCTATGCCCAATTTATGTTGTAGCGACCATAAATAGCAAAATGAGCTTTGAAAACTTTTTGAGTAGGCTTATTATAGTTACTCGTCCTCGGAGCAATACTTTCTTGTAAAATGGGACTCATAAATCTCGATTCTGGTCAAAGATTCTTGTGTTTATATTCAAAAGCTTCATCACTTTTGCAAATATTGTGAAGAACTTCACAATTTTGTATATCAATTTGAAAAGTGGAGAGGTCAATACCACTAGTTTTACAACCAAGAATATGATCCAAAAGTTCACAATTTAAAATGATTTGAGTATCATTAACGCTACTCCAAACTTGACCTTCTTCTCCTGGACAAAAAATTTCGTTTAAATTCGCATAAAACGTTTTAATCAAATCGGGATAACAAACAAAATCATTTTGAGGAGATTCAATTAAACCAAGAATTTCATTTTCAAAACAAAGATTATGTAAACCATAAGAAGAAAAATCGTTGACTTAAGCAAATTTACCAGATGAAACCTTTTCGGAAGCAGTATACTCCATATAGGCTTCAATGGAATCTTTCTCATGGTAGAGAAAGCTTTTAGTTTTATCAAAGAGCCTATTGGTTTTTGGAATTTGACAAGAGGAAGCCATTATTGAAAGTTTGAGGAGATAAGAGAGTGCAATGTGATATTTGAAACTTGAAATAAAGTGAGTGGAATGATAGGATGAAGATGGAGTAAATAAGTAGAGAATCAAAGGACATATTCTCTGGTCAAAAAACATCTTTTCAGAACATGAGAGTAAGCGCAAAAGGAGAGGGAAGTTTGAAATTTGAATTCAAATTTCAACTTTCAGTTTTCTGGCATGTATATCGACATATGCCATGGGGGTTTGTCGACGTATAGCTCGAAATTTCCAAAAATAAAACTATGCTAATATATTCTTATATATATACCTATATTCATCCAATATTATTATTAATCTATATGTTATTCCTAAAAACCAAAATAAAAAAATATATTAAATAAAAGGTACCCATTTTGCTACTTTTTGTTGATCGGTTCTGACTAGTCTGTAGTTGCCGTGAAACACATATTTACATTCTCAGTATCTGATTCATTATCACTAGAGGAAGTGTCTGAGTCATCCAAAGTTGATGTATATGCCTTTTTTCTTTTTCTAGATGAATCATTTGCTGCTGAGATCTTTGATTTATTCGAATGCGGGCAATCTTTCTGAAAATGACCGGGTTCATCACAGTTGAAGCATCATGTTACAGTTCCATTTCCAGACATCTTGTTCTCAGGTTTCTGAAAGTTGTTCATCTATCAATATTTCAGGAATTTTTTGAAATTTCTAGTCATGAAAGCAATTTCTTCATTATTGTCATCGTCTGAATCCTTATCGTCGGTTATAGCATTGAAGCCGATGGATTTCTTTTCTGTTGCCTCACTTTCTCTTCTGCCCTGCAATTTTGCTTCGTGGGACACTAAATTACCTATTAATTCTTTAATTTTCAGAGTGCTAATAACGTTAGCCTCTTCAACTGAAAGTGTCTTTTGATCCCATTCCGAAGAGAGTAAATTGATGATTTTTCTAACTTGATCCTCTTCAGAAAAGTTTTTACCTAATACAACCAATGAATGCATTGTATCTTGAAATGTACAGTATAATTTAGAAATAAACTAATTTTGATTCATTTTGAACAATTGAAACTGATTGGTTAACATGGAAATTTTAGTATGTTTCACTTTATTAGTGCCTTCATGTGTAACTTGTACTATCCTCCAAATTTCTTATGCGGACTTACAAATAGACACTCTATTAAATTCATTATTATATAGTGAACAAAATAGAATATTCATGGCTTTAGAATTATTCTGTGCAAGTGCCTTTTGATCAGCAGTCCAATGTGCAAAATTATTTTGTGGTTCAATGTACTCATAATGTGTAACATTCCAAATATCTAAACCATTAGATTGTAAATAGATCTTCATCGTACATGACCAATAAGAGTAATTACTGCCATTAAAAAGTGTGGGTTTAGCAGTAAATTATCCTTCGACAAAAGTGTTAACAAATGTAATAATAGTGTAGTTAACCATTAAAACTTTTCAAAAATCAAATTACGAGTTCTTGAAAACATAGTACTCTGATACCAAATGTAGATTGTGGAATTATGGATCTTAAGGCTAATTAAACACTAGAGGTGGTGAATAGTGTTTTCTAATTTTTATAAATCTTTTTAAAATTCTTCCAAGGTTATTATTAACCAATGTAGAATCAATAATCACATATGCAAACACAAATAAGTATAAATGTAGTAAAGTAAAAAGTAAAGAATTAGAGAAATCACACCAGGATTTTTATACTGGTTCAGAGTTACCCAACGTCCAGTCCCATATAATTGTTTGTACGGATTTCATTTCAAATGTCAATCTTTAAACGGGTAGAAGGCAAACCCAATTAAAATCTCAACTTCGAGGCTACGAGACACACCCTTCTGATTTTCTGGCCTTAGGGTACACCCACTTGATTTGGACGGGCTACAAGCACACCCACTCTGATTTTCGGGCTATCATGCACACCCAATTGATTTGAATGAGCTACAATCACACCCAAGCAAATACACCTAGAGTTTGATGGTTTTTCCAAAGCTAATTTCTTGATTTTTGGTTACAATGAATCCTATAGCCTCTTGGACATCACTTTAATCTTTGATTTAGAGAGAGAGAGAGAGAGATGATTAAAATCAGATAGTAAATAGTAGGGAATAAATACAATGAAGATTGAATTAATTCTGGTTGAATCTGAGAAGATTTAAATGTATTTTTCACTAGAAATTTTGGCAGAGTAAGAGGAGAGAAGATAATAAGAAAGTAGTTAAAAATTCATTTGAAAACCCCATATATATATAGAATAAGCAGACATGTCCATTCGCGAAGAGTTACGATGAATAGACACTTCATTTCAAAATTTGAATTTTAAAATTGTGGCATATATGTTGACATATCATCCGCGTATATGTCGACATAGGCTAGTGTAATTTGAAAACTTGTATATTTTAAAACGTTTTGAAAATCCTATACTATGTAAAATAATTTGATATTTTGTAAAATAATTTAAACATAGTTTATAAACATTTTAACCTTTGAAAAACTTTTATGAAATATTTTTAAATATATTTTAAAAATATATTTTGTTTTAAAGATAAGGATTAGAAAATGAGAAATGGAGATCAAAGATTGCTATCAGGGACTTTAACAATATTTGATGACTCTATAAACTTCACTATAGTTTTGAGACCTTCATATCTTGATCTTGTATACTCATGAGTCTTCATGTCCATCATTTGAGTCTTTATACTGTACAGTCTTAGATTCAACACCTGTATAATATCATGCACTATATACTATACAACTTGGCAAACATTAGTATCCATAT
This sequence comes from Allium fistulosum, assembly GCA_030737815.1. Classification (NCBI taxonomy): domain Eukaryota; kingdom Viridiplantae; phylum Streptophyta; class Magnoliopsida; order Asparagales; family Amaryllidaceae; genus Allium; species Allium fistulosum. The sequence continues at coordinate 686,067,785 of CM060908.1, read as the reverse complement.
TTTATATGAATGTATTATTATTATCAAAGTTTTTATCATCAAAATCAATAACTAAAGTATTAACAGCTTCCGGAGACATACAGGTGGCAAGCAAGTTATATCAGGAGTTTAATTTAATGTGCTATATAGTTCTTTTTGTTTGAATGGATGTAATGACAAAAATTATAACTGTCAAGTAGTAGTAGACTCTGATCAACCAAGGGGGCATCTTCATATATCGCTCTTGGAGTATTTCGTAATAATTATATTTTATCTGAATATGGGATTGAATGGGATCATGTAATGAATATGAAATCTTATTTGTGAAATGAAATGTGAAAACTTGTTATTAAATTGTGTTTGAAAATTTTCATTTTAATGTGCTTCTGATTATTGATATGATTAATATAGCTGCATTTTGTCACCGAAAATTAATACTATGGATGACTACAGTATCCGTAGCACTTAGTTTTGGGCCTCAAAATGGGGATCTTACAGTCATCATTCTATTTTAACATATATTCCATGCTTATCCTTATTCAAGCCTATCATAGACATAATCATTATAATTTAACTTATACGTTTTCTTCACCCTAAAGCAACCTTCTTTCTGAACCTATATAAACACCTCGAACACCACCTCATTTCATTCATATTGGAATCCAATGGCTCAACCATTCGTTATCGTCTTTATATTTTTAGCAAAGAGCAAAACAAAGTGAAACAATGTGAGTATAACCCTAATTTTCATCGATTATGACATCTTTTGAGTTTACAATGAGTATATCCATCCAATTTTATGTTTATCCAGTATTAGTTGATTCTAAATTGAAGTATGCAGATGTTATCAATACAACAAACAGACCTTTTTATAACGTTTAAAAACCGCTATTAAAGTCTTCTATAAACGCCATAGATCAATAAGTTGTAATAAGTCTAATAGATACAATAACGTTTCAAAATCGCACTGGAAAACAGACTTTTAACAGCATTTTTGTTGCCATCTTAGACTAGACGTATCGGTACAACTACTTTTCTATAGCATTTTAAAGCTTGCTATAGAACTTTTACACGGAGTTGTGTTTTATGATACGAACAATTATGACATTATTAAATTGCTATAATATGTTGACATGTCATATTATTATAGCGTCTAAAACGCTATGGAAGTATTATGTCAATCTTTTATTACGCATTGAAACGCTATAGAAAATTCTTACTATCTATTGTAGCATTGTTTTTTGCTATGAAAACTGTTTAATCCTTGCAGAATATTTTGTATAGCACTAGCATAATGCTATAGTATATGAAAGCTGTAACAGTAGCATAGTTACGCTATAAAAAAATTTCCATTGCATTTTTTTATTGTCATATACATTCAAGCTTACAATTTTCAATTCTACTAAACTTATTTCAACTAATATATTATAATAATTCAATAATAATTCAAAAAAACCACACTTATCACATTGTAACGTACGTAATCAAATGGAGTCATAAGCCAAACCACAAAATATATATATCTATAATATTTCATACACGGAGTATTAAGTATATAAATATTTGTGACCAAAAGTAACGATACATACAACTGTAGCAAACCAAAACGATACATACTAAAAACAAAGACGTATGAACGTCGATAGACAATACATTAATGCAAGCATAACTGATTTAAAGGAGAAAGAGTGCGACATCATGTAGCAACCTCAAAAGCATCATACAACACCAGTCAAAAAGAAGCACATACGTGCGTATGTTAGTCATAAATGTAGAAATGTATAAGTACTAAACAACATGGTTTCAAACAAAAACTTTATGAATTAATCACTCAAAATAACTAAAAAACGTCCACAAAGGCTAACTCAAAGTAGACAAGCAACTCAGACAAGACCAGCTATTTCAAATAGACTTGTTATTTCATGCAAACTTCTAGTTTGATAGAAAATGTCCATTCTACTAGCCAAAACATACAATAACAGAGTAATTAGTAGTGCTAGTAGCAGTCATCTAATAAGTGCAGGCAGTTTTATAATTGACATTCTCTCGGATATAGACTACTACGTGTGGAGAAGACACAACCAGCACCATCATAGGAGGAGGAAGCGGAAAGCAGATTGTCGTATTTCCAGGCTGATATCTTCAAGTGTGGCTTTAGAACAGAATGTGGGACTGCTCGTGACAGTAGATCAACAAGGTTGTGCCAATTTTACTAGTCTACAAAAAGCAGTTGACTCTGTTCCTGACTATAGCCCCAGTCGTACCCTTGTACTCGTCGATTCAGGAATATACAGGGAGAAGGTTGCAAGCTTGTTGCTGTTGCAAGCTTGCTCAGCAACAGTATTTGTTATGTACCTCATCTGTGGCCAACACAATGAAGTCTTTTTCAGTGAGGCATCTTCAAGAACTGAAATCAATTTAAAATGCTTGATGCAAATATCTTCGAATACACGAGCCATAGCCAGCTCAGTTGAATCACTATTTGGCAATCACACTCGAGCTACTTCGGCTTCATTCCTGAATGCAAAGGCTGGGCTTTTACTTTGTTTGATTCTCTTGATAATATATTTTGTTCAATTCATATTTTCGTCTCTTGGTTCTAAAATAGTGAAACAGTGTGAAATTTAGTCAGAAACAGTGTGAAACTGTATCAAATTTAGTTATAAACAGTATGAAATAGACATTAATTTAAGCTATCATTTCTAGAGTTATTCCCTACAAGTTCAAACATGAAAACACGGTATTTCGCAGTTGAATAAGTATATTTCACAAGATATAGAGGAGATTTAATCAGCAAGTGAATCATCTCTTTGTTCTGAGAGAGAGAGAAATGCAACTACATTAGAAAATTATTTCGCTATTATTTTAGATATTTATATCACTATTATTATCTCTCACTTTTAATTTAATTCTATTATGTTGGCCAACATTAGAAAATTATTTCGCTTCGTTACTAAAGAGTGAGATGCAAAATAGTTTGTTATTATTTTTCTTAAGGTTTTAGTTTTAGTACTGTCATGGTTTTCAAGTTTGCTACAAAAAATATGAAAATAAATCGTACAATATTTTTATGCAATTTTAAACGATACATACATGCAACTCAATCTCACAGCTAAAATCAGTCAATCCCACTGTATAACGGTAATACTATTTTTAGTTAGTTCAACTTGGTATTTTTTCTCGATGTTTATCTACGACCATCGAATGAAAAACTGTTAAATAAGCTAAATCTGCCTCCAGTTTCTAATATATTTATTATTAAAATAAAATTAAAACCATTAGGGATGCACTGGCAAGTGTAATAAATATTAGCAAGCGATAAAACTAGCTATACTAGCTATCACTCTCTATGACACATCAGCCATATAATTTGGCTAAATTATGTAATCGTTGAAATATTATGCAACAAAATGCACATAAGAGAGAAAAAGTGAGTGAAAAGCGTACTCTTTTCTTCTAGCTTTACATTAATCCTACCATCCTCACGCAAAAACATCATCACCTTCTTTCATTTCAATATGAACCACGCTACCATCCTTAGCTTGCACACCTGGTCTAAACACCACAATATGAATTGTAAGAGTAGGATAAGCAGAGATATGAACTATGGTTACTGAATCAACTTTTCATAATAAAACCAACCATATTCGGGAAAAATTATATATTACATATGAATAATTAATAAACAATGCTACCGTTATTATTTTCCTTTCGACGATTCACATGCAAAGTGTGTGGAATTTCTCTATTTGGAACTACAAAAGAAAATAAAAATGAGAGAAGAAACTTCTATTCTTCATAAATCAACAAAACAGCCTAAGGAGTAAAGGATAAAGTTAACCTATTTTTTTATTCTTTCACAAGTTTTAAATGCAACTATAAAAAGTGAATATGTACGAAAAGAGCATTATTTTGTTCATATATATGTTATAGCAAGTATGAAGTCAACCATCAGCTATTGCACCATAAAACGTAAAATATAGAAATGTGAGGGATATGAATAATAGATACATAATGAGTTTCCTGAATGACCGTTCGTTACTGACCTTTAAATATGTTATAATACCAAATGCTAGTGTTTGCATTTGCAACCTATGGGATCACCATAATATAATACCTTTTATGCATCATAGTATATAAACTTGTGGTGGTGGAAAGATGTGGAGATCATTAGGTACTAACATGTGATGCTACATATGAAAAGGAAGTGTGCATTCTTTTAGCTTTCTCTTTATAGAAGAATATCTCTTTCAATGACGGTTATTATTGACTTCTTCTCCCTATATAGTCTTTTCAGTTTGCTTGATCCACTAGCTTCAAACTCGACTCTTACTTTGCACATGCTTTGCATTGGTTGTACACTTGTGATACAGCATATTTGGTATGTTTCTGCACCTATCCCTATTTAGTCTTGCGCCTCTTGTTTCAGTTTTTGCCCTTATCATGCAGCTGCTCTTGTTTGGATACTCATACATGCTTATGATTCCACAGTTGAGCACGACCTTAGTTATTTGAAAAAGTGAAGTCAGTAATGATATGTTAGCCTATATAACTAAGACTAAATATGCGAAGTAAAAAATAATGAACATGAGACGTAATAGACACGCATATAAATGCATGCACACAAGCACGCACACACGATAGATAAATAGCTAATGATACAGAATGATACCTTGCTCTTTACGAGCAACTAAGGATCTAGCGCCAAAATTCATCTTTCCTTCAAACTAAAATTTGAATAACATGATGAATTATATTGCAAAAAGTCAAAAATAGGTATCATTCTGATTATAAAGAAAAACTGATGAACTCGAAGGATCTAAAGATGGTTCATATTATCAATATATCTATGATTCATCACTCTTTATCTCTGTATCACATTTCCCTCCTCCACTCTATGAGCCTTGCGCAAACCAATGATAAGTGCACCGTATCTGAACACGTTTGGCTCATTTATATTTGTTTCACTACTTTCAAACTATTATTAAATTTGAACGGTAATAGCTCTCATCTAGCTGTGATAAATCGCGAAAAAGCATCCTGAATTAAAGAAAGTTTGATTACGTTATTGGATGCTTACTAAACTAAATTTGATTTTATAATAAAACTATAAAAGCCACCACCCATGCCTTTTCAGAACACCCAAACTTCTACTCTATCAATATATTTGTATCAGCTCCATAAATGTGTGTGTGTGAATGTGACTATGTGTATATAATAACTCCCTGAGTATTGGTTGAAGCTTAGTTCAAGGACTTTTATGCCCTGAAACTCAAGATCAAAAGCAAATACATGTTTAAGAATATAATCAAATGGTAAATGATATGTGAAAAGTTAAGAATATTGTCAGTGGATGTTCTCATCAATGAAATAGATGCTCAAAACAGAGCGATTGAAGTGAATGTGGTTGCTATTACATTGGATCCTATTGCTTACTGGACTAAATTGAAAGGATCAAACCTTCCTTCAAGCCCAGTTGCATTAGATAACACTAATTTATATGCCAAAGTAAATTAAACAAAAAAAATAGACCAGAAGCCAATTCTTCAAAGCAAATAACGATAAAGCAACTGCATTGTAATCCAAACATTAAAAGCAATTTTGTAAAACTTAAATTAGATATGAGCTAGAATCAATTTTCATTGACTAAAAATGCATGATTTACGAATACATCATCAGTCGAATGTGCTATACAAGCTGCTTCAATGCTACAGGAAGAAACAAAATAGTTAACATTGTGTTATGTGTGGTTAAATTAGGGAGCGTGCATAAATGTAGATGTTCCAACAACATTTGACGCTGCTTCATAATCAACAGATGTTAATGTAACGGAACACGCATACATAGTTGCTCTTGACATGCATACTAACAATAGTCAAATTCTACATACAAGAGGGAAAATTATGTATGGAGCCAACAATCCATATGGATCTCACATGTGAGTTTCTCTCTTTTTTGTAGAATCTACCAAACAATTAGTAAGTATAGCAATGCTCTTAATATGCATAGCAGAAACACATAGATCAAAACAACTAACTAGTGAATATTATGCCACTTGCATAGCCTAAATATCAAAATATTTCATTTTACATATAAGAAAATGATCAAACTTATAATGGGATTTAAAAGCTATATTCAAAAAATATAGTACGTGAGTAGTTTTTATGTAAGCAACTTACAGTTCCATCTCGGTTTCTTTGGTAGTGAAGTGCTACGGCCTGAATATGCAAGTTAGAAAGCCTACTCTTGGCAATCTCTTGAACAATAGTCTTTAATTTATTAACGTATTTACTAAGATCTGATGGTATTTTATCATAAACCTCTACTTCATCAAAATCTCTTGTCGCTGATGAAAGAATATCTTCAATGGTTTTCTTGAACAAATTTTCACGTAAGCGCTCCGAATCATGCTATCTAAATCGATTTTATTATCTTTCAACTCTCACACTTTTTTTATTCCGATCCTCCCTTGACTTACAGCTGTTTCAATTGCCAAAGACATTTTTGTAGTGGTGATATTTTTTATTATCTTCTGTGCATACTTAACAGAAAACCCCACTTGTTTTTGAACATCAGTCGGTTGATCGATTCAAAATTTTGATAACTGTCCATCGGCTAATATAACCTCAGCTTGCTTCATGAAAGCCTACTCTGCTAAATTTCTATTTATATATCCACAATCTCCTTTCCGTTCGAACCAAGTGTATTGCCCAACTAATTCAGCAATAAAAATTCAGAGTTGTCCTTCTTAGTTGTGATTTGTACACCAAAAGGCACAACTGTAACCTCACCTAGAAGGAAAAACATCAAATACATACGATGAAGATCGGCTTTGTCTCTTTCATGAAGATCATCTCTTAAAGTAATATCAGTTTGACCTAGCTTTCCTAATTTTTCTTCTAATACTTTGTCAGGCCTTGTCTTTCTCAATGTTTGAAGAGCACTCCACTCGTCTTCTTCTTCATCATTATCTACTACTTCAACTGGTTCTTCTTTACTGGTATCCTCTTCGACTAGATCTATCGATTCTCATATAACATCAGCTATAGGTTCGGTGACAACAAGGGTATTGAATTTAATCTTTTCCTTCTGCACTTTACGGTTTCTGTTCAGCTTCCTGTAGATCTTTCTCACTGCACATAATTCAAAAAAATCCTTCGTACCTGCATGGATGTATTTTCCAAATGAATAAGCAAAAGAAACTAATGTACATTCATAGGAATGTTGTGAAGAACTGACAAAAGAGAAAAAAACACAACATAAAGCAAAATAAATGTAATGTCCAGTTTGATATTTATAACTTGTCGTGACAGTGCAATGTAGAGATACAGTATTGGTTACAGACAATTAAAATTATCTAAGTCTTTACAATTATTGTCTAATTACTAAATATGTATTTATAAATTTGGATTTTCACTAAATATAAATTACTATTATTCCTCATTATGTTGAACGCAATCGACTCAGTAGTAATAGCTTTTTAATTTACTCAAAAACACAATTATACATACTCAAAATCCTTCATTCATACATACTCAAAAATACATTTGGTTGGCTTCAGTAGAAAAAGTTTTTAATTTTTTCAGTTGGCTTCTACAGAAAATGTTTTTAATTTCTTCAATTGGCTTCTACTTGAAAATAAATTCATTCATACATACTCAAAATACAGTCAATAATAATCAATTCAATAGTAATACAATCATTCATACATATAGGTTTTTAAATTACAAAACTTACAATTACGTAGTAGAAATAGGATTTATAAACTAACCTTGTTTGTTTAACAACTACATGCATACAACCGTTTAAAATCAAATATACATTCAATTTACTCAAACTAAGATGTTAGATGTATACCAATTACTCAAACTAAGTCACTCAAAATTAGGGAAAATACTGACCTTTGGACTGCATTTCAATTTTCTCTAGTGAAAACAAGTGTCTAATGAAGCAGCTGCAAAGTGATGGTATCTGTAGTGTACCAATTTAGTAATATCAATTATATTCACCACATGCAAAACATGAATCCACGTAATTATCATAAGTGTACGGTTGTAATTATGTTGCTATTTTCGCCGACAATGGAAATCGTGCTTGCAATCACAGTCGACTGTTTAGAGGCGAGTTAGATCTGCAAAAACCGAACGTGGTAAGACTGATTTAGAGTGCAGACGACGAAGGATTAGGAGTAAAATTGGAAGAAAACAAACAAATTGGGGTTTTTTCTGCGATGAAGAAGAGGAGTATTTAGAGGGGGCTAGAGAAATGAGAGGGATAAAAAAGATTTGCCGCCTGTGTCTTGTTTTGTTGGGCGAGGTCAAATTATAGCGCGCCTCGTTAATTTTTCAAACCCTAACGAACTAAAATACAACCAGTTCAGTTACAACGCTGTCCTGCTAAGCTATTAATAATACATTTTGTTGTAGTGTATATTTGTTATTTTGAAGTTCATGATGTTATCCTAGTTTGTTTGGGTATAAATTTAAGGTTCATTGATGAATAATTTAATTTCAATTGTCCCGATTAAAATTTTCTTTGTTATAAATGTTTATTATAAATGACGCTCTAAACTGCTAGTTAATGATATAATGCATGAACACGACATCTATATAAAATGGGACACGATACCATTTCGAGAATAAATGGTATATTGGGAGGTTAAATACAAATGAATTTAACCGATGAAGAAAACAAGATGAGGTGAGGCTATTAGACGCTAGAATCCATCCCAACGGACAGGTTTGAGGTCACATCCTGAATCGTGATGACTTGGTCCCTCGTCACTTATTGTCCAAACGATCTGTTGCACAGACACAACCTTGGTGATAGGCACGGTGCAAACGAGAAACTGAAAAGAGTTAAGAGTAATCTCATTGATGGTTGTGTAATGGAATAAAGATGAAGATTACAACACAATGCGGTAAGCGCCAACAGTGAACAGGAGAAGATAGTGCAACTAATAGATCATGTAGGGGCACCCACAATGTCTGATCGGAAGGTATACGGATGAAAAAGACCATGATATCGGTTCGAGGCAGAGTCTAGTAAGAGTGAATAATGAATCAGATTCACTAGTGATTACAGACCTCGTATATGAATAACTTGACGGTGAAAAGTCTATTGAATAACTATTGTGACTTAGAAATGTGAATAGAGTGTGATATTCCAATTGTTTAGAGTTGCAGCTGTGAGTCACGATGAATAGAGTCGTGACAGGTGTGTTAGCACTGATTTATGAAAATGAAATGTGGGTGGGATATTGTATGGTATGCGTGACATCGATGTGTTTGATTAAAATGTCACATATTTATCCCGACACCATGCTTGTATGTTATAATTATGCACGATTATACTCGCAGCTAGATTTCTAGCCTGACTCGAGGCTTGTTATGTTTATAACAACGCCTCGGGTCAGATTGAGGTGTTGTATTCTAGGTTAGCCTTCTATTGGACGCAGTCTGTTTTGTTTAGTGAGCAGTCCATAGGATATATATATTAGATAGGAGACATCTAAGTTTGAGTTTAGCAACCATCGCCTTGAGGCCAAGATCTACAGCACTATTCAGTTTATTCAGAGGTATGATCAAAATGAGACTATCCAAGCAGCTGTGGATATATTTAAAGATCGATCGCAAGAAGAATCATTACATCAACATTTGAAGTTGACAGCTTTCTGAGTATGTATGGTCTGTCGAGTTTTAAATGATGTATTTTTTATTAGTCCATCTATCAGACAAGCTTTGATATATATATATATATATATATATATATATATATATATATATATATATATATATATATATATATTCTCCATTTCCTCTATGATATCAATACCAGTGTCATCATTTATTTATATGTGTTCCTTATATATGCGTTATTCAATTCTATATTCATGTACATTTGCTTGTGTTGAGATAAGATACGTACTATTAGATGTATTCGGGTATTTAAATGTATCCGTGTTGACCCAAATTAGTGTATAATGGAGCGCTCCATCCGTGCCCATTGATCCGAGTTATCGGACGACAAACTCTCTCTAATATTTCGGTCATTAAAGCCGGGGCGTCGCATATAACTTCCTAGAGGAAATAATTGCAATATAATTTTAATGAAGATATAAAAAAAAGAAGGAACAGTTCATCCACATTTACAAAATAAGTATCGATCCATCATCATCTTCAATCATAATAACTTATGATTCTTCTTCGTTTTCCAATTTTATCTTTCTACTGATTGCAATAATTTTTCCTATATATTATTTTATTAAAATTAGAGACACGAAGTTCCCTTTAATCTTATAATCAAAAGTAACCTACAATTTATTTTCATCTTCTTAATTGGACCACCACTAGTCTCTTATAGGGTTTTTTTTAAATTCTATTCATTGGTTTCTAATTTTGATACATTTCCTCTTTTTCGGTTGCATCATCAAACAAAGTTTCTTTAGTTAAAGAAAACTAATATCCAAAACTAATGGGTTTAGTGTAGACTTAAAAAAAACTATATTTTTGTAGCAGAACTAACACGATAACAAATTCTTATCATTTGTTTATATTTAGTTAGGATTTATGATATTTGACCTTTTCTAACTAGAAGAAAGGGAGAATAAATGAATCTTCTTATATTGGTGACTTGTAACATTGCTATTTTTGTACCTAATTTGGAGAATTTTCTTTTTACGTACAATTTTTTTGTTTATCATTGCCTTTAGCTCATTTTTTTTAAAGAAATTGATTACGTCCATCTATGAGTGTGTGTGTGTATGTACAAGTAGTTATCAACTAATCTTCATTAATTTATTGTTCTCGATTATAAGTTAGAAATTCATGAAATATACATTGAGAATGCTCTATAACAATTAAAATGATTTGAATTTATTATGCTAATTTACCATGTTCGACATTGTTAAACCAAAAATAAATTTTGTTCATAATTTTCAAGAACGATGTAATATAATGAAAGGGATCACATCAACTTCGAAAAATTAGCAGTAACATAAATTTCTTAAACTTACGCTGGTAGAAGCAGCAAAGTACCTCTTATATTTAAAAGAAGACAACTACATTAGGGCGACATTTTAACTTCCAGATTCTAATACACACACTATTAATAAAGAAAATTCAATTAATAGGATTTTCACGGCGTCCTTTTAAAATTTCGAAAATACCCTTATCCCATAAACGGAATCTTATTACCGGTTTGCAACCTCCACCACCTCTTCTTTATAACTACGTATCAACGGAATTTTACTATCACTTTATCACTGATACTACTAACAAAACAGCTTAAAATAAAAGTATCGTGACTACCAAAACATTTGCACTTACAATACACATACGTCCATTTATTTATTTTTATTAATAAAATGTAAATATCTCTACCTATTAGATATACGTACATACAGTCTATACTAGTATATATAATTTATACATTTTTCAATTAGGGTTCAAAAATAGAACGTTGTGTACAATTTTTAGTTTATAGCACATTGTTGCAATTACGTGGTATTATTAAGCTTAGATAGTTTGATAAAAATTTATCATACTCTATGATGCGATGCTATAAAGGACATTTATTTTATTTTCTTATTTTCATATATCGCTTTAATCTCATTTCTATAACGAGGGATGCAACTTAGGGTTTTCATCGAGAGATAAAACTATAAAATAAAACTACATCACTAATAATTTTATCGCATCTCAACATACTAATACTCAAATTCAATTTTTGCTACATCTTTTAATGTGAAAAACTGTTTATTTAACATTTTTTACTTGTATATGTTTTATATTGCATCTATCACAATGCTGTTTTGATTCCTTTAATTCACGTTACTATAACATGTTGTGTGCGTAGCTCACACTTGCCTTAATTTACTCATTTCTCACTACCTCCATTAACCGATCAAATCCTTTGTCATTTTCCTTTATGTCTGCATGTGCCATAATAATCTCAACCATTCATATTTTTATCATCAACCATTCATTAGGACCCGCATATTCATCAATTTGTCGTAGTACAGAGAATTTGGTCCCTCCATTAACCGCCTCACTATTGAAGTATAATTCACAAAATGAACATTGTTATTCATTGGGACGAAGCTACTTTGGCAGCAAGCAAATTCGTGTATAACATGAGAAATGGTATAAAATTTGGACAGTGAGGTCAACATGATCATTTCATGTGGATTTGTGATAGGGATTTGGTGTCTTCTCCCTCAGATTTTGACAAAAACGAAAAGTTTCAGACTAACAACCTTCATTAGTAAGCAGGAGGAAGCACACTCAAATTCAGACCATAATTCACAAACCAGTACTAAAGGCAAATTATGATTCTCTTTCCTATTTACAAATGCAATTCGTGATGGGCAAATTCTATTTCAACCCATATACTCGATTAGTAGCCCCCCAAAATGTAAAAAATGTGAACCCCCAAACTTACTTAGTATCCTCCCGCTTCTTCCAAAATTACCCCTGACCTTATCTCACGTATCTTCCTCACACAATTATTCCTCACGCGATTTTCTTCTCCTCACGTAACTTCCTCACGATATTTTCAACGCGGTTATCATCTTCAAATCCTCCTCATCACTCGTGGCTTCAACCCCTCCTCCTCATCAGGCGCGGCTTCAACCTCATCGGAGCAATAAAGGTAAGCTTGAACGTTAGTGAATTTAGGGTTTATTTGCAAATCGTGTGAATTTCTGCTTGAATTGAGTGATAGTTTGTTTGCAAATCGTGTGTATTTTTGAGCAGTGTTGAATTTAGGGTTGAAATTAGGTGTTGAGACTTGATTACAGGAAATTGTTATTGCAATCGATTTTTTTTGGTTTCAGCATACCACGCACTGAAACTGCGTGGAAAAAATAACATCCACGAATAGGCTCAACGTGGTAAAAATGCCATCCACGCAGGGAGTCTGCGTGGAAGCATTTTTTTTCACGCAAGAGCACTGCGTGGATGGTATTTTTTCCAAGCAGTGTGGCTGTGTGATAGCCATTTTTTCCATGCAGACTCCCTGCGTGGAAAAAATGCTATCCACGCTGGTTATAAATAATTGTTGCTGAAAACAACAACATTTTTTTGCTTCATTGTTTGTTTTTGTATGTGTATTGTCGTGCTAACTGGATTTTTGTCTGATTATTTTCGGATGGGTCGAACTCGAATGACGGCTTCTGAAAGAAAGCGGAGAATGGAGAAAGCAGCCGAAGGTACTAGTGCAGACGTGAACGAGGAGCATGAGACAGACGCAGCTAACTTTCAAATTGTTGTAAGGCAAGATGAGGAGCAACACGAAGAAGGAGATGGGGAGATGAGGAACATGGAGATGGTTCAGACTCATCGGGAGAAGAGAGAGATGACACAGAGGATGATTCGGAGACGGATGCTGACGATGAGACAGATGATGAGCCCGAAGGAGAAGGTGAAGCCGAAGAAGATGTAAACGAGAAAGGTGGACCAAGAATCGGTGATGTGATTAGAGAGTTTGATACTCATGTTGCTTCTATGACATGGATTGGACAGATATGCAGCTATTATTATTCTAAACGATAGATTTGGAATTGCTATGTTTATTAAATGTAAATTTTATTTGTGTAGGAACGATCACCACTCACATGTGTCAACCATGCACAGAAGGTACCGGAGTGGAGGATTCTAGATAATGCTACCAGATTCAAAGCCATTATTGACTCATCTGGCTTGTTTCCCATTGTTAGCACTTGCTACAAGAGTGTTAACAAGAATTTGATATCAGCTTTTGTAGAACGATGGTATCTTGAGACTAATACCTTCCATTTACCATTCGGTGAGATGACTATTACTCTTGATGATGTAACTTCTTTATTACACATTCCAGTCAAAGGTAAACCTGTACAGAGTATGTCATACGAAATGGAACAAGCAGTTAGTATTGTTTCAAAGTATCTTGGCCTTACTAAAGCAGAAGCTAGGATGAAAATGAATGAGAGGGTTGGATATAAACTAAGTTTGTCTATGTTAGTTGATAAATTTAAAGACGTGAGCGATGATTGGACTGATCGGGCAATTAGGCGCGTCGCTCGTGCTTATCTTTTATTCCTTCTTGGCAACACATTGTTTGTCGACAAAAGCAAGTCTCATGTGCACATATCGCTGCTGGATCCGTTAAAATTTTTGGATATTGTCAACACTTATTCTTGGGGTTCAGCAGCACTTGTATTTCTCTACAGACAGCTTGGATTAGTGACCCGCATGGGTGTGAGACAGATTGCAGGATTTCTTTGCTTACTGGAGTCATGGATATTTGAGCATTTTCCATGCTTTCATCCTTCCACAAATCTGTACTACGAGAATTTACCCCGTGCTGCTCGATGGAATCCATCCTCAAACAGTGATGCATCAGTCATCGATCTACGTATATTCCTTGATACTATTCAAATTGAACATGTAATTATCTTTATTTATTATGTAATAACAATAATTACGATGAGTTGAATGCCATGAGTAGTCAGTCCATTTACTAGCACTAATTTTGATCTATTACATCTTTGAACATGTTATTTTTGATCCGTATATCTTTGCACGGAACTATCATCCATTTCATGCTATATCTTGGTACATTGGTTGCATTCTTTGCCCTAACGTTGTGGAGCTGTATCATCCTGATAGAATACTTAGGCAGTTTGGCAGAGTTCAGAACATTCCTATGGCTCCTATTCCTCTAGTAGCAACAAATGCACGTCGAGGTACAACTTCAACTACATACACTCGGGTGCGTTATCAGTTTTTGGAAAGTATATGGGAGAATTGGTACCATCATGTAATTGCAGAAGGGCGTAGATCAATACCACTGCGGCAGTCTTTTCTGAGTTGCACGGATGATTATATGGAGTGGTACAGGGATCGTAGTGTTTTACGGGTTCACAATCCCGTACGCTTACCTGCTAATGTATTGATTGGAGCATCACATTTTCAGCCTACCTATGACCAACTGTACTCGGTATGTTACATGCTACATTTTACTTTAGTATATGTTCACTTCAACTAATTGAAAACTTAAACTGTAATACTAATTTTTTCTCCAGACTCTACATGATGTGCACGGCCTTTTGGATGAAGCTAACCCTCATGTTGCTAGTGCCCGAGTAGCTAGTGAACGCTAGATACGTTGTCAACTTTAGTATGTTGTATGGTTGTATTTTGGTGCATGTATGACTTCAAGTATGCTGACATATGTAATGTGGACATGTTGTATTTTGGGGCATGTTTGTTTTCATGTATGATGTCATATGTTATGTGGGTTTGACATTTGAATTCATTGTTGTAATGGGTGAAAGGACGGCTATGTTAATGTATGTATATAAACGTCATATGTTAATAGTATTTTGTTTGCTAGTGTCAGGTTTGCTTATTTGAATTCTACAAAAAAAAAATTATTCTCTATAGTGACCACGCACTGGCAAGACGTGGATATGTACATAACCACGTGGAGCCAATACGAGGAAACCCCTCTGTATTTTTTTTTTTTGAGTTTTTGTTTTCACCATGCACTGACAAAACGTCGTTATGCACCTAACCACGCAATGCTTTTGCATGGTTTCTCATTTAGCCACGTAGGGCTGAAACGTTGTTTTGCTACTATCCACATGTGATCAGCCTGTACTGGAACAACATTCACGTAGTAGCACTACGTGGTAGTTTGAACACAATAAAAAAAATACTACTTGTTCATCGCCCCAAACAAACAAAGTTTAAACTTAAACATTCACGTTTTAATCCACATTTCATTCAAGAAAATTCAAAACAGTGATACACATTGTAATCCAACTAGTTGTGACCAAAGATATTTGTAGTTACTAAGCAACAACAACTTGCGAACATTCACTCAAGTTTGTAATCCAACTACAAAATGATGCCACGACTAATTCCATTCAGCATATTCAGTTCTTTCATCCCAAGCTTGTCTTTGATCGGTGTAAATGTATTCTCATTTACTTGCATCCGTATCGCGAGCTGTGAACCATTTTGAATATATTGGTGGTACCAGATGTTTAGGCTCTAGTTTTACTTGTAATTGGCAATGTGTAATTCAGTTTGAATGAAAGGATAAGAAATAGTTGTTAGGTTTAATAAACTGTAAGTTGCGTACCTGAACAAAATGATCTTGGTTAACAAAAGCTATTGCAATTTCAATGCACTGTATCGATGGAGGCACTTTTCCTTTCAACGGAGGTATTGTCAACAGAAGTCTTTCACTAATGTTGAATACTACAACATTATATCTAGTTGCAATAATATAACCAACATCGGGCATTGACATCCACTTTTCCCTCGGCGCAAAACCTTCATCTTCATGCATAAGGCTTTTGAAAGACAAGCACTTCTATCGTGCTCTATGAAAACGCGATCGTATAAACTCCGATTTTCATATAATTCTTCATATAACTCCCTCCTAATTTGACTCCAACTTGATTCTTCCAAACCAAGCAAAGCCGCCACACACCGATATCCACAGTTACCATCTGATCGAACGTCAATAATATCAGTAACAAATGACTTCAACTCCAATGGTATTTGATGCAAATAAGTTCTCATGCAAATAGTTAGTTCTTCCAACTGGAAAAAAGTATGATATAGTAAGTTAATATAGTACTTATATGTGTACGAAAATAATATTTATTATACATACCTTTTTTGGTTTACGAATAGAAAGTTTATCGGTACGAGCCTTTTTGGAGGTATACGAACTTTGAGAGTACACACTTTCGACGAGCTCAAATGAGAAAGGCATTCTTTTAGTTGAATTATTAGCACTATTTTTGCTTTCTCTTCCACGTGTTTGTATTTTGCTTTTTGGAGATGCGAGAGATGACGTACGTGGTTCAACAACTTCCAACATCTTCTTATAAATTTGCATTTGGTAAGGAGTATCCATCTTTTTCACATCGTTTAATAGTGCTTCCATTTTTTCTACTACCCCCACATCTTTCTTTCCACTTATTTCGACAAGATGAAGTCTTGTCTAATGAACATCAATCATATCAAGCGATATTGCGGTACCAGGTCCAAGACGAGCTAACTCATGCGCATAAGGCGGTCCGTGTGTTCTACGAATGACACATCCACATAACAATTCTTCCTCACCAGCATCTTTTATTCTCTGTATTTCTGAGTGAATCAAATCAAGTGCCTTGATAGAAACAAATCCTCGTAAATTTCTAAACTCTCGTATATGAAATATGTGCTTTACTTTTGTTAAACTTTGCTCAAAGGATGCTTTATGTTCGGTAAACGAGAGCTCCAATAGTGAATGCATCTTCATCCAAACTTGTTCAAAATTACATTGACAACTAGTTAAATGTTTCTTTAATTTTGAATGAGCAGACTCAGCCCTGTATATAACACAAACATATGATTATTAAAACAATAATTACTAGCTGGAATAAATATTAACATGATTATTAAAAAAAATTACCGATTAGAAGTATAATTTCCGAAATGCTTGTAATCATCCGTCCATGCTTGAACAAATCAGTCTTTGTACGTACCCAACCATGTCTCGTGAATATACTTCAAGAGGGAAGTATGCTTCACATACTTTTCATGTAACACTTGCAAATTCTCATTGTATACAACTAAATTTTTTGAACAAACAATTTCATTCTAATCAAATAAAAATGACATTTTCTCTTCAACTTCCATTCCTTTCATTCTTTTTTGGATATACGTAAGAACATTATTTTTAATGTGTCATGTGCATAACATATGTGCGGAGTTTGGGAAAACAAATCCAATTGCATTAACTAGTGCTGTTTCCCAATCAGAAATGAAGATTGATGGCAATTCAACTTCACAGTCAACCAAAACAGATTTCAACCGTTCTAAGGCCCATATATAATTTTCCTCAGTTTCAGCAACTAAGTATGCAATCGCGATACAGAATGTAAGATCTGTGCAAGTAACGCCAACAACCTCAAGTAAAGGCATTCTATACCTATTGGTTTTATATGTGCAATCTAGTATGATAACTCGAGGAAATGTACGCAGAAAATCCAAGCTGGTAGGATGCGTCCAAAAAATATCTTTAATAATATCTATTCCGTCCAACGTTTTACGGTGCCATTCAAAATAACCAAACTCTTTCAATTTACTAAACAAATATTGAACTTGAGACCGCCCTGCTCGCTCAATAACATTTTGTGCTCGTATAGCATTGTAAATTGTTTTGATGGTGGTACAATTTGTAGGATCATTTCTTTTAAACGTGTGTAAAATTTCTTTTGCTTTTACTATGTTCCTATGCATCTCAATAACTAACTTGGTCTCATCTTCAGTTAGACGGCCAATATACGAATGTCCTTTGGTATTTTTTAATTCCAAATGATTATGAACACCATTAACAACATGCAATCGCCAATCATCTAAAGTAGGAAGTTTCTCACCTTTAAGTCTAAACGGGCAATTGCATTTTTTTGTACCAGTCATTCGGAGGTTCTTCGGGCTTTTGTCTATTCGCTTCTTGTACAGACCACTTCGTTCACAAGCAAACATAATTCTTGGTTTTTTGGTTGAAGCACCAGTATCTGATTTCATAATTATGATAACAAAACCAAAACGTTTTCATGTATCACGAACCCAATCAACCAATTTTTTTCTAGAAGGAAATATCTGCATTAAAAATGTTTAAAAAAATGTAAGTAATATTTGAACAAGTATGGATTTTTTTCTAGTATAGATTTATTCGAATGTTAATCAACTTAAACTTACATCATAAGTCGTAAACTCATTGGAATAATCCAATACTATTTCGTCGCACGTTTCTTCATCACTTGAAAATGGTACAATTTGCAGAAAACAAGTGTTATAAGTATTGAACACTAAAAGGGTGAGCAGAAGAAAAAAAAATTATGAACTTTGTCTAAACCACGCAAAAGCTTAGCGTGGTTAGTTTCACTACCACGTTGAGCTTGAGCGTGGTTTTAGTGTAATCACGCTGCCCTCCAGCTATGTTTAATCTAAAACCTAGTAGTGTCTTTACGTGGATTGTCGCAAATCCCACTAATTGAGTGGATTCGACTGTACTTGCAAAAATTAACAAACTTAACAAAAAAAAATTTTTTATCGAATAACCTGCTGTGATTGCAACAGAGATTCATCATCCTCTTCAAAATCCATCATCTGTTAGTTTCAAAACGAATTTTTTTTCAATGATTTGAAAAGTAAGGTTTTGAAGTTTAGATGTTTTAGAAGCGTGAAAAAATACGTAAGGCAGAAGAGTTGAGAAAAAAGTTTTTTAAAAGTATTTTTGTTTTCAGATATTTTTTTTTTTAAAGAGGGCTGCTAAGTGAATATATGAGTTGGAATAGTGCCTTTGTGATGATCCTGATATCCAAACAATTGACAATGCTAACCTAATTTTTAAACAATGGCCAAATCTAATATCAAGTTAAACTATTTCTTCCCATAAGAAAACTACTGAGGAATTTCGTTTCAAAGTCTCAGTCATCAGAGCAGTAATTAGAAAAGCAAAGCAAACAAAAAATACAAGTCAGAACCACAACAAATCAGAAAAGCAAAGCAACAAACAAAACATTTGAAGCTCACAAACGCTCTCTTTATTTATTAAGTAAATCAGGAGCCGGAAAAGCACTTTCTTAATTCACCATAAGATAGTCTTTTTGAGGTCAACATAAACAACAAAGTACCGTAAACAATAACGAGCACCAACGTAACAGTGCATATAAAAACCACTCATCCACCTTAGAACAACCGCCAAAAGCCAATTAACCTTTTAACCGGTGTTTTGCATCCCAGCAGCAATACCTTTCATGGTCAGAATAAGAGTATCTTCAAGCCCAGGTGCATACTCACTTGTCGGGTTCAGCTTCACCAACTCAGCAGCTGGTTTGCTCGCAACTGAGTATTCTTTCGACAGATGCGGCCGTTGTTTCACTTCAAAGCTCGGGTCTCTGATTCTCTTCAGCGTGTATGCTTGGCACACGTTTAGAGTTGTTATGTATGAGTCCCTCAGCTTCAGTCTTTGTTTCAGGTAGGGATCTCCTTCCAGAATATCTTTGTGACCAGCAACCTTAATAATACAATTACAGGTTGGTTAGCATATATTTCATTAGTAAAACTTGGAAACAACTTGCTGAAAAAGAAGCTTATAAGTCAAAAGTTAGAGACAGATATTTCCTTGGTATGTTTTGAAAACTACGAAACTTACTTTTGCCATTTCTCAAAATATGTATTGGAAGTAAATATGATAAGTTGCTTATAAGCTATTTTGACAAGTAATGACTAAAAATAAACTAGATAAGTAGTTTGAGAGTAACAATAAAAACACTTTCAGTTAAGTGTCCTTTCTGCAAAAGAAAAATCACCTGAAGGAGGAGACTTTTGGTCTCTTCATAATTTGACCTCAGACGCTCTCCAAATGACCACAGTTCTTCAGAAACAAGCAGTTTATCGTACAAAGCAGCGATTCCTGGGTCACCTTTAGCGAAAACCATTTCAACCAGATCAATGGTGACCCTAAAGAATGGCCATTCGTTGTACATCTGCTGAAGCATGTGAAAGTTCCTGATGTCTTTTTCGATAACATGCTTGAAAGCTGCTCTAAAACCGAGCCACACAGGAAGGTGAAACCTTGTCTGTGTCCATGCAAAAATCCATGGAATGGCACGTAGCGATTCAATGCCACCACTTGGCTTTCTCTTTGAAGGCCTGCTGCCGATGTTCATCCTTCCATACTCTAGCTCCGGTGTTGCCTACAATTAATGATATAATTAACTTGAAAAAGTGCCAAGATATTGGGGATCAAGATTATTCGTGCAAATAAATCTTAGTATTGGCAATAATGCTTATTTCTTGAGGGTGTAAAGAAGAACTTACAAGTCGGAAATATTCCACAAAACGTGGCTCTTTGAACACGATTGACCTATATTCCTCAGTAGCTACAACAGCCATCTCATCCATAAGCACACGCCATTCGGGCTTTGGTGAAATAGGTGGATGCATACCATGCTCAAGCGTAGCGGCCATAAACCTCTGAAGCGTTCTAAAGCAAAGATGTTCCTCACCAAACGACTGTTCGATAACTTCACCTTGAACAGTGACACGTAGAGAACCATGAATGGTATCTGGAGGCTGCGACAAAATAGCAAGATGGGTGGGACCTCCTCCTCTACCAACAGTTCCACCTCTACCGTGAAACATGGTCAACTTTACTCCAAACTCTTGCGCTACTTTGATAAGGTCTTCCTGAGCTTTATACAGTTGCCAAGCAGCAGAAAACCTCCCAGCATCTTTGCCCGAATCCGAATAACCAATCATGACCTCTTGTTTCCCATCGATCCTATTTCTATACCAATCAATTGAGAAGAGCCTTGCAAGAGCTGCAGGAGCTGCTTCGAGATCTGCTAGCTTCTCAAAGAGTGGTACGACTCTTAGTGGCTGTTTCACGTGGCACTCTCTTTGCAAGAGCTCTACAGCTAAAACATCAGATGCAGCGGTCGCCATTGAAATTATGTAAGCGCCAAAACTATCGGAAGGGAGTTCTGATATCACACGGAGAGTGTCGAGGACATCAGCGATTTCTTCAGTTTTGGGCAGGTCAGAACCGAATAAAGGACGTTTTCCACGGAGTTCAGATAAAAGCCACTCTTGACGCTTGTCTTCAGACCAGTCACGGTATGATCCGATTCCTAAGTGTTGTGTGATTGCATCGATCACATCTGTGTGTCTATCTGACTCTTGCCTGATGTCAAGTCGAACAAGCGAGAGCCCGAAAGTTGATACTTGGCGCATGAAGTCAAGGAGGCTTCCATCAGCGATAGGTCTATCACCACATGCACAGAGTGACCTGTAGCATAGCTCAAGGGGTTCCAAAAACTGCAAAAAGACAAATGTTTATAAAGGGAATTAGATCTATAAAAACATGTTAATTTTTTCTTTCAAATATAATAAAAATTACCTGTTCAAGATCAGTATAGGTTGAATCTTCTGGAATGTCTGAATATCCATTCGAAAGTAAGTGGCGAGAGCGTTCACGTGTATTGTATAGCTTGTCTCTTACATCCGCAAGGACAACACGGTATGGTTCATTTGGTGGCACTTGTTTCCAAAATTCTGCATACCACAATTAATTTTGACAAACTTTAACATTACATAAGACGTAGGACTGGAAGTTGGAGAATATGATGAAACACGTAAATCCAGTCAAAGGCTTATACATTATGATAATGAATGGAAAGATGATTTTAGCATCAGGTGGAGTATGAATGCATTTGGAATTTTTACAGTTGAATACAGTTAGTGCATATTACCAATATAATGTTTTGAATCTTTCTTCGAGGACAGATGTAGTTCCTGAGCTCTAATTCTGAGTTCGTCATTGCAACGCCACATAGACAACTGCAAACAAATCAGATGCATTAGAATATCAAGAAAAAATATCTATTAGCAACTTGTCAATTAAACTTGAAATCACGTTTCATGTATTTATTTCCTCTTTTGAAGTACCTCAAACATAAGATCTTCTATCTGAGCATAGTACAATTTTGCCGCCATCATTCTAGCCAACAAGCACACGTCCCTAGTAACTTCTGGAGTCACTCTAGGATTTCCTATATAATACAGAAAAAAAACAGACGGTGAAAAGAATGTACAAGTAAAAACTAATGACACTTCACTTATCATAGCTTTATAACGCGACTAAAAATAAAAATTCATTATGAATCAATGATATGGCAAACAATTCAATTATGCAGTTATTATATGGATCATACCATCACGATCTCCACCCATCCAAGACGAGAACTGAATAAGAGGGGCATTGTAAGGAACACGCTCGTTAATTCCGATATTCTTTAAAGCAGTATCCACACGACGTAAAAATTTTGGAACACCCTTCCATATAGTTTCATGAAAATAACTCATTCCTGCTCTCATTTCATCTTGTGGTGTTGGTTGAGTTCTTCTGATTTCATCTGTCCTAAAGGCAGCTTGAATCTGTAATATGAAGAAGAGTTCATTTAACAGCATACATAAGCAGAAAAAATATTGTCAGCAAATATTTTGAACTATAGACGACTTAGTATCATTTGAAGACATGACAAGTCCGTAAAACCTAAAGGAGCATATTTTATCTTGTAGTTATATTTAAATTAGACTAATATGTATTTTCCTCATAAAGGTTTGTTTGTTATATGGATATTATCCCTCTCTTTGCAGAGATTATCAAAAGGAAAAGGAGGACATACAACTATTCATCATTAATTCATAAAAATATATATATATATATTCAGTACTGCAAGCAGTGAAGATTTCGGAGAAAATGGATAAAACTGATTCCAAAAGAAAAGGAAATCATATGTATATATATACCTCTCTTTGTAAAGCCTCATCAAGTTCTTGTTTGTCATCAGGAGTAATGTCCTTGGCATTCAACTGAGCCAAACAATTCCTTATCCTGGTTAGGAAATAAATTGCCCCATGTGAGTTAAGATTACACATACTTTAGAGTTCTTAAAAACAGAAACCTAAGACATTAACCAGGAAACTGTAATATTAGTTCAGCTGAGAAACAGTTCGCTTAGAAGCCCAAAGCAGGAATGGGTACTAGGTTGGGAACAGATATGGAAACGAGGAAACAGGTGGAAATGTTAAATTTAATAACATAAAAACATTATCAAATAAATAAATAAAATGTATTTACCAGTTTGATTAATAGTTTACAAAGATTTTGAATTTTGTTACATTTTTTCTAATTTTGCTACAGTGGGCATAAGGTAATCTTTTTTTAGTTCATTTTGCATGTTCAGAAGAAAATATTTTCTTCTCGTTCGATCTATTACTATATAGCAAATATCTAGTTCAAATTTTTTGTAATGTTCAATTTTTTTAATCTACTTTTAAATATGTTCCCTTCTACTTTGATATGTGTTCCCATCAATTTTGAAAGTTCCATCAAGTTTCCAAATAAGAAATGTCAAACTGATGTTCTTACTAAGAAACAACAGTCTCCTACAGGGTTCTTGCTTCTAACAACAATTGTACTCTGTCTCCATTAGTGGCATTGAAATGCATATGAAACTTGTAAAATAGCACATGCACTAATGTACAAAATCTAATGGCGCATTATTGTTAAAGTCCACCAGCTTATTGCCCAACTCATTATTCCATTACAATGCCAGTTTAGCTAGTTGGGGGCATAATGTGTTATACGTATCGCAGTTGAGGAAGTGTGATCTTTCAAATTCTACTACCCTCTGGAAACATGTTAAGAATTATTTTCTAACCTGTGATATGGTAGGTTAATTTTGACAGCAAAAGGTTTATATAATGGTAATTAAACTGAGAAAACATAGATTCTTGGACAGATCATTTATATGTGGCTTATGCCCAATCATTTTGACAAGCACAACAGATGTTCTGGATGGTACAGTAATGCAACATTTTTTGCTATTGAGCTCACAATTAAAAGGAGAATCGGTCAGAATTCGGATTCAGTCAATGTCTATATTTAGGCACATTTGGTTATCTTCAAGTTATCAAATTATGATACAACAAATATATGCATATGCATATCAGATGCATTTCATTTGTTAAAAGATTTACCATTTGACAAATGTCTCGTAACATCAGAAGTAATCCAATATCTGAAATGAAATCGTCAGTTGACTACCCAGCATGTTAAATTTTTTATATCCATTAAACTAGTTAACATCGAGTTTTTCAAAGATTCAAATCATAAAGTTCCAAAATGGAAAGTGAATTTGAATCGTAGATCATAAAGATTAATTTTACAGTATTATAATTGGGAGAGTGATACAATGGGGAGAGATCGGCTACACCTCTTGCACTATACTTCGATAATTTTGCGGTTTGGACAATTAGAAATAAAACAGAATTTTGGAATATGATTTTATAGGATTAAAGATCATGTTAACAAAAAATTGGTTAGTTTGGGTAATTTTAACATTTTCAAAAATAATATTAAGCTTAACTTGAGATTTGAACTGGAATTTGAGAATCTGATCATGATTGGAGAAATTGGATTTGGAACGGGAATTTCATAGTAAGATTTTTAAACTTTTAATAACAATGGTTATTGCTAATTACATCAGGAATATAATCCAATATAAGATCAAAAATACAAACCTTCCGTGCTTCTGAAGCAGTGATCGTCTAACAGACTGGGTTGGATGGGCGGTCAAAACCAAATCCACGGTCTGACTCTTAAGTGCATCAAACACTTCCTCGGGGGTTTTACCCAACTGCCCCACAAGTTTTTTAAATGTTTCTTCTATATCCGACTCAGTTGTAGCAGAGTTTTCATCCACAAAATCTCCCTTCTTCAACTTAATCCTCCTCCTGTAAGCAATCTGCACTTCCTCCGCTAAGTTGGCAAGGTTAAGCATATGAGAGAAAGAACTAGCAACTACAATTGAATCGCCAGGATCCAAGCTCGTCAACACATTTCCAAGCTCTTCTAGCTTTTTGGGATCATGTTTATTTTCATATTCTGCAGATAGCTCATAGCATTCTTGGACCTAAATAACGAAATAGTAACATTACTATCACTTTTTAGGTGTTATGATATAAAAATCATAACCAACATATCGACGTTTCCACTTAACACTGAGCATAACTAACTCATAAAGTCAATCAACGTGGATGGATCTAACTAAAAGTGTGAATAGGATAAAATTAAACCTGGCTTAACAAGATCAGTCCAAGACGAATGTCTCGTTATGTTTAGAGGTCAACATCAAGTCGCTTTTAAGAAAACAAATTGAACAGTTAGCAGATCTACTTCCCATATCTATAAGATCAAAATAAATTTCTCGCAGCTTAACAAAGCACAAACCACCCAAAGTTACAGATATTACTTCACAATGAATTAAGTAGATCTGCACATTACTATTCCATTTAACTTCAAAAACATCACAAAAACACTAATCAGATATCCAGATAATCATAAAAAGTAGAAAAACATACCGTTTCTCTAAGATCTTCTCCATGTAATTCTTGAAGAATATCCAAAAATCGATCCAAAAGGATGGCATCATACTCAACAAGCTTATCGTCTTCAGATACTTTTCGTGGCGCCAACAATCTCAATTGTGCGTCTATCGATGCATGTTTTTCCAAAGTGTTTTTAGACATTTTGTACACTATATTCAGTCAAAATATGTGTGTTGTTTTAGTTTTCAATCTACTGATGAGATGAGAATGATGTTTTTATGTGTGGTATTTATAAGCGAGATGGAATGCAAAAGGAAGTTCTGTACGTATTTAATTCTAATAATAAATTAATTTAAATATCTTTCTAAATGAAAATTAGGTTTCTTTTGATTTTGAAGAAAATGATGTGAAATTTGAAACGAATGTACTCTAAAGATCCTTATGCGATTATTTTGATTCCTTTTTTGGGTGACTCTCCCTTTTTCTTCGCGTTTGTACATTTGTTAACCTTTGATAGTGCTTTCCAATGAAATAAGCTGCGGTGATCTGGTTCATTCGACTGGTGCTAAGCTGGAAATTGTTAAATTGAATTAAAACCGGTGAGAATGAAAACCAATTCCCGATCAAATTAAGTTTAGTTGGTTTGCTTGGTTATTCGATTTAGCTAAACTAAAAATATTTCACATTTATATTTGGAATGTTAAGTATACAAATGTGAATACATATAATTAAAATTTTCTTATTTACTATTTTTGTACTTTCCAATGGTAATTTGGACAAATTAATAAAATAAATAAATTTTAAGTAGATCACTAAACTAATCTAAAAAATCACAAATATTAGTAATTTTAACATTATAATAAAAGTTTGGTTAATTTGATTAAACCTATAACCAAAATATATTATTTTCCGGACCAACGGTTAACCAATTTAATTTCAAAATCAAACCATACCAAGTTCGAAAACGTCTGCAAGTTCTCGGACTACTCGCGCCCTACTAATCTCATCCTCTTGATCGTCCATAACACATAATACCAAGTTTGACTTCTCTCTCATTACATCCAAGGTTATCATAATTCTCTCTCCACCTCTAGGATTCCGCAAGGAGATAATACTATCCGCACAATAAATCCTAGCGTCATTTCACATCAACCAAATCATACCCAAAATCACAAAGTCAAACACATATGGTTCGCAAACAAATACGTGTCCACATAAGTCAAACCCAAGGTCAGTGCACGTTAATCTGAGAGTGACATGCCCACCGACCGGATTAACCATACGTAAGGATGTAATCAAATAGGTAGTTTATATTCCTAACCTATCAACCATGTCTTCTGATATGAAAGAGTGAGTAGCTCAAGTATCTAACGGTACCCTAACTGAAATACTGGAAATCAAAATCATACCTCCAAGCAAAAAACCCTTCCCTTTTTCTTCAGCCGTCGGTCTAGTCGATGGCCCCTCTAAAGCATACACTGTTTCCTGATTCAATTACGGACAATCTCTTTTCTTATGTCCTGGCTTATTACAACTAAAGCACTTCGTCCTATCTTTGTTCTCTGGTTGGGTACACTTAGTAGAGTAGTGTCCTTCCGCCCATAATTGAAACAAGTAACGTCCACCCCATTTGGCTTTTGAGTTCCTTCTCTCGAGATCTTTGGCTTTTGTGGTTGGCCCTTCTTACCTTTCGGATAAGAAGTAAACTTCTTCTTCTTATCAACCTGGTCCTTCTTCCACGCACCACATCTTTCAACATACATCAGCTTGTACCTCCTTGCCATGTCCACCACTTCATTAAATGGAAGTGGTAGATGAGCCATTATCTGATAGCTCAATTTTGGCCTCAATCCTAAAATAAACTTCTCCACTTTCTTCCTCGGAGTCTTTATCGAATTAGCCTCATACTTAGACAATGAGTTGAACTTCTGCACATACTCTGGCACAGTCATATTTTCTTGCAACAACTCCACAAACTCTTGGAACATCACTGATAACTCCGAGCCAGGTATATCTTGTTCCTCGGCCATTGCCTTAAACCTATCCCAGTAATCTCTTACTCAAGAATCTCAGCCCTCTCAATACCCCCATCACATTTGTCATCCCCTTGAATGGTCTAGACACAAGCTTCACCTTCTGAGCCTCTGTCAACTCCAGATCATCGCTGATCCTTTCACACATCGCCAGTCAATATTCGGGGTAGGCATTTCAGTGCCAGTTTCAACGTTAACTTTCGGGGCTTCCTCCCTCCTTGGTCGTTAGTTTGGGTACTAGCAGTTCCTCTACTAGCATTCATTCCTCCTCCTACAAGTGTTAAACATCCACCTTTCAGATCCATTCTTGCTTTCTGCACCACCAAGCATTCTTAAAAAACGGAAGTAATAGGGAGCGAGAACAATAGTAGAGGGTATATATATCCACTTATATATCTATATCATATATATATATATGCATACATATGTATGTATGTATATAGCGTATACCCTTCCCAATGTGTTCATTTCTACTAAATGGTTTCTAATTAGCTCTGTTTTACCTAGATGTTCCCCTAACCTAAGCTTTGATACCAAGTTGTAACATCTCACATTTCTAGACCCTTAAATGAAAGCCGATGATGCTGTAGTCATCACCATAATTATTTTCAAGTGAAAAGCGAGATCGGTACAATTTTTTTCACAATATTAAGTGAACAGAGCAACTAAATATTTTTTCATTACATCAAATTGTTTACATAATCCATTACATCATTAAAACCAAATCGTTTCCACATACGGGTAAATATAATAGCAAATAAAGTAGTGTGTGTCTAACATATGAAGATGCCAACACCACACATAACCAGTTATAAATCCCTGTTTTACACAGTGAAATCAAAATATCCTTATTTAAATAGCAAGCCTTCAGTTTCGTCTTCGAAATCTATATTTGTCCTTCCAAAAGCGATATATGTCTAAACCATAAGCTCAGCCTACTCGAATGGATATCCGTGAGTTTATGGGAAATAATAAAAATACGGATCAAACATGAAGTCTGATATGAGCTTAAACATCCATAGTGAGACCACGCCGCTAAATCAGAACGTGTTTCCCCTCACTTTATCATCATAATAAAGTGCATCATATCATAGGAATAAGCATAAACATCAATTCATCACAAGTATGAGATTTCTTTCGTACATAGTGGACTATCCATTGCAGTCTTAATTTAGGTTGCTACACAGGCCTAACTTACTAGTTCAACTTCCAGTTCTTAACACTTATGGTTTATTCATAGGTGTCTTATCTTTATTTTATCATCAACACATAATTGCGTTGCCACAGGCCTCATGTCAGTATTCTCAAGTTTTGTAAAGAATAGACCATTGGATGATCCTCAAGCCTTACTCCCCCGTTCTCGTTTATTTATCGTGAACAAACAATGGGACGCTACGCAAGCCTTACTCCATCGTTCTCACTTAACTATCGTAAATAGACAATTAGATGCTACACAAGCCTTCAATCAATGATAGTAATTTCAAAGTTATGAGTTTGACTCTTGGCAGCCACATGGGCCTTTGTTCAACGGTGCCAACGATAATGTCGTGGGTTTGACATTTGGTAGCCATATAGGCCTTCATTCAATGATACCAATTATAATGTCGTGGGTTTGACATTTGGTGCCACACAGGCCTTTGTTTTCCACTAAGGCCTTTCCTCAATTATAAAGTCGTATTTAGATAGGTGATTGCCACAAAGGCCTTACATCAATCATCATCAAATAAAAATCTGGGTTTATCCTTCTTATTGCCACAAAGGCCTTCCATTTGCCTTTATATTTTTACAAATGATTTCATTCATTAATTGTGTACACTACACATTCTTTGGATAAGACATTTTTCTCTTTCAATTTAAAAGATACTCTATCATTTATTAGCTTCTCTGAGCTTTCTTTATTTCAAAAATAAGTTCACACAATTTTAACTTATAAAACCTTTCTTTATTTCATCCCTATGAAATAGTTCAATAAAACTTGAAAACTGTCTTTCATAGTGCCCTAAATATTCTTCATTTTACTTAGAAAATAAAGCATCCCATGCTGTAACGACTGGGTTTTTCAACCCTCGAAAATCGACACTAATACATCCTCGTGTCGCAAATCCAAGTGCCGAAAAGCCCGATTGTTAGGGGAAAAGAAAATAAAGATAGAACACAATCTCACGCGAATGAAATAACATATATTATTTCAATATAAAATCTTTTAAAGCGGAAAATTTTGAATACAATATCAGAGTCTAACCTAGATTCAGCCTGGACAGTTATAAATCCTTGTCCTTACAAATGCTAAAAACCAAACCAAACAAATGCAATAGATGCAACGGATAATAGAATACGTCTATACGTAGATGAAGATCTCCAGCTCTCCTCTGGAAACTCCAAGCGTCTTCAAGTAAACCTGAAACTACTCGAATCTGACCCAAGTATTAAAACTACCCTGATCAGGCTTGATAAACCAGCGCGAGTTACTCGAAATTTTAAATGCTGATATAAATTAAAACCTTTGAAAAGAAGGGTATCTCATAAGACCACGTCTATACATAAATACGGACGGGTTTTTATCTTATGATAACCAAAATACTTTATACTGAAAAACACTTTGATATTATTATTAATAACATTCTTTTGAAAACACTTTTCAAATAACATATCAAAATAAAGTATCAATATCCAGACTAAGTCTATGGTAATATATCTGAACTAGGTCAAACGGAATATATCAGGATGGAATATGTGATACCAAAGAGGTAGCTAAAATGTTTGCAAAGCATTACGGCTATTTTAGGAATACAACCAAAACCGTAAAGCTCGTATTGGAATTGGATTTCCAACATGATAGGGAACTAGTGGCATTTTCCTTCGATCCACGCATAGCAAACATAGTTCTCACGGTGCCTTAATCGCTTTTCTCAAGAAAGTCACCTGGAACTACACTTGCAACACTACCAATATTCGGTAGCCTTATCACTTTTCGCAAGTTAGCTACTATATTCAAATAAATGGAGCAATAAAGGCCTTGAGAATCCAGATTCCACTGGACTCTTCCATACTCATGCAACCGATAGCCTGAAATATATATCCTGCAGACCACATAATTACCCGTATCATCTCCGGGATGTGAGGCTCGTGAGGCTATGCTCAATTTTAACAAAGCCACACTTTGCTATTCACAAAGCCACGCTTTATTCTTCCATAAAGCACTTTCCACTTAGAATGCCACATTGTCATTCCTTAATCACATAACTGATTCTACCAACGTATAACTCCTAAGCTCGTACGTCTCGGGAAAGGGTGTTAAGCTAAGAGAAGTTGCCTTTTCCGCCATCAAGTAGATAATACGTTGATAGAGATCAATTAATATGATCAGAAATGCACCGTCAAACATTCGTCCATACAAGTTCATTTTGGAACTGAACGAAACCGAAGGCACTCCTCCTACTACCATTAGTAGCGAGTAGTCCTTGCAATCCAAAATTTTAAAACACGATAGGACCACTGCTATAATAAATGTCTCTATATTGGGAGCTACCCAGAGAATGTCAACAAGTAGTCTTTTCGCTATGAAGATCTTCGGTCTTCAATAATCATCATCTTTAACATGTCTTCACTTCCGAATGTATACATTGGTTCGAAGTGGTTTTCAGATAAGAGTTATCCAAATCCGACCCCAGTTCCTCCGAACCAATCGTCGATAAAAAGGCATTTAGGTATATAGGTGATTTTCACACGTCATTCAAGTCATTAACCTTTTTATTTAAATCCAATTTCTCTTAGAGATATATTCATTGAATCATTCCTTTAGCTTTCTCAGAGTATATGGAATCATTAAGCCTCATTTATCAAATCATTTGGTTAATTTAAAAACCTTTTTAATCTTGAAATAATTCCAATTTATTTCATCCTTTACTTTAGGAAAATATTTCTAAAACATTTATTTAAATCATTGCAAAGATTTCTTAATTCAAAACTCAAAGCTTTGATCGAGTTAAAACCATGTCAATTAGAATGTTAGTCCAAAACCAGTAAATATTAAATGAGCAGAATCTA
Source organism: Allium fistulosum (assembly GCA_030737815.1). Taxonomy (NCBI): domain Eukaryota; kingdom Viridiplantae; phylum Streptophyta; class Magnoliopsida; order Asparagales; family Amaryllidaceae; genus Allium; species Allium fistulosum. Next base: position 686,035,777 of record CM060908.1, on the reverse strand, counting down.
TAGAATCATCTAATTCTACTCAATATCAATTCCCGTATTCAACAAGTACTATGGGCGGAATAACGGCGAAATCACCTTTTAAATTCCACGAATAGTACGAGTTCCTTTCGGGCTTTAACACCGAGTACAAGAAGATTATCTCCACAAAATCCAAGTTATTTATATTTAGAAAATTATATCTTTATACTTTGGAAAATTTTGATCCGAGTAAATCAAATTTACGATCTCCTCCATCGGGCCAGTCCGGATAACCAGGGGGGCAGGAAACTGGTTTTCCATACTCAAGCCTAGACACTATCTCTTTGACACCCATAAGGCGGTCAAGTTATTTGACCGACTCTAAATCATTAATCATTTAACCATTCCATAAATTTCTCAAATTAACTTTAAAATACTTTATTAATCATTTGAAAACATTTATATAAGATTTGAAAAAGGACGGTCAAAACGACGTTCTATCACTTGGAAATTTGTTTTTATAACTCAAATCACTTTTAAAACATTTTAAAAGATTTTTAGAATTTATTTCATTTTTTTAAACAATTTTAATATATCAATTTTAAAGAAATCATGTTATGGATTACGAACTGCAAAACCGCGATTTTTCAAAAACTTCTCTTACTCATATCTCAAAATCTATTTATTGAAATCTCGATTTTATTTCTTCGTTTGAAAACTATGGATATAATAGTTCGGAAAATTCTTATCCCGAAGAATTCCGAACTATATTCCACTCTCTACACTTGTTTGAATTTTACGGCGTGAAAACGCGAACTACCGTTACGCGATGCTTCTATTTTTGACTAAATTTTCAATTACCTTTCAAACTTCATCAAAATACTTTCATATGTTATAAAACATTTATAAATCATTTTCAAATATTTAAATCAATATTTTCCTTATTAAATCTCTTTTTCACTTTTAAATTATTTCATAATATTATATCATTATAATATTCATTTTCAAACTTTTTATATTTTCAAAACCATTAAGAGGCTAGATAACTTATATACACTTCCATATGGATTTAATTTTCATTAATTAATCATGGTTAATTTCTTAACCATATTTATTATGATTTCTCATAATTTACCACAACCAAGTTATCAATCATATCAACATCCATAAAATCAACCAAGTTATCAAACAAGCATTTAAATTTATAATTTAAACTTTGATATAATTAATTTCTAAATGTAAGTAAATCGAGTACTCACCTTCTTAGCTCCCTCCTTCCCCTAGCTTCTTTGGATGATTCGATGGAGCTTCCGCTTCACGACAAGCTACCAACTCCTCTCCTTCACTATATGGTTCAGCCATGGCCTTAACCAAGGCGAATCTTGACCTTTTGCTCACTAACTTGCTTCCAAACTTCCCCGGAGCTTCATGCCTTCACTCCGGCGTAACCGACCTCTCATTTTCCTCCACCGAAGCCTCCAAACTCCACTCCTTTCCTCTAGAACTTTCGACCATGGGATAGAAATGGTGGTGGCCGAACTTTATGGTGATGGAAGAGGTGCTAGAGACTTTAGATGAGTAAGAGAATGGGTGGTTAGATCTTTGTTTTTATGCATTTTCTCTCTAGTTTCAATCAAATCTTCTATGAAAGAAGCCATCAATGGAAGCTTGGAGAAGAAAAGAGAGAAATGAAGAAGAAGGAATGAAAATAAGGAGAGAAAGTGGAGAGGTAGGATGTATATATAGGCGCAAAAAGAATTAAATAATATAACTTGTCATAATTATATCAAGTCACATCACAAATCTTTTATAATATATATATATAATTATTATGTCTAGTCACATCGCTTTCTTATATATACATACATATAATTAGTATGTCTAGTCACATCACTTTCTTTTATATATATAATTATTATGTCTAGTCACATCACTTTCTTTTATATATATAAATACTAATTAACTAAGATGTGATAAGTGATAATTATGGTTAATGATTACAAATCTAGGATGTGACAATATTTAATATATATATTTATATAAAATGTTTATTATTTTAAAACTATGTCTTGTCACATTACTTACTAATCCAAATTAATATAAGATAATTTGTTTCTAAGTGTATTGCTATCTAGTTAATTAACTCTTATATATATGTATATATAGTGTATAAAGACGAACAACGTTCCCGACAACTTTCTGGTGTTGAAATGTCGAAATTTTGAAAAACGTTCTTCGGTCACATTTTCTATTTTTCTATGAACTATTTAATTTTGTAAACAAATTTTGAAAACAATTTCACCATCATTATTAATTAATTTAAATGAGTTTATTTTCATTATAAAACTTATATATTTAATATTTAAAATTAATTAAATATTCACTGAACAAAGCAATGAAATTCTAGGTCGTTACATTCTTCCCCCTTAAAAGAATTTCGTCTTCGAAATTACACCAAAATAGAACCTAAAGGTATTTTCCCAAAACATTTATTTTGAAACTTACATCCATATGATGTATACAGATCATCCATACGTAATATCTAATTCGATCTACTATTCGAATCCACAACTTTACTTCCGAACTAGTATTGATCCCCCGATACTCAAGTGCGGACTCTAATCAGGCTTCTTGATTAGAAAATTTTGTTTCCCTTACATAGCCCTCAACTATGATAGAAAACTCAAGTACCTAATCATAAATCCTCATCAATATTCACCGTCAAGAATCGAGTGATAAATTCTCTTTCGGACTAGTATAAACACCTCAAAGTTCCATACTTGAATCTTAGATCAAAATTGTGCAATGAAATGATCTACGTATCTCATATGCACTTATTAATCTTCCAAAAAATATTTATGAAATCAATTCATAAACTTTTATAAAGATACTTCTTTTTACATAACTATTTTACATTTTTATTCCCAAATATTTCTACTTAAAAACACATTTCTTTTCAAAAGATAAATATCTTTTTATTATAATAGATTTTTAAACATATCCTAATAGTTTCTGGAAAATTTATTTTCAAAAATAATTCATTAAATTGATAAATCACCATAAACTTTCTTTAGCTAATATCAAATGTGAAAACATGCTTTATTAGTTAAACTTACTTTATCAATTAACACTCTTTTATTCATTAAAACTTCCTTTATATATATTCCCTTTACTTATACCAATTTTAATACTTAAAACGTATTTATATACTTATTGAAATGTTATTAGTATATTTATCAGGTTTTTTTTAAATTACCAAAAGATTGTTATAATAAACTCCTTTTTTTTATAAATTTGAACTTATAACATTTTCTATCATTATATAAAAGACTCTAATACTTGTTATTATCTTTAAAATTCCATTATTGAAGATCTAAATATACCCATAAGATTTCTTCCAAAGTGTCTTTCAAGGGTTTAAAAAAAATGTTGTTAAAACATCGTTTACTACAAATCCAAAACCATTCATTGATGACTTTAAACATTAATTCTAAAGATCAAAGCGTACCCATGCTTATCAATTAAGATAATACACTTTGATAAAAATTAACAACCATTAATTTATCAATTAATGATTCACATTATCCCTTTTAACTTTAGAAAATTATATTGATCGAGTAACTCCAAATAATACCAAGGAACTGGGTACTACCAATAGTATTTTATATCCCCTTAACAAGAAGGGTAATACTTAAGAGAAATGTTTACCATCCGAACATATCTCTTGCCCATTTTTAGTTATTTTCGAGTCACTCAAACTATTTATCATTTGAAACTTTCTTACTTTTTAAATTTCTTATTTGAAATTTCATTTCAAAAATCCATTAGAGATTATTTTGTTTATGAAATCCACTTTACAAATCCCTTCATAAAATCATCTTATATTAGCTTACTCCTTTTATAATTTTTATAATTCTTCTCTAAAATACCCAAAATTTAGTTTCTCAAAATTTATATAACATATCGTTTATATCCATATTTTTACAAAAATAATTTTATAAAATACAATTTTTATACTACATGCTTATTTATTATTCATTAACCTTAACCCAATATTATTATAAAACATCTTACAGTCAAATCGTGAAACTTAATTCACAAGAAGTTCATTCAATCAACAAATGGTAATAACTAAATATTATCATTTCCTTAACCATAAACTGACCCACATAAATATCTGACGCAGCGGATATTTCAAAAACAATGTAGATCGGTGAAAGTAGTAGTCGATGGATTGATGGATGCTGAATTGCCCGAATTCGTTGATCCGAAGATACCGAACTCTAGCTATCTCGAACTCGTTGATCGCGCACGATACCGGGTTCAAAGATCTTCAATTCTTCAAGCGTTGATCAAGCGCACTTGATTCCGCGAATCGGCTTCTACAATCGTTGAATCGAGCGCACTCGATTAACCGAAAGAGGAGATAGGAGATTACACTCAACTACCAATTTGAATGAAAGCACAAAGCAATCAAAAGAGAATTTTATTCAAAAATCAACAACCTTTACAAATGACCATACACGCCTATTTATAGGCTACAACTCAACACAGCAGAAAAGTTTCAAAATATTACAAGTACTTAGGTCGAAAACGACCTTCGACCTTGAATGTTGCGACCTAGTACAGACGCGTCCTAACAAACATGTTAAAAGACAAACAACTCACTTAGGTCGGTAACGACCTAATTACATTATTCCACGACTTAACAAATGAACACACAGCATTCCAGATCGGCGAGTTGGGGAAATCAATGGCCTCCAGAGCTTTGCGACCTAAGAATGAACGGCATCCCTTCGTTTGCGACCTAACAGAAGCGGCTTCAGAGATTCTTCGCGACCTAAGCCTTCGCGACCTAAGGCCTTGCGACCTAATCCTTTGCGACCTAAGGCTTTGCGACCTAGGCCTTTGCGATCTAAGACTATGCGACCTAAGCCTTTGCGACCTAAGACTTTGCGACCTAGGCCTTTGCGACCTAAGACTTTGCGACCTATCTTAAGTCGTGATTTGTTAGGTCGGAGCACCCCATTAGCTCGTTCCAGCCCCCTCTTTCCTATCTCGCTAGGTCGTACGCGACCTAAAAGCATGTTAGGTCGTTCCAGCGACCTATCTCCTTGTTTTAGTTCGCCATCCACTAACCCGTTAGGTCGTAGCTCTGTACTTGGTGTTATGTTAGATCGTTCACCATGTTGCACTGCACAGTTAGGTCGTACGCGACCTAAGAACATGTTAGGTCGTTTCAGCACCTCGTTTCTGTTAGGTCGTAGCTCCAACTTAAAAGCCTTGTTAGGTCGTATGCGACCTAACACTTCACCGAATTGGACTTTCTTCTCGGTATCACTCACTCCCCCCTTTAACTCCTTAGGTCGTGAGCGACCTACACACTCCTTAGGTCGTGAGCGACCTAGACCCTTAGCTTTCTGCACTGCATCATCCTCCCCTGGTTGAGAGAAATTCGACCTCGAATTCGCACACTCTTCATCCCCAACAAACTCTTCCCCATGATATGGTACAAGATGTTTAACATTGAATACGTCAGATGTATACACATCATCTGGCAGCTTCAGTTTATAAGCATTTTCATTGATTCGTTTCACAACTTCCACCGGACCAATTTTCCTGGCTTTCAACTTGTTGTACGCGCCCACTGGAAAACGATCTTTTGTTAACACTGCATAAACCATATCTCCTTCATTAAACTCAACTTTTCGTCGTTTCACATCTGCAGCTTGTTTATATTTCTCATTTGCTTTCTCTAATCGTTCTTGAACGATTTTATGACACTCCGTCAGCCCTTCAACAAAATCAGCAGCTTTCTTAATTGTCCCCTTCGAGTGTGGTATCATCGTTAAATCTAACGGTCCCTTCGGTAAACTTGAATAAACAATCTGGAACGGACTGAACCCCGTACTTCGATTCACAGCATGATTATGGGCAAATTCTGCCTGACATAACTTCACATCCCAACTCTTCAGATTATCTTGAACAAGACACCTCAACAAGTTCCCCAATGATCTGTTTACAACCTCGGTCTGTCCATCCGTTTGCGGGTGATAAGCACTACTAAATTTCAGCTTCGTTCCCACCAGTTTCCACAAACTCAACCAAAAGTGACTCAGAAATCGAGTATCTCTATCCGACACAATAGATTCTGGCAATCCATGAAGTCTATAGATCTCCCTGAAAAACAACTGGGCTACATGAACAGCATCCGCCGTCTTCTTACAAGCAATGAAATGTGCCATTTTCGAAAATCTGTCAACCACCACATAAATGGAATCATTACCACGCTGTGTTCTCGGCAACCCCAACACAAAGTCCATACTCACATCAACCCATGGTTTAGTTGGTACTGGTAACGGCATATACAAACCTGCATTAGTCGCAGTTCCTTTCGAAACTTGACAGATATGGCATCTCTCAACAAATCTCTCCACTTCTTTCCTCATCGATGGCCAAAAGTAGGATTGTGAAATTAATTGTAAGGTACGGTCTCTTCCAACATGCCCTTCTTCGTGTAACTCCTTGATAATCTTCATTCTCAGACTACCCTCCGGTATGCACAATCGACTTCCTTTAAAAAGAAAACCATCTACCATCAAGAACTCATCCGTCTTTCCCTCCTTAACTTTATCAACAAACTTCATGAAGTAAGGATCTTCAACAAATAATTCCGGCAACATTTCAAACCCCATCACTTCAACTTTCAGTGTAGTCAACAAATGACTCCTCCTACTCAAAGCATCAGCCACTCGATTTGTCACCCCTGACTTGTGTTTCACAACAAAAGTAAACTGTTGCAGATATGCAATCCACGATGCATGTCTCGCTGAAATCTTGTCTTGCCCTTGCAAATGCTTCAATGCTTCATGATCAGTATACAGAACAAACTCTTTCTGGAATAGATAGTGTCTCCAGTGTTTGATAGATTGTACAACAGCGTAAAACTCCACATCATATGTACTGTATCGCATCTTCGCTCCTGACAACTTCTCACTAAAATATGCAATAGGACGCCCCTTCTGACTCAACACCCCTCCAATCCCAACCTTGGATGCATCAGTATGTAGTTCAAACACTAGCTGAAAATCAGGTAATACTAGGATTGGTGCAGACGTCAGCAATTCCTTGATCTTCCCAAAAGCACTCCCTGCTTCCTCTGTCCATGCAAACTGTTTGCCTTTCATACAATCTGTAACAGGTGCCATCACACTACTAAAGTGTGGTATAAACCTTCGATAGAATGAAGCCAACCCGTGAAAACTACGAACTTCCGTTATCGTCTTGGGTTGCGGCCAATTTCTGATCGCCTCAACTTTACTTTGGTCAACCTGTATTCCTTTCTCTGAAACAACATACCCCAGAAATAAAACACTGTGCGTCATGAACACGCATTTCTTCGTAGCAGCATAAAATTGTTCTTGTCTCAGTACCATCAGCACTTCTCTAAGATGATTCAGATGTTCCTCTGAACTCCCACTGTAAATAAGAATATCATCGAAATATACCACCACGAATTTTCCAATGAATGGTCGAAAAATCTGATTCATCACCCTCATGAACGTACTTGGTGCATTGGATAAACCAAATGGCATGACCAACCACTCGTATAGACCCTCCCTGGTTTTAAAAGCAGTCTTCCATTCATCGCCTGGTCTGATACGAATTTGATGATATCCGCTCTTCAAATCAATCTTCGAAAAGATAATAGCTCCACTTATTTGATCTAACAAGTCATCCAACCTCGGCATCGGAAATCTATATCTCACAGTAATCTTGTTCAATGCTCGGCTGTCAGTGCACATTCTCCATGTCCCATCCTTCTTGGGTACCAATAAAGCTGGTACAGCACAAGGACTCAGACTCTCCTGCACACGCCCCTGCTCAAGCAATTCCTCAACCTGCCTCCGCAATTCTTCATGTTCCTTCGGACTCATTCGATAATGTGGTCTGTGTGGCAACACAGCACCTGGAACAAGATCTATCTGATGTTGTATATCCCTCAACGGTGGCAACTCCGTTGGTAACTCCTCTGGAAATACATCGTCAAATTCTGTCAAAACTGGTTTAACTTCTTCTGGAATTTCAACCTCTTCACTGCTCTCACGCCCAATCAACAAGAATACTTCCGGCTCTTCTTCAACTTCTTTAACAAACTCCTTCAAAGTCAATAAAGTTTTCAGCTCTTCGATTTCTTCGGACTTACTTTCTTCTTGTGATCTCTTCTTTGGAACTAAGATAATCTTCGTGCCTTTAAACATAAAACTGTAGCTATTGGTCCGACCGTCATGTTGTACTGCTCGATCATACTGCCATGGTCTTCCCAATAATAAATGACAAACATCCATCTCTACTACATCACACCATATTTCATCTTTGTATTTCTTCCCAATAGAGAATGGTACACGAACTCGTCTATCCACTTTCACTTCTCCTCCTTTTCTCAACCATGCTAACTTGTATGGACTCGGATGTTTCTCTGTCTTTAATTTCAACTTCGTCACAGCTTCGGTTGAAATAATATTATCACAGCTTCCTGCGTCAATCACAAACTTACACACCTTTCCCAGAATAGTACATGTTGACTGAAAGATATTACTCCTCAACCAACTAGCTTCTTCCTGCTTCGGTGTTAAACACGATCTCCTCAGCATTAGGTTACAACCTTCGTCTCCTGACGCAATATCCTGCTCATCCTCCTCAACTAGATTAGAACAATCCTCAACAACATCCTCTTCGTCAACTTCTGCAATCATGGTTCTCTTCTTTGGCTTTGGACACTCACTGCTTTTATGACCCAATTCTTGACAATTGTAACATTTGAAACCATTGTTAACTTTCGCCTTCTCAGCCTCTTTCACCACTGGTCTACTGATAGTTTTAGAAACATTAGAACTTCCTCCAACACCCTTCGCTTGATTGTTAGAATTAGAAAACACACCACTTCCTCGTCTCCCTTGTTTTTCCCAAGCCAACGCTTTCTGATGTGCTTCTGCTACAGATCTTGGATCGAACATATTCACCATATCCTGAATCTGCATTCTCAATCCTCCAATGAACCTAGATGTCAGCTGCTCTTCTGTTTCCATAATATCGTTCCTTGCAATGAGTTGATAAAATTCATCAGCATAGTCATTAACTGTCTTCGTGCCCTGCCTCAAGTTCTGCAAACGTTGATACATCAAAGATTGATAATTGTATGGTAAGAACGTTGCTTTCATCAATTTCTTCATCTTCTCCCAAGATTCAATCTTTGACTTCCCCATTCGTTCACGTGTAAGCTTGGTTTGCTGCCACCATGCCAAAGCTCTACCCCTCAGCCTCGTAGCAACCAACTTCACTCTACGATGTTCTGGTACTTCTTTGAAATCAAAAATCTCCTCTACATTAGCCACCCAATCTAGAAACTCCTCTGCTTGCATACCACCTTTGAATTCAGGAATTTCAGTCTTCATCCCCGACTCCCACTTGTGATCATACTCAGAATAGTTTCTTCCTTGACCTCTTCCTTGAACACTACCACCATCATACTCCTCTTCAAAATCAGACGCATAACGATGTCGATTCTGACCACCAACATCTCTACTAGCATTACGCCTTCCACCTTCATCCCTTCTATCGACATTCCTCCGTTCACGACCATTCACGTTCCTCCCACGCCCTTGGTCATTTTCAACACTTCGGTCTCGATTGGAATGTGGTGAGACTCTACTACCTCCATGGTTAGATTCTGGTGAAACCCTTCTCCGATTTTGATTCATCTCCGTCATAAGCTTCTCTAATCGGCCAATTCCTTCATTAAGCTTCTCGCTAAAATTCTCATTGATTCTTTGCTCCATCTCATCAGCCTCTTCTCTTCGATATAAAGCCTCTACGTTTTGGTGGCGATTAGCTCTTCTTGGCGGCATACTTGAAAACTTCACAAATTCTCAAACACTTCAAATTCAAACACTTTCCGGATTTTGATCCAAAATGAAACGGATCGAAAACTTCCACTTTGTAGCAAATCGCGATGAACACGATGGACAAAGTTTCGGCCTCCAATGCAAATTTTGATCAAACAACTTCGAACAAGATGAACTCTTCTTCCTCTCGGCCACGGCTTTACACTTCAAGCACTCGGCTTCTCTTCAAACTTCAAAAGTCTTCAAATGATTAGGCTCCTAGTCTCGATCTAGCTATGATTGGCTAGAACAGGCTCTGATACCAAAAACTGACGCAGCGGATATTTCAAAAACAATGTAGATCGGTGAAAGTAGTAGTCGATGGATTGATGGATGCTGAATTGCCCGAATTCGTTGATCCGAAGATACCGAACTCTAGCTATCTCGAACTCGTTGATCGCGCACGATACCGGGTTCAAAGATCTTCAATTCTTCAAGCGTTGATCAAGCGCACTTGATTCCGCGAATCGGCTTCTACAATCGTTGAATCGAGCGCACTCGATTAACCGAAAGAGGAGATAGGAGATTACACTCAACTACCAATTTGAATGAAAGCACAAAGCAATCAAAAGAGAATTTTATTCAAAAATCAACAACCTTTACAAATGACCATACACGCCTATTTATAGGCTACAACTCAACACAGCAGAAAAGTTTCAAAATATTACAAGTACTTAGGTCGAAAACGACCTTCGACCTTGAATGTTGCGACCTAGTACAGACGCGTCCTAACAAACATGTTAAAAGACAAACAACTCACTTAGGTCGGTAACGACCTAATTACATTATTCCACGACTTAACAAATGAACACACAGCATTCCAGATCGGCGAGTTGGGGAAATCAATGGCCTCCAGAGCTTTGCGACCTAAGAATGAACGGCATCCCTTCGTTTGCGACCTAACAGAAGCGGCTTCAGAGATTCTTCGCGACCTAAGCCTTCGCGACCTAAGGCCTTGCGACCTAATCCTTTGCGACCTAAGGCTTTGCGACCTAGGCCTTTGCGATCTAAGACTATGCGACCTAAGCCTTTGCGACCTAAGACTTTGCGACCTAGGCCTTTGCGACCTAAGACTTTGCGACCTATCTTAAGTCGTGATTTGTTAGGTCGGAGCACCCCATTAGCTCGTTCCAGCCCCCTCTTTCCTATCTCGCTAGGTCGTACGCGACCTAAAAGCATGTTAGGTCGTTCCAGCGACCTATCTCCTTGTTTTAGTTCGCCATCCACTAACCCGTTAGGTCGTAGCTCTGTACTTGGTGTTATGTTAGATCGTTCACCATGTTGCACTGCACAGTTAGGTCGTACGCGACCTAAGAACATGTTAGGTCGTTTCAGCACCTCGTTTCTGTTAGGTCGTAGCTCCAACTTAAAAGCCTTGTTAGGTCGTATGCGACCTAACACTTCACCGAATTGGACTTTCTTCTCGGTATCACTCACTCCCCCCTTTAACTCCTTAGGTCGTGAGCGACCTACACACTCCTTAGGTCGTGAGCGACCTAGACCCTTAGCTTTCTGCACTGCATCAATATCTATATCTTTCTAAAGATATTCCTTTATACTTAAAATATAATCCTTTTAAAACAGTGTGTCGGTTTGCCTTGTTTAAGTGTTTAGAAATCCCTATCGATAATGGTGATCAAGCGCATCGACCAGAACCTATAAACCACTCAACAGATAAATCAACACAAAACAATTTTATATCAAATAACAAATACGCGCTCATATATATAATACTCTCAAAACTCATTCTAGGGTGTTACTAACCCTATCTATAATGAGTTTTACCTCAACAAAGCTTAGGTGTTCGCTCAACCAAAGCTTTGATACCAAATGTAACGACTAAGGTTTTCAACCCTTAAAAATCGACACTAATACATCCTCGTGCCGCAAATCCAAGTGCCGAAAATCCCGATTGCTAGGGGAAAAAGAATATAAAGATAGAACATAATCTCACACGAATGGAATAACATATATTATTTCAATATAAAATCTTTATAGTGGAAAATTTTGAATACAATATCAGAGTCTAACCTAGATTCAGCCCGGACAGTTATAAATCTCTGTCCTTACAAATGCTGAAAACCAAATAAAACAAATGCAATAGATGCAGCAGATAATATGATACGTCCATACATAGACGAAGATCTCCAGCTCTCCTCTGGAAACTCCAAGCATCTTCAAGTAAACCTGAAACTACTCGGATTTGACCCGAGTATTAAAAATACCCGGATCAAGCTTGATAAACCAGCGTGAGATACTCGAAATTTTAAATGCTGATGTAAATCAAAACCTTTGAAAAGAAGGGTATCTCATAAGACCACGTCCACACATAAATACAGACGGATTTTTATCTTATGATAACCAAAATACCATATACTAAAAAACACTTTGATATTATTATTAATAGCATTCTTTTGAAAACACTTTTCAAGTAATATATCAAAATAAAGTATCAATTTTCGGACTTAGTCTATGGTAATATATCTAGACTAGGTCAAACGGAATATACCATGACAGAATATATGATACCAAAGGGGTAGCTGAAATGTTTGCAAAGCATTACAGCTATTTTGGGAATACAACCAAAACTGTAAACCTCGTATTGGAATTGGATTTCCAACATGATAGGGAACTAGTGGCCTTTTCCTTCGATCAACGCATAGCAAACATAGTTCCCACGGTGCCTTAATCGCTTTTCTCAAGCAAGTCACTTGGAACTGCGCTTGCTACACTACCAATATCCGGTAGCCTTATCACTTTTCGCAAGTTAGCTACTATATTCAAATAAATAGGGTAATAAATGCCTTGAGGATCCAGATTCCACTGGACTCCTTCATACTCATACAATCGATAGCCTGAAATATATGTCCTGCAGACCACATAATTACCCATATCATCTCCGTGATGTGAGGCTCATGAGGCTATGCTCAATTTTAACAAAGCCACGCTTTATTCTTCCATAAAAGACATTCCACTTAGAATGCCACATTGCAATTCCTTAATCATACAACTGATTTCTACCAACGTATAACTCCTGAGCTTGTACGTCTCAGGAAAGGGTGTTAAGCTAAGAGAAGTTGCCTTCTCCGCCACCAAGCAAATAATACGTTCATAGAGATCAATTAATATGATCAGAAATGCATTGTCAGACATTCATCCATTCAAGTTTGTTTTGGGACTGAACGAAACCGAAGGCACTCCTCCTACGACCATTGGTAGTGAGTAGTCCATGCAATTCAAAGATTTCAAAACACGATTGGACCACTGCTATAATAAATGTCTCTATATTGGGAGCTACCCAGAGAATTTCAATAAGCATCTTTTCGCTATGAAGATCTTTGGTCTTCAATAATCATCATCTTTAGCATGTCTTCACTTCCGAACGTATACATTGGTTCAAAGTGGTTTCCGGATATGAGTTACCCAAATCCGACCCCGGTTCCTCCGAACCAATCGTCGATAAAAAGGCATTTAGGTATATAGGTGATTTTCACACATCATTCAATTTATTAACCTTTTTATTTAAATCCAATTTCTCTTAGAGATATATTCATTGAATCATTCCTTTAGCTTTCTCAGAGTATATGGAATCATTAAGCCTCATTTATCAAATCATTTGGTTAATTTTAAAACCTTTTTAATCTTGAAATAATTCCAATTTATTTCATCCTTTACTTTAGGAAAATATTTCTAAAACATTTATTTAAATCTTTACAAAGATTTCTTAATTCAAAACTCAGAACTTTGATCGAGTTAAAACCATGTCAACTAGAATGTTAGTCCAAAACCAGTAAATATTAAATGAGCAGAATCTATAGAATCATCTAATTCTACTCAATATCAATTCCCGTATTCAACAAGTACTATAGGGGGAATAACGGCGAAATCACCTTTTAAATTCCATGAATAGTATGAGTTCCTTTTCGGGCTTTAACACCGAGTACAAGGAGATTATCTCCACAAATTCCAAGTTATTTATATTTAGAAAATTATATCTTTATACTTTGGAAAATTTTGATCCGAGTAAATCTAATTTACTATCTCCTTCGTCGGGCCAGTCCGGATAGCCAGGGAGGGCAGGAAACTGGTTTTCCATACTCAAGCCTAGACACTATCTCTCTGACACCCATAAGGCGGTCAAATTATTTGATCGACTCTAAATCATTAATCATTTAACCATTCCATAAATTTCTCAAATTAACTTTAAAATACTTTATTAATCATTTGAAAACATTTACATAAGATTTGAAAAAGAACGGTTGCCTTTAAAACTATATTTCAAAAGTTATAGAAAAGTGCCGCGGAAAGTGCTTTTTAAGCTATATTGATCAAAACGACTTTCTATCACTTGGAAATTTGTTTTTATAACTCAAATCACTTTTAAAACATTTTAAAAGTTTTTTAGAATTTATTTCATTTTTTTAAACAATTTTAATATATTAATTTTAAAGAAATCATGTTATGGATTACGAACTGCAAAACCGCGATTTTTCAAAAACTTGTCGTACTCGTATCTCAAAATCTACTTATTGATATCCCGATTTTCTTTCTTCATTTGAAAACTATGGATATAATAGTTTGGAAAATTCTTATCTCGCAGAATTCCGAGCTATATTCCACTCTTTACACTTGTTTGAATTTTACGGCGCGAAATCGCGAACTACTGTTACGCGACACGCCTATTTTTGACTAAATTTCCAATTACCTTTCAAACTTCACCAAAACACTTTCATATGTTTATAAAACATTTATAAAACATTTTCAAACATTTAAACAAATATTTTCTTTATTAAATCTCTTTTTCACTTTTAAATTATTTCATAATATTATATTATTATAATATTCATTTTCAACCTTTTTATATTTTTAAAACTATTAAGAGGCTAAATAACTTCATATACACTTCCATATGGATTTATTTTTCATTAATTAATCATGGTTAATTTCTTAACCATATTTATTATGATTTATCATAATTAATCACAACCAAATTATCAACCATATCAACATCCATAAAATCAACCAAGTTATCAAACAAGCATTTAAATTCATAATTTAAACTTTCATATAATTAATTTCTAAATGTAAGTGAATCGAGTACTCACCTTCTTAGCTCTCTCCTTCCCCTAGCTTCTCCGGATGATCCGATGGAGCTTCCGCTTTGCGACAAGCTACCAAACTCCTCTCCTTCACTATATGGTTCAGCCATGGCCTTAACCAAGACGAATCTTGACCTTTTGCTCACTAACTTGCTTACAAACTTCCCAGAGCTTCATGCCTTCACTCCGGCATAGCCGACCTCTCATTTTCCTCCACCGAAGCCTCCAAACTCCACTCCTTTCCTCTAGAACTTTCGGCCATGGGATAGAAATGGTGGTGGCCAAATTTTGTGGTGATGGAAGAGGTGCTAGAGACTTTAGATGAGTAAGAGAAAGAGAATGGATACCAAGTGAAACACCTCACACCTCTTAATATACCTAAAAGGACACACTAAAAGGCGTGGTGCATCGTAGGTATAACTAAAGCTAACAGTGACTAAGATTCACAAGACAAAAATGGATAAAAACAACGGAAACTTAAAATAATAACTTAATTAAAACAAAGCTTCATAATTGCTTCATAAATAAGTCAAATACCAAATACCACATACATGTCTAAGAATCCGATATGTCTCATGAAACAAAAACTCATAGTCTTAAAAATCAGAGTACATAATATCTCTCATAATAAGCCAATACATAGAAAGAACAAAAGCTAAAAATAAAAGAAGTACATAGTAGAAATATCCTCCAAGAAAACTCCAAGCAATAGCAATCTACCGACTTCTCCCTTGATTGCCTATGGAGGGGAAAAAGGGGAAAATAGAGGAGTGAGTCAGACTAATAGTCTGGTGAATGATAGTAATTATAGAGTCTTTAAGCAAGATAAAAGTAATAGACACTACAACAGTTCTAGCATAAATAAGGATAACAAAGGAAATAGGAAAGAGATAAACTAGAAATAAATAGATTAACTATAAGATAGGTTAATTTCGATTGCTTGCACTTGTCCTTGATTTCTGCTTTGGTTAGGTTGAATTCCTAATCCTGTAATTAGGAGTAATTAGGATGTAATCCTAATTCTACCCTTTTTGATCGGCCTACTACTCCATAGACCTTACTGCAGACCAGTCGCTATATAACTCCCTACACGGCAGCCAATGATATCTACGAAAGATGCATAGAGCAACCACTATGGATCCGAACGACATATATAGCTCCCTACACAGAAGGCAATGGTGTTTATGAAAGACACCCATACTAAGCGCTTGTAACTCATAGCGATTACTGAGCATCCGAATGGAAGTCGCACGTGTAACTGCCACCATGCCCATGCTACCTTTTGCTCTGCCTATTGGGTCTTCTTATTACCTCAAATTTCCAGCATAAGCGTGCCTCTCATCTCACTTCAGGCTATTGTGAGATCACCGTGTGTCCATAGAAACTATAGGGAAATGCTGTTGGTACTGGCCCATCATCCAAACAATATCTAGTTGCGCCCCTTATCCAAATCCTCCGTGATTTGGACTTCTATTTGACCAATTACTACCATTCTTAGCATAAGCGTGCCCTCATCTCACTTCAGACTAATGTGAGACACCGTTTTGTATAATAAGGAATGCTATTTGGTACATGTCCTACTTTCATCTTTGCTTATTAACTTAGATAAATTATTTAAATAAGCCTTTATTATCATCTTTACTTTCTACGCTTATTAATTTATACCAAGTCTTGAAATAAGCCTCATTCTATTCTTTTTCTTATTATAACCTACGTTATAATCATGCTTATTACTTAACCCAAGGTCTAAGTGTGAAAATAAGCTCTTTCATCTTTTACTCTTTTTAGTTATAATTCTACGTTATAACTAAGCCAATTAATTAGTCCAATTCTAATCATAATTAGGCATAATTTCAGTCCAATTCCATTTATATTACAGTCTTTATAATTTACATCTCATAATTATAAATAGGCCAATCTCTTTAATTCAGTCCAATTAATATCATAATTAGACATAATTTCAGTCTTAATTCCATTTTATTACAGTCTTTATAATTTACATCTTATCTTTCGTTATTTCAGAATTCTTATAATTTAATCCAAGTTCGCGTTAATTCTATTCTAATCCACACGCGAAGAAGAAAGAGAAATAAAAGAAAACTGAAAATAGAAGAAAATCCAAGGCGTAGGAAGAAGATGTAAATAACGCATAAATAGCAGTAAATAGATTAAAATACTGTAAATAAAATGTAAATAAATGGAAAAGCTATAATTAACAGAAATGACTAAAATTAATTGAAAAGAATATCTAGAAAGAAATAGATTGAAAATAATTCTAAAAACTGTAAATAAAACTGCTAAAAATGTTATTCTAAAAATTGTATTAAAACTACAACTATTGGAAACCATATTATTTTAAATTACTTAAAGAAATCTTAAAATAATTACAATCACTCACCTCCGGTCCTAAGCTCTTCCGTTGGTCTTCCCGGATCAATTGGAGTTGTAAAATAATTTAATTTATAACGGTTTTCTCCTTTGGAAAAATTATTCCGTTTAGGGTCCTTCCTAGAAAGGTGAACCCAATTGGAGAAAATCAAGAGTGAGAAAAAGTGTTAGGTCTAGGGGTCTATTTATAGGGGTAGAAGTGGATCTCTGACCGTTGGGTTTGGGGATTGAATAGGATGCAACCACGTCATAGACTGAATAGGAGCCATCAGATGCAAAAATAGATGGACTGGATTGGTCAGAAGAATGCAAAACACGTTAGTCGGTTAAAAAAAATCGCACCATCATTCGAACGAACGCCCCAAAACAGCAGGCAGGTCGACTAGGCGGTCAACCGTTTGGTGCCCAGGTCGACCGGCTGGTCGACCGACCATATTATTATTATTATTATTTTATAACTTGGTCATATTAGCTCGGTTTCTGACGTTCTACATATGGAAATTGACCAGAAAATTACCACGGACACAATGGTGCAACTTCCGTAGCTTATTTCTGATAATTTAACAAAGTTATTTTGTTATTTAATTAATTAACAAATTAATTATTACGGGTTAAATTTCGGGTTGTTACAGTTAGATCTTTGTTTTTATGCATTTTTCTCTCTAGTTTTCCTCAAATCTTCTATGAAAGAAGACATTAATGGAAGCTTGGAGAAGAAAAGAGAGAAATGAAGAAGAAGAAATGAAAATAAGGAGAGAAAGTGGAGAGGTAGGATGTATATATAGGCGCAAAAAGAATTAAATAATATAACTTGTCATAAGTATATCAAGTCACATCACAAATCTTTTATAATATATATATATATAATTATGTTTAGTCACATCATTCTCTTATATATATAATTATTATGTCTAGTCACATCACTTTTTTTATATATATTTATTATGTCTAGTCACATCACTTTCTTTTATATATATAATTATTATGTCTAGTCAAATCACTTTCTTTTTTACATATATAATTATTATGTCTAGTCACATCACTTTCTTTTATATATATAATTATTTTATCTAGTCACATCACTTTCTTTTATATATACATAATTACTAATTAACTAAGATGTGACAAGAGATAATTATGGTTAATGATTACAAATCTAAGATGTGACAATACTTAATATATATATTTATATAAAATGTTTATTATTTTTAAAACTATGTCTTATCACATCACTTACTATTCCAAATAATATAAGATAATTTATTTTTAAGTGTATTGTTATCTAGTTAATTAACTCTTATATATGTATATATAGTGTACAAAGACGAACAACATTTCCAACAACTTTCTGGTGTCGAAAGGTCGAAATTTCGGAAAACGTTCTTCAGTCACATTTTCTATTTTTCTATGAATTATTTAATTTGGTAAACAAATTTTGAAAACAATTTCACCATTTAAATTAATTAATTTAAATGAGTCTATTTTTATTATAAAAATTATATATTGAATATTTAAAATTAATTAAATATTCACTGAACAAAGCAGTGAAATTCCGGATCGTTACACATGCTTTCGTTGGTTATCATTAACCATCGCATTTTGGCTATCCCATAGCCTTTAAACGTTTTAGCCTAGCTATCGTGAAATGATTATCCCATGGTCATCGCAAGTTATTTATTCTAGGCTTTCACATAATCTAACTATGTAGTTATCATGGGTTAACAATTTCCCAAGCCATTATGCATTACTCCTTAATAACGTTCGTCGGTTAACTTCCCCATAGCCCTTGCGTGCTATCTCCAACCAAGCCATCGCAAGCAATCTCACCAAGGCCATCGTATACTATCACACTTATAGACATCGCGTACAATTCCCTTAGAAGCCATCGTGCATCATTTCCATCTTGGTCTTTGTGCCCTAATCATGCATAGTCCTCGCGCCTTATTCCACACTTAGCCTTCGTGTGTTATCCATCATGAAGTCTTTACGTGCTATTTCCCATTGAAACCATCGCGTCTTATATCCTTCATAGCTATTGTGATCTATATCTTCCTTAACCAGCTTATGCTATCTCCAATAGCCATCTTATGATAAGTTCCATCAAAGCTTTCATGAGCCAATTTCATAACATCCATCGCATGTTAATTCAATTCGAACTTTCACATGCTAAGTGTTATACTTAGCCTTCCTAGGTAGATGGCTTCAATTGCCATCGTGTATAAACCCATTTAGGGGTCATCATGGGTTATCATAGGCCTTCGCGAGTGATTTACAAAGGCTTCCTTTAGTTTAATGGCATGTGCGTAATTATATTAAAATCTAATTCTTTACGATTTTAAGTAACTTTACACCAACTCACTTTTGATATCGAATTCCCATTGGCTAATATTTACCTTTACAGTTTACTTTTTAGAAATCGGTTAACTTCCTCTTCTATTAGCTAGTTAATCATTATTAATTAATTACCTTTTTTCTTAGCCAAATAATTCATAAAAAATCAAAATTTAATGGGAAAACTCTTAAAAATTCACCAAAAATCAAATTAATAAAATTTTACCTTCTCTCAAAATTTCTGGTCAAAATAATTAATTTTATTATTTTCAATAATAAATTTCCCAAAATTATCCCATTTTCTTAACTTAGAAAATCCATATTATATCCACATTAATGCCAAAAATTATGAAATTAAAAACCCATTATTATTTCATCATTATACATATGATATTAAATTTTCGTGGCATTTACATAGATTTAATCATGTTTTACCCTAAAACAGAATGAATTTATTTCATATAAATTTCCAGCACAATCAAATGAATGTTTAATCATTCAAACATGTTTAGCATCATAAAAAACAATCATATATAATCAAATCCAAAGCAAAATAGGCATCGATAGGCTTTAGAGAAAGATTTTACTCACCTAGCTTAAGAAATCTTAATTTAACCTCTTCACTTTTAAAGTTGTAACTTTTAATTTCTTTAGCTTAAATTCCTCTTCTTTTCTCTTAAATTATCCCCCTTCTTGATTATTGTTGTCGTCCTTAGTTATGGTTTTAGAAGTTTGTTTTGTGAATGAAGAGAATGAGGATGGAATGAGGCGATGTGGCTAAGGTAAGTGGGCTGGTGGTTTTGGGCCTTAGTAATTTTCTCCCCTAAAAAGTCCTTCGTATTAAATTTTAGATTGTTTTTTCATTAATCAAGGCCAATCAAAATTGCCCTAATTGCCCTTGGTCCATCCAATTAACTTTTTAAAGTGTCACACACTTAATTAATTAAATTTCCTTTAGACAATTCTTGCAATTAAATCATTTTATTAATTCTTTTAATAATAATATCTTCTCATTATTAAATTAATCTAATCTAATTTAACTTAATTTTCCATATTATGAAACCCTCCAAACTATGGGATGTTACACCCCGAATATGCCAAGAGGCTTGGCGTGCTATTGGGATGGATTTTGCTAAATTTTAGGAGGAGAGATGTTCGATGGAACAAAACAGGCATTGGAGGCCAGTGATTGACTATAGATGTGTGACTAGATTTGTAGAGACTTGGGATTACTAGATGCTCAAAAGCTAAAGTTAGCGTCTAGGAAGCTTAAAGGTTTAACTAGTATCTTATAGGACATAGTGAAGATTGATGTTCTCGAGCAAGAATTTACTTTAGAAAAGTTCAAGGAGATGTTTGTGGAGTAGTTTATTCTAGGATCAAAGATATCGGCAATTATCTGACGGAACAAGGTGGTATGACTATGCCCGAGTATTCAAAGAAGTTAAATTCTTTATCCAAGCATAGGAATATCTGATTATAACCCCAAGCAAGAAGGTAGAGAAGTATATTTTGTAGCTTAGACCAAGGTTGAGTGATAGGATAATGGCTCATTTTGCATTTCTATTTAATGTTGTGGTAGATATGGCAATGCGTTATGAGATAATGTACAATAAGAGGAAAAATGTGGGGTTGAAGGCCCAAGTGGATAAGAAGAAGAAGCTCACCCCTACCAGAAGATACGAAGGGCTGAAAACAAATGGGAACGAATCAAGAGGGGAGAACCCAAAAAGATGTTTTTGACGTCCGTTATAACTTTTGGACATTTGGAAAAGCAAGAATTCAAACCTTGTGTCAGGACCTACGGGCCAAGATACAATTTTAGGTAGATAGTTTCAACAGGAGTAAGCCTCCCAAAAGGTATTCTAAATGGTAATTTTATTTCGGGTATTGAAGAAGTTATTATTCCAAATTCTTGGATTTAGGAATTCTTCTATAACTTAAATGACATAATAAAAGCATTTGCTATTCTTTTAGTTACTGATTTCTGGATTGGGTTTCACTCAATTTTTTGAGAACTAATGATTGGTTTGATCTACGATTCTAAGTGCCTAAAGCTGGCTGGAGTGACTAAGGTCAAGTGTTTTAACTATGACATACCAGACTATAAGAAGAAATTTGGTCCAAATTTAAGGCAAGTAAAGGTATGTGCTTTGGATGAGCCAGTAACTGGACTATTTGTTGAGAAAAAAAAGGAAAGGGAGTGGTTCTTGGAGGTACGATTTTGATTCCTAATATTTTAGTTAGAGTTTTGTTTCATATGGTGCTAAATAATCTTTCATTTTTATAGATATGGTTGATAACTATGGTTAGGTGTCACTTATTTAGTTATGTCTTTGCATATGGTTAATCTGATCAGTAGGTATGTCACTCTTAGGTGAAGGTGCACTAATTTGTTCTCTTTGAACATTTGTTTGCTTGCAACCAATTTGTGTTTGACTTTGTAGTGTACGAGATAATTTTGGGTATTTGGCTAGTACATAACAACGCTAGAATCTATAATGTCGATGGAGTTATAGTTTTATGAAACCCAAGAGGAGGTAAAACAGTTACGGTAGCATTAGATTAGGTAAGGGAGAAGTCTAAAGCTACATTTTATGTGATGGAGGCTCAGGAGAATGAGATTAACAAGATACCAATAGTTCGAGAAATTGAAGATGTCGTAGAACCTGAGATTGTCGCTTAAAAGAGCAAATAAATTCTGAATAGACTGAATGTTAGGGCACAGCATGTTAGTAGACCACCTAGCAGAATGTCGTTTGAAAGAGATTGAGGAATTGAAGAAGAAACTAGTGGAGCTTGAGCATAAAAGTTTCGTTAGGCCGAATAGTTCACCGTGAGGAGCATCTGCAATATTTGTGAAGAATTTGGATGTGTTACTATGTATATGTTTTAACTACCAAAATTTGAATGAACTAATGATAAAGAATCTTTATCCACTGCATAAGATAGGCGACTTGTTTGACTAGTTGAGTAAAGCTAGAGTATTCTTGCAACTAGATTTGGCAACGAGATTCCATCCACTGAAGGTAGATAAAGATAGTGTTCTTTTGTTGCATTTAGAACTAGACGGTTCATATGAGTGGTTAGTCATGCCCTTTGGACTAACCATTGCCCCCGTATTCTTTGTGTACTTATAAGTTTAATATTTTTCCATCAGTTGGATAGATTTGTCTTGGCCTTCATTGATGATATTTTTGTGTATTCCAAGAATGAATGAGACCATGATGTCTATCTTTGGTTGTGTTAGAGGCCTTTAGACAACATAAGTCGAAGGCCAAGTTTTCAAAGTGTCACTTTTGAAATGAGAAGTTTAGTTTCTTGATCATATTGTTTTGGACAATGGATTAGCAATAGATCCATCAAAGGTAGATACCATAAATAACTGGAAGAGACCGAAGATGGTTACGAAGATGAGAAGTTTTTTGGGTTTGGTTGACTATTATTACAGATTCATTAAGGATTTTTCGCGTGTAGCAGCACCTTTGACTAAGTTTATCGGGAAGAATAAGAAGTTTGAGTGGATTGCTAAGTGTGTGAAGGGCCATTTCAGAAATTAAAGAGGTTATTGAAGAATGCTTCTGTTTTGATTTTACGTAAAGGGAATCAGGACTTAGTTATTTATAATGATGCTTATGAAACCGGATTGGAAGCATTTTTGATGCAATAGAGAAGACCAATAACTTATATATCTCCATAGTTATGACCGCATGAAGTTCGCTATCCGACTCGTTACTTAGAGTTGGCAACAGTGATCTTTGCATTGAAGATTGAAGACATTATTTCTTAAAAGAACGGTTCAAGTTGTATGCGAACCATAAGTCTCTTTAGTATTTATTCTCTTAGAGGAATCTGAATATGAGACAACAAAGATGGTTAGAGTTTTTACGTCATATGACTTTGACATTGGGTATACTCCAGGAATTACCAATGCTTTGAATAGGAAACAACAGATTGAAGTGTTAGCCATGATTATGAAATGAAAGGCCTTAGAAGCAATAGCTTCTTATGAGGTGCACTTTAGGCTGAATGTGGATCTGGTCAAGATTAAGGTGCACTAGTAAGTTTGGAAGTTTGTCCAACGCTTGTGGATAGAATTGCTGCAAGGCAAAAGGAGAACCCATTGTTAGTCGAAAGAATTAGAAGACTAGAGATGGATGGGGATATATAGGACTTAAAGGGATTTGAAATGGAGTCGAAAGATGGCTTAGAAAGGAATGAAGATTGTGCATCCTAAATGTGGAAGTCTTCAAAAGGATGCCTTTGAGAAGAGTTATCGGTCTAAGTTTATGATTCATCCTAGGGGAACAAAGTTGTATTGCGATTTGAAGCATGTAACCTTTTGGGAGGGGATAAAGAGAGATATTGGAGAATGCATAAAGAAGTATTACATGTCAGTAAGTTAAGGCTGAACAAGCGGACTACTACATAATGTAAGTTAAGATTATTTTTTATAAGGATAATGATCTAACTCGAGTTAAGTTTGTTTGCAAGATTGTAATAAACAATAATGATTACAAGTACAGTAGAAATTAGACAGAAGCACCTTGCAAAATTAAAATACACACATTCCATACTGTTTTAGGCAAAATTGCACTTACATCCACATATTTACTCCTTTTGTTATCTTTCATATATAATAGAAACATAGAAGAGTAAATGCTTACAGTTAAATAAAATACTAAACGAAATAATTTAATATCTAGATAGTATGTATTTTTTGAAATTTTTGATTGCAAGATGTGCTAAAGGTAAAAAATTAATATGTTGTAATTTTCACCTGCCAAAACACTTGAATAATGATGTATCTTTTCCTACTTATAGGTTTTGAAAATGATTTTGAATTCCAAAATCTAGGTTTACACATGTTAAAAATTAATGTGCAACACATTTTAGATCATGGGAAAATGATACATAGAATAGGAACGTGGTCATAACTAGGTCAAATTCTCAAAATGAATGATCAAAGATATTTCAAGCTTAGTAAATTGCAACGATCGATTCATTTTTCCTCGTGATCATTTTTTGCTTACTATGATCATTCTTTCGTCTTGATTTTTCCCATTTTCTAGAATCTAGTTTCGTCCACCTATTTATGAATGATGATGTTCTTTTGTTGAGCTTATGATTAAATATATGCATAATGTTTTAAGCGAAATTACGCCAACGTCCGTTTATGTACTCCTTTTGTTGTCTTTTATATGTAATAGAAAGACATAAGAATAAATGCTTGCGATTATTTTAAAAAATTAACAAAATAATTCAATAGCATGACAAAATATATTGGTAGCCATTTTGTATTGCAAGTTGCGTTAACGGTAGAAATAGATATGTTGTAATTTTCAGTGGCAAAATATCCGAGTATTGATGTATCTTCTAGTATTTATAAGGTTTCAAAACTATTTTTAACACTGAAAGTTATGTTTATACGCGTTAACCGTCATGGATCGCGGTCCATAAAGCAAGAATGTGATCAGAACTATGTTGAGCTTATGATCAAACAACACCTCTTAAAATGTTGAATCAATGGCCTTAATCTATAGTATTACTCAAAGCAAACAACGTCAACAGCCCAAGAGCTAAATGCATGCATCATGCAGCCTAAAATTACTCAAATTTACTTATTACCTTCCTCACTTGCAAACCATATCAAAAGAAGAAAGAAAAATAAATAAAAAATAAAGCCTAAATCACGCATGGGTAGTGATGCTAGTACTTAAAATAACTAATCCCCATCTAATACGTGGTATTGTTTATCTCAATGATAAGCTATGCAGATGGCAATGAAATGGACGGTGACTTCTCTCTCTTCTGCAACGCCATTCATTTATTTATTGCCCCTCCCACTATATTTGTTGTACGTTTACATCGAAAGATGGCAACATCTCCTGAATTCAGTGAGTAGGATATTGTAATGGATTCCACTTTGACTTGTATATTCCTTCACGCATCCATATTTTTTCGGTGGCACTCATGCAATTAATCTTCTGTAAACTGATCTCAAATAATAATAAAAATAAAATAAACTGATCAGTTTCTAAAAACAAGCACTTAGTGATAATTTTACACAAGTTACAATCCATGCGTTCAAGTATTATTAGCCAGCTACAAACGAATAAAGTTGGCATTGTCTCCATTATTGTAAAGCAAGTTTAAAGCCTATTAATTATCAATATAACGACATGATGGGTGGATGCGAACAAATTAGAAGCATATGACCTTTTTGTTAAAGTATATTATATTACAATAATTGTCCTTCTAAATAACGTCCATGTTCATATGCAATTTGTTTATACTGGGTAATTAATTAATTATCTTGGTATGCACAATAATGGACTTTAAAATTTTGCAAGTCAAATTTATTATTGGCTTGTGTGTTAATCAAAATAAGGGGAATCAAGTCAAAAGCAACATGTACAGCGGCATTTATTAGTCTCTTGTGCTTTGTCTGTTTCCTGAAAATCAAAGTGGAAACGTGAAAGACTAAGCAGCCCTTTGCAGCCCACTAGTGCTAAAATTCAAGAGGAATAAACATTTATCCTTATTTGTTGGACATACAAATCAACCGGTATAAATGCAATACGACTAATTTTGGTTCAACGTGGAGACTTTTTGATTCTTATTCCTACTATCACTTCCACCGGCTCCAAATTCTAGCAATGTAAGGGGCAAAGACATTCCAAAAATACCTTTCCCGCAACAATTAAAGAATGCACAAGAACCTCATAAGCCGGCTACCTTCTCACTGAATAAAGAGCCAGGTCTGAAATCATGGACAGATATGGTAGCTGCCGAGTCAGAAGAACCACCAGAGGAAGAATGTAATCTTGAAGCTATTGCTCCAATAGTGATTAACAACAAAAAGTATAGCGTGGTAAAAGAGGCAGTTTGTAAGAGAACTAGAGAATGTTGGAGCAGTTCTGTTCTTGTTTATGTGGTGAGTACCAAGCCATACTACTTGTTTTTTAAATCTTACATTCAACGTGTGTGGAAACCAACATGGCAGTTTGAAATGTACACAAGAGAGAATGACTTATTCCTCATCAAATTCAAAAATCAAAAAGACTGAGTCAGTTTTAAAATAATGGACCATATTTCTATAATGGCAAACTCATCATCATGAAAAGATGGTCTGAAACATTATAACTAGACAGAGATCTCTTAACAACAATGCTGGTATGGGTAAGGTTACCTAGTGTGAATCTAAAGTTATGGGACAGAGAGGCCTTCAGCGTCATGGCTAGTATCATTGGTAAACTCGTTAAAATGGATGCAGCAACTATTTTGAAAACGAGATTTAATTACGCTCGTCTCCTTGTTGAAATTGCTCCAGAAGATGAAATCCAAATGAAATTAATTTAACAATGTACAATGGAGAAAATATAACTCAAAAGGTGGAATATGAATGGATTCCACCGAAATGTATTATATGTAAATGTTTTGGGCATGTTAAAGAACAATGGAACTCGAAAAAAGCATGGGTCCCAAAAGCAAACAATCAAGAATCTCAAGAAAATAGTCATCAAGAAATAGTTGATATATCTATGTTGATTAGAGACGAAAACATAGAAAATGAAGGTGATTGTGCTTCTAAAAGTAATACAGAGCGGATCATCCAGAAAGGAATCATCTCCGGCCAAGAAAATGTGCTCACTGATCAAGAAAATCAGATCACAGCAGAGGGAGTTCATCAAACAAAGAAATCAACAAAGAGCGGAATGAAAGACAGTCAGAACACAGAGCTGGAGAGAGATGTAAATGCAATGGTATTAAATTCTAAAACCCCTCCTGTTTCAGAATCTTGTTTAATTACAGACAATTATGACAAAGTTATTAAAGACAAAATACAACATAATGCCAAAATATCTGATGATAAATCAATAGAGATCGATCCTCCTCCAGAGAAGGCTGCAGAGATTGAGGAGATGCAAAATACTGACTCAGCCTTGCCTCACACATCTTCTGAATTCGATATCTCCTTGATTCAAATTCCAGAAACAGTGGATATGGATTGCAATAACTTGGTTCTGCCTCAAACATCTGAGCAGTTTGATATTGCCCAACTGCATATTCCAAAGAAAGGTAACAAAGGTAAGAACAAAGAAAAATCTGATTTTAAGCATAAATATGTTTCTAGCAACCCAGAATGGACATAAATGACAACAAGGTTAAAAGCAAAGAGTTCTGAGTGCAAGAGGAAAGGTAAGAGTACCAATGTGACAGGTACAATTTAAACCCCTTATTATTATTATTTTACTATGAAGATATTTGCATGGAATGTTAGAGGGATGAACTCCCCAGCCAAGCAGATTGATATTTTGCATATGATTAGGGTATATAAGCCTACTATTATTGCTCTTATTGAAAACAAGATGAATGATGATAGTATGGATAAATTCAGTATGAAACTTGATAGAAACTGGAAGTATATTAATAATAATGACTATGGTTGTAAGGGTAGAATCATGCTTATATGGGACTCTAACATTTGGTCCATTGATAATATTAATAAAGACTTGCAGTATATTGACGGTAGTTTCAAAAATGTTGGTGGATTCTCTATTCAAATCACTAATGTTTATGGTAGCAATTTTGAAAGTGAAAGAAATGGATTATGGTGTAGACTTAAAGCTATGAATCATGTTATTAAATCTCCTTGGATTATAATGGGGGATTTTGATACAATTCTTCATTCATATGAAAATCTGGTGGAAGTCATATACCCCAAAATAAGTTAGACAAGATTAACAAATTTTTGATTGAAACTGGTTTGATTGAGACTTGTGTTTCTGGAAATAAATTTACTTGGAAATCTGGTGTTGAGAAAAATATTCATTGCAAACTTGATAGGGTGCTAGTGAATAATGATTTTTCTAATACTTTCCCAAATTTTGCTTGTTGCACCTTAGAACAGAATGCAAGTGATCATACACCTATTTTCAAAAAGTTTTTTAATGAAGTGGACAATCTTGATAAAAAAAAGTGCCTTTTAGATTTAAAAATGGTTGGATTTGTGATGATAAGTATGATGGTTTAATTAAAGATTGTCTTAATTTTTCTTGTGAAGGTAATTAATAAACAGTTTCAGTTTAATATGTTATTGAAACATATTAAACATAAATTAAAAGATTGGAATAAGAATAACTTTCAGGATAAAAATATTCTAAACAAAATTAAGAAAGAAGGAAATTTTTTACAAGATCTTGCTGATCAAAAGCCTGAGGATTTAAATTCTGTTAATTTTTTTTTGATAATCATCATAATCTATCTAGAGAGATGTACATTAATTCTGTTAAAGATAAATAGAAAGCTAAAGTGGACTGGCTTACTTTGGGGGATGACTGCACCAAATTTTTTCATGCTAAAATGTCTACTAGAAGGCATATGAATAACATAGGGAACGTTATTGACAGTTCTGGTAAGTCTACCAATTCTTATAACTCTATTATTGAAGAAGCTTTGAATTTTTATAATAAACTATATTTTCTGAAAATCAAATTCATAATTTTCCAAAAATCATTTGCAAATATAAACTGAATAGTGTAGCAGACGAAATTATGCTTGCTCCTATGTCAGAGAATGAAATTAAGGTTATTATTTTTAATGCTGGTGATAATAAAAGTCCTGGCCCTGATGGTTTTAATGCTAAATTTTATAAAAATCATTGGGACAGTTTAAAAGGCCAGGTGACTGATGTTGTTAATGAATTTTTTGATAAAGGTAAACTTTTGAAAAGTATTAATCATACTTTTATTACTTTAATTCCTAAAAATAAAAATTCATCTAGCATTAGAGACTACAGACCTATATCTTGCTGGAGTGTTATTTATAAGATTATTGCTAGCGTGCTTAGTAACAGAATTAAGGTGTTCTTGCCCTTTTTAATTTTAGAAAACCAAAGTGCTTTTGTTCATGGCAGATTGATATATGAAAACTCTATGCTAGCTCATGAGATGGTTATGAACTTCAATACTAAAAGTAGTGATAATATGTGCCTTAAAATTGACTTACAGAAGGCATATGATAAAGTCAACAGACAGTTTATTTACCATATGATGAATAGCATGGGTTTTCCCATAAAATTTTGTGATTTGGTATATGAATGCCTTAGCACCCCTACTTTCTCTATTCTAGTTCAAGGTAAACCAATGGAATTTATCAAAAGCAATAGGGGTGTTAGACAAGGTGACCCTCTGTCACTTTATCTATTCACTATGGTCATGGAATATTTCTCCATTCTTGTTGAGATAGAGCTTTTAAAGGGTTATATTACTCCTATTAATAGAGTTCAGCCCACTATTTCTCATCTTGTATATGCAGATGATTTGATGCTCTTTACAAAAGCAAATGAACAGAATGCTTATGCTATTTCACAAATTTTTATGCATTTACATAAGTATGCAGGTTTGTAGGTTAATGATCTTAAGAGTAAAGCATATTTCAGTAAATGCAGTAAATACAAAAGGAAGTGTTAGACATACTGCATGTTACTGAAGGGAAGTTGCCAATTAAATAATTAGGGCTGCCACTTTCTGTTAATCAAATTAAAGATAGTGATTGTTCTATGCTTATTGAAAAAATTCAAGAAAGAATGGAAACATGGTCTTGTAAACTCCTCTCCATAGTTGGGAGAATGGAGTTGATCAAAACTGTTATTTATGCCATTATTTTATACTGACTTCAAACATATCATATCTCAGCTGCATCTATTAAAAAATTAGAAAGCAGATGTGCTAATTTCCTTTGGAAAGGGGGTTACCATAAAATCAGTTGGGAAAAAATTTGTAAACCCAAAAAAGAAGGGGGGATGGGGATTAGAAATTTGAATGACTTAAGCATCACTTGTCATTTAAAAATGTTTTGGAGATTTCTGAACATTAATTCATTATGGTCAAAATGGATGAAGGCCAAGTATCTTAAAAAAGGAAAATTTTGTAACATTTTTCCTAAAGATAATCAATCAAAAGCTTGGAAACAAATTTTAAAATGTAGAAACATTGGTAAACCTCTATTAGAAAGGATTTTTACATTAGGGAATGAAACTAATTTATGGTTTGACCCCTGGTTTCAGCATTATTCTTTTGTTAATAGAATTGGCTGGGATAATTTAGTTATTTTTGGCAATGCTAATGCAAATGTTTCCATGATTATCAAAGATAATCAATGGCAGCCTCAGCTACATCCCATTACTAATCCATAGAAGAATGTGATCAGATGTATTCCCCTTGATTCTAATGCTGAGACTGATTATTGAGAATGGACTGCTAGTTGTAAAGGGAAGTTTTCTTTTAAAAAAACTTGGGAGTGTGCCAGAAATAAACAGTCTATAGTAGACCGATATCGTTGCATTTGAAACAAAGTTAATAATCCCAAGATGGCAATTCGTTCATATTTTGCTATAAATAATAGATTACCAACTTGGGACAGACTAAAGAAGTGGGATAAAAATGATAAACCACTTTGTTCCTTATGCAACAGTGAGGAATAGTGTATTAATCATCTATTTTTTAGTGCAGTTATGCCTATTACATCTGGAGTCACATTCAAACTACACTGGGAATTCAAAATAATGGATTATGGATCTTAAGCATGCAGTTCAACATATCAACATCAATTCCAATGGCAAATCACTTAAGAAAGACTTTGCAAATGTTCTGCTTACTACTGCTATTTATCACATATGGAAAGAAAGGAACAATCGCACTCATAATAAAGCAAAACTTACTAAAGAGTAAAGATAGTTACTGATAGAGTCGGACAGCGGAATTATGCTTCAAAAATCAAAGAAAAAGGTTAAAAATCAAACCAAGTTTGCCCTTTTAACTGAACACTGGACTAGAGATGTAACGACCCACCTTTTTTTGGACAGTTTAAATCGATAATCAAACACACATGTCAACTCAAACTTCAAAAGGGAGGATTGTTAATGGGGTAAATAAGAAAAATAAGAAAGAAGGGAAATAAAGGAAAGGAAACAAACATAGAATCTTGCAGCGGAAAGATAAAATATAATAATCAAATAAATAGTTCATGAAGCTGTTTAATATACTTTTGATTATCATTTATACATCATTCATCAGAGTTATACCTATACAACAGAACAAATAAAATAATGCAGCAGACAGCATGATGCAGGGATAATAATAGTAATAGTATACCAAATCTTCGTCTTCGTCCTCCAGAATAGATCTTCAATAAGCTGAAAAACTCAGGACTGACCCGAGCGTAATGAAAGGACAAAACACTCGAGTCAGGACTAAAATATCCTTATGTAAGTTAAATCAATCGTAAATAAATATGGGTGTAACGGCGTCGGAGATGTTTACGGGGTTTGACATCTCCTATCCAGTGTCGACGTGGGTGAAATAACTCAAGAGATGTTACGGGATTTTCCATCTCTTAAGGATTCGTTAAACTATCTACTATGTAGTACAATACGCTATTATAATATGTCTATAGTAAAGTAAACTATTAAAATAGCGTTAAGGCGTTACACATATCCCCCTTAACACATTTTATATATTCCCACAGTCTATACAGTACCGTAATTCCTCCGTAAACTGGAGGGCTATCAGAGGGCACTCCATAGGTATGGTACAAAACAAACTCGTAGAAGGCACTCTAGGGCATGTGAACACGGCACACGAGGAGATGCCAGGGTAGATATACCAATTACACTCCCAGAATGGTGGTGACGCATAGCAGCTACTACCGTCCACCTCGGACACACTCCTAAACAATCGAGGGGTGGCCACCAAATCAAATCACAAAAGCAATAGAATGGTATCGAAGAAATATGCCCGATAAGAGGAATGACCTCACATTGGCCTGGTATAGCTCCTGATTTTAGTCACATCTAAGCTGACTCACGGGAGTCAGGGTCACGTCATACCATATAGAATCGTTCGTCAAACCATCCTACTTCATTTCTGGAATCTCCACCACGTACATAGTTGTTAAAGTGGTTTTCGGTATCGACAGAGAGTATGCCCATATCCGATCCCGGTCTCTTAAACAACCAAACGCTTATTACACACCAGATGGTTCTTTTACATTTTCAAAAATCAATTCATAATTGATATCAAAATATCATATTCGCTTCAAAAATCAAATCCATTCCAAAATCATCATATATACTCAAAAATATACTATTCCAGTTCAAAAATCATTTCGCCCCAATATCTCATTTCAAT
Source organism: Allium fistulosum (assembly GCA_030737815.1). NCBI lineage: Eukaryota > Viridiplantae > Streptophyta > Magnoliopsida > Asparagales > Amaryllidaceae > Allium > Allium fistulosum. The sequence goes on along the minus strand of CM060908.1, from coordinate 686,002,864 downwards.
TTCAAAAAAATCATTTCGAATCTCAATTTAGGTTATAACTTCAATTTAACCAAATTCGTATTTAAATCCACAATTTAAATATAAACATTTCACCTTATTGACCAGCTTGAATTTTTGGAAAATAGCTTAAATAATTAAAAATAGTTAAAATACTCTAAAATATTAAAGATAGATTTCAAAATAGTTTTAAATTGATTTAATATAGTTAAATAGATTTAAAATAGATTAAATAGGTTAAATAGCTTTAAAATAGATTAAATATAAATAAAATAAATTAAAATAGGTAAATTAGTTTAAAATAAATTAAATTGGGTTAAGTAGATTTAAAATAGATTAAAGTAAGTTAACATGATTTAAGATAGGTTGAAATAATTTAATATAGTTAATATAGGTTAAAATAGATTAACATAAAATAGATTCAGTATTTAGAATGGTTTATATAGCAGAATAACTTAGGAAAACCAAAATGAAATAGCTTCAAGTTAAACCATTTAAATTCCAACTTCCCAATCCAAATCTATTCCAATTTCCATTTCAATTCAAATCAATTTTGACTTCGATTTTTAGATTAATTCAATTCCATTTTCAAATCCAATTAATTTAATTTCAATTCATATCGATTTCTGGCTCAATCTTCAAATATCGACTCAAAACGCTGAAATCAAGTTAACCTTCAATATCCAATTTGAAATCCAAATTTCCAAATACTTTTTACTTTGGTAAAGTTCAAAGTTTGAATAAAAGTCCCATCCTTTTAATCAAATCAATTTCAGACATTTAAATCATAATTCGATTATGATTTAAAAAAATCCTACACAATTATTTAAACGTTTCATTTACCACATCTTAAACTTCAACATTCTGAGCTCAAATTCGAAAAGAAATTCTATTTTTATAAATTTGGTTTCCATTTCCTTTAAATCAAAATCATTAAAATAAATTTCAAATCAGAAATTTTAAATCATTTAATTTAACCAATCCGGTGTCCGTATATAATTTTCTATCCTATGGCCAAGTGATCAGTTATTTCAACTAATTTCACGGATAGATATATATCATTTCAATTCAAATCATAGTGCCGTAGGTATTTATCATTTCAACCTATTTCTCAATTTATTCAAAATGATTCAACTTACAACTGTAATTAATACAAAGGGTGATGACAGGATATATACAAACAAATAAACATCCAAAACATTCAAATATCAATCAATGGCATCCATCGCAACCAATCATCCAAACAGACAATATAATTCATGGAAATTTCACAGTTATTAATGTTCGGAAATTTAATTGCGATTAAATTCCAATTCTAATTTGACTGTAAATTTTAATTTCTAACATTAAATCCAATGAAAATCTAGATGACAGTTAAATTTATCAACAACGACTAATAAAAATCACATCATTTCATAATTTCAAATTTAACTAGCATGAGAATATTCTAGTACGTTGTGAGCGTTATAAAACACTCACCTTGGGTTTTCAATTTAAATCAAATCGAACGACGTTCGATTTAACCTAAAATTTTAACAAGCTCCAAGTGACTCCAAATCTGCACCGCAGCGTAGCCCTCGTCTCTGCGATTCCGGCGTCGCTAGTTTCGTCCGATTCTGACCTCGAACGACAAAGATATGAATGTTTAAAGTTTGGTAGTCATATTTATATAAAATAAATTACAATTTCTTTTCAATTTAACCTAATCAAATCGTGGCCGTCCATTGGGCTTTAGGAAACCAAGGTCGTGTGATGCTTCTCCTTCCCTCACGCTTGCTACAGAGCTAAACCGAACCCACTCACACAACCCTCTTCTCCAAGCCGCGACCACCACCATCGCCGAGACGTCGATCAAGCGACGCCAACTCGAAGTCCCACACCTCCTCTTCCTTCGCCCCAAACAAAGTGGAGCTCGGTCGCCATCTCGCATAGGAAAACGCGAATGAACGACCCCCCTTCACCGCCTCCTTATGGCTTCAAACGACAACGATAAACAAAATCTACCGTTGGATGCGTAGATCTCTCTATGCTATACGATATTCGTGTTGGTGGTTTAGGCTAAAACGAGATAGATGAGGAGGATTTCGAAGGGAAATTGTGACGACCCGCCCTTCACGACCCTCGAAAATCGACACAAAATACTCAACAGTATAATATACCGACGATCGAATGCCGAAAAGACAGATTGTAGAAGAATAAGAAAGTAGATAGAAGAAGAAAGAACTAAACAAAATCAGAACCTCACAGTCGCAGCGGATAAAATATAATATATAGAACAGATCTTTACACAAAATGAAACTATATCTGTTTATATACAATACATCATCATCAGAGTATATCAATACAATCATCAATATCCAGTCAATCAGTCAATACAACAATCACAGCAGCGGAATAATACAAGTACGAGAAATACGTCTCGAACTCCAGCTCCTCTGCTGAGCTCCATAGCAACCTATCCTGTAATATACTCGGTCTGACCCGAGCATTATAATAAAATAACACCCGAGTCAGTCTGGAATACCAGCGCATCATAAATACATCCAAACTGATTATTAAAGTTTCAAAATTCTTTAAAAACAAAAGCATCTCGTAAGACCACGCCACAAATAAACATGTCGGGTTTTTACCTTACGATAGCTAAAACACTTTTATATTAAAATCCTCTGATATTATAATAGTGTCTATAGAAAGTAAAATAGAATCTAGCTGAAATGCTTGCATCTCACATTTCAACAATAGTTGGGCACAATCAAAACCGTACAGGCTCGTAGGGAGAATGGATTTCCAACGAATGACTAGGCACTGGGGTACCACCTGTCACAGTACGTGGCCTAGATCACAGTACCGAGGAGTACGCCCGCTCCCCTGCAACACAAAGCCGGAATCATCCCTTACTGGATAATTCCAAGTAAAATCACCCCACGGTTGGGATCAGCAACCGCACCACTAAGCCGAAATAAAAGGGACATCTAGACAGGGATGACCTTACTCTCAAGTGGGGGCTACCCACGAAGCCTTGCTGCATAACCCCTGATTTTCAGTCATTCCCGGTTGATGAGGCTTGAGGCTAAACGATACCTTTATAGCACATATCCCTTAGAATGCCCATCGTCCACCTGACGATGTCACGAAAGCATTCGTCCATACAAGTCCGTCCCGGGTCCGAACGGAACCGAAGGCACTACTCCTACTACATCCATTTTGGAAATATCCTCAGGATTAGTAGCGACTAGCCCTTGCACTTCACTGCTCCATCTTCGACTCCGAAATCGTTTTCGCGAAACGTACAAACCGGATCGAAGTGGTTTTCGAGTCTCCAGACCTAGAATCCCGGTATACGGAAACTCGATCCCGGTCTCTTCGAAACGATCAGCGCATTTGGCCAATATTGATAGTTGGTGATTTAACTATCAATTGATGTTCACAAACATCCATACACATCCATCACACAAAATAAATAATTTCCATATTATTTATTTGCTTCTAATATCTTTCAAAGATATATTTTCATTTTCAAAACTCGTTTGAAAACAGTTTCCCAAAATTCTTCCTTTACAAGGTAAATCTCTTACCCTTTATTCCCATCGGGAATAACCAAGTATAAAACAAATTTGCATTTAAAACAGATAAAAATACTTTATACTGAAATATACTTTAAAATATGAAAATTTCTTCTATTTATTTACTCAAAATATAAATTTAAAATATGTAAAGCAAACTAGTTATTAACACATAAACTTTGATTTAAAGATAAGGGTTTAGTTTAACTAAATTCAAAATAGCGTTATAAGAAGAAAAATGCTAATTTTAACAACCCAAGCTAAAACCAACTTTTAAATAATCCATTTGTAAAAATAATTGGTAATATACTCCCAAATTATTAAGGTATTAAAAATTATTAATTTATTTCTTTAAAAATAACGATTTCTTAAAAATACTTTTTAAAACAAATTTAAAACTTAACCTTTAGTTAAATAAAATCTTTTTATAAACATTTACTTGGTTTTCCCAGGGAAACACTTTCCCGTTTCAAAACATTTCCAAGTACTCTTTCATATAAATCCACTGATTTATTTCAAGTCAATTATGTTTTCAACATAAATTTCCAATTCCATACTTAACTATAACTTCCTCCGAAGTTAAATCATAATTTTTCATTTCCGGAAATTCATTTTAAATATAGTTTAAACATTTTTAAATAAACATTTTGGTGAATTTTCAATGGAAGCCAAATTTCCAATTCACTTAATTAAATTCCAATGAAATACGGCATTTCAAAACATTCTATTTTTCATTTGAACTTGTTAATTTATAGTCGGAAACTCCATTTTAACATATTTTCAATTTCCGGATAACATTAGTCATTATTAAAATAAACAACGTTATTTTAAACAATTTATAATTTCATAAATTTAATTTCTAGAAAACTATACTTTCCATTTTCCCATTTCATACACTTCCCATTATATTCAAAATCCCAATTTGGCCCAATTTACATTTTCTTTTCAAATCCGATTTCAAATTTTATTCTTTGAAATTCTAAATTTAACAATTCATTTTATTTCGTAAAAACACAATTTAGCCATTTATAATTTAATTCTGTGATTACACTTTATACCACAATGTCACAGAACAACTAAATTTCCAGATTTATCAATCACATCATATAAACAGGTATCACTATCAATTATAAAATAATTGCTACATTGTGAGGAATCCAGTTGGATCCCTCCAACCTGTTTCTCCCTGCATCACAGATATTAGCACATCGCAATATAAATATCAACCAGACTGATAATCACAGATATAATCAACCATTCACATAGTTATTTAAATATCAACTATTTATAATGTCTAGCATCCAGATGTGAGTGAGAATAACTCACCTTGAGTTTTTGGCGAGCGTTCGAAATTTAAATTAAACCGAACAACGTTTAATTTAACTCAAATTTCTACTTGCCCGGAATGACTCCGGATCTGCGCCATCACGTAGAATACTTTCCTGCGATTCCAACGCATCCAAAATGTCTCAATCTGAGTACGTATGAACTTGATATGAATTTACAAAGTTCTGAAATTAATTTTAAAAACAATTTCTATATTATTATTATTTTTAACCTAAGCAAATCCTAGCCATCAAATTCGAAACGAGATCAAGGCCGCTCCCGTTCTCCCTCATCATCGCGAATGAGCTCCAGGCGAACGAACCCACTGACGCTACTCTTAGGGTTTCGAACCACAACCCCTACGATCCACACGAGCACGATCCAGACCCACCCCGGCGAAGCTCGACACGGCCTCCACCTCCAACCCCCACGCGCGCGAGCTCGATCCCCTATAGATCTCGAAAAACGAGACTAACCCGGTGGCGAACGACACCTCCTAGCACCCCCTCTGGTCGACTACAACCCATCTCCATCGTACGGATCTGACGAGCTCGAAGAGTTCTTCAATTTGTTAGTTGGAATATTTTGCAATAGATCGATTGATTTTCTCAAAAATTTAAGCTAAACATCGGAGACTTTCGGCCATTGATTGATAAAGTGGCGGCCTGCGTCTCCTTGCTAGGGTTAAGAGAAAATATAATAAATGTAATGTATATATTATATGGTTTAATATTATTTTATTATCGTTCTTTTAAAATTTTACAACTCATGCAAACGAACTCCAATTCTCACGTTCCGACAGGCTATCCTGGGGTTTTTCCGCGTTCCGGACACAATGGAACAGGTTTCGTAAGCTAATTTGATCGTATGCGCGAGGTACGGAATTAAACGATCGATTTAAAATTGAATCGGTTAAATCGATTTCGATGCGTTTCGAGCTGCCACGGTCAAACGACAACTCCGATAGCTACGAAAATTGAAATCCGATAATAACTAACTATTACGGATCCAATGGAACTGGTTTCGTCGAATTCCGAGACTGCACCCCGGAAGGCTATTTTTAACTCGTCTATTTAATCAGGCGATTTTCTGAAATTATCAGAAACGCTTAAAATTTCATTTTTAAAATTTTATTAACTTAACAATAAATCATATAAAATTTATAACCACATTAAAAATCATTCCGGCTCAGGCCAGACCCAAATCTGCTTAAATTGCATTTTAATAATATTAAATTCATTTTTAAATTAATATAAAATTCCAAATATTAATTTATCAACTTTAAAATTCATCTAAAATTCCAATAATATTGTTTATACCCAATTGAGCTTAAAAATACATTTAAACACCATTTTTATAATCATTTATCCCAAATTCACCTTTTATCCCAATTTCGAATATTTAATTATTATTTCCCCATAAATCAAATTCAACGGAATCACTAAAATTAAAATTATAGCTTATTTTATTGATTGCATCTGATTCCCTCCATTTCAAAATCAATTAAATATCCACATTAAACATTTAAAATGAATTAAATGTTCATAAATCCAACAGCTAAAATCTGGGATGTTACAATCCTTCCCCCTTATAAAAATTTCGTCCCCGAAATTTGCTAAGGTAAAAATATACTCTCAAACTCATTTACTTATCCAATTTGCTTAGTTAAAAGCTTATATTCACTTTCCCAAAAAGTTTCAGCTCCATTTCAAAATCCTTTGCTTTCTTTACTCTAAAGCCTTTATCTTAACACTCGCTTTCAAAATAACTTTACTTATTAATAAATTTTCCCAAAACCCCAAAAAAAATTTCTAACTCCCAAAATTTTTGGAAAATTTTGGCAGAGTCTCCTTTGCACGGAGGAGCTTCTGCGATATCGCAGGATACACAAATATATATACATCGGCTCATATGGTCGGAAACCAAAATATATCACAATATATATATCAATTCCCAATTATATTTGCGTAGGCGTACCTTTTAGCAAATTTTTTTAATAGCGAGCGGCTACCATAACGCATATACGCGCTCCAACTCTCTCGAACGCCTCCCGTACCTGTACTAAACTCAACAAACTCATCAGATTTCAAAGATAAGAACATTTTAACAACATTTCCAATATAAATGCAAGCCAAACATATCCATTTCATAACCAAACCAAGCAAACCTCATTATTAACAATGTTAACCACCTTATAAACAATTTTACAATTTCAACATCATTTAAAATCCTCTTCACAAATTCAATCTTTATAGTTAAACAATGTTAACCATAATTTATCAACAATTCAAAGATTCCAATCACATTCAAATTACTTATTCAAGTCTACTTCATTTTATTTCACTTGAATACTTTTAAATTCAAGTTCACTACATACAATTCATATTTATCTCAACCAATTCATTTCCACTTCAATATGATTACATATGCCTTTCTTACCTTTTAATTTTACTTACATTCCAAATTTGATTTACAATCAAATTTCATTTTAAACTTGAAACATTTGCATTTCTTTTATAATCCATTTTCATTTATATGCAAATCACTAAATAAAATTCCAATTCATTCCAATTACTTCAAAATCAATTCCATTTGCCATTTAAACCAATTCACTTGCATTCATTTACAAAACTCTTTGAATTGGGTTCCAATCCATATTAATTTATGCAAAAATAAATTTCAATTGCTTGTTAAACAACTCAACTCCAAATACAAGCAATTTCATGCCATACAAACAAAATTTATTACCACTTAAGCTTATAGCCAATTAAAATTAATTTCAACTTAGATTCATATAAATTTTATTCCATTACAAGGTTCACAAACCAAATATTTTCTCTTTCCAATGTAATTGTTAAATTACATTTTCCTTACATCTTTATTTCCATTAACCAAATTCAAGTTTATATTAATATCATTCGATCCTGGGTTATATTCAACTCATACATTCTTAATTTACCACAATAATTAATGAATATCATTTCACTTCCAATTCAATTTTATTATCCAACAAATTCCATTCAAATTTCTTAATAAAGCTCATCCACAATCATTTGTTTCTTTCAATTTGCTTAAGTAGTTTCACAATATTACTATTATCTATTTAATTTTATTTCCATCTGATTCTCATTCAACCAATTTCAATTCATTTACAAAGTTTAATGCTCTTCGTTTATTTATCCAATCCATTTTAGATTTATTTTATCAACAAAGAGACCATTTAAATTATTTCTCTCATTTGAATTTTACTTCAATTCAAATCATCATTATTATAATCTAATCCCATTATACATTCTCACTTCCAACATTTATTACCAAACTTAAATTTCATTCAACAACTGGATTTTTTCCTTACTTTCCAAATTTTGACCAAACTATCAAAATTTCATTTATTGCAATACAAATTCCATTTAATTTAGCTTACACAAGATTTATTTCCAAACAATCATTTTGGATTTAATTGAGTAAGCATTTACTTCATTCAACATTACTTCAACTAAATTAAATTTCCATTAAACTAAATTCTTATCCCATTTTAATTCAAGGTTAACTAAATTATATATGTATTTTCAATTCAATCCCTTTCCAGAATTAATTCAAGTTCATCCAAGTTTTATTTAGCCAACTTGAATTTAAACCATTTTCTTTACTACCTTAAATAAGAATTTATTTACATTCATTCTTATTCATAACACAACAGAAATTTTAATATTCAGCTTAATTCCATCTTAGTCGAAGTTAAACCAAATTCAACTTAATCTTAATTCTCCATATCCAAGTTCAACTTATTTACTAACTTCAATTCACTTACCTCTTTTATATTTTATAATTGTTTCACCTTACTTTGCATTCTATTTAAAATTAAGTTCGAATTCACCATTCCACTTAACCATTTTTATTTGTGATTATAATTCCATTTTACTTGAGTTAAAATCAAATCTTCCATTTAATCCCAATTCATTTAGATTTAATTTCATTTCAAATTCTCAATTTTATTTAACTTATCATAAGTTAAATCCAGATATATTCCATACACCCTCATTTATTCAAAGTAAATTTACATTCCATATATACTCAATTCTTCTTTAAATCAACTTCCCTTTATAAGTTATATAGTTGAATCATTTCAACTTTCACATTTTTATTTAAACAGGATTTCCAGAATTCAATTTACCTGGATTTATTTCAAAACCAATTTGAAATAAAAATTAACACATTTCTCTTTTGATATTCAAATCAAATACCAAATTCCAAAACAGACTGCTTTTACCAAACAATTTTCCTTTGAAAATTCCAAAATCACTTATTTCCCAAACAAGTCCAAACAATGTCATAACCAACTATTTTGGTAGCAATCCATCACTTTAGAAACTCGAAAATGAATTCTAATGATGTGGCCAGCATCATCAGGATTATTTTCCAGCGACTGAAGTGAGTTCAATGCTTTCCACTTCCAAAATTCACCTCAAAACAATTTCTATTCAAAAATATTTCCCCAAAATATACTCCATTCCTTCAAATGCTTTTGAAAACATTCCTAACATTTCCACAATGTTGAATTTCCAAACCTTTGTTTAAATCCATTTGAAAGCCCTTTCAAAATTTCCGGGGTCAAAATTCTAGTTTAAATCAAATTTTAATTTTTTTACTCTTCTTATTTAAACATATTCAATCAATTCCATTTAGTTATAAACCATTTTAATATTTTAACTTCTTATTTTCTTATATATATCATTTCTAATTTTAGATCATGTTTTAATTTCTTATTTTATTATAGAAGAAACAACCAAACAAACAATATATATAATAATTGAGAAAACCATTTGTTTTATATCAAAATACAATTTTGGGTAAAATTATTTCATTCACCCACTTTAAAAACAATACTATGTCGGTTTATCTTGTTTAAGAGTTTAGAAACCCCTATCGATACGGTTGTACTTCCCGCACCGACCAGAATTCATAAACACCCAACCGATAAGTCAACACAGTACAAAAACAATTTTATATCCACTAACAAGTACGCTCTCATAGCTATTAGTACACTCAACTCATTATAGAGTACTTCTGACTCTATTTAAAAATGAGTAATTTTCCCACCAAAGCCTAGGTTGTCGCCAACCTATGCTCTGATACCAAATGTGACGACCCGCCCTTCACGACCCTCGAAAATCGACACAAAATACTCAACAGTATAATATACCGACGATCGAATGCCGAAAAGACAGATTGTAGAAGAATAAGAAAGTAGATAGAAGAAGAAAGAACTAAACAAAATCAGAACCTCACAGTCGCAGCGGATAAAATATAATATATAGAACAGATCTTTACACAAAATGAAACTATATCTGTTTATATACAATACATCATCATCAGTGTATATCAATACAATCATCAATATCCAGTCAATCAGTCAATACAACAATCACAGCAGCGGAATAATACAAGTACGAGAAATACGTCTCGAATTCCAGCTCCTCTCCTGAGCTCCATAGCAACCTATCCTGTAATATACTCGGTCTGACCCGAGCATTATAATAAAATAACACCCGAGTCAGTCTGGAATACCAGCGCATCATAAATACATCCAAACTGATTATTAAAGTTTCAAAATTCTTTAAAAACAAAAGCATCTCGTAAGACCACGCCACAAATAAACATGTCGGGTTTTTACCTTACGATAGCTAAAACACTTTTATATTAAAATCCTCTGATATTATAATAGTGTCTATAGAAAGTAAAATAGAATCTAGCTGAAATGCTTGCATCTCACATTTCAACAATAGTTGGGCACAATCAAAACCGTACAGGCTCGTAGGGAGAATGGATTTCCAACGAATGACTAGGCACTGGGGTACCACCTGTCACAGTACGTGGCCTAGATCACAGTACCGAGGAGTACGCCCGCTCCCCTGCAACACAAAGCCGGAATCATCCCTTACTGGATAATTCCAAGTAAAATCACCCCACGGTTGGGATCAGCAACCGCACCACTAAGCCGAAATAAAAGGGACATCTAGACAGGGATGACCTTACTCTCAAGTGGGGGCTACCCACGAAGCCTTGCTGCATAACCCCTGATTTTCAGTCATTCCCGGTTGATGAGGCTTGAGGCTAAACGATACCTTTATAGCACATATCCCTTAGAATGCCCATCGTCCACCTGACGATGTCACGAAAGCATTCGTCCATACAAGTCCGTCCCGGGTCCGAACGGAACCGAAGGCACTACTCCTACTACATCCATTTTGGAAATATCCTCAGGATTAGTAGCGACTAGCCCTTGCACTTCACTGCTCCATCTTCGACTCCGAAATCGTTTTCGCGAAACGTACAAACCGGATCGAAGTGGTTTTCGAGTCTCCAGACCTAGAATCCCGGTATACGGAAACTCGATCCCGGTCTCTTCGAAACGATCAGCGCATTTGGCCAATATTGATAGTTGGTGATTTAACTATCAATTGATGTTCACAAACATCCATACACATCCATCACACAAAATAAATAATTTCCATATTATTTATTTGCTTCTAATATCTTTCAAAGATATATTTTCATTTTCAAAACTCGTTTGAAAACAGTTTCCCAAAATTCTTCCTTTACAAGGTAAATCTCTTACCCTTTATTCCCATCGGGAATAACCAAGTATAAAACAAATTTGCATTTAAAACAGATAAAAATACTTTATACTGAAATATACTTTAAAATATGAAAATTTCTTCTATTTATTTACTCAAAATATAAATTTAAAATATGTAAAGCAAACTAGTTATTAACACATAAACTTTGATTTAAAGATAAGGGTTTAGTTTAACTAAATTCAAAATAGCGTTATAAGAAGAAAAATGCTAATTTTAACAACCCAAGCTAAAACCAACTTTTAAATAATCCATTTGTAAAAATAATTGCTAATATACTCCCAAATTATTAAGGTATTAAAAATTATTAATTTATTTCTTTAAAAATAACGATTTCTTAAAAATACTTTTTAAAACAAATTTAAAACTTAACCTTTAGTTAAATAAAATCTTTTTATAAACATTTACTTGGTTTTCCCAGGGAAACACTTTCCCGTTTCAAAACATTTCCAAGTACTCTTTCATATAAATCCACTGATTTATTTCAAGTCAATTATGTTTTCAACATAAATTTCCAATTCCATACTTAACTATAACTTCCTCCGAAGTTAAATCATAATTTTTCATTTCCGGAAATTCATTTTAAATATAGTTTAAACATTTTTAAATAAACATTTTGGTGAATTTTCAATGGAAGCCAAATTTCCAATTCACTTAATTAAATTCCAATGAAATACGGCATTTCAAAACATTCTATTTTTCATTTGAACTTGTTGATTTATAGTCGGAAACTCCATTTTAACATATTTTCAATTTCCGGATAACATTAGTCATTATTAAAATAAACAACGTTATTTTAAACAATTTATAATTTCATAAATTTAATTTCTAGAAAACTATACTTTCCATTTTCCCATTTCATACACTTCCCATTATATTCAAAATCCCAATTTGGCCCAATTTACATTTTCTTTTCAAATCCGATTTCAAATTTTATTCTTTGAAATTCTAAATTTAACAATTCATTTTATTTCGTAAAAACACAATTTAGCCATTTATAATTTAATTCTGTGATTACACTTTATACCACAATGTCACAGAACAACTAAATTTCCAGATTTATCAATCACATCATATAAACAGGTATCACTATCAATTATAAAATAATTGCTACATTGTGAGGAATCCAGTTGGATCCCTCCAACCTGTTTCTCCCTGCATCACAGATATTAGCACATCGCAATATAAATATCAACCAGACTGATAATCACAGATATAATCAACCATTCACATAGTTATTTAAATATCAACTATTTATAATGTCTAGCATCCAGATGTGAGTGAGAATAACTCACCTTGAGTTTTTGGCGAGCGTTCGAAATTTAAATTAAACCGAACAACGTTCAATTTAACTCAAATTTCTACTTGCCCGGAATGACTCCGGATCTGCGCCATCACGTAGAATACTTTCCTGTGATTCCAACGCATCCAAAATGTCTCAATCTGAGTACGTATGAACTTGATATGAATTTACAAAGTTCTGAAATTAATTTTAAAAACAATTTCCATATTATTATTATTTTTAACCTTAACAAATCCTAGCCATCAAATTCGAAACGAGATCAAGGCCGCTCCCGTTCTCCCTCATCATCGCGAATGAGCTCCAGGCGAACGAACCCACTGACGCTACTCTTAGGGTTTCGAACCACAACCCCTACGATCCACACGAGCACGATCCAGACCCACCCCGGCGAAGCTCGACACGGCCTCCACCTCCAACCCCCACGCGCGCGAGCTCGATCCCCTATAGATCTCGAAAAACGAGACTAACCCGGTGGCGAACGACACCTCCTAGCACCCCCTCTGGTCGACTACAACCCATCTCCACCGTACGGATCTGACGAGCTCGAAGAGTTCTTCAATTTGTTAGTTGGAATATTTTGCAATAGATCGATTGATTTTCTCAAAAATTTAAGCTAAACATCGGAGACTTTCGGCCATTGATTGATAAAGTGGCGGCCTGCGTCTCCTTGCTAGGGTTAAGAGAAAATATAATAAATGTAATGTATATATTATATGGTTTAATATTATTTTATTATCGTTCTTTTAAAATTTTACAACTCATGCAAACGAACTCCAATTCTCACGTTCCGACAGGCTATCCTGGGGTTTTTCCGCGTTCCGGACACAATGGAACAGGTTTCGTAAGCTAATTTGATCGTATGCGCGAGGTACGGAATTAAACGATCGATTTAAAATTGAATCGGTTAAATCGATTTCGATGCGTTTTGAGCTGCCACGGTCAAACGACAACTCCGATAGCTACGAAAATTGAAATCCGATAATAACTAACTATTACGGATCCAATGGAACTGGTTTCGTCGAATTCCGAGACTGCACCCCGGAAGGCTATTTTTAACTCGTCTATTTAATCAGGCGATTTTCTGAAATTATCAGAAACGCTTAAAATTTCATTTTTAAAATTTTATTAACTTAACAATAAATCATATAAAATTTATAACCACATTAAAAATCATTCCGGCTCAGGCCAGACCCAAATCTGCTTAAATTGCATTTTAATAATATTAAATTCATTTTTAAATTAATATAAAATTCCAAATATTAATTTATCAACTTTAAAATTCATCTAAAATTCCAATAATATTGTTTATACCCAATTGAGCTTAAAAATACATTTAAACACCATTTTTATAATCATTTATCCCAAATTCACCTTTTATCCCAATTTCGAATATTTAATTATTATTTCCCCATAAATCAAATTCAACGGAATCACTAAAATTAAAATTATAGCTTATTTTATTGATTGCATCTGATTCCCTCCATTTCAAAATCAATTAAATATCCACATTAAACATTTAAAATGAATTAAATGTTCATAAATCCAACAGCTAAAATCTGGGATGTTACAGAAATACGGGATGATTTCGGCCATTGAACGCAACAGCGGCGTCTATGAGATAAACAACTAAGGTTTCTCTGCGCAAATGTATATATACGCGTATTGAATATTATTTTATTAATATATTTCACTTTTAGATGCACTTTTTCAAACGAAACCCAAATGACACGTGCCGCCAGGCGTTCATAATGTTTTACCCCTATTCCGAACACAATGGAACAGGTTTCGAGGCTTAATTCGATCGTATGTGGAAGAGCTTTTCGGATCGAATTAAAATATTAAATTTTCGATATTTATTTCAACGCGTTTCTAACCCGTATAACCAAACGATAACTCCAAATGCTCTGAAATTTGAAATCCGATAATAATACACTATTACGGATCCAATAGAACTGGTTTCGTCGAATTCCGAGACTGTGCCCCGGATCGTTGTTTTAATGTCTCGATTATAATATAAAAATTTCAATTTCTAGTTATTCGCTTAAAAATCCAATTTTAAATGTTAAAAATCTTCATTGTTGTTTAAATAAATTTTACATCAATTTTCGATTTCATTTTCAATCATATTATATTCAGAATTCAATTATTCAAATATTTGTAATATTAAATTTTAAACGATTTTGATTATTCAAAAATTCACTATCATTGAAATATTTAAAAATGAACTTATAAGATTAAATCTTTAAAACGAATTCAAATTATAGCACAACTATTTCTATTATACATTTATTCAATTCTCGTTATTCAATTATTCAACTAATTTCTAATATTAAATTTAAACAATTTAATCGTTCAATATTCGACAAATTTCAATATTGGATTTTAAATGAATTCTCATTACTAATCAATTACTTTATTAAATCCAATGAATTCCACATTATTATTTAACTTTAGATATTGATCATGAACTCAGCTAATATATAAAATTTCATTTCAGTTGCAATTCATTCTAGTTATTATTATCATAAATAAATTACAATTTTTTTTATTCTTCCAACATTAAACCTTGAAAATCTTATTAAATTAACTATTTTAATTATCGAAAATTTGACGGGTCGTTACACTCTTCCCCACACAAAACTTTTCGTCCTCGAAAAGGAAAAAGAAGGAAAAGGAACTAAGTAAAGAATTCAATATTTGATATATTTTATTCAAAATTATCAACTTATAAAACAATGAAATTCATTTATAAAGCCATTATGACGCTTCCACTATGCTACTCCGATCAGCTTACGAAATTTACAAGTTGGTTATCCAAACGAGTTATAAAATTTTAAAACTTGAAAATTTCTAACACCCGGATTTACGGAAAATTTTGGCAGAGTCTCCTTTGTGCGGCTCGATCGGTACAGCTACAAAACGCCTCTACGGGCTCCAAACCAACAAAAGAAAACAAAAGCCAAGTGGCTCCATCATAAAACCATCAAATCAAATGACAAATACACACGTACCTATTTGTCGGGCCATCCAAATTTCTTGATTTAAATACCTGCATCTTATTTATCAATGATATCCAATCATATAATTTAAAATCATTTTATAATTTGCATTTTCATTTTTCAATATTAGCTTTTCTTAAACCTATACGAAGTACATATATCATCCGTACGCAGTATCAAATCTAATCGCTCACTCGATCACACAATTTCGCTTCCAAAATAGTATTATTCACACGACTCTCTAGTGCGGACTCAGATTTAGTTCCTTGATTGGAAACCGTTATTCTCCTTGCATAGCCATATACTATGATAGAGAATTCCAGAATCAAATCAAAAATCCATATCTAGGGTTCGCCATCAAGAATCGAGTGAAAAATCCTAATTTGGATTGATATAAATTATCTCAAAAATCTGTGCTCGAATCTGGATCAAATCATTATGCGAATAAAATAATATACGTACAACTTACGTATTAGCTGTCAATATATTTCTATACAATTCATCTATATTAAATTATTTTACCTACCTTCATTTCATTCACAATTTATTATTCACAATGCATTATTCATACCCCTTATTTACTTAGTATAACCATTTCTTTACATAGCATATTCTTTAATACTATCATTTCTTAAACATCATCCTATATAATTTACTTAAGTTCATTTTAAATGTTCTATAAAATTTTATTAAATTCAGTTTCCTTTTTCAATTGATTCTTAACTATACCAAATTCCCTTATTTACATTTACTTCATTTTCATAATTTTAGTTAATTACAGATTTATTGGTGGAACATTTTATTAATCATCACTTTAGTTTATAATCATTCTATAAAAGGCATATATAAGAAGTTGGACTTTATCTAAGTTTATAATCATCTCAAAATTCATAAATTCAATTTCATAATTTCTTTGTAGTTTATTCAATTCTATAACAAATTTACAAAGATATTATTTGATTCATTTGTTTGCTTCTTAAGTTCACTTACTTATTTCGTTTAGCCATTCATCATTTCATATTATATTTAAGTATATAACATTTTTATCACAACCAAATTTCCATTTATACATTTTAATTACTTTTAAGTTTTGCTTACTTGTATATTTCAATTACTTTTAAGTTTTGTTTACTTGTATAATATCCCATTACATATCCAAATCATCATTTTAACTTTTAACATTTGGTTAGTCATATTATATGTTATTAGAATGCAATTTGACACTATACAAATTTATAGGATTCATTTTACTTAATTAGAATGTTCACAATTTAACTTGTTTAAAATTTCTTTACTTTTCAATTTTTAAGAGTTACAACTTCAGCCCTAAAGTTTCTCAAAACATTAAGCATAGAATTCTTAATCCTCTTATTTTATAAGTTCTAGTTATTCACATTTCGTTCAAATAATTTGAAAATTATTAATTAACAGAACTTAGAAATTTAAATGCCCGGTTCATTTCAAATCATTTGAAATAAATATATACATTTATATCTTATATATATCAAATCATATCTTTGGAGTTTAAACCAAAATACCTTTTTCAAAACAATTTCAAAGCAAAGCAAAGCTTCGCAGAAGTCTCCCCCACTTTGAGACTCGAAAATGAACGTCGATGATGCTGCGCAGTCATCACCGAAATTATTTTCCAGCGACATAAGAGAGGAGTACTGAATTCATTCCTTTTTAAAGAAACCCTTTCAAAATATTTCCATAGATATTTTTCACTCATATCACTCTACATTTCTCTTCAAATCTTTGGAAACCATTTCAAATCACCGGGTCTTAAATTTAATATTTCTCAATTTAAATCTATCTTGATTTATAAGTCACATTTATAAATTATTCTTACAAAATTTTACTTCCTTAAAACATTTCACAAGTCGTTTTATCATTGTTTAATTTGTAATAACCCTTATTTATTAAAATAAAAAATCCAATTAATGATAACCATCAATATTATCATTCCTAACAACCAAACAAGCTACAGAAACCATAATAATTTTCTGAAAATTATTTCTTTATATAAAAATATAATTAGAGAAAAATTATTCCATTTACCCGATTTCAAAACAATACTATGTCGAATTGTTCTGTTCAAGTGTTTAGAGACCCCTATCAATGACGTTAATTACTCGTATTGACCAGAATCCATAAGCCACTCAACAAATCAACCAACACAGTATAAAACAATTTTATATCACTAACAAATACGCTCTCTCATACATATACACTCAGCGACTCATCATAGGATATTACTACCCTATTTATAAAGAGTCAGACCCCACAAAGCTAAGGTTATCACTAAACCAAAGCTCTGATACCAACTGTAACGACCCACCTTTGTTTGGACAGTTTAAATCGACAATCAAACATACATGTCAACTCAAACCATTCAAAAGGGAGGATTGTTAATGGGGTAAAGAAGAAAAATAAGAAAGAAGGGAAATAAAGGAAAGGAAACAAACACAGAATCTTGCAGCGGAAAGATAAAATATAATAATCAAATAAACAGTTCATGAAGCTGTTTAATATACTTTTGATTATCATTTATCAGAGTTATACCTATACAACAGAACAAATAAAATAATGCAGCAGACAGCATGATGCAGGGATAATAATAGTAATAGTATACCAAATCTTCGTCTTCGTCCTCTAGAATAGATCTTCAATAAGCTGAAAAACTCAGGACTGACTCGAGCGTAATGAAAGGACAAAACACTCTAGTCAGGACTAAAATATCCTTATGTAATTTAAATCAATCGTAAATAAATATGGGTGTAATGGCGTCGGAGATGTTTACGGGGTTTGACATCTCCTTTCCAGTGTCGATGTGCATGCATTAACTAAAGAGATGTTACGGGATTTTCCATCTCTTAAGGATCCGTTAAACTATCTACTATGTAGTACAATACGCTATTATAATATGTCTATAGTAAAGTAAACTATTAAAATAGCGTAAAGGCGTTACCCATATCCCCCTTAACACATTTTATATATTCCCATAGTCTATACAGTACCATAATTCCTCCGTAAACTGGAGTGCTATCAAAGGGCACTCCATAGGTATGGTACAAAACAAACTCATAGAAGGCGCTCTAGGGCATGTGAACACGGCACACGAGGAGATGCCAGGGTAGATATACCAATTGCACTCCCGGAATGGTGGTGACGCATAGCAGCTACTACCGCCCACCTCGGACACACTCCCAAACAATCGAGGGGTGGCCACCAAATCAAATCACAAAAGCAATAGAATGGTATCGATGAAATATGCTCGATAAGAGGAATGACCTCACATTGGCCCGGTATAGCTCCTGATTTTAGTCACATCTAAGCTGACTCACGGGAGTCAGGGTCACGTCATACCATATAGAATCGTTCGTCAAACCATCCTACTTCATTTCTGGAATCTCCACCACGTACATAGTTGTTAAAGTGGTTTTTGGTATCGACAGAGAGTATGCCAATATCCGATCCCAGTCTTTTTAACAACCAAACGCTTATTACACACCGGATGGTTCTTTTACATTTTCAAAAATCAATTCATAATTGATATCAAAATACCATATTCGCTTCAAAAATCAAATCCATTCCAAAATCATCATATATACTCAAAAATATACTATTCCAGTTCAAAAATCATTTCGCCCCAATATCTCATTTCAATTTCAAAAAAATCGTTTCGAATCTCAATTTAGGTTATAACTTCAATTTAACCAAATTCGTATTTAAATCCACAACTTAAATATAAACATTTCACCTTATTGACCAGCTTGAATTTTTGGAAAATAGCTTAAATAATTAAAAATAGTTAAAATACTCTAAAATATTAAAGATAGATTTCAAAATAGTTTTAAATTGATTTAATATAGTTAAATAGATTTAAAATAAATTAAATATAATTAAATAGGTTAAATAGCTTTAAAATAAATTAAATATAAATAAAATAAATTAAAATAGGTAAATTAGTTTAAAATAAATTAAATTGGGTTAAGTAGATTTAAAATAGATTAAAGTAAGTTAACATGATTTAAGATAGGTTGAAATAATTTAATATAGTTAATATAGGTTAAAATAGTTTAACATAAAATAGATTCAGTATTTAAAATGGTTTATATAGCAGAATAACTTAGGAAAACCAAAATGAAATAGCTTCAAGTTAAATCATTTAAATTCCAACTTCCCAATCCAAATCTATTCCAATTTCCATTTCAATTCAAATCAATTTTGACTTCAATTTTTAGATTAATTCAATTCCATTTTCAAATCCAATTAATTTAATTTCAATTCATATCGATTTCTGGCTTAATCTTCAAATATCGACTCAAAACGCTGAAATCAAGTTAACCTTCAATATCCAATTTGAAATCCAAATTTCCAAATACTTTTTACTTTGGTAAAGTTCAAAGTTTGAATAAAAGTCCCATCCTTTTAATCAAATCAATTTCAGACATTTAAATCATAATTTGATTATGATTTTAAAAAATCCCACACAATTATTTAAACGTTTCATTTACCACATCTTAAACTTCAACATTCTGAGCTCAAATTCGAAAAGAAATTCTATTTTTATAAATTTGGTTTCCATTTCCTTTAAATAAAAATCATTCAAATAAATTTCAAATCAGAAATTTTAAATCATTTAATTTAACTAATTCGGTGTCCGTATATAATTTTCTATCCTATGGCCAAGTGATCAGTTATTTCAACTAATTTCACGGATAGATATATATCATTTCAATTCAAATCATAGTGTCGTAGGTATTTATCATTTCAACCTATTTCTCAATTTATTCAAAATGATTCAACTTACAACTGTAATTAATACAAAGGGTGATGACAGGATATATACAAACAAATAAACATCCAAACATTCAAATATCAATCAATAGCATCCATCGCAACCAATCATCCAAACATACAATATAATTCACGGAAATTTCATAGTTATTAATGTTCGAAAATTTAATTGCGATTAAATACCAATTCTAATTTGACTGTAAATTTTAATTTCTAACATTAAATGCAATGACAATCTAGATGACAGTTAAATTTATCAACAACGACTAATAAAAATCACATCATTTCATAATTTCAAATTTAACTAGCATGAGAATATTCTAGTACGTTGTGAGCGTTATAAAACACTCACCTTGGGTTTTCAATTTTAAATCAAATCGAACGACGTTCGATTTAACCTAAAATTTTAACAAGCTCCAAGTGACTCCAAATCTGCATTGCAGCGTAGCCCTTATCTCTGCGATTCCGGCATCGCCAGTTTCGTCCGATTCCGACCTCGAACGACGAAGATATGAATGTTTAAAGTTTGGTAGACATATTTATATAAAATAAATTACAATTTCTTTTTAATTTAACCTAATCAAATTGTGGCCGTCCATTGGGCTTCAGGAAATCAAGGCCGTGTGATGCTTCTCCTTCCCTCATGCTTGCTACAGAGCTAAACCAAACCCACTCACACAACCCTCTTCTCCAAGCCGCGACCACCACCATCGCCGAGACGTCGATCAGGCGACGCCAACTCAAAGTCCCACACCTCCTCTTCCTTCGCCCCAAACAAAGTGGAGCTCGGTCGCCATCTCGCATAGGAAAACGCGAATGAACGACCCCACTTCACTGCCTCCTTGTGGCTTTAGACGACAGCGATAAACAAAATCTACCGTTGGATGCGTAGATCTCTCTATGCTCTACGATATTCGTGTTGGTGGTTTAGGCTAAAACGAGATGGATGAGCAGTATTTTGAAGGGAAATACAGGATGATTTTAGCCATTGAACGCAACAACGGCGGCTACGAGATAAACAACTAGGGTTTCTCTACGCAAATGTATATATACGCATATTAAATATTATTTTATTAATATATTTCACTTTTAGATGCACTTTTTCAAACGAACCCCAAATGACACGTGCCGCCAGACGTTCATAATGTTTTACCCCTATTCCGAACACAATGGAACATGTTTCGGGGCTTAATTCGATCGTATGTGGAAGATAGCTTTTCGGATCGAATTAAAATATTAAATTTTCGATATTTATTTCAACGCGTTTCTAACCCGTACAACCAAACGATAACTCCAAACGCTCTGAAATTTGAAATCCGATAATAATATACTATTACGGATCCAATGGAACTGGTTTCGTCGAATTCCGAGACTGTGCCCCGGATCGCTGTTTTAACGTCTCGATTATAATATAAAATTTTCAATTTCTAGTTATTCGCTTAAAAATCCAATTTTAAATGTTAAAAATCTTCATTGTTGTTTAAATAAATTTTACATCAACTTCCAGTTTCATTTTCAATCATATTATATTCAGAATTCAATTATTCAAATATTTGCAATATTAAATTTTAAATGATTTTGATTATTCAAAAATTCACTATCATTGAAATATTTAAAAATGAACTTATAAGATTAAATCTTTAAAATGAATTCAAATTATAGCACAACTATTTCCATTATACATTTATTCAATTCCCGTTATTCAATTATTCAATTCCCGTTATTCAATTATTCAACTAATTTCCAATATTAAATTTAAACAATTTAATCGTTCAATATTCGACAAATTTCAATATTGGATTTTAAATGAATTCTCATTACTAATCAATTACTTTATTACATCCAATGAATTCCACATTATTATTTAACTTTAGTTATTGATCATGAACTCAACTAATATATAAAATTTCATTTCAGTTGCAATTCATTCTAGTTATTATTATCATAAATAAATTACAAATTTTTTTTATATTCTTCCAACATTAAACCTTGAAAATCTTATTAAATTAACTATTTTAATTATCGAAAATTTGACGGATCGTTACAAGAGAAGCGGGTAATAAACATATGGAGAGATATTTGCATAACCCGAAAGCCATCTCAAGCAAGCCGGAGCTTCATCAGAGCAGTTCTGCTAAAGCTGGCAACTTTAGCTCATACAAAGATCAGGAGACGGATAATATGAAGGATTCTTTATATTTATGTCATTGGGAGCCCAGATCTACTAAGCAAATTAGTGAATCGAGTAATAGAAGCTTCGATAGTGGTTTAGAAGGGAAGAGGAGCAGATTCAAAGACGTTTTATCTTTTTGGAAAAGAGGGGAGAAGAGTGAAGCTAAAGAGTATGGCTGAAGCTCAAGTGTCTTCCGTCATTTTTAAGTGTTTTTAGTCGTTTAGGGTTTACTCGCGTATGTGTTTGTGTCGGCGGTAACCCTACTCTGCTGTTTTCTGTAGAGACTTCGGGTATTTTACCCATTTACTTGTTTCTAGGCCTTGGGCCATGTACCCGTATTCAAAAAAAATTTGCTATACGACTTTTTTTTACCCCCTTTTCCCTTTCTTATTTTTGAACATGGGTTAACTGTATCAAAGAGATCTGACTAAATAAATAATTTAAAATACATGATACTGTTTCAGTAGATCACATCCATTTAGATCACTAAATAAATAATCTAAGGTGATACGAGTAGTTTTCCCCTCCTATTTTTTTCTAGATCAGATTACATTTTTTAGCACTACTTGAATTCTTCTTTAATTGACAAAGGAAACAAACTTTTGAATTTTTATTACATTTTACACCCATTCATATATCTTACCTATGTTCTAGAAAGTAAGGTTATTATCCTTGATAAATTGATTTTGATTTGCATTGTACATTGTGCTTTCAAACGTACAAGAAGAATTTATTATTTAGTCCGACCCTGTTTTTTGTTTTAAATGTAAAGCAAGTTCCCCTTTATAAAATTTTTTTTAATTAGGTCCATGCTACTTTAACATCACATCCGACGAATACCGCAATACGCTAACTCGTTTAATTCTAATCTTTAATATGTAATAACGTTTTGCAGATTAATCGAATTTAAGAATTCATTTTCATCATTAGATCACAAATTTAATAAACTTTTCAATGATATCCATTATTGATACATAAAAATAAAATTTTAAAATCATAATTTTATACAATAGTTTTAACTACATTAAGAAAATACAATTATAAACGCATTAAGAAAATTCCTTTAATTTTGACTATATTTATGTGATGCAGTATAATTTTAGCAACGTGCATAGCAGTTCTAACTGTATTAATAAAATGTCATTCCATTTTGGCTGCATTTATGTGATGCATAATAATTTTTACTGCATTTGAAAATTTTATTGTAGTTATAATTTAACTGCATTAAATAAATGCAGTTAAATTTAAATGCTTTAAGAAAATGCAATAATAATTTAACAGTATTTTTTTGAGTTAGTTTAACTGCATTTATGTGATGTAGTAATATTTTGGGCTACATCTGATAATTTTATTCAATCTTATTGCACTTTATAATTTAACTGCATTAACAAAATGCAGCTATATTCGAACTTCATGCAGTTATAACCGCGTTAATATAATGCAATTATAATTTTGATTGCATACCAAATATGAAATTGACTTTTAACTGTATGTTTATTATTTTAGACCTATGATTTGAATGATGCAATTATAGTTGCATTTAAATGATACAGTTTTAAATACGATATTTATGTGGAAAAGTTATAAATTTTCAAAAAATTCAACGATTGGATATTTATATATGCATAACACATATAATTTAAAATATCATAAAATTTATGATTTAATGGTGAAAACGGTTCGTTGGTACGATATTTCTATAAAAACCTACCACATTTAAAAATTCAAATCAAAATAAGATGTGAAATATTATTATGGGTGTGAGAATAATGGTTGGTTGTAAACGGCAGAAGCGGTTAGGGATCTAATTTACATAAAATTATGAGTATGACTAGAACAACAGTAAATAGTGGCGGAAGCTTCCGACGGTCGTCGACGGTTATTCCGACGGCTACAGACGGGTAACGATCTCCGTGGCTTTTCCATGAATAAAATATAGTGGCCATGATAAACCGTCAAAAATCGACGTAAATAATCCATCGGCGGCCGTCGAGAGCCGTCGGACAAAAGCGTATATACAGGCAGCAAACCGAGACTGATTCATTATCCCCTTCCCCCCAAATTCACCAAATCCCTAAGTCCATCACCTCCTTGCCGTCGTCGACCAGCCCCCGCGCCTCCGCAATCATCTCCAATTTCATCATTCTCCACTCTCGACAAGCCTAGGCCCTTCATCAATCTCCAGTCAGGTTTTATTCCTAAACCCTAATTAATTTTGATTTGTTAAATTAGGGTTAATTTGTTATTCTAGTTGCTTATAATACTCCGTTGATTGTTTGGTACACCCATGGAATACTAATTACAGTCATTATCATATAAATGTCTAAAACATTAATTTGTTTAGTGTATGTTAGTGTATATACGTTGACTAATTAGTGCATATGCGCATTAGAGCTAGTTTGGGTTAATTAGGGTAAATGTGCATGATTTAGTGCACGTGTTTTCCAAAATGTCGAACACGATAATTAGTGGTTTATTTTTTATAAATCCCTTAGAGAGTTTCTGGCCCCCGGCTGATAAGTATTGTATATGATCGTTATATGGATATTCGTCTTTGTCACATAATGGACTTCTATATTCATCTAATATAAAATTTGTTAGATTTATCTCTGTATTGGAAAAGTTACAAACACAATAAAGTAATTACATTCTGTAAATTATTTCATTTTAAACAGTTCACAAAATTTCAGCAGCACTTCCTTTTTGTTTCCTGTGTATTCGCATTTGTGTACGATACAAGGAACACCGAGGAAGTGTTGCTGAAATTTTATTGACTCGTTTAAAATGAAATGATTTATAAAATATAATTACTAGTGTGTTTGTAATGGGAAGTAGGATGATCGACCATCAAAGTAGAAAACAATGACCTAAAAATTTAATATTATATTCATAATATCAATCCGTAAAATGTATAAAAGATAATTAAAATGAATTATGGTTAAAGAAATAATAAAATGTCTAAATGAATTGAAAAATTAAAAAATAAAAAAAATAATACTATATAATATATAAAACATTAAACTGTACGATTGAATTGAAAAATAAAATGTCAATCTATAAATGATTAATACTTTTTCCAATTTCTATCATATGTTTTAAAGTAGAAAAAATGGTCAATTATTTTATTGATAAGAGCTAGTTGTATCAATAACGAAGGAAAATGGGAGGCTCAATATGTGAACATTTTTATAATGGTGTACACGTATTTATTGAATTCGCTTTAAGTAATAATGGAAACAACGAAGAAATTCGTTGTCCATGTAGTAAGTGCAAATTGTTGAAGCATTTGAAACCAGATATGGTTAGAGTTCATTTGAACCAATATAGTTTCGTGCTAAATTATTTGGTGTGGGATCTTCGTGGAGAAATTGTAGCACCTAATCATGTACAGTCAGAGGAGGAGGTTGGTAATGAAATTATTACGACAAATCTAATAGAAGATATGGTTGAAGATGCAGCACGATCAAAGTTCCCTACTATTGAAGTTGATAATGACGATGTTAATGTCGAAAAAGAACAAAATATTGGAGCAAAAAATCTATGATTTATTGGATGCTGCTAAGAAACCTATTTAGGATGGTTGTATAAGCAACACTCAATTATCAGTAACTACATAATACATTGCGATGAAATCAAAATACAACTTCACAGAAGCTGAATTTACATCTGTTGTACAAGCCACTAAATGACATATGCCACCCGATAATTTAATATGCAAAAATCATTATGAAGTGAAAAAACTTATGTCTGCTTTTGGTTTGCCGTATTAATAAATAGATACATGTTTAAATGGTTGCATGTTATTTTGGAAAGAAGACACAATGTAACGACCCATAATTTCAATCATTCGAAATTCGAATATTTCATTAATTTTAAATATTCATAAGTTAATTTTATAAGTTGAATAACTTATATTTCAAATATAATAATTTATTTGGATAATTAAATTGTTAATTTAATATTTGAAATTGCAGAAATAATTAAGATTTGAATTTATTGTGAATGAAAACGATTTATAAAGTTGATATAAATTCTATTTGAATTCGAATGATGTTGGTAAACTTTTAAAATTGAATTAAAAGTTAATTTATAGAAATTGAAAATTTTAATATTTAATTAACGTGTAAAAATAGTCATTTTTGACACTGTCTCGGATTTCGACAAAACTTGTTTCATTGGATCCATAATGTTATATTATTGTAGGATTTCAAATTTCGTGTCGATCGGACTTACGGTTTGATCGTGAGAAGCTAAAACGCGTAGAAATTTATTTAAGTAAAATTTAATTAAAATAATTCATTTCGAAAACCTATCTTCCAAATACGATGGAATTGGCTCCCGATGTATATTCCATTGTGTTCGAAATAAGGGTAAAACAATATAAACGCTTGGCGGCACGCTTCGATTGGAGTTCATAAAATATTCGGATGAATAGTGTCACGAAATTTGCTATAAAAGGACTCAACTATTTTCTAATTTTCCCAAAACCCTAAACCTGATCAAACGCAGCCGCCACCCATGTTTTCTATGGCCATAAATCACTCGACTTTATCCTCTTTTTTCTTCCAATCCATCGAGAATTAGCAAAAACATCCAACTGCAAAGTTGTAGAGCTAGGTGAGATCTACCAATCCAACGGGTATGATCAAAATTGGAGCAGAGGATCAACAGCAATAGGCGTTTGAACGGCCGGCGTTCATGCACGAATTTCTAGGCAAGGGTAGGGCCGAGCTTCACGAGGCTCTGGTTGATGGTGTGTCTCGCGATGGCCTATCGTATGGCGTCGTCTGATCAACGTCTCGACGAGTGATGGTGGTGCGGCATCGAAAAGATGAAGGCGCACGATGGGTTTATACGTGCCTGGAAAAGAAACGAAGAAGAAAGAGGGGGACGGCCAGATCTGCAGTTTTGAAAATGAACGGCCATGATTTAGAGGGTTTAAAAGTAAAATAAAAATTTGTAAATTAATTATATTATAAATCGTGAATGTATAAAAATTTATATCTTTGTCATACGAGGTCCGTTTCGCACGAAACAAGCGGCGTTGGGTTCGTATTGACGAACACTACGCGATGGAGCTGGATTGGATCTAATGAAAATTTTGGGTAAATTAAACGCTCGTTTAATTTTATTCGAAATAAAATGCTGCAACATCGACTGCAAGCAAAGTGAGTACAACTCACTCTTTCTGACTCGCTTATATTTTTATATAAGTGAGAACAAATTTATTTTATGCTGATTGATGATTGTTTGGGTGATATATGATATATTATATATATATATTGATTGGTTTGGATATATTCCCGCATATTTTAGCGGATGAGACCCTATACGTTCCCATGTATGAGCGGATGACCTTTTGTACGCGCGTCCACCTAGAAGCGGACATTGTACATATTTTCTCATATGTATATTTGTTGCAGGTGACAGGTTGGAGGGATCCAATTGGATTTCTCACCAGTGTTGATTTTTATTTACAGATATTGTTATATATGCTGTTATCATATGATATATGATATTTAGATGCCATGATGGATACGATTGATGTGAATTCTCTTATTTAGTGCTATTGTAGCATTGGGCCATATTTTGGAATTTTAAAAATATTAAAATGATGATTTCAAATTAAAAAGGCTGTTTAGATGATTTTTGGAGTTATATGAGTTTTAATAATGATTTGTAAATTATTAAAAGAAGAAGTTTATTTAAATGGAAACAAAATTTGATTTTTGAAATAAGAAGTTAACTATGTTGTAAAATAAGTTAAATTGAGATTTTTGGACATATGATAAATGGTTTATATATAAAATTTATAAAATTGATATTTTATAAATAAAAGTAATAGAATTTTAACAGTATCTTATAAATATTAGAAATGGAATTATAATCAAATTTTTATGTGGATTTACAATTGAAATTTAGAAATGGATTTATAATGGATTTTATAAATAATAAGATTTGAAAAGAATGAACTTGTAAATAAGAAGATTAATAAGTAAATTAACTTATAATTGGATTCTGGCATATAAATGAGAGATAAGTGAGATTGGTAAATAAAGGGATTTTATAATTGAAGTTTTTATAAAATATAAATGGAATTATAAACATTGTTTTATAAATCCAAAATCAACTTATTTTGATAAGTTAAATATGAAAGCTTATTGGAGGGATTTTATTCACAATTTTGGACGGTGAATAATCCTTTAAATTAAATAAATGTTTGGGAGGTGATATTTTAAACAGAGTTTGAATGGTCTGAAAATAAGGTAAAATGTGAATTCGCTTATTAGTAAAATAAGTATATGGAAATGTTTTCCAAATAGTGAAATACTGAGATGGTTTTGGAATTATATCTTTTTAAAGATAATTTGAAGTGAATATTTGGAAAGAGATTTAATTAATAAAAGATTAATTAAATGGGCCTAGTGATTGCTTATGGTGCTAAATATTTATTTGTTGCTTTGATAGTTAAATAACCAACTATCAAATTTGGCCATTTTAGTTCCTCGACTTGATGTGGGAACTAATTAGTCGTACACTTAGTACGTGACTGACTGTGTAGGCTTGATTATCGTTTGTGTTGAGAATGTTGATTCGTGTAGTGCGGAGTGATTACTCCAATCTATCGAGCTTCCTTCTTGGTCGAAGGATAGCAAGTTGAAAGTTGGAGATGTGATAAGTCTATGAGACTTAGTTTCTGTGTGAGGTTGAGAAACACTTTTGCGTTTTTGGTGCGAAGAGATCGGGATCAGATTTATCTAAAAACCACTTCGGACCAACGTATATGCGTTCGATTGTGCAAGTTGTGACGATATTGATATTTAGGATTTTCATAGTGAAGGACTGCTTGTTGATCGCTTGGGGTTAAAATCCCAATATACATCCAGTAGCAGTAGTCTCTTCGTTATGAAATATCTAATGCAAGTACTATTCGCTACCAATCCTAGGGATTTCCCGACAGGATGTGGTAGGAAAGTACCTTCGGTTTGTCCAGTTCCTGGACAACTTGTATGGACGAGTGTCTGACATTGCATTTCTAAGATTACGCACATTGGTTTTTACAAATGTGCATCTGTTGGTGGCGGAGAAGGCAACCTCTCTTAGCTTAACACCCTCCTTGAGACGTACGAGCTCAAGGGTTGTATTTTTGTGGAAGGCAATTAGTAGTCAACGGAAATGGCAATGTGGCATTCAAAGTGATGTTATATGTGATATGTGAAAAGGTAATCGTTACCTCAGGCCTCATCAACCGAAAATGACCGAAATAGGGTAAGATGCGGCAATGCTAAGTGGGTCATTCCCAATTAGGATATGATCATCCCCTTCTAGATATATTTCTTCCCGCTATGACATTTGGGATGTAAATAAATGTGGTTTGTATGCTATGAGGGCCCTCGGAAAGGTCGGTAACGACCGGGGGATGATATATTCGGTACTACCTAGTTATAGAGGTAGGTCGTTCTTGTGTTGGTAGAGGATCCTTTGTGATGGTCCTCGGTACATTCCTCTAGAGATGTACTGCCAGAAGGTAGTCCCTTCACCTGGTCATTTGTATGGAAATCCAAACTCTACTATGAGCTCACAGTTTTATTTATATGGGTAACCATTTTGACTATGATTAATATTATTTGTATACTAGACACTAGTATAATATAACATGATTTGATATGAAAGGTTTTGGTTATCGTAAGGTAAAAACATATCCGTGTTTATGTGTGGACATGTCTTACGAGATACTTTTGTTTTGAAAAGGAAAGTTTTGGTAATCTAATAAATTCAGTTGAGTGTGTTTTCTCATGCTGGTTTACCAGACTGATCCGGGTGTTCTTCCCTTTCAATGCTCGGGTCAGACCGAGTATATTTATAGGTTCAGATTTGGTGCTTTTAAAGCTTCAACATGCGAGCTGGAGATCTTCATTTTCGTATACACGCATCTATTATTTTCCGCTGCATTGTTGTTTTATATTGTCAACATTTATGAGGACAAGTTGTTATAACTGTCCAAGCTGATAATTATGTATTCGTGTACTCTGATTGATGTATATATGAGATTACAGTTTCTGTTTTGTAAGTATCATTGATATGATATTATATGTTATTCCGCTACGATGTGAGATTCTGTATTGTTCTGTTTGGTTCTCTCTTCTCTCTTTCTTCTCTTCTCTTCTTCTCTCTTCTTTTCTTTCTCATGACTTTCTGTCATTCTGTGCTTTTTGGGTCGGACATGTGTGGTTTATTGTCGATTCAAAGGATATGGATTTGTAGATCGTCACACACAATCTTAGAAATCGTAGAATATGTAACCAGGAAAGATACAAACCAAGAAAAAAGAAGGGAAAGGAAGTTCCGTACAAACCTATGCATTACTTACCTAGACTTCAAAGGTTATATGAATTTTCTATAACAGTGCATCATATGAGATGGCACAGTGTGAGAACACAGGAAGAAGGTACGTTAACACACCCAGTTGATGTAGAAGTATGGATGCATTTTGATAAGAAATATCCCACTTTCACAGCGGAGAGCCATAATGTTAGACTTGGTTTATGTACGGATGGATTTTCACCATTTTCTCAGTTTGGTTCTAAATATTCATCTTGGCCTATAATCGTTACACCTTACAATTTACCTACGTGGATGTGTATAAAAACTCCATATATATATTTCTCACAATCGTCATCCCTAGTCCTGATGATCCGACACAAGGAATCAATGTTTATTTACAACCGTTAATTGAAGAGTTGAAAACATTGTGGTAAGAAGGAGTTGAAACATACAATATTTCAAAAAAAAAAGAAAAGAATTTTCGTGCGTTCGCTTCTTTGTGGTGGACTACTAGCAAATTTCCTGTATATGCAATGCTTTTGGGTTGGAGTACGGCCGATCGTCTAGCTTGCCCTTATTGCATGGAAGAAACATGAGCATTTGCTTTACCGCACAAGAAGAAAATTTCTTGGTCTAATTTCCATCGGTGTTTTCTCCATATTAATCATCCTTTTAGAAAAGATAAAAAAACATTACATCTAATAGACATTAGACTTTGCAACCACCAAAGATTTAGTCAAGCGAAGGTATATATGACCTTGTAAAGGATTATCCAAAGATACATGAAACCGGAGAACAAATTGAAATTCAAGGTAAATCGACAGTTCATAATTGGTGCAAACAAAGTATATTCTGAGAGTAGCCTTATTGGAAAAATCTTCTAATTCGTCATAATATTGGCGTGATGCACAACGAGAAAAACGTGTTTAATAATGTGTTTAATACAGTTTTAATGTTAAGGGCAAGACTAAGGACGATTTAAAATCAAGACATGATATACAAAATATATGTTATCATCCCGAGCTTCATATCAAGCCAATTGACACTAAAAAACCCAAAGCATGCTATAAGCTAGACAATAACCAAGTAAAGTACTGTTCAAATGGATAAAAGGATTAAGATTTCCCGATGGGATTACTTTTAATCTTCGTAGATGCGTCGACTATAAGAACGGTAAACTGAGTGGGATGAAAAGCCATGATTGTCATGTAATGATGGAAAATTTGTTACCCGTCGCTTTCAAAGAACTATTGCCCGCAAAAGTTTGGAAGGTTGTAACAAAAATTAGTTTGTTTTATAAGGATATTTGTTCCACTACGTTAAAAGTTGATCGTCTCATAAACTTGAGGAAGAAATCCTTATACTGCTTTGCAAAGTGGAGAAAATATTTCCTCCAGGTTTCTTTAACGTAAGAGGTCCTGTGCAATATGGATGGATGTATCCATTTGAGAGGTATTAATATCGAGTATGTTAAATATTAATTTAATTACATATATAAGTAAATTTTAATTTGAAATAATTTTTAATAGGTACTTAAATCATCTAACGAAAAAAGTGAGACAAAAAGCACGAGTTGAAGGTTCGATTTGCAAATCATATATCGAAGAAGAAGCTTCGTTCTTTTTCTTCGATTATTTCAGTGATCATATGAACTTATCATTTGAAAGTGCTACGCGTAATGATGAAAGTGTGGAACAAGATTCTTCCCAAGCAATGTTATCTGTTTTTAGACAACATGCTCGACCTGTTGGAAAATATGTGGACGTATGGTTAGATGATAGAGATTACCATATAGCACACACATATATTATTCTTAATTGTGTTGAAGTTGAACCATTTGTTAGGTAATGTTAAATAACAAGTCTAGATATATTTATTTTAATAATACACATGTACATTAATTATAATGCAACATATTATCTATATCTGTAGTGTTTATGAATCACAACATCCAAGCGGCGATATTAGTAAAGATTTCACTAGTTGGTTTTCGAACTACGTTTATGATCCGATAAATTGTGTAGTCGATGAAGGATTGAAACATCTAGCGATGGGACCAAGAAGAAAAGTCAAGACATATCCAATATTTTTTGTCAATGGATATAAATTCAACGCCAAAGAATATGGTGCTGAAAAATTAACAATACCGGTGGATTTGTTAAAGGCGGTGATGATCCAAATGATCATGTAAAGGATTTTTATGGCGTGTTAACCCAGGTTTTGCAATAACATATTTCACTAGACCCACAGAGGAAGTTTTTTTGTTTAGATGCAACTGATTCAGCAATGTTTCAGGTTCTGGAATCAACGTGCGCCCAAATTATAATCTTATTGAAATAAAGCATTCCTCATATTATCATAAGTACGATCCTTTTATACTCGCCAAACAATCCCTACAAGTTTATTACACTCCTTATCCATCTCTAAAAAGAGATAAAGCAGATTGGTCGATAGTTTTTAAAACAAAGGCAAGATTTACGTTTGATGGAAAGAATATTTCAGACGAACAAGCTTATCAAGTATATATCGAGGAAAATGGCGAAATAATAATAACCGACGATCAAATAAATTTTGGACCTCTAAACGATGAATCAAATGTATTAGTAGAAACATTTGAGACTGTAGAGGAAAACAATATGGAGTACGAGACCGAGTCTGATTCAGAAAACGATGAGGATTGATTAATAATGACATTTTGATAGAAGGTAATTTATGCGATTATTTATGTTACATTTTCCTTATTAAGAATGATAGGCTTTCACATAATTAAATGATATGTTATGCTATAATAAAATGATATGTTTGTGACAGGTATTATGTCTTTTTTCCAATGCCGTGGTTCTTCCTATTTAGGTTCCCTCTCTTCTTCTCAGAGAGGGACCGCCGCAGGAGGTGATGGCAGGGCCCATCAGAGCAGGCACCGTGTACCATAGTCACTTTGCAGCCTAAAGCGGATGGGTTGTAAGTATTAATGTTAGTATTAAAAATATTTTGTGTATGATATGTTAGTCATGATTTATTAAAGTTCTATTTCATATTTAACATAGGGTATTTGAGCCGGAGCCATAAATGATTGTTCTTAGTATTTCAAAGTAGGCTTACATAAGAAGGATGACTGCATGTTGGCTTAGATGGAGTAAGATCCCAGACCCCATCAGGCAGAGTACCTAGCAGGACTTCCTTATGAGTGTAAATTTATATATCATTATATATTACTACTTTACAATTTGCTGACTAAGTATAAATGTATAACTTATATTTTCTCAATGTGCAGAGGGCGGTAGACTTGCATGTAGTTGATATTCCCCTTTGCCAGCACCACTGGAGTTCAAAATTGCTAAGAATTACCGAGACACAATGTTTGACCTTAGGAAAATAGGGAAGAAGCTTAACTGGATGAATGCTAGCGTGTGGGATGCTTGGTAGAACAACAATGAATTTAATGTAAGTCTATCATATATTACTTAAATTTGTTTTACAGCTATAAAATATAATGTCCAATTTAAATTTGCAGGCGGATTCAGAGAGAAACTCCGCGAATAGAAACAAGAACTCAGTCACACATCACGGTAGTTCCAAGTCATTTCAGCATCATCGTAAGAATCTGGTAAATTATTTAATTGCAATTATAAACAGTTATTACATTTGTATATTTTAAGTTATAAGTTATTAATAAACAGCTATTACAACAGTAATACATATACATGAATTATTTCAGGAAAGAGTGCTTGGAGGTCTCGTCTTATATATGGATGTATTTGTTCATACTCATGCCATTAAGTAGACAGACGAAGCCGAAAACCTCACGTACGCATGGCTGGACGGGGATAAAGCAACCGCTTCCAATGTAAGCATATTTTAAATTTTAAGTTATTAATATTGATCAGTTTAAGTAATTACTTATAAAGAATTAAAATAATGTTGTGTAAATTTCAAATGTATTTTATTTTGCATTGTAGCAAAAATTTCAGAAAGCATGAGAACAGATGCTGGAGGGAACGGGACGGGATGAGTTGACGGATGATGAGGAGGATGCTATTTTTGACTCTATTATGGAACTGACATCGCGATGTAGATGTTTTGGCTATGGGAACCAAGTGGTAATTTATAAAAATAAACTACCTTATAAAAGTTAAACAATTTTTATAAAAGTTATGTAAGTTCTATAACAACTTATTTCTATTTGCAGGCAAGGACCTCCTAGAAAGCATACCAAAAAACTAGGACAAAGCAGAGATTGCAGAGCTGAGAGCCATGGTTGCACAGCTACAGGAGCAAGACCACCTTTGTGTTGTGGAGATGGCACAGCTGAACCAGCGCTTGGCGGAGTATGTGCAGCAGCATGCGTCATCCCCTTAATGGTCGGGTGCTTCCGGAGGCGAGTATGAGTCTTGATATGTACGCTATTTTGTGTTTGTGTTTGGACATTGTATATATGCACTTGGAGATGGTGAGTATGATGTGTTTTGTTATGTTTGATATACGTTGATGAGAAGTTGGATGTTTTATGTTGATTTGGGTATGTTTGATACATTTTGTGAAGATGTTGGATGTTTAATGTTGATTGGATATGCTTGGTACATTTTGTGGAGATGTTGGATGTTTGATTTTATGTTTGTTGGATTACTTGAGCTTGATTTGTTGTTAATATTGTTGTTGGTATAATATGTGATTTTAGCTTTTATATATATGATGTATGTGTGTGAAATGGAGCTGTGATATTCATTGATGTATATGGATTGTATGGAAATCGAATGGCTGATGGGGAAAAAACACCCAGATTACCAATGGTTTCCGATGGCCAACGACAACTGTTTGGTCACAATATTTCGACGGATAGCGACGGCTGTCGACAGAATATTGATAACATTCATGGCCACGTGTACACCATCAGCTATCGGAAAACCGTTGTTAATAGCCATAGTAAGCCGTCAAAAAGCCATGGTCGGTTCCGTCGAAAAGAGTCGGGAAGCGCGTACGCTATTCCGTTGGCTATTCTGTCGGTTATCGACGGCTGCCGACGACTATTTGCCGTTGGAATTTTATGTTATTCTTATAGTGATGGGTATTTTGTGTATTTAAATTATTTATAGGAATTTGACGTCCAAATTCCCTTTATTGCTACTACTACTACTACTACTACTACTATATATATCTGTACTGTTGTGTCCAATGCTTGTGCATTGGAGTATGATGTTGGAAAGTGCAACAACTTTGCTTTCTACGTCATAATAATAAATAAATTTAATTAAAATAAAATTGTACGAATTCGATAATTGATAACTAATATTTTGAAAATAAATTTTAGTTAATTAAATTCTATTTAATATATGATTTTTATTTAATAAATTAATAAATTAATAAATTCTTTTCGGATAATTAATTAAAATTGAATAAAATGTTTTAATCAATATAAATATTATGAGGTGTAAATAATTTTATATTATTGGAATAGTTGGAAAATGAATTTATTTTGTAATAATACAATGAATAATTAAATAAATGTAAAGAAGTATTGAATTGAATAAAGCTGACTAGTGTAACACCCCGAGGTTTTTTGGGAATAAATAAGAAAAAATAATTAAAAGATAAGAATTAACCTAAAAAAGAATTTTTACAAACGTCGAAATTTGATAACGGGACTTACACCATCGTGTCCGTAGTAATTTCTAGACTACTTTCATATATAACTTGTTGAAATCCGAGCTAAAACAAAAAATTAAAGGACCGAATAAATAAGATATTGAAAAGAAAAATAGAAAAAAAAGAAATCTACTAGGGCTAGGTCGACCCAGATGGACCTAGGTCGACCATGGGCGGGCGGCCGAGCCCAAGGGTGGTCGACCCAACTCATGGTCGATCGTAGGGTTGCAGTGACCTGGAGACGATTCGTTTCATCGTGCGAGATCGTTGCATGCTGGCCATGGTTTCAAGGACAAACAAAATGATTTTGGGCTGGATCGGAGGGTAGTAAGTTGATGTGTTCCCTTATAAATTGACAGCTGGGATTAACCTAAAACCTAATTCTCTCCATTGTAGTGAAGCTCGGCCAAAATAAAACTATAGACCCAAATTCCCAAATTAATTTCTAAACCCCAATTCTATTCTAAATCCCAATCTAAATTAAAATAAAAAGGAGATATAGCAATTGAAGAAGAGACCTAAGAGGATTTGGGGGGAAACCTTGCGGCGTCTCAAGGAAACCTAAAAGCTTAGGACAGAGATGAGTGGGCATAGATTTAACAAGTTAATTAAATTAATTGATTTTAATTTCTCCACCCTATGCTGATTTTATTGATAATTCTGGTATTAATCTGTTAATTTATTGAATTGAAAATCTGGAATAATGGATCTTTTTATCTAATTGCAATCGACATATGTAAGCTGTAAAACCATAAATCATATGCTAAAATTGGATTTTACACCTATAAATTGCTAATTGGAAAAATGTAAATGTTGCAATGACTGTAATAAAAATAGGGCAAATAGATTAGCCCAATTGAAATAAGAATTAAATGGATTACGCCTGATAATTTAAATGAATTATGTCTGATAATTAAAATGGATTACGTTTGATAATTTAATGAAATGGATCAATTTACTTAAAACAAGTAAATTGAAAGATGTCTGGATTTGGTCTGAAAATAAAATAAAACGATTAACTAATATAAAACAAGTAAATCGAAAGATATCTGGATTATAGGCAACTGACCAAAGACTAGCATATGTCGAATATCGTAAGTCACTTTAGACTTAGTAGACTGTTTGGGGCCTTGAGCCGATAGGGGTATGAACCTTATTGCTCTCTTAATTGCTTGACTGGCGTAAACACATTTAGGTGTTCTTATTTGAGGTAGTGGACTTAGTTCGTGTTTTCGTATCGTAGAGTTGGATGCAGAGTGTCATTAAGACGTGCAACTTATGTTGCAAAAGGTGTGCACAAGTGTTGTGACCGAATTACCGGTCGTTATTTGAAGCTGGTGGGATTGGATTTCCGGTCGTTAGTCAGGGTGTTAGGATCGGAGACTGGATAATGGACATTCCCGTAGACCGTATGGGCATAGACGATGAAAGCTAGGTGGTGCTTAGTACTAGGCGGAGTTAAGCGCAGTAACTCCTTGGGGGTGCGTAAGAGGTATTTTGCTGTTAGGATCGAGGGGTTGGGTATGGATGCATATGATGAGCCACTATAGAGGGCTTGAGATACTTAAGAGGGCTCAGCCTAGCCTTATAGAAGGTGGAGCTCACGGCCTTGATGAATGGAAGAGTTGGTCGTGGGTTTAGGAAGAGGAATGGAGCAGATTCGTCTTCGTTTGAAGTGGAATTGACAACTTATATGTGTTATACGATTTTAATTTTCTTTTGCTAAATATTTCACCATAATGTTGTTAAGCATAGAAGCCATTAAAAGAAGCTTGAAGTGGAGAAGAAGATGATAAGAATATGGTGAAAAAATATGAGAAAGTGGGTGGGTATTTATAGGAGAAAATTTGGAAAAAACATCTAATGGAAAAATTACCATTTTACCTTTAGCCCACTCCCCTCTTACCCCCTACACATGCACGACATCCCGCTAGCCTAGAGATGTTGATGTGAGGTGATGGCGTGATGATGGTGTTGAAAAGTTGAGTTGATGTTTGCTTTTTGGTTGCTTAAGTGTTAAGTCTTAGGAAATTATTAAATTATTTTGTAACATGCATATATTTAAGTGTTTATGTACCCATATATATGTTATCATGTGCATGTGACATGTATATGCATGTACATGTATGTGCATAAGAGGATAACAACATTTCAAATGACTTTGAACAACTTTTGTTTGTTAAATCGTTAAAAACCGGGAAACCGATTATCGGTCACATTTTCACTTGTCAATTTATATACATATATTTGTAACCAAAATTTGAAAATAAATTTCTTACCATTATTAATAAATTAAAATGATTACATTTTATTTATAAAATCATATAAAGTAATATTGATAATTATTTACAGTAAAGGCTATTATACCGATAAAGCGATATTGATTTTTTTCTTATATTTTAAAATCAATTATTTTTCTTCATAAAATAATCATAAATGTTTTCTTAACACTTTATAACTCTTTAAAATGAATTACTATCATTTACAAATAATTATTTGAATAATTATAACAATCATTAAATCTCA
This sequence comes from Allium fistulosum, assembly GCA_030737815.1. NCBI lineage: Eukaryota > Viridiplantae > Streptophyta > Magnoliopsida > Asparagales > Amaryllidaceae > Allium > Allium fistulosum. The sequence goes on along the minus strand of CM060908.1, from coordinate 685,963,568 downwards.
TTTTAATTTAACAAATCAATTATTATATTTAAGGGCATTACTAACAATGTCATAAATACTTTTAATTCAAAAATACAATAAATTATTTTATTTCATATTCTTGTTCAATTATAAAAATAAGTGTATGGTTCCATCACTGTATGTGACGTTTTATGATTATAGAGTTTTTTTATTGATAAAGCGGTTTTCAGCCATTTTATCGATTTAATTCCAAGGAAAATATTTTTGTAAATATTTATTCAAAAAAGGATTATTATTATTTATTATAACCCAAAACAATATTATTTGTATTATCAACCCTTTATTTAAATAATTTTAAAAATAAATATAATTTATCAAAGTGATAAATTTGTGGGTCGTTACATTGATGATGAAATTTTATTATTTGAGATTGAGAGACATATTTGGGCACTGCCAAGTACTAGACTGACTATACTTGGTGTATCTCACTTATTATTGATTTGTGGGTTTTGACTATGATTTCTGGATATGGATTATTTATCCATTAAATGTTATTTAATGATTTCATATTTGATAAGCTTATATATGGATGATGACATCTTTATACTTTATTTCATGGTTTTTGTTGTTTATTATACTATTATCTTGTACGTCATCACTATTATACTTTACATATTTTATATCTATATATGTGTTGACCTTTATATTTAGATATAGTCTGACCCGTGTGTTATTTATATAATACTCAGGTCAGTCCGAGACATTTCAGGTATAGGGATGATGAGACTAGCTTGTGTTTACTGGGTATAATGAAGGTTAGTCATACAATTTATTTGCATGTTATTATATATGATGTACTTCATGTATGTCTATTCTTGAGTTGTATTTGGACATGCATTGTATATTATATATCATCGTCGCAATATTGATTATGTTCTTTGTTATATACTATATATTGTGCATTATTCTATCTTGAAGGTACATATGTTTATTGCTTTGTGCCGATATTGTGTACGTGTAGGTGAATTATTTGTCCGATGTTTAAGTATGTACAAGTGTTAGCCCAAGGGAATATTCACGTGTGTACCCTACATAGCCTCATTCTCCCTATTATAGTATTACTCTGTAATACTCTAGGATAGTATTGGTATAGATGTCGGGTGTTGTAGAAGTACCTGTTCAGCTAATTCTAATCCCTAAAGTAATTTAATTCGCAGTAGTTGTTTAGTTAGCAAGTCATATGTCAAGTCGAGCTATTATTGTTATTTGAAAGAAAATTATAAGAAATATTCTCAAATGTCTTTTCTGGACCTTTGTTGTTTCGATTTAATGGCGTTGAAGATTAAAGTTTTTTATTGTTTCTTACCAGATTAAAATTGAACACGAGTTGATTCTTGTTCAAAATTGTGTTGAAAATGCTTTGGCTAAGAATGATCGCAAGTTTAATATCAACGATTCTTCAGATGTAAAACAACTTTCATATTTTTATTAAAATTTATATTTTTGAACACTCATGTTGTAGTGGAGTTAGGTATACTAATAACGTTTGTATTTCAAGTAGGTTCATAAAACCTTTAATAATTGATCAAACCGATGATGCTCCGATAAAGAAGTCAAAAGATGTTATGACTACGTTTAGAAGTGAATATAATTTTAACATTTCCTAGTATCACGCACACATTGGAAAATAGTTGGATTTGAAAGAAATATACAGAGATGATGCAAATTAAATTGGTATTTGGAGGCTTTGATAAAATTATAATAATGGAAATTATGTTGTTACGAATGCTAATATTTAGTCAAATTTGGAAGGTTTGTGTTGAATATAATGCCTATTTAACTGATTTCAAGCTTAATCGTCCTTTGATCGTTTCTAATGCTGCTTTTTTAAAGGATGGTGTTCTACGCTAAAAAAGTTAATCAAGGTATGTTTTTCTATATTTGGTAACTATTTATCACTTTTGTATTATCATACAAGTACAATTATTCATGTTTAGGATTTATTGATGATTTTGGGATTTGTCTACTAGAATAATGGATTTTCATTTTCAATTCTAGTCCTAGGTAGAATTTTATTCTGCAAAGCTTTTTTTTTATTTTCACACCTTACTTATAAACTCAATAATAAAAAATATTAGTTCAGATTTATGATCGTTTGCAAGTTCGATGTAAGGAGTCATTTATTTCTGTAATATTTGATTTTGTTTTAAATGTTGATTGTAGCTCGAATTTAATCACTCACGACTCATTTATATATGTTTATGCATTACTTGTATGTCAGATAAGTATAAATTATTTTTGTTTCCTTTATGTCAATTGTTAGTTGGTTTATGTATTAGTTTGCATAGATATAGCATATTTGTTTCATACGGTAATTATATTTAACATTTTAGTTTAATCAAAAATTTGGCTTCTTTGAACTGCTTTTTCCTGTACATGTAACCATGTTCATACTTTTATGTCAAAAAATACGAATATTGCTTATATATATATATATTTTGTTTTACTTTAGGTTTCATCTCTCTTACTATGAGTATTGTTTCGCATGAAAATGAAGCTAATAGGTCTTCGATTTTTTTAATAGAAATACTTCAAGAAGCCCATCCTTTAGTTTTCACGTTGTATTTTTAGTTTCATCAGTATATTAAAATCGGCTTTTCATTTTGAATAGCATACTGTTTGGTTATTTTACTGTTGTTCGTATATGATGTTATTTATAGAATTTATAGTTACATTGTTAATTCTTGATTGTTTTTCTAACATGACAGGAGTAGTTTTATCCTCATATTTTTTGCTTAATGAAATTAGTTTTTTAACGTTTTCTATAATATGAAAATGGAAAATATTTTGCATTTATATTTTGAGTGCCATATCACTATTTATATATTCTTATATCTTAATATTTTTTACTTTAATTTAATAATGATATTAATTGTGAGTTATTTTCGAATAGGCTTAGGTTTTGTTATAATGGATTTCATAGATTAGTAATTAATACTATTTTTACTATAATATGTTGGTATATATGGTTTGAAGGGACTCAAAGGGTTTTTAATAATATAAATACCCCAAAAGATAATTTAATATATATATATATAACTGCTTTATTTTGTTTTAGCTAGATTTCAAACCCTAGTTATAATAAAGATAATAATATTAGTTTCAAGGAATACCTTAAAAACGTTAAATCTCGTATTAATTTAGTTAAGAAAAATATAGTATTTAAAAATTGAAAAAACAATAGCACTTCAAATACCTTTTAATTGAAATGTATACCAGTGAATCCGATGCTATATTATATTTAAGAAATTAGTTAGACTTTAAAATGTTATAATTATGAATATAGCATTCATCTCAAAACTTATGACGTTTAGAAGCCATAGTCTTACCTCCAAAGGTTTAGTTGATTGAACTCATTAACATATTTTCCCATGAAATTATTTGAGGTATGTGTAGGTTTATCTCTTTACATGATGCTCGTCATACCTAGGTTATTGTTTTTCATTCATGTTACTTCTTCTCCTTTTGCATATATATGTATATAATAGACTTAATAAAATATATATGTTTAAGCCTCCCATTGTCTATTGTGTTTTTCAGTTTCAGCAATTGACATGGGACATTCGACTCGGACGTTCTTGTTCCTTGAATGGGCTTGGATGAGCCAAACTTCAATATACTGCAGGGAATTCTATAGCTTATTTGGATTAACTTGATAGCTATTTATAGTATCCGCTTTCTCTTTGGGGACCGGATGAGGCTTTCTCTCTCATCTTGGCTCCTTCTCCATTGCTACTTTTGGTTTTTTTGGCCACCATTTAGTTTAGTTTATTTCTTATCATGATTTTTAGATATTTTTATAGATTTTCTTAAGGGGATTTTTTTACTTTTATTTTATTTGTATGGGTTCATGGGTAATCAGTAGTATAGAATTACCCTGACGTCTCGCCTTATTTGCTTCGGTTGTGATATTTTTGTGATGCTAATAGTGTTATTTGCTTTAGTGCATCCTTAACAACCAAAGCAATTGACACTTACAAAACAAAAGAAAATAGGGAAATGGAATTTCCTTTGGTTACTGCTTACAACCGAAGCAAATGCATGGGAGCAAATTGACTATTTTCTTCAGTTGCCCTTACGACTGAAGCAAATAACTAGATGCAAATTAACCTTTTGTTTCGGTCCTCTTTTGACTGAAGCAAATGGCCTAAATATTTTTGACGTGCTCCCAAAAATCAACTGCACAAATATGTGTTATTTAATTAACCTATCTTTTGACAGATATATTTATATAATAATATTATTTTCTTAAATTTTATTAGAGACCCAAATGTGTTGTAAAATTGCATCAACGTTTTAACTGAGCCCATTATATTTATTTACTAACTCCAAAGTTGTTCAGCAAAATACAAAGGTCTAATTTTACTCTAAACAACCAACAACAACAAAAAATACAACTCCAAATTGATGCAAATTAAAATGACATGATGCCATAATCAGCAAGTAGAAATTCAAGCCAAATATTCACTAAAATCAAACGTTGAATCAGGTGATTTTCTATTTGCAATTAAATATTAGTTCACACAAGAATCCACATTACAAATACAACACTTTCAAATTCACCCACAACATTATGCACAGTCTGCATACATCATAGCACATTTCATATAAACTATGGGGTAAGGACAGCTTCAATTCATGTTCTTTACAGGTAGGACCAAACATTTTGCATTATATGCGCAGTAATTGCCAACGCTGCCTAAGATAAACCTATTTAAATCGATATGAATAAATTAATGAAATCGAAAGAATTTTTTTAAAATTGTTCATATTACCACTTCAATTAGGAGAATATGTAAATTTATCATAAACAAACCTTTTGACAACATACTGATATATATCTCCATGTACAACTAGGTGGCGTACAATTTGGGTAAACTAAAGTGACATATTATTTCTAATAATAGTTACGTGCAACATAACACGAGTAGTTAAGTTGTAGCACAACATTTTTATATGAATTGATAAGTAAAACAAGTTGGTAATCCTATACACTAGTCTCTTTCGTAATCAACAGCTAAGAATAATCCTAGTGATCCATTAGATGTCAGTTTGTGGGTTTATAATCTTACATTGCAACAGTGAGCAAAGCAATGCAAATTCTCATCTATAAAGTACTGCTAACTTCATGGTTGAATCCAAATCGTTTTGTCTTTAATAAATAACGGGGAACTTGTTTGGTTATGGGTCCACTATTTTATGGGCTTATTAAATATTGGTTCTTGTAACTATTAACCTATGAAAACACTGAAAGATATTGTAATGTATTCACGTTATAAACGATAATAACTGAAATTGCTATATGGGACATTAAACACTACCTTTGAAAAAAATTTCTTCAATTGTCAAGTGATGATTGAAGCAAATAACCTTAATTACTTTGTTTCTCACATGACAATCGAAGCAAAAGAATGTGGAGTATTAATTATTTGTTTTTTTGCTTTACTTCTCATGTGATGACTTAAGCAAAATATACTTAATTAATTCGGTCGCTATGTGATGACTGATGCAAAAAGTGAACATTTTGCTTCAAAAAACTTGTTTTGCTCCGGTCAAACAATTAAAGCAACAGATTTTAATATTTTGCTTCATCTTTATATGCATCGATTGAGGAACCGAAGCAATAGAGGTAAAATGACCGAAGCAACATGTCAATCTTGCACTAGTGAATAGTCACCCACCAGCTTTTTGATGACTCCTTTTTATGTGTGGAATGAAATTATGAAGCTTTAGATAAGGGTGCTTTTGAGATGTTGGGCCCTTATGATATTTCATACACATTCCGACGATTGGCCGAGCGAATAAGTTAACTTCAAAGTGGATCTATTGTGCGAAGAGTGCGTTATGAACCGTGGCCGCCTGCTTGGTGGGGGAGGCTCCTCCGTTGTGCGTAAACGGGAAACCCGACTCTACGAACCCTAAGTGCTATTCTCCTCATGGAGGATCACTCATTTTTCTCAAGGAAAGAAATCTTTTTACATGACATTAATTCTTCTTCAATTGACTAAGGAAACAAACTTTTGAATTTCTGTTACATTATACACATGTTCGTATACCCTATATACGTTCTTGAAAGTAAGGATATTATCATTGATATGGATTCTAATTTGCATTGTATATTGTTCTTTTAAACATACAAGAAGAATTTATATTTTTATAGTTGAGTCCAAGACTTGTGTATTGGAGTGTGATGTTGAATGTACATGTTTAGCTAATTCTAATTCTGGAAGTAATTCAAGTCATAGTAGTTGTTTAGCTACCAAATCACATGTTAATTCGAGTCGTTATTGTTATTTGAAAGAAAATTTTAAGATATATTCTCAAATTTCATTTTTGGACCTCCATTGTTTCGATCTATATGACGACCACCCTATACCACATGCACCAATAGTATATAAATAGTGCGTTGTCTATGCCTGGTTGATATAGGATGATCCCCAGGGTTGAAGTAAACCAATATAGCATATAACTTGTCGTATATTTTATAGCACATGGATAAAATATAATATCACATATACAATATAAGTGACAGTAATAACAATGTGAACAAATCATTATCATCCGAGTATAATATCCACAGAGTTATACATCAATAGTAGAGTTTATACAACGAAAACAAACTCAACAACTGTCTTTAATACAAATAATAAGCAGTCACTACTAAGGCTCTTCAGTGTTGCACAACGGAATAAGTGTAGACTCCATATATGTATATAATACGAGATAGCTCCATCCAGCTAGTCCTTCGAACAACTACCGCGTCACCAAGACCTGTTATTTAGTCTACTCATTTAAGGGTGCCTAAGATAATAAGAAACAAAGCATAAAAGCTTGGATTAGACAAAAGTCTGGTGTGAGCGGTAAATGAATCTCAAAATACTATACAAGTAAATATAGTAAGGAACAAGAGTGCACAAACCGTACCTTACTTGTCCATACAACCAAAGAGTTAGCATATAACAATATAATATGCTACTCTACAATATCATAAAGGTACACCACAAATCAAATAAAGGATATCAGTCTTCCAGGTATTCCTATCTTCAATACCTACTTCCCCTAATACATATGAGTGATAGCCTACTAAAGAAAACAACCAAAGCATCCATAACATCCATCAACAATCCAAACTATTGGAAGAGTTGGGGATATGCCCTAGGGGTAATTATGTAATTTGTTACATATATCTAACTCGTTGACCAATCTTGTTCGCGATAAAGGTGTTTATTTCTATTCTATACTTGATATAATGTGGTTATATTAATTAATTAATTTAATTAAAGTATATCTAATAGAAAATCCATAAATGGTATATTTTGTGATAGTAGTTACAAAGTGTTGTAACCGTGAATAATTTATCACAATGAAACAAATATACCATTTTGAATGTTCTTTGTCAAGATGCATCGAGACTGGATATATATGTATCCATTGAGACTATAGTACATAACGCTCTCCAAATGTCGGGCAGTGTATTACTCATGACTGTTGGGGGGCACCTAGGGGTTACATACAGATAGTTATTGGATAACCATGGAACGACTCACTCGATAGTTTTCTGTTGGTTAATATAACTAAGGTCAAACAAAAAATATCGATGTGACTAATTTGCACAGTTCTCTTGACTTGAGAATACTATTGAACTTCAATGTGGAAGCTCTGCTTTGATTATAGTTAAATCATGGCATAGTGTCCATCGAACGACCATAGTTGGGTTGAGTGAAAGCATTGGAAGTGAAACACTATTCAAGAGAGGATTCGTCTTTTAGTTATATGAGATTAGTATCAAGATCAACTGATGTCAACTCAAAGTCAAAGTCTCTTACCAGAGCAGTTCGGTTAATAATCATCGTTATTATTGAACCAACGACTTTGTGTTTGGATTATAAATTTGAATGTGGACGATATTGGAATTTTAACCTTTACCAAATTCCAAAAGTTCTAATGTGATATGTTTTGTCGAAGAGAGTTGGTATAAATAATTGTCACTATTACGTACCGCTTAGAATAAGTAAAATTGGATTTTACCAAAAGATGTGCAAATGATGAATTCATCCAAAATGTCACACCACATGCTATGTGACGTGTGAATGTTAATATTTGAATTGTTCAATATTAACTGCTGACTTAATTTATAACTTTGAGCCGCACAACCATAATGATGAATTCTCCGAAAAATCATATGATTTAATTAATTTATAAGAAGTTATAAATTAATTAAATTAAGTAGTATTTGAGAAATATTAACTATTATTTATTTTATTTTATTTTTGGGAGTTACTTGTTCATACGAGCTTGGATTGACGCGCGGTTTCTTCCGTTGGGATTGTATCGAAATTCTGAACAATCTGAAACTGGTTGGCTGAATTCTAAGACTGTTCAAATTTTGGGCCTTATTTCCATTTTAAATCGATGATAAATCAAAGGTGAGTGATTTAACCCACTCACAAATACTAAACCATCTTATGATAGTTAAATTAAATTTATGATGCGATAAGAATATTATTGGTTGCAGTTTGGTAGTTTAATTTGGCATTTTAATTTAATTTGAATTTATATTGAATTAAATTGCCATTTAAATTAATATTGAAATTATATTGATAGTTAAATACCTGATATTGATAACCAGTTAAATATTGTGATTTATTGACTGATTTGGATGTTGATTGTGTTGGATGTTTATTTGTTGACATTTTTGATGATTGGACGTTATGTTTATTATATATGCTGTTATCACACTACAAGTTCCCTTAGTTTGTTGTTAGAAAAATCACTATGGGTTGAAATGGTACATACCCGAACGATCTTATAGATTAGGGAAAATCGTTATGGGTTGAAATGATAAACCCGAGCAATTTTATTTATTTGGAAATTATTCGGGATACGGGTTGAAATGATATATACCCGGGAAATTTAACTATTTGGGTTGAAATGATGCATTCCTTATCACTTAACCATAGGGTAGAAAATTATATATGGACACCGTTGGTCGGTTTTAAATTATTTCTAAATGGTAAATTATGTTTGATTTATAAACTTGATTTTTAAATTTAATTTAATGATTTTATTTAAAAATTTATATTTGGTCAATAATTTATCTTATATGTTTTAAAAGAGTTAATATATGGTTTTAAATGAAAATTTAAGATTTTAACTTATAATTTTATTTAGTTTTTATATATATTTTAAATAGTATAAAATTTAATTTAATAAGATAATCAATATAGTTTTAATACATATATATTTTAAATTTAATTTAATATAATAAATATAGTTTTAATTTAAGATAATAAATATAGACTTTTATAATAACTTTAATAGATAAAAGATTTTAGAATTTTGTAAAAGGTTTTGCAAGGAATTTATAAAAGTTTGTAAGAGATTTTATAAAAGGATTTTTATAAAATATTTTATAAAGGATTACCACCGATCCTTGAATTGTATTTAATTTAGTGTTTTAGAGCTTGAAACCTTGGAGGAGAAGGGGGGTTTGAGGTCAGCCTTGCTGGTCTAGAAGAGTGCAAAAAAGAGAGATCCAAAATATGAGGGTTAAAGGTGATTAAATATGAGAGATTCTATACAGTAGAAGGAAATCTAGATCCACCTTTCTCTCTTACCATTTCCCCTCTTTTTTAATTCAAAAACTCCACCCTATATGCCATTATATGGCCAACCTCCCTAACCTACCATAGCCGCCTACAATAGGATTCGTATGGGCCTCAAAATCAGTTTAAGCTTGATCAGCAAATAACATATTTAAATCTAATTTAAATGCATATCAATATCATATATCAAAAAGTGCATTTATTACTATTATACACACATTATTTAATATATAGATTGACAAAAATTAAATAAAATTTTATAACTAATATTTTAGAAATATTAATTAATTTTTAACAGTTTATAATTAATTTAAATCAGGTGGTAATAGGGATATTCAATGTTTCGGTTGTGTAACTCTTAGGTGTAAATTCGACCAACGATTAATACTGAATAATTTGAATATTAACATTCACACATCATTTAGCAGGTGGTGTAACATCATTACCAAATTTATCACTTACATGGCTTTGGTAAAACCTAATTTTGCTTTATTTAAGCGTTACCGAGTAATGGTAGTTATTTACACCAATTCTCTTCGTCAAAACTATAGCACGTTAGGACTTATGGAATATGGTAATGGCCAAAATTCCAATATCGTCCATATCTAATTTTATAGTCCAAACACAAAGTTCTTGGTTCAATAATAATAATAATTATTAACTGAACAACTCTGGCTAGAGATTTTCACTTTACGTTGACTTCAGTTGGCCGTGAGAGAGAGAACCTTCTCTTGAATAGTGTTTCACTTCCAATACTTTCATCGACCCAACAATAGTTGTTCGATGGATGTTATGCAATGATTTAACTATAATCAAAGCAGAGCTTTCATATTGAAGATCAACAGTATTCTCAAGTCAAGAGAACTATGTAATATCATCACATCTATATTTTCTGTTGTACCTTAGTTATATGAACCAACATAAAACTATCGAGTTAGTCATTCTAGAGTTATCCAACTACTATCCGTACGTAACCTCCAGATACTCCAACAGTCATGAGTAATACATTGCCTGACATTTGAAGAGTGTTGCATACTCTAGTCTCAATGGTTGCATCGACATCCAGTCTTGATACGTCATGACTAAGAATATTTAAAATGATGTGTCTATTACATTATAATAAAATACTCATGATTACAATTATTTGTAATTACTATCACAACACACCATTTATGGATTTTCTATTAAATATACTTAAATTAAATAATTAATTAATTATAACATATTCTAATAAGCATATAATAGAGAGAAAACACCTTTTACTATGAACAAAAATTGATTACAGAGTTAATAATTTATGATAAATTATAGAATTTCCCTTATGTCATACCCCTAACTCTATCGAAAATGACAAAGAGATATGAATGAAATAGGAAAGGACACGGTCAGAATAGTCTTCAGGACTTCGTCATCGGTGCATGGGTCATTTTCCCACCGATCGACCAGTGGGTCGGTAGGAGCACCGATCGACTGGTGGGACGGTAGGAGCACCAGTGGCCAAGTGTTGAAGGTAATTCTAACTGTATTTTTTGTGTTTCTCCATCATTTCTACTTTGAAAAATTCTAAAAAAAATTTCTAAAAATTTAACATAAGTTTTCAAAGCTGATAATGAAATTTAGAAGTTTTGAAGGTCATATGAGCGATTTTAATAAAATATAACTCTAATGACTCAATAAAAATAACAAACTTAAATGCGTGCTCTATTTCTTTTATTGACTGTCAGCTGCAACTCCATGGTTTCTCCATTACCTCTTTATGATATATTGATCGCTTAGACATCTTATCATCTTCTAGTTATGCTATATTGTGTGATTTACACTTTATGCCTTTATTTGTAACTAGCATTATACATAGTATATTTCGTTGACGTCATCAAAGCTTATGTTCTAACATTCTCCTCTTTTTTGATGATGACAACTACTTATAGTAATGATTAGTATAAATAATACTCCGCTAGATATATGAGATATTTTCTCCCTCTTTTTCATCAACAAAAAGTAATAAATAGCAAATAGATAGATAAATGCCACAAAATGAATAGAAGTAACACCATAACTCAATGTATAACAGAATATCATAAACACAACAATCTATAAAATGGCACAACAATACATAGACATGAACCAAAGCAAAGTCTAACCAAACACACATGCAAACACTGATTGAAATGATAACAATCAACACATAGTCTGACTAACACAAATGCGAAACACTGAATACAATAAAAAATTAGATATGATGAACACCATGGCTTACTGATCATCTAATGAAAGAGTCATATGATACACCTCAGGTGTAGTCGGATCACTCTCTAAAGTGAGACCAGCATATGGTCTAGGCCATGAGGGATACAAGATCTAGACTGCCTCTCAATGAGTCCATTACCCTCTGTTGGAACTGGTCCAGCCCATAATTGATAAAATAGGTAAATCTAAAATTTTTTTCCATTTTTTATTTTTATTAGGCCTATGAAGTCGAATTTTTTTTAGAACTTTTCTAAATCTTCTTTTAACTAAAATTAGTGACTTATAAATGATTTTATTTTATTTATTTTGAATCATATTTTAAACATGCTTATCATATATACATATGTGTAAATGTGCACATGCAACATAATAATGTTTACATGGTTTAACATGCCCACATTTAGGTGTTGGGATTTACACAGCTACGGACATGTTATCCCCTTCTATATTCGGTTATACCATCTAAATGTACATACAAGCGCATCAATGTTTTAAAAACATAACATACACACACATATAATATAAGTGTGAAAATAAAGGAATATTAACTATAAATGATATAGGAGTTTAGTTTTGGGGTGTGTAAGTTTTAAAAATGAAAGGCTAAGTCATATTAAAGAAAACGAATTAAAGTAGTGATTAATACTCTTTGTAAATTACATGGCCTCTAAAGGAAATTAATAATCTTTGTAACTTACATAGCCTCTAAAGAAAAAGAATTAATGTAGCAATTAATACTCTTTGTAACTTACATAAGGTCTTTATTTTTAAACAAAAAATCAGAAATACATATGAATATATGTATATATGAAACAATGATAAATTTTATAATACACACACACACATAGATATATATATATATATATATATGCATAAATGAATAAACATGTAAAGGATCATCTAAATCAAAAAAATCCTTTGTTCCTCTTTTTCAATTTAATGGAAACTGATACAATATTTCCCTCCCAGTGCCCTCGAAACTTGTCCTCTCATCGTACCACTACCATCATCCCCCCATACCTAACCCATCTCCTCCTCTGCCATCTCGTCCTCCTGACCCAGCCATAATTGCTCCCCTTCCTCCTGTCGTACCTATACTTTCTTCTTCTCTTGTTCCTTCTTCATTACCTCCACCTAAACCCGTCCTTCCTTCCTCCACTTGTATCTCCTCTGATCATCTTTCTACCCCTTCTATTGCTAATGAACATGCATGGACTTACCTTTTCAGGAATCTTCCTCGTAATGCGGGTAAGTATATGCCTGTTCATATGAACATATCTTTTAATGGTGATGCCATGGTCCCTCCATCTCCAGTCATTGCTATTGGTGTTGATACATGGAAAGACTATGTGGTTGGGTTCTTCTTAGACAAGCCCTTGTCATACTCATATGTAATTGAGAATCTGAAACGCAGATGGCGATTAAGAGGTAATGTTAAAGTCAAGTCAGATGGTTCTATCTTCCTATTTCTCCTATCTGATGCTACTGACAGAGATAGAATAATTAGAAGTGACCCCATAGTTATGAAGAATAAACTGTTCATATTAAAACAGTGAGATCATACGACTAGTAGTGTTTGTGGATATATTAAATCAATTCCAATCTGGGTACAACTCTTGAATATACCTATTTATTTATGGTCACCTCTGGGTATCAACTGGTTAGCTAGTAGGTTGGGTAAACTGGTATGTTTAGATAAAGCAACTGAATCTGTACAAATAATACAAAATGCCAAATGTCTTATTGAAATATCACCCAACCATGAACTTGTAGATTCCTTCCCTGTCCTGAATACAAATGGAACAAAGCAAATTATAAATGTATCTTATCTTTGGAAACCAGATATATGCACTTATTGCAATATTTTTGGTCATAAAAGCATGTACTGCCAGTTTATGCCATAGGAACTGAAAGCTAATAAGAATGGGAATGTTGTGTTGCAGCGTGATTAGAAAGCAGTTGAAACTGAGAAACAAACTAATAGATCAGAATCACGTATGGGACAAAACAGGGTATGGAAAAAGATAGAGACATGAAATAGAAATGTAAATGAAGTGAAAATCCCAACAACAACTGATGTACACTCAAAAGCAGTTGGCTTTAAGAATGTAAACACTGTTAAGTCCAAAACTGGGAATAATATGATAAAAGATTATAGACAGAATGTTAAAAGAACTGAAAATGAGATTTCAAATGTAAAGGCTATCCATATGAGAAATAAATTTTCAGTCCTTGATTTGATAGAAGATGGAGAAATAATTGAGAATGTAGATAACGTGGGTATTGATATGGATATGGATGAAGAAGAAGTTGAATTAAATGATAAAACTGTTGCTGAAGGAAAAAAAGGTATAAGAAGGAAACAAATGTGATAACTCTGTTGTATTAAATGACAAAGTGGTGGGAAAGAAAACAAGTGCAAAATAATGTAACTCTGAAACAACAAAGAAGCAACTCAAAAACAATACGCAACCAATGTCTGGGTGCATGTATGATATTGAAAATGTAATGACAGACCAAACAGAAATAACATATCCACTGATGATGCTCAACTCCGGTCCAGTCTGACTCACATACTCTCACTACTAACCAATTTGAAACTGCTCATGTAGTGATCAATTCAAATCCAATATCACAGTCTAACGCATCTTCTTTAAGATTGCCACCACTGCTCCCTACTCCATCTATTCTCCCACCTCTGTGCTCATCCCCTGTACGTGCACACATGCACAAGGTATCACACCATACAAACCATGTCTGTTCCCAACTTTCTGACATGATGAGCATTAGATCCTACAATATCTTCTCTCCTACTGATAGTACCATCAATTCAGCATCCAAACTGCCTTAATCTGTCAGTATTGAAAATCCCCCTATTTCTTCAACCATACCTTCTTCCATCTTTTCTACCACTTCTAAAAACTCCAAAAAGAAGCATCATTCAAACAAAAAGAAACCCTCCTTGTGATGAACGAGCCTCTCGACCCTCGAAAATCGACACAAATACATCCTCGGTATTCACGTGCCGCAAATCCAAGTGTCGGAAACCCGATCGTTAAGGGTAAGAAAGAAAATAAAGACAGAAAAGAATCTCACATGAATGAAATAACATATATTATTTCAACATATAATCTTTACAGCGGAAAATTTTAGATACATTTATCAGAGTTAAAAACATGGAAAGTTATAAATATCCGTCCTTACAAATTTTCGGAATACAATAGTACATGAGTTTGGTGAAAATGGATAACAATCTTCAGAAGAATCTTCTAACTCCATGGTCCGAGCTCTTCCAGATTTCTTCTAACTAAACCTGACTACTAAACTGCTCGGGAAAATTAGGGCACCTAGAGTTTAAGGGAAAAGGAAAATAAACTTCGGTTTAGTCATGGGACTGGTGTGAGAAACTCAAAATACGCGTTTTGAAAAGAAAAGGTATCTCATAAGACCACGCTGCACATAAACACAGAATGAGTTTTTACCTTATGATAACCAAAACATTTTACGTCAAAATACTTGATATTATTTTTAATGACATATCTTTGAAAACATTTGCAAATAAACTTATTAATCTTAGCCGAAATTGTTACTATTATTAAATTCCAGCATACTAGGCTCTAAAAACATAACTCTTACAAGGCTCGTTCGGAGAATGGATTCCATACAAATGACAAGGTGAGGGACTACATTCCGTACAGTACACCTCTAGAGTGATGTACCTGGGGTTCAGATACTGAACTCCTATAACAACACAGAACCGGCCTACCCCTTCAATGGGTAGTACCGAATATGACATCACCTCGGTCATTACCGACCTATCCAAGACGTCTCATAGCGTACACAACATACCCGGTATATAGAGGGTTATCTAGAAAGGTGATGACCATATCCTAATGGGAGCGACCCACTGAGCCCTACCGCACCTACCTTGTTTTTGCCATTTCCAGTTGATGAGGCCTGAGGTAACATTTTACCTTTCACATAGCACATTCCACTTTGAATGCCACACTTCCGTTCCATGATCACACAATTGATTTCTACAAATGTATAACTCCTGAGCTCGTACGTCTTAGGAAAGGGTGTTAAGCTAAGAGAAGTTTCCTTCTCCGCCACCAAACAGATGATACGTTCATAGAGATCGGTCAACCTAGTTAGAAATGCAACGTTAGACATTCGTCCATACAAGTTGTCCAGGAACAGGACAAACCGAAGCTACTCTCCTACCATATCCTGTCGGGAATTACCCCTAGGATTAGTAGTGAGAAGTCCTTGCATCGAAGATCTCAAATAAAGAAATACTGTCACATAATAAGATATGAGAAATTTCCCCCGAGGGTCAGTGACAAGCATCTCTACATTCCATCTTCCAAATCATTTCCATTTCTTCACTCGGAATACGTAAATTGGTTCGAAGTGGTCTTCGGGATAGGACTTACCCAAATCCGACCCCGGTTCCTTCGAACCAATCATCGATAACAAGATGTTCTGTGAATAGGGATTCATTCTTTAATTGATTTACTTCTTTTTATAAAAATCTCCTTTGGAAATATATATTTCTAAAACATTCCTTCCATTATATGCGGAATTATTAAACCTCTCTTATCAATTCCTTTGATTACTTAAAACTTTTTTAAATCTTGGAATAATTCTAAATCATTTCATTTTTTCACTTAGGACAAAATTTCTAAAAATTATTTCATTTAAATCTTAGCAAAGATTTCTTAATTCAAAAACTCTCAATTCTTGATTTAGTTGAAACCAATGTATCTAGGATGTTAATCCCAACACCAGTAAATATTAAGTTAGCAGAATCTATAGAAATCATCTAATTCTACTCAATATCAATCCCCGTATTCAACAAATACTATGGACGGAGTAACAGAGAAATCACCTTTTAAATTCCACGAATAGTACGAGTTCCCTCTTCGGGCTTTAACACCGAGTACAAGAAGATCATCTCCATAAAATCCAAATCATATTAATGATGGAAACTTTATTCTTTATTCTTTAGAAATTTCGATCCGAGTAAATCAAATTCACTATACCATCCGTCGGGCCAATCCGGATAGCTAGGGAGAGAAGAAAACTGGTTTTCCAAACTCAAGCCTAGACACTATCTCTCGGACACCCATAAGGCGGTCAAGTTATTTAATCGAATCTAAATCATTAAAACATTTAATCGTTTCATAAATCCTCTAAATCATCTTTAAAACACTTTATTAATCATTTAAAAACATTTACAAAAGATTTGGAAAAGTACGTTTGCGTTTAAAACTATATTTCAAAAGTTATAAAAAATGCTACCGAAATGTGTTAGGGAAAGTGCTTTTCAAGTTATATTGATCAAAACGACTTTTTATTATTTGAAAATTCATTTTTATTACTCAAATCACTTTTGAAACATTTTAAAAGATTTATAATATTTATTCCATATTTTTAAACAATTTAAAACATCATTTGTAAAGAAATCCGGTTTTGGATTCCGAACTACAAATTCGGGATTTTTCAAAAACTTGTTTTACTCATTTTTCAAAATTCACTTATCAAAATCTCGATTTTCTTTCTTCGTTAGAAAACCATGGATACAATAGTTCAGAAAATTCTTATCTCAAAAAATTCCGAGCTATATTCCAACTTTTACACTTGTTTGACTTTTATAGCGTGAAATCGCGAACTACCGTTACGCGACGTGCCTATTTTTAACTAAAATTTCTTTTTCTTTCCAAACTTCACCAAAACACATTTAAATGTTTACAGAACATTTCAAATACATTTTAAACCATTTTTAAGAGGTTTAACAATTCCATACGCACTATTTCATTAATTTAAGGAAAGTGATTTCCTTTGTGCTTATCGACGTGTATTTTCGTGACTTGCATATATTTTCAACATTCATATGAAAACAACCAAACTTAATGATCAAATCATATTAAACATCCATTGCAAACATCATATCATCATCCAAAAATATAATAATAATAGTTTAGGAGTTCTCACCATCATTGCTTCCTAACTTTGCTAAACGGTTAATAGCTCCACTACGATCACACGAAAGCTTTTAGAATTGGTCCTTAGACCCTTGAGAAGGCTCGGCCAAGACTTGAAGAGGATGGCCAGAAGTATGGAAGAGAAGTGGTAGAACTTTGACCTTAAATTCACAAAAGTGGACCCAAAAATAAATTATCTTCTCTCTAATTTTTGGAC
Organism: Allium fistulosum; assembly: GCA_030737815.1. Lineage (NCBI taxonomy): Eukaryota > Viridiplantae > Streptophyta > Magnoliopsida > Asparagales > Amaryllidaceae > Allium > Allium fistulosum. The sequence goes on along the minus strand of CM060908.1, from coordinate 685,945,491 downwards.
ACACAACTCTACGACTTTTGAAATATGGTAAACATGAAAGTTGTAGTATTTTATCTATGGTTTCAAAAAAAGAATCATGTAATTTGGATTAGATATTAAAAAGTTATGGCCAAGAGAAGAAGTGGTATTCTCGGATTTGTCAAAACAAAGCCCGAAAATGCACTGTAAAAAAGTTGTATTTTGACATAGCTAGACTCAAAACTAGTAAAAGTGATAAACATAAAAGTTGTAGCCACTGTAATTTCACACGATTTGAAAAAATAATTACATCATTAGGATCTGTTTTGAAGGAGTTATACTCGAATGAAAATGAGGTATTTTCGGCCATTAAAACTGGGCTCGAAAATGCTTTGGAGAAAATGGAGTTTGAGCATAGCTAACTTTGAAATGGGAAGAAGTAGTAAACTAGAAAGTTGCAGCCACTGAAATTTTATAGGGTTTTAGAAAAGAAATTTCTCATTTCGGTCTGATATGAGGAAGTTAGGATAGAGTGAATAAAGTGAAAAAAATGTGATGAAAGGGTGAACTATTTATAGCCAAAGGAAGAGTGCAAAGGAAGCCATACACGCATCATCACTTCATGGCTTCTCCAATACACCTTCCTCCTCCTTAGGCCAGCAAAAGCCTTTCTCCAATGTGCCCATCACTTCCATCCACTTCATGTATGCACAAGTCGACTTATGAAAGCTTAAGGAAGAAGCTTTGTATAAAATATCTTAGATTTTGTATTATGTATGTATTTGTAAATGTATAAGCATATATGTATTTATACATATGTTTATGTGCATGTTAGTGGATGTATTTGTATGTTACATATGTGTACATGACATATAAATGATGTTGCATTGATTCCGAACAACTTTCGTTCGATAAACCGTTGCCGATCGGAGAACCGATTCCCGGTCACATTTTCACTTATACTTTAACGTACACATATTTGTAAACAAAATTTGAAAATAAATTTCTTATCATTTTAAATTAATTAAAATGATCATATTTGAATTATAAAACCATATAAATTAATATTAAAAATTATTTACAAAAATCGCTATTATACCGATAAAGCGATATCAATTTTTTCTTATATTTTCAAATCAAATATATATCTTTATAAATAATTATAAATGTCTTATTATCACTTTATAACAATTCAAAATGAATTATCATCATTTTGAAATCATTATTTGAATAATTATAATAATTACTTAATCATTAAATATCAATTTAAATTAAATAAATCAATTATCATAATTAAGGGTATTACTTAATAATGTCAAGCAGGTTTTATTTTCAAAAGAAAATTGTAACACCCCGCATTTTTATATAATTAATAATCAAATAACAATAAATAGCGAAAATAAACATTTTTGTAATTGTCAGAATATTGCCTTGAAACTTATACCATTGTGTTCGCAGCAATTTTCTGATCAATTTACATATATAATATGTCTCGAATGGAGTTCGTATGAAAAAGTTATTGACGTTCGAAGTTTAGTATTGAGAAATAATTATACGTGTAAATGTACGTAAATATATGTGCGTATGAAATTCCAGAATAACGCGCATTTGAATTTTAAAATAGATGCGCACCAAAAAGGTAATTAATTAACATTGCCATTATAAAGAAAATTAATGAATATCAGTAATTAAAGTTAATTAATTAACATCAGCAGGCAATGTAATCAAATCAGCTATTGGAGGAAATTAATTTACATTAATTGATTACATGGAAATTTTATAAATTATAAACATTTGCAATTAATTCATAGGATATTTATAAAAGTAGTAACAAATTTATTATGTTTGTAATGAATGTAAATTATTAAGAGAATTAGATGTAAGAGGAAAAAAATGTATGTGGGAAATAAATTAAATAATAACATATATATATTAATTTATAATTGATGCAATCAATTAATTAAAAAATTAATTAAAGGCATTAAGTAAGCGTCAATTAATAAAATATGAAAACTTATATGTTAATTTATTGGGTAATGAATTGGCGGTTTAAATACGTACAACTAATAAATGTGTGATTTAGTTGCGCATATGAATTAATTTGGATATCAATTAAGATGGAAAAATGTAAATTAATTAATTGGCAATTAGTTGAGGGTTTTAAAAAGGGTGTCAATTAATCAAAGGATATGCCATTGTTACAATAGCTAATAATGTAAATTAATTAGCTTGAAGAAAATGCCAGTTATAGGATTATTTGTTTCCAAGTTAAAAAGAAGAAAAAATGGAATGCGTACAAACATCAAACGGAGTGATTAGATTTATGATGAAGTTAAGTTAATAAGAATAAATTAAAAGTATAACTTTTATATGCATTCAATTAATATAGGTATTAATTGACGTGTTCAAATAGGTAAGAAATTATAACGTATAAGAACAATTAATATAGGATATACATACATACATACATACATACATACATACATACATACATACATACATACATACATACATACATACATACATACATACATACATACATACATACATATATATATATATATGATCTAATTAATTGGATAATTAATGGGAGAATTTTATTTAGAAGGAAACGTGAATTAATAGGGTCGTATAACAAAGGAATAAAAGAATAACATTGGAGAATTATACGTTATAAGCTAACGTAAATAAATCAATAAATGATGATGAGGATTGTTTTTAGGGTTAATCGGATGGTTCATAGTTGTTCACTACACCTATAAATTGAGCGTAATTTAACCCTAGCCCACACTATTTTTTCTGAATCAGCTGCTATCGTTCACAACAAACTCCTCTTCTCTTCTCCCTCTTCCTTTCTCCTCTATCAATCAAATCTTTCCCCAAACTAAAAAAATAAATAAAATTAAGCAAGGAAATACATACAAGCAAATCAGAGAATTGTGCAAACAAATCAGAGAATTTACAGCGAAATAAAAAGGAGAAAAAACGGAGAAAAGCGTAGCAAATTAAAAGGGATAGAGATTGAAGCTAAGGATGACATGTGAGTGGATTTAATTATATATCTTTTACGTTTATGATATATTATCATTAGATTCCCATTAAATAATTTTATTCAGCATCTCAGTAATTAATTCTGTCAATTAGTTATGCTGAAACTGTAATAAATTTACAGTTATTTACATCTATTTAAAGTTAAAATTAAGCCTAAATGATAGCTTCTTTTTATTTCTTTTTTACGCAAATGATATAGTAAAAAGAAGAAGAGAGAATTCACAATTATGGATTAAAATAGGAAAATACTAGATTCGAGGAAATTAGATGTAAAATAAGAAAAGTTGGAATAAAGCAAGAAAAATAAGAATTCTGCAATAACTTATGCTAAAACGGGAGTAATAAATTAAAGAAAAATCTAATAAATTGATTTGGGAGTAAGTGATAGATTAATTGGTTGGTTTAGAAAGTAGAATACATTTCTATAGTTTAATATTTAAAAAGATAACGATAAACGTAACTGCAAGAATAAAAGAAAGGAAAAGGAAATTAGTGTAAAATAGAGAAATCATTGTATTTTACACTATCAAAAAGTAAAGAAATAATAAAAGAAATATCTTGCAGTTACGACTTATTGTTTAATTTAGTATTAATATGGAAATGGATTTTTAGTATAGTTTTCGTAACCAACCAAATAGAATAGAACTACTTCCTAGAATAGAAGAAAATAAAGTAAATAATTGAAGAAATTGAGTTAATTATTGAATAAAAATTAGAAGTTATAAACGGTAATGAACCTAGCTCTGCATTTACTGTGCAGACAATAAAATAACATAGTTATTATGATAAATAAATCATATAATATAAGAGAATTAAAGAGAATTTAATATCATAATAAAAGAAGACAGACTAGAATATAAAAGAGACACTTGTAATTATATACAGATTATAAAAGAAAATAAAAGTGACAATTACAAATAAAATTATAACATAGGTTATAATTAAGTAGAAAGAACAGAAAGGCTTATTTAAGACTTAAATTAAGTTAATAAGCAAATAGAGCAGAAATAATAGAAGAGGCTTATTTTAATAAACTTAAGACTTAAATTGAGTTAATAAGCAAGATAATAGAAGTGGCCCATACCAACAGCATTCCCTTTCAGTCAGGAACTGATGCTCTCACAACATTTAGGTGAGGCTGGGACAAGATTATGCTAATTAGGGTAAATAAGTAGCCAACGGAATAAGAAAAATAAACTAAACGCAAAATAAAAGATTAGACTTAGAGTCTAATAAAAGAGTGAGATGCATTTGGAGCAGCCCAAAGGATGAAGAGCCTAACGAAGCAGTTCATCATAGATTTTAGCACAGAAGAAGCACGTCCAACTTAGTTATTTTTGGCTAGAAGGAAGTATGAGACTTCAAAGGGACGTGAGGATACTTTAGGATGACCCTCTGTTGTAAGCATAATGATGCAGTCCTCCAGAGGCAGGTCAGTAGGTGTTCCATCAAAAGAGTATGCCTTGACTGCTTTTTGTATGGCAGGACCATTGTAGGCAGTCAGAAGGGGTTGGTGTTTGGAGTAGGATATTCGTATATCCCAGTACTTGCAAGTGAGTTTAGTGGGCATGACCCAAAAGGATAGTCGCATGAGGATATCGGCCAGCATCAAAACCAAGAGCGAGTTAGGGAAAGACTAGAGTTAAACTAACAATCCAATGATACTTTCACTATCGAGACATTGGATGAGGGGTACCGCCAATTGGATGTTAGATTGTTTGCAGTGGGGCACGACCACTTAACTCTTTGGAGGTCTTTCGATTAGTCGAGGGGTGGTTGCGTGGGGCCATAGCCACGATGAGAAAAGAGATAGACCAAGTATAATATCTGTATTGTAGGCCTAACGAAACTATCCTTTACAGATATAGAAAATCCCTGACTGAGTTCCATACAAGGTAGACCTTGTTGGCGGGATTCAGGGAGTAGACATAATGATTACGTATAGTCCTTAAGGTACGCACTGGGTGGTACATTGTGGATGTCCGAGCATTAGTATAGACTAGTGCAGACACAGTTTTGTGTTTTCATAGTAAACAACGGAACATCTATATTGTAGGCCTCATGGGACGGTCCTTTGTAGATGTAGTCACAGAACGCCATGGAACCAAGACGATGGAGTCCTTTGCGAGGAGGATACGGAAGGTACTATGGGTAGTACCTAGGACTAATATGGTCATTGGGCATATAGCTACATATATATCAGTTATTAGGTTTTAATCTACTAAGGAGTAGATGGGTACGATTCACGCACAGAGGCGAGAGTATTATAAACCTAATGAACCTAATATAACAGTAAATGGAAATAAAACGGTATATATAGAATTAAGCTTAGAAATGTATAATTTATCCATTCACCAGAACTTTAGTTCTGACCTCCTCCTCTTAACATCCTACAAGTTAGGTAGATGTCAGAGACCTCCCAGCTTTAAGACATTTGTTTAGAAAGTGTTATTATATTGGTGAGTATTTATTTACTATTATATTTTAGTCAATTCCACTGTGAGATATTTAATTGAGCTCTGATATATTTATCTTTGCCTATTTGCAGGATACCAGATACCCAACTCGAGCTTCAGTGGGCTTGGTTTTAGCATTTTTGCGAAAAATCCGGACCCACTGGAATTTGGGTGGTTACACAAATCAATTGATTTTATTTCATATTATTGTTTAATTATAAAAATAAGTGTATGTATCCAGCTCCGTGCGCGACGTTTTATCGATTTAGATTTAGGTCATTTTATCGATTTAGATTTCGAGGAAAATATTTTTGTAAATATTTATTCAAAATAAGATTATTATTACTTATTATTACTCAAAACAATATTATTTGTATTATTAATCTTTTATTTGCATAAATTTAAAAATAAATACAATTTATCGAACGGGTCGTTACAGACTTCCCCCCTTAAAAGAATTTCGTCCCCGAAATTACCTAAAACAAAAACTCAAAGGATTTGCCCAAAATATTTATTTTTAAACTTATACTCGTATGATGTATATAGATCACCCGTACACAATATCTGATTCGATCTTCTATTCGAATCCACAACTTTACTTCCGAACTAGCATTGATCCACCGATCCTTTTGTGCAGACTTTGATCAGGCTTTCTGATCAGAACTTTAGTTCCCGTTGCATAGCTCTCAACTATGATAGAAAACTCAAGCATCTAACCATAAACCCTCATCGTTGTTCGTCGTCAAGAATCGAGTGATAAATTCTCTTTTGGATAAGTGTCAAACATGTCAAAGTTCTGTACTCGAATATTATATTAAATCGTGCGACGAAATAATCTATATACTTTATATGAATTTAATAATCTTTCAAGAATTTTTATGAAAACATTTCATCCTTTATTCATACTTTTGTAAAGATACTTCTTTATACATAACCATTTTATATTTCCAAATATTTATACTTAAAACACATTTCTTTTCAAAAGATAAATATCTTTTTATTATAACACATCTCTAAACACATCTTAATGGTTCTGAAAAACTTATTTTTAAAATAATTCATTAAATTGATAAATCACCATAAACTTCCTTTAGCTAATATCAAATGTGAAAACATTCTTTATTTAGTTAAAACTTACTTAATCAACTAACACTCCTTTATTAATTAAAACTTCCTTTATATATATTCTCTTTACTTATACCGGTTTTAATACTTAAAAAGTATTCATATACCTATTCAAATGTTTTAAGTATATTTAACAAGTTTTCTTACTTCAAAATATAATTAAAGTGATTAAATCAATTATTACCATAACATTGTTATAATGAACTTCTCTTTTCTTTTATAATTTGAACTCATAACATTTTCTATCTTTATATAGAAGACTCTAATGCTTGTTATTATCTTTAAAATCCTGCTATTAAAGATCTAACTATACCCATAAAATTTCTTCGAAAGTGTCATTCAAGGGTTTAAAAACAAATGTTGTTAAAACATCATTTACTACAAACCCAAAACCATTCATTATTAACTGTAATATTTATTTTAAAGATCAAAGCATACCCATGCTTATCAATTAAGATAATACACTCTGATAAAAATTGACAGCCATAAATTTGTCAAATAACTTATTCCATTATGCTTTTTAACTTTAGAAGATTATATTGATCGAGTAACTCAAAAATGATACCAAAGGAACTGGATACTACTAATAGTATCACATATTTCCTTAACAAGAAGAGAAATACTTAAGAGAAGCGTTTACCATCCGAACACATCTCATGCCCATTTTTATTTACTTTTGAGCCACTTGAATCAATTAATCATGAGATTGTTTTTTTTCTCGTTTTCAAAATCCCTTTTTAGAAATAATACTAGTATTGTTCCTTTCCCAAAAATCTTTTGAAATTCCTTTCAAAAATACCGAAATTTAAATTCTCAAAAATTCCTTTATAAAGCATGTTTTATAAATCCAGTTTATAAAATCACTTACATAAAATAGATACATAAGATTTATTTTCTTAAATAAATTCCATTAATCTAAAACCAACATAATTATTTATCGAATATCCCATAGTCAAATTGTGAAACTAAATTCACACCACCTTGCATGACCACACGCAACAACAACTTCTCAACTTCTGTTATGCAGCAACACCAGCTCTTAAGGTTCACTCATCGCCTTCGCCCATGATCACACGCCTCTCTATTTCGTACCGTTATTACATATTAATTGTATCACCAAATAGCTGATTCTGTCAATACAATTAATTGTAAACATGTTGCTTTGTTTATTTTTACCTTTCTCATTTCGTTGATCATCATAGTGATGATCCTGAATATTTGTAATAGCTAATTACCAACAAACTTTTGTATGGATTTTGTTTTTTGTTTAATAAAACATGAGTGCACTCCGCATACGAGGATCACTCTTTCATCAACAAAAAGTTACATGCACACACATGATGTGTACCAAAATATATGTATAAATTTCATATTAACACTTATCCAATTAGTTGATTTGATTTAAAAATAATATATGTTTAATTATATTATTAAAATGAATTCATTATGCAATATATCATGAATTTGTTGAGGTAAACCAACTATAATTAAACTTGTTCTTCTTGCTTAAGCATTTATGTTTTTTGTTATATGATTTACGTGTTATTATATTTTAATAAAAGTTAAAGTTCATTATTTTATTAATGTAGGGTATATATCGAATTTGTTACACAATGCATTTAAGGATTTACTATTACTTAAAAATTAGTGGATATTAGACAATCACGTTAAGTTAATTAATTTAAAATTTAATTTACTCTGTTTTACTAGGATAAACATTTATTTAGAACTAATCACTTTTCAAGTTGGTGAGTAAAAAATACAGTATCTTATTGTATATATAAAAAAAATCATGTATAACCCGATTGGGCCCAAAAGCACACGATGGCTCAAATCCAAATGTACACGATGGCCCAAAATCATGTATATATTTCTCAACTTACATCAACCTTGGTTACAATATTGTCACTAGCTGTTAAAAAATTTGCAGTGTTCCCTTTTCTGCTCTAATCAATCGACCATATCAAAAGAAACTTTGGATTTAGGTGCATGATTCATTCTTTTCTGGATCTTTTGCCTTCACTTCATTTTTACCCTGATTTATGCAGATTGCGCGCTCGATTGGTCTAACCGTGAATTTTGTTTGGTTTGTTTTTTCTTTAAGGTGTACCATCATTACCACCTATATGTGCTTGTGGCCACCATGCTAGACGAACAACCGCTGGGGCCAGCAGGGCGCACAGTGTTGGTCGCCGACTGACGTTGATGACCACAGACACAAGTGCCGATAACAGTACACTTCTTTAAACTGGCAAGGTGTGTGGACTTTTTTTACATCATAACTGGAAAAAAAACCCAAAAAAAAGAAAAAAAACAAATATAGCGACTTCTCTTATAAACGTGACGGAGACCGGTTTTTGATGTCCATTATCGAATTTGATGAATTTAGTTTTAGTTTTTTTTATATACTTTTATTTAATTTTAGGGGTTAACCTGGGTTTTAGTTCAATGAGTTAACAAATAAGGTTGAAATATGTGTGCCTTCGCCAGTCAAATGGAGACCATTCCCCAGACAGCCATCCAATTTGCCCCATTCCATCCATGCCAAAAATTTGGTCGAGGACGCCAGAGGCTACTACTTTGTAATAGATTTGATAGTTATTTATTATTACATTTGATAAGAAACATTCACTATAACAAAACTATCATTTTACAACGGGTCATAAACAACCTTTGTAATATAAACCTTTTACAACAGTTTCCCTAAGCCCGTTGTAATAGGTGCAACTTTTCATCATCCAGTACACCTATTACAACGTTGTCAACTTGCCCATTGTAATATGGTTCTATTACAACGATTTTCGACATGTTGTAATAGATAGGAGTTTTCAGCTTTATTACAACAGTATTGGCCCATTGTAACAGATATCAGTCATTATTTCTAATTTATTATAATTAATGACTATTAATGGATAATTTATGATTACTAATTATTATATGTAATCAATATTTATTTTTAATATTTAATAATATATTATAGTTAATTATTAATAATTAGTAAATTTTCCTTAATACTTATTAGTTACATTCAATGACTAATAAATCTAATTAATATTAAATAATTAATGTTTAAAGTTTAATAATTAATATTTAATGTTTAATAATTAATGTTTAATCACTATAAGAAAATGACCATATTACAACTAGTTATTTACAACTAGCGCCAGATGACAGTTGTAATAAAGAGTTTTAATTTAACAACTAGTATTTACTGACAGTTGTAATAAAGGATTTCTAACAACAAGTTTTTCCTAACAGTTGTAATAAACGTATTGTTAACAGCTGGGTTTCCTGCCAGTTGTAATAAATGTATTTTTAACAACTGTTTGTTTTAGCCAGTTATAATAGATCTATAACAACTAATTAATTTTGACCGTTGTAAATTTTAGTAATTAATTAATAATTAATAATTACTATTAAATAATCGATTACTAATGATTATACAATAATTAAGACTAATACTTAATAATTAGTAAATAATAATAAAATTTAATAACTATGAAGTGATATTTAGTATTTAATAATTAATTTTAAATAATTATTTATTAATAATGACTGCTAAAAATTAATAATTAATAATAATCGATAATTATGACAAATATTTAATAATTCATAATTAACAAGCAATATTAATAATTAAGAAGTGATATCTAGCATTTAATATTTTATAATTATAATTAATAGTTATATTTAATGTTTAATATTTAAAAAAACTAAAATTTTGAAATTTTCCAAAATAAATGAAAAAAACCCATGATAAAATTATAGTTTCATATGCAATTAATTTTTAATAATTAATATTTATAATTATAATTAGTAATTATATTTACTATTTAATTTAATATTTAAAAAAAATTAATAATAAATAATATTGATTGTTAAATAATTAATAATTACTATTAAATAATTAATAATTACTATTAAATAATTAAGAAATAATAATTAATAATTACGATTGATATTTAATAATACTATTTAATAATTAATATTAAGAATTAATAATCCCCCGGTTACCAATATTTAATAATTCTTAATAGTTAATGATTTCCAAATTTCAGATCCTGCCTATACTAATAATCAAATTTCAAAGCCCGCCCATACAAAGTGCTAGGTTTAATTTAGCATTCTCATATTTCATTTTATTAAATGAATTATCTCTCTCGCAATCCCCATTTAAAAACCCTAGCCAAAATCGTCCGCCGCCCCACTTGTTGTCTGCCACCACACATCGCTGTAGTCTCTCGCCTCTCCCCTCGTATAACCTGAACTGCTGCCTCATGCTTTGCTACCTCTATTGGTCACCTAAATCGTTGCCTCATGCTCTACTACTGTCGTCGTTCTCCTAAACCTGCCTTACGCTCTGGTGCCTCCATCGTTTGGTTAATTTTTTTGTTGATTCTTTTTGTCGTTTAGTCTCGATCGTTGCAAACCTGAAAACAGGTGATCATTTTCTTTTATCCTTCTTCTCCAGTTCTTTTGGGTATTTAATTTAATTTATTAATTTAGAATCTTTATCTTATAGTTTTTTAATTTTATCAGAGGACTACTGTTGGCAGGGGAAATTAAAGCACAAAAATGGCTTAGCTCCTAAGGTACTTCTATTTTTTTCCTATGGGGTTTGGTAAGTTCAAATTGCAACTAGAGTAGTGATTACCTTCTTGTTAGAATATACCTTATTCACAAACATGTTAATAACCTTATTTTAGTTATATTGTTTTCCATACAATGACATGATATTTTCAACATTGTAATCACTCCTAGCTCATTTATAAATTTGTGCACTTATATATATACATTGCTTTATCATTGTCCTTATTCAATGAGATGTACCTAACTTATAGTTTGAATTAGCCACTGCTCTTGGTTGGAATATTTCCAACTAAAAGATCCTAAACTAAGAGCGAATATGAATTTAGGATTGACATACTATACTTGATATTACTTATGAAGTTTATGTCTAAATACTCCTTTATAAGGAGTTTGCTAGTTTCATAAACAATTCTCCAGTATTTCGTTAAGTACTCAAGAATTCTCCCAACTACCATTTTAAAAATATTAATTTATATTTGATACTAGCTTTATGTATCAAATACATAAACTAAATGCAATATTGTAGAAAATATAACATATATAATAATTAGTATTGCCGATGCATAAGGAATACATCTCATATGCTCCATATTAAACATTTGAATATAGCATTTATGTATACCATTTTGGGACAACACCAACACCTTTTTATATAAAAGATGTTATTTTGAAATCCACAGTCGAATCTTAAACAACTATACTAAAGACTGATTTTAACATAGGTACATCGTTAACAATCAGTAGTAGTGTATTTTTCTAGAAATACCTTAGTACCATTTAATGCTCTTTCTTACAGGCTCATGGTTCCTTTACATTCTGATTGAAAATAAAATCGTTTGATTTCTTTGTCAAAATATTTCTCAATTCTGATGCTTGTCGAACAGTACCTTCGTATCAATTCTTTGGATCTTATCCAAAATTCACAAATTAAGTTATCACTTCCACTAACATTGAGACACTTTCATGATAAATTAGAGGTATACCTTAGGGGGAATTATGTAATTTGTTAGATATGTCTAACTTTATGACCAATCTTATTCGTAATAAGGATATTTGTTTTCTATTATATACTTTGTTATATAGTGATATAATTAATCAAGCAATTAATTTAAAACAGGTAAATAAGATAATCCTTAAATGAAATGTTATGTGAATGTAGTCGAATAGCTGCAATCGTGAGTGATTAATCATAATGTAAAATAACATTTTATTTTAAGTTTTCTTGGTCGAGATGTTTTGGAAAAAGTTATCAATACATACGTTGAGACCAGAATACGTAATGCTCTCTAAATGTTGGACAGTGTATTACCCATGGCTACTGGGGGCACTAAGAGCTTGCATACTGATAGTTATTGGATAACTATGGAATGACTCATTTGAGTGTTTCTTATTGGTTAATACTAACTAAGGTCAAATAGGAAATCTTGAAATGATGATTATACATAGTTCTCTCAATTTGAGAAAACTGTTGAACTTTGATGTGAGCATTCCATTTTGATTAAAGTTAAATCGTGGTATAGCGCCCATCAAATTATTATAGCTGTGTTTGAGTTGAAGCACTGAAAGTGAAACACTATTCAATAGAGAATTCATCTCCTTTGTTATATAAGGTCAGTATCATAGTTAACTGTAGTCATCTTAAAGTAAAATTTCTAGATAGAGTAGTATGATTAATAATAAATATTATTATTAAACCAGGGACTTCGTTTATGGATTGACCAAGTTGATGTGGATGACGTTGGAATTTTGATCTAAACCAAATTCCATAAATCCTAAAGTGATACAATGTTGATAAAGAGAATAGGTGTAAATAATCGTTACTAATAGGTACCGCTTAAAAAAAGTGATTTTACTATAGAAGTTTATAAGCAATGAATTCGACCAAACTGTCACACCGCTAGCTAAGGTGACATATAATCGTCAATATTTGAATTGTTCAAAATTTATCACTGACTGAATTCACACCTCTAAGTCACACAACTAAATTTGTGAATTCTTTGAATAAACACACGATTTAATAAAAAATATTATAACTTAATTTAACTAGTTAATATTTGAGAAATATTTTGTGTTGTTAGTAATTATTCGAATGTATATAAAAAAGTTATATATGCGTGTATCGATATACAATATTGGTATATATATATAAACATGTTTTAAATATAGTCAATATAACTTCCTCCATTTTGAGGCTTGAAACTAGACGCTACGGATGCAGCAGTCTTCCATAATATTAAATTTCGGTGATTAAATGAGATCAGTTAATTGTATCAATAACATCAAGAGTGCATGAATATGAAAATTTTAAATACACATTTCATTAATAATTTTCACATTCATTACATAATCCTATTGATTCCTCATCAGGGAAAATATAATAATTACAAATATATTCCAAGGGTGATATACGAAGATGCCTCCTTGAATGATCAAAGTCTAACCGCTTGACAGTTATAATTTCTGTCATTACATCCATTTAACCAAGTATAAACTTCAAACAACACAGCGGAAATAAACTCCTAATATTAGCTTACCCTCGCATGCCCCCGAAAGCTTATTCACCTAACCTGATAACCCTACTCCTGAACTACTCAAATGAGTACCCAAGAGTTTAAGGGTAAAAACAAAAACTTCAGGTCAAACAAAAAAGTTTGGTGTGAATAATAATACCATTTCAAACCAAAAAACAGATATCTAGATAAACCATGCCATAGAACGGAACGGGTTTTCCCCTCACTGGTATCTTATCAGATATGTTAATCGAATATAAATCATGCAACTGCAACCACAATTTGTTAAAACAAAATACGATATGATAATATGGGTAAATGTGACTAGTCTGTCAATAAAGGGTTGTGCATTTCCAAAGTTTACCCATCCTATAAAATGGACCATCTGTCTCAAATCATAGTTTTTCTATGATCACTATGAGCCTAATGGTTTTGCAGGCCACCCAATAGCCTATCTGGCTGACTCGGGCCAAAATATAACCAGATATACTAAAATCTCCAAATATGGTTAGGAAGTCTTCAAATACGATTAGGAGGGAAACTGGACTGTCTGTCCGAATCATAATTCTTAGGGTCACTATGAACCTGATGGTTTTGGAGGCCAACTAATAACCTTTTCCTATGAGCATATAAAGCAACGAGTTCCTTTCTGTACGTAAACATCATTTTAGTCTCACTACTAACAAAGCCATACACATTATAATCACAGAGCTTTACCAACCAAGGGCTAACACCTAAAGCATAGGACGCAATCTTACACCAATCCCACATTTATCTTATCTAGTTTTAAATTCATGAGTCATTTTTCGATCAGTTCAGGGCATCCTAGCATAATTGATCTCTCTGATCTCCTGGATGCAATTCTACTCACATAGGAGTTTAGTCTGACTATACTCACTACTAGAGCAACATAACGAGTAATTCGATTCCTAAATCCTAAGATGCAAAGTTGGGTAATGCAGATATGAGTATGGAAAATTATAAAACATGTAAATTTAACCGATCAAATGATAATAAGAACATATAACATCATTTATCAAAATATGTTTAATCAATAGTCACATCCCTCACAAAATTAGCTAATTTTAAGTAATAATTCTTTTTGTAATATTCATATAAAATTGGGCTAAAACACTATTTCATTTCCTTGAAAACATTTACCTTTAGAAGTGATTACATACTCAAAACCTTTCTTTAAAAACAAGGAAAACATAGCCCAAACACATAGCCAAAATCTTATGTCAAAGCACTAACATCTTCACATAGCTTTCGAAACATCTGCTATCGAAATATGGTTGTCGACCCTTCAACATACAAGGCTATCAAGCCTCTAAAACATAGCTCTTGGTTATAAACATCGGCTACCATGCAGCTAAAATATAGCTGTTGGGTCCCTATATCGAGTCACTATAGCGTTGAATCTCTATATAAAGGCGGATACATCACATAGCTATCGCATATATCAGCCCTTATAGTTGCCAAATCTCTAGGACCTTAGGGGTATCGATCCTCTATACTATGATGATAATGGCACTTCTGTAATTTATTCAAAAACTGATTTATTTCCCTTTAAAGATAATACTTTCTAACAACTTTTGCCTCTTGTCAAATTATCATTGGCTAACAAAATACTTTACATATTATTTTTAAAAATTACTGCTAGATCACGTTCTACCTTCTTAAATATCTTTACAAACCCTTATAATTAATATATTTAACTTATATTAATTAAACACTTGTCTAGAATAATAAATTCATAAAAAATCAAAACCACTAGGGAAAATTCTCCAAAAAATCCGAATTTCTTTATTTTGTCATATATAAAAATTTTGGGACCAGAAATTAATTTAACTATTTTTAATAATTAACACCCGAAATAAACATCATTTCTCTCTTAAGAAATTCATAAAATATTCATATGAACTTGGAAAATTACGAAATTGAAAACCCATCTCCAAAATAATGTTTTACACAACATATCCAAATTTCAAGTCAATAGGAGATTAAAACCCTGGGTCTTTTCCTGCAAAACCCATTAGAATAATTTCATAAAATTCCAACAAATCATCATTCAATCCCATAATGATATTATCAATACAAACATGACATATTATCATAATCAATTCGAAAATCAATCATAAATCTGAGAATAAACATAAGCAAATGAGATGGTAACTATTAGTTAACTTAGATGGGATAAGATAGATTGAGATATGATGTAGATTAATTTTCCTAAGTTTTACCCTTTGAATTCCCCAGCTTTCTTCTTCCTTTTTACTTAAGTGATGGTTGGCCCCTTTTTTTGTTTTGTTTTGATTTAGGAAATGAAAATGAATGAGAGAGGAAGGGTTTAGGGAATGAAATAAGGAGTTATCCCCATTATGCCCCTCTCATGAATCCCCTTCTATTCTATGTTAAAACAATCTTATTAAGTGATTAATTAAGCCCTGACCCAAATTAGTTTACAAATCTCATTCTCCTTATCACCTCGCATTATTTTATTTTATTTATCCAATTAAATTCCTCAAATACTATTAAATAAAAATTAGGGGTGTTAAAATTAATTGCTTGACTAGTTTTTGGAAATAATTATCTATTTGATGGAATGATATGGCCTGCCATGCTAGAGAGAAAGGAAGGTATACGGATGAGGCTTGATTGAAAACTAACTGAGAATTAAAAGTGGAAGTTTTAAAGAGAGAATCAAAAATGTTTTATTCTCTCATTAAAACAAATCCCCTCATTCATTTTCTTATCTGAATTGTTTTTCTTCCTCTTTTCTCTCTTTCCATGGCCGAAACTACCTTTTCCGTTTAAAAAAACCAGTCTAAATTCAAATAAAAAACATAAAATAAAATTAAAATAAGCAGTTGCAATGATAGATGTTGATCCACTTAGACATCTGAGGAGAAATCACAAACCAAACTGTTACAAAAGGGCAAGCTTTTTCAAATTTCATTTTCATCTTAAATTAATTGATAATGTTTAGATGTAAATTAGTTCGTATACATGTGTATGCATTGTCACTCATTGAATTTATTAAAAAATTTCTTTGTGTTTTGTGGTTAAAAACAAAATGCACCTCATGTATGATTTTACATTGAGTGTTGACATTATTTTGATTAGATCTATAATCAATGTTTCAGATTTGTTTTTTGTTATAATTTTTTTCACTATCACAATTGACTAATTAGTTTTCTTACTAAAACCTATTTATGATTGATTCATTTGTGTTCTAAAATTAATTTTTGGATCTAAGATTGTTTGTTGTTATAGATCTTATTTGCTACACTTAAATTTACTATTGATGTTTTTGTTTAATTCATTTATAATCAATTTCATTACTTTGTCAAGTATATGTTTTGAAATTAAAGCTTAGTTTACTATATAAATATATGTATATAAATATGTATATTGTTGTTGAATTATTTTGTGTCATTGGAACAATGCACTAAACTATGAATTTATTTATTTATTTTTTGTTTATTGTGTATATTTTCAAATCTGCAATTTTGAGGGCTTGGTTTTTGTTGTGATCAAGCATGGAACTTTATATGGTATTAAATCTGTTATTGTACCAATGTTTAAAAAAAGTGTTTAATATATTACATCATGTTATTGCGTATTACATTATGTTATATATATGGTATTCAGTTCCATTTTCATCTTTCTAGGTTTCCCTTATTTTCAAATGCCTAATTTTATATAGATTTGTTTGCATAATTTACATAAATGTACATGTATTAAAATATATAAGTTGCAATAAAATATCACATAAATGTATATTTCTATCTAAACTATATATATTTATGGTACTATCATTATGTGTACACAAACCATATACATATATTATAGTATATCTGAACATATGTATACACTTAGAAATTTATATTCTTCATATGCATGTGAATTTATTAAATGTATATGTAAGTATAACATATATCTATATACAATAGATATAAATCCCAATATCTATATGTACATATACAGTTATACACATGTTTATATTTGATTGTGTTATGTTGTTATTGAATGTATACATGATACTTTCAAAATTAAAATATTTACTTAAATTAATTAATATGATTAATTAACAAATGTAAAATATATTTTATTTTATTTTATTTTATTTAATAACTAGATTGGATCTACCGAAACCCATTAGACTTGATAGCTCTTATTTCCACACTCATGTCTTATCTTAGCCCTAGTTTTCCTTATTACTGTTAGCATGCTACGATCACCTCACATGAACTTATTCTCTTCGATCTTGATTGCTTTCCTTTTAATCTGCCTTCCGCCTGCATTCGCCTTTAAAATCTAGCATCGCTTGTCTTAAGTCTCCCCCGAGCTCCTATAATCATTTAGTTGGTTTTGACTATGTTTTTTGAAGTTACAATTTGAACTTCAGCACCTTTTTTCTGTCGTCTCTAACATGGTGGTATAGGGCTTCTATTTAGATTTTTATTTTTGGGTTTTTGTGTGTTAGCTTTGGAATTGTTAGGTTTCTAGTTCATCTCTGTTTTTCATGGCTTAGGTGGGTAGTCAGTCTCTTGATGTGCTGATTTCTCACCATCATATCGTCTGACCTTGGTAGTTTCTCTATAATGCGGGTGTTTTTATGTGATTGGTTGTCCTGCTAGGCATCTTGGTGTTTTTCTTTCTTACTTGCCTTCTTTTGGGTGCAACATCGATTTGGTTTTGGAACAGTTTTTGATGCAATTGTTTAGTGTATACTTCTTATGCATTTTGGAATTGTGTTCTGGTTATTATGGAAAATTGCCCATGTATCTTTTGGTGCACTTCATTTTTTTGTGTGCTTCAAGTGGATTTAGGCTATTAATTTGCCTTTGGTGTAATTTTTGAGGCTTTTGCATATGATGGATAGTTGTTTGGAATAAGCTCTCTTTGCTGGGTTGCAGCTATGGTAATACGTGATAAATTATTTTTTCATGTGTATTTTCCTGTCTTGTGTAATTTTGGATCTTCAATGCAAATGGTGTTATGATTTGCATGCAACCTTAGGTGGCACACTATTGGTTTGGTGAATCTGTTGTTTTTATGTCTTAATGTTATAAATTGGTGTTGGAGACTGCCTAGTGCAGCTTGGTGCTATAAGTTGGTGTTTGGACTGCCTAGTGTAGCTTGATGTTGAAAATTGGTATGGGACTGCCTAGTATAGCTTGATGTTATTAGATGGTGTTTGGGACTACCTAGTGCAGCCTAATGTTATTAAATGGTGTTTGGGACTACCTAGTGCAGCTTAATGTTGTATGTTAGCACCCGACGTTGTGCTTGTGTAAGTGGTTAGTTGTTGCTAGGGCGTTTATCCCTTACCCCTGTAATAATTTTTGTAAAGTGGTACAACAACATAAATCTATCTTTCCCGTGAAAAATAATAATATTTTGTTTTCTCTACAAAAATAGAGAAAAATATTGAAATCTACCCTTTTCATCGATTATAAATCGGCCCAGCTCCTTTATTTGCATGTTATGTGCATACAGTTTATTCTAAATCATTGTATAGAATTTTGTTTCAACATAAATATCCTAAAAATCAAAGCCACACCGATCGATAATTTTGGGAGTAAAATTCAAATTAAATTCGACACGTTAAATCAAAATTTGTTGCGTTAATTTCAATAATTGCAATTTATGATTATTTTCATCAATTTTACTTACTACATTCCAACTACATTGATCTTCTTCTTGAAGACACATTTGCAACCGATGGATCATATACCTTCGGGTACAACTATCAAAATTATATTTTGATAATGTAATTGGAATCTATTTCAAATTTGTGCATCATGCCATATGACAGAGTCAATACTCCTAATTGCTTATCGGCAATTAACGAAGTTCTTTTCTCGATATTGCTACGAAACTTATAGTTTCTCTTCAATATGTGAGAGTTCTTATGTAATAACTCGAAATTTTACCATTTTGATAACGAATATTTAATTAATTTTTAAAATTTTAATTAATTATTTTAAAAGCTTAATAACTCCTTTTGATTAATAAATAATAACTGATGATAACAAATTTGTGTTCGAAATTTATTTACAAAAACAAATAGTTCAAATAAATGTTGATAGTGTAACCGAAAATGTTTTATCGATAAACGGTCTCGAAAAGCATGATATTCTCGTCTCAGGGCACTGCCTTGAATTTTAACAAAACTAATGTCATCAAAACTAGAATAATTAGGTGACGTACACCGACGAGTTTTGTAATGATCGAACGTGCAATGTGATCATGCAAGCTCGAAATGCGCAACGATAAAAAAGATAAATTAAAATAATAATATAATTTTATTATTTAAACAACTCCTTACCCTCACTCTTCTCTAATAAACTTCTTTTCCCTCTTTCCCATTTCATTTTCATTTACAGTAAACAAAAATAACCATTCTCCCTTCATAAAGAAAAATCAAGAGCTATAAACCACGATAAATAACGAGTTGGATCCGTTATGATCCGGGTAAGAAGAGCTTCAAATCCATATGGAAATTGGGAGTGCAACATCAATTGTGTTGGTGGCCATGAGTAGCAGTAGATCTAGGGTTGGGTTTGTGGTCAATCAAGAGGGAGTTAGACGATGGAAGGGTGTCATTGCATTTCCCTTGGCGAGGAGCACCTTTCTGCCAAATCTTAGCAACTCCTGTCGAGATTTGAAGGGTATGACATTTTGAAGGTGGGAAGAGCAGCAGCAAGTCATGGTTGAGGGGAGGCGTGCAGACTTAGGGTGGTTATGTGCGTTGTGAAGCTCGTACGATGTAGAGCGCATATGAGTCTATGGTTCATCGAATCATGGAATATAGGGGAGGAATCAATGGGGATGTACACGGCTGTGTTGGGTTTGTGCATGTCTCTGTGCACCTTTTGATTTAGTATGGGGATGATGGACTAAGTGGTTAAAGAGATGATTAGTTGATTTATCAAGTAATGAATGAATATCTAAACCCAATTTCTTATAAAATTCATATCTTCTCCATACAAGCTCCAATCAAGAAATGATCTTTTGTGTTGCGCTCTTAGGAGCGTTATTTAAGGACTAGAGTTGATTTTGTCAAGTTTGGAGCAAGTGGAATTTTGAGCTATAATCGAACACCGTTTGATTTTAGATCAAGCAGGAATGCGTAAGCGTCGGTCGGGATTTTTGGTGAGTTAAATCACCTTTGGTTGAACACTATATGATATATGCGTTGTTATAAATTATAGTTTTTGCGCTTGAATTATTTCTTTGATTGATTTAGTAGAATTTCTGCTTTGGAAAGCAGATGACATTTAAAATGAAATACACGGAACTCATGAATTTTGTAGAGGAATCCAGATTCCTCGCCATTGTTGATTTTAATTTCATTTATATACTTATAGTATAAATTGTTGAATGCCAAATGTATTGGATGTGACTTTGATACATCGTAAAAGTCGAATACTTTTATTATAGATATATGAAAGCACTTGTTAAGTGCTATGGTAGCTCTACGCATTATATAGTATTTTTAAATACTATTATTTGCTCTTTTGATTTGGAGGATGATCTTAAATGTGACTTTTGAAATTTTCTGGGGCATTTTATTTAGAAATGGTTTTTGAACTTCTCTGTTTTACTCCAGCCTTTTTTAGTTTCTTTTAATTTATATGGAAATGGTTTAGAAGTAATTCAGAAAGTATTTATTTTATAGAAAATTTATTACCATAATGGATGTTTATTATAATGAAAAGGGGGAATTTTTTTTATAATAAAGTGATTTTGTTTTTGAAGAAGATAGAAATATTTTGGAATAAGTATTTGTGAAAAGCTTTATATAAAATGTAATGAGATATTTATAAATGGTATTTGTAACGACCCGGAATTTTGGTCGTTAGATTTTGAACATTTAATTCAATTTAAATGTTGAATGTGAATTTTAATTTGATTTCGAAACAAGAAAATTTTGGTTAAATCATTAAGATTAGTTTAAATTTCAGATATGGCAGCTCAATTGGATTTGGATAACAATAATTTAAATATTTGAAATTGAGATAGTTTGTAAATCTGGTGTAATTAGATATGAAAATGGCTTCTAAAATTTATTTAAAATATATAGTTGGGTCAGAATTATTAGCATTGGACTTTTGGATGGAATCAAAAGTCGATGAGTTAAATTTGGAATTTTTATTTTAATTCAATAATGGAATTTAATATTTTAATAAGATAAATAATCAGATTTTGATTCGAAATGAATCAGAATGATTCCCAATGTGAATATAAATTCTATTTGATTTATAATCAAGTTAGTGAAATTTTAAAAGTGAGATTTTAAATGATTTCGACGATTTTGGAAATCGGTCGAATTTATCGACGAGTTAAAATAGCCTTCCGGGGCACAGTCTCGGAATTCGACGAAACCTGTTCCATTGGATCCGTAATAGTTAGTTATTATCGGATTTCAATTTTCGTAGCAATCGGAGTTGTCGTTTGACCGCGACAACTCAAAACGCAAAGAAATTATTTTAATCGGTTTAATTTAAATTTGATCGTTTATTTCCTTAACTCGCGTATACGATCAAATTAGCTTCCGAAACATGTTTTATTGTGTTCGGAATGCGGGTAAAATCCTATAAGCGCCTGTCGGCACGCATTGTTTGGAGATCGTTTGAGAAAGTTGTTTAAAAGTGAATTAAATATTTAAAATAATATGTTATACGTATATATATACGTTTAGCGGAGAAACACTAACTCGTTTTCACGGTCGCCGTTCTTTTCTTTAATGGCCGAGACTTCACTTCCATCTCCTCCAATTATCTCGTGATCTACTCATTTTTAGACTTCACCTTCAATAGCAAAGATCTAGAGCTCGTCGAAAGCTTCAAATCCAACGGCCGAGATGATGTATGGCGAGGTGGATGGAGGGGAATTCATGCCCATTCATACCCGGTTCGTGCACAATTTTCTATGTCCTAGGGAGACCGAGCTCCGTGTGCTCTCAACCGAGGGAAGAGTTCATCTAGACGTTTCGTATGGAGGTCTTGGATCGAATTATTTTTGAGCGAAGTGGCCGCGATATAAAACCCTAGCTAGGCGGCTACGGGTTTGTTTGAGCTGTTGATCTCGCGCGTGAGGGAGAAGAAGGATACGTGCGGCCTTGATTTCGATCCTGGAGATGAACGGCTATGGTATAATAAATTTAATTAAAAAGGAATTTGTTTTAAAATTTATGTTCGAACTTTGAAAATTCATATCTTGTGCATACTTGGTCAGATTCCGACGAATTTGGTAGCGCCAGAATCGCAGCGACGAGTAGGCCATTGTGGTGCAAATCCGGAGGCATTTTGAGCAAGCAGAAATTTTGGATTAAATCGAACGGTTCGATTTAATTTAAAATTTAAACGATCGACAATTCAAGGTGAGTTAATCTCTCTCACATTTGGATGTCGGTTTAATTTAAATAATTAATATTTAAATGCTTGATTTAGATGATTAGTTGAATATGATAATTATTATCTGATCTGATCGATATTTATCAGTTATGCTAACATCTGTGGATGTAGGGAAATAGGTTGGAGGGATCCAACTGGATTCCTCAAATTGTATGAATTTGTTTCATATGTTGTGTGATGATTTATTGATAATCTGTGAATGATTATATTGATAATTGAATTTGTTGAAGGCTATAATTTAGCCGAATGTATTTTTGGCATCGTTGGATACCAGAAATAAATAAAATTGGATTTTTGAAATTAAAATAGGAAATTTTAAGTAAATCCCTTTTTGGAAGAATTGGGTGAATTTAAAAGAAGGAATTTAAAAGCATAAAGTTGATTTTTGGAATCTTATCGAATTATTTCCAAAATATGAGAAAAGTTATTAATAAATGGGTTTTTAATAATATTGTTTAAAAGTTGAAGAATTTATTGAAAATGGAATTTTAAATAATTTGGAAAGAATAAAGGGATTTATTTAAAAGGCGATAAAAATATTTCCAAGTATATTTTGGATAAGTGATTTAAATTACTTCAAAATATTCAGACTTGGCAGATTTCCAGTGGAAATAAATAATATCGGGAATTTTATTCCGCGAGTGAAAAGTGATTTGAAATTGGTTTTCAAAGTGATGAAGTGTGGAAAATATATATCTTGCAAAGATATTTTGAAATCTTAATAATTTGGAAAATTATTTAGATTGGATGGTTATTGTGAATATTGTTTGATAGTAAAATATCCAACCATCAGTATAAACAATTTGGGGAAATTATTGAGGCTTGATTGTTGTGAATGTTGTTTGATAGTTAAATAACCGACTATCAATATTTGCCTTTGAAATGGCATTTGAATTTGTTTTTAAAACAAGCGCTCATTATTCGGTTAAGCCGGGAGAGGACTTTGTGTCATATAACCCATTCTGAATAATGATACTACATTATGGATTGCAATTGAAGATGGTGATGAATACCGGGTGTCTTCGAAAACGATAGGATAACCTATCGAATGTCTCTGCACTGAGTTGTTCCGGTATAGAGATCTCCACATGTGATGGGGAGTCCGATCGGGATTGTGGATACCCGGATTTGCAAGGACTTCTTCCTTATTTGGATGAAGTGCCTTCGATTCTGTTCGAACCTGGAACAGACTTATATGGATGTACGTCTGACATTACACTTTGAGATATAAAGCAGATTTCTTTCAAATACATTTCTGTTTGGTGGCGGAGATTTATTCTCTTAGCTTAACACCCTTCTCTAAGACGTACGAGCTCAGAGGTTATGTAGTTGAAGGTTATCAGTGATATACTCCCAATTTGGTAATGTGGCATGCTGAGTGCTGCTGTGTGTTCTTGATCATTTGTTGATCAAATCAAGGCTTTCGTGTAAAGCGTAGCTTTGTGGACGAGACCTCATCGAACCTCACACCCCGAAAATGGTCGAAACAGGAAAGATGCGGCAAGGTTATGAGGGTCGCACCCTTTAGGGTATGTCATTTCCTTCTGGGAAAAGGTGGTATCATGGTATGGAGCCCAGATACTTTACCTATGTGGTTGCTGCAATCTCATTTACTGTGTGGTTGTTGCTTTGTGATTGAGGGCCCTCGGATAAAGGTCGCAAACGACCGGGGGGTGGCATACTCGAGTAGTAGTTACCTAGTTACAGAGGTAACCCGGCCTTGTGTTGGCAGAGAGCTGGTTAAGTTCTCGGGACGTCCCTCCAGAGGCGTACCCATGTGGCATAGGAAGTTCCTTAGCCTGACCATTTGTTGGAAAATCCAAAGAAACAATACGAACCTTGTACTGTTTAGTTGTATAACCTGCCATGCAGCATGGCGGTAACCTGCCACAAAACATGGTAGCTATAGTAGGCATACAATAATGGTTGTATGCTAGCTAAGATTAATATAATACTTTCGAAATGTTTTCCACACTAGGCACTAATGATAATATTAAAAAGATTTTGCGTATCAAGCATGTTTGACTATCATAAGAAGAAATCTCCTCCAATTCTGCGTTTGCATTGTGTGTGTGGCGGGAGGCCTTATGGTAGTTTCATTTTCCAAAAGCATTGCGGAATTTCTTTTATTTTCTTTGTGAAAATAACTGTTTTTGAGATCTCACACCAGTCCCATGACTGACCTGGAGTTTATTGTTCCCTTTCTAAACTCTGGGTGCCTATAATTTTCCACACGGGCAGCCTAGAGTCAGGTTATCAGTTGTTCTGGAGCGAAGTCAGAAAATATGCTGTGGAGATCAAGAGGCGAGCTGGATGGCGAGACGTATCACTTATATTATGTATTATCCGCTGTGTATTCTGTGATGAGGACAAGTTTATATAACTGTCCAGTGTTGTGTGTTGTTGTTGTAAACTCTGATGATGTATTGTATGAACTGTTATAGTTCTTTTGTTTAAAGATTATTCATTTATCTATTGTATATTGTTCCGTTGTGAATGTGAGATTCTGATATTGTTTCTGTTTCTTTTTCTTTCTTTCTTCTTCTACCTCTTTCTTTCTTTAACCCTAATGATTCGGTTTTCTGGCATTCGATTGTGCGGCATTTGATACAGTGGACGTATTAATGTCGACTTTCGAGCGGTGAAAGATCGAGTTGTTACATGTGGTATCAGAGCAATTGGTTTAGCGACAACCTTGGCTCTGTTGGGTGTTACTCATTAGAGATAGAGTCAGTAGTACTCTAGAATGAGTGTGAGCGTAATAATAGATATAAGAGCGTATTTGTTAGTGAATATAAAAATTGTTTTTATACTGTGTTGACTTATCGGTTGAGTGTTTATGAATTCTGGTCGGTGCGGGAAGTACAACCGTAATCGTTAGGGGTTTCTAAACTCTTAAACAAGATAAATCGACATAGTATTGTTTTAAAGTGGGTAAATGAAATAATTTTACCCAAAATTATATTTTGATATGAAAGAAATAATTTTCTGAAATTATTATGTATATTTGGATGTTTGGTTGTTAATATTGTAATCAAATAAGAATCTAAAATTTGAAATGGTTATAACCAAATAGAATTCTATAAGTATGACTTATCCAATAGAAGTATAACTAAAATTTGATTTAAACCAGAATTTAAATCCCGGAAATTTTGAAAAGTGTTTTGAATGGATTTAAAACAAAAGTTTGGAAATTTAAATCTTGGGAATGTTTGAAAACGTTTTCCAAAGTGTTTGAAGGAAATAATAAGGGTATTATTTTAGGAAATATTTTTGGATGGAAATTGTTTTGAAATGGAATTGTGGAAGTAAAGAAGCACTGAACTCACTTCAGTCGCTGGAAAATAATCCTGATGATGATGGCCACATCATTAGAATTCATTTTCAAGTTTCTAAGTGATGAATTGCTACCAGGGTGGTTTGTTTATGATATTTGTTTGGACTTGTTTGATAAACAAGTATGTTTTAGAAATTTCGAAAGGGAAATTTGTTTTGGTAAAACCCAAGTGTTTTGGAATTCGGAGATTTGATTTAATACACCAAGTGGGTGTGTGTTGATTATTATTTCAAATTGGTTTTGAAATAAATCCGGGCAATGGAATTCTGGAGATTCTATTTAAATAATGTGAAAGGTTAAGATGAATCAATGATTGAGCTTATAAAGTAAAGTTGATCTAATAAGATATATTCGGATTTAACTCCGGATAAGATAAATATAAAATGTGAATTGGGATTGAATTTAATTGGACATAAGGTTGAAATGTAAAATGATTATAATTATGGGTTATAATGGTGTAATGAAGTTTTATACCCTTAAGTTATTAAGTGGTATATATATAATTTGGAATTGAGATTATAAGGTGAAAATTGACTCCAATGAGTAATATAAGCTTTTAAATAAATAAGTTGGTGAACTTATGAATAGATAAATGAAATTGTAAACCAAAATAATTGGTTGATATTTTACGGAAAATCCAAATTTAAATCCTAAGTGAAATGTAAAGTGAGATAAGGTGAAGTAAATATAAATTGTGAATGGACCTAAGTTAGTGAATAAGTTTTGAACTTATATATGGAAAAATAAAATTGGATCGAATTGGATTTAATTTAAATTAAAAGTAATTGAGATGAATTTAGATTAAGTTGAAATCAAAATTCAGTTGTGTTATGAATGATATTGAAGGGGATTAAATTCTTACTTCAATCAGTAAGGAAATGATATGAATTTAAGTTGGCCGAATAAATTTGGTTGAACTTGAATTAAAATTGGAAAAGAATTGAATTGAAAGAAAATTTAATTTAGTTGAAATGATATTGAATGAAGTAGATGCTTACTCAACTAAATTTAAAGGGATTGTATGAGGATGAATTTAGCGTAAGCTAAATTTAATAAAGAGAAGTTGAAGACGAATCTAGAGTAAACTAAATTAAATGGAAATTGTATTGGCATGGATGAAAATTTGGTAGCTTGTTAAAAATTTGAAAAGCAAAATATAATCCAGTTCTGACTTAGAATAATTGGAATGGTCATGTTATTAGTAAATCCAGAAATGAATTGAGAAGGTGAATAAAATTAAATAAATTTCAAGTAAACTAGTTGAATTAAAATTTGTAAAAGGATTGGAATTTGATTGGGTGAGAATCAAATTAAAATGGAAATAGAATTGATGCAAGAAGAAATGGAGTTATTATGAAATTGGTATAAACTTAAGAAAATAGTGAAATGATTGTGGTCGAGCTTTCTGAGTGGTCTTGAATGAAATTTGTTTAGATAATAAAATTGAAATGCAAGTGAAAGGATTTTAATTAATTATTGTGGTGAAATAAGAATGTATGAGTTGTAAATAATCCAGAATGGAACGATATTAGTATAAACTTAAGTTGGGTGATGAACCTGAAGTGTAAGAATAGGAATTTGATTTAATAATTGAAATGAAGTAAGAATGTTTGGGTTGTGAATAAATTCCGAATGGAATAAAATTAACATAGATTGTGTTGGAATTGATTTAAAATAGGTATAAAATGTAAGTAATTGTTATTTACATGAATAACATCAGATTTGCATTGAGATTAGTCATTTTGTTGTAAATGAAAGTGAATTGTAAAGAAATGCAAATATATCAAATCGAAAATAAAAGTTTGATTATGAATCAATTCGAAATTGGGTAGAAGTTAAATAAATTGATTTTTGAGATCAATTGAATTAAACATGAGTTGTTTTGCTTAAAAATGAATTAAATGTAAGTAAGGCATATGAACCGATTTGAATTAAATATGAATTGTTTATGGTAAATATGAATTGTATATAGAAAACTTGAATGTAAATCATTCGAGTGAAATAAAATGAAGTTTAAATTTGTAAAAGAAATTAAAATGATGTTGAAACCTTATGATATAGCCTTTAAAATATGGTTTGCATGTAAGATTATGCAAATTTGTTGTATATGCTATGTAATTGATGTGTTTGACCAAGATTAATGAATAGAATGTTGTTAGAATTTCATATTTATTGAAAACTGATGTGCTTGTTTGAGTAAGTACAGGTACGGGAGGATATCGATAGAGTCAGGGCGCGTAAATGCAGTATTAATTAGCCGCTTGCTTTTAAATTGCTTAAATAAGGTACGTCTACGCAATTAATTGGGAAATTGATATATATATATATATATATATATATATATATATATATATATTGTGGTATATTTTGTTTTCCAACCGTGTGGGTCGATGTATATATATTTATATCTATTGTGATATTGTAAAAGGCTCTCCGTACAATGGAGACACTGTCAAAGTTTTTCAAGAATTTTGGGAGTTAGAATTTTTTTGAAAGTTTTGAAAATTTGGGTTAACTAGGAAATTTGTTTTTGAAATGATGTTGAAAACAAGCTTTTGAGTTAGTAATAAGCAAATGGTTTTGGAATTGAGCTAAGAGTTTTGGTGAAGTGAATGTAAGTTTTTAACTATGTAAGTTGGGTAAATAAATGAGTTAGTAGCATTTTCCTACCTTAGCAAATTTTGGGATGAAATTCTTTTAAGGGGGGAAGAATGTAATGACCCGGAATTTTGGTCGTTAGATTTTGAACATTTAATTCAATTTAAATGTTGAATGTGAATTTTAATTTGATTTTGAAACAAGAAAATTTTGGTTAAATCATTAAGATTAGTTAAAATTTCAAATATGGCAGCTCAATTGGATTTGGATAACAATAATTTAAATATTTGAAATTGAGATAGTTTGTAAATCTGGTGTAATTAGATATGAAAATGGCTTCTAAAATTTATTTAAAAAATATAGTTGGGTCAGAATTATTAGCATTGGAGTTTTGGATGGAATCAAAAGTCGATGAGTTAAATTTGGAATTTTTATTTTAATTCAATAATGGAATTTAATATTTTAATAAGATAAATAATCAGATTTTGATTCGAAATGAATTAGAATGATTCCCAATGTGAATATAAATTCTATTTGATTTATAATCAAGTTAGTAAAATTTTAAAAGTGAGATTTTAAATGATTTCGACGATTTTGGAAATCGGTCGAATTTATCAACGAGTTAAAATAGCCTTCCAGGGCACAGTCTCGGAATTCGACAAAACCAGTTCCATTGGATCTGTAATAGTTAGTTATTATCGGATTTCAATTTTCGTAGCAATCGGAGTTGTCGTTTGACCGCGACAACTCAAAACACATAGAAATTATTTTAATCGATTTAATTTAAATTTGATCGTTTATTTCCGTAACTCGTGTATGCGATCAAATTAGCTTCCGAAACATGTTCTATTGTGTTCGGAATGCGGGTAAAACCCTATAAGCGCCTGTCGGCACGCGTTGTTTGGAGATCGTTTGAGAAAGTTGTTTAAAAGTGAATTAAATATTTAAAATAATATGTTATACGTATATATATACGTTTAGGGGAGAAACCCTAACTAGTTTTCACGACCGCCGTTCTTTTCTTTAATGACCGAGACTTCACTACCTTCTCCTCCAATTATCTCGTGATCTACTCATTTTTAGACTTCACCTTCAACATCAAAGATCTAGAGTTCGTCGAAAGCTTCAAATCCAACGGCCGAGATGATGTATGGCAAGGTGGATGGAGGGGAATTCACGCCCGTTCGTACCCGGTTCGTGCATGATTTTCTATGTCCTAGGGAGACCGAGCTCCGTGTGCTCTCAGCCGAGGGAAGAGTTCGTCTAGACGTTTCGTATGGAGGTCTTTGATCGAATTATTTTTTAGCGAAGTGGCCGCGATATCAAACCCTAGCTAGGCGGCTACGGGTTTGTTTGAGCTGTTTATCTCGCGCGTGAGGGAGAAGAAGGATACGTGTGGCCTTGATTTCGATCTTGGAGATGAACGGCTATGGTATAATAAATTTAATTAAAAAGGAATTTGTTTTAAAATTTATATTCGAACTTTGAAAATTCATATCTTGTGCATACTTGGTCAGATTCCGACGAATTTGGTAGCGCCGGAATCGCAGCGACGAGCAGGCCACAATGGTGCAGATCCGGAGGCGTTTTGAGCAAGCAGAAATTTTGGATTAAATCGAACGGTTCGATTTAATTTAAAATTTAAACGCTCGACAATTCAAGGTGAGTTAATCTCACTCACATCTAGATGTCGGTTTAATTTAAATAGTTAATATTTAAATGCTTGATTTGGATGATTAGTTGAATATGATAATTATTATCTGATATGATCGATATTTATCAGTAGTGCTAACATCTGTGGATGCAGATAAATAGCTTGGAGGGATCCAACTTGATTCCTCAAATTGTATGAATTTGTCTCATATGTTGTGTGATGATTTATTGATAATATGTGAATGATTATATTGATAATTGAATTTGTTGAAGGCTATAATTTAGCCGAATGTATTTTTGGTATCGTTGGATACCAGAAATAAATAAAATTGGATTTTTGAAATTAAAGTAGGAAATTTTAAGTAAATCCCTTTTTGGAAGAATTGGATGAATTTAAAAGAAGGAATTTAAAAGCATAAAGTTGATTTTTGAAATCTTATCGAATTATTTCCAAAATATGGGAAAGGATATTAATAAATGGGTTTTGAATAATATTGTTTAAAAGTTGAAGAATTTATTGAAAATGGAATTTTAAATAATTTGGAAAGAATAAAGGGATTTATTTAAAAGGCGATAAAAATATCTCCAAGTATATTTTGGATAAGTGATTTAAATTACTTTAAAATATTCAGACTTGGCAGATTTCCAGTGGAAATAAATAATATTGGGAATTTTATTCCACGAGTGAAAAGTGATTTGAAATTGGTTTTTAAAGTGATAAAGTGTGGAAAATATATATCTTGTAAAGATATTTTGAAATTTTAATAATTTGGAGAAATTATTTAGACTGGATGATTATTGTGAATATTGTTTAATAGTAAAATATCCAACCATCAGTATAAACAATTTGGGGAAATTATTGAGGCTTGATTGTTGTGAATGTTGTTTGAAAGTTAAATAACCGACTATCAATATTTGCCTTTGAAATGGCATTTGAATTTGTTTTTAAAACAAGCGCTCATTATTCGGTTAAGCCGGGAGAGGACTTTGTGTCATATAACCCATTCCGAATAATGATACTACGTTATGGATTGCAATTGAAGATGATGATGAAGACTGGGTGTCTTCGAAAATGATAGGATAACCTATCGAATGTCTCTGCACTGAGTTGCTCCGGTATAGAGATCTCCACATGTGATGGGGAGTCAGATTGGGATTGTGGATACCCGGATTTGCAAGGACTTCTTCCTTATTTGGACGAAGTGCCTTCGATTCTATTCGGACCCGGAACAGACTTATAAGGATGTATGTCTGACATTACACTTTGAGATATAAAGCAGATTTCTTTCAAATACATTTCTGTTTGGTGGCGGAGATTTATTCTCTTAGCTTAACACCCTTCTCTGAGACGTACGAGCTCAGAGGTTATGTAGTTGAAGGTTATCAGTGATATACTCCCAATTTGGTAATGTGGCATGCTGAGTGCTGCTGTGTGTTGTTGATCATTTGTTGATCAATTCAAGGCTTTCGTGTAAAGCGTAGCTTTGTGGACGAGACCTCATCGAACCTCACACCCCGGAAATGGTCGAAACAGGAAAGATGCGGCAAGGTTATGAGGGTCGCACCCTTTAGGGTATGCCATTTCCTTCTGGGAAAAGGTGGTATCATGGTATGGAGCCCAGATACTTTACCTATGTGGTTGCTGCAATCTCATTTACTGTGTGGTTGTTGCTTTGTGATTGAGGGACCTCGGATAAAGGTCGCAAATGACCGGGGGGTGGCATACTCGAGTAGTAGTTACCTAGTTGTAGAGGTAACCCGGCCTTGTGTTGGCAGAGAGCTGGTTAAGTTCTCGGGACGTCCCTCCGGAGGTGTACCCATATGGCATAGGAAGTTCCTTAGCCAGACCATTTGTTGGAAAATCCAAAGAAACAATACGAACCTTGTACGGTTTAGTTGTATAACCTGCCATGCAGCGTGGCGGTAACCTGCCACAAAACATGGTACCTATAGTAGGCATACAATAATGGTTGTATGCTGGCTAAGATTAATATTATACTTTCGAAATGTTTTCCACACTAAGCACTAATGATAATATTGAAAAGATTTTGCGTATCAAGCATGTTTGACTATCATAAGGAGAAATCTCCTCCAATTCTGCGTTTGCATTGTGTGTGTGGCGGGAGGCCTTATGGTAGTTTCATTTTCCAAAAGCATTACGGAATTTCTTTTATTTTCTTTGTGAAAATAACTGTTTTTGAGATCTCACACCAGTCCCATGACTGACCTGGAGTTTATTGTTCCCTTTCTAAACTCTGGGTGCCCATAATTTTCCACACGGGCAGCCTAGAGTCAGGTTATCAGTTGTTCTGGAGAGAAGTCAGAAAAATATGCTGTAGAGATCAAGAGACGAGCTGGATGGCGAGACGTATCACTTATATTATGTATTATCCGCTGTGTATTCTGTGATGAGGACAAGTTTATATAACTGTCCAGTGTTGTGTGTTGTTGTTGTAAACTCTGATGATGTATTGCATGAACTGATATAGTTCTTTTGTTTAAAGATTATTCATTTATCTATTGTATATTGTTCCGCTGCGAATGTGCGATTCTGATATTGTTTATGTTCTTTTTATTTCTTTCTTCTTCTACCTCTTTCTTTCTTTAACTCTAATGATTCGGTTTTCCGGCATTCGATTGTGCGGCATTTGATACAATTGACGTATTAATGTCGACTTTCGAGCGGCGAAAGATCGAGTTATTACAGTATTTTATAAATAAAAGGATAGATCTGTAAATAAGATTTTACAGAAGAAAAATGATATCATTTTGATAAATTAGAATAATAAATCACATTTTTGAATTTATAGTGATATATGAAATGATTGTTTTATGAAATGTATTTAATCCTATCTTGAAACTGAAGATTTGTAATATGTATATGAGATTTAAAATCAAGAGATTTATAAATATAATGGAGGTTTATAAAAGGAGTTTTATAAATATAAAGGAGATTTATAAAAGGAGTTTTGTAAACATAAAGCAGATTTTGTAAAAAGGAGTTTTTTAGAAAGGAATGATATTTGATTTCCATAAATGATCTTTATAATTTATGGTGGTATGGAAAGTATTCTTTTCATACTTAAAACCAAATTTCGAGGTATGGAAACTCATCTTTATCTATGAGAATTAGGAATGTATGTCGAGGCAATGATAGTTTTCTAACTTGTCCGACTAAATTGTTAATCGAGGGATGGCCCAAGTTTAAAATCGGGAAGTGGTGGTAAGTGTATTTGGTCTAATTTTCATAGGATCTATTTACTTACACCAAAAGTGTTTTGGGTTTATTGTTATCAATGTTTTAAATGACGTTTGTTTTAATCCAATTAAGTATGGTTTTGAAAATGAAATATTTCTTAAGATTTTGTGAATATACTTAAACCGTTAAGATAAGTATATGGGTACACTTTCTATGTATAAAAGTGTAGTGGCCTATGAATATACTTATACCAATGAGATAGTTATATGGATATTTTTCCAACCATTGAAAGAGTATAAATATATAGTGAATGAATAGTATACTAATATATATCTTTTGTAAAAGTATTTTAATACAAGAATTTAGAAAGTAATTTTAATTAAAAGGATTAATTAAAGAGGCTTAGTGGTTGCTTATGTAGTCAACTATACCAGGTTTCCATATGAAGTTAAATATCTGATTGGATTGTTTGCCCGTTTGATAGTTAAATAATCGACTATCAAATCTTGGCCAATTTTGAAACTATCTATGACGCCCCACCTCTATACCCACGCTAACCAAGGACACTACGGGGTAATGCCGTCAACTAACACGGAGAATAAGGCTGTTGAGGAGCGACCATCTGTATAATTGCTTTGTGCGAGTACCGATATGCCAGATAAAAATATAACTTTTCATCTCAAGAGGAAATCCGACATATGGATACAAACTCAAAGCTACTACACAGTGGCTATATAGACTTCGGAAACAAATATAGAAATAAACATAACACAAATCAGTCACAGACAATTCATATCACAAAGGCGGAAATAGATATGAATATAACACATGAAAGTGTACATCAGAGTAGTGGTCAAATAAGATCCCCAATATCACAAAAGAAAAGATACAAGTGCTAGACAACAGAATATGTATACATCAATGAGTCAATATATCGAATGTATACAACCAAAAACTACAATGCTAGAGTAGTAAGCCAAAAGTCAGAAGATGGCTCCAGATAAGAAGTCATGAGGAAGCACCTGTAAAATCTCAGTCTGACCCGAGTATTATTTAAGAAGAAAATAATAAACGGATCAGTCTAGCTATAAATATCAGATAAAGTGATATAGAATAAGAGATATGACAAAAACGTATGATAACCATAAAGTCATGCTGTGGTAAGTATCTAATCGAAAATCAATCCAAAGATTAATCAATATCACAAGAATCTTCTCAAAGATTAAAAAGAATGTCATATTCTTAATTTAATTCACCAAGCCACAATAAATGACATACATATCAATGCCCATCGTAAATGCTGGTGAAACATAAATTCCAGATATCAATATCCAGAAATCAAATAATCTGAAGCAACGACGTCGTACAGCGTAACGTCCGATGATCCAGAGACAAAATAAATAGGAACAACGACCTCGTACAGCGTAACATCCGATGAACCAAAGCACAATAAAAAGGAACAACGATGTCGTACAGCGTAACATCCGATGAACCACCGCATAAGAAGATGGAACAACGACGTCGTACAGCGTAACGTTCGATGAACCAACACATAGTAAAATGGAACAACGACGTCGTACAGCGTAACGTCCGATGAACCAAATCACGATAAAACGGAACAACGACGTCGTACAGCGTAACGTCCGATGATCCAACACATAAGAAAATGGAACAACGACGTCGTACAGCGTAACGTCCTATGAACCAACACATAGTAAAATGGAACAACGACGTCGTACAGCGTAACGTCCGATGAACCAAATCACGATAAAACGGAACAACGACGTCGTACAGCGTAACGTCCGATGAACCGAATCAAAGAGACATCGCTCAATCGCTAGTCTAAACCATAAAATGATCATCATCGATCATCAAGAAGTGTCGATTACACTAAGCTAGTAAATATAAGAGTTTAGCTTCATGTCCCATAACCACTTGCTTAACTCAAATATTTACGAACAGATTGTAGATCTGCACTAGAAAATTGTCACAAAAAGGGTTCAATCGAACAAGTCCAAGAGCTAACCGACGAAGTGAACGCAAGCGTTTCATACCACTCGTTTTACTAAGTCGTTTAAGTCGATTTCTCATCCGAGTGAAGTAAAGGCTTGTATATACTAGTAGATTGGAAATCGGTTTGAGAAAACGAACTTTTGATATTTAAAATAGTGTTGAAATCGCTTTGATGAAAGAGTTTTGATATTTAATACTAGTATAGAAAACCTTTATCTTTTGAAGTGACAAATCATAGAAGTGATTGTAAAAACAATCAATCATAAAAATTCACGTTCGAAGACGTGAGTAAAGTTCAAAGAAATCAATCCCCAAAACCATCAAAGTAGGAAGTTCTGTTGAATGTTTTTCAGATAAGATCCCCTACGAAGGGGGTACGGGGTTCGACCTAGTGAAGACAAGAGAGGCGAGCGACATTCTTAGAAATCCCGAGAAGAAGTCATCAATGAAGAAAATAAATGATAACGACAAATAGGATCATCACTAATCGATTTAAATTGAGAATTCAATCCAAAAGGGCAAACTGGACTGAAACAGTAGGTTCAGTCGACTGAACAGAGTTTTCAGTCGACTGACCCTGTACCTGGAAATTTTCCAGGTTCAGGAACCTTTTTGTTTCCAGGTTCAGTCGACTGAACGGAGTTTTCAGTCGACTGAATCATGCCTGGAAACTTTCGGGTTCCAGGTTCAGTCGACTGAACAGAGAATTCAGTCGACTGAATCATGTCTGGGCTGTTTTTCAGCCTATACAAATGAAGGGCAAACTCTTCCAAAATGCAACCGGACGAACATTGGCTCTAAGGGATTATGCCAATCAGCAACCCGGCCCTATATGCTCCACGGTGCATCACCAAAAGCATGATCAAACATCCATAAAGAGATTTACACACAAATTTGACTTCAAAAACCAAAAATTGGAATATTCACAAAACCAATCCAAAACAAGAGCAAATGCACATGAAGAGGTGTTAGGAATTCATACCTAACAACCAAATATAATTATAGTCATAGATGTGAGATAAAAATCTCACCTTTGAATCCAAAAACAATGAATGAGAAGCTTGAAGACAAGGGAAGATCAACCACACTTCAATCTCAACACAAGAAGCTTGAATCTAAGCTTAAAAAAGAAAACACTTCCCAAATTAGGTTTAGGAATTTTCTGAAATCAAAGAGAGAATGAATTGGAGAAGAAGATGGAGATGCATACCTTAGCTTCTCTTTGGATTTGGAGCAAGAATTTGGATTTGCAAGAGGAACTAGGGCTTGGAGTTTTAATTTCCCAATCCACTCACCATTGTTGCTCAAGAACTGAAATGAGGAGGAAGTGAGGGAGAATGGGGAGAAGTGGTTCAGATTTGGGGGTTAAGTTGGCAAAGGGGCTGAACCCAAACCCAAACCCAAAGTGCAAATGGTCAAATTTTTGACTAGCTCCAAACATATCAAAGTTTATACTCAAAAAGGTCGCAAACGGCACTTTGAACTCAATGGAAGTGGTCTCGAGTCCTAATTCGACTGTTTGCAAAAAGTAGCTTTTCGGACTAAAATCCGACTAACAATTAAATATTTAAATATAAAATCGATAAATATGCGGGTTGTTACACTATCGATTGTCGGTTCGGAAAGAGGGGGTTCAGATATGTTATCAAAAACTACTTCGAACAGTCATAAGCATTCGAATTGAAGACATCTTGAAGATGAAAGAAATAAAAAGCGGAGTTCTTTGAAGTGCAAGGGCAATTTGCTACTAATCCCGAGGGTGATTCCAAAACGGATGTAGTAAAGTAGTTGTAATGACCCGTATTTTT
The DNA here is from genome assembly GCA_030737815.1 of Allium fistulosum. NCBI lineage: Eukaryota > Viridiplantae > Streptophyta > Magnoliopsida > Asparagales > Amaryllidaceae > Allium > Allium fistulosum. The sequence goes on along the minus strand of CM060908.1, from coordinate 685,907,765 downwards.
CAGTCATTTGATTTTGAACATTTAATTTATTTTAAATGTTGAATTTGAAATGTAAATGGATTTTTAATATGAAGTTTATCAATCGAATAAGTGGTATAAAATTTAAAATTACAAATATACCAATTATCGTAATACGAATAGTGCGAATAATTGGGGTTTGAGCTGAATATGAATTGAAATGAATTTTTAAATGAATATAGTTCTATTTGAATGATAAATTAGCTAATAAGTTTTTAAAAACTGAATTCCAAGTAATTTCGTCGATCTTGAAAATCGTCGATTTAATCGACGCGTTAAAATAGCCTTCTGGGGCACAGCCTCAGATTTCTATAAAACTAGTTTCATTGGATCCGTAATATTTTATTATTATCGGATTTCAGATTTCGTAGTGTTTGGATTTACCGTTTGATCGTTTGAGCTATAAACGCACAAAATTAATTTAATTTAAAATCGTTGATTTAAAAAGCTACCTTCCACATACGATCGAATTAGGCCTCGAGACTAGTTCCATTGGGTTCGGAATAAGGGTATAACATTAGGAACACCATGCTGCACGTATCAATAGGAGTTCGGGATTTTGAGATATACTAAGTGGGATATTTTGAAATAAAATAACATTATAAAAATTAAAGGTCAACTCTCGAGCCACCCTAACCCTACTCATGCGCCACCCTATGTATGTACGAAGCCGCCTCCTTCCATAATTCAAATGCACCTCTTCTTCTTCAGTTCGATATCAATTCAAAGAAAAAACATAAAAATAAAATTTAAATCGCATGAGAAAAAGAAAAAAAAAGAGAAGCACGATCGATGGCGTTTGGTCACGAATTCCTATGAGGGCGGCAAACGCGAGGGCACGGTGGCTGAAGCGATGGCGATAGGGGGCAGTCGACATCGACGTTTGTCGCTGTGGTTGTGGGCGACGTGTAGGCTGTAGGCATCGTTGTGGAAGAAAAGAGAAGAAAAGGAAAAATAATATCGCGATGTTAGGGCTCGAGTGCAGCCTGGAAGCTAGCGGGAAAAGTTTGAGCATGCGTGACTTGGTGGTATTCGCGAACGAATGGGATGAGGAACAATGCATGCAGATGGGTTTTCTTGAATGTGAATTGCCTGGAGTTAATGCATGAGGGAGATGGATTTAAAAGCTAATGATGGTAATTAAGTTAATGGCGTTAATTAATTTAGTTATAAAAATCGTGAAATCTTATAAATGTATAACTTGCTCATATTAGGTCAGAATTGAACACGATCAGTTGCGTTGGACTTGTATCAGTGAGCTCTACGCGATGAAACTGAATTGGATAAATTTATAGCTTGTAGGATTTTTAGCTAAATTCGAACGCCTTTCGAATTTAGTTAGAATCAAAACGCGGAAGTGACAACATAAAATTTCGGTGAGTAAATCTCACTCAATTTGGTTGACAAGTTTAATTTATAATAATTTAAATAAATTATTGGATGATTGGTTGAATTTATATATTATTATCAGTTGAATGTTATATTTTATATATTTGTAGTTGGATATACTTCCCGCCGTTGGAGCGGATGAGACACTATGCGCCCCGCATAATAGCGATGACCCTATATTACCGCAATATCCCGCCCCGAAGCGAGATTGTTATTTTATGTTATATAACATCTGTGGTTGTAGGGAAATAGGTTGGAGGGATCCAATTGGATTCCTAAAAATGTTGATTTTAATTTCATATATAGTGATATATGATGTGTGTGAATAATCTGATATAGATTATGTTGTGATTGAATTATTGGATGCTATAGTAGCATTGGCCTTAAATTTTGGTATTATAAATACCGTAGATAATATTTTTGAATTTTAAAAAGAAATTCAAAGGAGATTTTGGATATGAAAATATTTAAATCGAAATTTGGATTATTTCGAAGGAAATTGATTTGGATAAAACAATGATTTGATTTTGTCTTTATGCTTAACCATTCGTAAAATGTTTTAAAGAGAGGTTTTACATTAATTTATATAAAGGGGGTTTTTTTAAATGATTTTTTTGAAAATATGGATAAGGAGTTGAAATCAATATTTAAAATAGATTGAAAAATAAATGGGATTTATAAAGCAATAGATTTAAAACAAATTTATAAATGAGAATGTTTTATAAAACAAGTGAAACCCGAATGAATTTATAAATTTATAAAAGATGTTTATAAATAAAGTGAAATAATTTTCATTTGATAAATTAGAAATATAAATTCACAGGGTGAATTCATATCGAGATATAGAAATGGGCTTTTGGAAAAATAGTGGATTTTATTTTTGGAATGTGAGAATGATTATGAATTGAAACGTAGTCGATGTGATATAAATCGAGAGGTATTTATAAATTGAAATTGGTAATATTGAATTTCAAAAATAGATTTTATCGAGAAATTAATTTTTTTTTAAATGGGATTTTTATTCATTAAACTATGTAGTTTAAAAACTATTATTTCGATTAAAATATTTCGGAAAAGTTAGTTATTCAAATATTTAATATTTATTTAAAATGAATTCACAATTTTGTAATAAGCTTTGTAAATCGATTAGTTTTATTTAAAAATGAATTGGAAATGAGTTATCGATGTTTATTTAAAGTGTTTTAATATTTTAAATAATTACTTAAACATGTTTTAAAAATAAATTATTATTCTTTAAAAAATACTTATCATATATATAGAGTTTTGAAATGATTGTAATTTATTTATAAATCCTCTCGAGATTTGTAAACGCGGTTTATTTAACGGATATGATTTTTTAAGAGAAATCTTGTAATGGAATTCTGGAGACTTAAGGAAACTTCCGGAATGTTGAAATACGAGAACTTCGAAAAATTAGAATTCATAAAAGAAGTTAGAAAGGGGTAGTTGGAATTATAGACAGGTATAATCGATTTTGGAAATTTTAAAGGAAATTAATTAATGAATTCCGGAAACTTATAGAATCCGTTATAAACGAGTTAGGGAAATTACAAGTAGATTGTAAGGATTTTGAGAAGTATGAAATAAATGAGATATTTCCTAAGTATTCGAAATAACAAGATTTTGGGAAAATATACTTATAAATATTTCCTAAGCATTGAACTGGAAGGATTTGAAATAATTTAACCACGAGTTTATTATTATAGAAATATTTTCAAAGTGTTGAATTATAAAAGGGAATTAAAAAAAATATGTCTAAGTGTTGATATGGTTTGAAATATCCCACTAAGGATATAAGGATTTGAAATTGTTTTCAAACGTTGGAATACTGAAAGAGATTTGAATATATATCTTTGTAAAGATATTTGAAATGAATGTTTTGAAAAGATTTAATAAAATATGGGCCTAGCAATTGTTTATGTGTGTTAATTGATAGTTAAATAACCGACTATCAGACCTGGCCAAATTCGTTGATCGTTTCGAAGAGACCGAGATCGGATTTAATTATCCGAAAACCACTTCGATCCGATTTATGCATCACGAATTATGATATCGTGAAGATAATAAAGATAGTGATTTGGAGATTCGGTTTGTTTAGACCCAGAACAACTTGAGTGGATGAATGCTATCATTTGCATCATGGTTTGGAAGGTGGTGTTAGCATTTTAAGTATGTATGCTATTCTAAAGGTAAACGTAGCCTCAAACCTCATCAGTCGGGAATGACCAAAACATGGGAGAAGCAACAGGGCTAAGTGGGTCGCACCTAAGTAGGGTATGTTATCACTCTTCTAGATACCCTTGGATATATTATAATTATGGATCTGGTTGTGCATGAAAAATAGAGCGCTCGATAGGATGGGAACACCCAAGATGATAACATATTCGGTACTATCCAGTAAGGGGTAGGCTGGTCCTGTGTTGGCAGGGATCGTTAGGTACGATCTCGGTACATTTTTCTAGAGGTGTACTGTGATAGGTGGTACCCCAGTAGCCCAGTCATATTATGGAATCAATTATCCACTACGAGCTCGTACAATTTTGATTGTGCCCAACTATGCTAAAACGTGAGATGCAAGCATTTCAGCTATTTTATAATTTATTTTCTATAGACACAATTATAATATTAGATGATTTTGATATAAAATGTTTTGGTTATCGTAAGCTAAAAACTCGTAGTATTTATGTGTAGCGTGGTCTTACGAGATACCTCTGTTTTCAAAGGATTTTGGTAACAGTAATAAATCAATTTGAGTGTGTTTTCTCACGCTGGTTTTCCAGATTGACTCGGGTGTATTTTATTATAATGGTCGAGTCAGATCAAGTATTATAAATTCAGGTTAGGATGCTATGGAGCTCAGGAGACGAGCTGGAGGAGTCTCAGGCGTATTCCACATACTTGATTATATTCTGCTTTTTGTGTATGTTGTACATTCATCACTTGTGAGGACAAGTTATTATAACTGTCCAGATTGATTTGTAGATTGTTGTACTCTGATGATTGTATGTATATTAATGGTTACAGTTTTCTTTTGTATAAAGATCTGTATTTATCTATTATATATTGTTCCGCTACGATTGTGAGATTCTGTGTATTGTTGTTTTTATTTTTTCTATCCCTTTTCTTCTCCACCCCTAAAGATTCGTATTTCCGTTCAATTTGAGTTGGACACGTGTGATTTATTGTCGATTCAAAGAGTATGGAGATACAGGCCTTTACAGTAGTGCTTTGGGTTTAATTATATTTTGAAAAACTTGTATGGACAAATGCTGGCATTGCACTGTTGAATGGAGGGCAGTGTTAGCATTCCAAGTGGGATTTGCTAATATGGTAAAATGTAGCCTCAAGCCTTACACCAATTAATGACTAAAACAGGGGATATGCAGCAAGGCTATGTGGTCTGCTACCATTAGGGTATGGTCATCACCTGATCTAGATCGATATTTGTGGATTTATTTATGGTAGTGACTCGGTATGGTTGTTGGCCGCAACCGAGGTAATGACATATTCGGTACTATCCAGAAAGGGGTAGGCCAATCTTGTGTTGGTATGGGTTCCATGTGAGGCCCTTGGTACATTTTTCTAGAAATGTACTATAATAGGCGGTACCCCAGTAGCCTTGTCATTGATGGAATCCATTTTCCAATACGTGCCTTACGGACTTAGTTGTATACCAAATATATTGGAATGTGAGATGCAAGCATTCTAGCTATGTTATATATTATTTTAAACCCTAGACGCTTGTTACCCAGTATCTTAACTCGGCTATATTGAGCTGATTGGACAAAGATAGATCCGACCGTTATCAAGTTCGATGACCTTGCAGCAATGATTGTGGGACTCGGAAGTAAAAGTACAAATAGTTATATGAAGCCAGAATCAAACGAAATTGGTAGATAAATAGTGCAGGAAGCTTGAAATATGGAATATAGCTTAGACAAGTGAAGGGATCAACATGGCTTGGTAACTTCATAGGGGTCGGCATGATTAAGTAAACGAGGGATCGGCGTAGTCAAGTGAGTATGGTTGGCATAGATTATTGACTTGGAAAGCCATACTTCTACTCATAAAGGTGGGATCGGCATATCTTATGAAAGGAGATGGATTGGCATACCTAGGTTCACCAAAGATGGATCGACATGTTCAATTTACAGGGTTCGGCAGAAAGCAGTTCACATGTGGAGTTAAATCAAAGATCAATCAATAACTTGAGCTCCAGTGGTCAAAATGACATGATATTTGAAGAGCTAGTATATTTAAGCATGTAGAAGCCACCATAGGGATCGCTGCCCAAAAATCGACCAAGGAAGGGATCGGTACCGATCCTTCTTCATTGGGATTTGGGCCTAATGACCCCTCTGGTGGGCCCATATAGGTTAGAAGGTCCTATAGCCAAAGTTTCAGAGAGATTGGTGGTCATCTTCACCTATAAACACTGGCCTAAGGGGTCATTCTAAGGATCTTTATGCTACTGGTTACTTTAGTCTTTATTGTAATCAAGGTTTTTCTATTCCTCGCTACTGTAACTAGATTATTAGTGGATTAATAAAAATAATCTTCAAAGTGGACGTAGGCATATAACGCCGAACCACTATAAATTTATGTGTTCTTGATTATTGCTTTTATTAGTCCGTTAGTCTTATTATAGTCCTCAGTTTTAATTTACTTTCTTCATTTACTTATCTACATAAATCTACTCTTGGGTGTTTGTGACCAATTTGGTTGCAAACATTTTGGTGCTTTCACTGAGAACCTTGATTCTCAACTTGCTAGGATCCCCTTTGTTGCTACTGGATTGGATAAATCCCTCGTTGGAGATCCGTAGTTATCTTCATAAAGTAGCTTATACTACTCAGATTTGCTGAAATCTCAGTAAGGAGATTGATAATGGTGAGACATACTAGATCTACTTCTCAGAATGTGGATGGGAATGAGACTGCTAGCATTTAGCAAGGAGACCCAATCAATCAGCCTATGAATTTGCATGCCGATCCAGTTGAAGTTCAGAATCATATTGATTCAATAACTAGAGCTGCATTTCATAATCTAATGAGAGAGTTGATGGAAAGCTGTTGACAACTAAATCAGCAATTTCAGACTAATATTAACCCGATGAACCAAATTTCTCAGCAGTAGCATGGGAAGGCCAGGAGGGATCCCACTTCTTACTCGGTATCGAAAAGTTCAAGCTCATCGAACAAATATCACAGACATAGGTGTCGTAGAGTTGAAGGAGATCGTGTAGAAAATTCAGAGTGTCGCTTGGCAGTGGCAGACCATTACGGTCTGCCATGACCGTTCGATGCCGATCTCTCCCTAGGGATTGGTACCAATCCCTCCTTCAGAGGAGGGATCCCCCCTTTACACGAAGGGAATCATGTTGGAATTATTCCCGAAGGCTTGGATGGTGTAGTTCAATTGAATGCTGACCATGTATCCCTTCGAATGATAACGAGGTAAATGTTCGAGATGCGCATCAAGAAGGTAGTGAACCAAGAAGGCATGAAACGGCCCGTAGACATCAATCGGACCATTCACGTGAGGTGGAGCACGACCACCGTTTAGCACCACCCATCTAGACGTTAGACTTATCAACAATGGTCAAACAGTTGGTGAGAGTGAACCAAGGCTTGACTAACGATGACTGGGGAATTTTGAGAAGCCATACCCCATTTACTGACAATGTTCTGCATGCGGAGTATCAGAGAAGGTTCAACATGCCATCAATGCCTGCCTACGAGGGAAAAACCAACCCTAGGCAGCATATTATGAGATACAAATGGCTGATGGATTCTGCGAGAGCCAGTGATGCGACCAAGTGCAATGCTTTCCTATAACCCTTTTTGGAATAGCGACGATGTGGTTCACGAGACTACCCCCACCATCAATTTCTAGATTCAATGAGTTGGCAACCAAGTTTGTGGAGCAATTTCGAATGCACGCAACTCATCCTAAAGACATAATGTCCCTTTCCAGTGTGATCTAGGCTCCAGGGAAATCATTGAAAAATTATTGGAGAGATTTCATATAGCCGCCATGAAGGTCAGTAATCCAAATGATCATGCTATACTTATGGCCGTGACGAGCGGTATTGATCCGAAATTTGATTTTGGCGATTAGCTGACTGGTAAACTGCTTGCCATGTTAGAGCGCTTTTATTCAAAGGTAGCTCAGTTTCTGAGAAAGGAGGAAGCCAGGTCCTCCAGGAAAAAGAATGTTGCGGGACTGAGTGGAGAAGCAGTACAGAGTAATACTGCAATAAAACAGTCTGATGACAATGTTTGGAAAATCCAAGTGTACGTTCAGAATAAGCCGAATCAAAAAAAGAGAGATGAAGATAGAAATCGAGAGCGAAAGTGGGATTCTAGGAGATTAAAGCCTAGGATTCCAATGTATGACAACTACATGCCGCTAAACACGTCCCTGAAGAATATCTATCTACTTGCAATATCATGCAATACAGGAAGCTGCCTCTAAAGGAGTCAACAGAGAAGCAGAAGCAGACTGTAAAATACTGTCGGTTTCATCAATATTATGGGCATAATACAAATGAATGCAGGCATCTCCAAGATGTTATAGAAAAGCTAATTCGGGAAAGGAAATTGCAACAGTTTGTGAAAACCCCGTAGAATAGCGGACAAGGGACATCTGACTCCAATCGAGGACAAGCTCCGCGTAGGGCTGAGGAGCCTGTACAGACTTATGGAAGACTGGTGATAAATACGATAGTTGGAGGACCGCACCCAGCAGACAGGAGTTGGCAAGAGATGAAGCGCTATGCTAGCGTGATTAGGCATGTAGATTTTGAATGTTATTCGAAAACAGAAGATGGAGCTCCGGCAAAATAGCAACGCACAATGGCAAATGATATTGTGTATAGGAACAGGGATTCGAACAAAGTAGAGGCTCCGACAATTAACCCGATGGTCATTTCAGCTATGGCTGGTCCTGCATTGGTAAGAAGGATTATGATTGATTGTGAAAGTTCGGTGAATATAATCTTCAAAAAGGCATATGATTAGATGAGAATGGAAGCTAAAGATTTAAAACCATATAAGGCTCATATTCATGGTTTTAATGGCATTGATACTGAGGTTGTTGGTTATGCGGAATTACCTGTTGAATTTGGAGAAGGTGAACGAAGGAGAGTGTGAATTTTACCGTTTATTGTTTTGATGTTGACTCTCCGTATAATGTTTTTCTGGGCCGACCAGCCATGGCAGAATTCCGAGCAGCTCTTGCCCCATGGTGTTTAACTTTGAAGTTTCCAATGGATAATGGTGTAGGAGTTATTCATGGTGATCAGGCGACTGGACATGCCTGTTACGTAGCTGAGTTGAGGGAAGCTCAATGCGAAGAAAAAGGAGAGGGCGTGGACAAGATTGTCCGCATCCAAGCTGTCAAAGATTGACAACCAGCGCCTGAGCCTTGGCTCGGGAACTACAGTCGGTTCTATAGAGATATAGATCCAAGAGATGACGAAGAGGAATCCAAAGAGACCAAGGCTGCAACGATTGAGCTGGCGATTGATATAACGGTCAGCCATGACGACCCATCACGAGTCCTAAAGATTGGGTCATAGCTCGGCCCCTCGATGATGAAAGAACTTGCTGGTTTTCTTCGAGCGAAGTTAGATGTATTCGCTTGTACTCACTCTGACATGTGTGGAATCTCGCCTGCCATTGCGAGCCATGCATTAAATATTGACCCGAAGTATGTTCCGGTGAAGCAAAAAAGACGCAGTCTTTTTTCGGAGAGATCTGCCGCTCTCAAAGAGGAGGTGGATAAACTAAAAGTCATCGGGTTTATCCACGACGCCCTCTACCCTAAATGGATATCTATTCCTGTACTTGTGAAGAAGGCAAATGGAAAACGGAGAACGTGCACTGATTATTCAGATTTGAACAAAGCGTGTCCAAAAGACAGTTTTCCCCCTTCAAGGATTGACCAGCTAGTTGATTCAACCATAGGACAGCGAATTGCGATCTTTTATGGATGCGTACTCAGGATATAACCAAATCCCGATGCATATCCCCGATCAGGAGTACACCAGTTTTATTATGGACGTTGGGCTGTACTGTTACATAGTAATGCCGCTAGGGCTAAAGAATGCCGGAGCAACTTATCAGCGCTTAGTTAACAGGATATTTAAAGATCAGATTGGAAAAACAACGGAAGTATATGTGGATGATATGCTCGTAAAGTCATGACAATCAAGTGACTACATTAGGGACTTGGTAGAAATGTTTGACATCCTCCGATATTACAAGATGAAAATCAATCCTTTGAAGTGTTCATTAGCTGTTGCATCAGGAAAATTCTTGGGCTTTATTGTCAATTCCCATGGAATAGAAGCTAATCCCGAGATGATTCAGGCTATCTGTGATATCCACACGCCGAGAACTATTAAACAAGTGCAGAGCCTGAATGGGAAAGTTGCTGCCTTAAGTCAATTTATCTCCAGAGCTGGCGATAAATGTAATCCTTTCTTTGATTTGATTAGGAAAGGAAAAAGAAACTTTGAATGGACGTATGATTGTAAAGACGCATTTCAAGCTCTGTTGAATCATTTGGAGGGACCCCCTATCTTGTAAAAGCCGGTAGATCACGAGGAGTTGTACATTTATTTGGCTGTATCAACACACACTATAAATGTCGCTTTGATTCGTGAGGAGAATCGGATCCAGACGTTGGTGTATTACGTTAATAAACAATTGATAGGTCAGAAAGGAACTATCTAAAAATAGATAAATTGGTTTTCTGCTTACTAATTTCATCACGGAAGCTTCGTATGTACTTCCAGGCACATTCGATCAATGTTTACACCGACCAGCCGTTACGACAGGTCCTACAGCGACCTGATACATCTGGAAGGTTACTCAAATGGAACATTAAGCTCAGCCAATCCGACATTACTTATCTCCCTCGAAGAGCTATCCAGGGTCAGGCATTAGCGAACTTTATAGCAGATTTTACTATGCAAGATGATCTTCTAGAAGGTAGCGAAATCCCAACTGTACGATAGAAATTGTATACTGATGGAGCATCTAATGATCATTGTTCTGGAGCTGGGATTGTGCTTGTAACTCCTGAAAACCGGTCAATTTTTATGCTTTGAAGCTTGATTTCCCAATAGCAAACAATGAGGCTGAGTATGAAGCTTTGATTGCTGGACTTAAACATGCTAGAGAACTTGGAGTTAAATCTCTTGAAATCTTTTGTGATTCGCAGTTAGTGGTGTATTAAGTTAGGGAAGAATATCAGGCTAAGGGACAATGGCTTGCCCCATACCTTACCCGAGTTCAGGAGTTGTTGACAGGATTTGAATACTATGACATTTCACATATTCCACGCAATCAAAACAGAGAGGCTGATTCATTGGCAAAGTTTGTTAGTACCGACGATGCACAACAAATGGCATTGGCCCAGAATGAATTATTGAATACCCCAAGTATAAACATGATGGAGATCGACCAGACACTGGAAGCAGAATTTGAAAGGGAATCATGGATGACCCCAATTAAAGACTATTTACTGCGTGAAATCCTGCTTGATAAAAGAAATAAAAAGCAACAAGTCCTTTGCAAAGCTTCACGGTATATTATGCAAGAAGAAATTATATACAAGAAAGGTTTCTCGGTCCCTCTACTCCGATGTATCGCTCATGATGAGATAAATCATGTTCTAAAAGAAGTTCATGAAGGAGAATGCGGCGATCACACTTAGGGGCAAACTCTGGTAAAGAAAATACTCCGTTATGGGTATTATTGGCCAACTATAAATCAAGATGCTACTGATTATGTAAGACGATGTAATAAATGCCAAATATATGCAAAAGTCCCAAGAGCTCCGCCAATAGAAATCACGCAAATGGTCTGCCCATGGTCGTTCGCTATGTGGGGTATATACATTATCGGTTCTTTACCGACCTCTAAAGGTGGTGCAAAGTACGCTATTGTTGCAATTGATTACTTCACTAAATGGGCTGAGACGGAACATTTAGCCACGATTACAACCAAAAAAGTAATCAACTTTATTGTCTGAAATATCATATGTCACTTCGGTCTTCCACTGACTATTGTAACTGATAATGGGACTCAATTGGATAGTGCTAAACTTAAAGACTTCTGTCGAAGATATCGTATTAAAAAGAGATTTGCAGCGGTCGCTCACCCTCAGGAAAATGGATAGGTTAAAGCTATAAATAAAATCATAAAGTTTATTCTGAAGAAGCATTTGGATTAGAGGCAAGTGGGAGGATGAACTCCCTACGACACTTTGGGCTTATAGGACAACTCACAAGTCCGCGACTGGCCATACTCCATTCGCCTTTGCCTATGGTTCCAAAGCCGTTATTCCTGTTGAACTCGAAGTCCCTTCTCATCGAGTGACTTACTACGTATCCAAAACAAAAGATCTCCTATTGGAATCTTTGGACTTTATAGATGAGAAACGCGAAGAAGCCGATTTGAGGGCAGCCACACATCAACATCGAGTCACCTGGTATTACAACACTAAAGTTCGATCGAGAACCTTCGAAATTGTTGATCTCGTCTTGAAACGTTTTTTTCCTATGCCATCGCACATGAATCCAATTTGGGAAGGACAATATGTCATCGAACGGAGGCTTGGAGAAGGAACTTTCAAGCTAGCGACTGTCGATGGCATTACACTTCCAAGAGCGTGGAATAGCGAGCATCTACGATGCTATTTCACTTAGTTTATTTCCTTTAAATTTTAGTTGTGTTTACTTCCAGAATTTTCTTTACATTTGATTTTCCAAATGTGTAATAAGAGAGTTTAGGTTATTTCTTTCCATTTAATAAATAAAGTTTCATGCTTTCTCTGTATTTATGTTTGCTATTGCATTGTATGCTAATTACATGGCAAAACTGGTTGATATCGATGTACGTGAACAAGCTTCCAGAGTTTGAAATCAATTAATCATGCTAACTCGTAATAGGATCAAACTAGAGGACCTTAATCAACTTGTTCATTCAGCAACTGTCGTTCACAATATAAAGGACGGGATATATAATAAGGAATGAATGTGGTCGAAAATATGATCATTGAATAACTCCTACCCGAACTGTGGAACTGAAACAAAATCAAAGCGACCGAGATACGACCGATCTCTCACTAAATCAAACCCCAAATCCTGGAGGGCAAACTAATCAATCAAAAAGAGTACGATCTGACCACTCTTCGAAATAACTCTAACTCCCCAGAGTGCGGACTGAAGTATAAACATAAATCGGATATGAACCGACCACCCGCGAAATAACTCTAAGTCCCTAGAGTGTGGACCAAAGTATAAACATAAATCAGGTGTGAACCAACCACCTGCAAAATAACTCTAAGTCCTTAGAGTGTGGAATGGAGTATAAATGTAAATCGGGTGTGAATCGACTGCTTGCAAGATGACTCTGAGTCCCCAGAGTGTGGAGTAGAGTATAACATAGACTGGGTGTGATCCGACCATCCATCAACCAAATCTTATCCCTAGAGTGTGGATACGAACATGAATGAATAGATGAGTGGAGTTCGACCATTCTTTATTCCATAAACTCCAGCCTACAGCCTCTGCCATTTCCTTAGTGTTTTTCTCCGCTTCAACAAGTTGAGTTTTTAATTCTAATAATTCAGCATCCTGGTGTCTGATTATGTTCTTATTGTGTATAGCTTCCAACTTGAGGCGTCTATTTCATGTTGTTGCTTAATGGATACTTCAGAGACTTTTTATGCCAAGTGTATGAACGATTAATGCTGCACAAACACATCATTGACGGACACGAGAGAATTCTACTTGGTGTGCCCTGGAATTATATGAATGGAAGGAAGGAATTTGAGCCCATCAAAGCAAATTTTTGGAAAAGTGGCCTAGAGCTTGGCCAACTTCTCTGTTGTAGAAACATCGGGAGCAGTAGCTGGCAAAGGTGGATTAGAGATATCAATTAGATGTTTGCTTGATCGACGTGGGCAAACACCTGAAAGAACTCCGGATGTTGGTAGATTCAAAGGAAAAGTTATGACTTGAATTAGTGAACTTGAGATAGAAGTGAAGGTAGCACTTACGTCCTTCTAACCATTGTCTCGCCAAGCTGGGAGGGCATCGCACATAAAACCATTTATGCTTAAACAAAGAGAGTTTGTTCCAAGCGCCCATCAGAACTTGGCAATTCAGCGAGGGTTCATGAAAAACATAAGAAGGGCTTCCCGACCGCCGTTTGAAGTTGTAAATAAATCTTATATCTTCGGGAGTAGGTGGACTAAATAAAACACTCATGAATAGCAAAAAGGAACCATGTATAAAAGGGTAACTATTTTGATGAAGTTGAGTGGGGGCTATCACAAGGTATCTCAGCATTTGTCAGATAAACGAGTTAAGGGGTGGTATGCATCCGGCCCAACACATAAATTTATTGCACGCCGTGTACCCTATGGGGGCAACTGAGGCCTATCATTTCTTAAAGGAACCAAAACATCCCCAAATGGAATTCCGTGAATAGAACATAGACGGCAGAGAGCAGCTTCGCCAATTCGGGAAGCCTGTGAGTCCATTGGATTATCTAGAAGAATAGCGCCTTCTATAACATCAGGAGCATGGCTTATGTTCTCTGCTGGAAGGACTGGAATATCTGAGAAATGATTGGCTCGTGGGTTAGAAACTTCTGTTTGTTCCGCATGATGGTTGGGAGAAAGCATGCTAGATGTAGTAGCAGAACTTGACTTTGTTTCAGAACCGATGTTTTGCAATGCTGGATCAAAAGACATATCAGCTAAACTCTTCGTGCGCTTGAAATCTATATTAACTATACTCAATAGATAATCAAGATAAAAAAGATAACATGTTCCCCCCGTGCTAAGTGTGAACTAGTGTAGTGCAGTATATAACAGATATAAACAATTTGAAATCATAAAAACAAAATAAAGCAATGAGACTTAGGAGTTCATCTAGAAAGACCGTCATCGCTGACCGTCTCAACTAGCAAGAGGATTAATCGTTTATGAAAGCTTAGGGATCGACTATCGACATATCGAAGTGTGAAGTTTGTCACTTAAGTTCATTTGCAAGTTTTTAGTCCATACTAAAAGTTTTGGGAATTTGATTGCTTAATCTTAAGTTCAACAAAGGATATGCATGTTATTTTTTTCGTCGTCGTCACATGTCCAAGGTCATTCAGAAAAATTAGTAGTGATTGTTCAAATAAATCAAGTTAGATTAGTTTGCAAGTTCGAGTAACCAATTATTGACTCCATGCCGATCCCACAGGGAATACCGATCCCTATCCAAAAACCTTATATCAAACCCTCAGCTAAACCAGGGAATATCGGTCCCTATTCCACCACCATGACCAATCCCTCAGCTAAACACCCTCTACCGATCCCTTTCCTAGATGATAGACTAACCCTAAAAATACCAACCCCTTTCCTTTTAGCCAAGTTTGTTGGACCCTTCACGCCATTCAATACCACCAATCCTTACCTAACTGACCCCTGCCACTATCATATTGTCATATACCAATCCCTACATTCCTCTACTCCTGACCTTTCTTCCATCAAAATCCCTCGCCAAACCCTCGCCTTTTCTCATCCTCTCCTCTTCCTACACCTAGTTCAATCTACCAAATCCTTATTCCAGTAAACATCAACCTCTCTAAGATCGTTCTCCATCATGACCTCAAACACTCACCAACAACTTAGAGCTAAGGATCTTATTGTATAATTGAAGGAAGTATTACAAATCTTACCTATATGAAAGTATGGATGTTCGAATTGAGACAAGGTCGAGTGTTTGGAGGTGATCGAATTGACAAGGAAGGAGAGGCGAGCATGTGGGTTAGTTAAAATCGTGAGTGGATTTAAGGCCAAGGGTTGGAGAGATTGGTTTCGTGACGAGGGCTCGGTCCAAAAGCAAGTGAATGAAGTAAGTGGGGAAGAAAAGGAAGGAAGGTGGATGTATATAAGGGGGAAGGTTCGGCCCAGAACATTGAGCATGTAATAACGAGAGAGGGATCGACATTAAAGCTTGCTGATCCCTATTAGCATGGCTAGTAAGAGGGATCGACATAATGAATGCCGACCCCTATAGATTTTTTTAAGAAAAAAAAGAGAAAGAAGAGAAAAAATAAAAAAATAGTTGTAAAGATTGGGCTATGAGCATGAACATACAAGATGTTATAAAAATTGGCAACGACCCGTAAGTGTTCGAACGCGTCCCGGAGTGGACAACAGAAACGTGCATATGAATGTTCACATGAATGACTTAAAATTTCAATTTTTTGAAATCAACGAAAATTGAAATCAAACCTGAAACCTTTAAGTTCAAGGCTGGACTAGATAATAAATGCTTGTAAGTCTTGCAGAACCGGACTTATATATATTGACGGAATATGGCACTGGATTTATATTATTAGAAATCAACTAAGCGTCATGGCAATCAATGAAGAATTCAATGCCCTGAAAAATCGATTTGACAAAAGAATAGTAATCATTCAGGAAGCTAGAGGGACCTCTTTTCGACAATTCAGACTTGTTTCGATTCAAAGCACGTCATGTTACTCACAAGACGTACTTTGGGGAGCAAATGTTATCCGATATCCTAACCCGGCTATATTGAGCTGATTGCACAAAGATAGATCCGACTGTTATAAAGTTCGATGACCCCGAAGCAATGATTGTGGGACCCAGGAGTAAAATTACATATGGTTATATGAAGCCAGAATCAAACGGAATTGGTAGATAAACAATGCAGGAAGCTTAAAATATGGAATATAGCTTAGACAAGTGAAGGGATCGGCATGGCTTGGTAACTTCATAGGGATCGACATGATTAAGTAAATGAGGGATTGGCATGGTCAAGTGGGTATGGTTTGACATAGATTATTGACTTGGAAAGCTATACTTCAACTCATAGAGGAGGGATCAGCATATCTTATTAAAGGAGATGGATCGGTATACCTAGGTCCACCAAAGAGGAATCGGCATGTTCAATATACAGGGTTCGGTAGAAAGCAGTTCACATATGGAGTTAAATCAAAGATCAATCAGTAAGTTGAGCTCTAGTGGTCCAAATGACATGATATTTGAAGAGCCAACATATTTAAGCATGCAGAAGCCACCATAGGGATCGCTGCCCAAAAATAAACCAACGAAGGGATCGATACCGATCCCTCTTCATTGGGATTTGGGCCTAACGACCCCTTTGTTGGACCAATATGGGTTAGAAGGTCCTATAGCCGAAGTTTCAGAGAGATTGGTAGTCATCTTCACCTATAAATACTGGCCTAAGGGGTCATTCTGAGGATCTTTACGCTACCGGTTACTTTATTCTTTATTGTAATCAAGTTTTTTCTATTCCCTGATGCTGTAATCAGATTATTAGGGGATCAATAAAGATAGTCTTCAAAGTGGACGTAGGCATACAACGCCAAACCACTATAAATTTCTATGTTCTTGATTATTGCTTTTATTAGTCTGTTAGTCTTATTATATTCCTCGGTTTTAATTTACTTTCTTCATTTACTTCTCTGCATAAATCTACTCTTGGGTGTTTGTGACCAAGTTTGTTGCAAACAACACTATTATAATATCACTGGATTTTCTAATAAAAATTGTTTGGTTATCCTAAGGCAAAATCCCGTCCGTGTTTATGTGTGGCATGGTCCTACGAGATACCTTTATCTTTGAAAGGTTTTATAACATTAGAAATCCATATGATTTGTGTTTCTCACGCTTGTTTACCAGACTGATCTGGGCATTATTTTCTTATATTGTTCAGGTCAGCCTGAGCATATTTCCATAGTTATGGATACTTTGGAGTTTCAAGAGATGAGCTGGATGCCTCCAAGATGTATTCACATTATTTATTTCTACTACATTTCTTGTTTTGCATTTATTAGCATTTGTGAGGACATGCTGTTATAACTGTCCAGGCTGATGGTAGGTTATGTTACTCCAATTGATGTATATATATTACAGTTTTTTTTGTAAAGATCATATATATATATATATTATATTACTCGTCACAATGTGAGATTCTATTCTGACTTTTCTTTTCTTTCACCCCAACAATATGTCTTTTCGATACTCGGATGCTCGACATATGAATACCGTGGGTGAATTAGTGTCGACTTTTTTAAGGGTCGAAAAGGCTGGTCATTACGTCTTATTAGACTTCCTAACGATTGTGTCTATTCTAGCTTGGTTAATTTCATTTCACCTTATGTAATCATTTTACCTTTAAATCTGATCCAAATCCATTTTCTACCAATAATTTATAAAAGAAATTTCATCACGGTTGTGTTTCTTGAAACAAGAATTGCTTCTCGGTACGATAGAATAAACATTCAAAAACTTTAATGAACTGCCTTTATATATATATAACCGATATGGTTTTGAGCTATAGAACTTATGTTCGTAACATAAATTAGTCATTAGTCAATATTGATCAATTTCAAACTCCTTTAGGGTGGTCCCCACTAGATCCCTTAGGAATGAATGTTACAAGCAGGCTTTCGACTCGCACAACCTATCAACTCCTTGACGTAGGATATATAGGAGTTTCTTATCAACTCTTATTTTGTATGATCTCGTAAATTATGTTTTAGATGAAACCTACGTACTTACACTGAAGTACACAACCTAACAGAAAGAATTAAACTCAACTTCACTCATCATCAATCATACTTTGTCCAACAAAATTTGATCGCTCCTTATCGAGACATCATTCTATACCATAGGGAGGACTGACTTTTGAGATTAACTTTTTTTATTGAGTAACTTTGAAATCTTTTCAGTATACTCACCTATTCGATCAAATCAAATTCCTTAACTTCCTTTGCATGTTATGTTTTTCAATTTCCATTTTTTATTCAGTGAACTTATCATGAATACACTATTTGTGTATCAGATACACATGTTCATCTCTTTGATAATTAATCTATGAATTTAATGAAATACGTGGATCCATTTTGGTATCATTAGATTTTAAACTACATACGTCCACATGTATCAATCCAAAGAGTTCACTAACTCTTTTGTCACTCCTACAAAATGGGTGCCTTGCCCTTAACCATTTAAAATACAAGTCGCTAGTAGCATATGGTTCATAATCATACGATCAAAGAATTATTTCTTAAAGATATGGCTTAGTCAATAATTTCAAAATAACAGTAAAACTTTATATGCTTCCGTATTATGTAGCTAATGCAACAAATACCTTTTTTCTAGATTTATTTTACAATGAATATTAATAAAAAATAAAACTATATATATATTCAGTCAATACCGAAAACATTTATTATTTCATAAATGAAATTTGGTACATTTACATAAATAGTTTCTTTGTATCTTGGTGCATACATTGATAATAGCTATATGACATTCCCCACTAGTTCCGTCATTACTATAACGACATATGAAATACGAAGCCCCATTCAACCACTTAATATCGGCTATTTATTTCACGTACCATTACTAGTTTACAGTCGAGAGTTTCAAATCAAATATCCCGTTTCTCAAAGATATAATTCTCATAGAGTACAATTTTCTATAAGAAAATACATTTGAAATATTCATATTTCTCATTCCATATTAAGTATCTATTAATATTTTATGTAATTTTTATACCCGATATCTCTTCATGAAGTAAAGGTGACCATTCACTCTCTTCATCCTAATCCTACCTAAGTAATATCCACTGTCGTACATTCTCTTTCCTTTTCAAATGGTCAAACCATTCAAAAGAAATCCTTATTACAAGATCGCATCGAACTTTACAAAAGTGCATTTGGTCATCTTTAACCTTTAAGGATATCAAATAAGTTTACTAATGTAAACTGATCAAATGAACATTTCAGTGATCGAATTCCTAGGTCCATCTTATATTTTTGGTCTATTGTTACATCTACCACAATAAACCTTATTGTAATCAATCTTATTGTAAACATGAACTTGTCATGGTTTACTTGCTCATTTAATTGAACTAATTTCATCGAGGTTTCATACATTATGAATCATGAATGTTCACCATATAACATTTATATGTGATCGAATATTGATCCAATATTCATATTCTTGCATTTCTTTTAGAGTTTAAAACTCATGGAAGCAATACATGGTCTTGGGCAAATAAAAACTTGGTGACCAAGGTATGAACGTATTTGTATAATTTGGCTCTTAGATGGGTCGTTATTTGACAACATGCCAAAATATTTATTAGTAAGTACATTTTATTTTATATGTCAATCTTAATTCGGTTCATTTTTATATTCTAACTGATACATTTCATCGATTATATTAGTTGTACAAATTTATCGAAGTAGATTTTTTCAACTTTATATAACACATGTTCTTAAAATATCAGAAAGGTTAAATGTGTTCATTTTATTTTTCAAATAAGACTTATACTAGATTTTTATATTCCTCAAAAACTTAAGAGAAATATAGAAATTATTTGATTCCTCCAGTGAGTGTTAGGACTCGCTTGACTTGATATTCCAACCTTGAGTTCGCTAGACAAATCATAGACTTGCAAATGATGGATAATACTTTATCAGTTGTTTCATATACAACTCCTAATCCATCGTCTTTGTCCTAATCTCATCTCGACCTTGAGTTTGCTCAATGAATCAGATGATATTATTCACTTGTACCAACCGTTTCACGACGACCTAAGTATAATGCACGTACCTTGAGTTCGCACAACAAATACATGCATGTATCTTACATTGTCTAATCAATATATTGATAGTACTACAGAATATATTTAACATCCCTGGCTTGAGTTTGCTTAACTAAAGAGTCTGCAAGTAATCTATTGATATATAAATGGTAGAGGATAAATTTATATATATGATTCATAATCTTTAATATACATATACTTTGGGTGATATTGATTTAAGGAATAATATTTTTCTTTTGAAAAACTCTCGTGATTTTAGTGTCAGACACATTTGAAATCACGGTATACGTAATTTGCATATCTACTTATTCCAAAGATTTAAGTTAGGTTTCTTAGAGTACCACATATTATACGTTTATATTATAATAGTTTAATTCATTTATTATTGTTTATAATTTAATTAAGTTATATAATATTTGTATGTATATTATTAATTAAATCATATTTAACTAATTTTTATTTATTAACTAACTACCTGATTAATTGAATTTTTTTAGAATTCAATTTTTTTATTTTATTCATCCAAAATAGTCTAAGACGAATATTATCTTTAACATTTATAGTTTTATACACATATATAGTTTTGTATGTGTGTATATATGTCTTTGTTAATTAATATTTAATCAATTTATTAATCAAATAAATATTCATTTAACTAAACAATTTTAAGAAAGTCAAAATATTATTTTAGTTTACCCGATATAAATATATATATATATAACATTTATAATTACACACACATGCATATACATATACATATACATATATATATATCAATATGTGTGTGTGTGAATGTTTGTTTGTTTATTTAATTAATTAAAATTTTAATTATTTATTTATTTAATTAATTAAACATATAATAATTTTGGAAAATATTAAATTTAATTTCAAAACAATTTCTGAAAAATATATATAACTTTTATTAAATTATATTTATATTTTAAACTTAACTTTTAAATTGAAATTTTGAAAATTAGGCCAAGACCAAAATCAATTTGGGCCTTCACAATCGGGCCAACTTTTGGGACTTACTCCACTCATTGGGTTAGGCTAGTAGTCAAGGAGGTAAGAATACTTAATTATTCAACCCAAGTCTAGACACTACTATTCTATACACCCGTCGGATAATTATGCTTTATTAGTTGGCACCATAAGTTGGTAATTTAGACCGCATAGACTATTTGGGCTCTAATACCATTGATGGAACAAGGGCCAGTCAACGGGTGAAATAGGTGGATTTCATTTTTTTCTATTTTGGATCATGATTGGTCTATTAAGTCTAATGAGTTGTATTTGATCCAATATGATTAATTTAAAATAAAAGCAAATTTTATTTAATTTTATAAATTAATAATTTAGTTAAAGTTGATTTGTATAATGATTGTAAGTATACCATTATGTACTCATATGTGTATATCCTACATGTGCAACATAATAATGTCTATATAGTGAATGTATGTGTATGTAGATATTGGGATTTGCATCTAGAACATATACGTTGGTCATTTAAAGATGCAAGAGCTATCTTAAATTATTGTTTAAAAATTATATACGATTTTACAAATAAATTTCAAAATTAGTTTTTATTTTAAAAAATAACCTTTTATTTTAAATATCTAAATATATTTTGAATAAGTCAATAAGATTTGAATTCAAATTAATATCAAAAATATCAAATACTTTGACTTAGTCAAATAATTTGAATTTCAAATTTTTATTTATAAAATTAAAATTAAAATACCCTTTAATTATTTTAAAAAAATATACATAACTTATAAATATGTTTTGTTACCATTTTTTAATTATTTAAATTTCGTAATAAAATAAAGTATATGTTTATGATAATAACATAAATATAAAATATAGATATTGTATAATTAATTCGTTTTTGACCATAAACTTTTTTTGTTTAAATCCAAAACTACTTTAATTATTATATATTTATATATGAATTGTATAAGTACTAAATTAAAGTAGTAAATGTGTGTATGTGTGTATGTGTGTATATGTATACGTATTATAAAATATGTATTTGGAAAAAAAATTAATCAGAAAACTACTTTAGACATCAATTAATTTTAAAGATTTAAAATGTATTACATTTATATAAATGAATAAAACATAATAAACAATAATTCTAAATAATTAGAAATTGATATTAATGTTTAAAAATTATAATAATATATATATATATATTAAAAAAAGCCTAATCGAAAAATATAATTTTTTATAAATTTAAACTATAATATGATTTTCATAACTCAATCAGTAAATTAAATTACATTTGAAACAAGAGATAGCTAATGCATGCATAACATTATTAATATACTATCTACTACATGACAAATATAATATTAATTGTAAATCTGATACTACATCTTAAGAATGTTGCCTTCGAACATACATTAATAGATAGGATCTGTTAGATTCACTTTGAATCAATCTCCGGTTGTTGCAATGGCTTAAAGAATAGCGATTTTATTCGATTTGATGTGTTTGGCATAAAAGTATTTTCAGAAAAAATATAGGGGAAGGGAGCTCATGGCTATGAGAAAGGAGGGAGTAAGCAGAAGAAGAAGAGTGAAAGGGTATGATTTATTTAAATAGAGAAAGGGTGGAGACAAGTTCTCTTCCTTTTACTAATCTCTATCTAGTAATCAAGATCCAGATCTAGAATTTAAAAATAAAAATATCCCTCATCCCCTTATGTGATAGCCGACGGCTACTCGGGCTACTAAATCACACCAAATCTATTAAGCAATTAATATCATTTAAATCATACTTAAATCTGTATCGATATCGTATATCGGTATGTACATATATAAGTTTTATATTTGCACCTAATTAATTACCAGTGGTACCTAAAAAATACTATTAATTCCCAAGACATCAAATAAATAATTAATATTTCATAAATATCTATTAATTTATAATAATTTAAAAATCAATTAAATCATGTGGTATGTTGGAGAATTCACCAATACGGTTGTGCGACTCATGGCTGTAAATTCAATCAGTGATTAATATTGAATTATTCGAATATTAACATTCATTTATCACCTTAGCTAGTAGAGTGATAGTTTGGCAAAATTTATCGCTTATATATCTTTATTGGTAAAATCCAATTTTATAATTAAGCATTAACTTTTTGTAATGATTGTTTACACCAATTTTCTCATCAACGTTATATCACTTTAGGATTTATGGAATTTTTTTTGGCCAAAATTCTAACCATCTAGATTCAGTTTGGTTGGTCTATAAACAAAGTCCTAAGTTGAATATTAATATTTATTATTAACTATACTACTCTGGCCAGAGATTTTGACTTTGAGTCGACTACAATTGATCGTGATACTAAACTCATGCAACCGAGGAGACAAATTCTCTATTGAATAGTGTTTCACTTCCAATGCATCAACTCAGACCAACCAAAGTCGCTTGATGGTCACCATGCTATGATTTAACTATAAATAAAGTAGACTGTCCACATTAAAGTTCAATAGCATTCTCAAATTGAGAGAATTGTGTAATATTGTCATTTTGAGGTTTCTTGTTTGACCTAGTTGTATTTAGCCAATTGAAATCTATCGAGGTGAGTCATTCCATAGTTATCAAATAACTATCAGTACATATCCCTTTGGTGCCCCTAGTGGCTATGAGTAATACACTTCCTAACATTGGAGAGCATTAGGCACTCTGGTCTCAATAGAAGTATCGATAATCTTTCTCGAAATGTCTCGACTATGAATATTTAAAATAATGCGTTATTTTATATTGTGATAAGTTTCTCATAATTACAACTTATTTTAATTATTATCACTTTACATATCATTTAAGGATTTTATATTTTTAATTTACTTTAAATTTATTTATTTAATTAATTATATCACTATATAACAAAATATATAATAGAAATTAAATACCTTTATTACGAACAAGATTGGTTATATAGTTAAATATATGTAAAATATTACATAATAATACCTAAGGCATACTCCTAACTCTCTCACCAAGGACTTTAATATAGTCCATGCAATTTGCTATGTATATTAATGAGTTAATTCAACCTTAGACCAAACTCTAGATATTTTAGTGATATAGTGATGACGAAAAGAAAACATGCACGAAATATAATTACAAGGTGCAGCTAAATAAAGATTGGAAATTTGATTTTGCCTAAGTGATTTGTAAGTGATTGAAATTGTGCTCGATGATGTACTTCAGCAAAGTCTATATCGGCTTCAGATATTTAATTGTTTAAATATTGACAGAGGACCAGGCCCACACCAAATAGTTAACACAACCTTGTTGTTAATTAATTTTCTAGTTTGACCTATTTAAAAGTAACTTATAAATATTATAAACTAATAATAAAATTAATAAAAATGTTGTATTAAATTTTTATGGCATTTTAATTATTAATTTGAAGCTTAAAAATCAATTAAAATGATGTATAAATTTTTTATATTAATTTAATTAAGGAACGTGGTTACATAAATTAATTGAATAATTGATTTAACTTTTAAATTAATTAGGCTTGAAGTCCGAAGCCTAAAGTCAGGCAGCCATAGCTTGGAGGGGGGTTGTTGACTGTCTTTAGATCTAGAGAGAAGGGTGCTAGACATTTGTGATCTAGTTAGCTATAAATAAATACCCCATTCATTCTCTCTATATATTAAAACAAAACCCTAGCCTCCATTATTTGAAATTGGGGATGACTTGTAGAGGGAGTTGCATCCCATTGTCAAGGGTATAGGACAAGAAGATCGAATAAGGAAATGGCTAGAAACCAAGGTATTTAATGGTCGATGGGATCAAAAAAGGTAATAATCCTTTTGTAATTACTTCATAAATTTATATATCTTATTTATATACATTCTCACCCATTTATACATTCGACTAAAATAAATAAAAAATTTAAAAATAGAATTTAATTTTTTAAAATTAAAACAACAAATATATATATACACATGTGTGTGTGTGTATTTTTAATTATATAAACACACACATATACATATATATATATCCATTTTCATAAAAAAATACATACATACATATATATATTTCAATTTGATTTTCAAATTTATAAAAAAAATCTCTTGTATCTCATGCATCTCATATATATGTATAAATGTTTTTGAATTATAATATATATATATATTGTTCATGTAAATATTTAATAATATTATTCAATTTTGTTTCCATTCTTGGTTTTAACTTTTTGGATTATATATCAATTTCAAATATATATATATATATATATGTCTATGTATGTATGTATATGTATGTATGTATCTATGGTATGTATGTATTTACGTATATTCAAGATTTAAAATTTTAAAATAAAAATTAGTTTTATTCTTACGGCTTCAAACAAAAAAAACATTAAAAGTCAAAATTATTAAACATTCGAAATCGAAATTTGATATCCATACTTTGAAATTTATATTAATACACACACATATATATAATTATTTATTTATTTAAATATATGCATAAATTTTAATAAATATCATTATATATTTACATAATTTTAATAAAAATTATTAGTGGCCTTATAAAGTTATACTCATTTATATCTATAATATATATATATATATATATATATATGAAAGAGTGTACGACGACCCGCCTTCTTGACCCTCGGAAATCGACACTAATACATCCTTGGTATTCACATGTTGCAAATCCAAGTGCCGGAGAGGCAGATTATCATGGAGTAAAAGAAAATAAAGACAGAACATAATCTTACATGAATGGAATGGCATATATTATTTCAACATATATATATATATATTATATATCTTTACAGCGGAAATTTTAAATACATTTATCAGAGTCTATAATATAAATCAGCTTGGACAATTATAAGTTTCTATCCTTATAAATGTTGAATACAATCAGTAAACTAATGCAGCGAACATTTGAAATGGAGAACTACCTACAGGAATATCTTCAGCTCCAGACTTCAAACTCCATCACAATGCTCTAAGTTAAACATAACTACTTGGCTGCTGTAACGACTTGGAATTTCACTACTTTGATTTGTGAATATTTAATTAATTCAAAATATTATAATAATAGATTTTACTAAAATAAAAATCTTCTAAATAATAATTAATGATGGTGAAATCATTTTCAAAATTTGTTTACAAAAACATAGAGTTCGATGGAAAACAGAAAATGTGACCGGAATTCGTTTTCTGGATTTTCGACTTTCGTCGGCTAAAAGTTATCGGAAATTTTGTGGACTCTTTAATATATGTATACACATTTGTAAATTTATTAGTATATATATTTATATATGTATGTATGTATGTATGTATGTATACATGTATGTATTAGCTAAAGTATATGTATGTGTATATATAATTAAGAAAAAAATGTATATATCACCACGTAGGCAGACATAGGTACAAATAAGTACCATAGGTACAAATAAGTACCATAACTTGTTTGAAACATGTTTTCTTTTAGAAATGAGGGGGGGAGATAAGAAGGTGGTGTTTGTTCATTAAGAGGAGGAAGGCTAGGTGAGGTGGCAAGAGGATAGTGGAGGGTATAGGACAAGGTTAGTTTGGTAATTTTTCTTATTCCACTTTAAATAAAACAATTTTCCTTATTTTCCTTTCCATTCATTTTCATTCTTCCATACTTTTATAAACTTCTTCCTCCTTGCTAAGCTTTTCAAAGTGTATCATAGCTTCTAATTTAAAATCCTAAGTTTTTACAAATCAAATTCTTACTTTAAAACTTTTAAAAACTTAGTTTTAAATCACCTGTTTTCATCTCCAGGTTCTCCATTTTTACTCCCACTTCATTCGGCCATAACTTCCTCTATACTACTCCAAATCAAGATTTTCTCATTTTCAAACCATATAAACTCAAATGGCTTCAACTTTTATTCACACCATTTTTTCAAATTTCGAATATTTTTGGGTTAAAATTGCATTTCTTTCTGACTCATTTTTGGACCCATATTATTAGGGCCGAAAATACCACTCCTTCTTTTGACCATGTTCCCCTCAAAACATATCAAATTGAGTAATTCTTTTTTGAAAATTGTAGAGAAAAGAATTTTTTAAAACTTTTCATTTTACCACTTGTCCAAATTCTGAGAGTAACATGGCCAAACATCAAGGGGAAGATGACCCTTTTTCGAGTGATTTTTGTGTGGTTTTCCAAGCTTTACAAGTACTAAAGCATTTCAAGTTTTCAAAGATTTTTGGTGAGTAAATTTCTAATTTTTGGAAAGATGTTTCCTTCGCTTATATGATGGTATTTATATATGATGTTAATTTTTGGATTATGATATGGTTCCGATGTATATGTATGTCATAGTTTGTGTTTAGACATTAGACTTGAATCGATGGATTAAAGTGATGTGTTTGGTTTTAAAGTTGTGATATTGTTTATGTGGTAATTGTAAAAATGGTATGGATTTTAAATATGTTTATATAGTGTATGCTAGATAACATCTTGTTTGTAAAAATGATATGGAATTTCTTATGGAAACTATAGTAAATAGTTTGAAATCAAAAGCCTATGTTTTCAAACTTTGTTTTTCTTATGTTTGGATAATGGAAAAAAAAGTAAACTTTAAGGTGAAGTTTCAAAAGAAAAGATAAAAACAAGTAGAGATTATGGGTATCCATAGCGATAGTCGTTATGAATGCAGTTTAGATTAAAAATCCGACTTTTGCAAAATTTGGTTTTATTAACTTAAGTGTTTTGAAAATGTTTTATAAACTTAATAATAATGTTTTATGAAGTTAATTAAGTTTTTAATGATTAAACTTTTGTTAATTAAGTTTTAATAATAAATTAAGATTAAACATGGTTTATTAATTATAATAAAGTAAAGATTAGTTTTTAATTAATTATCTTTTAAAGATAAGATTAATTTTTATTAACTATTAATTAAGTAAGATTAATTTTTAGTTAAATATAATTTAAATATAAGATTTATTTTTAATTAATTATCAATTAAGTATAAGGTTAATTATTGATAAAAAAATCAATTATTGATTTAATTTTAATTATTAATTAATTAAGGCTTTAATTTAAAATAAATTATTTAATTAAGGTTTAATTTATTAATTAATTTTAGATTAAAGTTTATTTTATTAATTAAATATGACTAATTAAGATTTAATTTTCAATGAAGGTTTAATTATTATTTAATAATAAATAAAGGATTGATTAGGGTTAAATAATCTATATAATAGTTAATTATTATTTAATTTGTTACTAAATGTTTAATTATTTCCAAATTTATAATTAAATCAAACTAAGATTTAATTAAGATTGATTATGATTTAAATAATGGTTTAACTTGTAAATAATTATTTTAAAAAGGAATTTTAAGTTTTAAATTCTTTATTTTCCAAGAATCAAATTGTTTTAAAGGCACTTCTTTTTTAAAGATGGTTTTGAACTCAAGGAATTCAGATGTTGGTAATATTAAGTAGACAAATGACTATGAATGAGTTATGATGTGATTGTTTATGTGTGGACAACTATTAGCAGAATAAAATCTTGTTCTACTATAAATTGATTGTTTGATTGTGTGGACATTTGATAGCAGAATAAATCCATATTCTACTGTAAATCAATTGTTTGGTTTTTAAACATGTGTTAAGTAGAATAAATACCCGCTCTGCTATAAATTGATTGAATTATTTGGACACCAATTTAGCAGGACAAATCACCATCCTGCTAATATGTTATTTGGACATATATATGTTAATTGAGTTGTATTGACATGTTATTCCTTGATTTGAATATAAATTGCATTTACATAGATGTTGACTTATGTAAATAAATGGTTAAGTGGCTTTCTTTTCTCCAAGTTCTCCACTTAAACCACTTTTTCAAGTTTTGAATATTTTTGGGTCAAAATTACATTTCTTTCTGACTTATTTTTGGACCCATATTATCAGGGCCGATAATACCACTCCTTGTTTTGACCATATCTCCCTCAAAACATCAAATCACGTAATTCTTTTTCAAAAATATTAGAGAAATTTTTTTTTATCAAACTTTTGATTTTACTACTTGTCCAAATTCTAAGAGTAACATGGCCAAACATCAAGGGGAAGATGACCATTTTTCGCCTAATTTTTGTGTGGTTTTCCAAGCTTTACAAGTTCTAAAGCATTTCCAGTTTCAAAGATTTTTGGTGAGTAAACTTCTAATTTTTGGAAGATGTTTCTTTTGCTTATATGATGGTATTTATATATGATGTTAATTTTTGGATTTTGATTTGTTTTCGATGTATATGTATGTCATAGTTTGTGTTTAGACATTAGACTTGAATCGATGAATTAAAGTGATGTGTTTGGTTTTAAAGTTGTGATCTTGTTTATATGTAGGTTGTAAAAATGGTATGTGTTATAAACATGTTTATATGGTGTATGTTAGATGGCATCTTGTTTGTAAAAGTGATATGGAATTTCTTATGGAAACTATAGTAAATAGTTTGAAATCAAAAGCTTATATTTTCAAACTTTGTATTTCTTATGTTTGGATAATGGAAAAAAAAGTAAAATTTAAGGTGAAGTTTCAAAAGAAAAGATAAAAATAGGTAGAGATTATGGGTATCCATAGCGATAGCCGCTATGGGTGTAGTTTCGTTTAAAAATCCGACTTTTGCAAAATTTGGTTTAATTAACTTAAAGTGTTTCAAAAATGTTTTATAAACTTAATAATGATGTTTTATGAAGTTAATTAAGTTTTTAACGATTACATTTTTATCAATTAAGTTTTAATAATAAAATTAAGATTAAAAAATGTTTATTAATTGTAATTAAGAAAAGATTAGTTATTAATTAATTATCTTTTAAAGATAAGATTAATTTTAATTAATTTTTAATTAAGTAAGACTAATTTTTAATGAAATATAATTTATGTATATGATTTATTTTTGATTAATTGATGATTAAGTATAAGGTTAATTATTTATAAAAAAAATCAATTGTTTATTTATTTATAATTATTAATTAATTAAGGCTTTAATTTAAATAAATTATTTATTTAAGGTTTAATTTATTGATTAAGTATTAATTAAAGTTTATTTTATTAATTAATATGATTAATTAATATTTAATTATCAATGGAGGTTTAAATTATTATTTAATAATAAATAAAGGATTAACTAGAGTATAATAGTTAATTATTCTTTAATTAGTTACTAAATGTTTAATTATTTCTTAATTATAATTAAATTAAGTTAAGACTTAACTAAGATTGATTATGATTTAAATAAGAGTTTATGTAACGACCCCGAATTTTATATATATTTAAATGGATAATTAATTAATTTTTGAATAAAAATTTGTTAAATTAAGTAATAAAGTGATGCGAGTTTCCCCGGATTCAAGTATATTCTGTATAAATCATTTAAAAATTAAAATATTATGTATATGTGTATATATGTATTTGGGCATATACGAGTGAATATGATAATAATAAATATTAGAATAAATCCTAACATCGAATTTAAAATAGAAATTTATTTATATTACAAAACAATAAGATTTAAAGAAAATAAAATATCTTTACAAATGGGTTTTTAATATGTATAGAAATTGTTTATATGTATGTACTTGGGAAAACTATGATTGTAAATATAAAATAAATCTTATAAAAAATGTACATAAGTTTGAAATAATTTTAAGAAAATTAAGTATTTAATAATGTAAGATTAATGAAGTATGACATAAACAAAAGCATAGCAAATAGAATAAATTCACATATAAACAACAAACCACACAACAAACAAAATAAAATATGAATAAGTATAAGGCTGAGAAAAGAAGAAATACCACTAAGTACCTATGTACCAACTAACAACATCTCAGCCGAATTAAAGCAAGAGTAGGTAAGAAGAAAAGAAAAGTAAATATCATAAGGGAACAACAAGTACTTGGCAATTAATGCCATACCCCTAGTACATCAAGCAAGATATCAGCCGAAATAACTAAGAAAGCAAATCTCTACCTATTGTACAAACAAACTATGTACATATATGCTCAGCAATCCATGCCATTATCTTGGTACACATTATTATATCATTTCAGCCGAAGTAGAGGAAGAAAAAAATATGTAAAGTTGTACAAACCCATTTATATCACCCTGTACAAACCACATCCCTGTAAGCTTCTTCAATATCAGCCTTCCTCAATTTCAATTCATCCATCTTCAAAACTAAGTAAAAGAAAAAGAAAATCTGAAGTAAACAAAACAACAATATATATATCAAACCAAACCAGAGAATTTTCAGCCCTGGAATCTCTACAACAGGCTTCAGATTCAAAAGAAATTCAATACAAAGTAACCAAAATAAAATCTAGATCAGTTGCAAAAGATCATCTCAAGCAAGTATTCAATTATCAAACTGAAATCAAGTTAAGGATCATCTCAGCAAACATTTAGTTCAGGATATCGAAATCATCTTCCAGTTGATCAAATTTCTTTCCAGTTTCAAGCTTTCAGTTCTCTACTTCAACTCCAGGTGAGCAACCCTTACCATTTGACTTTAATATGGTTATATTTTAATTTGATGAGATAGATGATTGAAACATGAATATGGTGTGAACATGTTTATTTGAATATTGGCTGTGGTTGCATGTTGTACATATTAGATGCCTATGTAGATATGAGCTTCTGTGCATATTCATCTCCTCTGTCTGAGAATAACAGAACCCAAAAAATCTATACATAAATTCATATCCTCATATTCAATTGAATGCAAGCTATGGTCTTTAATAAAAAAAAATGTTTGTATCATTATAACATCATTTTCGAACAAAAATATATATTATTAAGTAAGATAGATGAGTAGGGTTGCTGGAAACCAGGAATATCAGTGATAAGTGAATCCAAGTCGAAGTTTTGATTTTGAAATTTTCAAACTTTGATCATATGAACTTATTTGTAATTCAAAAATAGGAATTTAGAAATTCATTTCATCATTTATAAGGGTGTAATTGTCGAGCATTTGGGAGTTGAACTGAAACACGTTTTTCGCAAATTCTTGATGATCAACCAGAAATCAAGCTTCGCGATCGTGGATGGAGCTTGCTGGGGGGTAGAGTAGTTTAGGAAAAATGCTCGAATGAATTCCGGTTCATCGTGGGTGGTGGACGAGTTGGATCTAGGGTTTAAGGAAGGTGTTTGGTTGAGGTTGGAAAGGTGGGTCGTTCGAAGGAAAGGTGGCATCGGAGTCATCGTGACTTTGGGGAATGGATGCGTCGTGGTCTGGGGCAGTCCTGGGTAAGATGGCGAGGTGATCAGTGATTGGGGTTGTCGTCGGTAATGGGTTTAGTTGCTCGAAGTTTGGGTTCTGATAGAAGCTAATCTACTCGATTTTGATTCTCGGTGAAATTCAAAAGTCGGTGTTATCAGATGGCTAGGGGAAATCGCTGGCAACTTGTCGAAGCTCATGGTGATGGTCGGAATCGACCAGGCAGCGTGTGCACGTGCACACGGGCATGGATATATCTGGGTTGTTGAATTGGATAAGGAAGAAGATGTTTACTCAGGCTATTCTTGGGGAAAGATGGGTTTTGCGCGAGTTTATCTTCGGGGTGACGAGTGAAGATTAATAACTTATAACGTTTTTTTTAAAGAGAAAAAAAAAAGAAACAGGAAGAAGAAGGTAGGGGAGAAACTCGGGGGAATGGGGAAAGAACCGCATGCTCTTCTCGAGTAAACTAAGTGCGTGCCTCGGGTCCAGTCCCTAATGAAATGGCCTAAATACTTAAGTATTTTGTTACATGCAGTTTAATATTAATCTTAAAGATAATTACTTGATGAAAATAATTAAGAATGGATAATTGAAGAATAATGCTTGGATAATCAGAAGAAAAAATATATTAAAGGTTGATTAATTAAAAGGGTAATTACTTAATACAAGGGGTAATTTATAAAGGGTTGGTTAATAAATTGTAATTTACAGTGAGTAAAAGTTAATTACTTAATAATTTAAGGGTAATTAAAGATTAATTTAAAGATTGATTAAGTTAAATTAATTTCTGATTTAAGAAGGTAATTAATTTGAAATTAAAGGATAATTAATTTTGTAATTAACTCAAAGTTAATCTACTTATGTGACTAATGAATTAACGTAATTAATTTGAGAATAATTGATTCATTTAAAAGTAATAAATGATTAAAGAATAATTTATCAAAATGGTTTGTAATTAATTAATGTTAATTAACCATAATTGATAACTTATCCGATTTAAATTTATTAGATAAATAATTGAGCTTACTTATGGATGTTGAATTCTATTGACTGTCGAACTGTTGATATCCCTGACATATGATGCTTTGTGATACACCCTGATCTATGTTGTAATCTATAATTTACTTATCTGTGATATATGTCTGTGAATAAAAGATAAGCGATATAGTTATATCGTTTATCAACTATATTTCTGTATTTTGATCTGTGATGATTGATTGATGTTGCACTATTGTGTGTGAAACCCCTGGACTACACTTTTACACACACAAATATGGATTTCACGTGGAAATCGGTTAAGCCACAGATAATGTAAATTTGATGTTTTTGAAATTGAAATTTTTAATTTCAATTGATTTTGAAATTGGAAATTTGGGTTTAAAGGTGAAAAGCTTTTTGAAATAGGATTTCAAAGATAAAAGTTATCTTGAATAACTTAAACGAGTTTTGAAGATTTAAATAATTTGATTTAAATCTGAATTCAAGTTTGAAATTAAATTCTATGATTCGAAACTAGGGATTAAAGATGATATAAATGTGTTTGTATGAATTAAACCATTTTAAAGTATTAATTTGGGAATTTGAATTTAAACCAAGGATTTCAACTCGTATGAATGAATCAGATTTCCAAATTGAAAACTGTTGTTTTCAAATGATAAAAGCTTTTAGATAAGAAAATTAATTCCAGTTTAATTAAAGGAAATTCAAGTTTGAATTGAAAAATTGTTTTTCTAAGTTATAAATGAATTCTTTTTGAAAACTATGAATTGAATCTGTCTATTTTTAACAGATTTAGAATGATGTTTGTTTATCCCATTTGAAATGGAATTGTTTTGAAAGCTATAAGTTAAATCTTTGATTTAACGAATTAATTAAACTGAAATGGAAATCGATTTGGAAAATCTGTGAATGAATCTTTGTGAAATTAAGTGAACTTTGTGAATTTAATCTTTTTGTTTAAAAAGATTAAAATGGTAAC
This sequence comes from Allium fistulosum, assembly GCA_030737815.1. Lineage (NCBI taxonomy): Eukaryota > Viridiplantae > Streptophyta > Magnoliopsida > Asparagales > Amaryllidaceae > Allium > Allium fistulosum. Next base: position 685,873,424 of record CM060908.1, on the reverse strand, counting down.
TTGTTTAAACCATTTGAAGAAAGATTTTTGGGTAATAAGTTGTGACTTAATTGAAATCCCAATATCCATATGTTTTGAATATTGCGCTCACTATTCGGGTTAGCCGGGAAAGGACCTTTGGGTCGTATAACCCATTCTGAATAGTGATACGTCGTATATGGATGGCATTTGAAGACCGGTGGTGAAGACCGGATATTTTTCGAAAATGAAAGGACAACCTGTCGAATGTCTCTGCACTGAGTTGCTCCGGTATAGAGATTTATATCACTCTTTTTGTGACGGGAAGTCCGGACGTGATTGGAAATTATCCGGATTTGCAAGGGCTTCGTGAGAAGTGCCTTCGGTTCTGTTCGAACCCGGAACAGACTTATATGGATACATGTCTGACATTACACTTTGAGATATAAAGCCGATTTCTTTCAAATACATTTCTGTTTAGTGGCGGAGAATTTATTCTCTTAGCTTAACACCCTTCTCTGAGACGTACGAGCTCAGAGGTTATGTAGTTGAAATTTATCAGCGATATATCCCAATTTGGTAATGTGGCATGTTGAGTGTTGCTGTGTGATGATCAGTGTTTGATCATTTGTGATATGATCATTTGTTTGATCATTTATCTTTGTGATCATAGGTTGATCATCTGTTGACCCAAAGCGTGGCTTTTTGAAAAAGCGTAGCTTTGTGGACGAGACTTCGTCGAGCCTCACAACCCGGTAATGGTCGAAACAGGAATCGTGCGGCAAGGTTTTCAGGGGTAGCTCCCCTAGGGTATGACCATTCCTTCTGGAAAAGGGTAGTATCATGGTATGGAGCCCAGATACTTACTCATGTGGATACACTTTCTTTATGATGTGTGATGTTGGTTATCGAGCGCTCGGATAAAGGCCCCAAAGGACCGGGGGTGGCATATCTGAGGTTTCTTTTATCCCTTGGGAAAAGGGGTTGCCGGCCTTGTTTGGCAGAGAACAGTTGGTTCTCGGAACGTCCCGCTAGAGGCGTTTCTTTCGTGGAATAGGAAGTTCCTTAGCCTGACCATTTGTTGGAAATCCAAACAAAACTATACGAGCCCTGTACGGTTTTTGTTGTATTACCTGCCATGGAATGTGTGAAAGTGTACGTGTAGTACTAAGGATCGTGTAATATGGTATATTAATGCGGAAACTGGTAATAACAGTAAAGTAAAAATTAAAGTAAGCACACCAGGAATTTTTATACTGGTTCGAACTTCCCGTTCTACGTCCAGTCCCAGAATACCCTCTGGATTTAAACTAAACCCCTCACTTAACCCGGAGGAATAGGTATACGACACCTGAGCAGCCGAACAGGAATTTTTCCGCCTCAACAACCGAAGAGGACTTCAACTTAATACAAAATGTTTGTTGACGAATGTGTTCTAAATAACACTGATTGTCTTTTGATAGTACAACTTTCCTATAATCAAATCCTCAAGAATATGTATGTGTGTGAAGATTTAGAAGGAAGATAATCACGTAGAATCGAAGTATATGAATAAATTCAAGGATTCTAGTGATATTGAATAAGAGTGAATGCTTTTATTTGCAGAAATGAAAAGAGATTAGATTTCAGAAATATAAACAAGAATCGGTGATTGTAGAAGTGAATTGAATATGTTTATATAGTTGTAGAAGAGTTGTAATATTTCATGAATAGTTTTAGTCAACAGTAGTGTCCATACCTCTTGAAATAGAGGACATTACTCTTCATGAAAAGATCGCGTCTCTTCAGAAAACTAGCCGTTTTTCTCTGGTCGGTCGACCGGAAAAACTGGCCGGTCAGCTGAGTTGAAAAACGTATACAAAACAGAAAGTCACTGTGCATATGATACAGGGTCGGTCGACCGAGGATCCTGGTCGGTCGACCGACCTGGTGTTATATGCACAGTGAACATATTTTTTGATATAAAATGTTTTGTGTGCGTGTGTGATTATTTGAGGAATGATTTTAACATTGTTCTAAGACTCAAATAAAATAAAATATCCATACTAATCTCTGAATTGTAAGATTATCTTCTTTGTAGTGCACGGTATGCATTTATTCTCTTTTTGTCGCTTTCATATAGCACTCTCGTCGTATGATCTCTGAAGCTTGTGTCATGAATCAAAACTCATGAATCAACATTCTCCCCCTTTTTGATTGATGACAATACTTATGTGACGAAGTAATATTGACATATATATTATAGTTCTCCCCCTGAATGTATGGCGACTTTTCTGCAAAAATTCGTTAATTTGCATACATTTCTCCCCCTTTGTCATCGACAAAAAGGAATACTTATAACAGACTGAAGTAATGCAAAAGACATTTAAATTTACATGGTACATTCTTTGAGCTTAATTAGAAATAATTTAAAGATGTTTGCTTAGAACATAACATAACAATTAATTAAGAAACAAAATAAACTACAAGAGATTCTTGAAAGTTAAAATAAATTTTAAAAAAATACTACAATTACTCCTCATCATCGTCGGTATCCCACTGTTCTGGATGAAGATTTTCATCGAGAGGAGCCGGTTCCTTACCCCGTCTGTGAGTGGTAGGTGCGGGAGTTGCCGATGTGCTGGAACTTGTGTTCTCGGATGTAGACCAAGAGAAATTTGGTGCGGGTCTTTTTCCAGGAGCAAAAAATGAAGCACCGGCTTCAGAAGAGCATGATAAGGCATCCCATAAATTTACGAAGAAGCCTTTGATCTTCTTGAAATGCCCATCAATTTTTCGAAGGCGAGAATCCAAAGCTAGTTGATTTTGGGCTAAAATATCTATGGCAGCCGCTGTGCTAGTACCGGGAGGTGGTCTTTGGATAGAGGTTTGACGAGTTAAACGTTCTATGGAATGAGTGGAGGGTTGAGGAGTAGAATAGCTACGACGTAGTTGTTCTCGTGGAATGGTACGCCATTGCTGAAAGGTTGTGATTTGGGATGGTGCATCGGGTAACTTCATCAATTTTATTGTTCGTGAGTCAAAGGTACGAACTTTGGATGTTTCGGATTCCGGTGCATGAGTGACAAAGTTGTTAATCAACTGCATTATGTATTCTCCATAGTAAATATGGAGCATTTTTCCTTGGTTGAATGTAAGGAATTCATCCATAAGAAGTTGTGTCCAATTTACCCGAATGTTTCCACACATAGCATATAACGCCTTGAAGTTTTCGGGATATACTAAGTGGTACGACCCTCCTCTTGGAACAATAGACTTCATCATGAATCGATGAAAAAGTCGTGCTTTAGGTCGGAGAGATGAAGTTTGCCTTAAGTCGGTAGCATCATCTTCAAAGAATAAGTGACTTAGGCGGTCACGAGTTGATGGATTACAATCTACATCATGTAATGAGATTCCACCCGGTCGAGCATTTAAAATATGATTCATTCGATCAATGGAGAGAAACATCGATGTGCCACATACCGAAGTCCAAACACAATTTTCAGTGTTTCTAGGTGGATTGACAAAATTGAGATTTGCTAAGAATAACTTGACCATTATATGATTAATCTTCAAGTTGTTTTTCCTATGGTCAAGAAAAGCATCAAGACCACTTTCAAGAGCGGCGTTTTCAACACCGTAGGCGGTAAAATCAGGATAACTTACAAACGACTCCTCAAAGATTTTTGCATCTTGAAGCTTTATCCATCTTTCTAAAGCTTTTTCACTTACTAACCAAGAAGCAATTTGAGAATCTACAGGAGTTGAGGAAGATTGGCCAGCGGTAGTCTTAGATTTCTTTTTGGGAGCCATTTTTCTTGAAGAATTTGAAGAAGTTTTAGAAAGGTTGTAATGGAGGCTAGGGTTCAAATCTGTTGTGGAAGAGTAAAGTGAAGAGGTGAGATACAAAGGTGAAGGGTTGGGTTAAAATATGAAGACAATTTTAGCAGAATAACACGTTCGGTCGACTGAAGGACCTGGGTCGGTCGACCGAGTTTAGGTTCAGAACAGTGCTGAAACTTTCGGGAAAAGCTTCGGTCGACTGGTGCAGGGAATTCGGTTGACCGAGTTTAAAAAATATTCTACTGTTATTCGGGAAATACCTTCGGCTGACCAAGTCAGGTATTTCGGTCGACCGACTTGGAAGAAATCTGTTTTTAAAAACTTCTCGGGACAGCTTCAGTTGACCGGTTCAGGCATTTCGGTCGACCGAAAGCATGTCATGTTGTTTGTTTTTTTTTAAATAAGAATTATAGAAATATAATCATATTATTACATCATATTTATTTATACAGCTTATATAAAAAATAACATATATATACTAAAATATAGCCATGATGTATTAGCATCGACGTTCCCATGAATTTGGAGATGGAACGTTTTCTACCGGTGACCATATTGGAGCTATTGGAGATTGAACATGGTTAGAGGGAGACGGAGTTCTGTAAGAAGGTTCAGCAACATCATCCTTCTTAGATGAACAAAATTTCATGGCAATCTTTTCAAGGAAGCTTAAACGTCTTGCCGTGACTTTCTGTTCGTAATAAAGTTCCCTTTGCATATTCATCTGTTGTTGTTGGTAGTGATGAATTTCATCAATCTTTTGTTTGGTTGATGGAGTTACTACCATTTCCTTTTTCCCTTTCTTTTTATCAGGTGTATAACCTGTATGGGAGTCTTCCCATGGTTTCCACCTGTGTCGGGGATCATTATCTGGAGAGGGAAATTCTAAAACACGATTTGGCATTGGAAATGTAGGATAAGGACCACCTTCGAGGATACGATCAGAATAGTCGTCGTCCGGGGAAGTATAAGAGAGATGAGAATTTTCAGAATTGTAGACATCATTATTAGAAGACATTTTTGTTTTAAGTTTTTGTTTTGTATTTGATGCTCTATTCAATAAGCATATGTATGTATATATATAACCATATTTTCTAAAAAAATAGTGGTCTAAAATCAAATTTTAGTTTTAATCACATAATTCTTTAAACAAAAACTGTTTACAAATGAATGACATACAATGCTTTAGAGTTAAAAAATAGTATATTCTGAAATCAAGTTTCAATGATGTAAATTAGAAACAGAGCTGGAACAAGAAACACCCATAGCCCAAGTGGCTATACTACAACATCTTACATAAAAGTCAGAAGTCATGAGTTCGAGTACCGCTCTGGTCAGAAAAAATAATTTTATATTTTTCATCATTTTATATATATATATATATATATTTTTATTATAATAATTTTATTTTATTCATAAGTCTTTAAACGACATTATACCTAAATCTCGTCTTAGTTTTATAAAAGAAATTTCATTTACTGGTTTAGTAAAAATGTCAGCTATTTGATTTTCAGTATTGATAAATTCTAGATTTATTAATCCTTTTTCCAAACAATCACGAAGAAAATGATGACGAATATCTATGTGTTTTGTTCGGGAATGATTGGCCGGATTTTTTGAAAGGTTTATTGCACTGGTATTATCACAATAAATTATTGATTTTTCAAGATGACAATTAAAATCTTGTAATGTCTGTTGCATATATACGACTTGTGCACATGCCAAAGCAGCAGATATATATTCTGCTTCACATGTTGATAAAGAAACACAATTTTGTTTCTTACTAAACCAAGAGACTAAAGAACGTCCAATGAAGTGACACGTTCCGCTCGTACTTTTTCGATCCGTCCGACTTCCTCCAAAATCAGCATCACTGTAGGAAACTAATTCAAAAGGACATTCTTTCGGATAAAATAGTCCGAAATCTTTGGTTTTAGTTAGATAACGAATAATGCGTTTAACTGCTCTCATATGTGATTCTTTGGGATTTGCTTGAAATCGAGCACATAAACAGACACTCATCATAATATCGGGGCGACTCGCTGTTAAATAAAGTAAAGAACCTATCATACTACGATATAACTTTTGATCAACACTTTTGCCATCTTCATCTCTATCGAGATGAACCATTGTACTCATAGGAGTTGGTTTGGCAGCAGTATTTTCAAGACCAAAACGTTTGATTAAATTATAACAATATTTTTCTTGATTAATAAAAATTCCATTTTCAATTTGTTTAATTTGTAATCCAAGAAAATATGACAATTCTCCCATATGAGACATTTCAAATTCATTTGTCATTATGGTTGAAAATTCTTGACATAATTTTTCATTTGTCGAGCCGAAAATAATATCGTCAACATATATTTGAATTATTAAAATATCTTTATTAGTTTTCTTAATAAAAAGTGTTTGATCTACTTTACCGATTTCAAAACCAGATTCTAATAAATAACTTTTAAGACGATCATACCAAGCACGTGGTGCTTGTTTTAAACCGTATAACGCCTTTTTAAGTTTATATACATGATCCGGAAATTTTTCATGATTAAACAAAGGTGGTTGTTCAACAAAAACATTTTCTTTTATGAATCCATTTAAAAATGCACTTTTAACATCCATTTGATATAGTTTAAAATTATGAAAACATGCATAAGCTAATAATATTCGTATTGCTTCAAGTCGGGCGACTGGAGCAAACGTCTCTTCGTAATCAATACCTTCTTCTTGATTATATCCTTGTGCAACTAATCTAGCTTTATTCCTTGTTATATTTCCTAGTTCATCTGCTTTATTTTTGAAAACCCATTTAGTACCGATGACTGATTGATCACTAGGTCTAGGAACGAGTTCCCAAACTTCGTTTCGTTCGAATTGATTTAATTCTTCTTGCATGGCAAGTATCCAGTAGTCATCAGTTGAAGCTTCTTTTATATTCTTAGGTTCTATGTTAGAAAGAAAAGCAACATGACCAGCTTGATTTAATTGATGTCTGGTTTTAACATTCGTATTAACTTCTCCAATTATATTTTGCACAGGATGATCTTTTAAAATTCTAGGTGGAGATTTTATTAAATTGGAAGTTACATTTGTATTGGTTTCATGAATATCAAGATTTTCATTTGTACTAATATTCTCATTCTGAGTAGATTCATCATCAGAATCAATAGTAACACTCGGATTTATATTTTTAAAATTTTCGTTGAAAGAAACATGTAAACTTTCTTCAATAATTTGAGTTCGTTTATTATAAATTCGATAGGCCTTGCTTCGTTCCGAATATCCAACAAATATACCTTCATCGGATTTTGGATCGAATTTGCCTAGTTGATCTTTAGTATTTAAAATAAAACATTTGGAACCAAAAAATTTTAGATATGAAATATTTGGTTTTCTTCCATTTAGAAGTTCATATGGTGTATTTTTAGTTAATGGTCGAATAGAAACACGATTCAGTACGTAACAAGCAGTAGCTACAGCTTCTGCCCAAAATTGTTTCGATAAAGTTGTTCCATTTAGTAAAGTTCTTGCACATTCTTGTAACGTTCTATTTTTCCTTTCTACAACTCCATTTTGTTGTGGTGTTCTAGGAAAAGAGAAATTATGATTAATACCCTTTTTTTTACAAAATTGTTCAAAAACTTCATTTTCAAATTCGCCTCCATGATCACTTCTTATATTTTTAATTTTCAAAGTTTTAATATTTTGAATTCTTTTAACAAAAACTTTAAAATTATCAAAAGTATCACTTTTATTTTTTAAAAAGAAAATCCAAGTATATCTAGAGAAATCATCTACAATAACTAAAACATATCTATTATGATTAATAGATTGCACTTGAGTTGGACCAAAAAGATCCATGTGTAAAAGTTCAAGTGGTTGTTCTGTAGATATTACTTTCTTTGATTTAAAAGAAGATTTTGTTAATTTTCCTAATTTACATGCATCACAAAATATGTTAGTTTTGAATTTTATATCGGGTAACCCTTTAACTAATTTATTTTTAGCAAGTTTGTTGATGGTATTAAAATTTATGTGACAAAATCTTTTGTGCCAAAGGCAAGAATCATTCTCTTTAGCTACTAGACACAAATTTGAATCATTATTAACATTCATATTTAGGATATAAATATTTTTATCTCTATTTCCTTCGAAAATAATGTTGTGATGTTTATCAAAAATGTTACATTTATTTTTTGAAAAAGTTATATTAAAACCTTTGTCGCATAGTTGACTAATACTTAATAAATTATGTTTTAAATTTTTAACTAATAAAACATCAGTAATGAGAGGTAAATTAGATGTACCATTGCTATTGACATTGCCTTTGCCGATGATATACCCTTTTGAGTTAACTCCAAAGGTGACTGCTCCTCCATTTGAGTATATAATGTTTGATAACATTTCTTTGTTTCCAGTCATGTGTTTTGAGCAACCGCTATCTAAAATCCATTTTCCTCTCTTTTTATGTGGTACCTGCAAAAATTATAAAAAGTTGGTACCTAATCTTTTTAGGGTCCTAAGAGTTAGATCTTAGGAAGCCAAACCCATACGGGTTCAGAATTCCCTTTATAAACATAATTCTTGTTATTATGAACAGCTTCCATAAAACTTCTGATATGTTTATTCCTTATCAATGTATTATTGGTTTTTGGAATCCATATCTTAATAGTTTTAGTATTTGAATAAACTGTTTTCCTAATATCTTTCTTAATTTTATTATTAATTTTACTTTTAGCATAATTATTTTGTTTCTTAAATCCTAGTCCAGATTTATTGTTGGAAGTTTGAGAGTTTTCTAGTATACTAGAAAGATTTTCTCTTCCTTTATTGAAATTAGAAACATTTTTAGAAATATCATCAAATTTTATTTTAAGACTAGATTTTTCTAACTCTAAATCCTTAATTTTAGATATTAAATCATTATTTTCAAAAAGTAAAACATCATTTTTATTTTTCTGAATTTCTAGTTCCTCAGATATTGACGTAATTTGAGAAGATAAGTTAGAATTCGATTGTTGAGAGATTTCAAGTTCTTCTTCCAATATTACCTTCTCATCTTTTAACATATCTACTTCTAAAACTGTTCTATCTAACTTTCTTTGCAACTCCTTATTTTTCTTTTTAAGTTGTTTTGTTAAATTTACTAATTCAGAATTTATTTCAATTAAATCTTCAAAAGTAAAATCACTTACATCGTCTGACGAAGCCATGAAGCATACATTTGCTTGTTCATTATCACTTTCACTCTCTGATGAGGATGATGAGTCAGTGTCGTCCCAAGTGACTGAAAAAGCTTTTCGTTTGTTTTTGTCCTTCTTGAAATTGTTCTTTTTACGATCTGGACAATCTTTCTTCATGTGTCCTTTCTTGTGACATTCATAACATTCCATTGTTGAAGATGATGGTTTGCTGCTATTAGAATTGTTGTTGGAATTATTTTTGTTTCCCTTGAATTTGTTTCTGTTGAATTTCAAAAACTTTTTGAAATTTTTAGCGATCATTGCCATATCTTCATTATCTGAGTCGGAATCATCTTTTTCTGCTTGGAATGCTACATTTTTCTTTTCTTGTGCTCCATTTCGTTTTGCCTGCAAATTTACTTCGTAGGACATTAAATTACCTATCAATTCTTCTGGTTTTAATGTTGACAAATCAGTTGCTTCTTCAATAGCTAGGACTTTTCGTTCCCATTCGTCCGTTAAAGAATTCAAGATTTTTGTAACAACATCAAAATCAGTAAACTTTTGTTCTAGAGACAATAGAGCATGATAAATATCCTGAAATCTAGAGTACATGTCATTTATAGATTCATTTGGCCTCATTTTAAAGTTTTCAAATTGATGTTTCAGCATAGAAATTTTGCTCAATTTAACTTTGTTCGTTCCTTCATGTGAAACTTTAAGAGTTCTCCAAATTTCATAGCCGGAAGTACACATACTAACTCTATTGAATTCATTTCTATCTAATGCACAAAATAAAATATTCATAGCCTTAGCATTTGATGTAGCATCTAGTTTTTGTGTGTTACTCCAAGTCGAGTATTCTCCAGTAGGAATTGTGTATTCCCTTTGTATAATATTCCAGATATCAAACCCACTTGATTGCATATAGATTCTCATTCTAGTTGACCAATAATTATAATTTATACCATTGAAAAGTGGAGGTCGTGAAGTCGATTGACCTTCTGTAAAACTAGAATTAGTGTGAGTGTTAACATCGTTAATTTGTGTGGTTGCCATATTACTAAAAATAAGTAAATATCAAATAACTTTGTGATGGTTATAAGATAACCTTGCTCTGATACCAAATGAAAGTGTACGTGTAGTACTAAGGATCGTGTAATATGGTATATTAATGCGGAAACTGGTAATAACAGTAAAGTAAAAATTAAAGTAAGCACACCAGGAATTTTTATACTGGTTCGAACTTCCCGTTCTACGTCCAGTCCCAGAATACCCTCTGGATTTAAACTAAACCCCTCACTTAACCCGGAGGAATAGGTATACGACACCTGAGCAGCCGAACAGGAATTTTTCCGCCTCAACAACCGAAGAGGACTTCAACTTAATACAAAATGTTTGTTGACGAATGTGTTCTAAATAACACTGATTGTCTTTTGATAGTACAACTTTCCTATAATCAAATCCTCAAGAATATGTATGTGTGTGAAGATTTAGAAGGAAGATAATCACGTAGAATCGAAGTATATGAATAAATTCAAGGATTCTAGTGATATTGAATAAGAGTGAATGCTTTTATTTGCAGAAATGAAAAGAGATTAGATTTCAGAAATATAAACAAGAATCGGTGATTGTAGAAGTGAATTGAATATGTTTATATAGTTGTAGAAGAGTTGTAATCTTTCATGAATAGTTTTAGTCAACAGTAGTGTCCATACCTCTTGAAATAGAGGACATTACTCTTCATGAAAAGATCGCGTCTCTTCAGAAAACTAGCCATTTTTCTCTGGTCAGTCGACCGGAAAAACTGACCGGTCAGCTGAGTTGAAAAACGTATACAAAACAGAAAGTCACTGTGCATATGATACAGGGTCGGTCGACCGAGGATCCTGGTCGGTCGGCCGACCTGGTGTTATATGCACAGTGAACATATTTTTTGATATAAAATGTTTTGTGTGCGTGTGTGATTATTTGAGGAATGATTTTAACATTGTTCTAAGACTCAAATAAAATAAAATATCCATACTAATCTCTGAATTGTAAGATTATCTTCTTTGTAGTGCACGGTATGCATTTATTCTCTTTTTGTCGCTTTCATATAGCATTCTCGTCGTATGATCTCTGAAGCTTGTGTCATGAATCAAAACTCATGAATCAACAATGTGGTGGTAACCTGCTATTGAACATGGTAGCTATAGTAGGCATAAGTGCGAAATGTCTATGCTGGCTAAGATTTATATTCTACTTTCGAAATTGTTTTCTACACTATGCACTAGTAATAATATCAAATGATTTGATTTTGCGTAGTAAGCATCTTTGACTATCATAAGAAGAAATCTCCTCCAATTCTGCGTTTGCATTGTGTGTGTGGCGGGAGATCTTATGGTAGTTTCATTTTCCAAAAGCATTTCGAATTGACTTTAAAATTCTCTGCTATTTGTTTTAAAGATACACTGTTTTTGTTGCTCACACCAGTCCCATGACTGATCCAGAGTTTATTGTTCCTTTCCTAAACTCTGGGTGCTCATAATTTCCTACACGAGCAGTCTAGAGTTGGGGTTTTCAGATATTCAGATTTAGTAAATTATCTGGAGCTAGTTCAGTCTTTGGATCAGACTGCACTTGCTTATCTTTGTGCCTCGTTATTGGGAGTTCAAGCTATTTCTGGATTAGTGCTTTGAAGATGGAGATTATCCGCTGCTGATGTTATTGTTTTCTTTTCCGCTGCTATTTATTGTATCATATCTCTGATGTATATAGATATTCATTGTATCATCATTGTATCTGGATATTGTATCAGATGTTGTATATCTATATTCTTTTATTTCCGCTGTGTTATTTACTTAACTGTGTTATAAGCTCCGGCGACTCGGATTTGAACGCTCGAATCTACGACATTCGAGTACGATGTAAAGTACGGATGTCGATTTTCGAACGCGAAAATCTGGGACGTTACATTTAGTATCAGAGCTAAGGTTGAACTTTAGCTCAGGAGTATAACACGTTAAGTAGCTCATTAGAGATAGAGTGAAGTAAACTCTAGAATGAGTAATTCTCAGATATCCGTCCGTATGCCTCAGTAAATTCTCTTGCTATCCACTGATAGTAGATATGAGTGCGAGGAGAGGATGAGATAGGGGACAGGGAAATATGACTATAAATGGTCAATATCCTGTAACAACAAGGAAGCAATCTTTTCTCTATCAATCTCTTTTGTTTAGCATCTCTTCTCTATTCTTCGATGATTTCTAGTAGATCTAGGAAGAAGAAATTCGATATATTAATATGGGACATAAACTTCGGATAGACCAGATTTGTTTGTTTGGATGTATTGGTTGCTTTGTTTGCTATGGTTGATAGGTATACTTTAGTTCTAAACTAAAAAATAATAATTTGAAATTGTATCCATATATCTGTCTATTCTTTGGGATCCAGTATATTCTACGAATGGTTAGTTATCACTTTGAACTAACCAATGCCTCTGTATATTTCGTAAATCTGGATAACCCGAGTATCTTGTGAAGTGTTAAACAGATTCGTTCTTGTATCTATTATTGATATTCTGATTTGGTAAGCCAAATGCAGAATAGATATTCAGTTGATTTGATGAAACATTCTTCATCATCTTTGTGTCTCCTTGGCAATTTCGAGGACGAAATTTTTTTTAAGGGGGGAAGTTTGTAACGACCCCGAATTTTATATATATTTAAATGGATAATTAATTAATTTTTGAATAAAAATTTGTTAAATTAAGTAATAAAGTGATGCGAGTTTCCCCGGATTCAAGTATATTCTGTATAAATCATTTAAAAATTAAAATATTATGTATATGTGTTTGGGCATATACGAGTGAATATGATAATAATAAATATTAGAATAAATCCTAACATCGAATTTAAAATAGAAATTTATTTATATTACAAAACAATAAGATTTAAAGAAAATAAAATATCTTTACAAATGGGTTTTTAATATGTATAGAAATTGTTTATATGTATGTACTTGGGAAAACTATGATTGTAAATATAAAATAAATCTTATAAAAAATGTACATAAGTTTGAAATAATTTTAAGAAAATTAAGTATTTAATAATGTAAGATTAATGAAGTATGACATAAACAAAAGCATAGCAAATAGAATAAATTCACATATAAACAACAAACCACACAACAAACAAAATAAAATATGAATAAGTATAAGGCTGAGAAAAGAAGAAATACCACTAAGTACCTATGTACCAACTAACAACATCTCAGCCGAATTAAAGCAAGAGTAGGTAAGAAGAAAAGAAAAGTAAATATCATAAGGGAACAACAAGTACTTGGCAATTAATGCCATACCCCTAGTACATCAAGCAAGATATCAGCCGAAATAACTAAGAAAGCAAATCTCTACCTATTGTACAAACAAACTATGTACATATATGCTCAGCAATCCATGCCATTATCTTGGTACACATTATTATATCATTTCAGCCGAAGTAAAGGAAGAAAAAAATATGTAAAGTTGTACAAACCCATTTATATCACCCTGTACAAACCACATCCCTGTAAGCTTCTTCTATATCAGCCTTCCTCAATTTCAATTCATCCATCTTCAAAACTAAGTAAAAAAAAGAAAATCTGAAGTAAACAAAACAACAATATATATATCAAACCAAACCAGAGAATTTTCAGCCCTGGAATCTCTACAACAGGCTTCAGATTCAAAAGAAATTCAATACAAAGTAACCAAAATAAAATCTAGATCAGTTGCAAAAGATCATCTCAAGCAAGTATTCAATTATCAAACTGAAATCAAGTTAAGGATCATCTCAGCAAACATTTAGTTCAGGATATCGAAATCATCTTCCAGTTGATCAAATTTCTTTCCAGTTTCAAGCTTTCAGTTCTCTACTTCAACTCCAGGTGAGCAACCCTTACCATTTGACTTTAATATGGTTATATTTTAATTTGATGAGATAGATGATTGAAACATGAATATGGTGTGAACATGTTTATTTGAATATTGGCTGTGGTTGCATGTTGTACATATTAGATGCCTATGTAGATATGAGCTTCTGTGCATATTCATCTCCTCTGTCTGAGAATAACAGAACCCAAAAAATCTATACATAAATTCATATCCTCATATTCAATTGAATGCAAGCTATGGTCTTTAATATAAAAAAAAATGTTTGTATCATTATAACATCATTTTCGAACAAAATATATATTATTAAGTAAGATGGATGAGTAGGGTTGCTGGAAACCAGGAATATCAGTGATAAGTGAATCCAAGTCGAAGTTTTGATTTTGAAATTTTCAAACTTTGATCATATGAACTTATTCGTAATTCAAAAATAGGAATTTAGAAATTCATTTCATCATTTATAAGGGTGTAATTGTCGAGCATTTGGGAGTTGAACTGAAACACGTTTTTCGCAAATTCTTGATGATCAACCAGAAATCAAGCTTCGCGATCGTGGATGGAGCTTGCTGGGGGGTAGAGTAGTTTAGGAAAAATGCTCGAATGAATTCCGGTTCATCGTGGGTGGTGGACGAGTTGGATCTAGGGTTTAAGGAAGGTGTTTGGTTGAGGTTGGAAAGGTGGGTCGTTCGAAGGAAAGGTGGCATCGGAGTCATCGTGACTTTGGGGAATGGATGCGTCGTGGTCTGGGGCAGTCCTGGGTAAGATGGCGAGGTGATCAGTGATTGGGGTTGTCGTCGGTAATGGGTTTAGTTGCTCGAAGTTTGGGTTCTGATAGAAGCTAATCTACTCGATTTTGATTCTCGGTGAAATTCAAAAGTCGGTGTTATCAAATGGCTAGGGGAAATCGCTGGCAACTTGTCGGAGCTCATGGTGATGGTCGGAATCGACCAGGCAGCGTGTGCACGTGCACGCGGGCATGGATATATCTGGGTTGTTGAATTGGATAAGGAAGAAGATGTTTACTCAGGCTATTCTTGGGGAAAGATGGGTTTTGCGCGAGTTTATCTTCGGGGTGACGAGTGAAGATTAATAACTTATAACGTTTTTTTTAAAGAGAAAAAAAAAGAAACAGGAAGAAGAAGGTAAGGGAGAAACTCGGGGGAATGGGGAAAGAACCGCATGCTCTTCTCGAGTAAACTAAGTGCGTGCCTGGGGTCCAGTCCCTAATGAAATGGCCTAAATACTTTAAGTATTTTGTTACATACAGTTTAATATTAATCTTAAAGATAATTACTTGATGAAAATAATTAAGAATGGATAATTGAAGAATAATGCTTGGATAATCAGAAGAAAAAATATATTAAAGGTTGATTAATTAAAAGGGTAATTACTTAATACAAGGGGTAATTTATAAAGGGTTGGTTAATAAATTGTAATTTACAGTGAGTAAAAGTTAATTACTTAATAATTTAAGGGTAATTAAAGATTAATTTAAAGATTGATTAAGTTAAATTAATTTCTGATTTAAAAAGGTAATTAATTTGAAATTAAAGGATAATTAATTTTGTAATTAACTCAAAGTTAATCTACTTATGTGACTAATGAATTAACGTAATTAATTTGAGAATAATTGATTCATTTAAAAGTAATAAATGATTAAAGAATAATTTATCAAAATGGTTTGTAATTAATTAATGTTAATTAACCATAATTGATAACTTATCCGATTTAAATTTATTAGATAAATAATTGAGCTTACTTATGGATGTTGAATTCTATTGACTGTCGAACTGTTGATATCCCTGACATATGATGCTTTGTGATACACCCTGATCTATGTTTTAATCTATAATTTACTTATCTGTGATATATGTCTGTGAATAAAAGATAAGCGATATAGTTATATCGTTTATCAACTATATTTCTGTATTTTGATCTGTGATGATTGATTGATGTTGCACTATTGTGTGTGAAACCCCTGGACTACACTTTTACACACACAAATATGGATTTCACGTGGAAATCGGTTAAGTCACAGATAATGTAAATTTGATGTTTTTGAAATTGAAATTTTTAATTTCAATTGATTTTGAAATTGGAAATTTGGGTTTAAAGGTGAAAAGCTTTTTGAAATAGGATTTCAAAGATAAAAGTTATCTTGAATAACTTAAACGAGTTTTGAAGATTTAAATAATTTGATTTAAATTTGAATTCAAGTTTGAAATTAAATTCTATGATTCGAAACTAGGGATTAAAGATGATATAAATGTGTTTGTATGAATTAAACCATTTTAAAGTATTAATTTGGGAATTTGAATTTAAACCAAGGATTTCAACTCGTATGAATGAATCAGATTTCCAAATTGAAAACTGTTGTTTTCAAATGATAAAAGCTTTTAGATAAGAAAAGTAATTCCAGTTTAATTAAAGGAAATTCAAGTTTGAATTGAAAAATTGTTTTTCTAAGTTATAAATGAATTCTTTTTGAAAACTATGAATTGAATCTGTCTATTTTTAACAGATTTAGAATGATGTTTGTTTAACCCATTTGAAATGGAATTGTTTTGAAAGCTATAAGTTAAATCTTTGATTTAACGAATTAATTAAACTGAAATGGAAATCGATTTGGAAAATCTGTGAATGAATCTTTGTGAAATTAAGTGAACTTTGTGAATTTAATCTTTTTGTTTAAAAAGATTAAAATGGTAACTTGTTTAAACCATTTGAAGAAAGATTTTTGGGTAATAAGTTGTGACTTAATTGAAATCCCAATATCCATATGTTTTGAATATTGCGCTCACTATTCGGGTTAGCCGGGAAAGGACCTTTGGGTCGTATAACCCATTCCGAATAGTGATACGTCGTATATGGATGGCATTTGAAGACCGGTGGTGAAGACCGGATATTTTTCGAAAATGAAAGGACAACCTGTCGAATGTCTCTGCACTGAGTTGCTCCGGTATAGAGATTTATATCACTCTTTTTGTGACGGGAAGTCCGGACGTGATTGGAAATTATCCGGATTTGCAAGGGCTTCGTGAGAAGTGCCTTCGGTTCTGTTCGAACCCGGAACAGACTTATATGGATACATGTCTGACATTACACTTTGAGATATAAAGCCGATTTCTTTCAAATACATTTCTGTTTGGTGGCGGAGAATTTATTCTCTTAGCTTAACACCCTTCTCTGAGACGTACGAGCTCAGAGGTTATGTAGTTGAAATTTATCAGCGATATATCCCAATTTGGTAATGTGGCATGCTGAGTGTTGCTGTGTGATGATCAGTGTTTGATCATTTGTGATATGATCATTTGTTTGATCATTTATCTTTGTGATCATAGGTTGATCATCTGTTGACCCAAAGCGTGGCTTTTTGAAAAAGCGTAGCTTTGTGGACGAGACTTCGTCGAGCCTCACAACCCAGTAATGGTCGAAACAGGAATCGTGCGGCAAGGTTTTCAGGGGTAGCTCCCCTAGGGTATGACCATTCCTTCTGGAAAAGGGTAGTATCATGGTATGGTGCCCAGATACTTACTCATATGGATACACTTTCTTTATGATGTGTGATGTTGGTTATCGAGCGCTCGGTTAAAGGTCCCAAAGGACCGGGGGTGGCATATCTGAGGTTTCTTTTATCCCTTGGGAAAAGGGGTTGCCGGCCTTGTTTGGCAGAGAACAGTTGGTTCTCGGAACGTCCCGCCAGAGGCGTTTCTTTCGTGGAATAGGAAGTTCCTTATCCTGACCATTTGTTGGAAATCCAAACAAAACAATACGAGCCCTGTACGGTTTTTGTTGTATTACCTGCCATGGAATGTGGTGGTAACCTGCTATTGAACATGGTAGCTATAGTAGGCATAAGTGCGAAATGTCTATGCTGGCTAAGATTTATATTCTACTTTCGAAATTGTTTTCTACACTATGCACTAGTAATAATATCAAATGATTTGATTTTGCGTAGTAAGCATCTTTGACTATCATAAGAAGAAATCTCCTCCAATTCTGCGTTTGCATTGTGTGTGTGGCGGGAGGTCTTATGGTAGTTTCATTTTCCAAAAGCATTTCGAATTGACTTTAAAATTCTCTGCTATTTGTTTTAAAGATACACTGTTTTTGTTGCTCACACCAGTCCCATGACTGATCCAGAGTTTATTGTTCCTTTCCTAAACTCTGGGTGCTCATAATTTCCTACACGAGCAGTCTAGAGTTGGGGTTTTCAGATATTCAGATTTAGTAAATTATCTGGAGCTAGTTCAGTCTTTGGATCAGACTGCACTTGCTTATCTTTGTGCCTCGTTATTGGGAGTTCAAGCTATTTCTGGATTAGTGCTTTGAAGATGGAGATTATCCGCTGCTGATGTTATCGTTTTCTTTTCCGCTGCTATTTATTGTATCATATCTCTGATGTATATAGATATTCATTGTATCATCATTGTATCTGGATATTGTATCAGATGTTGTATATATATATTCTTTTATTTCCGCTGTGTTATTTACTTAACTGTGTTATAAGCTCCGGCGACTCGGATTTGAATGCTCGAATCTACGACATTCGAGTACGATGTAAAGTACGGATGTCGATTTTCGAACGCGAAAATCTGGGACGTTACAGTTTAACTTGCAAATAATTATTTTAAAAAGGAGTTTTAAGTTTTAAATTCTTTATTTTCCAAAATTCAAATTGTTTTAAAGGCACTTCTTTTTCAAAGATGGTTTTAAACTTAAGGAATTCAAATGTTGGTACTATTAAGTAGATAATTGACTCTGAATGAGTTATGATATGATTGTTTGTGTGTGGACAACTATTAGCAGAATAAAACCCCGTTCTGTTATAAATTGATTGCTTGATTTTGTAAACATTTGATAGCAGAATCAATTCATGTTCTACTATAAATTGATTATTTGATTTTTGGATATGTGTTAAGTAGAATAAATCTCAGTTCTACTATAAATTGATTGAATTGTTTGGACATTTATTTAGCAGGACAAATCAACATCTTGCTAATATGTTATTTGGACATGTATATGCTAATTGAGTTGTTTTGAAATGTTATTTCCTGATTTGGATATAAATTGCATTTACATATATGTTGACTTATGTAAATAAATGGTTAAGTGACTTGAAAGTGAAATTGATGTTAGATGGTAACTTAAATTACTACCATTGGGATTGCTAAGCTCTTTTTTTGAAATTATAATGTATGGTTTTGAATTAATTTCAATTCTTTAATCAATTGGGGGTTAAGGTTTATAAATGATTTTTCAAGTTATGTTATTATTTTATAAAGGTATTTATAAATAATATCTTATCTATAAAAATGGGGTTTAATAAGTAAAAGGGTTTATTTAAAGTGATTTAAAAGGATGAGTTGCAAAATATATTTTGTAAAGGATTTTTCTTAAAGAAGATTTATCGAAGGAGTTTTAAATGGGGAAATGTTTTATAAATGATTTTAGAGGTTTGTAAAGAGGTTTTGTAAATTGATTTGTAGACTAATAAAAGTGTTTATAAATTGATTTTGGAAATTGATAAAGATATTTAAATGTGAAGTGAGCTTTTAAAAGGGAACATTTATAAAGGATAAGTGGATCGGTTTATAGTAAGTAATGTTTTCAAAAAGAAATTTAAAAAGAAGGAAACTTTTGTAAAATTTAGTAAATATACTTATATCCCTATTAAGTATAAATATTTCCCCAAGCATAAAGAGGAAGTAAGGGGTTTGAGAATAGTGTTTTGTATTTTGATCGAATGTTTATAAAGAGATTTTAATTAATTAAAGATTAAATTAATAAAGGCTTAGAAGATTCCATATGAAATTAAATCCATGTTTGAATGTTTGTTTATTTGATAGTTAAATAACCGACTATCAAAATCTAAATCAAAACGTAACTTCGAAAATATCTAGGGGAAACACAAAAATTATATGGTACAGTTACCATTGGTGGTGTTATACTTTGTGTATAATTCTTATTTTGTTCTTCTAGGATAAATGATAAGAAAATCCATTCACTAATGGTTAGGAGGTGATCTTCGCTGTTATCTTTGTATGTTTATTTCCTAAAGAACCGGGGTTGAGTTTACCGAAAATTATCGAAAAGCTGTTTCGAAGAGAACGGGATCAAATATGTTATTCGAAAACCACTTCGATCCAACTCAAGCATTTTGACTTGAAGACATCTTGAAGAATATGGAATCGAAGATAGAGCTTTGAAGTGCAAAGGCAGCTTGCTATTAATCCTGAGGATTATTCCAAAAAGGATGTAATAGAAGTAGTGCCTACGGTTTCATTTGGTCCCAGAACAAAATTGTATCGTTGAACTCTAGCATTGCATTGTTGCTTGGAGGACGGTCTTAGCATTCCAAGTGGGAAGTGCTAAATAAAAGTAAAACGTAGCCTCAAGCCTCATCAACTAGGAAATAACAAAAATCGAGCATGCAGCAGGACCAAGTGGGTCGCTCCCATCAGGGTATGGTCATCCCAAATCTAGATCGATTACTATTTACTCATGTATGCTTCGAGGCCCAAAGTGGGGTGACCATATTCGGTACACTAATCAGATGGTAGGCCAGTCCTGTGTGGTAGGGGTACAAGATGTTCTTATCAGACCCCGGTGCATTTTATCTAGAGATGTACCATCAGAAGGTAGTTCCTTGTCATAGTATAGAATCCAATTTCCAATACGTGCCTTTACGGTTTTGATTATAGAACCTAGTATGCTGAATTTAATTAATGTAACAATTTTAGCTATGTTTAATAAGTATTTGTACTCTAGACACTATTAGGATTTTCTATAGAAAATGTTTTGGTTAACGTAAGGTAAAAATCCATCCGTGTTTATGTGCGACGTGGTCTTACGGGATATCTTTGATTTTAAAAGGATTTTAAACATAATAATATAGTTGTTGGAGTTTACTCACACTAGACCCATGTCTGACCTGGAGTTTTATTTTCTTTCCCTAAAACTCTTGGGTGCTCAAATTTTTATGGGAAGCCAAGTAGTTCAGGTTTCCTACGGATGCAGTTTGGAGGAGCTTGGAGCAAGAGACTTCATCGATAGCTAGTTATTTTCTTGTTTTCCACTTTATTATATGTACCCTATATTTGATATGTATGGACCGGCAGTTATAACTGTCGAAGGGTAGAATTGTATTAATACGACTTTGATGTATCATTTTTGAAATGACTTTGTAAAGTATTATGTTGATTTATATTTGTTATTCCGCTGCGTTGTAAAATTCTGTAATTGTTTTTGTTTCTTCTATCTTCTAATTTCATTCTTTTAACCCCTAATGACCTATCTTTCGGACACTTAAATGATCGGCACATGAATACGGTGGATCTATTAAGTGTCATCTTTAGGTGTTAAGAAAGGCAGATCGTTACATTTGGTATCATAGCGCAATGTTAAGCAAGAACCTTAGCCATGGTGGGGTAAACTCATTTGAGATTGGGTAAATGAGACCCTAGAATGAGTCAAATTAATTTGAAAATATTTAATTAATTTTAAATATTTGAACGATGATTTAATTTGAATCCCCGATTGAACTTTGAAATTTGCAATTAAACATTAAAATTTAATCTATTGAATGCTGAATAAAAATTTGAATATTCAATTTAAAGTTGAAGAAAAATATTTCGAAAAGCTTTTAAAATTCGTATTGATAATACTGAAGATAATTAAAACTTCAGAATCGAATTTAAAATGAATGTGATCAGTTTGAATCTATATCGTTCGTATCGAATTTAAAAATAGCGTTCCGAGGCGCAGTCTCGGAATTTGACGAAACCAGTTCCATTGGGTCCGTAATAGTTTGTTATTATCGGATTTCAAATTTCGTATTTTTCGGAGTTGTTTCGTGACTGTACGATATGGAAACGCGTTAAAATAAATAAATGAAATTAAAATAAAAATAAAAATTTATATTAACATACATCACCACGTTTTCGTTCCTAACAACACGCTCCTTTGTTTCAGCCGAGCATCACGGGAAGAAATCGCGATAACCATGCCGTCTTCAATTTCAATATCGTGTCCTTAGTTCAAAAATCTCGTTCAAAATTTTATTCAGAGAAAAACATCCATGGCCGAACTAAATTTTTCTTTCATTCCTCCCCAAACTCCATTTCCGTTCAGTCAAAAGCAAATCCAAATGGTCATAGTTTCATTTAAAAATCGTTTTCCCCCCTTTTTCAAAACCTTAATCACGAAATCCCCAAATCAAAACAAGAAGGGCCGAAGCCTCGATCCCATCTCAAAATCAAATCGCGTTCGAAATCGCGACCAGGGGAGGAGCAGCGCGCGATGTATACTGGAGATGAATCAGGGCGGAGCACGAGTTCGTGGTGGCGTTTTGGGGCCAGGCGAGTCTAGCGCGAACGCGCAACAGGCGACGCGGCAACCTGGAGGCGATCGATGGCGAATAGGCTGGTCGACGAACTCACGTACGAACGCGTGAGGCGAGTGGGTTCGCGAATTCGAGCTTGTCAAAGGTCAGAGGCGAAGTCGCGATGGTTTGGACGAAGTTCGATCACGGGTTAGCAGAGACATTGACTGGGTAGTGTCGTTGGCCAGACGACGATGGCAGTAAGGTATAATTAGCTTTAATTTAATCCTTAAGCATTTTTGTTTTATTTTTACAGTAAGATTTATCACCATTTAAAATTTGCAGAAATTAAAAATCTTTACAGTAAAATAAATTGCTAGTTTATTTTGGAGATAATTTAGTTAAGTAAAATTGTTAAAATAAAATTGGTTTAAAAGGAATTATCAGATAATGAAATCACAGATGAATCAAAATTACAAAATGAAAATTAGTTATTCGATTTTTTCGAATATTAATAAAGTGTATGAATTATTTATACAAGGTTAAGAATCGAGAAAATCGAGTCAAAATGGAAAATGGGATTACAAAAATAAAAGGCTAAGGTGAGATTTTTCTCACTCATTTATAAATGGGTATTTCAGTTATTTATTGACTGATTGTTTGCTATTGATTGTGATATTAGATATAGTAGGATATATCTATATATATATAGCAATATATACATATTGGCATATGTATATATTGGATTGATTGATTTCCCGCCTCGTATAGCGGATGAGACCCTATTGCGCCGTTAGTAAGCGGATTATTTTTATAAAACCCATATACCGCGATATTCCACCTCGAAGTGGAATTGGTATTGTGCTAACATCTGTGGATGCAGGGAAACAGGTTGGAGGGATCCAACTGGATTCCTCACCAGTAGTATTTATTTACAGATTTTGATGTATATTCTGTTATCATATTGATATATGATGTTTGTTGTTGTGATTGACTAATTGGTGTTGTTGCATCATCAGATTCAGTTTTGAAGTTTAAAAATAACGACTTTTACTTTAAAAGGATTTTAAAGTGATTTTTGAAAGTAGACATTTTATTGAATTTTTGAAGTGATTTATTTTAAATAAATAAACGTCTAAAATTTTAAAGTTATAAAAGTTATAATTTTTAGTGAAATATAACCAAAGTGTCGTTTTTGAAATAAAAGTCGATTTATTTATAAAATGGTTTAAGTTGGGATTTTTGAATAACTATAAACGATTTGTATAAAAAGATTTATAAAAATTGATATTTATAAATCAAATATTGGAATTACAAAACGAGTTTTTATAAGTGTTAAAAATGAAATATTTATGGAATTCATAAGTAAATGAAATTTATAGATTTATAAATTGTGAAGTTATAAAATGGATGAAACTGTCGAATAGGAGATTTATAAGAAATTAACTTATAAATTGGATTTTTGCCTTTAAATGGAATATTGATCTAATTTGTTAATAAAAGAGATTTATTAAATCAAAGTTGTTATGAATTATGAAGATGAATTTATAAACGTTGTTTTATGAATTCGAAAATAAATCAAATTTGATAAATTAAATATAGAAAGTGATTAAGGGAATTTTATCCACGATTTTGGATAGTGGATAATTCTTGGAATAAATGTGTAGAAAAGATTGAAATTTGGTTAGTGAAGTATATTCACGATTTTGGACAGTGAATATATTTTTAAGTAAAATGGATATGGTTTTGGGGAAGCGATATTATAAAATGAAGTTAATTGTTTTAAAAGATGTTTTAAAACGTGTTAAGTATCGAATACATAGATTTCAACATTCATTGTTGAAATAGACGTTTTCGAGAAATATAAGGAAATGGTGGACTATAACACTGTTTTATAGTAAATGATTTCCAAAAGGAAATGTTTTATATCGTATTGGGATTTATATATCTATCTTAATTCCGAATCCCTATACTATTGATTTTGAGTCATCGTAACGATGTTTTACGTAACATTCGTTTTGACTCAAATAGACGTTGTTAAAATAAAAGATTTCCTTGAAGAATGAAACATATACTTAATTTTGATTTAAGTCTATTGAATATTTTCAAATGTTGAAAATAAATAGTTTTGTGAATCACTTATTTTTAAATAAGTATGGAATTGCTTTTCCAATATGAAACGAAGGGTTTGAAACTTTATCTTTTAAAGATAAATTGAAAAGTGAATATTTGAAATTTGTTTTCAAACGCTTAAGTGTGGAAATTATATATCTAATAAAGATATTTTGGAAGATAAATAATTTGGGAAAATTATTTGGAATCTGATGATGTTGCGCATCTTTATTGATAGTTAAATAACCGACTATCAATAATTACCTTGAATGGTATTTGTTGTGAATTGGATGAATTTGAATGCCACACTTATTTTGAATAATCGCTCACTATTCGGGTTAGCCGGGAAAGGACCATGGGGTCGTATAACCCATTCCGAATATGTGATACGTCGTTATGAATTGCATTCGAAGACCGGTGTTGAAGACCGGATATTTTTGAAAATGGAAGGATTACCGTCGAGTTACTCTACATCGGCTGATCTCCGATTTAGAGGTTTTTATCACCCTTAGTGACGGGAAGTCCGGACGTGATTAGAAATTTATCCGGATATGCAAGGGCTTCGTGAGAAGTGCCTTCGGTTCTGTTCGATCCCGGAACAGACTTGTATGGATTGTGTGTCTAACGTTACAATTTTAGATATAAAGCTGATTTCTTTCAAATACATTTCTGTTGGTGGCGGAGAATTTATTCTCTTAGCTTAACACCCTTCTCTGAGACGTACGAGCTCAGAGGTTATGTAGTTGAAATTTATCAGCGATATACTCCCAATTTGGTAATGTGGCATACTAAGTGTTGCTGTGAAGTGATCAGTGTTTGATCATTTGCGATATGATCATTTGTTTGATCTTATATCTTTGTGATCATAGGTTGATCATTTGTTTGACCCGAAGCATGGCTTTGTACAAAGCGTAGCTTTGTGGACGAGACTTCGTCGAGCCTCACACCTCGGAAATGGTCAAAACAGGAAGGATGCGGCAAGGTTCTAGGGAGTAGCGCCCCTTAGTGTATGTCATTCCTTCTGGATAGAGGTGGTATCATGGTATGGAGCCCAGATACTTAACCTATGTGGTTGCTGCATTTATATTATGTGGTTTGTTGCGAATCAGGGATCCTCGGGAAGATCGATTATGATCGGGGGATGACATACGCGTGTCAGTAGTTACCTATTTTTGCAGAGGTAACCCGGCCTTGTGTTGGCAGAGATCTAACCGTAATGTTAGGTTATTTCTCGAGTCGTCTATTCCAGGGACGTACCCATCGTGGCATAGGAAGTTCCTTAGCCTGACCATTTGTTGGAAATCCAAAGAAACAATACGCGACTTGTACGGTTTTAGTTGTATTACCTGCTATGGAATGTGGCGGTAACCTGCTATTGAACATAGTAGCTATAGTAGGCATAAGTGCGGAATGCCTATGCTGGCTAAGATTTATATTATACTTTTGAAATGTTTTCTACACTATGAACTAATAACAATATCAAAAATGATTTGATTTTGCGTAGTAAGCATCTTTGACTATCATAAGAAGAAATCTACTCCAATCCTGCGTTCGCATTGTGTGTGTGGCGGGAGGCCTTATGGTAGTTTCATTTTCCAAAGGCATTGCGAAATTGACTTTAAAATCTTCCTGTTGTTTATTTTAAAGAATAACTGTTTTACGATCTCACACCAGTCACCATGACTGACTCGGAGTTTATTGTTTCCCTTCTAAACTCTGGGTGCCCACCAATTTCCACACGGGCAGTTTAGAGTTAGGTTATCAGGATATTCTGGATATTCTGGAGCTTTGGAAGCAAGCTGGATGGCGAGACGTAGTATTTGTATCTGATATTATTTTATTCCGCTGTGTATTCTGTATGAGGACAAGTTATATAACTGTCCATTGTTGTATATGACTCTGATTGATGTATGTATAAACTGATATAGTTCTTTGTTTTAAAAGACTAGTGTTATCTATTATATATTGTTCCGCTGCGATGTGTAAGATTCTGATATTGTTTTCTGTTTCTGTTGTTTTTCTTCTGTTCTTTTTCTTCTATCTTTTCTACTCTTTTCTTCTTCTTCTACCTTTTTCTTCTTCTTAAACCATCATAGTTCGTATTCCCGTTCATTTTGAGTTAATCAATGGAGATTAGTGGTTAATCAAGAGGTACGGATTTGCGGGTCATGACAATGCGTGTGTTATATATAAGAGCATGTATATGTTAGTGATATAAAATGTTTTATATTGTGTTGTTTGACCAGTTGAGTGGCTTATGAATTTTGGTCGATGCACTTGATCAACGTCATCGATAGGGATTCCTAAACATTTAAAGAAGACCAATGGACATAGTATTGTTTTGAAATTGGGTAAATGAAATAATTTTACCTAGAATATATTTTATATATAAAGAATGATTTTCAAAATAGTATAGTATGGTAGAGTTAGTTGAGGTGTTTTTTGTTAGGAGATAATAATATTTTAAGGTTTGTTTAGTCATGCTCGTCCAGTTTAGCATTGATTATTGTTAGTGTGTATAGGTAGCTTCCCTTTTTAAGATTTGGGTTAGGTAAATAGAAATAAGGAAAACATTGAAACGAACACCTTGTGAATTAAGTTTCACAATTTGACTATAAGACGTTCGATTGATAATGTGTGGTTAAATTTGATTTAATAAAAGATGTTTATAAAAATTTAGAATATTTTGAAATAAATATTTGGAAAAAAATGGTTTTATTAAAGTTGATCTTATAAAGTGAATTTATAAGAAGGTGTCTTTTAATTAAAAAGAATTTAAGTTGAAACTTGAGGATTAAAATCCTGGGACCTTTGAAAAATGGTATTCAAGGATTTGAAACATAATAATAGTATTATTTGAAAATATTTTTAGTTCAAGTATAAGATTTTGGGAATGAAAAGGTTAAGTAAGAAGTGTTTTCTTTGGATTAGTTAGGAAAAGTAAGTCTTGATTATTTTGTGATGATTTGGACAATCTTCTAAGTGACGATCAGATGTTTATCTAGGCGAACGCTGTGGGTACTTAGTAAATTATTATCTTTATCATTGCACAATCGAAACAAGTTCAACCCGAACGAACCCATAGCGAGTTGGTGATAAATGTTTTGTTGGAAATATGAGAAGTATTATTTCAAAAATGGGATTTTGAAATAAAAGTAATATTCTTAAGTTAACTTGTTCGAGTGGCTCGAAAATAACTTAAAATTGGGAAAGAGATGTGTTCAAATGGTAAATACTTCTCTTGAGTATTACTCTTCTTAGTAAGAGAGTGTATCATACTGTTTAGTAGTATACAGTTCCTTAGTATCATTTTGGGGTTACTCGGCTATATATATGTATTTTTTCTATGATTAAAATATATTGTTTCAATTCAAAAGGTTTTTGAAATAAAACCCTGGTATTTGGACCTTGAGTTTTCATAAGGAAATAAGTGCAAAATGGAATAGTGAATCTAATAGGGGTATACACTCTTAGGATGTAGAGAAGTATTATACAAGTTGAATCTATGTTTAGTTTTTATGAAATGATTCATAAATAATTTACTGGGAATGGAATTGGTATTAGGGAAAACCAATTAAATAAGTGCGTAATTTAAATGTAGATCATTTTTCGTTTTATATAGTTTGATCTAAGATTCGAGTACATGACCTTGAGGTGTTTCACAACATTCCAAATAAGGATCTATTATTTGATTTTTGAAGGCGAGCACTTGATGAGGATTTTTGGTATGGGACCGAAGTTTTCTATCATAGTATATGACTATGTAAGGAGAACAGAGGTCCCTAATTAAGGAACATGATCGGAGTCTGCACTAGAGAATCTGGTGAGCGATACTAGTTCGGAAGTGAAGTTATGTATTCAAGTAACGATCGAATAACACTTTTGTATAATAATGATCTATGTACATCATACGAACTGATGTATAGCATTAAGTGTTTTCTAGGATAGGTTGAGGTGTAATTTCAAGGATGAAATTCTTTTAAGGGGGAAGAAATGTAACGACTCGGAATTTCACTACTTTGATTTGCGAATATTTAATTAATTTTAAATATTACAATAATAGGTTTTATACTTAAAATAAAACTCTTTTAAATAATAATTAATAATGGTGAAATCATTTTCAAAATTTGTTTACAAAAATATATAGTTCGATGGAAAACAGAAAATGTGACTGGAATTCGTTTTCCGGATTTTCGATTTTTCGTCGGCTAAAAGTTATCGGAAACGCTGTGGGCTCTTCAATATATGTATACACATTTGTAAATTTATTAGTATGTATATGTATGTATGTATTAGCTAAAGTATATGTATGTGTATATATACTTAAGAAAAAAATGTATATATCACCTCGTTGGCAGACATAGGCACAAATGGATTTAAACTTTTATGGTGCTTAGGAGTATAAAGAGGTAAAGAAGCTTAGGAATTTATGAACAAATAAAGTATAGATGGAGGGTCGTATTTATAAGCAAAAATGTGAACTAAAATATCATGATATTTATGTGTGTATACATCACCATTTCATCCCTACCACACCCTCCTCCTCCATCAGTATGCACGGCCGAGCACCCCCTCCCATGTGTCTAGCCATGTGTGTGAGTTAATATGTGTAAGAGTGAAGTGAAGTTTGCTTTTTAAGTCTGAAAATATCTTAGAACTTTTGTAATATATATATATATATATATATATATAAGTGTATATGTATATTTGTATGTATATATGTGTTCATGCATAAGTTAGGGTGTGCATGTGTATGTTATATATGTGCATAAGACATATTAACATGGTTGAGACAACTTTGAACAACTTTCGTTCGTTAAACAGTTGAAAATTGGAAAGCCGATTCCCGGGTACATTTTCACTTATAAATTAAATTACATAAAATATAAAAAAAAATTGAAAACTAATTTCTTATTATTTTTGACTAATTAAAATGATCACATTTGATTTATAAAACCATATAAATTAATATTAAACAATTGTTTACAAAAGTGTTGTTAGATCGATAAAGCAATACCAATTTTCCATATAATTTTAAATCAAGTATATATCTTTATAAAACCATTATAAATGATTTATTATCACTTCAAAACTAATTAAAATGAATTATTATCATTTTAAAAAATTGAATAATTCAAATAATTATTAAGTCATTAAATCTCGAATTAAATTCATAAATCATTTATTAAATATAATGCCATTATTGATGATGTCATAAATACATTTTATTTTCCAAAAATAAAATAAATAATTTTATTTCATATTCATGTTTAAAGGATGAATAGACGTATGTATCCATCTCCATGTATGACTTTTGATAATTATAGAGCTGGTTATTGATAAAACGATTTTCGACCATTTTATCGATATTTTCTCAAAGTATATATTTTTATAAATACTTATTCAAAATGAAATTACCATTATTGTTTATTGTTCAAGACAACATAATCTATGTTAAAAGGCCTTATATTTGAATATTTAAAAATAAATATAATTTATCAAATTGATAATTTATGGGTCGTTACATACTCCCCTATAAAAGAATTTCATCCTCAAAATTACAACGCAAAACCTAAAGGTGTTTGCCCAAAATATTTATTTTTAAACTTATATCTATATGATGTATATATATCATCTGTATGCAATATCTGATTTGATCTACTATTCGAATCCACAACTTTACTTTCGAATTAGTATTGATCCATCGAACCTATAGTGCGGACTCCGATTAGAATTTTAGCTCCTTGCATAGAACCTAAATATCCAACCATAAACCTTTACCGATGTTCGCCTTCAAGAATCGAATGATAAATCCTTTTTCAGACCAGTGTAAACACCTCAAAGTTCTGTACCCGAATCTTAGATCAAAATCATGTGAAGAAATGATTTACATACCTTACACGCATTTATTAACTTTTCCAAAAAATTTATGAAAACCTTTCATAAAACTTTTATTTAAAACATTTTTATAAAGATGCTTCTTTATATATAATTACCTTAAAAAAAATTCACCAAAAATTTCTATCTTCTTTCCAAAGAAACCATTCCAATTTTAACATTTAGAAAATACCTCTATGTACTTAAATCCATAAAAATCTTTGAGGAAAGCTTCATATTTTCCAAAACACATTTGTTTGGGTCAAAACGAACGTAGCGTAAAACATCGTTACGACAACCCAAAAACATTAGTATAGGGATCTGATTAATTATATTTAATGTTAATTTTCGATGTCGAACTTAAATTATTTATTAGTTAACAATGAAGCCGATCAAGTTGGGGTATCATTACCTCTCAGACCTTAAATGGGCGACATTCTCAACTTAAAAATGGATATAAGTTACCCAGCCATAATCTTTACATCAAATATAGGATATGAAAAAAATTCGTATATTATATAAAACATCTCCTTTCAGACTATAACAACAGTGTTATAGTCAAAGCCTTTCTCACTTTCCAGAAAACATTTATTACAACAATAAATGTTGAAATCTATGTTTTCATCACTTAGTACATTTTAAATCACTTTTTAAAGTCATTAATCTTCATTTGAAAAATATCACTTTCAGAACATTCCTTTTTTAACTTTAAAAAGTGAATGTATTTTCTCTATAAAATCCATACTTAAATCTCAACACAAATCATTTCCATATTTATAAAACTGTGTTTATAAATTTCCTTTTTATAAAACTTCTTCTTATAAAATATCTTTATTTATAAAATTCCATTTATAACTCTACTCTTTTATGAATCTCCTTTATTTATAAAATCCCATTTATAAATCCATTTACAAAATATCAATTACAAATCCATTTTTAATATTTGTAAAACACAATTTATAAATCTATTACTTTATTTATAAATTACCACATTTATAAATTTTCCTCTTACTATATATATATCACTCTATATAAAACATTTAATTACATTATATTAGATGGCTTTTCTCCAATTTCATTTAACTTTGCCAAAAAATTTCAAAATACTAGGATTTAAATTCTCAAAATCCCTTTTATAAAATATATCTTCCAAATTCATCTTTAACAAAATCATTTGATTTCCTTATGAAACACACTTTTATACAACATGCTCATTTATTATCTTATAAATTCATTAAGCTTAACCCAATATATTATCAAACACCTTATAGTCAAATCGTGAAACATAATTCACAAAGTGTTTATATTTAAAATTTTAAATCAAACAATTAATTACTGTATAAATTACTATATCATTTGAAAGATATTTCTTTGCATTCGAAATATGATCTTAGGTAAAAATTATTTTATTTACCATGTTTCCAAAACAAATCATTTTTTATATATCGTTAACAAATACGCTCTCTTATATAACACTCTCGACTCATTCTACGGTGCCACTTACCTTATCTCTAATGAGTTACTCATCCCGGGTATTACTAACCCTATCTCTGATTAGTCTTACCCCTACCTGGCTCAGCTGTTCACTCAACCTAAGCTCCGATACCAAATGTGACGACCGGGCCTTCGACCCTCAATGGCAGTGGGTACAACCACCATGGCACACATTAGTACCTTAAGATTTGCTTTCATGGCCAGCTTCTTGACTGCACCAACCCATTCTAAATGGGACATGTAGGAGTAAGAGTCATCAAATCACCACCAAATGCAAGCGAGAAACTACTATCATGCTGCATAGAGCAAGCAAATCTGATCTCGGTTCCTTCAAACCAATCATCGATAAAACAATGTTAAGTAAATAGGTGCTTATCATTTGATAATCACTTTCTCTTTATCAAAAATATCTTCTAGAGATATATATCTTTAAACATTTCTTTCTGGTATATACAGAATCACTAAACCTCTCTTTAACTTTGGAAATACCAAATCATTTTCATAAGACATATTGACATTATTGAGTTAAAAAGGGTCGATAGAAATTATACCAATTCTACTCAACATCAATATCTGTATTCAACCTTTACTATCTATCGAATAACGGTGAAATCAGATTTTAAATTCACATGGATAACACGAGTTCCCTCCTTGGAATTTAATACCAAGTGTAAGAACATTATTTCTATACAATCCAAGTTGTATTAAATTTGGAAAATTAAATCTTTTATACTTGCCTCGTTTTAGACATTTCGACCTTATCTATTCCTCGTCCAAGAAAGAGGCCTGGTGAGCCAAGGCACCGGTTACTCCTGTACATTTCCTTAGTTTAAGCACCTCACATTTGGATCTCATGAATAAAAAAATCCAGTCAACTCATCGGCTTTCAGAGGCAAAATTAAATCACCTAATTATAATAGTTTTTCTTTAAATCATTTATTTAAACTCTTTAAAATAAATTATAAAACCTCCACATCATCTTCTAAATACTTAATTATTTATTTAAAATCATTTATAAATGATTTGGGAAAGAATACTTAAGTTTAAGGCAATATTGCAAAAGTTATTAAAAGTGCTGCAAAAGTGCTCTGAATAGTGTTTTTAAGGCTTATTTGATCAAAACAACTTTCCTATATTTAGAAATCCATTTTTATACCTCAAATCTCTTTTAAAACATTTTAAAATATTTATAGAATTTATTCCATATTTTTAAAGAATTAAAAATATCATTTTTAAAGAATTTATCACCTTGGTTACCGAACTGCCAAATCGCGACTATTTTTAAAACTTGATTTACTCATATTTCAAAATCTACCAAACAAAATCTCGATCATTTTCTTTTATTCGAAAACTATGATTATAATAGTTTATAAATTCTTATTACAAAGAATTCCAACTCTTAATCCATCGTATAAATGGATTTAAACTTTTACGGCGCGAAATCACGAACTGCCTTTACGCGACGCGCCTATTTTTGACTCAACTTTCATAATTTTCCAAACTTCACCAAATTGGTTTTTGTTTTTATAAACCCTTTTAAAGTGGTTTAACAATTTCATATATACCATTTCATTTATAAAAGGAAAGTGATTTCCTTTGTGATATTCGACGTGTATTCAACATGAATTGTTTACACATCTAAACAAACATATTATCCTATCCAAACATGGTTCACAATCATCATAACCAAGCATAGCCAAACATATATATCATCCAATATAAAATAATATAAATAGAGTTCCTTACCTTCATTGGTTTTTAACTTTATAAAAATTCGCTATAGCTTCGCTGCGATTGAATCAAAGCCTACGGAATCGAGCCTTAGACCTTTGAATGGGCTTAATTAGCCTAAGCTTGCAAGTGGAGATGCGCTCAGCCTTGGTGGTAGGAGGTGGTGTGCCGTGGGTTTAGAGAGAGGAGATGAGTGGATTTGAGCTTGTTTTGAAGTGGATTGCTAATGTATATATATAATTATATAAATTTATTTTCTTTTTGCTAATTTTTTTCATAATTTTCCCAAGGAAGGAAATCATTAAAGAGGAGTATAGAGGAATGAAGCAGCTTAAGAATTTATGAACAAATGAAGTGAAGATGGAGGGTGGTATATATAGGCCAAAATGTGAACTAAAATATCATGATATTTATCTGCATATACATCACCATTTCATCACCACCACAACCTCCACCTTCACCACTATGCACGGCTGAACACCCCCTCCCCTATGTGTAGCCATGTGTGTAAGAATGAAGTGAAGTTTCTTTTGAAGTGTGAAAATATCTTAGATCTTTTCTAATATATATATATATATATGAGTTTATATGTATATATATGTGTTCATGTATATGTTAGGGTATACATGTGGATGTTATATATGTGCACAAGACATATAAATAAGGTTCCAACAACTTTGAACAACTTCCGTTCGTTAAACCGTTAAAAATCGAAAAGCCGATTCTCAATCACATTTTCATTTATAAATAACAGTACATATAAATGTAAACAAAATTCGAAAACTAATTTCTTATCATTTTCAGCCAATTCAAATGACCACATTTGATTTATAAAACCATATGAATTAATATTAAACAATTGTTTATAAAAAGTGCTGTTATATCGTTAAAGTGATACCAATTTTCCTTATAATTTTAAATCAAGAATATATCTTTATAAAACTATTATAAATGATTTATTGTCACTTCATAACTAATTAAAATGAATTATTATCATTTTAAAAACAATTATTTGAATAATTATAATAATTATTAAGTCATCAAATCTCAATTTAAATTCATAAATCAATTTTAAATATGATGACATTATTGATGATGTCATAAATACATTTTATTTCCCAAAATTAAAATAAATAATTTTATTTAATAGTCATGTTTAAGTGGATAAATAAGTGTATGTATCCAACTTTGTGCACGACTTTTGATAATCATAGAGCTGTTTATTGGTAAAATGGTTTTCGACAAT
Source organism: Allium fistulosum (assembly GCA_030737815.1). Classification (NCBI taxonomy): domain Eukaryota; kingdom Viridiplantae; phylum Streptophyta; class Magnoliopsida; order Asparagales; family Amaryllidaceae; genus Allium; species Allium fistulosum. The sequence goes on along the minus strand of CM060908.1, from coordinate 685,838,763 downwards.
TTTAGCGATAATTTTCCAAAGTATAAATTTTGCAAATATTTATTCAAAATAAGATTATCATCATTATTTATTGTTCAAGGTAACATAATCTATGTTAACAAGCCTTATATTTGAATATTTAAAAATAAATATAATTTATCAAAATGATAAATTGAATGGTTGTTACAAAAAGGCACTCCCTTCACAAAGGAGGAACTCGAGAAAAAAAGAGTACTTAAATGGGGATATAGTTTCCAATCAGTCTACTTCCTCTGTTATTAATGTCCGCTGATTATTACAGGTCATATATTTTGGATGTGAGTGAATATTGGGTTGCCACATTTATTACACTACATTCATGGCAACTGAAGCATTACAATTTCCGATATCTACAGTTAAAGATCTCTCAACGCAGTTGGATTACTTTCAAATAACTTTAGGAGTATCCGTATCTCCAACTTTCATCGATAGAATTATAGTTATTTCTAGATCTGGGATACTCAAAGATTCGCATACGAGATTCAAAGTTCAGGCAAAGCAAAGATCTGGAAATCAATGTCACCCACCTTCAGATTGATGGGTATTCTCTCAGATGAGTTCGAGTCCTAAAATTAGCATGGGCTAATTTCACAAAATTGCAAGAAGCAGGAGTAAGTGTTTGGTGACGAATAAATTTCCAGACCGACAAATCAAAACTGCAGGACGAGTGTAAATCTCGATAACTGTGGTGGCACTTCGATTTCAGATCTGGCATTTTCTGACTCAATACAAGGCTGTTGCCAAGATATGTGTTATCCCGCCTTTTGGCAAGGCCAGGACACCAAGGGACCAATTAGAGAAGAGTAGAACGAAGAGAGCTGACATTCCCAAGCTTCAAGCCAATCCGGGTTCACACACCCAAGATATGAATGATTCAAAATTGAAGGGAAGAGCGATGATTTCGAATCCATCACTCTAGATGATTTCGTATCCATCACTCTAGGCAATTTCGTATCCATCACCGAAGCCCTAGTTCGAATCCATCAAGCTTCGCACCAATCAGCTTCGAATCCATCGAGGTACCCAGGTTCGACTCGATTTCCTTCGTATCCATCGAGCTCGTATCGATGGACTTCGTACACATCAGCAATTGAAGCACTTCGTATCCTTCAGCCAACATCTGCTTCGTATCCATCGAGGCGCTACACTTCGTATCCATCGAGGCGCTACACTTCGTATCCATCGAGGCGCTACGCTTCGTATCCACTAGAGAGGCTTGCTTCAAACCCGCGACCCATGACTTTTTCACATCCAACGGGTCAACCAACTAGGGTGACGTGTCGTCCATCAAAGTAAACAAGGCGAGATGCATGGAGTCGAAGCAGTCAATGCAGCGCGAAGACCGGATCGAGACGAAGCGCGCGCGCCACCTCACTTCAAGAGCACGTGCAGCCAGCGAAGCGAACAGATGGAGTCGAATTCATGGAGAAAAACCAGACAGCCTATGAGGAATCTCAGTTCATATCGATGATATCTCGTGATCTACTGATCCAAATCCAATGAAATTTTAAGGGAAGCTCGCATACATGCTGAGGATCGTGTCCACCAAATTTGAGATCAATTGGAGATAATCTTGATCGATACGAAATGACTTCGTATCGATCACAGATCGACTCGAAACTTTCTGGAAACGGTCGCGTGGGTCCCCTCACGTGCCAGACCAAGTCTCCCAGGGTTTAGGCGAGATCTGAGCCTCCTACGCCTATAAATAGAGCCCCAGAATCAAAAGAAAAAGGATCTTTTTTCTCTGAAGCGTCCAGACTCTGCCGGATTGAGATTTGCATCCTACTTTTGCTGTCAATTTCGAATTCTAAACTGTAATCCGCTGTTCATTGCTGTAACCGCTTGTAATCATTGAAAGAGAATCAATAAAATCATCAGAACTTCACAGTGGACGTAGGCCATACGCCGAACCACTCTAAATTGCTTGTCTGTGCATTTTACATTTCTGTTTGCTGGAGTTTTTGTTAGATAACCTCCGTTTTACATTTATAATCTTCATTTTATCTCTTCAAATAACTCTTGAAAAGTATTTGCCCATTTTTGGTACAAACACTTTGGTGCTTTCATTGAGAGAAAACCAAGTTTTTTCTCCTGCTCGTTGGATCTACTACCGTCGTTGGATTGCAAAAATCTAAGGAGGAGATCCAGATCTTCCATTCAGTGGTTTCTTCTATTCTATTCAGATTGCTCCAGATCTAAGAGGAACTGCATTCATCATGAATTCCGTACCTATATTTTCGAATCCAGAAAAAATGCAATTTTTCGTATCCATGAAAATATGCTGTTTTTCGTATCCATAATCTTCGTATCCATGAGATGGATGTTGTACTTCGTATCCATGAGATGGATGCTCTATTTCGTATCCATCAGGGTGCGCTACTTCGTATCCATCACGATGTGCTTCTTCGTATCCATCAGGATGCGCTTCTTCGTATCCATCAGGATGCGCTACTTCGTATCCATTGGGGTGCGCTACTTCGTATCCACCAGGGTGCACTGCTTCGTATCCATCAAGATGCACTGCTTCATATCCATCAGGGTGCACTGCTTCGTATCCATCAGGGTGCGCTACTTCGTATCCATCCATTTACACCCAATTCGTATCGGTACTCAACTGCAATTCGAATCGATCCAATTGTGTCCAATTCGTATCGATACGAAATTTCGAAAAAAAAAAATATTTTTCAGGTACGACCCAGATTTCCTAAAAAGAGCCCAAAAAAAAAATTATTTTGGGGGAAACCCCCCGAACCCTAGCCGCAGCGCAGGGCACCCGCATTGTCGATTCAATCACCAATTTAATGAACGAACATTCCATCCATGCTTCTGATTGTTCCATGACTGAACAAGACATAGGAGATCACAACAACAAATGTTGAGTTGCAATCAAGGAATGGGTAAAGAAATACTTCTCAACCGTACTCCCAAAGGCTGGAGAACCTAGTTAGTATGCTAAGAACTGGGGTTGATTAATATATCATGCTTTTAAGGTGGAATGCAACTTCCTCCAATTGACCAGCTTTCAAACTCCTGAGTTGACAACTATGGTACGACGGCTAATATGACGACTCCCCTACACTGTCTACTCTACCGACTCAAAGCATAGCTGGTCACCGCTGAACCATCTTCAAATGCCCGCATCTTAATCATTCTACGTCCACATGACTAAAAGCATGGCATACAACCTCAAGAAGACTTCCTTAATACCCTATATAGATCCCCTATCTGGATGAAAGTTTGGGATAAACACCAATCTGTTAGCCCATTTTAACCAACTCACCGTCCTATCGGCATTGCAAACAACTCGAACGCAATCATGCATACGTCATTGACCAGTGTTACAAGACCCCTAGGCAATAAAATGAGCCTGATTATAATGCCGATTGGGGAATCTTTCCTAGTCGAGACCTATTCGTTGAAACCATCCTACATGCAGAACTTCTAGTGAAAATTCAACATGTTAACTATGTCGGTGTGTTATGGAAATACAACCCCCGGCACTACCTCATGAAGTGAGAATTGCGCATGGCTTACACCAAGAGTGATGACTGCTATCAAATGTAGCTGTCTTCCCCCATTCCTCAAAGAACATTGTCAATCGTGGTTATACATACCAGATCTACTTCTTATATTGTTGAAGTGAATGAAGAAGCTGGCAGCCAATGAATTTATCCAAAGCCCGCAGCCAGTTGCTGCCGATACCCATAAATGAATTCATCACCGACGCTTATTTCCAGACTTTGACAAGAGAACTGGTAGACCGCCGCCGACAACTACACCAACATGTCCATGCCAATATTGAGTTGATGCATCAGATGAAGGATCATCTTGGCGAGATAAGGAGGAAACCTACTCCATACTCTAGATCGGAAAACTCCTCTTCTTTAGATGGCTACCATGGATGCCAACGCCATAAAGCCACTCCGAAAAGGATAACTCTAACAATATGTTCAAGCCCCATAAAATGAAGGACCGGGAACATCCGACCCATATCGATCAAGGACTTTGATCAAATTGAACCATTTGCGTTAGACTTCCAATTGAGAAGGGCTGGATTGAAGTGCAATAGCGAGCATACGACGCTGCCTCACTTATCAATGAGATTTGACCTGATCTCTTTTGAATTATTTCTAATTCAATTTCATTTACGTTGCGAAATATGACCTACTTGAATTAAACTACTTGCAAATGATGCAGGTAACCGAGTACTTAAGATTGGGTGCAAAACAACCTCCGCGGACCATGATCAAATCATTGAGGTATCATCGTGACGAGCACGATTCAACCACTCATCAGCTACTATATGCCCCTGACTGGGGGCAAGGCATCAAAGCGGAAGAGACCGACAAGGTCAGGACTCTAGTGCAAAGTGGATGTAACCGACCATCCACTCATCCGCCTATGCAATTTAATTAGGAGATGTAAGAAAGACTTGGAGTTATGTGTCCCAATAATGCACTCTACATCTCGTACTTGAAGCTTGCCAAAACACTTATGCTTCTTCTGATGCTTGATAAAATCGGAATCACATCAAGGGTGGACGTGATGTCACCACCCATACATCCAATCCTACATTAGACATTTGGGATTATTTGAGGGAACACATGTTTAAAGGTCCAACCCTCAATTCAAAGTCAACAACGGCTGACTGCCTACTCGCTAACCGTCACGAGCTGTCATTTCAACTCTCTTCCTTAGCTCGATCGAAAGAATGCCAAGTATAAATTGGACGTGAATCGACTGTCTGCTCTCCAATACTTGCACCCGACTTAAGGGAAAATACACAACTCAAAGTGGATGTAGTTCGACCATCCTTTCCTATGCTCGAGCACAAAGCTTGCCAGAACACTAATCCTACTCCTTAGGCCTGGAAAAAACAGAATCCAAATGAACATGGATGCGATTCAACCGTCTATAAATTATATCTCATCCTTCGTTGTGGGCGGATAAGTGAAAAGTAATTGGGATCCTACCGATCTCTCGCTAAGTGAAACCCCAAGCTCGGGGGCATATCGCTGCACAAAAAGCCGGACAAAAACTGATACATGGCGATCCATCAACAAACTCCAGCTTCCGAGAGCACGAACTGGAGTATAAACATTTTCCTAAAACCCCAAAGTACTCCGAGAGCGCAAGCTGGGTACAAACTTTTTACTTAACTCCGTACTCCCAGAGTGCGAGGCAGAGTATAAACATTCCTTAACTCCGTACTCCCAGAGTGCGAGGCGGAGTATAAACATTCACTTAACTCCATACTCCCAGGGTGCGAGGCGGAGTATAAACATTTTCCTAAAATCCCAGAGTACTCCGAGAGCGCGAGCTGGGTACAAACTTTTTACTTAACTCCGTACTCCCAGAGTGCGAGGCGGAGTATAAACATTCCTTAACTCCATACTCCCAGAGTGTGAGGCGGAGTATAAACATTCACTTAACTCCGTACTCCCAGGGAGCGAGGCGGAGTATAAACATTTTCCTAAAATCCCAGAGTACTCCGAGAGTGTGAGCTGGGTACAAACTTTTTACTTAACTCCGTACTCCCAGAGTGCGAGGCGGAGTATAAACATTCCTTAACTCCGTACTCCCAGAGTGCGAGGCGGAGTATAAACATTCATTCAACTCTGTACTCCCAGAGCGCGAGACGGAGTATAAACATTCACAAAACCCCAGAGTACTCCGAGAGCGCGAGCTGGGTATAAATATCAACAAACTCCAGCTTCCGAGAGCGCAAACTGGAGTATAAACAGTCGACTCCGTGTTCCCAGAGCACGAAGCGGAGTATAAACAATCGACTCCGCGCTCCCAAAGTGCGAGACGGAGTATAAACATCCAACTCCGTGTTCCCAGAGTGCGAAGCGGAGTATAAACATTCAACTCCGTGTTCCCAGAGTGCGAAGCGGAGTATAAACAACTAACTCCGTGTTCCCAGAGTGCGAAGCGGAGTATAAACGACCAACTCCGTGCTCCCAGAGTGCGAAGCGGAGTAAAACGACCAACTCCGTGCTCCTAGAGTGCGAGACGGAGTACAAACATCAATCAACTCCGTGTTCCCAGAGTACGAACAACCGCTTACGAGATGACATATATCCCCGGAGTGTGGATGAAATGATTCATAAGAGAACAAGTGTAGTTCGACCACTCGGTCCTCGCTTAATGCAATCACAAGCTAATCATCACAACTTAACCTTGGAACTGGGGGCAGAGGCAAATGTTAGTCATTACCCGAAACTATGCGATGCTCAGCTCCGATGCGATCCCCTATCACAACTCAAGTCCGAGATTTCCATACTTAACAAGTAAAATGAGCTATTCTTGAAACAATAAGATAATGCAAGTACACCGGACCAAAGTTCGAACACTGCAATATTCAAGCATAGAAAGGAACATAAGCTGAAACTAGAAGACAAAAATTTTATTTTCAACTAAATCAAAAGCTGCGGTTCATACATGAGCCTTTCCAAAATACTCCTACTTGCAGGGGCCAAACCCGCATCTAAACACGGCCTACAAAAGGGAAAAAAGAAAAATGACGAAATCCCTAACTGCCAAAAAAGAAAAGTATGCCTAAAAGGAATGTCTAATCCTTCTGCTTCCTCAACTTCTTCTTTCTCGAGGAGCTACTAGAGCCACCAGTGCCCTTGCGCTTGGAACCTTTTTCCTTAGGCAGGCTCCCCTCGGGTGAAGGCATAATGTCGACGTCCTCATCCGAGCTGGACTCTATGGGAATGCTTCCCGCGGGAGGAGTTGGAGGAATGGAATCCGCGGCCGGAGGAGGGGCAGATACACTAGTATCAATAAGCGTGCCCCCAGGAGACACAATCATAAGAGGAGTAGGGCACCGTCCCGCTGCTCCGCCATCTACATCGCCGCCGTGCGCCGCGGCCGCCATCTCGGCCAACATCGCCGCTTCCCGTTGTGCTCTGGCCTCGCTATGGGTTGTGATAGTCTGAGTAGAAGTGTCGGAAGTAGACGAGAATCCACCCAGGCCAAACGGCAGGTCCGCAAAAGGATCACTCTAACGGCCGAGGAGCTCGTTTATCATCTGTTCATCGAAAGAAAGTGAGCTCCCCTGCGTTACTCCGACTGGTGCCATCGCTGTGACGGAAGTCGCCTCAGAAATGATGGCTTCTGGCGCTTGGCCTGATTCTTGGGCGGTAAGAGGCGCGGCTGGTGCAACTTCTGTCACTGATCAAAGAAAAAGGACATGTCATTAGCAACACTTCAACACAAACTCTTCAATCCAAATATACAAGAAGTTAGTTCAGAGTACCTTCCTCGGTTTGACTCGAGGTCGTCTGAACAACTTCGGAAGGATGTTCCTTAACAGGAGATAGATGTGGTCGGTCTGGATCATATATCGGGATGTGCTGCGAGTCGATCATCGGAGTTGGCTTAGATTGAGATGACACGACTATCTCAGAACTCATAACATGGTGCTCTGCACCAGAGCTTTCTCCGACTTCCTGAGTCTGGGCACCAAGCCTCTCCTTATCGTGGGAAATCATGGAGTCATGGAGAACCTTCTTTTCGTCATCATTAAGGATGTGGTTCTCCAGCTCGAATTCATCAAGGGCTTCATCAGGTTGCCCAGCCTTCTCCTCATCAACCAGCAAGTTTCAAGCGTTGTAGAGATGCGTGGGGTAATCATCGAGCCATGTCAAATCTCGGTGCCTTAGCACATTGGCGTTATAAGTGACGAGTAGCTCTTCCACCTCGGCCTCAATCCTGGCCTCCGCCTGCCGTACCTTCTCGTCAACCCCAGCCTCAGCTTCGTGAGCTTGTTGCATAGCCGCTTCTTTCTCCTTTCGGAGCGTCACTACCTGATCACAGGCCTCCTGCGTAGAGACATTAGCTGCGTCTTTTTCCTTCGCCATCTCGGAAAACTTTGATTTCAGCTCATTAAGCTCCTTGAGAGCATCATCCCTCTCGGCAGTGATGGTGGTGTTCCTATGACCCATGTCCTCGATGGCGGTATAATGCTCTTGCTTCATCCTGGTCATGGCAGCGTTTACTTCATCAACCTTCTTTAGAGCCTCCATTTCAGATTTACGGGAAGACTCAGCCTCCGAGTTGAGCGCTTTTATGATTCGGTCGTTGTGATCCAACTCCTTCTCGAGCTTCTCAATAGTGACGCCCCGATCGAATGCCACTTTGGACGCTTTCCTCGCGGCCCGTCCCCATTCCCTGTACTGAAAAAAGATGTCCGCAACATAATCATGGATAGTGGTTTCAGCGGTTGGCAGAATTCTCTTCAAGTGCGGAGGGAAGACATAACCATCAAAACAGATGTCGGGAAATTCCTTCCTCATCTGTGCCAATTTAAGCGCTCCTTCACTAGACGCTTCAGTCGGGACCGGTACAGTAGCCGAGGAGGTGGCTATCTCAGTCCTGCGCGGAGGATCGGACCTCGAAGCTTGAGATGGTGGCCTAGGCCGTGAAGTTTCAGGAGGACGAACAACTGCTACCGTAGGAGGTGCAGAGGTCCTGGGAGGAGGAGAGCGAGATCGGGATCGGTGAACGTACCCCCTGTCTCTATCAGACCTCTCCTGACCAGAGTGTCCGGAGTCGTAATCCCTCTCACCCTCTCTCCTGCGTGGCTCGTGATAACGGCGCTTGCTGCGCAAACTGCCAAGCACAGAACTTTGCCCAGACATGGTACCTGAAAAACAAACCACGAAGAATCAGTAGCTGTTTGCAATATGTTGTTTACGGTTAGGAAAGTGTGTTGTGCCGTGAAGAGTGTGTGAATGTGTAATCCCCCGGACCAACCAGAAGTGTCAATCGCACTGGCAGGAAGAGACTCGCTAACATCGACGATATGTCGTGATCCACCCAATTCAACGTCGTGTTGCTCGGGCTCGATGTCCGGGATTGGAGGGTCAGCAGGCCCTTCGAATTGATTTTCAGCTTGCAGGGAGGGTGCTTCCGTAATCCTAACTCCTGACAGAGGATGGTGCAAAACCACAGACTTCCGCCTCCCGGACTTAGGCTGTTTTGAGGCCACTGCTTTGCCTTTCCTCTTTGCATCGGATTTCGGGGTTGCATTAGCGGGTCCGACCAACGGTTCATCGTCGGTATGAGTTCTCTCGGAATCAAGTTCTTCAATTATCACGACCCTGGGTTTCTTCCGCTTAACCTTTTCCCTGGAGACGGTCTTTAATGCACCATCGAGCCTTATGCTCTGCCTCCGCCCGATCAACCCAAGAACTTTAAGGTTCTGGTCCGTCAGTAGCAACTCGATATTCCTTTCTTCGCTAGGGACTTCTTGAAGGATACGAACTATCTCTTTATAGTAGCCGCCTTCAGGTCGCTGGATTATCGCTGAAAGAAAGAGAATAAGAGATATGAGTTTAGTTTCATTCAAAAAATTGCCCCGTCAATTACTTGGGAAAAAGACAATGCTTACGTCTAAACAGCCATCTTCTGGCAAACCCCGGTGGACATCGGACATAAAACCACTCTGACTTGAAGTAGCTCAGCCTAGTCCACGACCCCGTGACAACTTGGCAGTTTCTCACAGACTCCAAGAATGTAAAAGATGGACTGTCAGTTCGACTTTTGAAGTTGAAGAGGTATCTTATCTCGGTCGGGCAGGGAGGTCGGTAAAGGTATTCCATAAATGCGATGAACAAGCCATTGAGTGAAGCATATCTATTTGGATGTAGTTGAGATGGAGCGATATCCAAATAAGCCAATACTTCTCTTATGTAATCATTGAACGGAGGAAGTGTGCCGGCTGCGCACGCATGTCGATTAAAGGCAGTATACCCTTTCGGAGGATTGTGTGGTCTGTCGTCCGGTCCAGGCAACATCACGTCGTCCAACGATAAGTCATGCCTCAAACATATTCTCCCTAGCATATCTTCAGAGATGTTGGACGGGACAGAGTCAGGTGGACTATTAATGAAGGACGCATCGGGCAACTCATCCGGAGCTGGACCAATAGCTTCGGCCTCGATGTCCGGAATCTCAAGTCTAGGAGGGATAAGGTTCTGAGTTTCTTGCTGCTGCAAACTTGACGGTTCCATAACTAGCTAACTCACGAGAAACCATCATTAGATGATAAAAAGCCCGTGCATTCCCCAGTGTAAAGTGCATGAATGTGTTGTGTAGTGCAAATGTTGTGCATGATTTGAGCAAATTCTGCAGAATTAAAGAAAACACGCTAGCGACGAAACTCTGGAAGTCAGACCGACAATGACCGTCATCGCTGACCGTCACGACCGCGCCTTCCAAAGACTGTCGTTCAATTCAGATTAGAAGTTCGTTACACTTTGCTGAGGTACGGTTCCATCTACGAGCTTCAAAAGGGCAGTCAGATGTGCGATGTTATGATCAAGTTCGATTATACAATGCGGAAGCTCGTAGGAATCAAGTGTGTAGTTTAATTGTCAAATCCAGATATGCAAGAATGGAGTTCGTCGAAGTCATGTTTTCAAGTGCTCAAGATTTCGTATCCATCAAAGGAGGATTTCGAATCAATGTCAAGCGTTATGTTTCGAATCGACCATTGGCAGTCTGGTTCGTATCGATCACAATATATGCGCTTCCATATCGACCGTTAGGGATCTGGTTCGTATCAATCGCAATAGGTGCATTTTCGTATCGATCGTTGGGGATCTGGTGCGTATCGATAACACTGGAATCGATATTTTTTGCATCGATCGCAGGGGCAGACTTCGTATCGATCCGAAAGCTAAGGAGTTCAGAGTAGTCATTGACTCGTTGTCAGCCACTCCATGTCGATACGAAACCACTTATCTCCACAACCATCGATACGAAATCGCATCGTCTCCACATTAAGTCTCATCTTAATCGATACGAACCCCAAGAAGAATACCATTGATTTGATCAATTCGAACATGACTCCCACGTCGATTCAGAATCGCCTCTTCCACTCTTTCTTCTCCAACCTGCCAGAAAACGCCATGGCCATCATATCTTCGAGCCAGATCTGGTTTTACCAGTCACCAGAAGAGAAGATTGATGGAGAAAGAATGGATCCATAGCAACATTATCATTTGGATTCGCTGTCGCTTACCTAGAGATTGAGATTCGAAGATCTGAAGAGGTAGGTTTGATCGAGTCGAAAATACGGAGCTGTTATCTCTGTCTGAGTCGACTGCAAGGGGTTAAGAGCAACAGTAAAGGTGAGAAGTAAAAAAGTGAAAATAGACCAAGTCTCAGGTATTTATATGAAGCCTGGAGGCGAACCGAGTCGATTCGTCTCCCAGTCAATATAACCGGTCACAAGCGGTCAAGCGATGGGTCTGTGCAAACGCATTCTTCGAACCCATCAGGCTGTGCATTCATCAAGACGCAATGTTCACTAGATGCCATCGATTCGATACATCCGTTTTGTGAACCATCGATTCACGACAGGTCGGGTTTATCGATACGAACTCGATACTCATGCCTGTTAAAAAACATCGATGCGAAAGTTTATCTCGTATCCATCGAAGGACATCGATGCGAAGCAGAATTCACCACAAGTTGCGATCCTTGAATGCGAATCAAAACTTCGTATCCATTAATGACGCCCCACATCGATTCGAAGGAATACATCCTGACTTTTTACCATGGTGCCATGAGAGAATCGTTGCATAATTCAACAACGACCTAAAACTAACGACGAGTTGCAGGCTTGCGACTTTTCAAAGCACGTCATGTTTTCACAGGGCGTACTTTGGGGGGCAAATGTTATCCCGCATTTTGGCAAGGCCAGGACACCAAGGGACCAATTAGAGAAGAGTAGAACGAAGAGAGCTGACATTCCCAAGCTTCAAGCCAATCCGGGTTCACACACCCAAGATATGAATGATTCAAAATTGAAGGGAAGAGCGATGATTTCGAATCCATCACTCTAGATGATTTCGTATCCATCACTCTAGGCAATTTCGTATCCATCACCGAAGCCCTAGTTCGAATCCATCAAGCTTCGCACCAATCAGCTTCGAATCCATCGAGGTACCCAGGTTCGACTCGATTTCCTTCGTATCCATCGAGCTCGTATCGATGGACTTCGTACACATCAGCAATTGAAGCACTTCGTATCCTTCAGCCAACATCTGCTTCGTATCCATCGAGGCGCTACACTTCATATCCATCGAGGCGCTACACTTCGTATCCATCGAGGCGCTATGCTTCGTATCCACTAGAGAGGCTTGCTTCGAACCCGCGACCCATGACTTGTTCACATCCAACGGGTCAACCAACTAGGGTGGCGTGTCGTCCATCGAAGTAAACAAGGCGAGATGCATGGAGTCGAAGTAGTCAATGCGGCGCGAAGACCGGATCGAGACGAAGCGCGCGCGCCACCTCACTTCAAGAGCACGTGCAGCCAGCGAAGCGAACAGATGGAGTCGAATTCATGGAGACGAACCAGACAGCCTATGAGGAATCTCAGTTCGTATCGATGATATCTCGTGATCTACTGATCCAAATCCAATGAAATTTTAAGGGAAGCTCGCATACATGCTGAGGATCGTGTCCACCAAATTTGAGATCAATTGGAGATAATCTTGATCGATACGAAATGACTTCGTATCGATCACAGATCGACTCGAAACTTTCTGGAAACGGTCGCGTGGGTCCCCTCACGTGCCAGACCAAGTCTCCCAGGGTTTAGGCGAGATCTGAGCCTCCTACGCCTATAAATAGAGCCCCAGAATCAACAGAAAAAGGATCTTTTTTCTCTGAAGCGTCCATACTCTACCGGATTGAGATTTTCATCCTACTTTTGCTGTCAATTTTGAATTCTAAACTGTAATCCGCTGTTCATTGCTGTAACCGCTTGTAATCATTGAAAGAGAATCAATAAAATCATCAAAACTTCACAGTGGACGTAGGCCATACGCCGAACCACTCTAAATTGCTTGTCTGTGCATTTTACATTTCTGTTTGCTGGAGTTTTTGTTAGATAACCTCCGTTTTACATTTATAATCTTCATTTTATCTCTTCAAATAACTCCTGAAAAGTATTTGCCCATTTTTGGTACAAACAATACGGAAACATACTTCTCGAACGGGAGGTGAGATCGGGTTTTGCATACCCATTTTGTACAAACTTGATCATCAGCCAAGTTCCAGAATTGAGCACCGTATGTGAGGACGAGATGTCAAATGTTCATCACATCCACGTGAGGCGAATTGAGAAGAAATTACTCACATGAGGAGGCGGTTTCCTTGACTATATACGTAATGCGGTGATGTGGAGTAGATTGGGGTTATAATAACCATTTGGGTCAGCTTAAATTTCAAAATGCCAATATCACGTGCAAATCGAGGAAACATGGATCACAGGTTTCAAGCCAGTTTCTTTCAACGCTGTGTTAGACATTTGTGGAAGATTATTAGTAAAAGGCCCACAAAACATGTATACCTTATATAGTGGGCTGCAGTTTTCTTAAAATATTCGCTGCTATTTGGAGAAACATAATAAGGAGCAAATTAGTTTATTTATTTAACTCAGATATATTTATTTGGTTTAGTAGATTACGTCGGCTTGTTATTGCATGGGCTACCGTTTGTATGGTACTTTGTAATCTTGTGTTACGTTAGAGGCAATAAAAGAAACTCATTTTCAAAAAATAATGTGTGTGTTGTGTACACATATGTGACATAATTATTAACCTATGACATGAAAAATTATTTATCAACCATAAATCCTAATCACCTATGGACGTCATGTTTACCCTATGTTAGATCATCATATTTAACCGCGTTATAATGTTTGGATTATGAGCACAAACATATTATAAAACTAAAATAATAAATTAAACTAAGTTCAAATAAAATAAAAATGATAATATATATATATAAATATATTATAACTAAAGTTTAAAATGTTTACATGTAATACATAAATCAATTAAATTACAATTTTACCCTAAACTCTTAGTAATCACTACTAAATATGATTTGGTACAAGATGTTTATTCATGTAAACATGAAATACGATGTGTGCAGATTAATAAAAAATGATTTTTTTTTTGAAAATTTTCCCATTTTACCTCTCTACTATTGCGCCTGATCCAACATTAACTACTTAGTCTAAATATGAATGCAATATACTACATGAGTAAGTTATAGATGCTTATAAAAACTTTGGTATTCCTTGGTTTGCTTCTCACTAAAATTCAATTTTTTTATATAACCTATGATTTAAAAGAAAACATGCACCTCATTGATGCTAAAGTATCTTTTAGTGTCACAAAATGAATTTTTTTGAAGGTATAGTGTAAAATTTATAGAGAAATAAGAAGAACAAAGAGAATTTGAATAGCATTATTATCATGATGTTGCTTATTTTGTGTGATATATGAGTATCATATGGGAGTTGTAGTAGTTCAAAATCCCTTATCTAAAGATTTCTATAAAAAAAACAAGGCAAATGACCAATCAACCCTGCTTATCACTAAAAAAAAGAAATTTATGAAGGACCACATCATAACTATCCATTTTGTTAGTATATCAAGTATATTAGAAGTTAAAAATTCGGTTAAACAACATTATTTTAGAATTCAAAATGGAACTCATTTGGAAATTTAAAACTCTTTGAAAAGTTTGAATATCTATATAAATAATCAAATACAAAACAGTTATAAAGGTCTTGGATGTAACTGGTTGATTTGGAGATCCAAAGATTGAATCCCATCAACATTAAACAGTGTTTTATAAATACAAAATTAAATACATAATAACTAAAACTTTCTAGAACTTAAAATTTTGCATAGAAGTTTACATTTCCAAAATGTTAAATAAATTTACTGAATAAAATTTTCTTGGTCTATATTTGGTCAGAAAGTCTTTTATGTAACAAATGCATGTCATCATGCTGAATATGGTAAAATGCTCAAATATTTTTGTTGTTGTGATTTTGCACAAGCGATGATTCAATGATATTGGACTTTAAGATAAAGAAGAAATAGATGCAAGGCTCATAGATGATCGAATATAAGGCAATACAAGGAAAAAAGCAAGAAAATTTACAAGTACATTGATTGGTTTTAGTTCATGCACGGATCAATACTCAATACTGACCCATAAAGTCATTTACTCTTAGTGAATTCTTGGTGTATTTTGGCTTTTGACTATGAAAAAAATTAAATTAAAGAAATAGTGGATCGATGAACAAAATGAAGCAAGGCAAAAGAAATTGTTTAAGTCTACCGATCGGTACCGCTCTATGGACAGAGTCAAATTTGTCCCTAATATATTCCTACACTTATGGATCTAGATTGGACCAGAGCCCAACTTATTCCTCTACGCCTATAAAAACAGGGAACCTCAAGCTAGAAGGGGATCGACCTATTTTTTACTAAGGAGAGGTTTAGCCATATTTAATCTCGAATTCGGCTTAGATTTTGAGATTATGATTGTGTCTACCTTTGGATTCTAATGAAAAAGCATAGTTAGATTATATTAAAGTGGGAATAGGCAAACACCGAACCAATGTAGAATGCCATGTTATCTTTTTTGGTTTTCCTTGCATTTTCTTCTTATTTTTACATATAGTTCTTGTTCTATACATCTAGATATGAGATTATGAAGTTTAAACTCACATATAATGTAGATCATAAGCTAAATCCACCTAAAACTACAATAAACAATTACATACCTAGTTGTTAGTTCTTCATAGCCTCCTTGAGATTGTTGAACTAATCTTTAAGCTAACATTCTTTGGTGCAAACATAGATCTCGGGCTAGATCTTTGAAGCTTTTTGGATTTGATTTACATCTACTTGGAGATCATATCTAACTGGTGTTGGTTCAGATGCATTGACAGTGGGGAAAAAAGAGGGAGATTTAAAAAAAATCATTTTATTATTTTTCACTGGATCTTTAATTTGCATTATGATGAATAATATGATAACATTAAATTATACTTAATATAATTTAAATAAAAGAGAGTTTTGTGTTTCAGAATTAATTCTATTTTAACCTTAGCTTTAGAATTCTATTCATCAAAATTTAATTTAACTTGGCTTTAGTTTCTAAATGTAAATAATTTTATTTAAGTTTGACTGATTTATATCTCATTTGCCACTAAACATTACATGTACAATATAATCAATTTGATATAGTATACAAATAAAATACATTCTAATCCAAATAATACATGAAATAAATAACATAGAGTACATATGTGATCATTGAGATTTATGATCACATTATGTATAATGTGTGTATTTTATTTTTTGTCACATAATTATGATTTATCGGTAGCTTTTCCTCTTTGGAGTATGACTCGTTCTTCCTCCTTACTTGGTTTGTAAATCCCAATCATAGACTTCAACTTGTAGTTAATTTGCTTTAGGGTTGAGTGATAAAATGAGAGAGATATGGTACTTATAGCCACAAGATATTCAAAATATATCCTTATTTTACACATCTTTATCTAAATCTCATCTATTCAAAATAGATATTCAAATCCCTTTATCTCTCCATGATCTGCCCCCTTACAATATCTAAATAAAATTTTAGGCCTGATTAATATCTCATATTATTTATTTATTTATTCTAGCCCATTTAATTAACTAAGTTAATATATAACATTAAATTTAAATTCATTTTAAGGCTATAAATAAATAAAAATCATTTAAAGTTAATATAACATTTATATTAATTTTGTCCATTAATTCATATCATTTATAATTAATTTAATCAAGCTAAACTTATAAAATTACTAACAAGACTTATCCTAACTCACTGATGTGAACTTGGTCCTTAGTAATATTTAAATAATTTAAATATTAAAGCATGTGCGGGCTTTTTGAAGCATAGTACCAAGTATGAGTTCAGTCACTTAGATATCATTTAGGTGAAATCCAATGTTTAATCTTTATTAAGCTACACCTTAACTAATATTATTTTGTGCATGTTTCCTTTTCGTCATCACTGTATCACTAAGGTATCTAAAGCTTGGTCATTGGTCAAAAATTCCAATTTGATAGGAACATGGTTCTAGTGTTTTGATGATAACAACTCTGCAATAATGCTACTAACGAATTTATTGAGTTATTTCAGGTACAATATCGCTCATATAGAAGTTGTGAAAATATTAACGAGCGATATAGCTTCAACAGAGTCAAATATGTGAAAAATATCTAAATAAATCAAACAAAGACATATATAATAGAGATCAAACATTCAAAGATATTTAATGGAGTCAACAGATCTATTGGAACATAACAGCATCAAAGAAATACACGAAGATGGATAAACGATCATAAAAGTCAACTATGTTATATATCAAGTCCTTTTACTATGATTTGTCAAACTTCACAAATGATCTCTGAATTACTCTAAACTTCTAATCGACATTCTACCCATCCCAAAGTACTTTTGAGAACTTTTCAAGACTTTTCTAAATAGTAGAAAAGGTCGAACGATGGAGAAATAGTCGAAACCAGGAAAATTTCAACATAAGGTCAACATGTGCTTGCCAACATGTCGACATATACAATAGAGAGATAGATTATATGACATGCTATCCCCATGTCATACAATCATAGTCCAGTCGCACATAGCAAGATGCTTGTAGATGGAAACCTTTGGAGGATGATGCAAAGCAAGATCGAGTGCAGATGTTCACTACTAGATAGGTAAGTATAATAGGCAATCACAACAAATAGGTCTTCGTATTCTCTCCTTGGTAATCAGTGGGTCATCTGGGTGAGTATATATCCAAGAGCACTGGCGTAAGATGGGTACATTCAAGTCATGGATATTTTGAATTTCTTGGTCGTTGTGTGGTATTCACTTTGAGTCTGTTTATACCTATGGACACCTTAGATCACTTTTCCCAATAGTAATGTACCATATTGATATATTAGACATATCGACTTTATGTGTTAATGGTTATGTGTGTAGGATGATATTATAAGCATAGCGTAGTAGGCATGTCTCATGACCATCCTTATATGGGCAGGTATGTGTTTCTTACTCATATACTACATCTATATATACCAAGTTTACATGTTGTTTTGGATATATGAGCCATTCGCACCAAACTATTGTCAGACCCAAAGTTATTTGTGTTGTTAATTCTCTTATAATTTTCGGGTATTCTCAGGAATAGGCCGAGAGATAGATTGGTGTGAATGCATATGGTAGATGTTTAGTGGAGACAAGCAAGAGGCTTAAAGGTTAACTATTATATTGGGGCTTCATTGTATATATTCCGTTGTGCAGTTCTTTAAGTTCTTAGCACTTATTTTTATTATTAGAGATAGCTTGTCTATTTGCAATCATTTATATATCTGAGAGAATTGACTCGTTTACTTATTATTTCATTATTTGGAATATTCTATACTCTGATATTTTTTATTTATAAGTATTATATTCTGATCATACCGTTGTCTCACCTATTTTATATATGTGTTATTTTATTTATATGTTGTGAGATAGACGACAGTTATAAGATTGTTAGTTAAATTTCATAACGAACCTTCCATGCGTTGGGCACTTAGCAGTGCAGAAGCTCCATTTGTATTCACCAAACATGTTGGGGAATTTCATTATTGTTGCTTGAAAATTCATATCACATCGATCATGTATTCAATCCAACCATTGAAGTTACCCAAAGCAACACTAAAGCATCCCCAAAGAGATTAAAGCTGAAGGAACCAGGCGAGTTGGGAGCAAATTTATTTTTTTTCTTAATTTTGGATCTTTGTTGGGCCTATGAAGTCTGATTGATTATAGAATCAAATCTAAAATTTGTTTTAAATAAAATCTTATTTAATTTTAATAAAAAGGGAGTTTAATTTAATTTCATAAAATACATTATAATGAGCGTATCAAATATACTCATATGTGTATAGTGCATGTGCAACATATAAATAGAGCACATAGTTAATGTGTACATTTATAGGCACTGGAATTTACATTGCAATAAACACATTCGTCATTTATACATGCCTTTGTTGTTCATATATTTTGAAATTTTACAAAATAATAATTACATGTTTACATAGTTTACTTATATTTATATATAATATGTTATAAAATTATTTTAAGTAGTTAATAGTAGTTTAAATATATTTACAATATGATAATTAATGAGTTTAAGTAGGCAATTAAGAATAGGAAAAAGTGCAGGTCATTTAACAAAACCTTACATATATTTATAATATGATAATTAATGAGTTTAAATGGGCATTTAAGAAGAGGAAAAGGTGGAGGTCTTTTTTCCTCCTGTACACTTTTTTCCTACCTATCCCCTTGCATCACATACAATATATAGTCATATAATATGGATTGGGTACATATAAAAGGCCATCCGCTCCAAGGGTGGGAAAAATCCAAACCAACTAATAAAGCAGTAAATCATTCAAACAAGCAACAAACAGACATCAATTAAAATATCCGCATTTATATAAAATATAAGTGACCCCAAAGAGGTGAGTTAACTCACTTATAACCTGATAACGCTAATGCGCTTCTACTCAATGTAGTAATCAAACAACGTTCGATTTTTCCTGAAATTCCTACAAGCTCCTATCTAGGCTAATCCAACTCGATGATGTAGGTATTATCGCTATGAGTGCAACACAATTGACTACGTCCTAATTCGACCTCGTATGGACAAGATACGAGTTAGTGAACTTTTGAAATTATTTAATTTATAAATAATTTAATTAATTAAGTTTAAAACGTTACTTACCTTATCAAAACCCTAATCATGAACGATGAACTCAGGCCGCCTTCTTCCTTCGCATGTCGCCGCTGCCATGCGCCTCCTGCCGCCACTGCCACACGCCTCCTACAGCCGCCGCTTCACTGCCATTGATAGCCCTGACCGCCCTCTACCAAACATCACCAGCCTTACCCCATAACTCGCCGCCGTTAAGGAGATCAGATGCCAAAACCATAAGTCGTTCAACTCAATATCCATGCCGCCATACGCTAATCCATCACCACCAATGGACTCCTCTTGGCTCCCCGCTCCACTTTCATGTTGAACACTTTGCCTAAATCGGCCTCGATCATCATTGTTAATGTGGGCCATCAGATGGAGGGGCTGGTTTAGGGTTAGGTTTTTAGTTTTATAAATTAAAAGAAAACCGGAGTTCTTATATAGAAAATTTTCAAACATTATTCACCCTCCAAAATCTTGAACTCCAAATGAGGCAGGCTCATTGGCGTTCCTAGCTAATTACCCCCATTCCGAACATAATGGAACTACTATCGGGACCCAATTCCATCATATATAGAAGTTGGCTTTTCAAATCAAATTATATTTTATTTAATTGCTAATATCAATTTCTATGCGTTTTGAGCTCACACGACCACACATGTGACGCCTCACCTCTATACCCACGCTAGCCAAGAACACTACGGTGTAATGCTGTCAACTAGCACGGAGAATAAGGTTGTTGAGGAGCGACCATCCATGTAACTTCTTTGAGCGAGCACCGATATGTCAGATAGTATAGCATGAACTTCATTTAAGGAGGAAATCCGACATACTGATACAAACCCAAAGCTATCACACGGTGGCTATATAAAATATTCGGAAACAAATATAGAAATAAACGTAACACAAATCAGTCACAGACAATTCATATCACAAAGGCGGAATAAGATATGAATATTACACCTAAAAGTGTATATCAGAGTAGTGGTCGAATAAGATCCACAATAACACAAAAGAATAGATACAAGTGCAAGACAATAGAATATGTATACATCAAGGAGTCTAATCTCAAATGTATACAACAAAAAAACTACTAAACTAGAGTAGTTAGCCAAAAGTCAGATGATGGTTCCAGATAGGAAGTCATGAGGAAGCACCTGTAAAATCTCAGTCTGACCCGAGTATTATTTAAGAAGAAAATAATAAACGGATCAGTCTAGCTATAAATATCAGATAAAGTGAGATGGGATATGAGATATGATAATAAAATGTATGATAACAAAAAGGTTTCATACTATGATAAGTATACATTAGAAATCCCACAAAAGTCATACAATATCTCAATAATCTCAAAATAGAGAAAAGAACGTCATATTCTTAATTTAATTCACCAAGCCACAAATAATGACATACATATCAATGCCCATCGTAAATGCTGGTGAAACATAAATTCCAGAAATCAATATCCAGAAATCACAAAAGTTAACGACACACGAAATCCAGAAATCACTAAAAGGGGGAAGTCCGAGCACACGGACGAGAAGCTATCCATTTAATTTTCCGAACACACGGATGGGAAGCTATCCATTTAATTTTCCGAACACACGGATGGCCCGGAGGCCTTTAACACACTGACAAAGAGACATCGCACATTGCTAGTCTAAACCATAAAATGATCGTCATCGATCATAAAGAAGTGTCGATTACACTAAGCTAGTAAATATAAGAGTTTAGCTTCATGTCCCATAGCCACTTGCTTAACTTAAATATTTACGAACAAATTGTAGGTCTGCACTAGAAAATTGTCACAAGAGTTTCAATATGTGTGAATCGAAATCACACCAATGAGGTATAGACTAACCTTGAAGATAAAGAGATATGTGTGAATCAAAATCACACAAATGGTGTCTAGTCTAACCTCGCAAACAAAGAGACATCGCTCAATCGCTAGTCTAAATCACAAGAATGATCATCATGATCATAAGAAAGTGTCAATTACACTAACCACTTGCTTAACTCAAATATTTACGAACAGATTGTAGATCTGCACTAGAAAATTGTCACAAAAAGGGTTCAATCGAACAAGTCCAAGAGCTAACCGACGAAGTGAACGCAAGCGTTTCATACCACTCGTTTTACTAAGTCGTTTAAGTCGATTTCTCATCCGAGTGAAGTAAAGGCTTGTATATACTAGTAGATTGGAAATCGGTTTGAGAAAACGAACTTTTAATATTTAAAATAGTGTTGAAATCGCTTTGATGAAAGAGTTTTGATATTTAATACTAGTATAGAAAACCTTTATATTTTGAAGTGACAAATCATAGAAGTGATTATAGAAACAATCAATCATAAAAATTCACGTTCGAAGACGTGAGTAAAGTTCAAAGAAATCAATCCCAAAACCATCATAGTAGAAATTCTGATGAATGTTTTTCAGATAGGATCGCCTACGCAGAGGTGTCATCAATGAAGAAAATAAATGATAACGACAAATAGGATCATCACTAATTGATTTAAATTGAGAATTCAATCCAAAAAGGCAAACTGGACTGAAACAGCAGGTTCAATCGACTGAACAGAGTTTTCAGTCGACTGACCCTGTATCTGGAAATTTTCCAGGTTCAGGAACCTTTCTGTTTCCAGGTTCAGTCGACTGAACAGAGTTTTCAGTCGACTGAATCATGCCTGGAAACTTTCGGGTTCCAGGTTCAGTCGACTGAACAGAGAATTCAGTCGACTGAATCATGCCTGGGCTGTTTTTCAACCTATACAAATGAAGGGCAAACTCTTCCAAAATGCAACCGGACGAACATTGGCTCTAAGGGATTATGCCAATCAGCAACCCGGCCCTATATGCTCCACGGTGCATCACCAAAATCATGATCAAACATCCATAAAGAGATTTACACACAAATTTGACTTCAAAAACCAAAAATTGGAATATTCACAAAACCAATCCAAAACAAGAGCAAATGCACATGAAGAGGTGTTAGGAATTCATACCTAACAACCAAATATAATTATAGTCATAGACGTGAGAAAAAAATCTCACCTTTTACTCAAAAACAATGAAGAGGAAGCTATTGAGCAAGGCAAGGACAAACACTCTTCAATTCCAACTCAACAAGCTTGAATCTAAGCTTAAAAGAGAAACGTTTCCTAAATTAGGTTTAGGAAATTTCTGAAATTGAAAGGAGAACGAGTTGGAGAAGAAGAAGAGGATGCTTACCTAAGCTTCTCTTGGAATTTGGAGCTAAAGCTTGGATTTGCAAATGGAACTAGGGTTTGCAATTTTAGTTTCCCATCTCTCCCACCATTTTTGCTTTAGAACTGAAATGAGGAGGAAGTGAGGGAGAATGGGGAGAAGTGGTTCAGATTTGGAGGGTTTAAGTTGGCAAAGGGGCTGAACCCAAACCCAAAGTGCAAATGGTCAAATTTTTGACTAGCTCCAAACATATCGAAGCTTACACTCAAAAAGATCGCAAACGACATTTTGAACTCAATGGAGGTGGTCTCGAGTCCTAATTCGACTATTTGCAAAAAGTAGCTTTTTGGACATACATCCGACGAACGATGTTATATTTAAATAAAACATTTAAATATCAAATCGATAAATACGCGGGTTGTTACAACACAGTACGTCCAATCGTCACGAAACTCATCGGAATACAATAATTCACTATTCTAGATCTAATGGCACTTCGTCAAAATCTGAGACAGTGCCTCGAAATGATAGTTTCACACATGAATTAAAATGAATTATTATAAAAACCAATTTAATCGCTTTTAATTTTGAATTAAAAGTTTGCTATTTTCATTCCTATTTAAATGGAATTTAAATAAGTTTGTGAAATCATTCTTATTCACATTGAATCCAAGATTCAATTTGGAAATCCAAATATTCAAATTAAACTCAAGATTCAATCATTTAGATAATTTCGATGTTTAAATCATTATTCTAATATTCAAATAACCATTATACTTGAAATTTAAGCTGTTTGACTTATAAACCTAATACTTCAATATTTAAAATTAATTAAATATTTCAAATTCAAATGTCTAAAATTTTAGGGAGTTACACTAGACTTCCTTATCATTATGGACCCTATAGTAATATTTAATAATAGAGGTAATCATAGATGGAAAGGTTGATAGGAAATAAATGACCTTAAGAAAACGTCTATTAAGCTGACAATCAATTAATGGTGATCTTTGATAAAGTTTTTCAAAAGATTTTAAATATTTCAAAACGTCTATAAAGAAAACGTCTATAAAGAAAACGTCTATTAAATATTTCAAAAGATTTTAAATGAAAATATTATGGGTTAGAAATCTTTGATAAAAGGTGATCTTAGATGACTTTTAAATTATACCATCATTTGTTTTATAAAAAGTTTGAAAAGAGCTTGTAAATTTAAAGAGGATGGTGAAACATTTTTGGTAGGTGATTCTAAAAGAGAGAAGTTTCCATTTATTAACTTCTCAATTTAAGAATTGTTGATTGAATTAGAAAAGCTTTCAACTTTTTATTCCTTGTTTTTGTATTCATCTATTTTTCTATATTATATTTCCTACACAATAAATTTGAAAGTTCTTTCCTATATAACTTCTTAGAGGCTGTATAAGTTGGAAATATACCACCATTAGTTTTAGAAAAGTTTGGAAAGGTATTGCAATTTTAAAACCGGTGAATTTCTTTAAAGACAAAATGGTGGATGGTTTTAATTGTACATTAATGCATTGAAAGTTTTCATTTGTTAACCTTTTTAATTTGATTAAAGAGATTTTAGTTTTTGGTTCTTTGTGTAATAACCCGTGAATTTATCATTTAAAAAAATAATGTTTAAATAAAAAAATATTCAATAAGATTTTTAACGTTAATAATGGTGTTTTGAACAATAAATAATATTGGTAATCGTATTTTGAATAAATATTTATAAAAATATACACTTTGGAAAATATCAACAAAATGATTGAAAACCGTTTTATCGATAAATAGCTCTTAGTCCTCCGACATCGTGCACGGAGCTGAATACATACACTGATTTATCTATATGAGTGAGAATATGTAATAAAATTATTTATTTTATTTTTGAAAATAAAATGTCTTTATGACATCATTAAAGATATCACTATTTTGGAATAATTTACTTTTGAATTTAAATGGAGTTTAAATGATTTAATAATTATTTTAAATATCAAATGAAGCCCTTTTAATTATTATATAATGATAGAAATATTATTTTCAAACTTTGTTTACAAATATATGTATATTGACTAAGATGTAAAAATATATCCGGAATTCGAAATTAGAATTCGTAGCGGTTCAACGTAGAGAAGTTGTGCAACGTTGTGGATCATTTGTGACATACATATGCATATATACATGTACATATAAATGAACACATGCACATGCACATGAATAAACACACACACAAAATTAATAATAAAGGATAAAAGAAAATATCATGATGTTATTTATAAATATCATGATATTTCTTTAAACCAAAGTCAGCCTCTTACACACAAGTGCATGAACATGGAGTAGCCATATGGGAGGTACTTCGGCTGAAATGGTGATGGAGGAGGACGGTGTGGTGGTGATGAAATGATGATGTGTTTGCACTTAAATATCATGATATTTTATCACTTCCATTTGTCTATTAATACCCACCATCCATCTTCACTTCCATTCACATTTTCCTCTTCATTTTCCTAAGCTTTCTTCATCTTCTTCTCTCTACTTTAATGACCTCTTACCGAAGGAAAATAATGGAAAATTTTATTGCAAAATGAAATTAAAATTTATATAGTATATATATTATCAAATATCTCAAAACCAAATCGAACTCCTTCTTTCCTCCATGCAAACCCATGGCCACACACCCAACCATTCATGCTAGAGCCTTCTACCCCTTTGCAAGCCAAGGCTGAGCCCCCTAGGAAGCATTTGCGCAAGCTTCGTGAGCTTCAATTTTGAGATAGCGAAGCTATTGTCGTTTTAAAGTTGGAACGATCGAATTCAAGGTGAGAAAACTCTATTTATATTATGATACAGATGATGATATGATATGTTTGGAATGATTGGTTTTATTGTTTTGATCATCATGTTTTGATTGTGAAGAGTTGTAATGACCCGCCAATTCGTACAGTTCAAGCTGACATTAAACCACACATGTCCAATCCAAATTGAACGAAAAGACGGAAAGTTATGGGAAAGAAAGAAGAAAGAATAAAAAAAGAGAAGAAGAAGAAGGGAAAGAAACTAAAATAATCACAGAATCTCACAATCGCAGCGGAACAATATATAATATAATATCAATGATCTTTACAAAGAGAAATAATTATATACATACATTCATCACAATACAATAACAATTCACTATCATCAGCCTAGACAGTTATAACAGCCTGTCCTCACAAATGCTGATGATTTCAAGGACAAAATAGCAGAAATAAACATATGTAAATACGTCTTGAAGACCTCCAACCTGTCTCCTGAGTTCTAATGCATCCAAAGCAAATATGTAAATATACTCGGTCTGACCCGAGCATTATAATAAAATAACACCTGAGTTAGTCTAGAAAACCAGCGTGAGAAAACACACCCAATTGGATTTTAAAGTCAAAAAAACCTTTGAAATCAAAAGTATCTCGTAAAACCACGCTGCATATAAATACAGACGGGTTTTTACCTTACGATAACCAAAATATTTCATACAAAATTCTTTGATATTATAATAGCATCTAGATACAAATACTTATTAATCTTTGTCGAAATTGTTACATTAATTAAATTCCAGCATAATAGGTATACAACTAAAACCATAAAGGCTCGTATTGCAGAATGGATTCCATACAATGATTGGGCTCCTGGGGTACCGCCCATCACGGTGCATCTCTAGATAAAATAACATCGAGGTCCTCGCATGGATCCCCTGCCAACACAGGACCGACCTACCCCTTACTGGATAGTACCAAATATGATCACCCCTTCGTTAATGGGCCTCGAAGCATACAAATAAGAGATAATAGTGACTCTAGATACGGATGATCATACCCTACTTAGGAGTGACCCACTTATCCCTGCTGCATCTCCCCTGTTTAAGTCATTCCCGGTGGATGATGCTTGAGGCTATGTTTTACCTTTATATATAACACTTCCCACTTGAAATGCTAATACTACCCTCCAAGCAACAATGCAATACCAGCATTCATCCATACAAGTTCGTTCTGGGACTGAACGAAACACTCGAGAGCTCCGTCTCAAAATTCCAGCATCTTTAAGATGACTTCACTACGAAATGCATTTGTTGGATCGAAGTGGTTTTCGAATAACATATCTGATCCTGGTCTCTTCAAAACAACATTTGATAATTCCCAGTAAACTCAACCCCAGTTCTTTAGGAAATAAACAGTCAAAGATAAGAGCAGAGAACACCTCCTAATCGTTAGCGGACGGATTTCCTTATCATTGTTCTAGAAGAACAAAAGAAGATTTATACGCACAGTACAAAATCATCGAAGATGAATGTGCTATATAACTCACGTGTCTCTCCTAGATATTTCCAAAGTTACGTTTTGGATCCAATTTTGATAGTCGGTTATTTAACTATCGAACGACAAACATTCAGTCAGGAGTTTAATTCAATAGGGGAAACCAACATTGGTTAAGCACCAAGCAACACTAAGCCTCTTTTAAAAATCTACTTTGTAATTACTTGAATCAAAAATCCTTTTCACAAAGATATATATATATCCACAAATTCTTATTTCTCAACGATATAAGTATATTCACCAACTTTGGGGAAGATTTCCTTTTTATTCAATTCTAAAACTATTTATAAACTCCATTATACATCCAGAAAACCATTTATATAATTCCTTTTATAAATCCATAAACCCATTTCTAAAATTCTTTTATAAATATTTAAAGCATTTATAAAATCCTTTTACCCTTTTTAAGTAATCTTCCTTTACACTTTCCAAAACATGTTATAAGATTCCTCTTATAAAAACACCATCTGTTTATAAAACCTTATTTATAAACCTCAAAAACATTTAAAACAAAATTTCTAATCATTTACTTAAAACAATATCATTATTGTAACATCCCGCCATTTTGGACCATTCAAATCGATAATAAAACCACACATGTCAGACTTGAATAACTCAAAACAACAGTTTGTTAATAAAATTTGGGGCAAATAAACTCAATCACAGAATCACAGACACAGAATATCAGAATAACTTTGCAGTGGAATAAACAAACATAGGAGTTCATGAAGCTCCTAGATACAAAGTTTCAAAACTAATACATAATACCAAGTCTAAAAACAAATATTCTTGTAAAGTTAGATACATAAGTTGCTACTACAAAAGCAAAAGTGGCGTGGAAATAACTGGAATAAAATATCAAGTAGACGACTGAATCTTCAGCGGATCTCTAGCTTCGAAAGAGGATGAAACCAAAGCTGTGGAACTCAGGCTGACCCAAGCGTAAAGCAAAACACAAAACACTCGAGTCAGGACATACATACTTATAAAATGTAAATCAACTCAAGTGAACTGTAAAGAAATGCATCCGTAACTTAAAGGATGCTTGGGATCGCCCATCCTCTAAGGATCCGTTAAACTATCTACTATGTAGAAATATACGCTATTATAGTAGGGTCTAAAGTAAAGTATACTATTTAAAAATAGCGTTAAGGCTTTACATTTTCCACCTTAACACATTTTTGGGTATGCCAATAGTCTATATAGTACCATAACTCCCTGTAAACTGGAGCCGCCAGAGGATACCACATAGGTACGACATAAAACAAACTCGTAGAAGGCGCGCTAGGGTAGGTGACACGGCACAACTAGGCAATGCCAGAGTAGATATACCAATTACACTTCCGGACTGTTGGTAATGCATAGCCGCAACTACCGCCCAACTCGAGCCATACTCCCGAATCAAAGGTGCGCACCAAAACGATCACAAAGTAATAGAATGGCATACGGTGGAGTGTGTCTGATCAGAGGAGCTACCTCATTGGCCCGTCGATTGCTCCTGTTTTAGCCACTTCATGCTAACTCACGGGAGTTAGGTCCATGTAAATATACCTTTAGGATCGTCACCACCATCCTACTTCATTCTGGAATCTCCACCGCGTACACAGTTGTCAAAGTGGTTTTCGGTATCGACAGAGAGTATGCCCATATCCGATCCTGGTCTCTTTAACAACCAATCGTTATTATAACTCGTGGTTATTCTATTTCAAATGGTTTATTTTTCATATCAAACATATTCCTTTCAAAACCACATAAATTCCATATCATTATTCTTTAAAATATATTCATTTTTCCAAGGTAGTAACACTTCCAAATTCATTTAATTATAACCCCTTTGAAACATAAAAGTTTAGAGATCATAGCACTTTAAAAATGGAACTTTTATAACCATACATATAACATTTAAGAAAATTGTAGCATTCAAAAAATGTCACTTTTAAGAAAACACAGCAGTACAGAAGTGCTACTGTAAGAATTCGCAGCAATGTAGAACTGTTACAGTAAGAATTCGCAGCAGTGCAGAATTGTTACAGTAAGGAAATCGCAGCAGTGCAGAATTGTCACAGCAAGGAAATCGCATCAGTGCAGAAATGCTACAGTAATACTTCCTACTACAATATTTTAACACAAATAGTACATATCTATGCAGTTTTTATTAAAGTCATTATATCATTCCTATAATACTACTCACATTTTAGCTATTTGGTCATTAAAGAAACTACACTTTTAGTAAAGTAACTTTGTTACTAAAATATCAACTTTTAAAACAGAAATCTTTATATCAAGTTAAAATTATTCTAACTCACAATTTAATTTCTTCTCAGTAAATGACATTTATCATTTTTTTTCAATCATACCATCTCATTAGTTAAAACTTACATGTCAAATGTATGTTTTAACTTACATTTCTTTTCACAAAACATTTATCATTTTAATCACTATTACATGAATTAAAACTTACAATTTATAGTTTAGAATAGAATACTATTATTAAGTCAAACCGGTTTATAAAATTTCAATTAATCTTCATGCTGTAAATTATATTCCAAAATTTACATTTCCAACTATTTATTACTTATAAAATTTTAACACATGTAAACAAATTCACAAAAATTATTTCAATAAATTTTAGTTGAGATTCATATATAAAAATCTAAAATACTTAATAATTTTTAGAAAAATCATTTTAAATCAACCACGGAGTCTGTATAAAATTCTCTATCCTAGGGTCAAGTAAATACGAACATATATCATTTCAATTCGCAATTTATTAATTTTCCGGGTTTTATATCATTTCAAACCCGCAATCCCAAGTCAAATAAAATTGCTCAAGCCTATCATTTCAGCCCATAACAAATTTTCCTTACTTTAAAGATCGTTCGGGTATGTATCATTTCAACCCATAGTGAAGGAACTTGCAGTGTGATTCCAGAATATGAAATAAACATAACCATATTCAGCATATCATGGCATATGATCAAACAGGTATAGTATGATATGAAACAAAAAAATAAATCATATGAATGACATAACATAAACATATGTAATAGCATGATATAAACATATGAAGTAATATGATATAAACATATGAAATAACATGATAAAATCATAGGTGAAATGTCAAACTTGCATATACATATCTTCACAATTCAATTGTCATCAATTCATCAAATAAATAAGTATGCATGTCAAGTGTGGTTTCTCACCTTTCTTTGGTTGGAAAAGTGATTCAAAGCGCAACATAAAAATCAACAAACTACGGACCAGTTTGAGTGAGAGGAGAATCCAAATCCGACGCTTGAAAAATAAAAATAAATTCCATACGTAAACAAATAATTTTACATAGAAAAAAAATAGAAAAAAAAAATATATAGATATAAACATGTGAAGAGGGCTTAACTAGGGGTGCATAGGCTTGGCTATGGGCTAGTTTATTAGTGTTTGGGTTCGACCATAGGGATTTTGGGTGAAGGGGGTTCGACCATAGGGGTTTGGGTTTGGTTAGACTAGGTTTTGGTGAAGGGGT
The DNA here is from genome assembly GCA_030737815.1 of Allium fistulosum. Lineage (NCBI taxonomy): Eukaryota > Viridiplantae > Streptophyta > Magnoliopsida > Asparagales > Amaryllidaceae > Allium > Allium fistulosum. The sequence continues at coordinate 685,808,020 of CM060908.1, read as the reverse complement.
TTTCGGCCTAGGGTTAGGGTTTTGGTAGAGGAGGGTCTAAGGTTTTGGGAAGAGGTGGAGAATAGGAGAGAAGAGAAGAAGGTGAGAGGAGGTGGTGAAGGTGATGGCAAATATTGGGAGAAGAGGAGTGGTGGAGAAGAAGATCTAGGGAGAAGGAGAGAGGAGTAGTAGGTTTTTAGGCTAGGGCTTTGTGGTTAGAGGAAGAGGATATGTTGTGGCCGAAATTTGTGGAGAAGGAGGAGGAAAATTGTGGAGGAAGAAGAGGGAGAAGTCTAGGGTTTTGGAGAAGGAAGATGAAGGAGAAGAAGACTTACATTTTTCTATGGAGGCACAAATGAATGGATGTGGAGGCTAGCCAAAACCCTAGGAGATTATATGTAACGACCCAGAATTTTTGATAATTAAAATTCGAATATTTAATTGATTTTAAATATTAATAAATGGAATTTAGAAGTCGAATGATTTATTTTTCGAATATTGGGTTTTATTTGAGAATTAAGTCGATAAATTAAATAGTGAAATTCCAGAGATAATTAAAAATCGAGTTTAAAATGATTGAAAATGATTTGGAAAATTTTATTTAATCATACTGGAGTTATAGAAAGGTTATAGAACTTTTAAAATTGAATTTGGAGTTAATCTGTGAAAATGGAATATTTTAATATTTAATTATCGACTGTAAAAATAGCCAATTTTCGAACAGTCTCAGAATTTGACGAGACCAGTTCCATTGGATCCGTAATAGTTAGTTATTATCGGATTTCAATTTTCGTGGCAATCGAAGTTATCGTTTGACCGTGGCAGCTCGAAACGCATCGATATCATTTTAATTTTAAATCGTCGAGTTAAATTAGTCATTTTTCAAAAGGTCTCGGATTTCGACGAAACCAGTTTCATCGGATCCGTAATGTGATATTATTGTAAGATTTCAAATTTCGTAATTTTTGGATGTACCGTTTGTCCGGGGCAAGTCGAAACGCCTCGAAATCGATTTAAATCGGTTTAATTTAAATTGATCGTTTATTGTCATATCTCACACATACGATCGAATTAGCTTCCGAAACCTATTCCATTGCGTTCGGAACGCGGGATAAACCCCAGAAACGATAGTTACCGCGCGTAAATCGGAGTTCGAAAATTTAGAAATGAATAGTGTTCGTCGGTTCTCTATAAAAGCAACCCACCACCTTCATTTTTTTTGAAACCCTAGAAATAGAAGCCAGCCGCCGTTTGTTTTCAATGGCCACTATTGTTCGAATCTTTCCTCTCTAATTTCTCTAAATCCATTCAATATTTTCGAAAACTTCCAACTAACAAAAGAAAGAGCATTGCGAGATCTCGAAATCCATACGGTGATGATGATAAACGAAGCATCGGGGAGGCCAAAATCGACTGACGAAGCGGCCACGTTCGTGCTCGATTTTTGGGTGGAAGAGGCGATCGAGTGGGGCCAACTTCTGGTCGTTGGTGGTGCTAGGCTAGGCGCGCAAAACGGCGGTGCCTGATCATGGTCTCGATCAATGAGGAGGTCGCGAAAATTTGTGGGGGTGGCGGTCGAGTGGGTTCGAACGCGTTTCGTACGCGTGGGGGAGAAGGGAAAACGTGGAACGGGCCGGATCTGCTAGGGCTTGAAATGGACGGCTGTGATGGGCTGAAGGTTAAAAAAAAAAAAGAAGATTGTAATTAATTTATATTTATAATTTGTATAAACTTTAAAATACAATATCTCTTTCATACGAGGTTGAAAAACTACGAAACAAGTGGCGTTGGGTTCGTATTGTCGAGCTCTTCGATATGGAACTGGATTGGAAGCGATTGGAGTCAGTGAAAATTTCGGGTAAAATTAAACGCGCGTTTAATTTTATTCGAAATAAAACGCTGGAACGAAATTGAAAGCAAGGTGAGATCTTCTCACTCAAATTGAAAGTGGAATTTTCAGTTATTGTTTGATTGTCTGTTTGGATTGTTGATATTAGATATTTTAGGATATATCTATATATAGCAATATATACATATTGGCATATGTATATATTGGATTGATTGATTTCCCGCCTCGTATAGCGGATGAGACCCTATTTCGCCGTTAGTAAGCGGATTTTTATAAAAACCCATATACCGCGATAATTCCGTACTGGAGCGGAATTGGTATTGTGCTAACGTCTTTGGATGCAGGGAAACAGGTTGGAGGGATCCAACTGGATTCCTCAACTGTATTTACTTATTTACAGATATTGATGTATATTCTGTTATCATATTGATATATGATATTGAATGTTGTGATGGACTAATTGGTGTTGTTGCATCATCGGATTCAGTTTTTAAATGTAAAAATAACGACTTTTACTTTAAAAGGGTTTTTAAAGTGATTTTTGAAAATATACGTTTTATGGAATTTTTGAATCGATTTAAAAACGTTAGAATTTTAAAAGTTATAAAAGTTATAATTTTTAGTGAAATATAACCAAAGTGTCGTTTTTGAAATAAAAGTCGATTTATTTATAAAATGATGTGAGTTGGGATTTTTGAATAACTATAAACGATTTGTATAAAAAGATTTATAAAAAATTGATATTTATAAATCAAATATTGGAATTATAAAACGAGTTTTTATAAGTGTTAAAAATGAAATATTTATGGAATTCATAAATGAATGAAATTTATAGATGTATAAATTGTGAAGTTAAAATGAATGAAATTTATAGATGTATAAATTGTGAAGTTAAAATGAATGAAACTGTAGAATAAAAGATTTATAAGAGATTAACTTATAAATTGGATTTTTTGCCTTTAAATGGAATATTGATCGAGTTATTAATAAAGAAGATTTATTAAATTGAAGTCGTTAGAAAATAGAAATAGAATTTATAAACGTTGTTTTATAAATTCGAAATCAATTGGATTTGATAAATTAAAATGTTAAAGGAGATATATTCGCGATTTTGGATAGCGGATTATTATTTAAATAAAATGTGTAGAAATGTTGAATTTGGATAACGTAGTATATTCACGATTTTGGACAGTGAATATATTATTAAATAAAATGGATATGTTTTGGGAAAGCGATATTATAAAATGAAGTAATTGTTTTAAAAGATGTTTTAAAACGTGATAAGTATCGAATACATAGATTTCAACTTTTATTGTTGAAATAGACGTTTTCGAGGAATTTAAGGAAATGATGGACTATAACACTGTTGTTATAGTAAATGGTTTTCGAAAGGAAATATTTTTGTATGGTATTGGGATTCATATATCTATCTAAATTCCGAATCCCTATACTAGTGATTTTGAGTCGTCGTAACGATGTTTTACGTAACATTCGTTTTGACTCAAATAAAATGTGTTTAAAGAATGATTTCCTTAAAGAATGAGATATATACTTGATTTTTATTTAAGTATATCGAATATTTTCTAAGTGTTGAAAATAAATAGTTTTGTGAATTACTTATTTTAAATAAGTATGGAAATGGTTTTCCAAAATGAAATGAAACGTTTTTGAGATTCTATCTTCTTAAAGATAAAATGAAATTGAATATTTGAAATCGATTTGAGAATCGTATATCAGTAGATATTTTAAAAATTTAAATTCACTACGGAATTTATAAAAGAAAGGGAAGTTGTTTAAAAATAAACGTTGATTTATTTTTGAAGTGTGGAAATAATATATCTAGTAAAGATATTTTTGAAGATGAAATAATTGGAAAGATTATTTGGAATCTGATGATGTTGCGCATCTTTATTGATAGTTAAATAACCGACTATCAATAATTACCTTTAGATAGGTATTTGTTGTGAATTGGATGAATTTGAATGCCACACTTATTTTTGAATAAGCGCTCACTATTCGGGTTAGCCGGGAAAGGACCATGGGGTCGTATAACCCATTCCGAATATGTGATACGTCGTTATGAATTGCATTCGAAGACCGGTGTTGAAGACCGGATATTTTTGAAAATGGAAGGATTACCGTCGAGTTACTCTACATCGACTGATCTCCGATTTAGAGGTTTTATCACCCTTAGTGACGGGAAGTCCGGACGTGATTAGAAATTTATCCGGATGTGCAAGGGCTTCGTGAGAAGTGCCTTCGGTTCTGTTCGATCCCGAAACAGACTTGTATGGATGTGTGTCTGACGTTACACTTTGAGATGTAAAGCTGATTTCTTTCAAATACATATCTGTTGGTGGCGGAGAATTTATTCTCTTAGCTTAACACCCTTCTCTGAGACGTACGAGCTCAGAGGTTATGTAGTTGAAATTTATCAGCGATATATCCCAGTTTGGTAACGTGGCATACCGAGTGTTGCTGTGAAATGATCAGTGTTTGATCATTTGCGATATGATCATTTGTTTGATCTTATATCTTTGTGATCATAGGTTGATCATTTTGTTTGACCCGAAGCAGGGCTTTTTGAGAAAGCGTAGCTTTGTGGACGAGACTTCGACGAGCCTCACACCCCGGAAATGGTCGAAACAGGAAGGATGCGGCAAGGTTCTAGGGAGTAGCGCCCCTTAGTGTATGTCATTCCTTCTGGATAGAGGTGGTATCATGGTATGGAGCCCAGATACTTAACCTATGTGGTTGCTGCATTATTTTCTATGTGGTTTGTTGGAAATCGGGGATCCTCGGGAAGATCGGTTACGATCGGGGGATGGCATACGCGTGTCAGTAGTTACCTACTTTTGCAGAGGTAACCCGGCCTTGTGTTGGCAGAGATCTAACCGTAATGTTAGGTTATTTCTCGGGTCGTCTATTCCAGGGACGTACCCATCGTGGAAAAGGAAGTTCCTTAGCCTGACCATTTGTTGGAAATCCAAAGAAACAATACGAGCCTTGTACGGTTTTAGTTGTAGAACCTGCCATTTAATATGGTAGCTATAGCAAGCATACTATAATGGTACCTATGCTGGCTAAGATTTATATTCTACTTTCGAAATGTTTTCTACACTATGCACTAATAATAATATCAAAAAGAATTTGATTTTCGCGTAGTAAGCATCTTTGACTATCATAAGAAGAAATCTCCTCCAAGTCTGCGTTTGCATTTTGTGTGTGGCGGGAGGTCTTATGGTAGTTTCATTTTCTAAAAGCATTGCGAATTGACTTTAAAATTCTTCTGTTGTTTATTTTAAAGAAAAATAACTGTTTTACGATCTCACACCAGTCACCATGACTGACTCGGAGTTTATTGTTTCCCTTCTAAACTCTGGGTGCCCACCAATTTCCACACGGGCAGCCTAGAGTTATATTATCAGGATATTCTGGATATTCTGGAGCTTTGGAAGCAAGCTGAATGACGAGACGTAGTATTTGTATCTGATAGTATTTATTCCGCTGTGTATTCTGTATGAGGACAAGTTTATATAACTGTCCATTGTTGTATATGACTCTGATTGATGTATGTATAAACTGATATAGTTCTTTGTTTTAAAAGACTAGTAATTATCTATTATATATTGTTCCACTACGATATGTGAGATTCTGATATTGTTTTCTGTTTCTGTTTCTGCTCTTTATCTGTTGTTGTCCTTCTTTCTTTTTCTTCTATCTTCTTCTTCTACCTTTTTCTTCTTTCTTAAAACCATAACTTTTCGGGTTTTCGGCATTCGATGGCTCAGCAGTCGATAAAGTGAGTATCGATGTTGAATTTTCGAAAGTCGAAAATTTTCGGGATGTTACATTTGGTATCGGAGCATATGGTTAAGCGACAACCCTGCTCTGTTGGGTGTTACTCATTAGAGATTGAGTCAGTAGTACTCTAGAATGAGTTGAGTGTAATAATAGATACGAGTGCGTATTTGTTAGTGAATATAAAATTGTTTTATATTGTGATGATTGGTTTGTTGGGTGGTATATGGATTCTGGTCGGTATTGTCCGTACAACTCTATCGATAGGGATCTCTAAACACTTGAATAGAACAATTCGGCACAGTATTGTTTTGAATAGTGTAAATGAGATAATTTTGCCCAAAACTATTTTTGTATAGAAAAGAAATCACCTTCTATGAATTATTATAGTATATGGTTGCATGGTTGTTAGAAGTAATAATATTAATTTATTATCACTGAAATTGAATAAGAAATTGAAATCGTAACTCCAAAGTTAAGAAATAAATTCACATGCAAATGAAATTTGAGAATGTAAACTGTAAATGTGAATTGTAATTTAAACGGAATTCCAGAGATGTTTTGGAAATGTTCTGAAAAGAATTTGAAAATTTTGGAGATTTGAAAAGTTTAAATCTTTTTGATTTGAAAATGAATTTCAAAGGTTTTGAAAAGTATTTTGGAGGGATAAAAGCTCTAAACTCTTTTCGGTCGCTGGAAAATAATTCCGATGATGATCGCGACATCACCGGTGTTCATTTTCGGGTTTCCAAAAGAGGAATTGCTGCCGATTGTTTTAAATGGAAGTTGTTTGGAAAATTTGGGTTTTGTTTTGGAAATTCAAAGGATAATTTGAATTGTTTTCAAAAATGATTTTGAAATGTTGGTAAGACTCTGGAATACTATTTAAAATATCTATGGAATATTATTAAGTTGATAACTTATACAAATTGGATTTTGATAGAATAAATTTAACTTAAAGGATGTGGTTAAATTAATGTAAGTACAAGTGAATCAATTTAATGAAAGTAAATTGAATGTTGAAAAATTCATTTCGAATTTGTAAAGTAATGTATTGAAATAAAATTAGTAATTGAAACTAATTAAAGAAATGACAAATTAATATGGTTTGAGATGAATTAAAATTCATATGGAATTTGAAATCCAGTTTAATATGAGTGGTTATAAACCATAATAGTGAATTGAAAATAAATATAATGTGTATATGGAATATTTACATTGAACTTAAGAAATGAAGTGTGGAATTCTTAGGTAAAATTTGATGATTGAACAAAAGAATAAAACTGGAGTTAAAACTGAATATTGAAAACGAATTTGAATTGTGTGAAATAAAATGAAGTTTTGAGATTAGTTTGAAGTGAACTAAAGTTAATTGATAAAAATTCAATATTCAGAAGTTAAACTGAATCCAAATTAGATTGTGAACTGAATTCAAATTAATTTGAAATGTGAAATTGAATGAAAATGAAAATGAAACTTCAATAGGGAAGTAAAGATGATATAAGAAGTATCGAAATTTTGTAATCGAATTTGCAAAATAGTTTGAATGCTGTAACTAGATATATGGCTAGTAAGATACAGGTGTTATAAAGGAATTGGACTTTAATTTTGAAGATAAATTGAATTGCTCGACTAAAGGTATGTATTTAAATTTCTATATGAGATTTGCTGATTTCTTGTCTAGCCGCTTGGCTTTTTCTTTTTCTTTTTGAAATCTGAGAGTCCGTAGGGACGTTTTGTAGTCGTGCCGTATTAGCCGCGCAAAGGAGACGCTGGCGAAATTTTTCGAAAATTTCAAGTGTTAGAAAATTTTTGAGAAAAATTTAAAAGTTTAAAATTGAATTTAAACTCGAATTTGAATTTAGAAGTTAAACAATGTTGTTTGAAACTTAAAATTTAAGTTGGAAAGTTAATTGAGATGATAACGAATCTTTAGTAGGAAGATCCGTTTGAAAAATGATAAAACTATTAGATTGTGGAAAATAGTAGACGAGTTAAGGACCTTTCTTCCTAACTTGTAATTTCGAGGACGAAATTCTTTTAAGGGGGGAAGTCTGTAACGACCCAGAATTTTTGATAATTAAAATTCGAATATTTAATTGATTTTAAATATTAATAAATGGAATTTAGAAGTCGAATGATTTATTTTTCGAATATTGGGTTTTATTTGAGAATTAAGTCGATAAATTAAATAGTGAAATTCCAGAGATAATTAAAAATCGAGTTTAAAATGATTGAAAATGATTTGGAAAATTTTATTTAATCATACTGGAGTTATAGAAAGGTTATAGAACTTTTAAAATTGAATTTGGAGTTAATCTGTGAAAATGGAATATTTTAATATTTAATTATCGACTGTAAAAATAGCCAATTTTCGAACAGTCTCAGAATTTGACGAGACCAGTTCCATTGGATCCGTAATAGTTAGTTATTATCAGATTTCAATTTTCGTGGCAATCGAAGTTATCGTTTGACCGTGGCAGCTCGAAACGCATCGATATCATTTTAATTTTAAATCGTCGAGTTAAATTAGTCATTTTTCAAAAGGTCTCGGATTTCGACGAAACCAGTTTCATCGGATCCGTAATGTGATATTATTGTTAGATTTCAAATTTCGTAATTTTTGGATGTACCGTTTGTCCGGGGCAAGTCGAAACGCCTCGAAATCGATTTAAATCGGTTTAATTTAAATTGATCGTTTATTGCCATATCTCACACATACGATCGAATTAGCTTCCGAACCCTATTCCATTGCGTTCGGAACGCGGGATAAACCCCAGAAACGATAGTTACTGTAACGACCCTAGATTTTTATTTAATTTAAGTTAATAATTAAATAAATTTTTGGATAAAAATAGTAAAATAAATCGATAAAATGGAGCGAGTTTCCCCGGATTCAAGTATATTCTGTATGAATCATTTCGAATTGTTAAATGTTTAAATTACTTTAAAATAATAATTAAAAATGTACATATAGGCATACAAGATTTTTTTTGTGATAAGTAGACATAGAAATAAAATAAATATAGAGTTAAATAATAATTAAATGTCTTTACAAATGGATTGATATTTTTAAATAGAAATTGTCATTTCAAATTACTTATAAATATATATACAAATATAATAGTATGGTTAAAACATAAGTATAATTACATAAGTCGAAAATTTATAACAGATAACTAAAACAACTTTTCTTTTAACAGAGTAAGATAACAAAAACTAAATCAAAGAAAAGTATGAATAAAAATGTAGACTTGAAAAACAAATAAACAAGTAAACAAAAGGAAATATACAAAGTACAAAAGCTTGCAAAAGAAACACAAGGTACATTAGTAATAAATGTTTGCATCTCTAAACTCACCATATTGTCATCTCAGCCGAAATCAAAAATTTAGCATAGTCAAAGAAAAAAAAAAGTATGCAGCCCCCATAACATAATAGATGCCAGCACCTCTAGCATGGTCGAAATCATATCAGCCACAAGAAATAAAAAAACAAGTAAATACATGAATGGCTTGCTAAAGAAGAAATGAAATAACCATCTATTTGTACAAAGATAATTAATGCTTGTACACCACCATATCATTTCAGCCGAGACCAACAATACCAAAACATATAAAAGGTAAGTATGTTGTACAAAGAAATTAATACAATATCTCTAGTACACAAGATTTCAGCCCCCAAGCAAGAAAAATCTCTGACTTGAAGATTTATAAACAATTTCTAAGTACAAACGAAACATAAACTTTTATCACCTGTAGATTTGTTTTCTCCTATATCATCATCTATCTCAGTTTCTTTCATTCATCCACCAAGCTAAGAAAATCTGAGTACATATCATAACTTAAATGATCATTCAACATAAAACATCAAAGCTACTCAATTCAAATCAGAGAATCAAAAGCAGATTAGGAAGAAAATCAGTAGCAGCTTCCAGGATTGTGCTTTGTTCTTCTTCTGGAAATCGACAGTGTGAGTAACTAACCTTGAACTAGTTATAATATTTTGATGCTATTGTTTGTATGGATGTTGGGATGCTTGTATGTTTGTGTGTATGATTATGATCTGTATATATCTATATATATTGTATACAGATTGTTTACTGGTATCTATGATTGATAAGTGTTTGAGTATGCCTGTGGTATATATGATTCGTGGCAAAGATAGTGTGCATATTTTTGTTACAGGCATATAGGTTTTGTTCTAGGTTTACAAAGTAAACCATTTAGTTTCAAATCTCAAAAACAAAAATAAAAGCAGTTTTGAGTTATACTCTGAAAAGGAAAATTGTTAGAGATACTCGGATTCAGGTTTTAAAAATAATCTCAACTATAAAATATTAGTAAATAATTTAAAATTGTGAAATTACAGATAAAATCCAAATATATGAAAAATTCGAGTGTCACGAATTATCAATTCATTAATATAACCTGAATCACTATTAGAAAATTTGATTTTTATGATAGAAATGATGATTTTTAATCGAGCGTACTTAGAATGGTTTATAAATGAACTGAAAATGGATTTGTACCAAACTCTGGCGATGGGTGGAGCATTGGGTGTTGGGTTTTCTTGTGGAGATGAAGGAGGCTACGGAGGTGCTTGGAAAAATGGTCGAAGGTGGTAATAACGGCGGTGGCGACGACGGCGACCAGTTCTTGGCAGTAGACCTAGTTTTGATGGGGTTTAGAAGTTTGATCGCTGAAGCCTCCAGAGTTGATCGAGTGCCACCGGAGTGAGGGAGATTGAAGGCCGGGGTGTGACGTTGCTTTGGTTAGAGAGACGTGGTTCCTGGTTGCCTAGATCGTCGGCGATGGGGGGGGTTTTCCATTCGAGTCTGGAGTTCCAGTTTGGATAGAGGTACTCGATTTTGATTGAGGTCTTGATTGAGCTGGGGGACGATCGAGAATTGTTGCGGAGGGGATGCTCGATGGGTCGAGAGCGTCGATGTCGGTCGGAGTTCACCGGCGAGATTGTGCACGTGCACCGTGCTTTGTCTGGTAACCTGGAAGTAAATGTGTAGTTGGGGATGAGCTGGGTTTGGTTGCGTGTTAACTCAAGATTGCTCGAAGTAATCATGGGGAAAAACGAAGGGTAGCTCGAGTGTTAACCCGAGTAAAGTGATTAAAGTGCAGGTCAAAATTTCCAGATTTTTAAACACTTGGGAACCATGTTTTCAAATGATAATTTGATCAAAATTTTGAATTAAATTCAGTATTTAAAGTAAGATGGTTTTAAAGTAATTAAATTTTAATTTCTTCAAATTTTTGACACATCATTCTATAAAGTCATTTATATTTAATTTGAAATTAATTAAGATATTTACTAAGAAATAAATAATAAATAAAGATGATTAAGACTTAATCAATAGTGATTAATGAAAATTACTCATTGATTACAGATTTCTATTGAAAGTAATTATGTGATTAATTAAAGGATAATTAATTAAATAAATTAAGAGTAATTAATTAAGATGGATAATAAAAAATTAATTGATTAATTTCATTAATCAAATCAAATGATTTGTGATTAATCAGGATTGGGTAATGAATTCATATGTAATTAATTAGAAATTTAATTGGTTTAATTAGGGATTGAACAATTAATTAATCCTACTTATAAATGATTATTGAATATTTGGATTCTATTGAATGTTGAATTATTTGATATCTCTGATATATGATGCTTTGTGATACACCCTGATTTATGTTGTAAATTATCTGTGATGTAATTTATTATCTGTGATATTTATATATCTGTGATCTGTGCATGAACGATAAGCGTTATAGTTTATACCGCTTATCAACTATATCCTGTATTTTGATCTATGATGATTCATTGTGTTGCACTATTGTGTGTGAAACCCTTGGACTACACCTTTACACACACAAATATGGATTTCACGTGGAAATCGGTTAAGTCACAGATAATTTAAATTTGATGTTTTTGAAATGGAAATTTTAATTTCAATTGATTTTGAAATTGGAAATTTGTGTTTAAAGTGAAAAGTTTTTGAAATGGAATTTTCAAATATAAAAGTTATTTTGAATAACTTAATCGAGTTTTGAAATGTAAATAATTTGATTTGAATTCAAGTTGAAATTGAATTCTATGATTCGAAACTAGGGATTTAAGATGCTGTACAAGTTATATGAATTTAAACCATTTTAAAAGTATCGTTTGAGAATTTGGATTTAACCCAAGACTTTAACTCGTATAAATGAGATCAGATTTTCCGAAGTGAAACTGTTTGTTTCCAAATGATAAAAGCTTTCAGATAAAAGAAGAAATTCCAGTTTAATTAAGGGAATTTCAAGTTTGAATTGAAAATGTTTTTCCAAGCTATGAATGAATGAAATTGTTTTGAAAGCTATAAGTTGAATCTTTGTTTTAAAGATTTGACGAGTTAATCCAATTGAAACGGAAATTGTTTTGAAAGGCTATGAATGAATTCTTTTTGAAAGCTATGAATAAAATCTGTTTACTTTTAACAGATTTAAAAAGAGGATTTGTTTAAACTGTTCGAAATGAAAATTGTTTTGAAAGTTATAAGTTAAATCTTAATTTAAAGATTTAACGAGTTAAATTGAAATGGAAATTGATTTGGAAAATCTGTGAATGAATCTTTTGTTTAAAAGATAAAAATGTGGAAATTGTTTAAACCGTTGTAGGTTGTTAAAATGAATCTTTTTGTTTAAAGATTTGAAAATGGTAATTTGTTTAAAACATTTGATGAAAAGTTTTGGGTAATAAGTTGTGACTTAATTGAAATCCCAATATCCATATGTTTTAAAATATCGCGCTCACTATTCGGTTTAGCCGAGAGAGGACCTTTGTGTCATATAACCCGTTCCGAATACTGATACGTCGTATATGGATAGCATTTGAAGACCGGTGGTGAAGACCGGATATTTGCGAAAACGAAAGGACAACTCGTCGAATGTCTCTGCATCGACTGGCCCCGATATAGAGATTTTATCACCCTTTGTGATGGGAAGTCCGGACGGGATCGTGAATACCCGGATTTGCAAGGGCTTCGTAAGAAGTGCCTTCGGTTCTGTTCGAACCCGGAACAGACTTATATGGATTGCATGTCTGACATTACACTTTGAGATATAAAGCCGATTTCTTTCAAATACATTTCTGTTGGTGGCGGAGAATTTATTCTCTTAGCTTAACACCCTTCTCTGAGACGTACGAGCTCAGAGGTTATGTAGTTGAAGGTTATCAGTGATATATCCCAATTTGGTAATGTGACATGCTGAGTGTAGCTGTGTGATGATCATCGTTTGATCATTTGTGATATGATCCTTTGTTTGATCATTTATCTTTGTGATCATAGGTTGATCATCTGTTGACCCAAAGCATGGCTTTGTGACAAAGCGTAGCTTTGTGGACGAGACTTCGTCAGGGCCTCACAACCCGGAAATGGTCGAAACAGGATCGTTGCGGCAAGGTTATGAGGGTCGCGCCCTTTAGGGTATGTCATTTCCTTCTGGAAAGGGGTGGTATTATGGTATGGAGCCCTGATACTTACTCATGTGGATACACCTTCTTTATGATGTGTGATGATGGTTACGAGCGCTCGGATAAAGGTCCCAAAGGACCGGGAGGTGGCATATTCGTGAGTTACCTGTTACAGGGGTAACCCGGCCTTGTTTGGCAGAGAGCAGTTTGTCTCTCGGGGCGTTCCGCCAGAGGCGTTCCCATGCGGCGGAAGGAAGTTCCTTAGCCTGACCATTTGTTGGAAAATCCAAAGAAACAATACGAACCTTGTACGGTTTTAGTTGTATAACCTACTATGGAATGTGGCGGTAACCTGCTATTGAACATAGTAGCTATAGTAGGCATACGATACTGGTCGTATGTTGGCTAAGATTAATATTATACTTTCGAAATGTTTTCTGCACTATGCACTAATAATAATATCAAGATGATTTTACGTAGTAAGCATGTTTGACTATCATAAGAAGAAATCTCCTCCAATTCTGCGTTTGCATTGTGTGTGTGGCGGGAGGTCTTATGGTAGTTTCATTTTCTAAAAGCATTGCGGGTTTCAATGTTTAAAGTTCTTTTGTGTTGTTTTAAAGATAAACTGTTTTTGTTGCTCACACCAGTCCCATGACTGATCCGGAGTTTATTGTTCCCTTCCTAAACTCTGGGTGCCCACTATTTTCCACACGGGCAGTCTAGAGTTGGGTTCTTTCAGATATTCAGGTTGAGTAGATTATCTAGAGCTAGCTATGGATTGGAGCACTCTATTGGAGATATTCTATCCGCTGCTGTTGTTATCGTTTTCTTTTCCGCTGCTATTGTTGTATCATTTCTCTGATGTATATTGATATTCATTGTATCACTCTGTTGTATCAGATATTGTATATCAATGTATTATTCTTTTCTTCCGCTGTGTTATTTACTTAATTGTGTTATAGCTCCGGCGAATCGGATTTGAACGGTCGAATCTGCGGCATTCTAGTACAATGTGAAGTATGGATGTTGATTTTCGAGCGGGCAAAACCCGAGTCGTCACATGTGGTATCAGAGCTAAGGTTGAACTTTAGCTCAGGAGTATAACACCTTAAGTAGCTCATTAGAGATAGAGTGAAGTAAACTCTAGAATGAGTAATTCTCAGATATCCGTTCGAAAGCCTCAGTAAATTATCTTACTATTCAGCGATAGTGAGTATGAGTGCAAGAAGAGGATGAGATAGGGGACATGGGAATACGACTATAAATGGTCGATACTCTGTAACAACAAGGAAACAATCTTTTCTCTATCAATCTCTTTTGTTCAGCATCTTTTCTCTATTCATCGATAGTTTCTGGTAGATCCAGAAAAGAAGATTCGATATATTAATATGGGACGTAAACTCCGGGGAGACCAAAATTGTTTGTTTGGATGAATTGGTTGCTTTGTTGCTATGGTTGATAGGTATACTTTAGTTCTAAACTGAAAATTTTGAAATAATATCCATATATCTATCTATTCTTTGGGTTCCGATATGTTCTACGAATGGTTAGTTATTCCTTTCGAACTGACCGATACCCCTGCATATTTCGTAGATCTGGATAACCCGAGTATTTTGTTGATTGTTAAACAGATTCGTTCTCATATCTGATTTTGATATTCTGATTTGGTGAGCCAAATGCAGAATAAATGTTCAGTTTGATTAGATGAAACATTCTTCATCTGTCTTTGTTTCGTGCCTGTGAATTTCGAGGACGAAATTCTTTTAAGGGGGGAAGTTTGTAACGACCCTAGATTTTTATTTAATTTAAGTTAATAATTAAATAAATTTTTGGATAAAAATAGTAAAATAAATCGATAAAATGGAGCGAGTTTCCCCGGATTCAAGTATATTCTGTATGAATCATTTCGAATTGTTAAATGTTTAAATTACTTTAAAATAATAATTAAAAATGTACATATAGGCATACAAGATTTTTTTTGTGATAAGTAGACATAGAAATAAAATAAATATAGAGTTAAATAATAATTAAATGTCTTTACAAATGGATTGATATTTTTAAATAGAAATTGTCATTTCAAATTACTTATAAATATATATACAAATATAATAGTATGGTTAAAACATAAGTATAATTACATAAGTCGAAAATTTATAACAGATAACTAAAACAACTTTTCTTTTAACAGAGTAAGATAACAAAAACTAAATCAAAGAAAAGTATGAATAAAAATGTAGACTTGAAAAACAAATAAACAAGTAAACAAAAGGAAATATACAAAGTACAAAAGCTTGCAAAAGAAACACAAGGTACATTAGTAATAAATGTTTGCATCTCTAAACTCACCATATTGTCATCTCAGCCGAAATCAAAAATTTAGCATAGTCAAAGAAAAAAAAAAGTATGCAGCCCCCATAACATAATAGATGCCAGCACCTCTAGCATGGTCGAAATCATATCAGCCACAAGAAATAAAAAAACAAGTAAATACATGAATGGCTTGCTAAAGAAGAAATGAAATAACCATCTATTTGTACAAAGATAATTAATGCTTGTACACCACCATATCATTTCAGCCGAGACCAACAATACCAAAACATATAAAAGGTAAGTATGTTGTACAAAGCAATTGATACAATATCTCTAGTACACAAGATTTCAGCCCCCAAGCAAGAAAAATCTCTGACTTGAAGATTTATAAACAATTTCTAAGTACAAACGAAACATAAACTTTTATCACCTGTAGATTTGTTTTCTCCTATATCATCATCTATCTCAGTTTCTTTCATTCATCCACCAAGCTAAGAAAATCTGAGTACATATCATAACTTAAATGATCATTCAACATAAAACATCAAAGCTACTCAATTCAAATCAGAGAATCAAAAGCAGATTAGGAAGAAAATCAGTAGCAGCTTCCAGGATTGTGCTTTGTTCTTCTTATGGAAATCGACACTGTGAGTAACTAACCTTGAACTAGTTATAATATTTTGATGCTATTGTTTGTATGGATGTTGGGATGCTTGTATGTTTGTGTGTATGATTATGATCTGTATATATCTATATATATTGTATACAGATTGTTTACTGGTATCTATGATTGATAAGTGTTTGAGTATGCCTGTGGTATATATGATTCATGGCAAAGATAGTGTGCATGTTTTTGTTACAGGCATATAGGTTTTGTTCTAGGTTTACAAAGTAAACCATTTAGTTTCAAATCTCAAAAACAAAAATAAAAGCAGTTTTGAGTTATACTCTGAAAAGGAAAATTGTTAGAGATACTCAGATTCAGGTTTTAAAAATAATCTCAACTATAAAATATTAGTAAATAATTTAAAATTGTGAAATTACAGATAAAATCCAAATATATGAAAAATTCGAGTGTCACGAATTATCAATTCATTAATATAACCTGAATCACTATTAGAAAATTTGATTTTTATGATAGAAATGATGATTTTTAATCGAGCGTACTTAGAATGGTTTATAAATGAACTGAAAATGGATTTGTACCAAACTCTGGCGATGGGTGGAGCATTGGGTGTTGGGTTTTCTTGTGGAGATGAAGGAGGCTACGGAGGTGCTTGGAAAAATGGTCGAAGGTGGTAATAACGGCGGTGGCGACGACGGCGACCAGTTCTTGGCAGTAGACCTAGTTTTGATGGGGTTTAGAAGTTTGATCGCTGAAGCCTCCAGAGTTGATCGAGTGCCACCGGAGTGAGGGAGATTGAAGGCCGGGGTGTGACGTTGCTTTGGTTAGAGAGACGTGGTTCCTGGTTGCCTAGATCGTCGGCGATGGGGGGGGTTTTCCATTTGAGTCTGGAGTTCCAGTTTGGATAGAGGTACTCGATTTTGATTGAGGTCTTGATTGAGCTGGGGGACGATCGAGAATTGTTGCGGAGGGGATGCTCGATGGGTCGAGAGCGTCGATGTCGGTCGGAGTTCACCGGCGAGATTGTGCACGTGCACCGTGCTTTGTCTGGTAACCTGGAAGTAAATGTGTAGTTGTGGATGAGCTGGGTTTGGTTGCGTGTTAACTCAAGATTGCTCGAAGTAATCATGGGGGAAAAACGAAGGGTAGCTCGAGTGTTAACCCGAGTAAAGTGATTAAAGTGCAGGTCAAAATTTCCAGATTTTTAAACACTTGGGAACCATGTTTTCAAATGATAATTTGATCAAAATTTTGAATTAAATTCAGTATTTAAAGTAAGATGGTTTTAAAGTAATTAAATTTTAATTTATTCAAATTTTTGACACATCATTCTATAAAGTCATTTATATTTAATTTGAAATTAATTAAGATATTTACTAAGAAATAAATAATAAATAAAGATGATTAAGACTTAATCAATAGTAATTAATGAAAATTACTCATTGATTACAGATTTCTATTGAAAGTAATTATGTGATTAATTAAAGGATAATTAATTAAATAAATTAAGAGTAATTAATTAAGATGGATAATAAAAAATTAATTGATTAATTTCATTAATCAAATCAAATGATTTGTGATTAATCAGGATTGGGTAATGAATTCATATGTAATTAATTAGAAATTTAATTGGTTTAATTAGGGATTGAACAATTAATTAATCCTACTTATAAATGATTATTGAATATTTGGATTCTATTGAATGTTGAATTATTTGATATCTCTGATATATGATGCTTTGTGATACACCCTGATTTATGTTGTAAATTATCTGTGATGTAATTTATTATCTGTGATATTTATATATCTGTGATCTATGCATGAACGATAAGCGTTATAGTTTATACCGCTTATCAACTATATCCTGTATTTTGATCTATGATGATTCATTGTGTTGCACTATTGTGTGTGAAACCCTTGGACTACACCTTTACACACACAAATATGGATTTCACGTGGAAATCGGTTAAGTCACAGATAATTTAAATTTGATGTTTTTGAAATGGAAATTTTAATTTCAATTGATTTTGAAATTGGAAATTTGTGTTTAAAGTGAAAAGTTTTTGAAATGGAATTTTCAAATATAAAAGTTATTTTGAATAACTTAATCGAGTTTTGAAATGTAAATAATTTGATTTGAATTCAAGTTGAAATTGAATTCTATGATTCGAAACTAGGGATTTAAGATGCTGTACAAGTTATATGAATTTAAACCATTTTAAAAGTATCGTTTGAGAATTTGGATTTAACCCAAGACTTTAACTCGTATAAATGAGATCAGATTTTCCGAAGTGAAACTGTTTGTTTCCAAATGATAAAAGCTTTCAGATAAAAGAAGAAATTCCAGTTTAATTAAGGGAATTTCAAGTTTGAATTGAAAATGTTTTTCCAAGCTATGAATGAATGAAATTGTTTTGAAAGCTATAAGTTGAATCTTTGTTTTAAAGATTTGACGAGTTAATCCAATTGAAACGGAAATTGTTTTGAAAGGCTATG
Source organism: Allium fistulosum (assembly GCA_030737815.1). Taxonomy (NCBI): domain Eukaryota; kingdom Viridiplantae; phylum Streptophyta; class Magnoliopsida; order Asparagales; family Amaryllidaceae; genus Allium; species Allium fistulosum. Next base: position 685,789,490 of record CM060908.1, on the reverse strand, counting down.
AATGAATTCTTTTTGAAAGCTATGAATAAAATCTGTTTACTTTTAACAGATTTAAAAAGAGGATTTGTTTAAACTGTTCGAAATGAAAATTGTTTTGAAAGTTATAAGTTAAATCTTAATTTAAAGATTTAACGAGTTAAATTGAAATGGAAATTGATTTGGAAAATCTGTGAATGAATCTTTTGTTTAAAAGATAAAAATGTGGAAATTGTTTAAACCGTTGTAGGTTGTTAAAATGAATCTTTTTGTTTAAAGATTTGAAAATGGTAATTTGTTTAAAACATTTGATGAAAAGTTTTGGGTAATAAGTTGTGACTTAATTGAAATCCCAATATCCATATGTTTTAAAATATCGCGCTCACTATTCGGTTTAGCCGAGAGAGGACCTTTGTGTCATATAACCCGTTCCGAATACTGATACGTCGTATATGGATAGCATTTGAAGACCGGTGGTGAAGACCGGATATTTGCGAAAACGAAAGGACAACTCGTCGAATGTCTCTGCATCGACTGGCCCCGATATAGAGATTTTATCACCCTTTGTGATGGGAAGTCCGGACGGGATCGTGAATACCCGGATTTGCAAGGGCTTCGTAAGAAGTGCCTTCGGTTCTGTTCGAACCCGGAACAGACTTATATGGATTGCATGTCTGACATTACACTTTGAGATATAAAGCCGATTTCTTTCAAATACATTTCTGTTGGTGGCGGAGAATTTATTCTCTTAGCTTAACACCCTTCTCTGAGACGTACGAGCTCAGAGGTTATGTAGTTGAAGGTTATCAGCGATATATCCCAATTTGGTAATGTGACATGCTGAGTGTAGCTGTGTGATGATCATCGTTTGATCATTTGTGATATGATCCTTTGTTTGATCATTTATCTTTGTGATCATAGGTTGATCATCTGTTGACCCAAAGCATGGCTTTGTGACAAAGCGTAGCTTTGTGGACGAGACTTCGTCAGGGCCTCACAACCCGGAAATGGTCGAAACAGGATCGTTGCGGCAAGGTTATGAGGGTCGCGCTCTTTAGGGTATGTCATTTCCTTCTGGAAAGGGGTGGTATTATGGTATGGAGCCCTGATACTTACTCATGTGGATACACCTTCTTTATGATGTGTGATGATGGTTACGAGCGCTCGGATAAAGGTCCCAAAGGACCGGGAGGTGGCATATTCGTGAGTTACCTGTTACAGGGGTAACCCGACCTTGTTTGGCAGAGAGCAGTTTGTCTCTCGGGGCGTTCCGCCAGAGGCGTTCCCATGCGGCGGAAGGAAGTTCCTTAGCCTGACCATTTGTTGGAAAATCCAAAGAAACAATACGAACCTTGTACGGTTTTAGTTGTATAACCTGCTATGGAATGTGGCGGTAACCTGCTATTGAACATAGTAACTATAGTAGGCATACGATACTGGTCGTATGTTGGCTAAGATTAATATTATACTTTCGAAATGTTTTCTGCACTATGCACTAATAATAATATCAAGATGATTTTACGTAGTAAGCATGTTTGACTATCATAAGAAGAAATCTCCTCCAATTCTGCGTTTGCATTGTGTGTGTGGCGGGAGGTCTTATGGTAGTTTCATTTTCTAAAAGCATTGCGGGTTTCAATGTTTAAAGTTCTTTTGTGTTGTTTTAAAGATAAACTGTTTTTGTTGCTCACACCAGTCCCATGACTGATCCGGAGTTTATTGTTCCCTTCCTAAACTCTGGATGCCCACTATTTTCCACACGGGCAGTCTAGAGTTGGGTTCTTTCAGATATTCAGGTTGAGTAGATTATCTAGAGCTAGCTATGGATTGGAGCACTCTATTGGAGATATTCTATCCGCTGCTGTTGTTATCGTTTTCTTTTCCGCTGCTATTGTTGTATCATTTCTCTGATGTATATTGATATTCATTGTATCACTCTGTTGTATCAGATATTGTATATCAATGTATTATTCTTTTCTTCCGCTGTGTTATTTACTTAATTGTGTTATAGCTCCGGCGAATCGGATTTGAACGGTCGAATCTGCGGCATTCTAGTACAATGTGAAGTACGGATGTTGATTTTCGAGCGGGCAAAACCCGAGTCGTCACAGTTACCGCGCGTAAATCGGAGTTCGAAAATTTAGAAATGAATAGTGTTCGTTGGTTCTCTATAAAAGCAACCCACCACCTTCATTTTTTTTGAAACCCTAGAAATAGAAGCCAGCCGCCGTTTGTTTTCAATGGCCACTATTGTTCGAATCTTTCCTCTCTAATTTCTCTAAATCCATTCAATATTTTCGAAAACTTCCAACTAACAAAAGAAAGAGCATTGCGAGATCTCGAAATCCATACGGTGATGATGATAAACGAAGCATCGGGGAGGCCAAAATCGACTGACGAAGCGGCCACGTTCGTGCTCGATTTTTGGGTGGAAGAGGCGATCGAGTGGGGCCAACTTCTGGTCGTTGGTGGTGCTAGGCTAGGCGCGCAAAACGGCGGTGCCTGATCATGGTCTCGATCAATGAGGAGGTCGCGAAAATTTGTGGGGGTGGCGGTCGAGTGGGTTCGAACGCGTTTCGTACGCGTGGGGGAGAAGGGAAAACGTGGAACGGGCCGGATCTGCTAGGGCTTGAAATGGACGGCTGTGATGGGCTGAAGGTTAAAAAAAATAATAAAATAAAAATAAAAGAAGATTGTAATTAATTTATATTAATAATTTGTATAAACTTTAAAATACAATATCTCTTTCATACGAGGTTGAAAAACTACGAAACAAGTGGCGTTGGGTTCGTATTGTCGAGCTCTTCGATATGGAACTGGATTGGAAGCGATTGGAGTCAGTGAAAATTTCGGGTAAAATTAAACGCGCGTTTAATTTTATTCGAAATAAAACGCTGGAACGAAATTGAAAGCAAGGTGAGATCTTCTCACTCAAATTGAAAGTGGAATTTTCAGTTATTGTTTGATTGTCTGTTTGGATTGTTGATATTAGATATTTTAGGATATATCTATATATAGCAATATATACATATTGGCATATGTATATATTGGATTGATTGATTTCCCGCCTCGTATAGCGGATGAGACCCTATTTCGCCGTTAGTAAGCGGATTTTTATAAAAACCCATATACCGCGATAATTCCGTACTGGAGCGGAATTGGTATTGTGCTAACGTCTTTGGATGCAGGGAAACAGGTTGGAGGGATCCAACTGGATTTCTCAACTGTATTTACTTATTTACAAATATTGATGTATATTCTGTTATCATATTGATATATGATATTGACTGTTGTGATGGACTAATTGGTGTTGTTGCATCATCGGATTCAGTTTTTAAATGTAAAAATAACGACTTTTACTTTAAAAGGGTTTTTAAAGTGATTTTTGAAAATATACGTTTTATGGAATTTTTGAATCGATTTAAAAACGTTAGAATTTTAAAAGTTATAAAAGTTATAATTTTTAGTGAAATATAACCAAAGTGTCATTTTTGAAATAAAAGTCGATTTATTTATAAAATGATGTGAGTTGGGATTTTTGAATAACTATAAACGATTTGTATAAAAAGATTTATAAAAAATTGATATTTATAAATCAAATATTGGAATTATAAAACGAGTTTTTATAAGTGTTAAAAATGAAATATTTATGGAATTCATAAATGAATGAAATTTATAGATGTATAAATTGTGAAGTTAAAATGAATGAAACTGTAGAATAAAAGATTTATAAGAGATTAACTTATAAATTGGATTTTTTGCCTTTAAATGGAATATTGATCGAGTTATTAATAAAGAAGATTTATTAAATTGAAGTCGTTAGAAAATAGAAATAGAATTTATAAACGTTGTTTTATAAATTCGAAATCAATTGGATTTGATAAATTAAAATGTTAAAGGAGATATATTCGCGATTTTGGATAGCGGATTATTATTTAAATAAAATGTGTAGAAATGTTGAATTTGGATAACGTAGTATATTCACGATTTTGGATAGTGAATATATTATTAAATAAAATGGATATGTTTTGGGAAAGCGATATTATAAAATGAAGTAATTGTTTTAAAAGATGTTTTAAAACGTGAGAAGTATCGAATACATAGATTTCAACTTTTATTGTTGAAATAGACGTTTTTGAGGAATTTAAGGAAATGATGGACTATAACACTGTTGTTATAGTAAATGGTTTCCGAAAGGAAATATTTTTGTATGGTATTGGGATTCATATATCTATCTAAATTCCGAATCCCTATACTAGTGATTTTGAGTCGTCGTAACGATGTTTTACGTAACATTCGTTTTGACTCAAATAAAATGTGTTTAAAGAATGATTTCCTTAAAGAATGAGATATATACTTGATTTTGATTTAAGTATATCGAATATTTTCTAAGTGTTGAAAATAAATAGTTTTGTGAATTACTTATTTTAAATAAGTATGGAAATGGTTTTCCAAAATGAAATGAAACGTTTTTGAGATTCTATCTTCTTAAAGATAAAATGAAATTGAATATTTGAAATCGATTTGAGAATCGTATATCAGTAGATATTTTAAAAATTTAAATTCACTATGGAATTTATAAAAGAAAGGGAAGTTGTTTAAAAATAAACGTTGATTTATTTTTGAAGTGTGGAAATAATATATCTAGTAAAGATATTTTTGAAGATGAAATAATTGGAAAGATTATTTGGAATCTGATGATGTTGCGCATCTTTATTGATAGTTAAATAACCGACTATCAATAATTACCTTTAGATAGGTATTTGTTGTGAATTGGATGAATTTGAATGCCACACTTATTTTTGAATAAGCGCTCACTATTCGGGTTAGCCGGGAAAGGACCATGGGGTCGTATAACCCATTCCGAATATGTGATACGTCGTTATGAATTGCATTCGAAGACCGGTGTTGAAGACCGGATATTTTTGAAAATGGAAGGATTACCGTCGAGTTACTCTACATCGGCTGATCTCCGATTTAGAGGTTTTATCACCCTTAGTGACGGGAAGTCCGGACGTGATTAGAAATTTATCCGGATGTGCAAGGGCTTCGTGAGAAGTGCCTTCGGTTCTGTTCGATCCCGGAACAGACTTGTATGGATGTGTGTTTGACGTTACACTTTGAGATGTAAAGCTGATTTCTTTCAAATGCATATCTGTTGGTGGCAGAGAATTTATTCTCTTAGCTTAACACCCTTCTCTGAGACATACGAGCTCAGAGGTTATGTAGTTGAAATTTATCAGCGATATATCCCAGTTTGGTAACGTGGCATACCGAGTGTTGCTGTGAAATGATCAGTGTTTGATCATTTGCGATATGATCATTTGTTTGATCTTATATCTTTGTGATCATAGGTTGATCATTTTGTTTGACCCGAAGCAGGGCTTTTTAGAAAGCGTAGCTTTGTGGACGAGACTTCGACGAGCCTCACACCCCGAAAATGGTCGAAACAGGAAGGATGCGGCAAGGTTCTAGGGAGTAGCGCCCCTTAGTGTATGTCATTCCTTCTGGATAGAGGTGGTATCATGGTATGGAGCCCAGATACTTAACCTATGTGGTTGCTGCATTATTATCTATGTGGTTTGTTGGAAATCGGGGATCCTCGGGAAGATCGGTTACGATCGGGGGATGGCATACGCGTGTCAGTAGTTACCTACTTTTGCAGAGGTAACCCGGCCTTGTGTTGGCAGAGATCTAACCGTAATGTTAGGTTATTTCTCGGGTCGTCTATTCCAGGGACGTACCCATCGTGGAAAAGGAAGTTCCTTAGCCTGACCATTTGTTGGAAATCCAAAGAAACAATACGAGCCTTGTACGGTTTTAGTTGTAGAACCTGCCATTTAATATGGTAGCTATAGCAAGCATACTATAATGGTACCTATGCTGGCTAAGATTTATATTCTACTTTCGAAATGTTTTCTACACTATGCACTAATAATAATATCAAAAAGAATTTGATTTTCGCGTAGTAAGCATCTTTGACTATCATAAGAAGAAATCTCCTCCAAGTCTGCATTTGCATTGTGTGTGTGGCGGGAGGTCTTATGGTAGTTTCATTTTCTAAAAGCATTGCGAATTGACTTTAAAATTCTTCTGTTGTTTATTTTAAAGAAAAATAACTGTTTTACGATCTCATACCAGTCACCATGACTGACTCGGAGTTTATTGTTTCCCTTCTAAACTCTGGTTGCCCACCAATTTCCACACGGGCAGCCTAGAGTTATATTATCAGGATATTCTGGATATTCTGGAGCTTTGGAAGCAAGCTGGATGACGAGACGTAGTATTTGTATCTGATAGTATTTATTCCGCTGTGTATTCTGTATGAGGACAAGTTTATATAACTGTCCATTGTTGTATATGACTCTGATTGATGTATGTATAAACTGATATAGTTCTTTGTTTTAAAAGACTAGTGATTATCTATTATATATTGTTCCGCTGCGATATGTGAGATTCTGATATTGTTTTCTGTTTCTGTTTCTGCTCTTGTTCTGTTGTTGTCCTTCTTTCTTTTTCTTCTATCTTCTTCTTCTACCTTTTTCTTCTTTCTTAAAACCATAACTTTTCGGGTTTTCGGCATTCGATGGCTCAGCAGTCGATAAAGTGAGTATCGATGTTGAATTTTCGAAAGTCGAAAATTTTCGGGATGTTACATTATATATAGGCTACTCATCTAACTAAAGGTTTTCTAGCCCAAATGGTATAAACTCAAACAAATCACAATAAAAAATAGAATAAAAGTTGTAGGGAAAATAACTGCGTGTAATACGCTAAAAGTTGCAAAATTTGAGAAGTAAATATCAAAATTTAACAAAAAGAGAAACTGGGAAAATGTTAAAAATTAAATTCATCTTCATAAAAAAAGTAAAAGTTAAAAATTCAAAATTTAAAAATTTCAAAGAAAGTCAAACTTTGACCAAAGTTGACCAAATTTGCATTTTAAGAAAAATCTTAATTTTATTAAATTTGGAAAACATTACACATCAAAACTCAAAATTATACCTTAAATTTTCCAAGTTTCTCAAATTTAAAATAGTCAAATTCAAAGTTTCATATAAATTTTCATTTAAAATATTTTAAAAATTTACGGGTTGTTACAATTATATAATAGTAAACATTTTAAATAAATAAATATAACTTTAAAACATTTTAAAAATAAAAATTAATAAATTCCAAACATCCTAAATAAAACAATAATAATTTGTCTTTAACATTTTTATAAATTCTAATCATTAATTTCCAAAACTTTATAGATAAATAATTATAATTAATTTCAAACCATATTCATAATTTAAATAACAAACTTTTCAAAATATTAAAAAATTGATAAACCAATTTAAAACAATATTAGTATAAATAAATAACGTTTTAAAACATAAATATTTTTCTTTGATAAAAATCCATACTTAACTTTCCACATAATCGTTTCCATATTTTATAAACTAAATTCATAAATCTCTATCTATTTTATGAGTCTTCCTTTCACAAAATTCCTTTATAAATCTCACTTATTCATAAAGTTCCATTCAAACATAATTTCAACCGTTTTTAACCTTGCTCCTATAGGTATGAATTTCTTTTATAAATTCCTCTCAATTTATAATATTGTTTAACAATCCCAATTTACCCTCACCTTAAATTTCCAAACTAGAATCAACTATTTTCTAAAATACCATTCCACATCTTGTAATAAATCCACCATTCAATTTATTTCACCAATTTATTAAATGACGATAGTTTCCTTTAATTTCTAAACACCGTTTATAAATCCATACTTTTATTAACAAATTACGACTTTACAAATCTTCTCTTCATCTGTAAAATATCACTTTTATAAATTATCACACCTATATATCTCACATTTGTAAAAAAAATCTTTAATAGGTGTACATATACATATACATATGCATATTACTTTATATAAAATGGTAAATAAATATTAATATCAAAATATTTCCATTTTCCTTTAAAACATATCCCTTTATTATAAAGATGGACTTATTTTAAGATTTTTTTAAAATCTTTATTTTAAAATTTGAAAATCTCTATTTAAAATATTTTATAAAACTGTTAATCTATAATATCCAAAAATCGTACCTTTGATTTTAAAATAATTTACTTCTTCAAATAATTTGAGAATAATTATTTAAACATATATAATTCCTAAAATAATTTTGAAACCCCCTTTTAAAATCAATCGCTATTTTAAGATATTTTAAAATACCAAAATACAAGACCTAGTGCTACTAGAGCACTAAATAATCAAAATCGTGTCTATGTCATCATTTATAATATCCAACATATCATATATCAATTTATATGAAAATAAATCAACAGTGTGGGAAATCCCGTTGGATCCCTCAAACATGTCCCCCTGCATCACATATAGTATATAATCATAAAAATATAAATCAATCACTTCGAGGCGGGATTTGTATACAAAAGGTCATCCGCTCTAACATGGGAACGTAATAGGGTCTCATCCGCTCCAATAGGCGGGAATATATCCAAACCAACTATATAAGGTAGCACTCCATCCAAACAGTCAATAACAATCAATACTAAAATATCTACGCATCCAAAAATTAATTTTTATTGACTATATATAAATTTTCTAATTAACCAAAAAGGTGAGATTAACTCACAATGAATTTAGTTCGTCAAAACATTCCATTTTGAATTAAAATCGAATGAACGTCCAATTTTAATCCAAATTTCCCACTAGCTTCGAAACCATTCAGTCCAATTCCAGAGTGTAGCCTTCGTCGATACGATCACAATGCGACTCGTCGCGTTCAATTTGGACCTCGTACGAGTTTGATATGGGTTAGCGAACTTTTAAATAAATCAAACTACAATTAACTTAAATTAAAAACATCTAAGAGTTAATTACCCTCCATCCTCAAAATCTCGTGCTCGAACATCTACAGGCACGCCCTTTTTTTTCCATTTTCGATCATCGATCGCGACCCAAACGCCGCCCACCTACGCTTGCACCACGCGCCGCCTCTTGCTCGTTGTGTCTCCACCACCACGCGCCTCATCGCTGCCTCCAGCCAAGCCACGTGCGTGCGCGAAACGCGCGAAAACCCTAACCTATTCGACGAACGCGCCCCCTATCGCTGCCATGGCACGCGTCTGCCGCCTTTCCTCGCCTCTACGCGCGACTTCTTGGTGGTCGCTAGGAGTGCGTTTCTCCTTTTATTTATTTATTTATTTATTTGAACGAGCCAAATAATGATTTGAACATGATTTTAAAGAGCAGCGGGTATGGCTAGGGTATGCGTGAGTATGGGCTAAGGTATGGTTAATATGAAAGTGTGTGTATATATATATATAATTTAAAATAGAAATGTTTAGCTTTTAAAAGTCCGAAATTTTCGAACTCTAAATGGGACATGCCGCCAAGCGTTCTATATGTTATACCACTATTCCGAACGCAATGGAACTAGTCTCAAGACTTAATTCGATCATATGCAGAAGATAGATTTTCAAACCCAGTTATTATATAAATTCCTTAAATTAATTTCTACGCGTTTCGATCTCGCACGTCCAAACGATACATTCAATCATCACAAAATTCAACGACATATAATAATACACTTTTACGGATCCAATGAAACTAGTTTCGTCATATCTGCGACAGTGCCCCGGAAGGCTATTTTTATATGTTAATTAAAATGTGTTATTTTCAAAAATCAGTTTGCTCACTTTTAATTCCAATTTAAAAGTTTAATATCTTTATTCTTATTTAAATAGAATTTTAGATCAACTTTTGAAATCATTTCTATTCATATTAAATTCAAGATTCAATTATTTAAACAATTCTAACTATTAAATTGTCAATTAAATCGTTATATTTATAATTCAAGTTATTTAACTTATAAAAATAACTTTTTAATATTTAAAATCAATTAAATTTCAAATTTAGATTACTGAATTTCTGGGTCGTTACAAAAATATGGTTGTTTGGATGTGTAAACAATTCACGTTTAATACACATCGAAATTACACACCGGAAATCACTTTTCGAAATGAATTATAAAAGTGTTACAAGATCATTAAACCTCTTTAAATTGGTTCATAAATGGTTTATAATCACCAAAACACATTTTGGTGAAGTTTTGAAAAGAATTGAAATTTTAGTCAAAAATAGGCGCGTAACGTAACGACAGTTTGCAATTTCACGCTGTAATAGTTTAAATCCATTTATACGATGGAACCAGAGTCAGAATTCTTTGGAATAAGAACTATCCGAACTCTTACAATCATATTTCAAAAAAAAAGAAAAAGGTCAAAATTTATTTAGTAGATTTTGAAATATGAGCAAAACAATTTTTCAAAATAGTCGCGGTTTGGCAGTTCAAAATCCAAAAAGAAAATTCTTTGAAATGATATTTTTAAATCTTTAAAAATATGGAATAAATTCTATAAATTGATGGAAAATGTTTTAAAAAGGATTTGAGTGATAAAAATGGACTTTCAAATGATAGAAAAGTTGTTTTGATCAAATAAGGTTTGAAAACACTATTTGTAGCATTTTTCGTAGCAGCTTAAATAACTTATACAAATTACAGTTTTAACTTAACCGTTCTTTCCCGAATCTTTTATTAACATTTTAAAATAAATAAATAAGTGTTTTAAAGATAATTTGAAAGTTTTATAATTATTTTAAAAAGAGTTTAAATAAATGATTAAAAGAAAAGCTGTTATAAATAAATGATTAAATCATTGCTTTAAAAGCCGATGAGTAGACCCGGTTCTTCTATTTGTAAGATTCGAATGTTGGGTGCTTAAACTAAGGAGATGTTCAGGAGCAACCAGTGCCCTGGCTCACCTGGCTTCTTCCTAGGAGAGGAATAGATAAGGTCGAAATGTCAAAAACAAGACAGGTATAAAAGATCTACTTTCTATAACTAATTCCTTCACTTGGATTGTATAGAGATAATCTTCTTATACTTAGTGTTAAATTTCAAGGAGGGCACTCAAACTATTCGTATGAATTTAAAAGGTGATCTCACCGTTATTTGATGAATAGTACTTGTTGAATATGAAAATTAATATTGAGTGAAATTAGTATAATTTCTATGAATCCTTTTTACTCAACAATGTTTTCCAACATGATTTATGAGAAATGATTTTGTGTTTTCAAAGTTAAAGAGAGGTTTAATAATCTCGTATATACTGGAAAAGATATGATATATCTCTAAAAGATGTTTTATCGATAATTTGTTTGGAGAGACCAGGATCAGATTTGGGTGATTCCTATCCAAAACCACTTCGAACCAATGTACGATCGAAAGTAAAAACATGATAAAGGCAATGATTTTGAAGACGAAGATCTTCATAATGAAAGGCAACTTGCCACTAGCCCCTCAATTTCCAAAACATTCGATGCAAGGACTTCTTGCTACTAATCCTAGGGGTGATTCCCAAAATAGGATGTAGTAGGAGAGTGCCTTCGGTTTCTCCTATTCCTAGACAACTTGTATGGACAAATGTTTGACATTGCATTTCTAAAACACACATTCATTGATATCTATAAATGTACATCTATTTTGTGGTGTAGGAGATAACCTCTCTTACACTTAACACCCTTCTCTGAGACGTACGAGCTCAAAGGCTGTACATTTGTGAAAATCAACAATGTGTGATGGAAATAGAATATGGAATTCTAAGTAGGATTTGATGATTCTATGCAAGGTAAAACGTTACTTAAGCCTCGCACCCGGGAATGACAAAAACAGGGTAGATGTAGCAGGGCTATATGGGTCACAGCCATTAGGATATGGTCATCATCTTTCTAGATTACCCTTTAAATGTCTAGTATGTTGTGTATGCTTTGGGATCCCGGTAAAGGTCAGTAACGACTGAGGTGATGTCACATTAGGTACTACCTACAGTAAAGGTAGGATGGTTCTGTGTTTGTAGAGGACCATATGTTGGTGCCTCGGTGCATTTTTCTAGAGATGTACTATCTGAAGGTAGTCCCTTACCTTGTCATTGTATATAATCCATTCTCCAATACGAACCTTTTTAAGGTATTAGTTGTAAACCTATTATGCTGTGAAAATTGAACAAATGTAACAATTCCAGCTATAATTAATATGTTATTTGAAAGGATTTTCAAAGAATGTCATTAAAGATAATGTCTATGATTTTGTGTAGAAAATGTTATGGTTACCATAAGGTAAAAACATGTTCAGTGTTTATGTGCAGCGTGGTCTTATGAGATACCCTTGTTTTCAAATATCCATACTTTGAGTTTCTCACACCAGTCCAATGATTGACCCAGAGTTTAGTTTCTTATTCCCTTAAACTCTAGGTGCCTTATTTTCAGGCAGCTAGGTAGTTATTTAGCATTGAGCATTTTGGGAGAAGCATGGAGCATTTTGGGAGATACATGAAGCATGGAGGTTCTTATGATGATAGCTATCTATTATTAGTTTTCCGTTGTATTTTGTATTATGTATTGGGTATCCACCAGCCCTAGTAAGGAATTGGCAGTTATAACTATCCCTGTTTGGGTTAATACCTACCGTATCTCTGATGAATCACTTAGAAGTGATTGTATGTACTATTCACATGTATAACAATAAGTTGTTTTAAATACGATGTGAGATTATGTTTTGTTTTGTCTTCTATCTTTATTTCTTTTAAAACCCCTATTAATCCGCCTCTCTGGCGCTTGGATTTGCGGCACGTGAATACCGAGGATGTATTAGTGTCAATTTCTAAGGATTGAAGAGGTAGTTTGTCACAGTTGGTATCAGATCTTATAGTTGAGAGAATACCTAAGCCTTAATGGGGTCAACTCATTAGAGGTAGGGTTAGTAATGCCCTAGAATGAGCTTAATCATAGAGAGCACATATTTGAAATTTTTATCCAAATAAGTATATTCGAGTTTTATGCCCATTCCCTAAGATAATACGTCTATAATTTTAAAGATGTTTCCTTACTATATGCAAATAGTATGGGATGAGTAATAGAAAAGGATGAGGAAGGGGAGGTAGTAGCACCACGACCACCAATGGTCGATCAAATGCTACAGTAATTGAGGAAGTGGTAATCTTTATGCAACCTCAAATTAACTTTCCTACTCTATGCAAGAATTACACCAGCTTGGGAGGGAAACCATTCAAAGGAACAAAGTCCAATATTGAAGTACGGGCTTGGATCTGATCATGTGAAGGGATCTTTAAAGGATTGAATATCGAGGATGAGCAGAAAAGGTTCCTAGCTTCTTGGTAGTTACAAGAAGGGGCTCTAGCTTGGTGGGAGTCCATAATTCTGAATGATTCAGAGGACAACTTCTCGTGGGATAAGGATGTATTTGAAGTGCAATACATGCCAGCAGCCGAAAGATCTTGTCTCTATAGGGATTTCATGGACTTGAAACAAGAATAATTATCTGTGAAGGAATATTCCCACAAGTTCAATGAAATATCTCGCTTCGGGCCTGGTTTGATAGACATGCCCCTTTAAAAGAATGAGATGTTTATTGCAGGAATGAATGAACAATATCACGTCAGGATGATTGTTCACATAAAAGGAGCCTTTATGGACCTATTGGATATGGGCTTCCGATATGAAGTCCTAGACAAGAAGAACTCAATTCCCGCTCAAGGAAATAGCAACAATCAGAACAAGAGTAAGAAGTCATGGCAAGGAAAGATCGAGTGAGAATCATAAGAGTATCTTTTAAGGATGTGACTTGTTATTGTTAGAATCTAGAATTTTGATGTTTTTATTGTGACAACTATATAAGTAAATATTATATGAACTAACCATACTTGCAGGAGAAGATATTATTTTTACTCGAGAAATAGTCTAACAATTTGCAGACCAGATTTCAGATTGTAGCTTTAGAAAAATATTTAGTCTAAGGTCTGAGTTTAGTAGTAAATTAATGTTGAAATCTCTCTGAAGTGGTATATGCACGCACACGCAATTTAAAGTTTTTCAAAACAATGTTCATATGCTAAAGTTTTCCAAAACATAGTTCATATGCTAAAGTTTTTCAAAACATTCTTTGATATGCCAGAAAACACATAATTCAGCCGGTTGAATGGCTATGGTCAGCGGACTGAATTTTGTGCATGTGCACAGTTTACTTTGAATATTTAGACGGTTGACCTTGCATATTCAGCTGGTTGAATTGGGTCGTTTTTGAACTGTTTCCTTGCTGCATCAATTTTTAATCCATTAAGCTGGCTGATTTGTGCTATTCAGACGGCTCAATCTTTATAACGGCTATATTTTGAAAAAACACTTCAATTCAGCGAATATAAACAACTCTTGATTCAAGAGTTGCTTCCATATCCTTTCATGGCTACCTTTCACGAACGATTGCAACTCTTAGTCACTATAAATTGCCATGAAATCCATTATTTTAATCACCAATATTCATTCTAATTCTCATTCTTATATTATGAACTATCTGGCTATCTAAACATTCAATACTTCGTTCTAATCACTTGTTCATTCAAGCAAACATCATTAGTGATTTAATAAACTTCATATCTTCACGAATTACATGATATACCATAAAGAAGAAGATTATAGGAAGGGTGTACGTTATTGACTTATCAGTGCTATTCAAGAACATACTCAGTCAGGAAATTTTTTACTATTTGTATTGGAAATCCTGTTCGGTTGGTCAGGCAGTTGAAGTCCTATTATGTTGCTTAGGCGGTTGAAGTCCTGTTCAGTTGCTCAGGCAGTGTAATACTTGTTCCTACAGGTTAAGTGAGGGTTGATAGTTGAATACCAAAAGGAGTCTGGGACTGGACATAAAGCGGGAAGTTCGAACCAGTATAAAAATCTTTGGTGTCATTTACTTTAGTATTTTACTTTTATATTTTTATTCCGCATAAGTAGATAGTTTAGTTAATATTCCATATTGCACGATCCTTAGTCACTTTCACTTGGTATCAGAGCAAGTTCATCATATAACCATAACACAGTTATTTGATATTCAGTTAATATGAAAAATAACACTAGCACGAGTTTTATTGAAGGTCAATCCACTGCACAACCACCACTATTTAACAGTTTGAATTACAATTATTGGTCAACTCGCATGAGAATTTATATGCAGGCAAACAGATATGACACATGGAATATAACTCAGGATGAATATATTGTACCAACCACAACATATGCAACACAAAAGATAGATGTTGCCTCAAATGCAAAAGCCATGAATATGCTATTTTGTGCTTTAGATAAGATTGAATTTAATAGAGTTAGCATGTGTACAACAGCGTATGAAATTTGGCGAACTCTTTAAGTTACACATGAAGGTACTAACAAAGTTAAACAAAGCAAGATATCTATGCTCAAAAACCAATTTCAAAATTTCAGAATGAAACAGGATGAGACTATATATGAAATGTATTCTAGATTTCAAGACATATATCACTCACTATTGGCACTAAGAGACAAATAAACTGATTTTGATGTTGTCTCGAAAATCCTAAACTCTTTAATGGATGAATGGGAACAGAAAGTATTAGCTATAGAAGAAGCTAATGATATTTCTACCATAAAACCTGAAGAGTTAATAGGAAATCTCATGTCGTATGAAGTGAACTTGCAGGCAAAAAGAAATCAAGCACAAGACAGTAAGACCATAGCGTTCCAAGCTGAACAAGAAGATTTATAAGAAGATGAAGATGACATGGCTTTTATTGCTAAGAACTTTAAGAAATTTTTAAAATTTTGAAAAAACAAGAAATTCGGAAACAACGGGAGTGACAATACCAACAAACCACCAGCTTTAAATCTCGAATGTTATGAATGTCACAAAAAGGGTCACAAAAAGAAAGACTATTCTGATCGAAAGAAAGACATGTTCAAGAATAAAAGGGACAAATATAAGAAGAAGCAAACATTCTCTGTTACATGGGATGACTCAGAATCGCCTTCCTCATAAGACAGTGACACCGAACAAGCCAATGTGTGCTTTATGGCTTCATCTAACGATGTAAGTGATCTAACCTTTGATGATTTAATTGATATAAACTTGGAGCTATTGGAAAATTAAAAGATGTTCAAAGAAAATATATAGATGCTTTAGAAAAACTAAACAGGAGTGAAATAGAAATTGATATGCTCAGAGATAAAAAGAAAATCGTAGAAGAAGAACTTGTCAAAACATAAGAATCTTTGTCTAATGTATCTTCACAATTCACTATGCTATAAAATGAGATTGAAATTCAAAAGGAAAAGAATATGACATTAGCTGCAGAAAATCACGATTTGAAATCAAATGTCAAAATTATTGAATTAAACAATACTAGTCTCAAACCGAGTTAGAAAATATTACTAAAAATGTTTCTAACTTTAATAAAGGTAGAGAAAATCTTTCTAAAATTATTAATAACTCTCAAACCTCTTTCAATAAGAAAGGTTTAGGATATACAAATTCCTCAAAATCTTGTTCAAAGAGAAACATTTCACTAAATAAAAATTTCAATATACATAAGAATTTTGTAAAACCAAAACCAAAAGTTTTCACTCAAAAGAAGGACAGTTAGACCACAAAAAACATAAAGATTTAGGTACCAAAAACTAATGATAATTCAATTAGAAATAAGTATATTAAGACTTTTATAAATACAGTTCATAAAAATGAAAATTTTACTTATAAAGGGAATTCTAAACCTTCTTGGGTTTGGTTTCCTAAGACCTAACACTTATGTAACGACCCAGGATTTTTGATAATTAAAATTCGAATATTTAATTGATTTTTAATATTAATAAATGAATTTAATAAGTCGAATGATTTATTATTCGAATATTGGATTTAATTTGATAATTAAATCGATAAATTAATAGTGAAATTCCAGGAATAATTGAAAATCGAGTTTAAAATGATTGAAAATGATTTGTAAAATTTTATTTAATCATACTGGAGTTATAGAAAGGTTATAGAACTTTCAGAATCGAATTTGGAGTTAATTTGTGAAAATCGAATATTTTAATATTTAATTATCGACTGAAAAATAGTCAATTTTCAAACAGTCTCAGAATTGAACGAGACCAGTTTCATTGGATCCGTAATAGTTAGTTATTATCGGATTTCAATTTTCGTAGCAATCGGAGTTGTCGTTTGACCGTGGCAACTCGAAACGCATCGATATCGTTTTAATTTTAAATCGTCGAGTTAAAATAGTCATTTTTCAAACGGTCTCGGATTTCGACGAAACCAGTTTCATCGGATCCGTAATGTGATATTATTGTAAGATTTCAAATTTCGTAATTTTTGGATGTGCCGTTTGTCCGGGGCAAGCCAAAACGCCTCGAAATCGATTTAAATCGGTTTAATTTTAAATCGATCGTTTTGCTCCGTATCTCGCACAGATGTCCGAATTTGCTTTCGAAACACGTACCATTGCGTTCGGGACGCGGGGTAAACCTTAGGAACGTCGGTCGGTACGTTCGATTTGGAGTTCGTAAAATTTTGAGTGAATAGTATTTTGGAAATTTCTATAAAAGCCCATCCTTTTCACAATTTTCAACAAATGAAGACGAGCCTAGGGTTTCGTTCAGCTGGCCGCCACTTCTACGATCTATGGCCGAAAAGCTCTCTCGTTTTTCCCTTGAAAACTCATGATCCAATCATCGTTTCAAAAATCTTCCAACTACAAACATAAAGAGCGAAGTAAGAGCTTGAAATCTATACGAGTATGATGGGTTTTCATTGAGTGGATCGTCTTCAACATGGCCTCGAACGTCCAACGTTCGTACGCGTTTCTGGAGGGGGATGCTCGACCGAGCTTCATGGAATCGCTGGCGAAGGTGGAGCGAGGGGTGGGCTTCGAAACGGCGTAGCCTGATCGATGCGAAGTCGAACGTAGGTGGGTGCGTGATTAGGGTTTTAGGCGGCATGATGGGTGCGTACGCGATTTTTACCTGGGGAAGGGAGTTTCGCGTGGGGGAAGATGAAGGAAGTCACGGCCACGATCTGCAGTTGCAAAACGAACGGCCCAGATGTATATTAGGTTTAAAAATTAAAATTAGATTTGTTAATTATTGTATTTTAAATCGTACGATCTTTAAAACTCTGTAACTCTTTCATACGAGATCGAAATTTGACGAAACAAGCGGCGTTGGCTTCGTTTTTGTCGAGCTCTTCGCGATGCAACTGAATTGAAGCCAATTGGAGCTAGTGAAAATTTTGGATGAGATTAAACGTCTGTTTAATTTTATTCGAAAATAAACGCTGAAATCGGAATTAAAATCAAGGTGAGATCTTCTCACTCAGATGTATGATTAAATTGCAGTTATTGATTGATTTGTTTGAATGTACTATTAGATATGATAGGATATATCTATATATATAGCAATATATACATATTGGCATATGTATATATTGGATTGATGATTTCCCGCCTCGTATAGCGGATGAGACCCTATTGCGCCGTTAGTAAGCGGATTTATAAAAACCCATATACCGCGATAATTCCGTACTGGAGCGGAATTGGTATTGTGCTAACATCTGTGGATGCAGGGAAACAGGTTGGAGGGATCCAACTGGATTCCTCACCAGTAGTTATTTATTTACAGATATTTTGATATATTCTGTTATCATATGATGATATATGATATTTGACTGTTGTGATGGACTGATTGGTGTTGTAGCATCATCGGATTCAGTTTTGAAATGTAAAAATAACGACTTTTACTTTAAAAGGTTTTAAAAGGGATTTTTGAAAATAAACGTTTTATGGAATTTTTGAATCGATTTATAAACGTAAAATTTTAAAGTTATAAAAGTTATAATTTTTGGTGAAATATAACCAAAGTGTCGTTTTTGAAATAAAAGTCGATTTTATTTATAAAAGGGTTTAAATAGAGATTTTTGAATTTATTATGAAAGCTCTATATATAAGATTTATAAAATTTGATTTTTATAAATCAAAGTGATGAAATTATAAATGAGTTTTAAAGACGTTTTAAATGATGTTAAAATGGGTTTTATAAAGGACAGAATAAATGCTTTGTGAAGTCCTAAAAGAACGATTTTTGTAAATGAACGAATTATAAGTGTTTAACTTATAAATGGACTTTTGGTAGAAAATTGAGTTATAAATTGAATTGGATAATAAAAGAAATTTATAAGTTGAAGTAGTTATAAAATATAAATTTGTGATTTAT
Source organism: Allium fistulosum (assembly GCA_030737815.1). Classification (NCBI taxonomy): domain Eukaryota; kingdom Viridiplantae; phylum Streptophyta; class Magnoliopsida; order Asparagales; family Amaryllidaceae; genus Allium; species Allium fistulosum. The sequence goes on along the minus strand of CM060908.1, from coordinate 685,770,346 downwards.
AAACGTTGTTTTATAAATTCGAAATCACTTATTTTTATAAGTGGATTATTGATAGTTAATAAAATGAGATTTATAAACCGGAGTTGTTATATAAAATAGAAAATGGAATTTATAAACGTTGTTTTATAAATTCGAAATCAATTGGATTTGATAAGTCAATTATAGAAGATTATTAAAGGAGATATATTCGCGATTTTGGATAGCGAATTATTATTAAGATAAAATGTGTAGAGATGATTGAAATTTGGTTAAGTGAATTATATTCACGATTTTGGACAGTGAATATATTGTTAAGTAAAATGGATATGGATATGGTTTTGGGAAAAGCGATATTGTAAAATAAAGTTAACTGTTTTAAAAGATGTTTTAAAACGTGTGAAATATCGAAATCATAGATTTCAACATTTATTGTTGAAATAGACGTTTTCGAGATATAAGGAAATTGTGGACTATAACATTGTTGTTATAGTAAATGATTTCCGAAAGGAAATGTTTTATATAGTATTGGGATTTATATATCTATCTAAAATTTCGAATCCCTATACTAGTGATTTTGAGTCGTTGTAACGATGTTTTACGCAACATTCGTTTTGACTCAAATAGATGTCAAATTTATGATTTCCTTAAAGAATGAATATATACTTAATTTGATTTAAGTATATCGAATATTTTCTAAGTGTTGAAAATAAATGATTTGTGAATTACTTATTTTTAAAATAAGTATGGAAATGCTTTTCCAATATGAAGTGAACTGTTTAGAGATTTTATCTTTTAAAGATAAATTGAAAAGTGAATAATTGAAAATTTGTTTTCAAACGGTTAAGTGTGGAAAATAATATATCTAGTAAAGATATTTTTGAAGATGAAATAATTTGGGAAAATTATTTGGAATCTGATGATGTTGCGCATCTTTATTGATAGTTAAATAACCGACTATCGATAATTACCTTTAGATAGGTATTTGTTGTGAATTGGATGAATTTGAATGCCACACTTGTTTTGAATAAGCGCTCACTATTCGGGTTAACCGGGAAAGGACCATGGGGTCGTATAACCCATTCCGAATATGTGATACGTCGTTATGAATTGCATTTGAAGACCGGTGTTGAAGACCGGATATTTTTGAGAACGGAAGGATTACCGTCGAGTTACTCTACACCGACTGATCTTCGGTTTAGAGGTTTTATCACCCTTAGTGACGGGAAGTCCTGACGTGATTGAAAATTATCCGGATATGCAAGGGCTTCGTGAGAAGTGCCTTCGGTTCTGTTCGATCCCGGAACAGACTTGTATGGATTGTGTGTCTGACGTTACAATTTGAGATATAAAGCTGATTTCTTTCAAATACATTTCTGTTGGTGGCGGAGAATTTATTCTCTTAGCTTAACACCCTTCTTTGAGACGTACGAGCTCAGAGGTTATGTAGTTGAAATTTATCAGCGATATATCCCAATTTGGTAACGTGGCATACTGAGTGTTGCTGTGAAATGATCAGTGTTTGCTCATTTGTGATATGATCATTTGTTTGATCTTATATCTTTGTGATCATAGGTTGATCATTTTGTTTGACCCGAAGCAGGGCTTTTTGAGAAAGAGTAGCTTTGTGGACGAGACTTCATCGAGCCTCACACCCCGGAAATGGTCGAAACAGGACGAATGCAGCAAGGTTCTAGGGAGTAGCGCCCCTTAGTGTATGTCATTCCTTCTGGATAAAGGTGGTATCATGGTATGGAGCCCAGATACTTAACCTCTGTGGTTGCTGCACAGTTATTATTACTTTGTGGTTTGTTGCGAATCGGGGATCCTCGGGAAGATCGGTGACGATCGGGGGATGGCATACGCGTGTCAGTAGTTACCTATTTTTGCAGAGGTAACCCGACCTTGTGTTGGCAGAGATCCGGTTAGGTTCTCGGGTCGTCTATTCCAGGGACGTACCCATCGTGGATAGGAAGTTCCTTAGCCTGACCATTTGTTGGAAATCCAAAGAAACAATACGAGCCTTTACGATTTCAATTGTATAACCTGTCTCCTCAGGAGGCAGCTATAGCAGGCATAATATAATGGTACCTATGCTGGCTAAGATTAATATTATACTTTCGAAATGTTTTCCACTATGCACTAGTAATAATATCACAAATGATTTGATTTTGCGTAGTAAGCATCTTTGACTATCATAAGAAGAAATCTCCTCCAAGTCTGCGTTTGCATTGTGTGTGTGGTGGGAGGTCTTATGGTAGTTTCATTTTCCAAAAGCATTGCGAATTGACATTAAAGTTTTCCTGTTGTTTATTTTAAATAATAACTGTTTTACGATCTCACACCAGTCACCATGACTGACTCGGAGTTTATTGTTCCCTTCTAAACTCTGGGTGCCCACAAATTTCCACACGGGCAGCCTAGAGTTATATTATCAGGATATTCTGGATATTCTGGAGCTTTGGAAGCAAGCTGGATGACGAGACGTAGTATTTGTATCTGATAGTATTTATTCCGCTGTGTATTCTGTATGAGGACAAGTTTATATAACTGTCCATTGTTGTATATTGACTCTGATGATTGATGTATATATAAACTGATATAGTTCTTTGTTTTCAAAGACTAGTGATTATCTATTATATATTGTTCCGCTGCGATGTGTAAGATTCTGATATTGTATTCTGTTCTGCTGTTGTTTTGTTGTTCTTCTTTCTTTCTTCTCTTTTTCTTCTACCTTCTTCTTCTTTTACTTTTTCTTTTTCTTAAAACCATAACTTTTCGGGTTTCCGGCGTTCGATGGCTCAGCAGTCGATAAAGTGAGTATCGATGTTGAATTTTCGAAAGTCGAAAATTTTCGGGATGTTACATTTGGTATCAGAGCATATGGTTAAGCGACAACCCTGCTCTGTTGGGTGTTACTCATTAGAGATAGAGTCAGTAGTACTCTAGAATGAGTTTGAGTGTAATAATAGATACGAGTGCGTATTTGTTAGTGAATATAAAATTGTTTTATATTGTGATGATTGGTTTGTTGAGTGGTATATGGATTCTGGTCGGTATTGTCCGTACAACTCTATCGATAGGGATCTCTAAACACTTATATAGAACAATTCGACACAGTATTGTTTTAAATAGGGTAAATGGGATAATTTTGCCCAAAACTATTTTTGTATAGAAAAGAAATCATTTTCTATGAATTATTATAGTATATGGTTGCATGGATGTTAGAAGTGATAATATTAATCTATTATCATTGAAATTGAATAAGAAATTGAAATCGTAACTCCAAAGTTAAGAAATGAATTCACATATAAATGAAATGTGAGGATGTAAATTATAAAAGTGATTTGTAATTTAAAACGGAATTCCAGGGAAGTTTAGGAAATGTTTTGAAAAGAATTTGAAAATTTTGGAGATTTGGAAGTTTAAATCTTTTTGATTTGAAAATGGATTTCAAAGGATTTTGGAAAAATGTTTTGACGGAATGAAAAGCTCTAAACTCTTTTCGGTCGCTGGAAAATAACTTCGGTAATGACTGCAGCATTATCGATGTTCATTTTCGGGTTTCCAAAAGAGAAATTGCTGCCAAATTGTTTTAAAGGAAGTTGTTTGAAAATTTGGGTTTTGTTTTAGAAAATTCAAAGGATAATTTGAATTGTTTTCAAAAGAGATTTTTGAAATGTTGGTAAGACTCTGGAATACCATATTTATGGAATATTATTAAGTTGATAACTTATACAAATTGAATGTTGATAGAATAAATTTAACTTAAAGAGTGGAGTTAAATTAAAGGAAGTATAAGTGCATAAATTTGAATAAATGAAAGTGAAATTTCAAAGAAGATAATTGGAATTAAAATTCATTAAAGGAATGAAATTGGAATGTAGATAAGTCGAAGACTTATCAAATATTTGAAATTTGTTAGTAAATGAAATTCAAGCTGAATATTGAAAAACTGGATTTGATTTGTGATAAACAAAGTGAAGTATTGAAATAAAATTAGTAAGCGAAACTAATTGAAGGAATGACAAGGTAAATATAATTTGAAAATGAATTGGAATTCGTAATGAATTGGTAATTAGAACTAATTCGAAATAATCAGTTGTGAATGAAAGTCAATTGATAGAAATTCAATATTCAGGAAGTGAACTAAATTCAAATAGAATTGAAAGTGTGAATTGAATTCAAATGAATGTGAAATGTAAAATTGAATATATAAGCAGTTATATTGAAAATTTTGTAATTGAATGTGCAAAATAGTTTGAATGCTGTAACTAGATATTATGGCTAGTAGTATACAGGTGTATAAAGGGATTGGAAAATTTATTTCAAAGATGAATTTGAATTTGCTCGGAAAAGGTACGTATTTGAATTATAATATGAGTTTTTGATGATTTCTGGTCTAGCCGCTTGGCTTTTTCTTTTTCTTTTTGAAATCTGAGGGTCCGTAGGGACGTTTTGTAGTCGTGCCGTATTAGCCGCGCAAAGGAGACGCTGGCGAAATTTTTCGAAAATTTCGAGTGTTAGAAAATTTTTGAGGAATTTTGAAAGTTTAAAATTTGAATTTAAACTCGAATTTGAATTTAGAAGTTAAACAATGTTGTTTGAAACTTATAATTGAAGTTGGAAAATTTAGTATGAATAATAACGAATCTTTAGTAGAAAGATTTGATTTGAAAAATTTGATAAAACTATTTGAATTTGAGAAAATAGTAGACGAGTTAAGGACCTTTCTTCCTGACTTGTAATTTCGAGGACGAAATTCTTTTAAGGGGGAAGTCTGCAACGACCCAGGATTTTTGATAATTAAAATTCGAATATTTAATTGATTTTTAATATTAATAAATGAATTTAATAAGTCGAATGATTTATTATTCGAATATTGGATTTAATTTGATAATTAAATCGATAAATTAATAGTGAAATTCCAGGAATAATTGAAAATCGAGTTTAAAATGATTGAAAATGATTTGTAAAATTTTATTTAATCATACTGGAGTTATAGAAAGGTTATAGAACTTTCAGAATCGAATTTGGAGTTAATTTGTGAAAATCGAATATTTTAATATTTAATTATCGACTGAAAAATAGTCAATTTTCGAACAGTCTCAGAATTGAACGAGACCAGTTTCATTGGATCCGTAATAGTTAGTTATTATCGGATTTCAATTTTCGTAGCAATCGGAGTTGTCGTTTGACCGTGGCAACTCGAAACACATCGATATCGTTTTAATTTTAAATCGTCGAGTTAAAATAGTCATTTTTCAAACGGTCTCGGATTTCGACGAAACCAGTTTCATCGGATCCATAATGTGATATTATTGTAAGATTTCAAATTTCGTAATTTTTGGATGTGCCGTTTGTCCGGGGCAAGCCAAAACGCCTCGAAATCGATTTAAATCGGTTTAATTTTAAATCGATCGTTTTGCTCCGTATCTCGCACAGATGTCCGAATTTGCTTTCGAAACACGTACCATTGCGTTCGGGACGCGGGGTAAACCTTAGGAACGTCGGTCGGCACGTTCGATTTGGAGTTCGTAAAATTTTGAGTGAATAGTATTTTGGAAATTTCTATAAAAGCCCATCCTTTTCACAATTTTCAACAAATGAAGACGAGCCTAGGGTTTCGTTCAGCTGGCCGCCACTTCTACGATCTATGGCCGAAAAGCTCTCTCGTTTTTCCCTTGAAAACTCGTGATCCAATCATCGTTTCAAAAATCTTCCAACTACAAACATAAAGAGCGAAGTAAGAGCTTGAAATCTATACGAGTATGATGGGTTTTCATTGAGTGGATCGTCTTCAACATGGCCTCGAACGTCCAACGTTCGTACGCGTTTCTGGAGGGGGATGCTCGACCGAGCTTCATGGAATCGCTGGCGAAGGTGGAGCGAGGGGTGGGCTTCGAAACGGCGTAGCCTGATCGATGCGAAGTCGAACGTAGGTGGGTGCGTGATTAGGGTTTTAGGCGGCATGATGGGTGCGTACGCGATTTTTACCTGGGGAAGGGAGTTTCGCGTGGGGGAAGATGAAGGAAGTCACGGCCACGATCTGCAGTTGCAAAACGAACGGCCCAGATGTATATTAGGTTTAAAAATTAAAATTAGATTTGTTAATTATTGTATTTTAAATCGTACGATCTTTAAAACTCTGTAACTCTTTCATACGAGATCGAAATTTGACGAAACAAGCGGCGTTGGCTTCGTTTTTGTCGAGCTCTTCGCGATGCAACTGAATTGAAGCCAATTGGAGCTAGTGAAAATTTTGGATGAGATTAAACGTCTGTTTAATTTTATTCGAAAATAAACGCTGAAATCGGAATTAAAATCAAGGTGAGATCTTCTCACTCAGATGTATGATTAAATTGCAGTTATTGATTGATTTGTTTGAATGTACTATTAGATATGATAGGATATATCTATATATATAGCAATATATACATATTGGCATATGTATATATTGGATTGATGATTTCCCGCCTCGTATAGCGGATGAGACCCTATTGCGTCGTTAGTAAGCGGATTTATAAAAACCCATATACCGCGATAATTCCGTACTGGAGCGGAATTGGTATTGTGCTAACATCTGTGGATGCAGGGAAACAGGTTGGAGGGATCCAACTGGATTCCTCACCAGTAGTTATTTATTTACAGATATTTTGATATATTCTGTTATCATATGATGATATATGATATTTGACTGTTGTGATGGACTGATTGGTGTTGTAGCATCATCGGATTCAGTTTTGAAATGTAAAAATAACGACTTTTACTTTAAAAGGTTTTAAAAGGGATTTTTGAAAATAAACGTTTTATGGAATTTTTGAATCGATTTATAAACGTAAAATTTTAAAGTTATAAAAGTTATAATTTTTGGTGAAATATAACCAAAGTGTCGTTTTTGAAATAAAAGTCGATTTTATTTATAAAAGGGTTTAAATAGAGATTTTTGAATTTATTATGAAAGCTCTATATATAAGATTTATAAAATTTGATTTTTATAAATCAAAGTGATGAAATTATAAATGAGTTTTAAAGACGTTTTAAATGATGTTAAAATGGGTTTTATAAAGGACAGAATAAATGCTTTGTGAAGTCCTAAAAGAACGATTTTTGTAAATGAACGAATTATAAGTGTTTAACTTATAAATGGACTTTTGGTAGAAAATTGAGTTATAAATTGAATTGGATAATAAAAGAAATTTATAAGTTGAAGTAGTTATAAAATATAAATTTGTGATTTATAAACGTTGTTTTATAAATCCGAAATCACTTATTTTTATAAGTGGATTATTGATAGTTAATAAAATGAGATTTATAAACCGGAGTTGTTATATAAAATAGAAAATGGAATTTATAAACGTTGTTTTATAAATTCGAAATCAATTGGATTTGATAAGTCAATTATAGAAGATTATTAAAGGAGATATATTCGCGATTTTGGATAGCGAATTATTATTAAGATAAAATGTGTAGAGATGATTGAAATTTGGTTAAGTGAATTATATTCACGATTTTGGACAGTGAATATATTGTTAAGTAAAATGGATATGGATATGGTTTTGGGAAAAGCGATATTGTAAAATAAAGTTAACTGTTTTAAAAGATGTTTTAAAACGTGTGAAATATCGAAATCATAGATTTCAACATTTATTGTTGAAATAGACGTTTTCGAGATATAAGGAAATTGTGGACTATAACATTGTTGTTATAGTAAATGATTTCCGAAAGGAAATGTTTTATATAGTATTGGGATTTATATATCTATCTAAAATTTCGAATCCCTATACTAGTGATTTTGAGTCGTCGTAACGATGTTTTACGCAACATTCGTTTTGACTCAAATAGATGTCAAATTTATGATTTCCTTAAAGAATGAATATATACTTAATTTGATTTAAGTATATCGAATATTTTCTAAGTGTTGAAAATAAATGATTTGTGAATTACTTATTTTTAAAATAAGTATGGAAATGCTTTTCCAATATGAAGTGAACTGTTTAGAGATTTTATCTTTTAAAGATAAATTGAAAAGTGAATAATTGAAAATTTGTTTTCAAACGGTTAAGTGTGGAAAATAATATATCTAGTAAAGATATTTTTGAAGATGAAATAATTTGGGAAAATTATTTGGAATCTGATGATGTTGCGCATCTTTATTGATAGTTAAATAACCGACTATCGATAATTACCTTTAGATAGGTATTTGTTGTGAATTGGATGAATTTGAATGCCACACTTGTTTTGAATAAGCGCTCACTATTCGGGTTAACCGGGAAAGGACCATGGGGTCGTATAACCCATTCCGAATATGTGATACGTCGTTATGAATTGCATTTGAAGACCGGTGTTGAAGACCGGATATTTTTGAAAACGGAAGGATTACCGTCGAGTTACTCTACACCAACTGATCTTCGGTTTAGAGGTTTTATCACCCTTAGTGACGGGAAGTCCTGACGTGATTGAAAATTATCCGGATATGCAAGGGCTTCGTGAGAAGTGCCTTCGGTTCTGTTCGATCCCGGAACAGACTTGTATGGATTGTGTGTCTGACGTTACAATTTGAGATATAAAGCTGATTTCTTTCAAATACATTTCTGTTGGTGGCGGAGAATTTATTCTCTTAGCTTAACACCCTTCTCTGAGACGTACGAGCTCAGAGGTTATGTAGTTGAAATTTATCAGCGATATATCCCAATTTGGTAACGTGGCATACTGAGTGTTGCTGTGAAATGATCAGTGTTTGCTCATTTGTGATATGATCATTTGTTTGATCTTATATCTTTGTGATCATAGGTTGATCATTTTGTTTGACCCGAAGCAGGGCTTTTTGAGAAAGCGTAGCTTTGTGGACGAGACTTCATCGAGCCTCACACCCCGGAAATGGTCGAAACAGGACGAATGCAGCAAGGTTCTAGGGAGTAGCGCCCCTTAGTGTATGTCATTCCTTCTGGATAAAGGTGGTATCATGGTATGGAGCCCAGATACTTAACCTCTGTGGTTGCTGTACAGTTATTATTACTTTGTGGTTTGTTGCGAATCGGGGATCCTCGGGAAGATCGGTGACGATCGGGGGATGGCATACGCGTGTCAGTAGTTACCTATTTTTGCAGAGGTAACCCGACCTTGTGTTGGCAGAGATCCGGTTAGGTTCTCGGGTCGTCTATTCCAGGGACGTACCCATCGTGGATAGGAAGTTCCTTAGCCTGACCATTTGTTGGAAATCCAAAGAAACAATACGAGCCTTTACGATTTCAATTGTATAACCTGTCTCCTCAGGAGGCAGCTATAGCAGGCATAATATAATGGTACCTATGCTGGCTAAGATTAATATTATACTTTCGAAATGTTTTCCACTATGCACTAGTAATAATATCACAAATGATTTGATTTTGCGTAGTAAGCATCTTTGACTATCATAAGAAGAAATCTCCTCCAAGTCTGCGTTTGCATTGTGTGTGTGGTGGGAGGTCTTATGGTAGTTTCATTTTCCAAAAGCATTGCGAATTGACATTAAAGTTTTCCTGTTGTTTATTTTAAAGAATAACTGTTTTACGATCTCACACCAGTCACCATGACTGACTCGGAGTTTATTGTTCCCTTCTAAACTCTGGGTGCCCACAAATTTCCACACGGGCAGCCTAGAGTTATATTATCAGGATATTCTGGATATTCTGGAGCTTTGGAAGCAAGCTGGATGACGAGACGTAGTATTTGTATCTGATAGTATTTATTCCGCTGTGTATTCTGTATGAGGACAAGTTTATATAACTGTCCATTGTTGTATATTGACTCTGATGATTGATGTATATATAAACTGATATAGTTCTTTGTTTTCAAAGACTAGTGATTATCTATTATATATTGTTCCGCTGCGATGTGTAAGATTCTGATATTGTATTCTGTTCTGCTGTTGTTTTGTTGTTCTTCTTTCTTTCTTCTCTTTTTCTTCTACCTTCTTCTTCTTTTACTTTTTCTTTTTCTTAAAACCATAACTTTTCGGGTTTCTAGCGTTCGATGGCTCAGCAGTCGATAAAGTGAGTATCGATGTTGAATTTTCGAAAGTCAAAAATTTTCGGGATGTTACAACTTAGGACCCTAATAAAAAGTGGGTACCAACGTCATCTTTAAACTTTTTTTGTAGGTACCAACTACGAAAAGAGGAAAGTGGATACTTGATAGTGGTTGCTCAAAACATATGGCAGAAAACAAAGATATGCTGACTAACATTATCTACTCAGATGGAGGATCTATCACATTTGGAGATAACTCTAAAGGATATATCATCGGCAAAGGTGATGTGAGCAATGATGGTACATCTAACTTATCTCTTATTACAAATGTTTTACTAGTTAAAAATTTAAAACATAATTTGCTTAGTATAAGTCAACTATGAGATAAAGGTTTTAATATATGTTTATTTCTGTAATATATTTGATCAAAACAAGAATCTAATCTTTGAAGGAACTAGAGAACGTAATATATACATTTTAAATATGAAAGTAAATCATAACACAATTACGTGTCTAATAACCAAAGAAAATAATCCTTGGTTATGGCAAAAAAGTTTTGGTCATATAAACTTTAAAGTAATAAGCAAATTATCTAAAAATAATCTAGTAAAACATTTACCAAAAATGAATTTTAAAGAAAAAGTATTTGTGATGCTTGTCAGTTAGGAAAATTAACCAAATCCACTTTTGAATCAAAGAAACTTATTTCTACATTACAACTACTTAAGTTATTACATTTAGATCTTTTTGGACCAACTCAAGTTCAATCTATAAATCATAATAGATATTTTTTCGTAATTGTAGATGATTTTTCAAGATACACTTGGACAATTTTTATAAAAAATAAAAGTGATACTTTTGAAAATTTTAGAATCTTTTCTAAGAGAATTCAAAATATTAAGAATATAAAAATTAGAAACATTCGAAGCTATCACAGTGGCAAATTCGATAATGATATTTTTGAGAAATATTGTAACAAGAAAGGAATTATTCACAATTTTTCATTTCCTAGAACTTCGCAACAAAACAGAGTTGTAGAAAGGAAAAATAGAACACTTCAAGAATGTGCTAGAACCTTATTAAATGGAAGCACTCTACCTAAACATTTTTTGTCAGAAGCTGTAGCAACTGCTTGTTATGTTTTAAATCGAGTTTCTATTAGACCATTAACAAAATATACCCCATATGAACTTTTTAATGGAAGAAAACCAAACATATCATATTTCAAAGTTTTCGGTTCAAAATGCTTTTTATTAAATACAAAAGATCAACTTGGTAAATTCAATCCAAAATTCGATGAAGGAATATTCATTGGATACTCGGAACGAAGCAAGGCATATAGAATTTATAATACAAGAACTAAAATAATCGAAGAAACACTTCATGTGTCATTCGATGAAATACAAATTTAATAATAAAATTGTAGATGAAGAAATTATTTATAAATAAAATATCACAGAAGATGATATTGAAAATATTGAAAATAATACTGAAATTGAAAACAACAATTTACCAAATAAAAATGAGATTTGATCTCCACCTAGACTACTAAGAAATCATCCAATTGAAAATGTTGTTGGAGAAATAAATTCTAATGTAAGAACTCAAAATCAATTAAATCAAATGGGTCATGTAGCCTTCCTATCGAACATTGAACCCAAAAATGCTAAAGAAGCCTCAACTGATGATTACTGGATTATAGCTATGCAAGAAGATTTAAATCAATTTGAACGAAACGAAGTTTGAGACTTAGTTCCTAGACCTAGTAATCAAACAGTCATCGGTACTAAGTGGGTTTACAAAAATAAAACCAATGATGAAGGGAATATTATTCGAAACAAAGCTAGATTAGTCGGTCAAGGTTACAATTAAGAGGAAGGAATAGACTACGAAGAAACATTTGCTCCCGTAGCCCGTCTAGAAGCAATACGTATTTTATTATCTTTTGCATGTTTTCATAACTTTAAACTATATCAAATGGAAGTAAAAAGTGCTTTTCTAAACGATTTTATAAAAGAAAATGTGTTTGTAGAATGTAGAACAACCACCTCTATTTGCACATGAAAAACTTCCAAACCATGTTTATGAGTTAAAGAAAGCCTTATACGGTTTAAAACAAGCACCTCATGCCTGGTATGATCGTCTTAAAAGTTATCTTATAAATTCTGGTTTTAAAATTGGAAAAATAGATCAAACTTTATTTATAAAACAAGATAATAATGATATTTTAATAATACAAATTTATGTAGATAACACATTTTTGGTTCCATGAACGAAAAATTATGTCAAGAATTTTCAAAAATTATGACAAGAGAATTTGAAATGTCTCATACGGGAGAACTTTCATATTTTCTTGGATTACAAATCAAACAATTAAGTAATTGAATTTTTATTAATCAAGAAAAGTATCGTAAATCTAATAAAACGTTTTAGTATGGAGAATACTTCTACCAAACCAACACCTATGAGCACTATGGTACATCTCTATCAAGATGAAAATGGCAACGGTGTTGACCAAAAACTATACCAAAGTATGATCGGATCATTACTTTACTTAACTGTTAGTCGTCCAAATGTAATGATGAGTGTATGCTTGTGTACACAATTTCAAGCAAATCCCAAAGAATCACATTTGCAAGCAGTGAAACGAATTTTGTGCTACTTAACCAAACTAAAGACTACGGTCTCTTTTACCCGAAAGAATGTCCTTTTTAGTTAGTATCATATAGTGATGCTGACTTTGGAGGATGTCGAATGGATCGAAAGAGTACTAATGGTACATGTCATTCATTGGACAATCTTTAGTATCTTGGTTAGTAAGAAATAAAATTGTGTTTCACTTTTGACATGTGAAGCAGAATATATTTCTACTGCTTTGGCATATGCTCAAGTTATTTATATGCAACAAACACTTAAAGATTTTGGTGTCAATCTATCTAAATCAACAATTTATTATGATAATACAAGTGCTATAAATTTATCGAAAAATCTTATAAACCACTCTAGAACTAAACATATTGACATTCGACACCATTTTCTTCGTGATAACATAGAAAAAGGTAAAATCTGTCTTGATTTTGTATCATCAGAAAATCATGTTGCAGATATATTTACTGAACCTTTAAATGAAAATATTTTCCTTAAATTAAGACACAAACTTGGAATAATGTCATTACATGATTTATAATTTGATATTAAAGTGTAAAAAATTATCAAATTAATATAAATTTAATAGAACAAAAATTGGAGATGATGGCACTCAAACTCTGTACTCATGGGAAGAAGTCACATGTTTGTCCAATGTTCTATTGTGTTACTTGATTTAAGACCTTACATTCCTTTTAATTTATATACGGCTAAAATCCTTTCATATTTTTTAACCTTACATTCTTTCTATTGGCTGAAGTTTACTAAGGAATGTTAACCATAAAATAAAAAACTTTAAATAGAAAATCAAAACAATATATATATGTCAACAGAATTTTTTTAATTCATATAAAAACTTTAAGTATATATATACATTCTTATTACATCACGTCGTCTCAAGAAAGTTCAGATCTCTAATCGATTATTTTCAGCACTCCTACTTCAGATTCGTCAAATAAATTTACTCATGTGTATATTCCAGCGAAGATTACTCCATCTCCGAATCATTATACCGGATATACGCTGAACGACAAACGAACTAAGAAAAACTTAGACTTTGGCTCACCTTCTACCAAAGAGAAAATTGATGATATTCATCAAAATCAACGTGAAACTTTAAGTTTACAACATGAGATATACTATGAACAAAAATGCCATGGTAGACGTTTCAATTTCCTTGAACAATTCGCTCTCAAATTCTGTGGAATGGCTCCTAAGCAAGGTGTGCACAATCCATCTCCTCAACGACCTCGCATGTCTCCAAATTCTTGGAAACAAGGTGCTCAACGTAATGTTTGGTCTCCTATAAATCCATTGCGTGATATTACCAAAGTTGAACCAAGCTCAGACGAATCCAGGACTTCAGTAAATTAAAATCTATATTTTTTTAATAAATTTATGTTCATATATTTAATATTGTAGTTTGGATATGTAACATGTTTATTAAAATAAAAATTATATTTATTTTAACATGAGAATAAAGATTGAAAAACATATATATATATAGCTTGTTTGTTAACTAATTTAAGAATGAATTGAAAATAAGCTTGACCTCAGAAAAATAACAGTTTTAGCCGACTGACCCTAAAGATTCAGCCGACTGAACATTCATATGCATTTAAAATTATTCAGAATTCAGTCGACTGAAGTCCCCCATCCAACCGACTGAATAGTGCCCAATTTGAACTATATACATGCGGATTGCAATTCGGACCACTTCAGCCAGCCGCCTCCATCATTTTAGTCGGTTGGTACATCTGATTTCTATTTTTTAAAATAGCCTTGCACGAATTTCAATACAAAAACCCAATCAAACCTACTTAATATTCCCATCTACCCCTTCATTTTCAACATACCTAACCATTCTCTATTCAAAAAAACTAGTGTTCATGAAAATCCGGCACCATTCTCTTGGACGACCTCGGAAGAAGAAGGAGAAGAAGAAGGTAGTGGAGAATTTTAAATTTTTTTAGTGTTTCTATGCTATTTAACTCATGAAAATTTGTAGTGCTATTATTTCTATGATGTTTATGTGTTTTAAGATATGACATATCTATACGCTTATATGTGTTTGATGTTTATGATGTCTATGTGATTTAAGGTATGGCATGCTTTTATGATGCTTATATGTTTTAAGATGGTTATTTGCTTCTCATATCTATATGCTTATATGTCTATGTAAATTGCTTATATTTCTCATATCAATTATTTTTTACATTTTTTCGATGACAAAATGGGAGAATATGATTAATAGGGGGAGTATTCAGTCAGGAGTAAATTACTTTATATATTTAAAAATCTTAAATAGTTATCATCATCAAAAAGGGGGAGAATGTTAGAACATAGAATTTTGATGTTTTGATTGTGATAACTATATACATAAATATCATATGAACTAACCATACTTGCAGGAGAAGATATTGCTTTTACTCGAGAAATAGTCTAACAATTTGCATACCAAATTCCGGATTGAAGCTTCAGCAAAATATTTAGTCTAAGGTCTGAGTTTAGTAGTAAATTCATGTTAAAATCTCTCCGAAGTGGTATATGCATGCACAAGCAATTTAAAGTTTTTCAAAACAATGTTCATATGCTAAAGTTTTTCAAAACATAGTTCATATGCTAAAGTTTTTCAAAACATTCTTTGATATGCCAGAAAACACATAATTCAGCCGGCTGAATGGCTATGGTCAGCCGACTGAATTCTATGCATGTGCACAGTTTACTTTGAATATTCAGATGGTTGACCTTGCATATTCAGCTGGCTGAATTGGGCCGCTTTTGAACTATTTCCATGCTGCATCAATTTTTAATCCATTCAGCTGGCTGATTCATGCTATTCAGACAGCTGAATCTTCATAATGACTATATTTTGAAAAGGTACTTCAATTCGGCGAATAGAAACAACTCTTGATTCAAGAGTTGCTTCCATAACTTTCATGGCAACCATTCACGAACGATTGCAACTCTTAATCACTATAAATAGCCATGAAATCCATTGTTTTAATCACCAATATTCATTCTAATTCTCATTCTTATATTTTGAACTATCTGGCTATCTAAGCATTCAATACTTCATTCTAATCACTTGTTCATTCAAGCAAACATCATTAGTGATTTAATAAACTTCCTATCTTCACAAATTACATGATATACCACAAAGAAGAAGATTATAGGAAGGGTGTACGTTATTGACTTATCAGTGCTATTCAAGAGCATAATCAGTTAGAAACAATTTTACTATTTGTATCGGAAGTCTTGCTCGGTTGCTCAGGCGGTCGAAGTCCTATTCTGTTACTTAGGCGGTTGAAGTCATGTTCGGTTGCTCAGGCGGTGTAATACCAATTCCTCCGGGTTAAGTGAGAGTTGATAGTTGAATACCAGAAGGAGTCTGGGACTGGACGTAGAACGGGAAGTTCGAACCAATATAAAAATCTCTGGTGTCATTTACTTTAGTATTTTACTTTTATATTTTTATTCCGCACAAGTAGATAGTTTAGTTAATATTCCATATTGCACGATCCTTAGTCACTTTCAGTTATAATTGCTAGAAGAAAGGCCATCTTTTCACAAATTGTAGAAATCCCAAGGTTCAAAGGCAACAGCAAGAAATCGTCTCTCCTATGGTGCAGCAAAGTCTCTACGATAACTACCACTAACCCAGACATTGGAAAACAAGTGTCCGTTAATGAAGAAAGGAGAGCCGGCTAGAGTTTTTGCCATAAAGGATGATCCCTCAGCCTCCACTAATGTAAAAGGAAAAGTAGTTCTAAAAGGTAACATCTATGTTAAGAATGATTTAGTTAGAGTATTATTCGATACAGGAGCTTCGCATAGTTTTATTGTGAAGAAATTAGTAGGTAAATTAAAACTAATCACAAAAATAATAGATACCCCTATTTGTGTCTAACCCCATAAGTGATGTGACTAATCTTTGTATGGTTTGCAAGGATATCCAAATCACTTACCCTCCCCATGATTTTTCATGTGACCTATTTGTCCTTGACTTTATTGGATTTGAAGTTTTACTCGATATGGACTAGTTATCCAATAATAAAGCTATTTCGGATTGCGTTAAGAGAACGGTATCTTTATGGACCAACTGCGAAAAATTTATAGAAAATTTTTGTGAGGAACTCAGTCCAGTAAGGGATAGTTTCTTATATGCACTTGACTCGTATCAAAAAGGTTTGGAGATAATACCAATTGTCAAGGAATTTTAGGATGTTTTTGAGGAAGTTAAAAGTTTGCCCCCACATCGGGAAATTGAGTTCCGCATTGACCTAATTCCTGATGCAAGACCCGTTATTCACCATATTCGAAGGATGGCCCCAAAGGAAAAGATTGAGTTGGCAAACCAAATAGATGAGTTGTTAAAGAAAGGACTAATTAGACTAAGTCGCTCGAGTTGGGGCGCAATGGTGGTTTTTGTTGTAAAGTCTGATGGCTCCCTAAGGCTTTGTGTAGACTATCGAGACCAAAATAAGCAAACGATTAAAAACAAGTATCATCTACCTCGCATAGATGACTTGTTTGATCAACTTCATGGTGCCCGGGTATTATCGCAAATGGATTTAGCCATAGGATTCCATCAACTAAGAATAGCTGAGGATGGCATTCCATTAACTGTAATCAGGGGTCTGGATTGCTTTTATGAATGGTTAGTTATGCATTTTGGGTTGACCAATTCGCCCACTTATTTCGTAGACCTTATGAATAGAGTATTTAGAGATGTGCTAAACAAATTCGTGTTGGTTTTTATTGATGATATTCTTATCTATTCCAAAACCGAGGAGGAACACGAAAGGCATCTAGAGATTGTGTTGGAAATATTGAGAAGAAATGTGCTTAAAGCTAAATTCTCAAAAAGTCACTTTTGGGAGAAAGAAGTAAGATTCCTTGGGCATATTGTGTTAGGAGAAGGGATCTTAGTAGATCCAGGAAAGATTTCAGCTATACGAGATTGGAAGCAGCCATAGACTTCGACGAATGTCCGAAGCTTCATAGGATTGGCCGGATACTACAAGAGGTTTATCTATAATTTCTCCAAGATTTCCTCCCACCTAACAAAGTTGACTATGAAGAATGTTAAATTCGATTGGACACCAAAATGTGAAGCCACATTCCAAGAGCTCAACAAAAGGTTAACTACCGCTCCCGTCCTTGCCATTGCTGATGGAAGCAAAGGTTTAACCATCTATACTAATGCTTGGGAAGAAGGTGTAGGCGCAGTTCTGATGCAGTATGAGAAGGTTCTCTCTTATATGAGCAGGAAACTAAAGACGCATGAAAGGAATTTGCACAACACATGACATAGAATTATTAGTCGTTGTGTTCGCATTAAAGATATGGAGGCATTTTTTGCTAGGTAAGGATTCCTTATGGTTTATTTTAAATAAAATTTAATCAACCTTAGTAAATAATATTCCTTCTTTAAATAGGTGAAAAGTTCGATCTCTTCACAGATCACAAACCTCTGAAGTATCTTTTCACTCAGAATGATTTAAATATGAGGAAACAAGTTAGCTAAAATTTCTCACGTCATATGATCTTGATATCTTATGCACACCCGGGAAAGCCAATGTAGTGATGGATGTGCTAAGCAGAAGGCATGCCGTTATAGCCCGTTTAGTAGTACGTCCTACTCTGATCAATCGTATAAAAGAGAACCAGCTTCGAGACCCGTTTATTTAAAGAATAGCCAGGGAAGTGGAGGAAAACATTTTACCAGGAAGATGGATAGGATTCAGTGTAGACAATCAAGGAATCTTAAGAATTCAGGGGAGAATTTGTGTTCCAAATATTGATGGGATTAGGTAGGAAGTTCTAGCCGAGTGCCACTATTCTCAACTTGCAATACATCCTGGGGTTACTAAAATGTACCGGGACATGAAAAAGACTTTCTGGTAGGAAGTTATAAAAAGGGATATTTCTATTCATGTTAATAGATGTGCAAATTGTTAGAAAATCAAAAGCGATCTATAAAAGATTGCTGGACTACTACAATCTCTGGAGATTCCAACTTGGAAGTGGGACCAAATATCGATGAATTCAACCAATGGCTTACCTCGAATAAGAAAGGAAAATTAAGGTGTTTGGGTTATCATAGACCGATTGATTAAGAGTGCACACTTTATTCCAGTAAAGACAACAAGGACCGCTTTAAGTTTGGCAAAGATATACATGAAGGAAATTGTAAGATTGCATGGAGTTCCAAGTAGTATAGTGAGTGATCGGGACTCGATTTTTACAAGTCAGTTTAGGGAGGCATTACATACAACTTTAGGAACGAAGCTGGATTTAAGCACCACATACCATCCTCAAACTGATGGACAGACTAAAAGGGTAAACAAAGTCCTGGAAGATCTTCTGCAAGCTTGTGTCTTAGATTTTGGAGGTTCATGGAAGAGTCATCTTCATTTAGTGGAATTCTCCTACAACAACAGTTATCAAGAAAGCATTGATATGACACCATATGAAGCTTTATATGGTCGTCTGTGTAGATCCCCAACATGTTGGATCAAAACAGGAGATCGGTTAGTACTTGGCCTCGATATGATCCGAGAAGCCTCAAAAAAGTTAGACATGATCCGAAAAAAGCTGAAAGTAGCACAAAGTAGGTAGAAGAGTTATTCCGATCAATGGCATAGGAATTTGGAATTTTCAGTGGGAGATTTGGTATTTTTGAAGCTCTCCCATGAGGAGGAAGTGAGATTTGGAAGAACCGGGAAGCTAGCACCTCGATATATTGGACATTTTCCCATTCTTGAGCGGATTGTCCCATTAGCCTATCGAGTAGAATTTCCAGAACGATTGTTGGGTATATATAATGTTTTTCACGTATCCCATTTATGGAAGTATGTGTATGACCCGGCACAAATTATAGAGACGGTCACACAATAAGATTTGGAAGTGGAACCAAACTTGATAGTTATCGAACAACCTAATCAAATCATGGATTGTGATGAGAAGCGATTAAGGAGACATGTTATGCGATTAGTTAAAGTTCAATGGAGTGGTGATACTAACGATTGCACATGGGAAACGGAAGATAGAATGAAAAAGGCTTATCCTGAGTTTAGGATAGATGTGCAGTCTATATGTATGTATTGTATCGTCATAACATACTCACCTCCTGTGGTGTAGTCACCTATCATATCTTTGTATTCAATTCATCACACACACACACACACACATATATATATATATTCCTTTTTGAGTTATCTTCTGGTCATAATTTCGAGAATGAAATTCTTTTAAGGAGGAAGTCTGTAACGACCCGTGAATTAATCATTTTGAAAAATAATATTTAAATTTAAAAATATTCAAATATAATATTTTTAACATTAATAATGGTGTTTTGAATAATAAATAATATTGGTAATCTTATTTTGAATAAATATTTACAAAAATATACACTTTGGAAAATATCGATAAAATGACCGAAAATTGTTTTATCGATAAACATCACTTAGACCTCTGACATCGTGCGCGGAGCTGGATACATACACTCATTTATCAATATGAGTGAGAATATGTAATAAAATTATTTATTTTATTTTTGAAAATAAAATGTCTTTATGACATCATTAACGATATCACTATTTTGGAATAATTTACTTTTGAATTTAAATGGAGTTTAAATGATTTAATAATTATTTTAAATATCAAATGAAGCCCTTTTAATTATTATATAATGGTAGAAATGTTATTTTCAAACTTTTTTTACAAATATATGTATACTGACTAAGAAGTGAAAATATGAACTGAAATCGAAATCAGAATTCGTAACGGTTCAACGTAGAGAAGTTGTGCAACGTTGTGGATCGTTTGTAACATACACATGCACATATTATGTTCATACGTGAACACATGCACATGAATATATATATATATATATATAAAAACACATGCAAAATTAATAATAAAGGATAAACGAAAATATCGTGATATTATTTATAAATATCATGATATTTCTTTAAACCAAAGTCAACCTCTTACACATAAGTACATGCACATGGAGTAGCCACATGGTGGTACTTCGACCAGAAATGGTGATGGAGGAGGTGGGAGTGGTGGTGATGAAATGATGATGTGTTTGCACTTAAATATCATGATATTTTATCACTTCCATTTGCCTATAAATTGCCACCATCCATCTTCACTTCCATTCACATTTTCCTCTTTATTTTCCTAAGCTTTTTTCACCTCCTTCTCTCCACTTTAATGGCCTCTTACCTAAAGAAAATAATGGCAAAATTTATTGCAAAATGAAATTAAAATTTATATAGTACATATATATTATCAAACACCTCAAAACCAAATCAATCTCCTCCTTTCCTCCTTGCAAACCCACGGCTACACACCCCACCATTCATGCCCGAGCCTTCCACCTCTTTGCAAGCCAAGGCCGAGCTCCTTAGGAATCATTAATGCAAGCTTCGTGAGCTTCAATTTCGAGATAGCGAAGCTATAGTCGTTTTAAAGTTGGAACGATCGAATTTCAGGTGAGAAAACTCTATTTATATTATGATATGGATGATGATATGATATGTTTGGAATGATTGATTTTACTGTTTTAATCATCATGTTTTGATTGTGAAAAATATGGTTGTTTGGATGTATAAACAATTCACGTTTAATACACGTCGAAATTACAAAGCGGAAATCACTTACCGAAATGAATTATAAAAGTGTTTTGAGATTATTAAACCTCTTTAAATTGGTTTATAAATAGTTTACAATCACTAAAACTCAATTCGGTGAAGTTTTGAAAAGAATTGAAATTGGAGCAAAAAATAGGCGCATTGCGTAAAGGCAATTCACAATTTCACACCATAATAGTTTAAATCCATTTATACGATGGAATCGGAGTTAAAATTCTTAGGAATAAGAATTTTTCGAACTCTTATAATCATATTTTTCAAACAAAAGAAATGGATCGAGATTTCATTTAGTAGATTTTGAAATATGAGCAAAACAAGTTTTCAAAATAGTGGTGATTTGGCAGTTCGAAATCCAAAAAGGAAATTTCTTTGAAATGATATGTTTAAATCTTTAAAAATATGGAATGATTTCTATAAATATACTAAAATGTTTTAAAAAGGATTTTAGTTAGAAGAATGGACTTTCAAATGATAAAAAAGTTTTTTAATCAAATAAGTTTTGAAAACACTATTTGCAGCACTTTTCGTAGCAGTTTTAATAACCTATACAAATTACAGTTTTAACTCAACTATTCTTTCGGGGAATCTTTTATAAATGTTTTCAAATAAATAAATAAGCGTTTTAAAGATAATTTGGAAGTTTTATAATTATTTTAAAAAGAGTTTAAATAAATGATTAAAAGTAAGTCTGTTATAAATAATTGATTTAATCTTGGCTCTAAATGCCGATGAGTAGACTTGATTCTTCTGTTCATGAGATCCGAATATGGGGTGCTTAAACTAAGGAGATGTTTAGGAGCAACCGGTGCCCTAGCTCACCTGGCCTCTTCCTAGGCGAGGAATAGATAAGGTCAAAATGTCGAAAACGAGACATGTATAAAAGATTTACATAACTAATTCCTTAACTTGGGTTGTATAGAAATAATCTTTTTATACTTAATGTTAAATTCCGAGGAGAGAACTCATACTATTCGTGTGAATTTAAAAGGTGATCTCACCGTTATTCGACAAATTGTACTTGTTGAATACGGATATTAATATTGAGTAAAATTAGTATAATTTCTATGAATCCTTTTTACTCAATAATGTTTTCCAACATGATTTATGAGAAATGATTTAGTGTTTTCCAAAGTTAAAGAGAGGTTTTATAATCTCATATATACTGGAAAATAAATGATATATCTCTAAAAGATTTTTTATCGATAATTGGTTTGAAGGGACCATGATCGGATTTGGGCGATTCTTATCCAAAAACCACTTCGAACCAATGTACGTTTGAAAGTTAAAACGCGATAAAGGCAATGATTTGGAAGACAGAGATCTTTGTAATGAGAGGATACTTGCCACTAGCCACTCATTTCCATATATATATATATATATATATATATATATATATATGGTGGCAGTAGTACTTAATTTTGAAACTCTTCGATGCAAGGACTTCTTGCAACTAATCCTAGGGGTGATTGCAAAAGTAGGATGTAGTAAGAGAATGCCTTTGGCTTGTCCTATTCCTGGAGAACTTGTATGGATGAATGTTTGAAATTTCATTTCTAAAATACACGTATATTGATCTCTCCAAACATACATCTGTTTGGTGATGTAGAAGGTAACTTCTCTTACACTTAACACCCTTCTCTGAGACATACAAGCTCAGAGGTTGTACATTTGTGGAAATCAATAGTGTGTGATGGAAATGGCAATATGGCATTTCGAGTAGGATTTATGATTCTATGCAAGGTAAAACGGGACCTTAAGCCTTGCATCCTGAAATGACAAAAACAGGGTAAATGCGGTAGGGCTATGTGGGTCACACCCGTTAGGATATGGTTATCACCTTTCTAGATTACCCACTATATGTCGGGTATGTTGTGTATGCTTTGGGATCCTAATAAAGGTCAGTAACGACCAGGGTGATGTCATATTCAGTACTATCCACGGTAAAGGTACTCCAATTCTGTGTTGGTAGAGGACCATCTGTTGGTTCCTTGGTGTATTTTTCTAGAGATGTACTATTGAAAAGAAGTCGCTTATCTTGTCATTGTATGAAATCCATTCTCAATACGAACTTTTTTAAGATTTTAGTTGTAAACCTATTATGCTATCGAATATAACAGATGTAACAAATCCAGCTATGATTTGAAAGGATTTTCAAAGAATGTATCAAAGACAATATCTTTGATTTTGCGTAAAAAATGTTTCGGTGATCATAAGTAAAAACTCATTCCATGTTTATGTGCGGTGTAGTCTTATAAGATACCCTTGTTTTCAAATATCCATAACCAATCTCATGACTGACCCGGAGGTTATTTTCTTATTCCCTTAAACTCTGGGTGCCCTATTTTTTGGGCAGCCAAGTAGTAGGTAGCATGGAGCATTTTGGGTGAAGAATGGTGCATTTTGGGGGAAACATGAAGGTTCTTATGATGATAGTTATCTATTATTAGTATTTCGTTGTATTTTGTATTATGTATTGGGTATCCACCAGCCCCAGTAAGGGATAGGCAGTTATAACTGTCCTTGGCTGGGTTAGTACCTACCGTAACTCTGATGAATCACTTAGGAGTGATTGCATGTATTTTCCACATGTATAACTATAAGTTGTTTTAAATACGATGTAAGATTCTGTTTTTTTCTATCTTCTATCTTTATTTCTTTTAAAACCCCTGATAATCCGCCTCTTCAGCATTTGGATTTGCGGCATATGAATATCAAGGATGTATTAATGTCGATTTCTAAAGGTCAAGGAGGCGGGTCGTCACACTTTGATTCTTCTATTTTTTCATATGATTTTTCCTTGCTTATAAACCTAAAATTTCTTTCTTTAGAACTCTTTTTAGGGGTTTATAGATAGAAATAACACCTATTTTGGAATAGAAGACGGAAAATAGAAAGAAAGGAATATCTTATAGTATACGTAGGAAGGACATTCCCATATAAGGTGATGTAGAGAATAATGGATGGAATTTAGGTAATGATAGGATTGTAAATTCTGGTAGATGAAATATTGAAAGGAGTAATAGAATAAGTTAGGAGTTATCTTTACTCCATCTATTTTTCTATCGTAAAAGTTATAAAAGGTATCTTTAACCATTGGTTGGATTTTTAAATAAATTGGATGTTTTATAGAAGGAAAAACATTTAGGTAAAGATAAAAAGTTTTGTATGTGAATTTCAAAACTTATTTGAATAAGAATATTGCTAGATTTGACAAATAAAAAGGTTGCAAAAGATTTTGAGAGTCTCGAGAAAAATTACAAAAAGTATTTTGCCAAATAACGGTATAATTTGAGCAATAAATGTTATTGTACTCTTTAAAATGGTATCACTGTTATTTTGTGATGCTAATTAAGTTTTGAATATTTTGTGGTAAAAATCCTATTTTCAAAAATGAGTAAATCCTTATTTTAGTAGGCTATTGAAAATGAAAGTTTTTCATAAGTTCTTTTTTGGAAAACCAAGAAAATTTTGAATACCATAAATTAGAAAGTCTAATTTTTAAGGGAAAAAGTTTTGAGACGAAAAGTTTTAAAAAGGGAGATTATTATATTCCTATTTGGGAACAAAGGAATTTTGAATCTTAGACAAAGGTTTTTATTAAAGTTTACATTTTCAAAGTTGGAGATATTGAATTTGTTACTTCATGTTTTAAGTATTGCAAGAAATGAAGTAATAAATGCTTATTTTTAAAATAAGTTTATTTGTATGATGATATTTTATTTTGTGTGCAAAAATTATGATTTTACAATTTTTATGAAGTAGATATGGATCATGACCTAGGTATGATAGACCAGGGTTTTTAGGATATGAATAAATAGAAATAGAATGTACAACCTGATCTAGAAATTTAAAGTCAGTCCCAAACCTCTATTTGAAGAAGTTGGTAAAGTGTAAAGATATTCCAGATTTGTAATTGGTTTGTGAATTAGCTTGCCAATAGGATATGAATTTCTATATTTTAATTTTGAAGCAATTTCCATGTAATTTCCATAGATTATCCAATTCCCAAAAATTTGTATAAAAGTGTGTTGTTTAAAGTACTAAGGAATACAGTAAAAAGGAAAGAGATGTGTAAGAGATGGATATTTTTCCCCCATAGTTTACACTGTCTATTTCAATAATAAGAAAAGAAATAATTCTCCGTAATTTCAAACAAAGCAAAAATCTCAATTGTGGTTAATTTATGACGATAATCTTTTTGGAAGGATAACTTCGATAAATTAAAATATGGAAATGAGTATTCTAGTTGTAGAATTAGTAGTTAGATATAGGTATTGTACATCTACATTAAACAACTAGAATATATATAGATAACATAGATTACGACTATATGCGTATTAGTTGGCAATTGACAGATTAGGATTTATGGATGTTGATTCCAAATTTAACTTGCAATAAATTTGTAATTAATGAGAGGAAAAGTAATTTAATAGGGACTGATTAAGGAAACTTGATTGCATTTGTGGAAGAAAGAAATTTGAGTAATGAACGGATTTTGAAAACGTAAAGAAGGTTAAAAAGATTGAAGAAGGTTAATTGGAAACGGTCCAATTTTGATAATAATGATCAACTGCTATGGATAAGTAATAAATGGACCATAATTATTAAATACCAAAAAAGGGAAATTAAGAAAATTGGTAGCAATGGAATGAAATATTAAAAATAGCTCATCTTAATTTTGGAAAGGAGTGTTAGGACCTCAATACCATTTATATTAACTGACAATAAATGGCAATTTCCAGTAAAATTTTCTTTTGAAGTTCTTAGATTATAGTCGCTAGTTGTCTTCCTTAGTTATTGGAAAAGTGGATGATGTGGTATAAGATATACCCCGTTTTTCTGTGCAGACATTATAATGGGATTTAAACCATTAGATATATGTTGGAAAGCAAAGTAAATAATGAAATTTTATGGGAACACTTAACTAGCGATAGACCATAGGTAAAACTGGAAGTTAATCGGAAAATTAGGTTAGCGGTCTAAAGTAAGTAAATATTTTGATCCCAAAGCTTTTAGAAACACATGGGATTTAGGTCACAAAGTACCACCATGCAAGGAAAAGAGAAAATATATAGGAATGAGAACGGAATTTCCTATTGATCAAGGATTAAGAAGAAGGTGGTAGAAATTTTCCGTTAGAAGTAGTAGAACCGCAACACTCCAATACAACTTTATGGAGTTGCGATTTGCATCGTTAGTGATAGGGACCCTTAGTTTACTAGTAAATTATGGAGGAGTTTGCTAGTAGCTTTAGGAACTAGCTTTAGGAACTTCATTGAATCGGAGCATTGCTTACCGACTGAAGACTGACGAAAAAACTGAAGGAATGGACGGGAAAATTCGTTGAGAGCTTGCATCTTGGACTTTGGAGGACCTTAGGAGTAGCGCTTACCATTGGTAGAATTTGCATATAATTGCATTCTATGGCACCCTTGAAGCATTTTTTTGGGAGGCCATGCAATTCGCCAAATTGTGGGTGGGAAACCACCGACAAATTCTAATCGGACCAGATTTGTATTGCGAGACTTTGGAAAGTCAGAATTGATTAGGCAACGTATGAAGGTCGTACAATTTGGGTAGTAGGAATGTAGTCACCAGATTTATTGGGCCTTTCCCTAATATGGGGAAAAACAAGAAAACTTTTATGTTGGCTGGAGTCCACGACGTTTTTGCATTTGAGGAAATACCTTCATAGCATAACACTTGTTGTAGAGCCTAATGATTGGGGATATTAAGACGGAGTTAATAACATCCCGTGCCACTGTATGCATTGTAGAGCATGCAACTCGAAAGCTCCACAACAAAATTAGACTAGTCCGAGTGCAATGGAGGGACAATCCAGCGGAAAGCACTTAGGAAACCAAGGAGAATATGAAGATCACTCACCCAGAGCTTTTCACCAGTAAATTTTCTCTCCAAAATTAGGATTTTGATTGCATCTTGGTTGCCAGATTGGATGGTAGGAGATGTTTGCTACACTTTTCCATAATCACTTTACACTCATGTAGAAATTTTTAAGCATATTTGGGTTATTTGCATACATACTTTCATGACACGATTACACTCTTATGCTAGGATTGGGCTCATTTTAGTACGACTGAAGTACATAATCACATTACACTGGTTGAGTAGATGATTGTGTAGATAATTTGGTTGTATAACATGGATGCTACGTGTTACGTTGTTCACCCTTGAAAGATTTTGGGACGAAATCCTTTTTTAGGGGTGGGAGAATAAAACACCCTGTAAAATGAACCTTAATCAAATGAATTAAATAAGGTAAACTTGAATATGGAAATTTTATAAAAGTTGAAATTTAACCACGAAAGTTATTATGTTGCCTTCGTGGCGAATTCTGATCTGATTTCATATATAATATGCTGAAAACGGAGCTCAAACAAAGAAAGCGTTTGTAGTTTATAGATTTAAATTAATTTAGTTTGGATTCAAATTTAAACAATAATTTAAATTTAGGATTTGAGTTTTAAAAATTAGCTTGGGGCTAAGTAAACATTAATTAACGTTTAACGTTAAAGTTGATTGGGGGAAAGAAATTAATTAATAAAGCAATGGAACCAAATATTTTCCAAAATAATCAACCGATCGACACCCTAGTCACGACCAGTCGACCTCAAGTGGTCGACTGGTTGAGTAGGGGCGGTCGACCGGTCGGTGCCATATTTTGGCAGCGGTAGCTAGGGTTTGAAGGGTTGTGTTATTATTTTAATGCTCCTTATTTATTCGCTCCTCACCTACTTCCATCATGTAGTTCTTGTGCGTTTCATCCTCTATAAATAGAACCCTATCCTCTTCACTTTTTATTCATATTATTTTGGAAAATTCAGCGAAACTCTGCCATTCTTATCTCTGTAAATTAAAATCAGAAACTCCATAGAGAATTGAGGTAAGAATCCAATCTATTTACTATTATTTCTTCTTCCTCCAACCTATTCTTATTCTATTCTCCTCCCACTATTTTAAATGTAATAAATATGCTATTGTGTGTATATATATCAAAAGAGAGAGATTCTGGAAGAGATTGTTAGGCATGCAAACCCAAGGAAGGTGAAGCTAAGGCTATTCTGTGAGTACAAACCTTTGTATTTTTTTCAGTAATTATTTAGTATATCTCCTTTTGGATTTGAATATGCCTAAGTGATTTTGAGCTTGAGAAAATACGATATATAAAATACCTCAAAATTCCTTTTTATTTCGAAATGTCAATTCTATGTTAAGATTCTCAATTATTTACATTAATTTGATGGAATTAATTTCCTTATGCAATTTTTGATAATTTCATAGTTTGTTCCATTTCTCCATCTTCTCTGGTTCAAATTGTGATTCTTCAATGAAATAAAGGGTTTATATTATGAATTCTATTCATAGTTTACACCACTTATTCTTACCTATTTCTTTGTAAAAGAGGAGTTGAATAGAATATGGATTTTAGATTACAATTCCTATTGTTTAGGATATTCCATTGAATTAGTGTAATAAATTGTGTTTCTATTTTATTTACAAGTCTGTTACTGTAGTTTTGGTTATGAATATTTATTCCTTATTTTGGATATTAGAATCTCTTATTTTGGTATGTTGAAATCTTAGGAATTTGAAGAAAAAAGACTTGTAATAGTATTTGGTTAGGGAATTGACATTTAACGCTAGTTTAGGGCGTGAAATCCGTGCATTTAGAATTTATTAGGCACGAATACTTGTTTATATCTATTAGCGTAATTAATGTATAATTATTGCGTATATAGCGTACTTAATTGGGTTATTATTTTCATTTATTTCCCTCATTAGGAAGGTAATTGATTGTTGGGTGAAAATAAGAGGAAATTCTCATATAGCTTAATTATTATTTTAAGGCGTAATAAGGAAGGTTCCTTATAAGGCCTTATTTACGAAACAGTGAGATGAGCGTGTGTGTGCATATATATATATATGGAGAGTATTTGATTTATGGCTAAGTCATAAGGATGCAAGGTTAATAGAATTACATGATGGAAGTCTGCCCTTCACTTTGAGGCTACCAACAGTTGTGTACTCTTTGATTGATGTGAGATGTCTTTATGATGAATATTTGTAATGACACGAGGTTAGTCCCAAATTCTGTAGGTGCAATCTACCTAGCTAATTCAAGTATTAGTTCCTACGAATAGTCGGATTAATGTGAGATGTCATTATGAGTATGGGCCATAAGACGAAGGGCCTGCTTTGGGGTCTTGAGATATCAAGTAGTTGTTTGAGGGGCCGCCTCTTTCCCTAGATGAAGTACTAAATGGTCAAGGGGTTACGTTAGGTGGTACCTCAATGGGGGTCCGCTTTTGGAGATAGGTATTAAATGATGGGGTTTGCCTTAATTAAAGTATTAAATGACCATAGTCTACCTATTTTCCACAAGGAAGTATTAAGTGGCCTAAGAGATTCGATATGATGTTAGCTAGATAGTACCATTGAGGAGCACGCCATGGAAATAGGTATGAAATGATGGGGTCTGCCTTAATTAAGGTATTAATGACCAAAGTCTGTCTATTTTCCAATAAAAGGTATTAAGTGACTTGGGTACCGTCTCTCACATTATTTGATGTTTATGACGTATGAATGGGATATGGGATTCTAGAAACCTTCTTTTGGAATGGAAGGCATTAAGTGGTTGGACCAGCCTCATTTCCTTATAAATAAGTATTAAATGGTTTTATGTCTGTAGACATGTTCTTAGTTTGAAATATACTGCCCAAAACTAAAAAGGTAAGACTCGAGATTTTTAGTCACCAGACACTTGTTGTTTTGACTCTCTCCTCATTACGACACAGGTTAAGGACGGAGTAATGACGGTTACAATGCTTAGAGATGGAGAAGCTTGGCCTGTGGTAGTATTTATCATTATCACTTGCTTTTATGTGTACCAATGTATATAGACAATTGTTGTTATGGATTATGATGTGATTTGATGGTATTTTGCATTATGACATTTTATGGTTTTAAAATAAATGGGTGCACTTGCTATTATATTTTCTTCCATCCGCTGTGAGTTCTGAAGTTTAGTTATGTCTCTGTACTATTATTTTCTTAGTTCTACCAACAGCTTACCTTAGAATGGATGTAAGTTTCGATGGATGGATCGAAATTTAGGCCTGTTCCGAGGTGGGTTGTTTCAAGTTGACTACAGTTGATCATGATACTAGCCCCTTATAACCAAGGAAAAAATTCTCTATAGTGTTTCACTTTCAATGCTTAAACTTAGACTCAACTATAGCCTCTCATAATCGAGGATACAAATTCTATATTAGACTAGTTAGCAAGTAATTTAGTATAATTATATCAATTAGGCTATAGTTGGGTTACTTAGCTTGATTAATAATAGAAGAAGATTGGCATATTAGTTATAAGCCAAGCATTCGTGCTTTAATATGTTTTTAAGTGTTAATATTGTTATGTTTGGATGTATGTTGATGGCTTGAATTGAGTTCAAGTAGGTGAGACTTAAGAATCAAAACATAGAAAATGCGTTTTGGAATTGTTTGTTGAAATGCCCCATATAGAAAATGAGTTTTAGGCAAGAGTTTCAAGGCGATCAACGAGTTAAATTGATGAAGTATTAACTGAAAGCGATGTTTTCCTGATTGAACCAAGCCAATCGAATGCGGGTAATCAGAGTAGATTTCAAAAAAAAATTCCCTGCTTTAATCCTAATAGGCCTATGAAGTCTAAATTGATTTTAGATCTAATTTAAATTTGATTTAAATAAAATTTTGCTTTATTAATTCACTGATTTAATTAAATAATGAATTTAAATTGAATTTAATATGACTATGTCCAAATATACTCATGTACGTATTATACACGTGCAACACACACACACACACACACACACACGCACACACATATATATATATATATATATATTGTGTGCATTGTTTATGTGTACGTATGTAGGTATTAGGATTAACGCCACAACGAACATATTCCCCCTTTATAAGCACATTGCTATCCGAAATAATTTTAAAATATATTTATATTTAAATTTGAATTTTGGACTTTTTTAATTAAAATAAATCATTTTGATTAAGTCAATAATTTCAAAATTCAAGATCCATTTTAAAATATCCAAATTTTTTATTTAGTAAAGTATTTTAAAACTATATCTAGAATGTAAAAAAAGTATAGCATATTAAAAGATTCAAACAAAATTATTATAAAATTTAAATAAAATATAATTTAAAAAATTAATATTATATATAATTTTACATTAAAATAATTAATAAATTAAATATTATATATATATAATAAAATGCCTTACGGTAATTTTTTACATAAATCTATATGGAATATATTAAAAATATAATTTATAAAATTAAAATCTTTAGTTTATAATATATATATATATAAACATATTAATAAATACATATTACATTATTACAATATATATAATTTTGTTTTAAATAATTTTTTTTACTATTGTAAACAAGTTGATTCATAGAGTAATTTTAAATAACTTTGTATATCCATATATTTATATTTATATATTCATATTTACATTTAAATCAACTAGAATTAATTAAAATTAGATTTAATGTTTTAATAAATTTAATACATACATATATATATATATATTCAAACACTATTGTATATATACAAAAATTAATAAAAACAAAGATATATTATAAACATTGAAGCTTGCAGATCTAATTAGATATATAATTGTATAATATTATATTGATAAGGTGGACGATAGTTATGATAGAGTTAGAAATATGCCCCAGGGGCAATTATGTAATTTGTTACATATATCTAACTCGATAACAATCTTGTTTGAAGTGAAAGGTGTTTTCTTTCTGTTATATACTTGTTATAATGTGTTACAAATAATTGATTATTCAATTTAAGTATATTTAGCAAAAAAAATCCACAAATGGTATGTTTTGTGATGTTAGTTACAATGTGTTGTAATCATGAGTGATCCATCATAATATAATAAACACACCATTTTAAATAATCTTTATCAAGGTGTATCAAGTCTGAATATTGATAAATCTGTTGAGACTAGAGTACGTAACACTTTCCAAATGGTGGGTAGCATATTATTCATGACCGTTGAGGGCACTAAAGGGTTAAGTACTCATAGTTATTGGATAACTATGGAATAACTCACTCAAGAGTTTTCTGTTGATTAATATAACTAAAGTCGAACAGAGAATCTTAAAGTGACGACAGTTCTCTTGACTTGAGAATTCTGTTAAACTTCAATGTGGGTGCTCTGCTTTGATTATTGTTAATTTGTGGCATGATATCCATTAAAAACCTATAGTTAGGTTTGGGTTGAAGCATGGGAAGTGAACGACTATCCAATAGAGAATTCGTCTCCTTAGTTATATGGGTTTAGCATTAAGGTTAACTATAGTCAACTCAAAGTCAAAATCTTTAGCTAGAGTAGTATGATATATGTTATTACTGAACCACGGACTTTGTTTTCTGACTTACAAAGTTGAACGAGGACGATATTGGAATTTTGGCCAGAGTAGTACGGTATATGTTACTACCGGGTACCATTTAAGAAAAATGTGAAATTGGATATTACCAAAAAGACCCATAAACGATGAATTCAACCAAACTATCACACTACTAGCTATGATGACGTGTGAAGGCTAATATTTGAATTATTCAATATTAATTACTGGTTGAATTCACACCTCTGAGTCGCATAACCAAATTTCTCCAAAAAGCCCACACAATTTAATTAAAACATGGACCGTCATAAATTGGTTAAATTAATTTATATTTGAGAAATATTATCTATAATCAATTTATTTGATATTTCTAATGTTGTTAGCAATTATTTAAATATATATATATATATATAAGTTATATCTGCAAATATCGATATTCGACATCGGTACACCTTTTAAATGGAGTTTGAAATTAATATTTACATAGAGGTTTTATTTTGTTGGAAAATTTTCCTACTATGGATGCATGCTAGGACCGGCCAATATACAGAGAAAATGAAGGGATTGACTGATTGAATTAAATAAGGAAGTTAAATAAGGAAAATGGAAAAGGGTTCTTTTATCCCATTAAAAACAAATCTTCTCATTTCACTTTCTTTTTGCAGAAAATCCTCCCTTCTCCTCTCCAAAATAATGGCTTCCATCATCTTCCTTTAAACCAAATAAAAACCAATAACAACATAAAATCAAATATCAAATTAAATTAAAACAAAGATGGTTCATCCATCTCTTGCAAGGATTGGATGTGGATCTTGGTAATCTAAAAAGAGTGTATAAATCAAGGTATGCCTTTTGACTGGATCTAAGTGGTAACTTTTGTTTTTAATATTCTGTATAATATAATATAATTATCATAGTTCGTATGTATATACTATTACTTCATTTAATTTGAATTTTTTTATGTAATTTGAATCGTTTGTTGAATGAATTGATTTGATTTTTAATTTGATAAATCAGAAATTTGTATATAATTAAAACAATGTTTCTATTATAGATCTATGTTTTAAACTTTGAAATCAAAGGTAATATTTTAGATATGAAAGTTTGTACACACATATAGTTGCATTTGTATTGAAACTGAAACATCGTATACATGTAACAACCCGCATATTTTACGATTGTATATTCAAATGTTTTATTTAAATATAGCATCGTTAATCGGATTAAAGTCCAAAATGTTACTTTTTGTAAACAGTCGAATTGGGACTCGAGACCACTTCCATTGAGTCCAAAATGGCGTTTACAACTTTTTTGAGTATAAACATCGATATGTTTGGAGTTGAGTAGAATTTTGCTATTTTTCTATTTTTGGGTTTGGGTTTCAGCCCATTAACCCATCTTAATACCCTAACTCAACTCCTCTTCATTCATTTCATTCCTCATTTCCTAACATTCAAGCTTTAGAGAAAAATGGGGGAAAAGATTGAAAATTAGAATTCCAAACCCTAGTTTGTTTAGGAAATACAAATTCAAGTCCAAAATCAAGGAGAAGGTTAGGTAAGCATCCTCTTCATCTTCTCCATCTCTATCTCTCTTCAATTTTAGAAATTCCTAAACCCTAACTTAGGAAATATTTGCTTATTAGCTTAGATTGGAGCTTCTTGAGTTGAGGTTGAAGAGGACTTGGCCTTTCCTTTGTTTAAGAGCTTCTCGTTCGTTGTTTTTGGGTTTAAAGGTGAGTTTTTGAACTCACATCTACATCTATAGCTTTCATTGTTGTTAGGTATGAATTCCTAACATCTATTTCATGTTCATTTTCTTTGATTTGAATTGGTTTTGTGAATTCTCCAATTTTTGGTTTTGAAGTCCAATTTTACGAAAATCCTACTATGGATGTTTGGACATGTTATTTGGGATGTATTGAAGAGCCTATAAGGCTGGATTGTCGCTTGGCGTAAATCCTTAGTCGTCGTTGCTTGTCCAATCACTCCCGATACGTTTTGGACACTTTGACCTAGGCAAATTGCTGCTCAGACCAGGTGACCAGACGTCTGGTGACCAAGTCCAAATGTCTGGTTTGGACCTGGAGAGAAAATGTGACGCCCCACCTCTATACCCACGCTAGCCAAGAACACTACGGAGTAATGCCGTCAACTGCCGCGGAGAATATGGCTGTTGAGGAGCGATCATCCGTGAAATTTCTTTGAGCGAGCACCGGTATGTCAGATAGTATAACATGCATTTCATCTCAAGAGGAAATCCGACATACCGATACAAACTCAAAGCTACTACATGGTGGCTATAATATCTTCAGAAACAGATAGAGAAATAAATATAACACAATCAGTCACAGAAGTTCATATCTCAAAGGCGGAAACAGATATGAATATTACACATAAAAGTGTACATCAGAGTAGTGGTCAAATAAGATCCACAGTATCACAAAAGAATAGATACAAGTGCTAGACAAAAGAATAAGTATAAATCATGGAGTCTATGTCTCGAATGTATAACAACAAAAACTACAAATGTAATGCAGTTAGGCAAAAGTCAAAAGATGATCTCAGATAAGGAGTCAAGCAGATGCACCTGTAACATCTCGGTCTGACCCGAGTATTATTTATTAAGAAAATAATAAATGGATCAGTCTAGCTATAAATATCAGATTAAAATGAGATAGAATATGAGATATGACAAAAGATGTATGATAACATTAATGCCTTACTATAACTAGTATGCATGTAAAACACCAAAATCATACAATACCTCAATAATCTCAAAACACAGAAAAGAACGTCATATTCTTTAGTTTATTCACCAAACACAAAATATTGACTATAATATCAATGCCAATCACAAAAGTTAACGACACACAAATTCACCAATGCACAAATATTGATAGAGCTTATCAATGTAAATCACGAAAATTGGTGAAACACAAGTTCTAGAAATCATCAACAAGAAGTCTAGAAATCACAAAAAGAGAGGGGGAGGCCTATCACAAAACGAGAGCATGAAAACTCCCAACACGTGTATCACAAAACGGAAAGCTATTCCATGGTTGCTAACCATTAATTTTGAGCCGAAGCTCCACTAAAACGGTCCGAAGACCTTTGAGCCGAAACTCCACTAAAACGGTCCGAAGACCATGGGTCGCTACCCCAAAATTTTAGCCGAAGCTCCACTAAAACAGGGTACAGTCCCCCACACCAACAAAGAGACATCGCACATTGCTAGTCCAATTCACAAAAATGATCATCATCGATCATCAAGAAGTGTCAATTACACTAAGCTAGTAAATATATGAGTTTAGCTTCATGTCCCATAACCACTCGCTTAACTTAAATATTTACGAACAAATTGTAAATCTCCACTAGAAAATTGTCACAATAGATTCAATCGAACAAGTCCAAGAATTAACCGACGAAGTGAACACAATCATTTCATACCACTTGTTTTACTAAGCCGTTTAATTAGATTTCTCATACGAGTGAGGTAAAGGCTTGTATATACTAATAGATTGGAAATCGGTTTAAGAAACGAGCTTTGTAATAAAATAGTGTTGAAATCGTTTTAATGAAAGGGTTTTGATATTTACTACTAGTATATAAAACCTTTATATTTTAAAGTGACAAATCATAGAAGTGACTGTAGAAACAATCAATCATTAAAATTCACATTCGAAGACGTGAATCAAATCCAATTAAACCGATAAAGAATCCATCGAAATGGATATTCGCAAATCCCAAAAAAGAAGTCATCAAAATCGATAACAAATGATAACTACAAAACGGAGAATCAAGAATCGATTAAAAATTGGAAACACAAACACAAAAGGCAAAATAGGCAGAGACAGCAGATTCGGTCGACTGGACCAGGGTGGTCGGTCGACTGAACCATGCCTGGAAACTTTCTGTTTCCAGGCTCGGTCGACCGAGCCAGGGTGGTCGGTCGACTGAACCATGCCTGGAAACTTTCTGTTTCCAGGCTCGGTCGACCGAGCCAGGGTGGTCGGTTGACCGATACTGGAAATTCCAGTATTCTTAGCCTAGCCCCCAAGGGGAAAAATCCCAAACAATTGGCGAACGAACGAGCGATGGGCGCTAGGGGTTTACGGCAATCGGCAACCTAGCCCTATAGGCTCTTCGATACGCCACCAAAAACATGTTCACAAATCAAAACAAGGATTTTCAAAGTTTTGACTTCAAAACACCAAAAATTGAAGTGTTCACTAAATCAATTCAAACCAAGAGCAATTGAACATGAATATGTGTTAGGAATTCATACCTAACATTAATGATAGGAATAGACATAGATGTGAGATAAAATCTCACCTTTTTACACAAAAACAAGGAAGAAGAAGCTTGAAGACAAGGGAAGATCAACCACACTTCAATCTCAACACAAGAAGCTTGAATCTAAGCTTAAAAGAAGAACATTTCCAAAGTTAGGTTTAGGAAATTTCTGAAATCAAAGAGAGAATGAGTTGGAGAAGAAGGAGATGATGCTTACCAATGCTTCTCTTTGAATTTGGAGCTAGAACTTGATTTGCAAATGGAAACTAGGGCTTAGGATTTTTAATTCTCTTTCTCTTCCCTCATTATTCTCTTTAGAACTGAAAAGATAAGGAAGAGGGGATGAATGAAGAGAGGTGGTTCAGTTTTGGGTATTAAGTTGGCTAGTGGGCCGAACCCAAACCCAAAGTGAAAAAGGACAAATTTTTAGCTAGCTCCAAACATATCAATGTTTATACTCAAAAAGGTTGCAAATGGCATTTTGAACTCAATGGAAGGGGTCCCGAGTCCCAATTCAACTGTTTGCAAAAAGTAACTTTTCGGACTAAAATCCGACTAACGATACCATATTTAAATAAAACATTTAAATAGATAATTGTAAAATATGCGGGTTGTTACAGACTCCTCTCCTTAAAGAAATTGCATCCTCGCAATCATAAGAAATATTTGAACAAAAAGTAACAACCATAAAAGCATATCAACACAAAAGAAGAAATTTTGAAATAAGAAGTTCACCTCAAAGAGCTCAAGAGAGTAAGTCCGGATGTGTTCGCTTGATGAATTCTCTAGATTCCCAAGAGCAATCCTTAGGATTTGAGGACCATTGAACATTCACAAGCAGGACATCTTTATTTCAAAGGCGTTTAACCTTCGAAGCAATAATACGAATAAGATGTTGCTCATATGTTAAATTAGGCGAAACCTTAATTTCTTCAACAACACCGGGCTCGAGAATAGAATCGGAATCTTGAAGGCATTTCCGTAATTGAGAAACGTGAAACACATCATGAATAGCAGAAAATTGAGCCAGTAACGAAAGGCGATAAGCCACGGAACCAATGCGTTCGGTGATGGTAAATGAGCCAATATATCGAGGTGCTAATTTTCCCGATCGACTGAAACGAACAACACCCTTCATAGGTGAAACACGAATAAACACAAAATCTCCCACAGAAAATTCTAATTTCCTTCTTCGGTTATCGGCATAGGATTTTTGTCTACTTTGGGCTTCTTTCATCCTATGGCGAATAAGATCAATCTTTTCTGTGGAATCACGAATAAAATCTGGATCTAAAACTAGCTTCTCACCGGCCTCAAGCCAACAAGAAGGGGATCGGCATGGCCTTCCATAAAGTGCCTCGAAAGGTGCCATACCAATACTAGATTGGAAGCTATTATTATAGAAAAATTCAACAAGAGAAATATGATCTTCCCAACTTCCACCAAAGTCAAGAACACAAGCACGAAGAAGATCTTTAAGAGTTTGATTCGCACGCTCAGTTTGTCCATCGGACTGCGGATGATAAGCGGTGCTAAAATTAAGCTTCGTCCCCAAAGCTTTTTGAAGACTCTTCCAAAATCCACTAGTAAACAATGGATCACGATCACTAACAATAGAAGTAGAGACTCCATGCAATTTAACAATTTCTTTAATAAAGAGTTTGGCCAAAAGAGGAACGGTCCGATTAGACCGAACGGGAATAAAATGGGCGGATTTAGTAAGTCTATCAACAATCACCCATAAGTTATCATGACCCGAACGAGAACGGGGAATGCCGTCAATAAAATCCATGGAAATATGATCCCACTTCCACATTGGAATGTCTAAAGGTTGCAATAACCCACTGGGCCTTTGATGCTCGGCCTTAATGAGTTGGCAAGTCATGCAACGCTTAACGAAGTTAGCGATATCAAATTTCATTCCCTCCCAATAATAAAGTCGCTTCATATCTGCGTACATTTTACTACTACCGGGATGAATGGTAAATTTAGAACGATGAGAATCTTCTAATATGTCTTTGCGAAGATCACTAATATTTGGCACAACAAGTCTACCAAATTTTCGAATGCCGCCACGAGAATCAATACCAAAGTCTTTCATACCCTCAATATCAATTTTATCCCTAAAATTTTGGCCAAGAAGAGCCAATTCGGGATCTAGCTTTTGAGCTTCAAGAATGCGGTCCAAAAGAGATGGATGAGCCTCAAGGCTACATAAAACAAGAGATGAACATAAATCAGATACACGATCTCGAATCTCACAAGTAGACAAAGTCTCGAGATCGTTCCATTCGGATATCATCATAGAAACAACCGCTTGTTGCTTTCGGCAACACGATTTCCCTTTTCGGGAGTATAAAGAATTTCAAGATCATATGATGCAAGGAACTCGAGCCAACGTTGTTGACGCAAATTAAGTTCCCTTTGAGAAAATAAATACTTTAAAGATTTATGATCGGTGTAAAGAATAAATTTTTCTCCCAAAAGATAATGACGCCAAATTTGAAGAGCGAAAACATTAGCCGCGAGCTCTAAATCATGAGTGACATATCTAGTCTCGGCTGGCTTCAATTGCCTAGAAGCATAAGCAATAACACATTCTCTTTGCATAAGAACGACACCCAAACCAACGCGACTAGCATCGGTATACACAACAAAATCTTGGTTTCCTTCGAGAATCACAAGAATAGGAGCATCGAAAAGGAGTTCCTTTAATTTCTGAAAAGAAGCTTCACATTTGTCGGACCATATGTATTTAACTCCTTTCTTTGTCAAACTAGTAAGAGGCATGGAAATTTTAGAAAAGTCTTTTATGAAACGACGGTAATAGCCCGCCAATCCAAGGAAGCTATGGATTTCCGTCACACTCTCCGGTCTCTTCCAATTTTGAATCGCTTCAATCTTTGAAGGATCCACGGAAATTCCGGATTTGGAAATAATGTGACCAAGAAACTTCACACGAGATTGCCAAAAGTGGCATTTAGAAAATTTTTCTTTTAATTGATTACTCCTAAGAGTTTCCAACACAATCCGAAGATGCTCTTCATGTTCTTCCTCGGTTTTTGAATAAACAAGAATATCATCAATAAAGATGAGAACAAATCGATCGAGGAAATCTTTTAAAACTCGATTCATAAGGTCAACAAAATAAGCTGGAGCATTCGTCAAACCAAATGGCATAACAAGCCATTCATACGATCCATAACGAGTATGGAATGATGTCAAATGAATACTATCCTCTGCAATACGAAGCTGATGAAAACCAGTTGCTAAGTCCAATTATGAAAAGACTCTAGCACCACTAAGTTGATCAAATAGATCATCAATCCGAGGCAATGGGTATTTATTCTTGATAGTGAGATCATTAAGCTTGCGGTAGTCAACGCAGAGCCTAAGTGTACCATTGGATTTCTTCACAAAAATAGCCGAAGCTCCCCAAGGTGAGGAACTAGAGCGAATAAATTGCTTCGTCTCCAATTCAGATAATTGTTTGTGCATCTCCTCATTCTCCTTATTGGACATGCGATAAGGAGGACGAGTGATAGGTTGAGCTCCAGGAATAAGATTAATTCTAAACTCAATTGCTCGCTTAGGTGGCAATCCTAGAACGGGATCGAATATGTCGTAAAATTCACGAACAACGTGAATAAGAGAAATGACATCTTCCTCATATTCCTCATCATCATTATCGTCATCACAAGGGTTTAGAGATTATAAGGATGCTACCAAAGTAGAATCCGAATCTTTAAGAACAATAGAAACCTGCTTAACAGATTGAGGATGTCGAAGATAAATAGTCCACTCAGGACATAGGATATGAGATTCATAACGGTTAAGCCAATCCATTCCCAAAATCATCCCAAAGCCTAAGTAACGCATGACATGCAAATCGGCTAGGAAAGATAAATCACATAAAACAATCTCGACATCTTTACAAAGTAGACTAAGTGTTGCGGATCCACCAACCGGATTCGCAATTCTCAAAGAAGTCATCAAACACATAACATCCAAAGAAAAAGTATCAACAAGTTCTTTTGAAATAAAAGAGTGGGATGCACCCGTATAAAAAAGAACTCGAATAGGATGATCACGAAACACAATAATGCCATCAAGGATAGAATGAGAAATACCTTGACCACGAGAAGTATTACCAGAGGCTTGCGCCACATTAAGCTTTCCCTCCTTCTTGTTTTGAAGTTTGGGACACACAGATATATAATGGTCCGGGCTTTTGCAATAGCGACAAACACGGGGCTTTGAACATTGATTCGCATAATGGTCCTTAGAACCACAGTTGTAGCATTGCCCAGCACTAGAGGTAGAAGTCTTAGTTGCTGGAGATGCTTGTTTCCCTTTCTTATTGTTGGGATAAGGACCTTTGAACTTATTAGGCCTTTTCTTGGTGGTGAAGTTCGGTTTAGCACTCCCAACCTCAACATCACTTACTCTATCTACCTCTTCAAGTCGAAGAGCGATGTCAATGAGTTGATCAAAAGAGACTTCTAATTTTAGAAGTAATGGCTTCTTGAGATTTTTGTTCAAGCCATAGATAAATCTTTGGTTCTTCTTCAATGGGGTGTTGATGTACTCAACCCCATATTTAGAAAGTGACTCGAAAGAAGCGACATAATCTTCCACGGAGGATTCACCTTGAACAAGGTCTATGAAACGACAGGCCAAAGTCACCTTCTCAGCTTCTGGCACAAACTTTAACTCGAATCGTTCCCGGAATTGCTCTTAAGTAAGATCCATTTCATTAATTTCACAAATCAGAAGCTCGTACCAGTCTAATGCTCTTTCTTGGAGCACACTAGAGGCCACTTGAACTCGGTGAAGATCAATAAGATTCATGCGAGAAAAGATGCGGTCGCATGTTCTTAGCCAAGCCTGGACTTCAATAATGGTTTCAGAACCTTTGAATGGCTTTCCACCCAAGTTGGTTTAATCATTGCACAAGCGTGCAAATCCAGACGTAGGGTGAGTAGGCTCCGGAACAGAACCGGCTGCTTAAGCATTCTTTACAAGATCAAGAAGCTACCGGGCAAACATAAAAACTCCATCCTAGGGAGTAGCACTAGATTGACCGGCACTGGGACGACCTGGTCTAACCATTTCCCTTCTTTAAGAAAGAAAGAAAGAAAAAGAAAAGGTTATTCTCAAAACAAATATCAAGCAAACTTGATTGATAAAACAAGGAATCATGAAAGAAAATAGGATAAAACGGGTCCAATTGACTCGAATAAAATCCTAAGGCACGACTCCTAAGACGGACTGAGGACAATGATCCTTGTTAGATTATTCTATATTTTCTCGAAGTTTGGCTCTAATACCAAGCTGTGACGCCCCACCTCTATACCCACGCTAGCCAAGAACACTATGGAGTAATGCCATCAACTAGCGCGGAGAATAAGGCTGTTGAGGAGCGACCATCCGTGAAATTTCTTTGTGCGAGCACCGGTATCTCAGATAGTATAACATGCATTTCATCTCAAGAGGAAATCCGACATACCGATACAAACTCAAAGCTACTACATGGT
The DNA here is from genome assembly GCA_030737815.1 of Allium fistulosum. Lineage (NCBI taxonomy): Eukaryota > Viridiplantae > Streptophyta > Magnoliopsida > Asparagales > Amaryllidaceae > Allium > Allium fistulosum. The sequence goes on along the minus strand of CM060908.1, from coordinate 685,727,766 downwards.
GGCTATAATATCTTCGGAAACAAATATAGAAATAAATATAACACAATTAGTCACAGAAGTTCATATCTCAAAGGTGGAAACAGATATGAATATTACGCATAAAAGTGTACATCAGAGTAGTGGTCAAATAAGATCCACAGTATCACAAAAGAATAGATACAAGTGCTAGACAAAAGAATAAGTATAAATCATGGAGTCTATGTCTCGAATGTATAACAACAAAAACTACAAATGTAATGCAGTTAGGCAAAAGTTAGAAGATGATCCCAGACAAGGAGTCAAGCAGATGCACCTGTAATATCTCGGTCTGACCCGAGTATTATTTAAAAAGAAAATAATAAACGGATCAGTCTAGCTATAAATATCAGATTAAAATGAGATAGAATATGAGATATGACAAAAGACGTATGATAACATTAATGCCTTACTATAACTAGTATGCATGTAAAACACTAAAATCATACAATACCTCAATAATCTCAAAACACAGAAAAAAATGTCATATTCTTTAGTTTATTCACCAGACACAAAATATTGACTATAATATCAATGCCAATCACAAAAGTTAACGACACACAAATTCACCAATGCACAAATATTGATAGAGCTTATCAATGTAAATCACGAAAATTGGTGAAACACAAGTTCTAGAAATCATCAACAAGAAGTCCAGAAATCACAAAAGGAGAGGGGGAGGCCTATCACAAAACGAGAGCATGAAAACTCTCAACACGTGTATCACAAAACGGAAAGCTATTCCATGGTTGCTAACCATTAATTTTGAGCCGAAGCTCCACTAAAACGGTCCGAAGACCTTTGAGCCGAAACTCCACTAAAACGGTCTGAAGACCATGGGTCGCTACCCCACAAATTTGAGCCGAAGCTCCACTAAAACAGGGTACAGACCCCCACACGGACAAAGAGACATCGCACATTGCTAGTCTAATTCACAAAAATGATCATCATCAATCATCAAGAAGTGTCAATTACACTAAGCTAGTAAATATATGAGTTTAGCTTCATGTCCCATAACCACTCGCTTAACTTAAATATTTACGAACAAATTGTAAATCTCCACTAGAAAATTGTCATAATAGATTCAATCGAAAAAGTCCAAGAATTAACCGACGAAGTGAACGCAAGCGTTTCATACCACTTGTTTTACTAAGCCGTTTAATTAGATTTCTCATACGAGTGAGGTAAAGGTTTGTATATACTAATAGATTGGAAATCGGTTTAAGAAACGAGCTTTGTAATAAAATAGTGTTGAAATCGTTTTAATGAAAGGGTTTTGATATTTACTACTAGTATAGAAAACCTTTATATTTTAAAGTGACAAATCATAGAAGTGACTGTAGAAACAATCAATCATTAAAATTCACATTCGAAGACGTGAATCAAATCCAATTAAACCGATAAAGAATCCATCGAAATGGATATTCGCAAATCCCGAAAAAGAAGTCATCAAAATCGATAACAAATGATAACTACAAAACGTAGAATCAAGAATCGATTAAAAATTTGAAACGCAAACACAAAAGGCAAAATAGGCAGAGGCAGCAGATTCGGTCAACTGGACCAGGGTGGTCGGTCGACTAAACCATGCCTGGAAACTTTCAGTTTCCAGGCTCGGTCGACCGAGCCAGGGTGGTCGGTCGACTGAACCATGCCTGGAAACTTTCTGTTTCCAGGCTCGGTCGACCGAGCCAGGGTGGTCGGTCGACCGATACTGGAAATTCCAGTATTCTCAGCCTAGCCCCCAAGGGGCAAAATCCCAAACAATTGGCGAACGGACGAGCGATGGACGCTAGGGGTTTACGCCAATCGACAACCCAGCCCTATAGGCTCTTTGATACGCCACCAAAAACATGTTCACAAATCAAAACAAGGATTTTCAAAGTTTTGACTTCAAAACACCAAAAATTGAAGTGTTCACTAAATCAATTCAAACCAAGAGCAATTGAACATGAACATGTGTTAGGAATTCATACCTAACATTAATGATAGGAATAGACATAGATGTGAGATAAAAATCTCACCTTTTTACGCAAAAACAAGGAAGAAGAAGCTTGAAGACAAGGGAAGATCAACCACACTTCAATCTTAACACAAGAAGCTTGAATCTAAGCTTAATAGAAGAACATTTCCAAAGTTAAGTTTAGGAAATTTCTGAAATCAAAGAGAGAATGAGTTGGAGAAGAAGGAGATGATGCTTACCAATGCTTCTCTTTGAATTTGGAGCTAGAACTTGATTTGCAAATGGAAACTAAGGCTTAGGATTTTTAATTCTCTTTCTCTTCCCCCATTATTCTCTTTAGAACTGAAAATATAAGGAAGAGGGGATGAATGAAGAGAGGTGGTTCAGTTTTGGGTATTAAGTTGGCTAGTGGGCTTAACCCAAACCCAAAGTGAAAAAGGTCAAATTTTTAGCTAGCTCCAAACATATCGATGTTTATACTCAAAAAGGTTGCAAACGGCATTTTGAACTCAATGGAAGTGGTCCCGAGTCCCAATTTGACTGTTTGCAAAAAGTAACTTTTCGGACTAAAATCCGACTAACGATACCATATTTAAATAAAACATTTAAATAGATAATTGTAAAATATGCGGGTTATTACAGAAAAATATAAGCACGCAGAATATAAAAAAAAGGCAGAGACTAATTCCAAACGTCTGAAATTTAGGATCAGACGTCTAGATGGGTCTCAGACGTCTGACTTGAAGTTTCAAACGTCTAGGGGTTCTCTAGATTATTTCCAAAGAACAAATCCAAACGTCTGGATTCTAAACCAGACTTCTGGTTAGTTTTCAGATGCCTGGATTGAACCTCCAAACGTCTGGAATTGAGCAGTTTTCCTATTTGCATATGTTTTTGAGTGGATTTCCTATTTTTAATCGATTGTTGTTGATCTGGATAGTTGTCATCACTTATTATCGACTCTGATGACTTCTTTCTTTGGATTTTTAGGAATATTCATTTGATGGATTTGATATCGATTTTTATGGATTTAATTCACATTTTCGTATGTGAATCTTTGGCGATTGATTGTTTTTACAATCATTTTTGTGATTTGTCACTCTCAAATACAAAGGTTTCTATACTAGTAGTAAATATTCAAACTCTTTCACAAAGATGTTTTCAACTCTATTTTAATACAAATCTCGTTTATAAAATCGATTTCCAGTCTATTAGTATATACAAATCTTTACCTCATTCGTATGAGAAATCTAATTAAACGGCTTAATAAAAGAAGTGGTATGAAACGCTTGCGTTTACTTCGTCGGTTAATTCTTGGACTTGTTCGATTGAACTCTTGTGACAATTTTCGAGTGGAAATCTACAATTTGTTCGTAAATATTTAAGTTAAGCCAGTAGTTATGGGACATGAAGCTAAACTCATTTATTTACTAGCTTAGTGTAATTAACACTTCTTGTTGATAAATGATGATCCTTTGGTGATTTAGACTAGCGATGTGCGATGTCTCTTTGTCCGCGTGGGGGACTGTACCCCGTTTGGAGGAGTTTCGGCTCATAGTCCGCAATGGGGGACTATACCCTGTTTGGAGGAGTTTCGGCTCATAGTCCACAATGGGGGACTATACTCCGTTTGGAGGAGTTTCGTCTCATAGTCTGCAATGGGGGACTATACCCTGTTTGGAGGAGTTTCGGCTCATAGTCCGCAATAGGGGACTATACCCTGTTTGGAGGAGATTTGGCTCATTGTCCTCAGGGGGGACTATACCCTGTTTGGAGGAGCTTCGGCTCATAGGAAGAGCTTTGGCTCATTGTCCACAAGGGGGGACTATACCCTGTTTGGAGGAGCTTCGGCTCATAGGAGGAGCTTTGGCTCATTGTCCGCAAGGGGGGACTATACCCTGTTTGGAGGAGCTCCGGCTCATTTGTGATACACGTGTTGGTGAATTTTCATGCTCCCGTTTGTGATAGGCCTCCCCTTTTGTGATTTCTGGATTTCTGGTTGTGATTTCTAGAATTTGTGTTTCACCAATTTTCGTGGTTTGCATTGATAAGCTCTATCAATATTTGTGTTTTGGTGAATAATTTAATGAATGTGATTCTTTTTGGTGTTTTGAGATGATTTGAGATATTGTATGATTTTTGTTGTTATTTGATGTATACTTGACAAAGTATGACATTTTTGTTATCATACGTTTTTGGTCATATCTCTTATCCTATCTCATTTTATCTGATATTTATAGCTAGACTGATCTGTTTATTATTTTCTTCTTAAATAATACTCGGGTCAGACCGAGGTATCTCAGGTGCTTCTGCTTGACTTCTTATCTGGGACCATCATCTGATTTTTGGCTTACTACTTTAGATTAGTAGTTTTTGTTTTTATACATTCGAGATATAGACTCCTTGATGTATACTTATTCTTTTGTCTAGCATCTGTACCTATCCTTTTGTGATGTAGTGGGTCTTGTATGTCCACTACTTTTATGTACACTTCTATGTGATATATTCATATATGTTTCCGCCTTTGTGATATGAAAATCTATGACTGATTTGTGTTATGTTTATTTCTATATTTGTTTCCGAAGGCCACTTAGCCATTGTGTAGTAGCTTTGTGTTTGTATTTGATATGTCGGATTTCCTCTTGAAACGAAATGTAAGTTATATTATCTGACATATCGGTACTCGCACAAAGCAATTACACAGATGGTCGCTCCTCAACTGCCTTATTCTTCATGCTAGTCGACGGCATTACCCCGTAGTGTCCTTGGCTAGTGTGAGTATAGAGGTGGGGCGTCACAATACACATGTTGTGACTTCACCTTGAATTGAAAATAATCACGCAATTTGAATACTTTGTTGAATAAATTGTTTTGTTCTTAATCTAGTAAATCGTAATAATATTTTAAATTTGTTACCCAATTTATTGTATCAAATGTCCTTATTTAAATATTTTAAAGGATTTTTAGTATATTGTTTAATTTGTTGTATTACACTTTTGTTTTGTAAAAAAAACTAAATTCCATTGAGCTAAAACTTTTGATTTATATGTATATATGTATTTTTGTCAACTAATTCAAGTATACATAAATTTATAAATGCATCAAAAAAAATTAGTGCAATATGGAAGTTTGTTTTATATTAATTGTATACTTTTGGTTTAATCTTTATCATATATATATATATATATCCGTGTGTGTGTACATATAAACATTGAACACTTGTTTTTCAAATTGCCAAAGCATGATTTAAACCTTTTTTTATTACCAAACAATTTAAAAGTGAGGTAATAATATATATATATATATATTACTATTTGTTGGTTATTACTGTGTCATAATATTTCTTCCATGTTAATTATATGTTGTATCAATTAAATTTGCTAAAGAAGGAAGATGAAATCAATCAATGATGTCACTTTTCATCTTTTTCCCTATTAGATCTGTATATGATTGCATCTAGTATTTATTCTTGTTGTTTTCTATATATTTTCGCCAATTAATCATACTTGCTTTATGTTTAGCAATTCTAACACACAATTAAAATATGAATATATTTAATATTTCAAACATTTTCATACCTCACACTTAATTAATTTTATCTTAAATTAATAAAACAAAGAAGAAATTACTAAAATATGATTTTATTAAAACAATATTGGATTGGATCTAATAGAATCTGTAGACTTCATAGGTCCGATAGATTCAAAAATAAGAATTTTTTGAAGTCTACCTATTTCATTCCCTTCCGACTAGCCCAGTTCCAACATTGGTATAATAACCAAATAGTCTATGTGGTCTAAATTATTTATGTTTTGGCAAACTAAATATGCTTACCCATTTTGTCGGGTGTCTAGAAAAGTAGCGTCTAAGCGGGGTTTGGGTAATCAAGTACCCTACCCAACCTGGCTAACAACTTGGCCAGAAAGATGAAATGTGCCCAAAGGTTATCCATAATAGAAAAGGCCGAATTTAAATTTGAATCTTTAGCTAATTTTTTATTTGTTTTCAAATTAAAATAAGTTTTTAAATTTAAAAGTTAAATTCAAAATAAGAGTTACATTACAAATGTTACAATGTTATTTTAAAATTGGTTTTGAAAACTCTGTATATTACAAATGTTATAATATAGTTTTCAAAAGTGTTTCAAAAATATAATAAACATATTTCAAAAAATTTGATATTTATTAATAATATTAATATATTAAATTAATTAATCAAACAGTTAACTAATTAAAGTATGTACATGTATAATACATATATCGATATGTGTTACATTATCCTGAATTGTTTAAGAAGATATAAGTATATATGTATAAACATAAGAAATTTTTGAAATTAATACTTAATTAAATTGTTTAATTAAATAACTCTATTAAAAGTTGATTAACAAATAATAAAATGCATATATATAAAGATAGATGTGCATAACCACAAAATTTATGGTATTTATATTCAACTAAAATGTTTAATTGAATAACATAAAATTAATTAAAATGCTAATTAGTTGAATTAATTAAATAAGATTTAATTAATATAATATACATAAGACTATTGTATAATTTAATTAAGTTATAAAATTTATGTGATAATTAAACTTATATACTATGAATGTATAATAAAAGGTGAAAAAATAAGAAACCTAATCCAACGACTAGGGTTTTCGACCATCGAAAATCGGCACCAATACATCCTCGTGCCGTAAATACAAGTGCCGGAAAGCCCGATTGCTAGGGGAAAAAGAAAACAAGGATAGAACAGAATCTCACACGAATGGAATAAGATATATTATTTCAATATATAATCTTTACAGCGGAAAATATTGAATATAGTATCAAAGTTTAACTTAGTTAGCCTAGACAGTTATAAACCCTCTGTACTTATAAATGAAAAAACAAATGCAATAGATGCAACGGATAATAGAATACATCCATACATAGATGAAAATCTCCAGCTCTTCTCTGGAAACTCCAAGCATCTTCAACTAAACCTGAGACTACTCAGATCTGACCCGAGTATTAAAAATACCCCAATCAGGCTTAATAAATCACCATGAGATACTCGAAATTTTAATGCTGATGTCAATCAAAAAACTTTGAAAATGAGGGTATCTCATAAGACCACGCCTACACATAAATATGAAGGGGGTTTTTACCCTATGATAACCAAAATACTGTATACTTAAACCATTTGATATTATTTCTAATAACACTGCTTGGAAAATCCTTTCAGTAAATATATATGAACATAGTAGAAATTGTTATTATTAAATTTCAGCAAGGGGTAGCTGAATGTTTGCAAAGCATTACAGCTATTTTGGGACTACAATCAAAACCGTAAAGCTTGTAATGGAATTGGATTTCCAACATGACAGGGAATTAGTAGCCTTTTCCTTCGATCCATGCATACCAAACATAGTTCCCGCAGAAGCCTTATCGCTTTTCTCAAGCAAGCCACTTGGAACTGCACTTGCTACACTACTATGGAATAGAGTATTACTCAATAGCTTAGATGCCTTGAGGCAACAAATGCCTTTCATTCCTCATAACTGAAAGATCGAAATATGTCATGTAGACCACATAGTATCCCGTATCATTCCTGGGATGTGAGGCTCGTAAGGCTATGCTTAACTTTTATAAAGCCACGTTTATTTAACACAAAGCCATGCTTTACCTTTCTCATAACAGGTTCCTCTTTGAATGCTACATTGCCATTCCTTCGATCACTATTGACTTCTACGAACATACAACCTCTGAGCTCGTACATCTCAAAGAAGGATGTTAAGCTAAGAGAAGTTGCCTACTCCACCACCAAACAGATGTCCATTTGTAAAAGTCAACGTTGTGATCTCTGAAATGCAATGCCAGACATTCGTCCATACAAGTTCGTTCTAGGACTGAACAAAACCGAAGGCACTCCTCCTACTACATCTTTGGGAATCAACCCTAAGATCAGTCGCGAGTAGTCCTTGCATTACGAAGATTTCAAAACACGACAGGATCACTACTGTAATAAATATCTCTATATTAGGAGTAACTCAGAGAATGTCAACAAGCAGTCCTTCCGCTATGAAGATTTTTGGTCTTCAATACAACGAAGATGCTGCTAAAACGCCGAAAATAATATAAATTGAGCTAGAGCAGTCTAAATTTGGCAAAACGAAATACGACGTCTCGCTCAAAAAATGGCTTACATTTTTATTCTATAAAAATATTCAGATTTCAAAAATATTTTCTTACCATCAAATTTATCTAATTTTAAATTTAAATTGAAATTCCAAAATCAAACAAACTTTCATATTTTCCAATAAAAATCTGACACTTGCTACGTTTAAATAGACGCATACCAAATATCAAATTTTCATTGCCAAATTTTTAATTGTTTATTTTCAAGAATTTTTTTAATTAATTACGCTATTTAAATCGTTAAAATTTATGGGTCGTTACACTCTCCCCCACTCAAAACTTTTCATCCCAAAAAAGGAACGAGATAGGAGAATAGAAGCAACAGAAAGGATAGATAGATTTGAAATACATAGTACCAGATACAACAATTAATTCAAAACCATATAAATTTCATTTTGGACATCTTATTACTTACATTTATATTGTACACTGTTCAATTACATATTCTCATTACATTCAAACTTTTTCCAGGTAAGTTTTATTAATGTTTCTGAATGTAATTGAGCACTATACAAATTTACCTTTTATTTACAACATTTCTATAAGGCAAAAATTTAGTTTGAACATTTTTATTACTTAAGTTTTCTCTTGTATAACCTTCAATTATATATTCACATTAACATTTAACTTTTTGAATATTTTAGGTAAGTTATATATGTTTTAGAATGTAGTTGAGTATTATATAAATACATTTTTATCCTAGTTCAACTGTTTCAAGTTGTTTCAATTTAATTTCTCATTCTAGACGCTCCATTCTTCATTTCAATAATTGAAAACCATCACTTAACATATAACTTAAGAGTTAAATTTCCGGTTTCACTTCAAACCATTTTGAAAACAATATATACATATATATATATTATACATCAAATCATACTCAAGAAATTCAAATCAAATCCATTTCCCAAACAAAAGTGTAGCAAAGCTACCAACTGGTCTTCCCAATTTGAGACTCGAAAATGAATGTCGATGATGCTGCAGTCATCATCGAAATTATTTTCCAATGACATAAGAGGAGAGCACTAACTTACTTCTTTTAAAATCTCGGGAAACAATCTCCATTCGAAAATATTTTCAAATAATATATTTTTCCAAAACTTTGAAAACCCAAATTTTTGAAAAGCACCGGAAATTAAATTCTCAAATCCTTAATTTAAATTCATTTAATTTGCAAATCAGATTTATAAACCATGTTTAAAAATTTCATCTCCTTATATCATACAACAATAGTAAATGGTTTAGGAATGTTGACAAAACAATAAATGATAATCTAGTATTATCATTTCTAACAACCAATTCATTTAACTATCTAATTTCAGAAAATTATACTTTTATATATGTATAATATAATCATAGATAAAATTATTTCATTTACAAATTCCGAAAACAATATTGTGACAGTTTTCTCTGTTCAAGTGTTTTGGAATTCTTATCGATAGCGTTGGCCAAACGAATTGATCGAAACCCAACAATTCAAACTTAACAACTCAAACAACACAATATAAAACATTTTATATAAATTACAAACATGCTCCTCGGAGGATGATTCAAGAATGGATTTTAGAACAAGGATAGAGATTCAAATTCAGTGGGACCCTAATCAGAGAAAATTCTAACTAAGAAGATAGGTTCGAAAGGAAGATAAGATAATTAAATTACAAAAGAGGAAAGATGGATAGACTTATATTAATCGCGGTGACCTTAACCGGGTCAACCGAGACTCCATTTCAGAAACAATGTGCCAAGGAATCAGACTTCGTTCCTTCAGAAATGGCATTTAAAAAATTTGGCTTTCAACTGATGTCTCCTAAGAGTTTCTAGCATATAGCCCAAATGAGATTCATGTTCCTTCTCAGACTTAGAAAAGACGAGAATATCATCAACGAAAACCAGAACAAACCTGTTAAGAACATAGCAGAAAATGCGATTCATGAGAACGAAGAAGAAGGCAGGAGCATTGGTTAATCCAAAGAGCATAACTAACCATTCGATGAAACCATTCGTTTGGGAGGAAGGACAACAGGTTGAGCTCCAGGAAGAAGATCAATGCGGAATTCAATTTCTCACTTGGGAGGAAGAGAAGTGACTTCACCAAAGACATCCAGAAATAGTTGGACAACAGGGGTGGAGTCAAGATCACTAGGTTGAGCATCAAGCGAGAAGATAAAACTGCCTGTATAATCTTGAGGCAACTGACATTCAATTACAAGATAATTACCTGGGTCGTATGCTAGAGAAACGGTTCGGGCTTTGCAATAAATAATAACATCAAAACCGAGGACGTAGAAATCTCCAGTGAATCGACACCGGTTGTAAAGGAGTTTCACCCCTTTACAAATCATACTAAGGTTGGCGGTACCGCCGATGGGATCAGTCACACGAAAGGATGAATTTGCCAATTGAGGTTGCAAGATGTGCTCAAATTTATTACAGAGATCAACAGAAGTAAAGCTATGGGATGCTTTAGTATCAAGAAGAACAGGAATAGGAAAAATCATGCAAAGAGAAGGAGGAGTGGAAGAGACCCTGGCAAAGACTCCAGATGTCTTGCCTCTCTGCCAAGTGGGACAAGAATGGATTTCAAAACAAAGGTAAAGTTCCAAAATTCAAAAGAAATCCAAATCAAAGAGGATCCTAACAAATAATTTTAAGCTCGAACGAACATGATTCTATGATTAATTCTACCCATTCTAGGGTATTACTACCTTATCTCTAATGATTTTTTACTCCATATGCTAAGTTTTGCCTAAACCAGAGCTCAGATACCACTTGTTAAAACCTGCTATTTCGAACCATTCAAATCGACAATAATTCACACATGTCAGACTTAAATTGCTCAAAATAACAGATTGTAAATCTATATTTGGCAAAAATTAGTGTTCGTCGACGAAAATTCTATCGAGTTAGAAATCCATCAAGCAAATTTATAATAAAATTTACCGCAAGCACACAGCGTATAATTTTAGTACGTGCGAGTACAGGTCGATTCGCAGGGAATTTTTAAGATTTTAAAATTTTCTATTCAATCAAATTAGACCAAAATGAGAGAAGATTGTTAACTACAAACAAAATGAAGCTAAAACTAAAAGGAAAATGAGATTAAAAACTATGAGATTAGAAAACAATTTAGAGGCAAATCCACTCTCATATTTTTGTAAATCAACAAACAAATAATCTATGATGTCTATTTTTGATATTAAGTCAAATAATTGTTGCATTTTTCATAAGTATGGTTTATTTATGTTATTAATTAACATAACTTAAACCATCAAACTATAAAACAACAAATAAACCACTTATCAATTCTCATGAAAATGAAGCCAAAGTTAAAGCTATTTTAAGTACGATCTATTTACTATTGTAAATAGTAATATAGATCATCAAATGTTGTTTTTACTTTCATTTCAAAATCAAAAATTAATTTGCAAATGATGATGTAAATTCTGTTTATGTTGAATAAGAGTAGCTCATTTGCAAATGCAACATAAGCTATCAAACCGACTTGTATAAACTTACATCAAAATCTACTTTCGTGAAGCACAAATAAAAGAGACCATAAATCATAGAAATGTTGAAATTACATAATATTTGAGAGCTTCATTACCCCTAAATTGAGGGGTTTAGCTACTCATTTGTGTTATCATATCAACACATGTAAATTTCAACATTAAAAAGCAAAAGAAATAGAAAATAAGCAAAGGAAGAAAATGAGATTAACTACTAAACTACTTTCATAAAAAATAAAGCTACACTACTTGCATGAACGTAAATCTAATCTACTAACAAAGAAAAGAAGAGAGCATAGAAGTAAAAATGAACATAAAAGTAAAAAGGAGCATGTAGAAAAGAAAAGAGAAAGAGGCTAGGAAGCCATTTTTATTTCATGAAACATTGAACTTACAACTTGCATTCTAATTTCCTAAGTAAATTGAAAGAGTAAGAAGATATCTACATGTACATAAGTGGGCTATTTATACATGCATAGAACCCTAATTCACCTTTTAGGGTGCTTCCCAAAATGCCCATTAGAAAGTGTGGCCACCAAGTAACCATTAGCCTCTAATTAATCCATCATCAAATATGCATGAAGCTTTAACCTCCACTTAGTTGTCCATTAGCTTCTAATTATAGATTTAGGTAAGTGGGTGGGGTCCTCCATGGTCATGAGTTTGAATTATTTCCTTCTTCATTTCTTTGTATTCTCTTGTGCATGCATATATTCCATGAAACCCTCTTCCATTTACATCCAAATTTCTATAAAAAATCATAAAAAATGTCCAAGTAAAAATTCTCAAATGAGCACATGCATAAAAATGACCATTTTGCACATGTATGAAGATGAAAATATAGTGATATGCAAATAATTGAATTTTGGTTTAAACATATATGTTAAAATATCCAAATATGATATTTATTTAAATAAAAATGAATAAGATATGGATGTAAATACATGGACATTTACATGCACACCAAATACCCCCACACTTATCTCTTTATTTGTCCTCGAATAAAGGAAAACTAAGATAAATCCGTTTTCATAGGGAGCATGATTGCATTGAGCGTATGCAACAAGCTATTAAACCTCTAGGTGTCCCAATAGGACGAGTGTTGTCTCGTGAGGGTTTTCAGCGGATACTACCCACAAAATCTAAATGCAAAGTGAAAACATTCAAAATGCAAGATTTATTTACAATGGGATGAATGCAAGTTTTTGAAAATATTTACAAATGAAGGATTTACTTTCAAATCGACATGAATAGGTTAAATATAAGTTCTGGTCATTATCAAGAAATTTAAGTCCTTTTACTTGTTAAAATTTCCAACAAAAATTTAGTTGTCATAACAGATAGACTATAGTTTGGCTAGTTGTTTTGGTTGATAACACAATGTAATTATGTAATGGATCCTTAGTTGATCATCAAAGTTTGTCAAAGTTGTAGTTTCATTTCTTTTCAATAACAAGTTAAATCAAACAAGTCAAAATAGTGCTTGGATTTCAATTGTTTACTCTCTCTTATTTGAAAATTTTATTAATATTAATAATATTTACATATGCCTAACTCAGATAAACCGAGGCCATGTATATTACCGATGCACTGCCTTTTGGGGTTACGTAAGGGGAATATAGAGCGTGGCGAGTGAACACACAAGTGTGAACACTTATTGACTGTGGGCGTTATTTAGTAAAAGAATTTATATATATTTGCACCTAACTTAGATAAACTGAGGCCAGATATACCGATTGTGCACTGCCTTTCGGGCTTATGTGAGAAGGGTACAGAGCATGGCGAGTGAACACACGAGTGCGAACACAAGACTCTAGGTCTTAAAAAAAATACATATATACAAATGTTTTTTTACTTATATATATATATATATTTAGAAAGAGAGAGTTTTGCAAAATCATCTTAGCACCATTTAACTTAGAAGATAAAACTGTTATATCCTTTACTTTAAATTTACCACTTTTTTAAACAAAGATTTTCAATTAGAATATACTTCATAATTAACACATATGAACCTTCCTATATACTAGTTAAACCATTGTTATTTGTAATCAAACTTCATTTTTATTTTTGTTAAGACAAATAAATTTTCAAAAATTTCAATTTATTAACCAAAACTTCTACTTATCCTATAGTGATGCAGCGCAGAAAGTTAAAGGCCTAGGTCGCTCACGACCTAAGAAGTTCGTAGGTCGCTCATGACCTAGCAAGATAGAGGAGGGAGCAAGTAATGCTGGAAAAAGTGGCAGTGTCCAAATTGGTGAAGTGTTAGGTCGCATACGACCTAACGAGGCTTTTAGGTCGCTCCAACGACCTACCGAAGATTTGCGAGCTAACGAGCTAATGGAACGACCTAACATGTTTTTAACCCGTATACGACTTAGCGAGTTAGAAGATAGGTCGCAAGAAGGACTTAACCAGTTAACTCGTGTATGACCTAGCGAGATAAAGAATAGGTCGCTGGAACGAGCTAAGAAGGTGCTACGAGTTAACAAGGCGCGACCTATGATAGGTTGCAGGAAGACGTTACGACCTAAGTTAGGTCGCAAGGAGTTAGGTCGTGGAGTTTTGATTCGACCTAAGTTAGGTCGCATAAATGAGTTACGACTTAAGGTAAGTCGCTGGGTGAACTGGGAGTTAAAGTCGCAAGGACTTAGGTCGCAAGGCTTAGGTCGCAAAGTTTTTCCTGGAACCGCTTATCCTTTAGGTCGCGAAGCTCTGGAAGCCGTTGATTCGTCTGCCGAGTTAATCTCTGCCTTTGATTCCTTTAATACGTTGATTTGGGATGCCGCAAGTTTTAAGTCGCTGAAGACTTGTTGCCATGGATTCTATTGCCGACTTAATCTGGACCGTTGCTTCCTTGGGTCGTTGATAGATACAGATGTTATGTCGTATGATTGTAAGTCGTGAGTAGTTAGGTCGCGTACGACCTAAGTGTTGTAAAGACGTTGTGTTTGTAATGGGTGTGTTGTAATAAAGACTGATAGGTCGCTGGGTTTTATAGGTCGCATCATTGTAGGTCGTAGGTCGTAAACGACCTAAGTACTTGTAATATTTTGAAATTTCTGTTGTGTTGAGTTGTAGCCTATAAATAGGCGTGTATGGTCATTTTGTAAGGTTGTTGATTTTTGAATAAAATTCTCTTTTGATTGCTTTGTGCTTTCATTCCAAATTGGTAGTTGAGTGTAATCTTCTATCTCCTCTTTCGGATAATCGAGTGCGCTCGATTCAACGATTGTAGAAGCTGATTCGCGGAATCAAGTGCACTTGATCAACGCTTGAAGAATTGAAGATCTTTGAACCCGGTATCGTGCGCGATCAACGAGTTCGAGATAGTTAGAGTTCGGTATCTTCGGATCAACGAATTCGGGCATTCCAGTATTCTTCCAATCCACCGATTACTACATTCACTGTTTACATCGTTTTTGATTAATCCGCTGCGTCAGTTTTTGGTATCAGAGCTTGTTCTAGCCAATCATAGCTAGATCGAGACTTGGAGCCTATTCATTTAGAAGTTGAAGTGATTTGACGAGCTTGAAGGGAAGGTTTGAGTTTGTGTT
This sequence comes from Allium fistulosum, assembly GCA_030737815.1. Lineage (NCBI taxonomy): Eukaryota > Viridiplantae > Streptophyta > Magnoliopsida > Asparagales > Amaryllidaceae > Allium > Allium fistulosum. The sequence goes on along the minus strand of CM060908.1, from coordinate 685,712,540 downwards.
TATCACGGCCGAGAGTAAGAGGAGTGTTCATCATTGTTCGAAGTTGTTTGATCGGATTTGAATTGGAGGCCGAAACTTTGTCCATCGTGTTCATCACGATTTGCTACAAAGTGGAAGTTTTCGATCCGTTTCATTTTGGATCAAAGTCCGAAAAGTGTTTGAAATTTGAAGTGTTGAAGAGTTTGTGAAGTTTTCAAGCAGGCCGCCAAGGAGAGCTAATCGTCACCAAAACGTAGAAGCTTTGTATCGAAGAGAAGAAGCTGATGAGATGGAGCAAAGAATCAATGAAAACTTTAGTGAAAAGCTTAACGAAGGAATTGGCCGATTAGAGAAGCTTATGACGGAAATGAATCAAAATCGGAGAAGGGTTTCACCAGAATCAAACCATGGGGGAAGTAGAGTCTCACCGCATTCTAATCGAGACAGAAGTGTTGAAAATGATCAAGGGCGTGGGAGGAACGTGAATGATCGTGAACGGAGAAATGTAGATAGAAGGGATGATGGTGGAAAACGTAATGGAAGTAGAGATGTGGGTGGACGAGATAGACAACGATATACATCTGATTTTGAAGAGGAATATGATGGTGGTAGTGTTCGAGGACAAGGAAGAAATTACTCTGAGTATGATCATAAGTGGGAGTCGGGGATGAAGACTGAAATTCCTGAATTCAAAGGTGGTATGCAAGCAGAGGAGTTTCTAGATTGGGTAGCTAATGTTAAGGAGATTTTTGACTTCAAAGAAGTTCCAGAACATCATAGAGTGAAGTTGGTTGCTACGAGGCTGAGGGGTAGAGCTTTGGCATGGTGGCAGCAAACCAAGCTTACACGTGATCGGATGGGAAAGTCAAAAGTTGAATCTTGGGAGAAGATGAAGAAATTTATGAAAGCAACGTTTTTACCTTACAATTACCAATCTTTGATGTATCAACGTTTGCAAAACTTGAGACAAGGAACGAAGTCTGTTAACGACTATGCTGATGAATTCTATCAACTGATTGTCAGGAATGATATTATGGAGAAGGAAGAACAACTGACAGCTAGATTTGTTGGGGGACTACGAATGCAGATCCAGGATATGGTTAATATGTTCGATCCAAGATCTGTAGCAGAGGCACATCAGAAAGCGTTGGCTTGGGAGAAGCAGGGACGACGAGGAGGTGGTGTGTTTACTAGTTCCAACAATCAAATGAAGGGTGTTAGTGGAAGTTCTAATGTGTCTAAACCTAACAGTAAACCGGTGGTGAAGGAGGCTGAGAAGGCAAGGGTTAACAATGGTTTCAAATGTTACAATTGTCAGGAATTGGGTCATAAAAGCAGTGAGTGTCCAAAGCCAAAGAAGAGAACCATGATTGCAGAAGTTGAAGATGAGGATGTTGATGGAGATTGTTCTAGTCCAGTTGAGGAGGATGATCAGGATATTGCGTCAAGAGATGAAGGTTGTAATCTAATGCTGAGGAGATCGTGTTTAACACCAAAGCAGGAGGAAGCTAGTTGGTTGAGAAGTAATATTTTTCAATCAACATGTACTATTCTGGGGAAGGTGTGTAAGTTTGTGATTGACGCAGGAAGCTATGATAATATTATTTCAACCGAAGCTGTGACAAAGTTGAAATTGAAGACAGAGAAACATCCGAGTCCATACAAGTTAGCATGGTTGAGAAAAGGAGGGGAAGTGAAAGTGGATAGACGAGTTCGTGTTCCATTCTCTATTGGGAAGAAATACAAAGACGAAATCTGGTGTGATGTAGTAGAGATGGATGTTTGCCACTTATTATTGGGAAGACCATGGCAGTATGATCGAGCAGTACAACATGACGGTCGGACCAATAGCTACAGTTTTATGTTTGAAGGCACGAAGATTATCCTAGTTCCAAAGAAGAGACCACAAGGAGAAAATAAGTCAGAAGAAATTGAAGAGCTGAAAACTTTATTATCTTTGAAGGAGTTTGTTAAGGAGGTTGAGAAAGAGCCTGAAGTATTTTTATTGATTGGGCGTGAGAGCAAAGAAGAGGTTGAAATTCCAGAAGAAGTTAAACCAGTTCTGAAAGAATTTGACGATGTATTCCCAGATGAGTTACCAAAGGAGTTACCGCCTTTGAGAGACATACAACATCAAATCGATCTTGTTCCGGGAACAGTTTTGCCACACAGACCACATTATCGAATGAGTCCGAAGGAACATGAAGAGTTGCGGAGGCAGGTGGAGGAATTGCTTGAACAGGGGCGTGTGCAGGAGAGTTTAAGTCCTTGTGCTGTACCAGCTTTATTGGTACCCAAAAAGGATGGAACGTGGAGGATGTGCACAGATAGTAGAGCATTGAATAAGATCACAGTCAGATACAGATTTCCGATGCCGAGGCTTGATGATTTATTGGATCAAATCAGTGGGTCTATAATCTTTTCTAAGATTGACTTGAAGAGCGGTTATCACCAGATTCGCATTAGACCAGGGGACGAATGGAAGACAGCGTTCAAGACAAGGGAAGACTTGTATGAATGGCTGGTAATGCTGTTTGGTCTCTCGAATGCACCGAGTACATTCATGAGAGTGATGAACCAAATTTTCAGACTGTACATTGGGAAATTTGTGGTGGTTTACTTTGATGATATTCTAATCTACAGTGCTAGTAAAGAAGAGCATGTTCATCATTTGAAGAAAGTGTTAATTATACTTCGTGAAGAACAATTCTATGCTGCTACAAAGAAGTGTGTTTTTATGGCAAGGAGTGTTTTATTTTTGGGGTATGTTGTATCAGAGGAAGGAATATAGGTTGACCAAAGTAAAATCGAAGCTATCAGAGATTGGCCGCAGCCCAAGACGATAACGGAAGTTCGTAGTTTTCACGGGTTGGCTTCATTCTATCGAAGGTTCATTCCACACTTTAGTAGTGTGATGGCACCCGTGACTGATTGTATGAAGGGTAAACAATTTACATGGTCAGAGGAAGCAGGGAATGCTTTTGGGAAGATCAAGGAGTTGCTGACATCTGCACCAATTCATGTATTACCTGATTTTCAGTTGTTGTTTGAGCTACACACTGATGCGTCGAAGGTTGGAATTGGAGGAGTGTTGAGTCAGAGGGGACGTCCTATTGCCTATTTCAGTGAGAAGTTGTCAGGAGCGAAGACACGATACAGTACATATGATGTGGAGTTTTATGCTGTTGTGCAAGCTATTAAACACTGGAGACATTATCTATTTCAGAAAGAGTTTGTTTTGTATACTGATCATGAGGCGTTGAAGCATTTACAAGGACAAGATAAGATTTCAGCGAGACATGCATCGTGGATTGCATATCTGCAGCAGTTTACTTTTGTTGTTAAACACAAGTCAGGGGTGACGAATCGAGTGGCTGATGCTTTGAGTAGAAGGAGTCATTTGTTGACTACACTGAAAGTTGAAGTGACAGGTTTTGAATTATTGCCAGAATTGATTGAAGAAGATCCTTACTTTGTGAAATTTGTTGAAAAAGTAAAGGAAGGAAGCACTGATGAATTTGTGCTGATGGATGGTTTTCTGTTTAAAGGAAATCGTTTGTGCATCCCAGACTGTAGCTTGAGAATGAAGATTGTTAAAGAATTACATGAAGAAGGCCATGTGGGAAGAGATCGTACGTTACAGCTAATTTCTCAATCTTATTTTTGGCCGTCAATGAGGAAAGAGATAGAGAGATTTGTGGAAAGGTGTCATATCTGTCAAGTTTCGAAAGGAACAGCGACGAATGCGGGGTTATATATGCCGTTATCTGTGCCTACCAAACCATGGGTTGATATCAGCATGGATTTCGTGTTGGGATTGCCGAGGACTCAGAGGGGAAATGATTCTATATTTGTTGTGGTGGACAGGTTTTCGAAGATGGCACATTTTATAGCCTGTAAGAAGACAGCGGATGCAGTTCGAGTGGCACAGTTATTCTTTAAAGAAATATATCGTTTACATGGGTTACCTGAATCTATTGTTTCTGACCGAGATACTTGATTTCTGAGTCACTTTTGGTTGAGTCTGTGGAAAATGGTTGGAACGAAGTTGAATTTTAGCAGTGCTTATCATCCGCAGACAGATGGACAGACTGAGGTGGTAAACAGATCATTGGGAAACTTGCTGAGGTGTCTAGTTCAAGATAATCTGAAGAGTTAGGATGTGAAGTTATGCCAGGCAGAATTTGCTCATAATCATGTTATGAATTGAAGTACTGGGTTCAGTCCATTTCAGATAGTATATTCAAGTTTACCGAAGGGACCGTTGGATCTAACGGTATTGCCACAATCAAAGAAGACAGTTAAGAAAGCTGCTGATTTTGTTGAAGGATTGGCGGAATGTCATAAAATCGTTCAGGAACGATTGGGGAAAGCAAATGAAAAGTATAAATGATCTGCAGATTTGAAACGAAGGAATGTTGAATTTCATGAAGGTGATCTGGTTTATGCAGTATTAACGAAAGATCGTTTTCCAGTAGGCGCGTACAATAAATTGAAAGCACGAAAAATTGGTCTGGTGGAAGTTGTAAAACGACTTAATTAAAACGTTTATAAGTTGAAGCTGCCGGATGATGTGTATACGTCTGATGTGTTCAATGTTAAACATCTTATACCATATCATGGGGATAAGTCTGTTGTGGAAGAAGAAGGTGCAAATTCGAGGTCGAATTTTTCTCAACCTGGGGAGGATGATGCAGCGCAGAAAGTTAAAGGCCTAGGTCGCTCACGACCTAAGAAGTTCGTAGGTCGCTCATGACCTAGCGAGATAGAGGAGGGAGCAAGTAATGCTGGAAAAAGTGGCAGTGTCCAAATTGGTGAAGTGTTAGGTCGCATACGACCTAACGAGGCTTTTAGGTCGCTCCAACGACCTACCGAAGATTTGCGAGCTAACGAGCTAATGGAACGACCTAACATGTTTTTAACCCGTATACGACTTAGCGAGTCAGAAGATAGGTCGCAAGAAGGACTTAACCAGTTAACTCGTGTACGACCTAGCGAGATAAAGAATAGGTCGCTGGAACGAGCTAATAAGGTGCTACGAGTTAACAAGGCGCGACCTATGATAGGTCGCAGGAAGACGTTACGACCTAAGTTAGGTCGCAAGGAGTTAGGTCGCGGAGTTTTGATTCGACCTAAGTTAGGTCGCATAAATGAGTTACGACTTAAGGTAAGTCGCTGGGTGAACTGGGAGTTAAAGTCGCAAGGACTTAGGTCGCAAGGCTTAGGTCGCAAAGTTATTCCTGGAACCGCTTATCTTTTAGGTCGCGAAGCTCTGGAAGCCGTTGATTCGTCTGCCGAGTTAATCTCTGCCTTTGATTCCTTTAATACGTTGATTTGGGATGCCACAAGTTTTAAGTCGCTGAAGACTTGTTGCCATGGATTCTATTGCCGACTTAATCTGGACCGTTGCTTCCTTGGGTCGTTGATAGATACAGATGTTATGTCGTATGATTGTAAGTCGTGAGTAGTTAGGTCGCGTACGACCTAAGTGTTGTAAAGACGCTGTGTTTGTAATGGGTGTGTTGTAATAAAGACTGATAGGTCGCTGGGTTTTATAGGTCGCATCATTGTACGTCGTAGGTCGTAAACGACCTAAGTACTTGTAATATTTTGAAATTTCTGTTGTGTTGAGTTGTAGCCTATAAATAGGCGTGTATGGTCATTTTGTAAGGTTGTTGATTTTTGAATAAAATTCTCTTTTGATTGCTTTGTGCTTTCATTCCAAATTGGTAGTTGAGTGTAATCTCCTATCTCCTCTTTCGGATAATCGAGTGCGCTCGATTCAACGATTGTAGAAGCTGATTCGCGGAATCAAGTGCGCTTGATCAACGCTTGAAGAATTGAAGATCTTTGAACCCGGTATCGTGCGCGATCAACGAGTTCGAGATAGTTAGAGTTCGGTATCTTCGGACCAACGAATTTGGGCATTCCAGTATTCTTCCAATCCACCGATTACTACATTCACCGTTTACATCGTTTTTGATTAATCCGCTGCGTCATATAGTGTTTCTTCAAAAATAAATCAAAATGCTAAAAAGAAAATGTTTTTGAGATTTAGAAAATTTGAGACTTTTTTTGAGTTAAAAGAAAATGAAAATTCAAAAATGCCATGAAACTTTAAAAAAATGAAAATGAGACCCCCCACATTTAGTTTTTACTGTGTCCCTACAATAAGTGCATGATATAATGAGTGTAACGGGGAAAAATATGTACATATTTACAAAAGAGGGTTAACACTGTTACTAGACGTAGCTTGGCTCATGAAGAATCATGAGCTCCTCCTCTTGGTTACTTGGCAATTCCAAGAAAGGTTTCAAACGATGACCGTTGACTTTGAAAATTGATCCATCCCTAGGATTTTGTATTTCTATGGCACCGTGTGGAAAAATAGTTCGTACCACAAATAGTCCGGTCCATCTCGATTTAAGTTTCCCAGGGAATAAATGAAGTCTGGAGTCATATAAAAGAACTTTTTGGTTAAGCGAAAACGTTTTTCTTAGGATTGACTTGTCATGAAAAACTTTTGTTCTTTCTTTGTAAATTTTCTCGTTTTCATATGCGTCGTTCCTAAGTTCTTCTAGTTCGTCGAGTTGTAGTTTTCGGTTTTCGCCGGCTTTCTCAAGATCAAAGTTTAAGTTCTTTATTGCCCACAATGCTTTGTGTTCGATTTCAACGGGTAAATGGAAAGCTTTTCCGTAAACTAAACGAAATGAGGACATCCCAAGGTTAGTTTTAAAAGCAGTACGGTAAGCCTAAAGCACGTCAGTCGATTTCTGAGACCAATCTTTTCGATTTTTGTTGACAGTTTTTCCAAGATTTATTTTATTTGATGATTTGAAACTTCAACTTGCCCACAAGTTTGAGGATGATATGGAGCGGATAACTTGTGAGTTATCGAGTATTTCTTCATTAAAGTTTCAAAAGAACGATTGCAAACATGGGTTCCGTTATCATCGATTATTGTGCGAGGTGTGCCGAACCTTGAAAAGATGTTTTCTTTGAGAAATTTCACAACAATTCTATGGTCGTTGGTTTTGCAAGGAACGGCTTCGACCCATTTTGAGACGTAATCGACAGCGAGAAGGATATACAAGTTTCCAAAAGAATTAGGAAAAGGTCCCATAAAGTCGACACCCCAATCAAAGATTTCGATCGTAAGAATGGGGTTTAGAGGCATCATATTTCGTTGAGAAATCCTTCCAAGCATTTGGCAACGATCGCAAGTTTTGCAAAATTCGAATGAGTCTTTGAAAAGGGAAGGCCAATAGAAACCACATTGAAGCACCTTTTCCGCAGTTTTTCGCGGACCGAAATGTCCACCTCACGCTTGATAATGGAAAAACGAAAGAAGACTCCTGATCTCATTATCCGGGATGCAACGTCGAATGATTTGATCGGGACAATACTTGAACAAGTATGGATCATCCCAATAGAAATATTTCACTTGGGACATGAATTTGCATTTTTCCTGTTTGGACCAAGATGAGGGAGCTTCATTAGTGACTAAATAGTTCACTATATCAGCGTACCATGGGTCGATAGAAATCGAAAGAAGTTGTTCATCGGGAAAGTTTTCTTTGATGGGCAAAGGTGATGATGCGTTGGGAAGATGAGACAAGTAATCGGCTATGACATGTCGGATCCTTTTTTGTCCTTGATTATAAGATCGAATTCTTGTAGTAAAAGGATCCAACGAATTAAGCGAGATTTAGCGTCCTTTTTAGCAAAGAGATATCGAAGCGTAGAATGGTCCATGTACACAGTAATGTGTGACCCTATCAAATATTGTCGGAATTTTTCGAGAGCAAAAACTACCGCTAGAAGCTCTTTTTCAGTAGTTGTGTAGTTAAGTTGAGCATCATTTAGAGTTCATGCTAGCGTAGTAGATAACGTGAAGGATATTGTTGATGCGTTGTCCTAAGACAGCACCAACTGCAAAGTTCGAGGCGTCACACATTATTTAAAATTGGAGATCCTAATTCGGTTAGCAAATTACAGGAGCAGAAACAAGTTCGTTTTTGAGACGTTCGAAAGAAGAGATACAATCATAGTTAAAATTGAATGGAATGTCTTTTCCGAGAGGAGTCGTAAGAGGTTGAGAAATCTTGCTAAAATCTTTCACAAAGCGTCGATAAAATCCCGCATGTCCAAGAAATGATCGAATGTATTTAACAGATTTGGGAATGGGTAGATTTGCAATGACATCAATTTTTGCTTGATTTACCTCAATGCCTTTTTTTTGAAATGACGTGTCCAAGGACTATGCCTTGAGTAACCATGAAGTGGCATTTTTCCCAATTAAGCCTTAAGTGTTTATCCTTGCATCGTTTAAGAACAAGTTCAAGATGGTGTAAACACTCAGAAAAGGAGTTTCCAAAAATAGAAAAATCGTCCATAAACACTTTAAGAAATCGTTCGATCATATCAAAAAAGATGATGACCATGCATAATTGAAATGAAGGGGGAGCGTTACAAAGGCCAAAGGGCATACGTCGATAAGCAAAAGTGCCAAAGGGACACGTGAAAGTTGTCTTCTCTTGATCTTCGGGAGCGATTGAAGTTTGGTTATAACCGGAATAACCATCAAGAAAGCAGTAGAATTCGTGACCGGCTAAAAATTCGAGCATTTGGTCGATAAAAGGAAGAGGAAAGTGATCCTTATGTGTTGCGGCATTTAGTTTTCGATGGTCAATGCAAACACGCCAACCCATTTGAGTACGAGTTGGAATAAGTTCGTTTGAATCGTTCTTGACAACAGTAAGCCTAGAATTTTTCGGTACAACGTGAATTGTGCTAACCCATAAACTATCAGAGATTGGGTAAATGATTCCGTTGTCGAGAAGTTTAAGAATTTCATAATGCACCGCATCTTTCATTTTTGGATTAAGCCTTCGTTGCATGTCACGAACAGGCTTGGCATCGTCGATTAAATGGATTTGATGTTGAACAAGAGCAGGACTAATTCCCTTTATATCGGTGATCGACCATCCAATCGCTTCCTTATGTTTGGACAGGGTTGAAAGTAAAGAAATTTCTAGATCAAGAGAAAGAGTCGTAGAAATTATAATGGGCAACGTTTCGTTATCACCTAAGTATGTGTACTTAAGGTGATCGGGTGGGGGTTGAGGTCCAACTTTGGGAGTTGCTCGATCAAAGAATTGGGTTGAGATTCGGACTCAGCTGGAAGTGATTCAAAGGGAAGAGTGCATTCAATCCCTTTGGGGATTTCATGAAATAATTTTTCGTACTCAGCATCGCATTCATCGTTAAGGTCAAGTGTCTCATTTTCGAAATTTTCGTGAATGGCACTAACTTCCAACATTTGGTTGCGAGGTTCATTTGATTGGCTCTCAAGATTGAAAATGTTGAGATCCAAAGTCATGTTTCCAAAAGATATTTTCATCGAACCGTTGCGACAATTGATTAAGGCATTTGAGGTGGCTAAGAATGGTCGGTCTAAAATCAATGGAATTTGACTCGCGGGATTTGTCATGGGTTGTGTTTCGAGAACGATGAAATCAATGAGGAATATGAATTGCCCTACTCGAATGAGCACGTCCTCGATTTCTCCCACGGGCTTCTTAATGGAACGATCGGCGAATTGAAGCATGACCTTTGTGGGTTTGAGCTCACCTAAGCCTAGTTGTTCGTACACGGAGTATGGAATCAAATTGACAATCACACCTAAGTCTATCAAGCATTTGTTAATCGTCTTGTCTCCAATTGAACACGAAATCGTAGGGCAGCCAGGATCTTTGTATTTGACGGGCATGGATTGGGACAAGACTTCACTCAAACTGGTAGCTAAGAAGGCTTTTTTGGGCACTTGAGTGTGTCACTTTTGGGTGCACAAGTCCTTAAGAAATTTCACGTAAGTGGGGACTTGCTGAGCGATGTCAAGAAGTGAGATGTTCAGTTTCACTTGTTTAAAAATTTCAAACATCTTTTCCATTTTGTCCGAGTGTTTCTTGGATCGGAGATGATGTGGAAATAGGACACGATACTCTGTAACCGGGTCTACTCGAGTAGAAGAAGAATTGTGATTGGCATTCGATTCAACGTTTGGCTCCACGTTCTGTTTTGATTCGTTTATTGCTCAAGGAGTATCGAGAGAAGTTTTTGGTAAATCGTTTGGATTGTCGACTTGATTATCAATTTGTTAACTGGAACGTAGAGTTGTGATTGCGTTCAATTGGGTGACGTTGCTACCTTGAACAACATGGGCTTGATTTGAATTTGCGTTTTGATTTATGGGATTTGGAATGGGCTGGCTTAGAAATGTGCCTCGTTCATGTTCACTTATAGACGTGGCTAATTGACTCATTTGCATTTCAAGTTTTGCAATCGATTAGTTTGTGTTTTGCATATATGAGGTCAATAAATTTTGCAAATGTTGTTTGATTGAAGGCTTTGAGTAGTTGCTTTAGCCAACGTTTCAAGAGTTTTTTCAAGTGAACTTAAATGTTTATCATCTTGGGGAGAATGAGTAGAATTTGGTTGAAAATTTGATTGTTGCGGTTGATTATGAGACGGGCCCGCAAAGTTTGGTTGAAAATGGTTAGGCTGAAAGGGAGGATATGCAGAATTATTCGGGAATGCTTGAAAATTAGGACGAACCGTATTTGTGTTGGGATTGTTTTGGTTCTAAGCAAAATTTGGATGGTTTCTCCAACCAGGATTATACGTTGGAGAAAATGCGTCGTTTTTGGCTTTATTGAAAGCATTGATTTGTTCGACAGAATTGGGGCACTAATCGACTATATGATTAGGATCGTTGCATTTATAACACATCGTTTGGGAAGCTTGGTTCATTTGGTTCGATGAGAAAACATTATCGAATTTTTTAATCATTGCGTCGATCTTTGCTTCCAAAGCCCAAAGAAGAACCTATCGAGTGTGCGCTCGATCGTGAGTAAATTGACTTTTCGTTCGAATGTTCTAATTTGGACGACTTTTCGACGAGGTTTTCAAGAAATTTCCAAGCATCATCATGATGTTGGGCAAGAAAGTTGCCTTGGCACATTGATTCGAGCATGGTTCGTGAGCTGTTTTCGAGTCCATCTTATAAGATTTGGAAAATCGTCCATTTTTCGAAGTTATGGTGTGGAAATTTTATCAAAAGCTCTTTGAATCTTTCAAAAATATTTTCCGAATGGTTCTCCCTTGAATTGATGAAAATTTACAATTTCGTTTTAGATTCTACTTGTTTTTTCCAAGGGGTAGAACTTTTCTAAGAAAGCTTTTACGAATTCTTCCCAAGTTTTAATCGAGTTCGATGGTAAGCTGTACAACCATTTTTTAGCGTAATTCGTAAGAGCAAATGGGATTAATCGAAGTTTGATTTCGTCATCGAAAAGTTGTTGGAGTTTCATGATTGTGCAAACTTATTCGAATTTAGTCAAGAAAATGTATGGGTCATTGTGCTCGAAATTGCCAAATTTCAGAAGCGTGGCAATATGGTTTGAATGAATTTCAAAATTGTTACCCATAGGGGCGGGTAACGTGATGTAAGATGGAATGGAAACTCTATCGAGAAAGATTCAATCCATGAGAGTTCGAGGGGCGTTCTCATTCGCCATTTCGGGAGGATCGTTTGTTCGAGTTAAACGATTAGTTGCTAAGTGGCGAGTCCAACGATTTGTTGTTGTGTCACGAGTCCAAGTACTCATGCACAAGTGAAAGTTGAGAAGAGAAAGAAGTTGGAATCAAGTTTAGAGAATGAAACAAGATTCGGAAAATGAAGTAAAAAATTGTTTTTGTTAAAAAGAAGAAAAATATTTACCAAGTAAAATTTATTTTCAAAAGGGGAGTTTGATTTTTTTGGCTTTTCAAATTTTTATGTATACTTTTGTTTTTGTAAATTTTTTTTGTTTTTGAATTTTCAAATTTTAATTTTTTTTGAAAAAAAATTATATATTTTTTTTGGATTTTTGTTTTTGATTGAAAATTTTCAAATGAAAGGGTTTAAAAGGAAAAAAAAACTAAGTTAAGGAAAATTTACAATTTTTTTTGTTTTTGGATTTTTGATTTTTTTTAAATATGCATGAACTAATGCAACTAAATGAATGCAAATGACTTAATTACAGTTTTCTGTCCTTAGTAGCTCCTAATCCAAAATTGTATAATCACACTTTGTCTTAAATCAACAAATATATTTCTTAGCCAGGTAACGGGTTATCGGTGCACCACGAATCACCGTTGTAATGCAACCGAAGGTTTAAGTACCTTCAGAGGAACAACCAGTATAATATTTACGAATCATCGTAATTTTTATAACTGGTTATTACTCTGCCGTAGTATAGACACCAAGAAATAAATTTGTTCAAAAAAACAATTGTCAAGATATAATTAAGCCCTGGGTGTGCTTGGGACACCCTTAAGTCGAATGTCTAACCTTTATTATTAGTCAAATTCTACGATGGAATGCGATTTATGGGCTAAGAAAATGGTGATGAAATCCTCCACCTTATGTGAATTGGAGTATTGCCCTTAGAAATTAAAAATAAGATGAGATGAATGTAAAACAAAAATTAAACATGAATTTACAATGCAACTAAAATGATTTTTTTTTGCTTTTGGATTTTGAATTTTTTTTTTATATAAATGCAAATGCAAGCAACCAACAATGCAATTCAAATAAAAACAAGGGAAAATGGCACGATACCAGAGCGTGCAGATTATTTAGCAATTTATTTTTTTAGCGGTGATTTTTTATAAGCAAGCAAATTCTTTTTAAGCAAGCCGACCTTCTGCTTTTGCGATTTTCTGCTTTAGCAACCTGAAATTTAGAACAAGATATATACAAAAAAAAATTTATAAACAAAATTATATATGGATGGATCTTAAAACAATTTATAACAAAACAAATTTTTTTTAAGGATAAAACAATTTAAACAAAACAAAGAAACACTTTTTTTTAAATTAAACAAACTAAAATCAAACAAATTAAGACAAAAGAAAACAAGCTAAAATAAAAATAAAAAACTTTGCAATCACACCTAAAAGCCCGTCCCAAATCAAATGTTAAGAAATGAAGGATCAGAACTCAAATTTGTTTATTTAACAACTTCCATAAACGAAACTTCTTAAACCAAATTCACGAATTTAAAATCAAAAACCACTTCACCAATTTCACAAATTTCATACACCAATTTCCCACAAATCAAAGTTCGATTCTTGCCTGTCAAAATTTTGGTGCGATTTCTTTTTTTTTCGTGAAGTCACGATGGGGTTGTTTTGAAGTCGCGCGCCGATTACCGAAGTTCGATTGGATTTGGGCGGTTGTCAAAGTTGTAGTGGATGAACTGGCAAGGCAGTGGCAGGGATGGTTATGTTAGAGGAGGTGTTGCTGATGGGGGAGGCAGCTGATTGTTTGCGGGCAGAGGTGTATTGGATTTATAGAATGTCAGGTCGAGGCAGTGATTGATGGAGTTACTTTTCATAGTGGTTGGAAGTGCTATGTGCTAGAGTTTAGGTGGGTTTTGTGTTTGTACTTGCAGTGGCAGTGAAGCGGAGGGGTAGTGTGGTCAGAGGAGTATGCGGTCAGGTAGGTGGTTGCATTGTGAAGATTGTAGTGATGAGGTGGTTCAGAAGTGTAGTATGTCAGGTTGCGGCAGTTGCAGTTGCAGTACGGGTTGGACTATGTTGCAGATGATGAGTTGATGACTTAATGAGTATTATGCTTAGCGAAGCAGTGGGGAAAGTAGGGAAGTTTAAGTAGTGTATGTCGCAATGCACTGTTATGTCGAGTAGATGGACAGAAGCAGAAAACTTGTTGTATGGCAAGTGTTGTTTGGTAAGTGGTTTGATTGTGTGTAATTGGAAGATGATCGGTAGTAGTGTTTATGTAGGATGGTGGTAGTGAGGTGATCAGTAGCACGACAAGGCAGTTTGGAAGGTTTATGATTGCAGATTGTTGTTTGTACAGTGTGGTTATGTTGTGAGGCAGTGAAGTAAGCAATGTGAGGTAAGTTAAGTGATGGAATATGTAAATGGAGAGGTTAGGGTAGTAAGTTGAGGAGTGAGGAATGTCTGGTGGTTTGATCAATAAGGCAGAGTCGCCAGTTAGAGGATGTTCAGGCTTGTGACAGTAGTATGGATATGTATGTTGTTTGGTGTCTGGTGTAAGTGTTTAGAGGAGCAGTTGAAAGGAGAATGTGACAAAGGGAAATGTGTATGGCTGAAGCGGTTGTTTTGGGATAGTGTGATGTTGTTTGAAATGGGTATGAATGGTGATGGGTGGCAAGGCAGATGGTTATGTGAGGAGAAATGTATGTTGGAAGAAGTATATGAATGTGAAGCAGTGGCAGTTTACTGGAAGTTAGCAGAGAATTGAGATGTGACAAAGAATGTGTTTTCAATATGCACATGTAAATGTAAATGCAAAATCATAAAAAAGGAAAATGGGATTGTAAAAAGGAATTGTGAAAAAAATGAAAATGAAATGAAAGTGGTTTTTTTTCAACTGAAATTTGTGTGTGTGTGTGTGTATATATATATATTTTAATTATGAAATGCAAATGCAACTAGAAAGGAAAACTATAAGCACACTACAAAGTGAAAACAAGTATCACATAAACACGCAACTTTTTTTAAATCAAACAAATAGACAATAAAATCAAAAGAAAATAATTCGAAGAATAGAAAATTAAAATCAAAACAAACTCCCCGGCAACGGCGCTAAAAACTTGTTCGTCGACGGAAATTCTATCGAGTTAGAAATCCGTCAAGCGAATTTATAATAAAATTTACCGCAAGCGCACGGTGTACAATTTTAGTACGTGGGGAGTACGGGTCGATCCACCGGGAATTTTTAAGATTTTAAAATTTTCTAATCAATCAAATTAGACCAAAATGAGAGAAGATTGTTAACTATAAACAAATTGAAGCTAAAACTAGAATGAAAATGGGATTAAAAACTATGAGATTAGAAAACAATTTAGAGGCAAATCCACTCTCATATTTTTGTAAATCAACAAACAAATAATCTATGATCTCTATTTTTGATATTAAGTGAAATAACTGTTGCATTTATCGTATGTATGGTTTATTTATGTTACTAATTAACATAACTTAAACCATCAAACTATAAAACAACAAATAAACCACTTATCAATTCTCATGAAAATGAAGCCAAAGCAAAAGCTATTTTAAGTACGATCTATTTACTATTGTAATTAGTAATATAGATCATCAAATTTTGTTTTTACTTTCATTTCAAAATCAAAAATCAATTAGCAAATGATGATATAAATTGTGTTTATGTTGAATAAGAATAGCTCATTTGCAAATGCAACATAAGCTATCAAAACCACTTGTATAAACTTACATCAAAATCTACTTTCATGAAGCACAAATAAAAAAGACCATAAATCATACAAATGTTGAAATTACATAATATTTGAGAGCTTCATTACCCCTAAATTGAAGGGGTTTAGCTACTCATTTGTGTTATCATATCAACACATGTAAATTTCAACATTAAAAAGAAAAAGAAATAGAGAATAGGCAAAGGAAGAAAATGAGATTAACTACTAAACTACTTGCATAAAAATACAGCTACACTACTTGCATGAATGTAAATCTAATCTACTAACAAAGAAAAGAAGAGAGCATAGAAGTAAAAATAAACATAAAAGTAAAAAGGAGCATGTAGAAAAGAAAAGAGAAAGAGCCTAGGAAGCCATTTTTATTTCATGAAACATTGAGCTTATAACTTGCATTCTAATTTCCTAAGTAAATTGAAAGACTAAGAAGATATCTACATGTACATAAGTGGGCTATTTATACATGCATAAAACCCTAGTTCACTTTTTAGGGTGCTTCCTAAAATGCCCATTAGAAAGCGTGGCCACCAAGTAAGCATTAGCCTCTAATTAATCCATCATCAAATATGCATGAAGCTTTAACCTCCACTTAGTTGTCCATTAGCTTCTAATTATAGATTTAGGTAAGTGGGTAGGGTCCTCCATGATCATGAGTTTGAATTATTTCCTTCTTCATTTCTTTGTATTCTCTTGTGAATGCATATATTCCATGAAATCACATTGAGTCTTTGAAAAGGGAAGGCCAATAGAAACCACATTGAAGCACCTTTTCCGCAGTTTTTCGCGGACCGAAATGTCCACCTCACGCTTGATAATGGAAAAACGAAAGAAGACTCCTGATCTCATTATCCGGGATGCAACGTCGAATGATTTGATCGGGACAATACTTGAACAAGTATGGATCATCCCAATAGAAATATTTCACTTGGGACATGAATTTGCATTTTTCCTGTTTGGACCAAGATGAGGGAGCTTCATTAGTGACTAAATAGTTCACTATATCAGCGTACCATGGGTCGATAGAAATCGAAAGAAGTTGTTCATCGGGAAAGTTTTCTTTGATGGGCAAAGGTGATGATGCGTTGGGAAGATGAGACAAGTAATCGGCTATGACATGTCGGATCCTTTTTTGTCCTTGATTATAAGATCGAATTCTTGTAGTAAAAGGATCCAACGAATTAAGCGAGATTTAGCGTCCTTTTTAGCAAAGAGATATCGAAGCGTAGAATGGTCCATGTACACAGTAATGTGTGACCCTATCAAATATTGTCGGAATTTTTCGAGAGCAAAAACTACCGCTAGAAGCTCTTTTTCAGTAGTTGTGTAGTTAAGTTGAGCATCATTTAGAGTTCATGCTAGCGTAGTAGATAACGTGAAGGATATTGTTGATGCGTTGTCCTAAGACAGCACCAACTGCAAAGTTCGAGGCGTCACACATTATTTAAAATTGGAGATCCTAATTCGGTTAGCAAATTACAGGAGCAGAAACAAGTTCGTTTTTGAGACGTTCGAAAGAAGAGATACAATCATAGTTAAAATTGAATGGAATGTCTTTTCCGAGAGGAGTCGTAAGAGGTTGAGAAATCTTGCTAAAATCTTTCACAAAGCGTCGATAAAATCCCGCATGTCCAAGAAATGATCGAATGTATTTAACAGATTTGGGAATGGGTAGATTTGCAATGACATCAATTTTTGCTTGATTTACCTCAATGCCTTTTTTTTTGAAATGACGTGTCCAAGGACTATGCCTTGAGTAACCATGAAGTGGCATTTTTCCCAATTAAGCCTTAAGTGTTTATCCTTGCATCGTTTAAGAACAAGTTCAAGATGGTGTAAACACTCAGAAAAGGAGTTTCCAAAAATAGAAAAATCGTCCATAAACACTTCAAGAAATCGTTCGATCATATCAAAAAAGATGATGACCATGCATAATTGAAATGAAGGGGGAGCGTTACAAAGGCCAAAGGGCATACGTCGATAAGCAAAAGTGCCAAAGGGACACGTGAAAGTTGTCTTCTCTTGATCTTCGGGAGCGATTGAAGTTTGGTTATAACCGGAATAACCATCAAGAAAGCAGTAGAATTCGTGACCGGCTAAAAATTCGAGCATTTGGTCGATAAAAGGAAGAGGAAAGTGATCCTTATGTGTTGCGGCATTTAGTTTTCGATGGTCAATGCAAACACGCCAACCCATTTGAGTACGAGTTGGAATAAGTTCGTTTGAATCGTTCTTGACAACAGTAAGCCTAGAATTTTTCGGTACAACGTGAATTGTGCTAACCCATAAACTATCAGAGATTGGGTAAATGATTCCGTTGTCGAGAAGTTTAAGAATTTCATAATGCACCGCATCTTTCATTTTTGGATTAAGCCTTCGTTGCATGTCACGAACAGGCTTGGCATCGTCGATTAAATGGATTTGATGTTGAACAAGAGCAGGACTAATTCCCTTTATATCGGTGATCGACCATCCAATCGCTTCCTTATGTTTGGACAGGGTTGAAAGTAAAGAAATTTCTAGATCAAGAGAAAGAGTCGTAGAAATTATAATGGGCAACGTTTCGTTATCACCTAAGTATGTGTACTTAAGGTGATCGGGTGGGGGTTGAGGTCCAACTTTGGGAGTTGCTCGATCAAAGAATTGGGTTGAGATTCGGACTCAGCTGGAAGTGATTCAAAGGGAAGAGTGTATTCAATCCCTTTGGGGATTTCATGAAATAATTTTTCGTACTCAGCATCGCATTCATCGTTAAGGTCAAGTGTCTCATTTTCGAAATTTTCGTGAATGGCACTAACTTCCAACATTTGGTTGCGAGGTTCATTTGATTGGCTCTCAAGATTGAAAATGTTGAGATCCAAAGTCATGTTTCCAAAAGATATTTTCATCGAACCGTTGCGACAATTGATTAAGGCATTTGAGGTGGCTAAGAATGGTCGGTCTAAAATCAATGGAATTTGACTCGCGGGATTTGTCACGGGTTGTGTTTCGAGAACGATGAAATCAATGAGGAATATGAATTGCCCTACTCGAATGAGCACGTCCTCGATTTCTCCCACGGGCTTCTTAATGGAACGATCGGCGAATTGAAGCATGACCTTTGTGGGTTTGAGCTCACCTAAGCCTAGTTGTTCGTACACGGAGTATGGAATCAAATTGACACTCGCACCTAAGTCTATCAAGCATTTGTTAATCGTCTTGTCTCCAATTGAACACGAAATCGTAGGGCAGCCAGGATCTTTGTATTTGACGGGCATGGATTGGGACAAGACTTCACTCAAACTGGTAGCTAAGAAGGCTTTTTTGGGCACTTGAGTGTGTCACTTTTGGGTGCACAAGTCGTTAAGAAATTTCACGTAAGTTGGGACTTGCTGAGCGATGTCAAGAAGTGAGATGTTCAGTTTCACTTGTTTAAAAATTTCAAACATCTTTTACATTTTGTCCGAGTGTTTCTTGGATCGGAGATGATGTGGAAATAAGACACGATACTCTGTAACCGGGTCTACTCGAGTAGAAGAAGAATTGTGATTGGCATTCGATTCAACGTTTGGCTCCACGTTCTGTTTTGATTCGTTTATTGCTCAAGGAGTATCGAGAGAAGTTTTTGGTAAATCGTTTGGATTGTCGACTTGATTATCGATTTGTTAACTGGAACGTAGAGTTGTGATTGCGTTCAATTGGGTGACGTTGCTACCTTGAACAACATGGGCTTGATTTGAATTTGCGTTTTGATTTATGGGATTTGGAATGGGCTGGCTTAGAAATGTGCCTCGTTCATGTTCACTTACAGACGTGGCTAATTGACTCATTTGCATTTCAAGTTTTGCAATCGATTAGTTTGTGTTTTGCATATATGAGGTCAATAAATTTTGCAAATGTTGTTTGATTGAAGGCTTTGAGTAGTTGCTTTAGCCAACGTTTCAAGAGTTTTTTCAAGTGAACTTAAATGTTTATCATCTTGGGGAGAATGAGTAGAATTTGGTTGAAAATTTGATTGTTGCGGTTGATTATGAGACGGACCCGCAAAGTTTGGTTGAAAATGGTTAGGCTGAAAGGGAGGATATGCAGAATTATTCGGGAATGCTTGAAAATTAGGACGAACCGTATTTGTGTTGGGATTGTTTTGGTTCTAAGCAAAATTTGGATGGTTTCTCCAACCAGGATTATACGTTGGAGAAAATGCGTCGTTTTTGGCTTTATTGAAAGCATTGATTTGTTCGACAGAATTGGGGCACTAATCGACTATATGATTAGGATCGTTGCATTTATAACACATCGTTTGGGAAGCTTGGTTCATTTGGTTCGATGAGAAAACATTATCGAATTTTTTAATCATTGCGTCGATCTTTGCTTCCAAAGCCCAAAGAAGAACCTATCGAGTGTGCGCTCGATCGTGAGTAAATTGACTTTTCGTTCGAACGTTCTAATTTGGACGACTTTTCAACGAGGTTTTCAAGAAATTTCCAAGCATCATCATGATGTTGGGCAAGAAAGTTGCCTTGGCACATTGATTCGAGCATGGTTCATGAGCTGTTTTCGAGTCCATCTTATAAGATTTGGAAAATCGTCCATTTTTCGAAGTTATGGTGTGGAAATTTTATCAAAAGCTCTTTGAATCTTTCAAAAATATTTTCCGAATGGTTCTCCCTTGAATTGATGAAAATTTACAATTTCGTTTTAGATTCTACTTGTTTTTTCCAAGGGGTAGAACTTTTCTAAGAAAGCTTTTACGAATTCTTCCCAAGTTTTAATCGAGTTCGATGGTAAGCTGTACAACCATTTTTTAGCGTAATTCGTAAGAGCAAATGGGATTAATCGAAGTTTGATTTCGTCATCGAAAAGTTGTTGGAGTTTCATGATTGCGCAAACTTATTCGAATTTAGTCAAGAAAATGTATGGGTCATTGTGCTCGAAATTGCCAAATTTCAGAAGCGTGGCAATATGGTTTGAATGAATTTCAAAATTGTTACCCATAGGGGCGGGTAACGTGATGTAAGATGGAATGGAAACTCTATCGAGAAAGATTCAATCCATGAGAGTTCGAGGGGCATTCTCATTCGCCATTTCGGGAGGATCGTTTGTTCGAGTTAAACGATTAGTTGCTAAGTGGTGAGTCCAACGATTTGTTGTTGTGTCACGAGTCCAAGTACTCATGCACAAGTGAAAGTTGAGAAGAGAAAGAAGTTGGAATCAAGTTTAGAGAATGAAACAAGATTCGGAAAATGAAGTAAAAAATTGTTTTTGTTAAAAAGAAGAAAAATATTTACCAAGTAAAATTTATTTTCAAAAGGGGAGTTTGATTTTTTTGGCTTTTCAAATTTTTATGTATACTTTTGTTTTTGTAAATTTTTTTTGTTTTTGAATTTTCAAATTTTAATTTTTTTTTTGAAAAAAAATTATATATTTTTTTTTGGATTTTTGTTTTTGATTGAAAATTTTCAAATGAAAGGGTTTAAAAGGAAAAAAAACTAAGTTAAGGAAAATTTACAATTTTTTTTGTTTTTGGATTTTTGATTTTTTTTTAAATATGCATGAACTAATGCAACTAAATGAATGCAAATGACTTAATTACAGTTTTCTGTCCTTAGTAGCTCCTAATCCAAAATTGTATAATCACACTTTGTCTTAAATCAACAAATATATTTCTTAGCCAGGTAACGGGTTATCGGTGCACCACGAATCATCGTTGTAATGCAACCGAAGGTTTAAGTACCTTCAGAGGAACAACCAGTATAATATTTACGAATCATCGTAATTTTTATAACTGGTTATTACTCTGCCGTAGTATAGACACCAAGAAATAAATTTGTTCAAAAAAACAATTGTCAAGATATAATTAAGCCCTGGGTGTGCTTGGGACACCCTTAAGTCGAATGTCTAACCTTTATTATTAGTCAAATTCTACGATGGAATGCGATTTATGGGCTAAGAAAATGGTGATGAAATCCTCCACCTTATGTGAATTGGAGTATTGCCCTTAGAAATTAAAAATAAGATGAGATGAATGTAAAACAAAAATTAAACATGAATTTACAATGCAACTAAAATGATTTTTTTTTTGCTTTTGGATTTTGAATTTTTTTTTATATAAATGCAAATGCAAGCAACCAACAATGCAATTCAAATAAAAACAAGGGAAAATGGCACGATACCAGAGCGTGCAGATTATTTAGCAATTTATTTTTTTAGCGGTGATTTTTTATAAGCAAGCAAATTCTTTTTAAGCAAGCCGACCTTCTGCTTTTGCGATTTTCTGCTTTAGCAACCTGAAATTTAGAACAAGATATATACAAAAAAAAATTTATAAACAAAATTATATATGGATGGATCTTAAAACAATTTATAACAAAACAAATTTTTTTTAAGGATAAAACAATTTAAACAAAACAAAGAAACACTTTTTTTTAAATTAAACAAACTAAAATCAAACAAATTAAGACAAAAGAAAACAAGCTAAAATAAAAATAAAAAACTTTGCAATCACACCTAAAAGCCCGTCCCAAATCAAATGTTAAGAAATGAAGGATCAGAACTCAAATTTGTTAATTTAACAACTTCCATAAACGAAACTTCTTAAACCAAATTCACGAATTTAAAATCAAAAACCACTTCACCAATTTCACAAATTTCATACACCAATTTCCCACAAATCAAAGTTCGATTCTTGCCTGTCAAAATTTTGGTGCGATTTCTTTTTTTTTCGTGAAGTCACGATGGGGTTGTTTTGAAGTCGCGCGCCGATTACCGAAGTTCGATTGGATTTGGGCGGTTGTCAAAGTTGTAGTGGATGAACTAGCAAGGCAGTGGCAGGGATGGTTATGTTAGAGGAGGTGTTGCTGATGGGGGAGGCAGCTGATTGTTTGCGGGCAGAGGTGTATTGGATTTATAGAATGTCAGGTCGAGGCAGTGATTGATGGAGTTACTTTTCATAGTGGTTGGAAGTGCTATGTGCTAGAGTTTAGGTGGGTTTTGTGTTTGTACTTGCAGTGGCAGTGAAGCGGAGGGGTAGTGTGGTCAGAGGAGTATGCGGTCAGGTAGGTGGTTGCATTGTGAAGATTGTAGTGATGAGGTGGTTCAGAAGTGTATTATGTCAGGTTGCGGCAGTTGCAGTTGTAGTACGGGTTGGACTATGTTGCAGATGATGAATTGATGACTTAATGAGTATTATGCTTAGCGAAGCAGTGGGGAAAGTAGGGAAGTTTAAGTAGTGTATGTCGCAATGCACTGTTATGTCGAGTAGATGGACAGAAGCAGAAAACTTGTTGTATGGCAAGTGTTGTTTGGTAAGTGGTTTGATTGTGTGTAATTGGAAGATGATCGGTAGTAGTGTTTATGTAGGATGGTGGTAGTGAGGTGATCAGTAGCACGACAAGGCAGTTTGGAAGGTTTATGATTGCAGATTGTCGTTTGTACAGTGTGGTTATGTTGTGAGGCAGTGAAGTAAGCAATGTGAGGTAAGTTAAGTGATGGAATATGTAAATGGAGAGGTTAGGGTAGTAAGTTGAGGAGTGAGGAATGTCTGGTGGTTTGATCAATAAGGCAGAGTCGCCAGTTAGAGGATGTTCAGGCTTGTGACAGTAGTATGGATATGTATGTTGTTTGGTGTCTGGTGTAAGTGTTTAGAGGAGCAGTTGAAAGGAGAATGTGACAAAGGGAAATGTGTATGGCTGAAGCGGTTGTTTTGGGATAGTGTGATGTTGTTTGAAATGGGTATGAATGGTGATGGGTGGCAAGGCAGATGGTTATGTGAGGAGAAATGTATGTTGGAAGAAGTATATGAATGTGAAGCAGTGGCAGTTTACTGGAAGTTAGCAGAAAATTGAGATGTGACAAAGAATGTGTTTTCAATATGCACATGTAAATGTAAATGCAAAATCATAAAAAAGGAAAATGGGATTGTAAAAAGGAATTGTGAAAAAAATGAAAATGAAATGAAAGTGATTTTTTTTCAACTGAAATTTGTGTGTGTGTGTATATATATATTTTAATTATGAAATGCAAATGCAACTAGAAAGGAAAACTATAAGCACACTACAAAGTGAAAACAAGTATCACATAAACACGCAACTTTTTTTAAATCAAACAAATAGACAATAAAATCAAAAGAAAATAATTCGAAGAATAGAAAATTAAAATCAAAACAAACTCCCCGGCAACGGCGCTAAAAACTTGTTCGTCGACGGAAATTCTATCGAGTTAGAAATCCGTCAAGCGAATTTATAATAAAATTTACCGCAAGCGCACGGTGTACAATTTTAGTACGTGGCGAGTACGGGTCGATCCACCGGGAATTTTTAAGATTTTAAAATTTTCTAATCAATCAAATTAGACCAAAATGAGAGAAGATTGTTAACTATAAACAAATTGAAGCTAAAACTAGAATGAAAATGGGATTAAAAACTATGAGATTAGAAAACAATTTAGAGGCAAATCCACTCTCATATTTTTGTAAATCAACAAACAAATAATCTATGATCTCTATTTTTGATATTAAGTGAAATAACTGTTGCATTTATCGTATGTATGGTTTATTTATGTTACTAATTAACATAACTTAAACCATCAAACTATAAAACAACAAATAAACCACTTATCAATTCTCATGAAAATGAAGCCAAAGCAAAAGCTATTTTAAGTACGATCTATTTACTATTGTAATTAGTAATATAGATCATCAAATTTTGTTTTTACTTTCATTTCAAAATCAAAAATCAATTAGCAAATGATGATATAAATTGTGTTTATGTTGAATAAGAATAGCTCATTTGCAAATGCAACATAAGCTATCAAAACCACTTGTATAAACTTACATCAAAATCTACTTTCATGAAGCACAAATAAAAAAGACCGTAAATCATACAAATGTTGAAATTACATAATATTTGAGAGCTTCATTACCCCTAAATTGAAGGGGTTTAGCTACTCATTTGTGTTATCATATCAACACATGTAAATTTCAACATTAAAAAGAAAAAGAAATAGAGAATAGGCAAAGGAAGAAAATGAGATTAACTACTAAACTACTTGCATAAAAATGAAGCTACACTACTTGCATGAATGTAAATCTAATCTACTAACAAAGAAAAGAAGAGAGCATAGAAGTAAAAATAAACATAAAAGTAAAAAGGAGCATGTAGAAAAGAAAAGAGAAAGAGCCTAGGAAGCCATTTTTATTTCATGAAACATTGAGCTTATAACTTGCATTCTAATTTCCTAAGTAAATTGAAAGACTAAGAAGATATCTACATGTACATAAGTGGGCTATTTATACATGCATAAAACCCTAGTTCACTTTTTAGGGTGCTTCCTAAAATGCCCATTAGAAAGCGTGGCCACCAAGTAAGCATTAGCCTCTAATTAATCCATCATCAAATATGCATGAAGCTTTAACCTCCACTTAGTTGTCCATTAGCTTCTAATTATAGATTTAGGTAAGTGGGTAGGGTCCTCCATGATCATGAGTTTGAATTATTTCCTTCTTCATTTCTTTGTATTCTCTTGTGAATGCATATATTCCATGAAACCATCTTCCATTTACATCCAAATTCCTATAAAAAAATCATAAAAACTGTCCAAGTAAAAATTCTCAAATTAGCACATGCACAAAAATGACCATTTTGGCCCTGTATGAAGATGAAAATATGATGATTTGCAAATAATTAAATTTTGGTTTAAACATGTTAAAATACCCAAATATGACATTTATTTAAATAAAAATGGATAAAATATGGATGTAAATACATGCACATTTACGTGAACATCACTTAGCATATACAGTAAATAAATCAATCACAGAATCACAGACACAAAGTAATATAACAATAAGCAGGGGAAGAGGTAAACAGTAGTTCATGAAGCCACTAAATAAACTTCAGAATCTGAAACAAATACAATAGAAAATCCAAAGTACATAGAAGTCACTAATACAAAAGCAACTGACAAGCCTGAACATAAACAACTGGAAATAACTGAAATAACTGCAAAACTGAACAGATAAAGATAAATCTCTAAGCAAAGCTCCAAGCTCCAAAGGCGAGTCTCAAATGCTGTGACACTCAGTCTTACCCGAGCATAAAGCAAAACACAAAAAAACTCGAGTCGGAATTAACATTCTTATGCCAGTAAATCAACTCAAGTGAAATGCAAATAACTTAAAAGATGTTTGGGATTCCCATCCTTCAAGGATCCGTCAAACTATCTACATACATAGTACAATACGCTACATAGATAATGTTTATAGTAAAGTAAAATATTAAAATAGCATTTAGGTGTTACCCATATCCCCCTTAATACATTTATATAAATGTCGTAGTCTATACAGTACTATAAACTCCACCAAACCGGTGGGCTATCAGGGAGCACTCCATAAGTACGACATAAACCAAAATTGTAGTGGGTGCGATAAGGCATGTGACAAGGCATGCGAGGTAATGCCCAAGGTAGGATACTACCGTTTTGCACTCGCGGACTGGTGGTAACGCATAGCAGCTACTACCACCCATCTCGAGACACACTCCCAAATCAAAGATGCACCCAATCAAATCACAAAGTAATAGATATGGTATCGAAGAAATGTGTCGATAAGGGGAGCGACCCCACTTGGCCCGGTATAGCTCCTGTTTTAGCCACATCAAGCTGACACGAGGGAGTCAAGGCTGTGTTCATACCTCATACAGACGTTCGCCAAACCATCCTACTTCGTTCTGGAATCTCCACCACGTGCACAGTTGTTAAAGTGGTTTTCGTATTGGCAGAGAGTATGACAATATCCGATCCCGGTCTCTTTAACAACCAAACGCTTATTTCACACCGTGGTCATTTCATTTCAAACAGTTCATACTTCATATCAAAATATCATATTCATTTCAAAATCATATCACTTTCGAAATCATATTCACTTTATATCATAGTTGTTCCAACTTAAACAGTTTGAATATTGAAAGTAGTTTATATTTTGGAATAGTTATACACTAAAAATAGTTTATATTTACAATAGGTTATAGATTAAAATAGTTTATATATTAAAAATAGTTTATATATTAAAAGAGTTTATATCAAAACTAGTTTCAAATTAGAATTGTTCCTTCCGATTTCACAAATCAATTAAAATCAACTTTGGTTCCAAAATTCAATTTAAATAAATATTATAAATCTCAATTCAACAATTTCAATTTAAAAGGTTTAAGGTTCAATTCAAATTCTCATTAAAACCATTTTTAATTTATATCAATTCCAAATCTAGTTTTAAACCACAAATTTAAACTACTTCCAATTCAGTAGGTTTCAAAGTTTAAATATTCAAACAATTTACAATAACTCAACTTGATAAATTTCATTTATATTTCAAAAATTCAACTAAAATTTTATTTAAATTTGAAAATATTCCCTTAATAACCTTTATATAAAATCTCAAATTACAAATTTAAATCAATATTAAATACTCAATTTCAATTTTATTTAAATTTGAAAATATTCATTTAATCACCTTTAATCAAAATCAAGTTATCAAGTTATAAAATCATATCTTAAAATCTCAAATCGATAAGTTTTCAAATCAATTTTTATTTAAATTCAATTCTTAAATAAATTAAATTACAAATCAACTTAAATATTTTTTTTCCTACTTTTATTTAATAAAGTTATTACAAAATCTATTTTAAAGTATTAATATAAATTTAAATAAATACTTAAACCTATTATATATATATATTATATTAATTTTTTATTAAATTAAGTTAAATTAAACTTTATTATAAAATCTATTTTATATATAATTAAAAAATAAAAATATGAGTAAAATCTTAAAAATTACCTTTTCAAAACTTAACTTATAAAATTTTAAAATTTCCAAACATATAATTTAAAAATCTAAATTTTACACATATATTAAATAAAATATTTGTATTATATTTTAAAATCAATATTTATTAAAACCCATATATTTCCTTTCAAAACTTAGGAAATGATTTTTCAAAAATTGACCAATGGTGTCCGTATATAATTTTCTATCCTATGGTCAAGTGATACGGATATTTATTATTTCAATCCGCAATAATTTAATATTTACGGGTATATATCATTTCAACCCGCAATCCCAAATTTAAAATCAATAAAATCACTTGGGTTTATCATTTCAACCCATAACGATTTTCCCTAATCTATAATATCGTTCGGGTATGTATCATTTCAACCTATAGGGATTTCCTAAACTAACAGGGAACTTGCGATGTGAGAACAATAGCATAATAATATTATAAAATGACATACGTATCAATAGCAGGCATATATCATAATTAACAATTTAAATAGAATATATATACAACAGGTTATGGTGTCATATGCCAATTAATATAGGTTACCAAATGCATATAACAACATATCAAACTTAACAATTAATTTCTAACCAATTCCAAATTTAACAACATATTTCAATCGTCATTTCATGTGAATTAAATTCATTAAATATAAGAATGTTAATCGTGAGTGATTCCTCACCTTTCGTGGCTATGGAAAGACGATGGCGGAGAAGATGACACGGACACGCACACGGATACGCAAAAACGAAACAGCAAGACAAGAGGCAAACTGCTATGACAAATTCCGAACAACGGCGAACAAAGCAAAGCAAATATCTTGAATTCGATGAAAACAAATCAAAGCTAGCTTGAGATTGATGGAAACAAATTGTATATATATATATATACACACAATATATATACCTCTTTTTTTATATATAGAAGAGGGAAGGCTGCTTAGTTCCGCATCTTGGAAAGTGGGCTGACAGTAGGGTGGTGGCTGCGACTGTTAGGGTGCGCTGGCATGTGGAAGTCGATCAAGGCTGGTTTGCTGGACGGCGAGTGGAAGGGGATGAGCTCGGTAATGGGGCTCATATGACACGTAATTGCTTAAATCTGAGAACACACCATACAAAAAATTCCATTATTTAAAAATTGATTTATATACATTACACTATACTTAAAATCATGTATCAGGGCATGTTTAAAACTTTATCATGCATAGGATAAGGCAAAAATGCAGTCACATACTATCATGCTGTTAATCGTTTTCATTACTTTAAATTTTAATCAAAAAAAATTAGGCAGATATTAGGTACTGGTGTGGTCTAGTGTATAATAACATTTACCAACTCTTAGTATTTTCCATTATACTACTGTTTGATATAAAAAAAATTGTAGATGTGAAATAGTGTAAAAAAAATATTGCACTGTCTGTATTACTTATCTGCTTTGCTAATCCTAGGTGTAACCATTGTTCAAACTAATTTTAAATTTAGAAATATATATAAACCTATCACTTACTCACTACACACAGAGCCAAATGCTCTAAACATAGTAGAGTTACCTAAACAACTCAGGCTTCGACGTGCTGGAGTCAGCAAGGTGGAAGGGTGGGCTGCTGCAATGGAGATCGGGGGGGATGGTTCTCGGCTACTGCTTGTGTGGGCGGAAGGGGATCAGACGGGGGTGAGTTCAAGCTTGGACGGGACGGGTCAGTTGTGCTCGGCCTTGGGGGGAAGTAAAGGTGAAGGAAGGCAGATCTGGGGGAAAAGTCGTGTAAGGTGGAAGAAAGAGGGGCTGATCTTGGCTGTAGCGTGGGTTTGGAGTTTCGGTGGCAGTTGAGAGGAAGACGGCGGAGCTGAGGTCATTCGATAGAGGGGAGTTATGCCAAGAAAGGCAGAGGGAGGGTGTAGAGGTCGGTGGTGGGATGAGAAAGTGGTCGAGGAAATTTGTTTCGGCAGCGAGATGCAAATTGAGATGCTGTAACGCCCCACTCTGAGACCCACTGTAACAAAGAGTATTACGGAAGTAATACCGTCTGTTAAAGCGGAGAATAGAGTATAGTGGAAGCGACCATTTGTAATCAAGCTATAACTATCTACTGAATACGTCGAAAGGGTGGTGTCTATTTTTTTTACAAGTGGTTCGACATATTCAATAAATATTTATAACGAAATTACAATGGCTAAAGATCTATCAGAATAAGCATAGTAATAAAATGATAAAACATCACAGAAAAGAATCACATAACAGATATAAAATCCCAGCACAATACATCGTCAATACAGATCCAAATACTATAAGTGGGTACAAAGCCACTGCCCACACATTGAGTCAAAAATATGTACATATCAAAGTCTGAATAATAACAGAGTAGCGGAATAGTGGACAAATTAAAGCGCTATCTATCAGCATAACAGATAATGTCCAAGCGGAAGCACAGAAGCTAAGTCCAGAGACCTAACCTGAAACAACTCGGTCTGACCCGAGCGAAAAACACTCGGGTCAGGCTAGTTAAACAATTAGTAATAACTGAGATATATAATAATGCGGTACATAAATGAAACAGTACTTTTCCTAAGAGAAGAGTATTTTGGACCACATGAATAATGACGGTCCCTAATCATCAATCAATAGTAAAAATCTCCAAAGAGAATATCAGCACAAAAGTGTTGAATAAATAAAATCGCCTTATATCATCGGCGTAGCCAAAGCTATAACAAGTTGCCCATAGGCAATAATCCCAAGAATGACCAGAGTCTGTAATCAATGCCCAAGCAAAGATCGATGCTCCATAGAGCAATTGGGATATACTGAAAAGTCAATGAAATCAAACACTGAAAAGCAGTGTCCAGAGACACTGTGGATCCACAAGGTAATCG
Organism: Allium fistulosum; assembly: GCA_030737815.1. NCBI lineage: Eukaryota > Viridiplantae > Streptophyta > Magnoliopsida > Asparagales > Amaryllidaceae > Allium > Allium fistulosum. The sequence goes on along the minus strand of CM060908.1, from coordinate 685,682,558 downwards.
CACTTACATCGTATGGTTCCATAGAACCAACACCGAATGGCGGTACTCGAATGGATATAAAAATCATCAGATAATACAAGTATAGCACGTGCACCGACCGGAGTCGTTATTGCCAAGTACTGTAGAGTTGTGATCGATCACTCGCACAGATGCAGAACGCGTGAGACAGCGAGATCCTTCCCAGAAGGATAAAGGCCCAGAGGCACATGCCGAAAAAGAAACTGCTCCATAGAACAGGTGTCCAGAGACGGTTGCCCAGAGACGTGGTGACCCAGAGGTCCAGTACTGGCTGCCCAGAGGCTAATGTGTCACAAACTTCTTGGAGAGGAACACGTAAAGTGTTAACAATGAGTCCCATACCCCACGTTCGCACTAAACGATTTACTAACCAATAGCAAGCTCACACTCCAAACAATAAAAAGTCCACCTCGTATCATCGATAAACTAGACCCAAAGGTTAAAACGATCAATCGAATAGGTCGGGGATTAACCGGAAAGAAAATACACACGGTTCCATAGGCCGGAGATTTCCTAACCGTTTAAGCACTTTTCCACTTCGCTCGACGTGCTAAAAAGTGAGTGTGAGATTTTTATTATAGAAAATAATGGTTCGAAACGGATTTATAATTGATTTTGAGAACACTTTAAAACGGCTTTTGAAAACTCTCCTATTATGGAGTAAATAGTTTACTAATTAAAAATAATATTATATAATAATTTCGAAAGCCATTTCGGAGCGAAAAATCCTTTTAAAACCTTTTTATAAGGCCCGTGTACAAAATCCAGAGACAAATCTCAAAGAAATCGATAAAACCAGAAAATCACTGAAAATATTCTAAGTGTTGGAAAATAGTCCAAAACTGACGCGAACCCAAGTTCGGAAAATTATTCGGACCAGCAGACTGAATCCGAATGGCATGAAAATTGGTAGGAACTTAGTCCGACATTCCTACTTCAGAACTCAAAAATAATTACTCGATTCCGACTAAAAATGAAGGCGTAGCGACGTTCCAAAGTCGGACACAGAAACATGAAATGCACTGTTTTGCACAGCGATCTGGGTTCAACTCTGACAAGAAATTCGAAGGGTCTAATGAACTCATATGATGACCAAACTTTCCAGGTATGGAGTTCATAACTCCATCTTTCCAACGAGACCAAAATCGTCAAATTCCGACTAGCGGCTCAAAAGTTATGACCAAAATAGTTTCAGTTTCATCCACAGAGCTAATATGTGTATCGCTCTCGGGAAGATAGTAGAAAAATCAATTTTTGACCTAGTTAGACTCAAAATTACAGAAAACTCACTAAACAAATATTGTAGCATAGGTTTTAAGCTTTTCGGAACATCCAAAATTATCTAACTCGGATCAAAAACGAGAGAGATACATGCAAAACAATATCAGATTGAAACTCAAGATAACTTGTTAAAGACAGAATTGGTCTTCTGTCTTTGAACGCATTTCAGGTCATCTAAATGGCAAAATTACAGAAAACTCACTGAGCAAAAATTGTAGCATATGTTTTAAGCTTTCCGGAACATCCAAAATTATCTAATTCGGATCAAAAACGAGAGAGATACATGCAAAACAATATCAGATTGAAACTCAAGATAACTTGTTAAAGACAGAATTGGTCTTCTGTCTTTGAATGCATTCAGGTAATCTAAATGGCAAAATTACAGAAAACTCACTGAACAAAAAGTGTTCCTTATTGAATCTAGTTTGCAGCAAAAAAAACCTGACCAAAAACGGATGAGAAATAAAGAAGTTATGCCTGATTTCTTTTCAGCTACAATTCCAAAACGAAAATTATAGAAGCATCAAGTAAAAAAAGGATTTAGCTAGCAATTTTACCTCAACCAATATAGCAAGCAACTTGTGTGCACACCCAAAATGAAAGCAAAGAGGATCAAAGAGCTATGATTCACATGTTACATAATAAAACATGTGTTACTAAATGATTACTGAAATCAAAAGATGATTAAACACATATTAGAAGAGGTTTTTAGCAATATACCTCTCACAAAAGCAACAAAGACTACTATAGCATCAACCCAAGTTAGCAAAAGATGATTAGGAGGCTATAAGATAAAAAAACACATAAAACATGTGTTACCAATTAAATTTCAGAAATTAGAGAGATATAAAAATGGATTTGAGGTGGGTATTTGCATTACCTTTGCATAGAATGACTTGCATAAGCAAAAACTAGAAGGAGATGAAGATAGAGGCCATTTTTGTTATGAAAGCTTTAGGAAATGATTAGGGTTTTGATTAGGGATGAATGAATGAGGTTAGGAGAGTTTGAGATAATTAATAGAGGAGGTTTAGGGTGGGTTATTGGGCTAGGTTTAGTAACCCAATAAGAAGAGAGTTATTTACATGTTTTTTCCAAAAATTAGTCTAAGTGTTCATATATGTTTATAAAACTCATTTTTTTTCTCTTACCCAAACCCGTTTTAAAACTTCTCTTAAAATATTTAACTTTCCAAAAATAACATTTTATCCTCATTTTAAAATCCCATATTTCCCATTTAATTAAAATATCCTTTTTCAAATAAATTTTGTTATTCCAAATCCTTTTATGCTTCATTAAAATAAATAAAAATCCTAACTTTTATTTATTAATTGGTAATGCAAATCCCGGGTTGTTACAGACTCCCCCCCTTAAGAAAATTGCGTCCCCGCAATTCCTTAAGATAGATGTCGTCTATAACGTCAAATCCACAAAAGAAGTGATAGAGATAAAATATAGAATTCTCACCCGCAGAAGAAGATGGGAGAAAGCCAGGATAAGAGTGTTCGATAGATTCTCTGGTCTCCCAAGTGCAGTCCTTAGGATTCGGTGACCATTGAATCTTCACGAGTGGGACCTCTTTGTTGCGAAGGCGTCTAACCTCCGAATCAAGCACACGAAGAGGTTGCTGCTCCAAAGATAAATCAGGTAAGATCTCTAAATCTGGCACGGCATGCAGCTCAATGATAGAATCAGGATCGCGGACACACATGCGAAGCTGGGAAACATGGAACACGTCGTGCATTCCAAAGAAGTGAGCAGGTAGAGCCACACGATAAGCCACGTGGCCGATGCGTTCCGTAATAGGAAATGGTCCAACATAGCGAGGAGCCAACTTCCCTGTAGAGCTGAAACGCATAACCCCTTTCATAGCAGATATCCGAATAAAGACATGATCACCAATGGAGAACTCAAGAGGCTTCCTACGGTTGTCCGCGTAGGATTTCTAACGGTTCTGCGCCTCTTTCATTCTCTGACGAATAAGAATAATCTTCTCAGAAGATTCCCGAACTGAATCTGGACCTAGAATAAGCTTCTCGCCAGACTCTAACCAACAAGCAGGAGAGCGACATGGCCTTCCGTAAAGAGCCTCGAAAGGAGCCATGCCAATACTAGACTGAAAGCTGTTGTTGTAGGAGAACTCTACAAGCGGTAAGTGATCCTCCCAACTACCTACGAAATCCAGAATACAATAGCGCAAAAGATCCTCTAAAACACGATTCACCCTATCCGTCTGACCGTCGGTCTGAGGATGATAAGCAGTCGAGAGATTCAGCTTTGAGCCCAAAACTGACTGTAGGCACTTCCAGAAGTGACTAATAAAGATAGTGTCTCAATCACAGATGATAGAGCTAGGAATACCATGAAGTCGAACGACTTCCTTCACATATAGCTTGGCAAGCTGAGGAGCAGTCCGAGTGGACTTAATAGGAATGAAATGAGCTGATTTGGTCAAGCGATCGACTATGACCCAAATAGAAGTATGGCCTGACCTCGATCGAGGCAGACCGTCAATAAAATCCATGGATATCTGATCCCATTTCCACCATGAAATCTCTAGCGGCTGAAAAAGACCAGATGGACGCTGATGCTCAGCTTTGATCTGTTGACAAGTCATGCAACCGCTCACATAACTTGCAACATCTTTCTTCAACCCTTCCCAATAATATACCCGACACATATCGGCATACATCTTGCTCGAACCGGGATGGATGGTGTACTTAGTGCGATGACACTCGTCCAGAATGTCATGCCTAAGTGATAAATCAGATGGTACCAAAATACGGTTCTTCCTGCGAAGACACCGATGAGAATCAATAGAATAATCCAACAATGTCTCATCACTAGATCCCGACTCAAGGAGATGAATATATCGCAACAAGTCTAGATCCTGCCGCTGGGCATGGGCAATGCGATCCAGTAGAATAGGTCGAGCTTCCAAGCTGAATAACAATATCTGAGGATCAGAAGACGGAGCTCGATTTTGAATATCACACATAGAAAGAGTCTCAAGAATATCCTACTCGGCCATCATCATAGAAACTACTGCCGAGTGTTTGCGACTGAGCGCATCTGCAACACGATTACCCTTGCCAGGGGTATACTGAATGTCTAAGTCATATGAGGCGAGAAACTCAAGCCATCGCTGCTGCCTCATATTAAGATCCTTCTGACTGAATAAATACTTCAGAGACTTATGATCGGTGTAAAGAGTGAAGCGTTCTCCTAATAGAAAGTGACGCCACGTCTTCAAAGCAAAGACGATAGCTGCCAACTCAAGATCATGAGTCGGATAACGAATCTCATTCGGACGTAGCTGCCTAGAAGCATAAGCAACTACCCGATCCTTCTGCATAAGCACAGCACCGAGCCCGCTACCACAAGCATCGGTGTAAACAACAAGATCATGTTTACTCTCTGGAACCACTAGAATAGGAGCATGAGTGAGAAGCTCCTTCAGTCGCTGAAAAGAAACTTCACACTTATCAGACCAAATAAAGCGAACCCCCTTACGAGTCAGAGTCATGAGGGGAAGTGCAACACGAGAGAAATCCTTGATAAATCGACGGTAATAACCCGCCAGACCAAGGAAGCTGCGAATATCATGAACGTTCTCGGGCTGCTTCCAATTCTGAATAGCTTCGATCTTTGCAGGATCGACAGAAATACCCTCAGATGATACAATATGGCCCAAGAACTTGACCTTGCTCTCCCAAAAATGGCACTTGGAGAGCTTGGCCTTAAGATGATGCTGACGAAGAGTATCCAAGACGATCCGCAAATGATGAGCATGCTCTGCCTCGGATCTAGAATAAATAAGAATATCGTCGATGAAAACCAGAATGAATCTATCGATGTATTCCCAGAATACTCGATTCATAAGATCGACAAAGAAAGCTGGAGCGTTCGTCAAGCCGAACGGCATGACCAACCACTCAAAAGAACCATAATGAGTGCGAAATGCTGTAAGAGGAATGCTGTCTTCCGCGACTCGTAGCTGATGGAATCCGGTGGCATGGTCAAGCTGAGAAAAGACCTTCGCACCGCTCAATTGGTCAAACATGTCGTCTATCCGAGGAAGTGGGTAGCGATTTCTGATGGTCAGCTCATTGAGCTTGCGATAGTCAATGCAAAGCCTAAGAGAGTCATCAGCCTTCTTAACGAAGACCACAGCAGCACCCCATAGCGAAGAACTGGATCGGATGAACTGCTTCGCTTCAAGCTCAACTAACTGCTTCCTGAGTTCCTCATTCTCTTTAGTAGACATTCTCGTAGGAGGACGCCCAACTGGATGAGAGCCTGGAATGAGATCGATGCGGAACTCAATAGCTCGCTTTGGCGGCAGTCCGGATACTGGCTCGAATACGTCGGGGAAATCTCGAACAACAGGAATACGAGATATGTCCACATTCTCATCTCGTGAATCAAGAGCAAATAAAGTAATATTAGAAATCCCAACATCCTGAAGAGCAATAGCTAACGGAGCGGACGAGTCAGGATGACGAAGAAATAATATCCGCTCCGAACAAATGATTTTGGCGTCGTGCTGAACGAGCCAATCCATGCCAAGAATCATATCAAAGCCCAAATACTCCATAACATGGAGATTTGCACGGAAAGAAAAGCCACAAAGATCAATATCTATATCCTCACAGAGCAAGCTAAGGGTCGTGGATCCACCAATGGGATTCACAATCCTTAGTGAAGAAACCAGACAAGTAACATCCAAAGATAAAGTATCAACTAGTTCCTTTGATACGAATGAGTGAGAGGCACCCGTATCAAAGAGAACTCTACAAGATCTACCATGAAATAAAATAGAGCCTTCAAGAACGGAAGGATGTGTACCTTTAGGCTGAGCAGAAGTGGTAGGAGCCTTGGCAGCATTAAGCCTGCCAGGCTTGGCACTAGCTGGAGCAATAGGACAAGCGGAGACCCTGTGTCCCTCCTTCTTGCAGAAGGTGCAATAGAGAGGTTTGGGACACTCTCGAACATATGATCGGTAGATTTAGTTAAGTACGATTCAAAGATAGATAATTCATTAAGGAATATGGAATATAATAGATTCCTACACATATTCCTAACTTATTTATCTAAAGGTGGATATGTTCAATTTGGATCGTATTATAACGTATTGTACTACGTGTCTGTTCTGTGATTGTTATGCTTAATTCTGATCCTTGGCTCCGATACCAAGCTGTAACGCCCCACTCTGAGACCCACTGTAACAAAGAGTATTGCGGAAGTAATACCGTCTGTTAAAGCGAAGAATAGAGTATAGTTGAAGCGACCATTTGTAATCAAGCTATAACTATCTACTGAATACGTCGAAAGGGTGGTATCTATTTTTTTTCAAGTGGTTCGACATATTCAATAAATATTTATAACAAAATTACAATGGCTAAAGATCTATCATAATAAGCATAGTAATAAAATGATAAAACATCACAGAACAGAATCACATAACAAATATAAAATCCCAGCACAATACATCGTCAATACAGATCCAAATACTATAAGTGGGTACAAAGCCACTGCCCACACATGTGACTCAAAAATATGTACATATCAAAGTCTGAATAATAACAGAGTAGCGGAATAGTGGACAAATAAAAGCGCTATCTATCAGCATAGCAGATAATATCCAAGCGGAAGCACAGAAGCTAAGTCCAGAGACCTAACCTGAAACAACTCGGTCTGACCCGAGCGAAAAACACTCGGGTCAGGCTAGCTAAACAATCAGTAATAACTGAGATATATAATAATGCGGTACATAAATGAAACAGTACTTTTTCTAAGAGAAGAGTATTTTGGACCACATGAATATAATGACGGTCCCTAATCATCAATCAACAGTAAAAATCTCCAAAGAGAATATCAGCACCAAAGTGTTGAATAAATAAAATCGCCTCATATCATCGGCGTAGCCAAAGCTATAACAAGTTGCCCATAGGCAATAATCCCAAGAATGACCAGAGTCTGTAATCAATGCCCAAGCAAAGATCGATGCTCCACAGAGCAATGGAGATATACTGAAAAGTCAATGAAATCAAACACTGAAAAGCAGTGTCCAGAGACACTGTGGATCCATAAGGTAATCGCACTTACATCGTATGGTTCCATAGAACCAACACCGAATGGCGGTACTCGAATGGATATAAAAATCATTAGATAATACAAGTATAACACGTGCACCGACCGGAGTCGTTATTGCCAAGTACTGTAGAGTTGTGATCGATCACTCGCACAGATGAGGAACGCGCGAGACGGCGAGATCCTTCCCAGAAGGATAAAGGCCCAGAGGCACATGCCAAAAAAGAAACTGCTCCATAGAACAGGTGTCCAGAGACGGTTGCCCAGAGGCATGGTGACCCAGAGGTCCAGTACTGGCTGCCCAGAGGCTAACGTGTCACAAACTTCTTGGAGAGGAACCCGTAAAGTGTTAACAATGAGTCTCATACCCCATGTTCGCACTAAACGGTTTACGAACCAATAGCAAGCTCACACTCCAAACAATAAAAAGTCCAACTCGTATCATCGGTAAACTAGACCCAAAGGTCAAAACGATCAATCGAATAGGTCGGAGATTAACCGGAAAGAAAATACACCCGGTTTCATAGGCCGGAGATTTCCTAACCGTTTAAGCACCTTTCCATTTCGCTCGACGTGCTAAAAAGTGAGTGTGAGATTTTTATTATAGAAAATAATGGTTCGAAACGGATTTATAATTGATTTTGAGAACACTTTAAAACGGCTTTTGAAAACTCTCCTATTATGGAGTAAATAGTTTACTAATTAAAAATGATATTATATAATAATTTCGAAAGCCATTTCGGAGCGAAAAATCCTTTTAAAACCTTTTTATAAGGCCCGTGTACAAAATCCAGAGACAAATCTCAAAGAAATCGATAAAACCAGAAAATCACTGAAAATATTCTAAGTGTTGGAAAATAGTCCAAAACTGACGCAAACCCAAGTTCGGAAAATTATTCGGACCAGCAGATTGAATCCGAATGGCATGAAAATTGGTAGGAACGTAGTCTGACATTCCTACTTTAGAACTCAAAAATAATTACTCTATTCCGACTTGAAACGAAGGCGTAGCGACGTTCCAAAGTCGGACACAGAAACATGAAATGCACTGTTTTGCACAGCGATCTGGGTTCAACTCTGACAGGTAATTCGAAGGGTCTAATGAACTCAGATAATGACCAAACTTTCCAGATATGGAGTTCATAGCTCCATCTTTCCAACAAGACCAATATCGTCAAATTCCGACTAGCGGCTCAAAAGTTATGACCAAAATAGTTTCAGTTTCATCCATAGAGCTAATATGTGTATCGCTCTCGGGAAGATAGTAGAAAAATCAATTTTTGACCTAGTTAGACTCAAAATTACAGAAAACACACTGAACAAAAATTGTAGCATAGGTTTTATGCTTTCCGGAACATCCAAAATTATCTAATTCGGATCAAAAACGAGAGAGATACATGCAAAACAATATCAGATTGAAACTCAAGATAACTTGTTAAAGACAGAATTGGTCTTCTGTCTTTGAACACATTTCAGGTCTTCTAAATGGCAAAATTACAGAAAACTCACTGAACAAAAATTGCAGCATATGTTTTTTGCTTTCCGGAACATCCAAAATTATCTAATTCAGATAAAAAACGAGAGAGATACATACAAAACAATATCAGATTGAAACTCAAGATAACTTGTTAAAGACAGAATTGGTCTTCTGTCTTTGAATGCATTCAGGTCATCTAAATGGCAAAATTACAGAAAACTCACTGAACAAAAAGTGTTCTTTATTGAATCTAGTTTGCAGCAAAAAAAACCTGACCAAAAACGGATGAGAAATGAAGAAGTTATGCCTGATTTCGTTTCAGCTACAATTCCAAAACGAAAATTATAGAAGCATCAAGTAAAAAAAGGATTTAGCTAGCAATTTTACCTCAACCAATATAGCAAGCAACTTGTGTGCACACCCAAATTGAAAGCAAAGAGGATCAAAGAGCTATGATTCACATGTTACATAATAAAACATGTGTTACTAAATGATTACTGAAATCAAAACATGATTAAACACATATTAGAAGAGATTTTTAGCAATATACCTCTCACAAAAGCAACAAAGACTACTATAGCATCAACCCAAGTTAGAAAAAGATGATTAGGAGGCTATAAGATCAAAAAAACACATAAAACATGTGTTACCAATTAAATTTCAGAAATTAGAGAGATATAAAAATGGATTTGAGGTGGGTATTTGCATTACCTTTGCATAGAATGACTTGCATAAGCAAAAACTAGAAGAAGATGAAGATAGAGGCCATTTTTGTTATGAAAGCTTTAGGAAATGAATAGAGTTTTGATTAGGGATGAATGAATGAGGTTAGGAGAGTTTGAGATAATTTATAGAGGAGGTTTAGGGTGGGTTATTGGGCTAGGTTTAGTAACCCAATAAGAAGAGAGTTATTTACATGTTTTTTCCAAACATTAGTCTAAGTGTTCATATATGTTTATAAAACTCATTTTTTTTCTCTTACCCAAACCCGTTTTAAAACTTCTCTTAAAATATTTAACTTTCCAAAAATAACATTTTATCCTCATTTTAAAATCTCATATTTCCCATTTAATTAAAATATCCTTTTTCAAATAAATTTTGTTATTCCAAATCCTTTTATGCTTCATTAAAATAAATAAAAATCCTAACTTTTATTTATTAATTGGTAATGCAAATCCCGGGTTGTTACAGATGCAAGCGTTGAATTCGGCAATAGTTGGAATGAAAAAGGTTGCAAACTTATATATATTATTCTCTTTTATTTTGTTTATGGCTAAAGTAAGAACAGAAAGAAGAAGGACAAAGAAGAGTAAGGGAAGCATAGAAAGTGAATGGACAAACTGGTGTATATTTCAAACAATGGGAATAGCAATAGCCAATGTTGAATTCAGGATTTATTCATGGCCAATGGCTATTTATTTTCTCACGGCTAGACAATTGAATGGCCATAGGAAAACAAAAAGGCTCAAAACGGGTACCGATATGGCTAATCGTTTGGCAGATTTCACCGCGTATCGGACGCTAAAATACACAAATGAATATACTGCAGAGATCAGCACGACGAGACGAATAGAATGGTACACAGATATGAGTGGTATGACCCACCTATCAAAACTCGATATTCGCTGCCGAAAATGCTGCTAAAACGCCGAAAATAATATAAACGGAGCTAGAGCAGTCTAATTTGGTAAAACGAAATATGACGTCTCGCTCAGAAAATGGCTTACATTTTTATTCTATAAAAATATTCAGATTTCAAAAATATTTTATTACCATAAAATTTAACTGATTTTAAATTTAAATTTAAATTTCAAAATCAAACAAACTTTCATATTTTCTAATAAAAAACTGAAACTTGCTACATTTAAATAGATGCATACCAAATATCAAATTTTCATTGCCAAATTTTTAATTGTTTATTTTCAAGAGAATTTTTAGTTAATTACGCTATTTATATCGTTAAAATTTACGGGTCGTTACATTTCCTTTAAAAAAATTAAAAGGTTTATAAAATTTATTTCATATTTTTGAACATTTAAAAATATTTATTTTAAATCAATTTCAAATTCGGGTTTAAATTGCAAAACCGTGATTTTTCTGAAAACTTGTTTTGGACTTATTTAAAAATTTATAAGATGAAATATTTATTTTCTTTCTTCATTTAAAAACTATGGGATGCAATAGTCCAAAATATTCATATCTCGAAAATTTCCGAGCTATGTTCCATTCTCTACACTCATTTGATATCTTCGGTGCGAAATCGTGAATTACCCTTATACGATGCGCCTAGTTTTGACTTGTTTTTCAATTTCTTTTCAAACTTCATGGAAACACTTTTAAATGTTTATAAAACATTTGTAAATCATTTTAAATTCATTTAAACAGATACTTTTCATATTTCAAATTCATTTTCCATTTCATTTCATATTATAATATTATATTATTACAATATCATTTTCAACCTTTTTAGATATTTAAAAATCATTAAGAGGCTAAACAATTTCCATACACATCTATATATGAATTTAATTCTCATTAAATTAACTATGGTTAATTACTAACCATTTCTCTTATCACTTATCAAACCAAGTAATCATTCATATTAACATCCATATATTCAAAAAAGTAATCAACCAAGTAGTCACACATTTAATCATCCAACATATATTATATTTTCGTATCATTAAACTTGGAATTATTTAGAGATTAATTAGTAAATTTAAATGTGAGTACTCACCTTTGTCTCTAACTAATTCTTCCTACCAATATTCTTATCTAACACTAAAATTTTGGCATCTTCAACTAATCTCTTCTACTTCATTCCTCCTTCCCAAGCTCTAGAAAATCCGGTGGAGCTTCCACAATACTTCAAATTTCATCATATCTTCTTGGGATGAAACCGACATCACTTCTCTCCAATATTTTCGCTCTGGAGCCGAACTTCATTTCTCCTTATGTTGAGCTCGGCCTCCATAGGTTCTATCCATTCCTCCATCATTTCTTCACTTCTTAGATGCTAACCATGTTCAAATGGTATTCTAAGGTCTTTGGCAAAGTTTGGTGGAGTTTGGAGTTGGCTTGATATGATTTTAAGAAAGTTAGTAAGGAAGAAGAGAAGCAGAAGCTATTAAAATAGCTTGAAGGAAGAAGAAGAAGGGAGTATGTGTGATAAAATGAGAAGAAAGCTTGTGTATTTATAGGAAAAGAAAGAAGTGGTAAGTTACCAAATTAACCTCTTACCAAATTACCAAAATACCGTCCCTTAACTTTAAAGTAAACTTACTTTTTTTCAACACTTACCATCATCCATAACTTCATTACTTTATGTCATTTTCACTTAATACTTAAAAATGTATTTGGATGGAAAAGTGGATTAAAGTGATGATTTGCCTTGGTTTTAGTGAGATTTGATTTGATGTTTGCTTTTTGACTTTTTTAATTACCTTTCTTACTTTTACTAATGACATTCTAGAATTTTCTAATGATACTTAAACTTGATTATTTGTAAATTATATATGTGTGTGTGTGTTAAAACATGTTAACAAAGGTGCAACAACGTTGCGACCACATATATTGAACAAAATGTTGATTTTCGAAAAAACTTTTATGGTCACATTTTGACGTTTTGGTTAAACTATTTATTTATATAAAAAAACTTGGAAATTGATTTGTTATCCTCCTTAAATAATTTAAAAAAAGTATATTCGACTTATAAAACCATATTTAATAATATTTAGAATTCAATTGTAAAATACGACGTCGATTGATCGAAAGTGCGACGGAATATGTCAATCATTATAAAACAAGTATTTATATATTTATAAATCTTTTATCAATCAATTATTATCATTTTATAAAATTTAAAAAGAATTATCTATCATATTAATGAAAAAATTGAACATTTATCCAAATTTATCGAAAATCTTCTTTTGTCAAATTTTATGGCGAAACTCCAAAATCTCTTATTTTTGTAATTCCATTCCAAAAATAAGTTCAGTATTCATGATTATTTAAGTTTTAAAGCTCTATATTTAAATATTTAAAGTTGATTAAATATTCCATTTAAAAGTGATAAAATTACGGGTCTTACATACTTTCCCCCTTAAAAGAATTTCGTCTCCGAAATTTAAACCAAAAACTCGATAATACTTACTCAAAACAATCTTCAAACTCAATTCTATATAATATGCATAGATCATCCATACGCGATATCCGATTTGATCTTTCATTTGAATCCACAACTTTACTTCCAAACTAGTATTGATCCCCCGATCTTCTAGTGCGGACTTTAATCAGGCTCTTTGATCAAAAACCTTCGTTTCCCTAACATAGCTCCCAACTATAATAGAAAACTTAAGTACCTAATCATAAACCCTCGTCAATGTTCGTCATCAAGAATCGAGTGATAAATCATCTTTCGGACTGGTGAGAACACCTTAAAGTTCTTTACTCGAATCTCAGATTAAAATCGTGTGACGAAATGATCTACGTACCTCATATGTACTTATTAACATTCAAAAATCTTTATGAAAACTTTTCATAAAACTTTTATCTTTTATTTTTAGTCTTTAAATATAATCGCTTTAAATATTTATTTTTAAATATTTTTCTTTAAAGGAAACATTTCATCCTAAAGAAATCTTTTCAATTTTAAAAGATAATTTACCTTTTATTTTCCAAAATTACAATCAACTTCTCTCATTATAATATATTCCTTTTTAACCAACCTTGATATTGTCAAATAATAATTCAAAATTATCCTTTTAGCTTAAGGAAAATTATATAGATCGAGTAACTTCGAAATAATACCAAGGAACTGGGTACTACTGATAGTATTTTATATTCCCTAAACAACAAGGGTAATACTTAAGAGAAGTGTTTACCATCCGAGCATATCTCTTGCCCATTTTTAGTTATTTTCGAGCCACTCAAACTAGTTACCATTTGAAAATTCTTTTCAAAAATCCATTAGAGATTATTTTGTTTATAAACCCCATTTTATAAATCCCTTTCGTAAAATCATATTATATTAACTTACTTTCTTTTTAAAATTTCATAATTCTTTTCCAACATACCCAAAATTTAATTCTCAAAATTTATATAACATATCTTTCATATCCATCTTTTTTAAAATCATTTTATTTATGTAAAATAAATTTTTGTACTTAAAATATAATCATTTTAAATTTTCAAAAGATTAGGATATGAGTTCCTTTTTATTAAACATATATCTTTACACTTGAAATAGAATATCTCAACCCTAAAAGATTTTTCTTTCTTCATTTTTCTTTGCTTTCTTTTTATTCTTTTCTTTATTTTCCTACCCTTACACAGAACTGCATAATGTCCTTCTTTACCGCATCTATAACAGATGATGCAGGCATAAGATCCTAGTTTTGATTTCTCTTCTGTCTCTTTATGTGCATGTACTCTTTGTGCTTGCTTTGGATTAGCCCAATACTCATACGTACAGTACAAATATCTTGAGTTTCGATGTGTTCGACAGTTGAATCACGAGGATATTTCATAAGAAATACATTATCCCATAAGTCGATATCACTTAATTAAAAATATTAAAGATTATGAATCTTTAATATAAAGTTGTCCTCTACCATTTATACATTAATATATCACTTGCATACTCGTTAGTTGTTGAGCTTTCCTCAAGCTATGAATGTTATGTGCAACACTATTAATATACTGTATAAATGAGGTAAGATAGCTACATATATTTGTTGAGCTTTCCTCAAGGTATGTGTATTATACTTAGACTGTCGCGAGATGGTGGGTATGAGTGAATAATCTCTTTTTAGTTGTTGAGCTTTCATCAAGGTAAAGATGAGATTAGGACAAGGAACCAGGTCTTAAGAGTTGTATGTGATACAATCAGTAAGAATTTATCCATTGTACGCGAGCCTATGATTTATTAAGCTTCTTCAAGATCAGAATCCCAAGTCACATAAGTCTGGACACCCACTAGAGAAATCGAAAGATTTTATGTTTATCTTAGGATTTTGAGAAATGTCAAAAAGATCTAGTGTAGTCTTATTAGAAAAATGAAATTGTAACATATAAACTTTCTAATATTGTAAGAATATCCGCTGTATAGTTATAATAATCAATACTGACAATTTATGCAATTAATATAATTGATAAAAAATTTATCAATTCGGATATACAAATGAACAAAATTGAAGATCGATAAACATAAATATAAAATATACTTTTGCATGTTATTGTTTCCATACCCATGCCAGTGCCTAATTCTACAACTGCTAAATACATTTAAGAATTGGTCATTTGTATGTTTATTTGTCTGAGACTGTGTATTGTTCTTTATGATTTTCGAACTCCAAAAGCAATGCTTTAATATGGATGCTTTATCCATATTCGATCACATATAAATGTTATATGGCGAATGCTCATAATGTATCATGTATGAAACCTCACTAAAATTAGTTCATTCGAGATAAGAAAGTAAACTGTAGAGTGAGATTGAGTATTCAATTTGATTGATTACAATAATGATCTTGTTATGTTCAATATAACACTAGACCAAAAAGGCTATGATGTAGATCTAAGAATTCGATAACAGAAATGTCAGGTTTATTAGTTTACGTAAAGTGCAACATATTTAATATCCTTAAATATTAAGGATGACCAAATGTGCTTTTAAAAGAGTTTGTTATGGTCTTGTAATGACGTTTCCTTCGTAATGTTTTGACCATTGAGAAAGGAAAATGAATATATGTAATTTAAGGCACGGTTGGGATGAAGAAAGTGAATGGTCACTCCTATTTCATAAAAAACATCACAAACGGGAATTATAATAATTGATACTTAACATTGGAATGAGAAATATGATTTCTTTTCCAAAATGTATTTTCATATAGAAAATCATTTCCTATGATAAATTTATTCCTTTGAGTTCAAGATATATGATCTAGAAACTCTCGACTATAAACTGGTTAGAGTAAATAGCCTACATTAAGTGGTTTAATGGAGCTCTATATTTCATATGCTATTAAAGTAATGGCTGAAATAGTGGGAGCATGCCATATAGTAATTTTTGGTCTCATAAAGTGAAAAAAATTGTTTTAGCAAAATATACCAGACATTATTTGCGAAATAATAACTGTTTTTTAATACTGACTGAAATTAGACAATGTTATTTCAATATGAATATTAAGGGTGTTCGTTATGAAATAAAACTGTAATAGTGGTATTTGTTTTTATTATAAAGTGATGCATTGGAAAATACAGAAGTATCTGAAATTATTTACAATTATTTTGAAATTATAGAATAAGCCACAGTTTTGAAAAATGGTTATTTGGTTTTATGGTTGTGAATCATATGGAACTAGTGAACTATATCTTAAACGATTAAGGGAAAATCACCTATTCAGTGGGAGCAACAAAAGAGTTGATGAACTCTTTTGATTCATACATTTAGATGTATGAAATCATAAGTCTATTAATACCAAAATGGTTCCACATACGTCGTTGAATTCATAAATGAATTATCAAAAACATGAACATGTGTATTCGATACACGTATAGCATGTCCATAAAAAGTTCTCAGAATATAAAATGGAAATAAATGAAATTACATGCCATAAAAATGATTCAATTTGATCGAATAAGTGAGTATATTGGAAAGAGTTCCAAATGTATCTAAAAATATGAATTTAGGTTCAGCCTCGAAAGTCACTCTTTCTTATGACACATAATGATGTGTCAATAAGGAGTAATCGGACTTTGTTGGATAAAATACGATTATTGATGAGTGAAGTTGAGTTAACTTCTTTTTGTAAGGTTGTGTACTTAAGATTAGTACGCAAGGTTTAAATTAATTCCATTAAAGAATAGTTTACAAAATCATACAAGATAAAGGTTTATATAAAACCCCAACATGTCTTAGGCCAAAGAGTTGTTAGGTTGTGCGAGCCGAAAGACTACATGTAATAATTATATGTGAGGGTTCATGTATGAATCACTCTAAAAAGACATTTTAGGAACGATCATCATAGGATGACCAATTTATGTTTTGAGCACAAGTATCGTAAACCAAAACCAAATCAGTTTTATATATACGGCAATTCATAAAGTGTTTATGAATACCTATTCCATTGCACTAAGAAACAATTGTTGTTCTAAGAAATACCAACTTCACGGTGAAACAATTTCTTTTATAACTATTGGTAGCAAAGTGGATTTGGATACAATCCAAAGATAAAACTGATCACGAGGGGTGAAATGAAATTAACCAAACCTTAATGACATAAAACATTAGAATGTTTAATAAGCATTCTCGCACAATTAAAAGAAACAATGAGTTTCTTGTCAATATTGAGTATAGATATTCCTCAGTCGTCAATAAAACCATTAAGACCATTGACTCTATGATATGGCATGATGCGCCAATCCTAAATGATTCCAAGCACATTGTCAAAATATTTTATGATTGTTGTATATGAAGGGATATGATTCACCTACTGCAAATGTGTCTTCAAGAGAAAGATTAATGCAATTGAAATATTGTGAGCCATATTAATAAGAATAACGCCATAAATATCAATTGTTTTAATTAGCATAACAGATTCATTATTTGATGAACTCAAGTAAATTCAGAGTTTACTCACTAAATTATCATTTGGTATGACATTTTGCTTTGATACATATGTGTTGAAACAAAAAAATTTAAAATAAGGATTTAGAACAAACTGTTTGCATACAATAACCAAAATGTCTCAAAGTCAATGGGAGTGATATTGACTTTGTGGGTTTTAGGAAATGATCTAAGAACCAATATGAATGTATCATCTGATAAGCATACGTGCTGAACAAGTATTTTGATATAAATATCAAATAGTTTGATATTGTAACGATTGCATTTTCGACCCTCAAATGTCGACACTAATACATCGTATTCACGTGCCAAACACCCAAGTGCCAGAATGACTGAACATTAGGGTAAAAGAAAAGGAAGAAAAGAAAACGAACAAGTAAGAGGAGAACAAAAACATCAGAATCTCACAATGGAATGATAACATATAGTACCTCAATAGATCTTTACAAAAAAGAACATTTTAATATACATACAACAATCAAAATAAACTACCTGTCATCAGCCTGGACAATTATAATCGCATATTGTAACGACCCCAAATTTTATATATATTTAAATTGATAATTAAAGTAAGTTTTTGAATTAAAATTGTATAGTTAATTGAAAATTGAAGCGAGTTTCCCCAAATTATAATAAATTTTGTATAAATCATTTAAATTTAAAATATTGTATATATATGTATATATGTAAATATATATATATATATATATATTTGGGTATATATGAGGAAATTTGAAATTTTATATTTAATTTGGATTTAAATTTAAAATAAATGGTTTAATAATAAATGATAATAATAAGTATTTGAATTGATGGTTAATAATAATAATTTGAACTTATAAATTAAATACAAGATAATAAATATTAAAGTAGATTAATCATAATAAATATTAAGTTAGGAATAGAATCAATATATATAAGATAACTATAAAAAAAATCTAAAGTAAACAAACACATAGATAAAATTTAACCACATATTAGAATAGAAGTTTATTTATATTATCCAGTAATATTACAAAGTATAATTCAAGAAAGTAAACAAATTAGCTACATTGTAACGTAATAAAAAATAGAACTTTATTTATATTGTAAAGCAACAAGGAAGAAACAAATAAAATAAAATAAATATACACTCAAGTATAAACAATAACCATAACAACTTTATATTTGTATATAAGGTATAAAAGCAAATCAGGCAAAGTAAAATGTGTAGCCTGTAAGTAGTCAGGCAAGAACAAGTAAAAAGGAAAATGTGTATGCAAACAAAAGATAACAAGTAAAAAGGCTTACCAAAGAGGCCACCTCAAATTATCTTCAACTTGTACAGCCGAGAGAAGAATTTTTATAAAATAAAATAAAATGGTACAAGGTAATAAATGTTTTCACCTCTAGTACATGATTTATCATCTCAGCCACCAACTATCTCCTATATGGTACAGCTGAAATGGGAAAAAGAAAAGAAACAATATATGAATTTGTACAAGCCATTAATGAAGCCATCACAACACTTCATATCAGCTTAAACAAATATCCCCACCCTGTAACACATTCTTTCTTATATCAGCCTTTTCATTTCATTTTTCGTTTATTCAAAACTGTGTAAACCTGAAAATAAGTATTAACTTATTTCAATCTAAAACAAATCAAAGAAAAGTTTCCAGTTGCAAATTTCTCAAGCATGTTTCAAAGTGGAAGGCTCTGTTCTTCTCCCTCTGGAAACAAGGTGAGCAAACTACTGACCTATATTTTGATGTTGTGATGAATACTTCAAGTTGTTGTGAAAAAAAATGTTTTGAACCATCTTGTTTTGTGTATGCATGTCTGTATATGTATATGTGACTGTATATATATATATGTCTGTTATAGGTATATATATTTCTCTGTTTAACATTTCACATACTAATACCACAAAGAAATTCAAATTCTTCTTCCCTCAATCTGATTTAGGTGATGATCTATAAATGAAAAAGGGTGGTAACCATGTAACATTCATTTTAAAAATAGATTTAAGTATGTTTATCTGATTAATTATTTCAAAATATGGAATTAACAGTATAGATCATATATATGTCAAAAAATCAATTATCTTAATTTTAATTTTTGATTACACAACTAAATTCGTATGAAAATTCATGATTTTTGATAATCGTTCTGGAATTTTTAAGTGTGTATTCATGGGGAACTATCGAGTTGAACAGATTTGGGTTTATCGTCGACTTTCGACGATCGACATGGTGATTGTCGTCGAGATCGCTGTCGAAGATAGTTTGAAGGCTGACGATCACCTGAAAAATGAGTGAAGGATTTTCTGGTGATTGTGGCGGCTCGTCGGAGTTAATGTAGGGTTTCGATTGTTGTTTTGGTCGTGTTGATGGTTGGGGTTCCTACAACATCGACTGTGCACCAGAGTGGATCGCGACTGGGGAAAATGAAGAAGGGGACTGCGGCGGAGATTCTGGTAGGACAGCGTGGTTGATGGTGGCTTGGATTGTCGGGATGAGGGGGTTGTTCGTTGGTGATGGGTTCCAGTATTTGGTCGAGAAGCTCGATTTTGATCGATGACGAGACTGAGTGATCTGGGTGGTCGTATAAGTCGAGATGGTCATCAGCGACTTGGGTGAGGTAGCAGCGATGGTCGGAGCAACTCCGATCATCTGTGCATGTGTACGTGCATAGTGTTAGTCCATGAGATGATGGTTTTGATGACAACAACCTTAGAATAGATTATAAAATATAAATACTAACATTACAAGTTTAGATATATATGTATATGCAGGATCTAACCATGCAAGTATCAAGAATAAAGACTGTACAGTATAGAGATTCAAGACATAGAGATAGAAGACTCATGAGTATCAAGATTATCAAGAGTTCAAGAGTTCAAGGTTAAGTTTGTTTTATTAGGAATATTTGTTAAAACTCGTAGAAAAGCACTGGCATCTTAATATCCAATTTATTCGTGGAATGGAATCCACTTCGAGCCCGTTAAAGGGATGGAACCCTAAGTAGGATGGAACCTACGAAAATCAAGTGGGACATTGTTTTGTATCCACTAATTTTAATTCAAATGATTTTACAAAATTATCTTGTTTTCAAAATGATTTCAAAACTTTCCTTTTAAAAGATTCAAAACTCTCTATCCTGATTTTAAATAATTTTAGCCTCAAAACATCTTTAATTTCAAAGTCAAATTACTCCTGATTTTAAATGTCTTTTCAAATAATATATTTAATTTTTAATATTTATACTTAGATTTAAATATAAAATTATAGTTAAATTATGTATATATTGTTCTTTATATTTACTTATGAATTTCAACTATATTCAAGTATATTTATTGTTAGCACCAAAATTGGTCACTAACCTCGTTGAGAAAGATTGTGTAGAGATGTAAGTGATGAAGTTAAATTAAACAAGGAAGAATACGCTAATTTAAATGCAGAAAGTAAGAACACCGGATTTATAGTGGTTCAGCGTAACTGCCTACATCCACTTTGAGTTTTGATCTTTATTTCTTTCACAAGTAGTTGAATACAGATACAATCCAAATATTAATGACTTGAATACAAGTTTGAACTGAAAATAATCAGTCTTCAAAGTGGCAGAGTCTCCCCATTGTTCTCTCAAAAAAGGTCCCTTTTCATTGTGACCCTGCCCCTCTATTCATAGACGAATATGGGCTGGACTTCCCAGGTGGGCTTGGTGGCCGAACACTCTAGCCCAAGTGTAGTGGTCGCTGTATGCCGAACCAAGTAGACCGAACACGTTGACGCCGAACCACCTTCTTAATGCCGAACGGTACGTTTGATGGGTGGGAAGTGCAGAACAGTTGTCAGTCGAAGCCGAACGTGCCTTCTGGCTGAACGATGCTTCTTAGCCGAACGATCCTTTGGCCGAACGATGCTGCCATGTAGAGTAGTTATATACGCCGAACGTCTTCTAACGCCGAGAACCACTAGATGCCGAGTACTCCTTGATGACGGGTACCATGGATGCCGAGTACCATGGATGCCGAGCACTACGCCGAGTACTATGAGATGCCGAGCACTACCTGATGCCGAGTACAATGGATGTCGAGTACTTCGCCGAGTACTATGAGATGCCGAGTGCTACCTGATGCCGAGTACTACGCCGAGTACTCCTTGATACCGAACACTCTCTGATGCCGGTTCCGCTGGATGCCGAGTACTAGTTGCCTGGTCAAATCTCCAGGAAACATTTATAAAGTTTTAAATAGTTTTTATATAAGATAAATATTATTTTTATAGAAATTCAAAATATCAACTTTGGCTGAGGCATGTCGACATGCCCCTAGGCACTATGTCGACAGAGTGTCAGTTGGTTTCAAAATTAAAATTTCAAAAGAAGTGTCTATTCGCCATAACTCTTCACGAATGGACATGACTGTTGTTCTTCTATAAATAGGGGTCAGTTTCAACGAATTTTTAATCATATTTTTTTGGTTTTCACTCCTCTTGTTCTTCCAGATTTCTTAATACAAAATCATACCATTACTCTGCCGAAATCAACATCGAATCATACTCGATTACTTCTAGTTTGATTCTTTATCACTATCTCTACAAGGTTCTCAGTGCTATTCATAGTTATAGACTTCTTTGTAATATATTAGCGAAAAAATGTGTGATTGTAGCCTTGGAAATCAATTAAGCGAGAAAAGGTGTGATTGTAGCCCTGGAAATCAATTGGGTGAACTTTTTGCCCCGGAAATCAAGTATCTCTACCCAGAGGATTGTCATTCTGGAGGGTGTACCTCGTAGCCTTGAAACTGAGGGTTGTAATTGTTGAATTGTTGTTGAAAGGAAATCCGTACTTGTGTTGCGGGACTGGATGTAGGGTAACTCCGAACCAATATAAAATCCGGTGTGTTCTTTCCTTTATTGCTTTTACTTTATATTTGCATCTGTGTTTGATTCTGTGTTCATATCTGTGTCTGATTAGTGTATACATTGTTAACAAATTAAGATAAAACTCAAAAAGATTAACAATTTTCCTTAAACACTATTCACCCTCCTCTAGTGTTAATTCTAGCCTTAAGATCCTTAATCCGCATTTCTCACATTTGGTATCGGAGCTTTGTTTTCAAAAGTTTCATAATTTGAATTTTGAAAAGTTTTAAAATGGCTATTTTTTAAAAATCTGTTAAAACTAGTTTAGAATTGTTTAAATTATCATTGTTCCATGAGTCTGCATATGAATGTTATTCAAATTCTAGTTGTCTACCCAAATTTTATAATGTGCAGGAAAGATGCTTTATGGGTATTGAGGAATCAATCCACAATCGACAATCTGTGTCGATCAAAAGGAATAAGTGGATACTTGATAGTGGTTGCTCTAGACACATGACTGGTAATCCGGATATGTTGAATAATATTATATACAAATACAGAGGACTGGTTAACTTTGGAGACAACTCGAAAGGATATGTGATTGGCATCGGCAATGTCGGTAACTCTGAAACTCCTATTATTACTAATGTTTTGCTAGTTAAGAATCTGAAACACAATCTGCTAAGTATAAGTCAACTATGTGATAAAGGATATAAAATTAAATTTGAAAAAGATAAATGTCATATTGAAGATAATAACTCAACCATAATATTTAAGGGAACTAGGAAAAAGAATATTTATATTCTTAGTATGAAAGTTTCAAATGATAACCTATGTATTTTGGCAAATACAAGTGACCCTTGGATTTGGCATAAGAGATTTGGACATTTGAATTTCAAACTCTTATCTAGACTGTCAAAACATGATCTAGTAAGAGGTCTCCCTAAAATGAATTTTAAAGTAGATAGTTTATGTGATGCATGTTAATTAGGAAAGCTTAGAAAAAGTTCCTTTAAATTTAAAGATATGATTTCAACTTCAAAACCCCTTGAGTTACTTCATCTTGATTTATTTGGTCCATCTCAAATTCGTTCAATAAATCATAGTAAATATGTTTTTGTAATTGTAGATGATTATCTAGATTTACATGGACAATATTTTTAAAACATAAAAGTGATACTTTTGAATGTTTTAAAATTTTTACAAAAAGGATTCAAAATCAATTATCTTTAAAAATTATTACTATACGTAGTGATCACGGTGGTGAATTTGAAAATGAAAAGTTTGAGGAATTCTGCAATAAGAAGGGAATAACTCACAATTTCTCATTTCCAAGAACTCCACAACAAAACGGAGTAGTTGAACGTAAAAATAGAACGATACAAGAGTGTGCGAGAACTATGCTTTCAGATAGTAATTTACCAAAACACTTTTGGGCAGAAGCTGTTGCTACCGCCTGTTATATTTTGAATAGAATTTTAATTAGACCTTTAACTGATAAGACACCTTATGAACTTCTTCTTGGAAAAAAACCTAAGGTATCATACTTCAGAATTTTTGGAAGTAAATGTTTAATTTTAAATACAAAAGATAATTTAGATAAATTTGATCCTAAATTCGACAAAGGAATCTTTATCGGATATTCTAATAGAAGTAAAGCTTATAGAGTTTTTAATTTAAGATCTAACACCATCGAAGAAACAATGCATGTTTCGTTTGATAAAAATTTAAAAGATTTTGAAATTACAAATGATGAAGAGGATTTAATTACTCAAAACCAAGAGTCAACTGAATCTAATAATGAATTAAATCATCCTAATAAAAGGATTAGACTTTTAAAAGATCACCCTATAGAAAATATACTTGGAGATATGCAATCTCTTGTTAAAACTAGAAATCAACTAAGTCAAATGAGTAATGTAGATTTTATATCATCTATTGAACCCAAAAATCCTAAAGAAGCACCAACTGATGATTCATGGATTTTGGTTGTGCAAGAAGAATTAAATCAATTCACTAGAAATGAAGTTTGGGAACTTGTTCCTAGACCTGAAGATAAAACTATAATTGGAACTAAATGGGTCTATAAAAATAAAATGAATGAACAAGGTGAGATCGTTAGAAATAAAGCACGATTAGTCGCCCAAGGTTATTGTTAAGAAGAAGGTATAGATTGTGATGAAACCTTTGCACCTGTAGCAAGATTAGAAGCCATTAGGATTCTACTTGCTTTCGCAAATCATAATAATTTTAAATTATATCAAATGGATGTTAAAAGTGCATTTTTAAATGGATTGTAAAAGAAGAAGTATATGTTGAACAACCACCACTTTTTGAAGATGAAAATTTACCAAACCATGTGTACAAACTTAAGAAAGCTTTATATGGTCTAAAACAAGCTCCTAGAGCCTGGTATGATAGACTAAAATCCTATTTATTACAATCAAATTTTGAAATTGGTAAAATAGATAATACTCTTTTTATTAAAAGAAATAAAAATGATATTTAACTAGTTCAAGTATACATATATGATATCATTTTTGGTTCAACTAACTTCGAAATGAATAAAGAATTTTCTGAAATAATGACAAAAGAGTTTGAGATGAGTCATATGGGTGAATTAAACTTCTTTCTAGGATTGCAAATAAAACAGTTAGATAATGGTATTTTTATTAGTCAAGAAAAATATGCTAAAGACCTAGTTAGTAAATTTGGTTTGACTACTGCGACTGGAAAACCCACTCCCATGGCAACCAATGAGTACCTTAGTAAAGAAGATCTCTCGAAAGATGTAGATCAAAAGTTATATAGAGGAATGATTGGATCACTACTCTATATCACTGCTAGTAGACCTGATATCATGCATAGTGTTTGTCTCTGTGCAAGATATCAATCTCATCCTAAAGAAACTCACTTAAAAGCTGTAAAACGTATCATAAGATATATTAAACACACCTCTGATTATGGCTTATTTTATCCTAAAAATGATTCATTTGATTTAATATCATACTGTGATGCTGACTATGCTGGATGTAAATCGGACCGAAAAAGTACAAGTGGAACTTGTCACTTTTTGGGACATTCTCTGGTTTCCTGGTTTAGTAAAAAGAAAAATACAATTTCTTTATCAACAACTGAAGTAGAGTATATTTTTGCTGCTTTGGCTTGTTCTCAAGTAATATATATGCAACAAACTTTAAGAGATTTTGGATTAAATATCTCAAAATCGCCAATTTATTGTGATAATTCTAGTGCAACAAATTTATCTAAAAATCCTACTCATTATGCTCGAACTAAACATATTGATATCAGACACCATTTTCTCAGAGATAATATAAGTAGAGAAGTAATTATTCTCGACTTTATCAATTCTGAAAATCAAATTGCTGATATTTTAACATAACCCTTAAATGAATCTACATTTACTAAATTAAGAAGAGAATTAGGTATTTGCTCATTAACTGAAATATAAAATATAAATAACTAGTATAATTAAAATTAATTCAAAATAAATTAAAAAGGCAAAAATTCAAGGACCATGTCGACATCCCCACTAGACCCATGTCGACATATAACGTTTTTATTTTTATTTTATTTTTATTTTTTTTTAAATTTTCCCACCAAATTTCAAAAATTTAGTTATATATTCTTCTCTATTTCGAATTCTTATTCATTCTCTCTGGTTTCTCTTCATTTTCTATTCTGAAATATATAGAATAATGGCATCTTCCTCTAAATCAAACATAAAATCAACTTTCTTATTCCCCTCTCCTACTTCTGGGTCCATTCCAATGCTCTACTCTCGCACGTGTAACTAAATTGGAGGAGTCTATGAAGGATACTCTTCAGATGTTAACTGAAATTCAAGTGACTCAACTTCGTATGGCGAAAGAGCAAGAAAGACAAGGCAAGATTCTTAGGAATTTACAAAAATTCCTAATGGATAACCAGGCCAACCCTATCTTGATCGATGAAGACTCTCAAGAACATGAGGTCAGCAACGAAGAAGAAGAAGAACCAATGGAAGAAGCATACGAGGAGGATAATGACCAAGTAGTATGCGTTGGAGAAGTGTGTTTTGAAAAAAATGGGAATCTTCTCGAACAACGTGGAAATTTCTGTTTCCACTATCCAAACTGTTCAGTTCATAAATCTCCTATGTTCATGAACACACATTAGTTTCTTTTCTTTCTTTCCGATGTTATTTATGTTTTTATGTTTTTCAAACGCAAATGTAAATAAAACCATACTCGTAATAAATAAACTCGTGTTCTTATATGTGTTAGTATAATGGTGAATTCTTAGTTAGGATAGTTAATAGTTTAGGATTATATTTCTGTATTAGATTTAAGTGTTAATTATTTATGATAACACTATCATTATAATCACACTTCATAGAGTGATAAGTTTTAAGGGGAGTTATATAATTTGGAGTTATCTAGTTTAGAGTTAGTTTTTGTTTTTTGTTGATGACAAAGGGGGAGAAGTATAAAATAGGATAGTTAGGCATAGATTAAGGGGGAGTTATTAGAGTTATTAGGATAGAAGGAATATTTTATAAACAAAGGTTGTCATCATCAAAAAGGGGGAGATTGCTAGTCTATTAGATGATGGTTTTGATGACAACAACCTTAGAATAGATTAAAAAATATAAATACTAACATTACAAGTTTAGATATATATGTATATGCAGGATCTAACCATGCATGTATCAAGAATGAAGGCTGTACAGTATAAAGATTCAAGACATAGAGATAGAAGACTCATGAGTATCAAGATTATCAAGAGTTCAAGAGTTCAAGGTTAAATTTGTTTTATTAGGAATATTTGTTAAACTCGTAGAAAAGCACTGGCATCTTAATATCCAATTTATTCGTGGAATGGAATCCACTTCGAGCCCGTTAAAGGGATGGAACCCTAAGTAGGATGGAACCTATGAAAATCTAGTGGGACATTATTTTGTATCCACTAATTTTAATTCAAATGATTTTACAAAATTATCTTGTTTTCAAAATGATTTCAAAACTTTCCTTTTAAAAGATTCAAAACTCTCTATCCTGATTTTAAATAATTTTAGCCTCAAAACATCTTTAATTTCAAAGTCAAATTACTCCTGATTTTAAATGTCTTTTCAAATAATATATTTAATTTTTAATATTTATACTTAGATTTAAATATAAAATTATAGTTAAATTATGTATATATTGTTCTTTATATTTACTTATGAATTTCAACTATATTCAAGTATATTTATAAAGTTTTAAATAGTTTTTATATAAGATAAATATTATTTTTATAGAAATTCAAAATATCAACTTTGGCTGAGGGATGTCGACATGCCCCTAGGCACTATGTCGACATAGTGTCAGTCGGTTTCAAAATTCAAATTTCAAAAGAAGTGTCTATTCGCCATAACTCTTCATGAATGGACATGACTGTTGTTCTTCTATAAATAGGGGTCAGTTTCAACGAATTTTTAATCATATTTTTCTGGTTTTCACTCCTCTTCTTCTTCCACATTTCTTAATACAAAATCATACCATTACTCTACCGAAATCAACATCAAATCATACTCGATTACTTCTAGTTTGATTCTACATCACTATCTCTACAAGATTCTCAGTGCTATTCAGAGTTATAGACTTCTTTGTAATATATTAGCGAGAAAAGGTGTGATTGTAGCCTTGGAAATCAATTAAGCGAGAAAAGGTGTGATTGTAGCCCTGGAAATCAATTGGGTGAACTTGTTGCCTCGGAAATCAAGTATCTCTACCTAGAGGATTGTCATTCTGAAAGGAAATCTGTACTTGTGTTGCGGGACTGGATGTAGGGTAACTCCGAACCAGTATAAAATCCGGTGTGTTCTTTCCTTTACTGCTTTTACTTTATATTTGCATCTGTGTTTGATTTTGTGTTCATATCTGTGTCTGATTAGTGTATACATTGTTAACAAATTAAGATAAAACTCAAAAAGATTAACAATTTTCTTAAAACACTATTCACCCCCCCTCTAGTGTTAATTCTAGCCTTAAGATCCTTAATCCGCATTTCTCACACATAGTTTGGATAGTGGCTGTTGGGTTTGGAGAAGAAGAAGGATGCCTCGGGTTTGTCTCGAGTAATTAGGGTGATGGCTCGAGTATGAGTCTGGGGGATTTTGGGTATACACCGGGTCAAATACTTAAACAAAAAATTTAAGTTTGAAAATAAAAGTATATGGGTTGTTTTCTAGGAAAACTCGAAGCAAGCATGCTTTTGTCTCGGGAAACATACGGGGAGGACTCGGGTTTGTTATAAAACCAGTTTTCAAAGTTTAAAACTAATTCAAATTTAAACATGTTAAAATTTTCTTTTGAAAAAGTATTTTGTTTTAAAACATGGGATTAGTTTTGAAATTTAAAAATAAATTATTTTAAAAGTAATTAAGTTTAATTAATTTATTTTTGTGACATTATCTTTTAATTAATTCTTAATTTAAACTAAATGAATAATGTAATTAATTAAAATGAAATGTTGTTTTAATTAACCTTAATCTTTTGAATAAATTATGTGTTAATGATGATTAATTATGAATTTTTTCGATTAAAGAGTTTAATGATAATAAAGTGATTAATTAAGATAAATGATTTATCTTTGAATTTATTAAGTAATTAAAAGTAATTAAAGGGTAATCAATCACTTAAAGAAAATTGCTTAATGAAAGTAACTAAGGATAATTATTTAATGATTTAAGGTTGGTAAATCAAGTGTTTAAAGAATAATTAATTAAGGATAATTAATTTAATGGCAATTAATTAAGGGTTAATTAATTAATGTAATTAATTAAAGAAAATAAATTAAAGATAATTAAATAATTAAAGGTTAATTATTTAATGATTAAAGGTTGATTGATTTATTAATTAAGGTTGATTAATTAATAACTAAAGGTTAATTAATTTATTTTCAAAGGTTAATTAATAAATGATTAAAGGATAATTAATTAAAATGGTTTGTAATTAATTAATGTTACTTAAACCAGGATTAGTGACTAATCTGATTTAATTTAATCAGATAAATAAATTGACCTTACCTATGAATGTTTGGACCTGACTGAATGGTTGAATTATTGATATTCCCTTATCTGTGATGTTATGTGATATATTCTGATTTGTGTGTGATCTGTACTGTAGTTCATTTATCTGGGATGAATGTAAATTATTATCTGCCATATTTATATATCTGTGATCTGTGAATAAAATATAAGCGTTATAGTTATACCGCTTATCAACTATATTTCTATATTTTGATCTGTGATGATTTATTGTTGTTGCACTATTGTGAAACCCCTGGACTACACCATACACACACAAATATGGATTTCACGTGGAAATCAGTTAAGTCACAGATAATTTAAAATTAATGTTTTTTGAAATTGAAATTTTAATTTCAATTGATTTTTGAAATGGATTTGGGTTAAATGTTAAAGCTTTTGAAAAGGAATTTTTAAGATGAAAGTTATTTTAAATAACTCGGTAAGTTTTCTAATTTAAATAATTTAATTTGAATTTGAATCCAAAATTTGGAATTGAATTCCATGTTTGGAAATTATGGTTAAAGATGTTATAAATGTGTTTGTATGAATTTGAACCATTTTAAAATATTGGTTTGAGAATTTGAATTTAACCCAAGAACTTTAACTCGTATAGATGAATCAGATTTCCGAAATGAAAACTGTTTGTTTTCAAATGATAAAAGCTTTCATATAAGAAATGTAATTCCAATTTAAGTAAAGGAATTTCAAGTTTGAATTGAAAAAAATGGGTTTTCCAAGTTATGAGTGAATTCTTTTTGAAAGCTATGAATTAAATCTATTTATTTTTAACAGATTTAAAATGAGGATTTGTTTAAACCATTCGAAATGAAATTGTTTTGAAAGTTATAAGTTAAATCATTGATTTAAAGATTTAACGAGTTAATCAAATTGAGATGGAAATTGATTTGGAAAATTTGTGAATGAATCTTTGTGAAACTGAGTGAACTTTGTGAATTAAATCTTTTATTTAAAATATTAAAACGGTATTGTGTTTAAACCATTTGAAGTAAAGTTTTGGGTAATAAATTGTGACTTAATTGAAAACCCATATCCATATGTTTTAAAATATTATGCTCACTATTCGGTTCAGCCGGGAGAGGACCTTTGTGTCATATAACCCATTCCGAATAATGATACGTCGTATATGGATGGCATTTGAAGACTGGTGTTGAAGACCGGGTGTTTGCGAAAATGATAGGATAACCTATCGATTGTCTCTGCACTGGGTAGCTCCTGGTATAGAGATTCCCTAAGTGATGGGAAGTTCGATCGGAATTGTGAATACTCGGATTTGCAAGGGCTTCTTCGAAAGTGCCTTCGGTTCTGTTCGAACCCGGAACAGACTTGTATGGTTACATGTCTGACATTACATTTTGAGATATAAAGCAGATTTCTTTCAAATACATTTCTGTTAGTGGCAGAGAATTTATTCTCTTAGCTTAACACCCTTCTCTGAGACGTACGAGCTCAGAGGTTATGTAGTTGAAATTTATCAGTGATATACTCCCAATTTGGTAATGTGGCATGCTGAGTATTGCTGTGTGATGATCATTTATTGATCATTTGTGATCACAGCGTGGCTTTGTGAAAAAGCGTAGCTTTGTGGACGAGACCTCTTCGGACCTCACAACCCAGAAATGGTCGAAATAGGAATATGCGACAAGGTTATGAGGGTCGCGCCCTTTAGGGTATGTCATTTCCTTCTGGAAAAGGGTGGTATCAGGTATGGAGCCCTAGTATCTCATTTATTGTGTGATTGTGTGTTTATCGAGGCGCCTCGGATAAAGGTCCCAATGGACCGGGGATGGCATATTCGTGAGTTACCTAGTTACAAGGGTAACCCGGCCTTGTGTTGGCAGAGAGCTAGTTAGTTCTCGGGATGTCCAGCCAGAGGCGATCCCATGTGGCGGTAGGAAGTTCCTTAGCCTGACCATTTGTTGGCAATCCATCTTCCAATATGAACCTGGTATGGTATTAATTGTAGAACCTGCTATTTAACATAGCAGCTATAGTAGGCATAATATAATGGTACCTATGCTGGCTAAGATTAATATTGTATTTTCGAGATGTTTCTGCACTATGCACTAGTAATAATATCAAAAATGATTGTTTTGCGTAGTAAGCATGTTTGACTATCATAAGAAGAAATCTCCTCCAAGTCTGCGTTTGCATTGTGTGTGTGGCGGGAGGTCTTATGGTAGTTTCATTTTCCAAAAGCATTGCGGATATTTTCTACTTCCTTTGTTGTCGTTTAAAGATAATAAGCTGTTTTTGTTACTCACACCAGTCCCACGACTAACTCGGAGTTTATTGTTCCCTTCCTAAACTCTGGGTGCCCACAATTTTTCCACACGGGCAGTCTAGAGTTGGGTTTTTCAGATATTCAGGTTTAGTAGACTAGTTGGAGCTAGTTCAGTTCATTGGAGATCAGGACTGACGTTGCTCATCTTTGTGCATCATGATGGTGGTTCGAGCTGATGTTGGAGTGTTTGGAGTCATTCTCTTTTGTAGATCATTTGGAGTGATCTCTTCCGTTATCTATTTTCTTTCCGCTGCTATTTCTTGTATCATATCTCTGATGTATATTGATATTCTGTTGTATCATATTGTATCAAATTTTGTATCTGTCATTGTATCAATGTTATGTATATTGATATATTCTTTTTCTTCCGCTGTGTTGTTATACTTAATGGTGTTATAAGCTCCGGTGAACTAGATTCGGTGTTTGAATCTGCGACATTTTGAGTACAAGTGAAGTACGGGTGCCTATTTTCGAAGGCCGAGTTCAGGATCATTACACATATCCTTACAATTGCTGATACACACACACACACAAAGTAATGCAACAAAAAAAGAAAACTATGGTAAGTAATCATCCAACTCCACTTCAAGAGCTCCAATAAACATCAGCGAAGGAAATATACACCGAGCTGACTCGAGCATTATAAGAAAATAGCACCCGGATCAGTCTGGTAAACAAGCGTAAGGAACTCAAGTCATTAGAATTATTTAATGTTGTAAGACCTTTCGAAATTAAGGTATCTCGTAAGACCACGCCGCATATAAACACGGACGCGGTTTTACCTTACGATAACCAAAACCATTTATATCAGAAAATCCAATGATGTTATAATAATGTCTAGTATTGAAAAAGAAATATATAAAATAGCTGGAATGGTTACATTGGCTACATCCAATGACATATTTAGGTATACAAACAAAACCGCAAGGATGCGTTCGCATAATTGATTTTCCACAGAGACTTCCTCAGTGAATTGAGACCGCTCACCTATGACAAGGATAAGAAAATACCTTCCGAGTATCGTATATCTCTAGATAAAATATAACATAAGGCAAATACAATTGGCTCATGCCCGAACGAGCGAACCCAAACCACGTGGAACCTAAGCATCATCAACTCTTGTCGGCCAATATATCGATAAGCATACCTAGATAATGGAGTTGAGACACCCCTTTTGGTTAGCAAAACCCCTGGATTGTGCATCCAACTCTGACTTTAGTTATTTTTCCAATGTCGCGGCTACGTTCGGCATTTTTATATGAGTCTTCAATCCTCGAACAAATAAAGGATCCTACATGGATTCCATTATCTCAACATATTTCGGAATAAAACATGGATTCCATCATTCCACTTCCAAAACATAGAACCCATATCTCAATCTTGAAGTGGTTTTCGATAAGTAGTACACTTACCGATCCCAGTCTCTCTAAAATTGAACCAATGAATTTGATCGTATTCAATAATAATGCAACAAATCACATAAAGGAATTAATGCCTGTATACTCTCCATAAGCAAGTAAACATACAAGCACTATCTATTCATCCAAAGCATGATCAAGTGACATAAACGACTGTTAATCCCTTTTTAATTAATTTATCATTTATTAATTAAGAACTCTTTTTATAGTTAAATACCTTTTTATCAAATGAAACTTCTTTTATTAATCAGGACTTCCTTAATTAATCCTTCATTATTAAACAAATCCTCCTTTATTAATTAAAACTCCTTTTATACTTGTATATATTTAATTGGTTTCTCTTTGTAAAAGATATATACTTGTATTCTACTATTTAACTATTCATTTATACCCTTTTCAATAATTAAAAGTATTCATACATTAAGTATATTCACAAATCACTAAACAAAGTTTTCCCTACTTAAAATATAATCAAAGAGGTAAAAACAATTGTTACTATAAACCCCTTCTCTTTTATAAGTTAAACTTACAACTCTTTCTACCATTTTGTAAAAGATTAAAATACTTTTTATTATCTTTAAAACTCCATTATTAAGATCTAATTAGTTTATAATATTATTTCCACTTTAAAATATAATTTAAGGGTATAAAAATAAGTGTTGCTAAAACATTGATTAATACAAAACCAAATCATTCCATACTTTAGAAACATTTCACTTATAGCGATCTTTAAAATATTCAATAATAAATATATTATTATATCCCTAAATATAAGTAATAATAAGGGTTAAAAACAATTGTTACTAAAACAATGTTTACTGCAATCCAAAACCTTTTACTTATGTCTATCACTAACTTTAAAAAATTTATTTTAAAGATCAAAGCATGTCCACACTTATTAATTAAGATAATAAATTTTTAATTAATTTCACAAAACCATTTATTTTAACTTAAGAATTAAAACCCAAACTTCCTTTATTAAATTTATAAAATACTTAATTTCAATATTTAAAACTTATGTATGTATGAATACTTTTAGAATCCTAACTAATATGTTAAAGATCTTTAAAACCACTTTAAAATGATATATATGTGTGTTTATGTATACTAACTTATTTATAAGGTATAATATTTAATAATAAGAATAATTCGAAAGGATATTATATTACATAAACTTTCATTTACTTTAATAAAATATTTAACTAATTTTTTTTAAACTATATATACTTAAAACTGCTTTAAAAACTATTATATACTTAGAAATACTTTAAAAACTATTATACCACGATTTAAAACATTTATATTAAATATTCTTAAAAATACTTATTTTATAATTTATTTAAAATCCGTAAAAACATGTTTTATAATATAAATTCCTTTATTTTAAAATTTCCCTAAATAATTATAAAGCAATTTTAAACTTCAAAACTTCTTTATTAAAATACTTTAATAAATTTTCACAATGCTATTATAAAAAGATTTGAAAGAATATTTAAAGTTAAAGCCCTCTTTACTTTACTAAAAGCAAAGATTTTCAACATAACTTTGTTCCCTAGTTCCTTTAACTTTCCAAATCGATCCATTTATGTCTAACACACCAAAACGTGTGTAGAACAACTCAATATATATATACATATTTCCTCAATATCACAATTTATCCAATTTAACACATGTCAAATAACAAGGATTTCAAAGCACGTTTATAACGACTATATCGCTTCAAACATTTGTAATATAACTTCTAACTGAATCAAATAGCAATATCAAACAGTAAACAGGTAGTCTGGGCCATGACACATGTTATAGATGTTTATAAGGGACTTTATACTACATAATAATGTTGTCACTTGTTTTAAAAAACAAGCGGGGTCCAAAAGTAATAATTTGCATTGCTATCAATTTTATTTTATATTTTGCACAACAAACAATTATCACAACAATAATAAATAACCCATGAGTAAAACTCATCCAAGTTCCAGTCAACGCTTATGTGTTTCCAAATAGTTGATTTTGACTAAAATTCCTACAAGCTCCAAACTCGATGAATCCAACTCCAATGCGTAGATATCATCGCTACGAGTCCAACGTAAAAGACCACATCCTAATCCAACCTCGTATGGACAAGATACGAATTAGTGAACATCTTTGAATTAATTTATATATAATTAACTTAATTAAAATCATTAACTACCTTTCTAACCATGCTAACCCTAATCGCGACTTCTCAAACACAGGCCACCATCTTCCTCTTCATGTTGCCACCGCCTTAGGCTATTTCGTGCCATCGCATTCCTACTGCCACCTCCCCTTCCCAAAACAAGCCCATTGCCACATGAGCCGCCTTCAACGGCACCTCCATCGTCAAGATCGAACCCTAAACGTCGGCGATGTTCGACTTGACTTTGCCACCGTCGTGGGATGTCTCCATGGGCCGCCATAACCCAATCCATCAGATCATCTTGCTCATCTCCCCAACCCGCACAACTTTGTAATTGATCACCTTGCCTGAATCGACCCCGATCGCCATGGATGATGGCGACCGTTGGATTTTGGATAGCTAGGGTTAGGATTTTTGTGCAAATGAGAGAAGTGAGGGCCATTATATAGAAAATTTATCTAACACTATTCACCTTCCAAAATCACGAACTCCAAATGAGACGTGCTCACCGGCATTCCTAGCTAAATACCCCTATTTCGAACACAATGGAACTAGTATCGGGATCTAATTCCATCATATATAGAAGCTAGCTTTTAAAATCAAATTATATTATATTTTAATTCCTAAAATCAGTTACTACGTGTTTCGAGCTTGCACGACCACACAATACGTCAGATCGCCATGAAATTCATCGGCATACAACAATTCATTATTCTGAATCCAATGGCACTAGTTTCGTCAAAATTTGAGACAGTGCATCGAAATTATAATTCCACATGTTAATTAAATCGAACTATTATAAAACGAATTTAATCACTTTTAATTCTAAATTAAAAGTTTACTATTATCATTCTTATTTAAACAAAATTTAAATAAGCTTTCAAAATTATTTTTATTCACATTAAAGCCAAGATTTAAATATCAAAATAATTCCTATATTTAATTATTAACCGTTCAAAAATCTGGGTCCTTGCAGATTTTTAGTCAAAATGCAATGGAAGCTTGTGTCCATAAGAAAGAACATTAAAAAGTATATAAATATTGAATTTGTAATGATTGTTAATAATGTACTTTCATTAAATCGGTACTTGTTTGATTGTTTAATACTTGATATTAGATTTGCATATTATATCTTTTATAATACGCATAAAAGATATTGGGAATGTACCAAACGACATGCAAAGACCCCTTATAAAATGTTTAATATGGAACATGTAAGGTGGATTCCTTTTGTATTGGCAATGAGAACTCATTTGCATAAGTATTTAATTCATGATATAAATATCAAATAAAATTAAGATCACTAAATGGTAGTTTAGAGTGTTTTCAAGTATTGCGAAATACTAGAAAATTATTTACAATTACAAGGAACTCCTAATGAAGGAGTATTCGAACTCAAATATCATAAGTGATATTTAGTATAATATGTCAATATCAAATTCATGAATCAAATCTTAGTTAAGGAGCTTTAAGTTGAAAATGTTCCAAATGAAACGTTGTAGCGGATTCGATAAAAAAACTAAGTACATCACCTTGAATAGTATCATAATAAAACCAATGTATAAATATAAATTCACAAATTTATGACCGAGCTAGGAGTGATTCTAAATATTGATGGTGGTACATTAATGTTATATGAAAGCTCACTAGAAGTCAAGAAATAACTCCGAAAAGTTCCACATGATAAAAGTAGTTTATCAGAATCTAAGAGAGTTGATTGATAGAGTAGATAATTAAAACAAAATTGCATAACCATTCGCTAAGGGACTAACTAGATAAGTTTTGAGAAAACCGATCGTTGAAGTTGAAATAAGATTCCATTATTGATCCCAAGTGCAAGTGGGAGATTGATATAGTTAGGGGTATAACCTAGAGGCAGTTATGTGATTTGTTACATATATGTAACTCGATTACTAATCTTGTTTGAAATAAAAGGTGTTATCTTCCTACTATATACTTGTAATAATGTGTTATAAATAATCGATTATTCAATATAAGTATATTTAACAGAAAAAAATCCATAAATGGTATGCTTTGTGATAGTAGTTACAATGTGTTGTAATCATGAGTGATTTATCGTAATATAATAAACATACCATTTGAATATTTGTAATAGCCCGCAAACCCGTACCCCTTGAATTGACATTAATCTCCATCAAATAAACTCAAGAAGAATGGAAATACGAACCATTAGGGTTAAAGAAGAAAGAGGTAGAAGAAGAAAATAGAAGATCGACATCAGAATCTCACAATCGTAGCGGAATAATATATAATAGTTAATAACTGATCTTACACAAAAGCAAATCTGTTTATACATTACATCATCAAAGTACACACAATCAATAACACACAACTGGACAGTTATATTAACTTGTCCTCACCAACAGATAATACAACTTACAACACAGCGGAAGATTTAAAACAAATACGGAAGTACGTCTCGCATCCAGCTCATCTCTTGAGCTCCACAGCATCCTTTCCTGTAATCTATAATACTCGGTCTGACCCAAGCATTATAGTTAAATAACACCCGAGTCAGTCTGGAATACCAGCGTGAGAAAACCACACTCAAATTGATTATTAAAGTTCTAAAATCCTTTGAAATCAAAAGCATCTCGTAAGACCACGCCATAAATAAACATGTCGAGTTTTTACCTTACGATAGGCAAAACACTTTTTATCAAATCCTCTGATATTATAATAGTGTCTATATACAAATACTTATTCAAATAGCCGAAATTGTTACATCTATTAAATTCCAGCTAATAGGTATACAAACAAAACCGTAAAGGCACGTAGGGAGAATAGAATTCCAACTAATGACTAGGCACTGGGGTACCACCTGTCACAGTACCTGGTCTAGATCAGCGTACCGAGGACCATGCCCGATCCCCTGCAACACAAGGCTGGAACTACCACTTACTGGATAATTCCGGGTAAGATCACCCCATGGTTGGGATCAGCAACCGCACCACTAAGCCGAAAAATGGGACATCTAGACAGGGATGACCTCACCCAATTGGGCGCTACCCACATAGCCTTGCTGCATAACCCCTGATTTTCAGTCATTCCTGGTTGATGAGGCTCGAGACTAAGCGTTACCTTTTTAGAACATATCACTTAGAATGCCCATCGTCCACCTGACGATGTTCCAAAAGCATTCATCCATACAAGTCCGTTCTGGGTTCGAACGGAACCGAAGGCAATACTCCTACTACATCCATTTTGGAATCACCCTCAGGATTAGTAGCGATTAGCCCTTGCACTTTACTACCCCATCTTCTATTCCAAACTCGTGTCCCCATGAAAACATTCAAACCGGATCGAAGTGGTTTTCGAAAAATAAATCCTGATCCCGGTCTCTTCGAAACGATCAGCGCATTGGCCAATATTGATAGTCGGTTATTTGACTATCAATTAACATCCACAAACAACCATCAAACATAAATAATTTTCCAAATTATTTATTGACGTAAAAATATCTTCTCAAGATATATTTCCACTTTCAAACCTTTTGAAAACGGTTTCAAAAACCACCTTTCTCTCACGGAGTAAAATCCCCAAATATTTCTATTTCCACTGAAATCACCAAGTACAAACACTTTAGATTTTAAAAATAATTTAGAAACACTTTATTATAAAATATACTTTAAATTAAAAACTACTTTAATACTTTATTCAAAAATTTATACTTTAAGAATATTTTAAATAAAACTACTTTATAAAACTAAATTTTCATCTTTTCAAAACATAATACCAAGTCACCTTTAAATAATTACTACTAAAATAAATTTGAAAATAATACTTACTTTAAACTTAAACATTTAAAAATAATAAATTTTCTAAAACATACCTTTAAAACAACTTTAAAACTTTTAACTTATACTTAAAATTTTGCTTTGAAACTGTACTTGGCTATCCATGGAAATACGCTTTTCTTTCACATCTTTAAAAATAAATCACTATTCATTTTTAAACAACTTTACCCATTCCTTTAATAAATTCCCACCGTGAATTTATCCTTCCAAATATCCACTGATATATTACTTCACTTTTATAAACCCAGTTTATAGATTTGATGGTCTCATCCATCTTTTAAACACAGTTTTCAAACACTTTATCAAATTTCAAATCGATTTCCAAATCAACTCCATTTTTAAAATAAATTCTTTTATTTACCCAGTTTATTTTAAAATCCCATTAATTCCATTAATTCCATATTAGACTTCTTATTATGATTTAAAAACCTTATTTAAACTGAAATATCAATTTCATAAAAAATTCTTTTATTTCTTCCAAATTCCTTACTTATCCTTTCAAATAAATTTAAACCTTGAATTTTAGAATAAATTATTTATTCCTTTAAATAATATCACTTAAGTTTAAAATTTATTATTTCCCCTTTTATTTGAAATCTCCTTTCCCATACTCGGAATTTATTTAACAAAATTTAAAAATCACTTTTATTCTTTCTAATTCATTCTTTAATTTATTCAAATTTTCCAAAATTATTACACTTAAAAATTCTCTCTTTTATTTTCTTTTCAAAGATCCACTTCTATAGATTTAGATAACTCAGTATACTAAAATATATTAAATCAAACCATAGCATCCATCATTTCCAATTACCAATGTAATCTATCACAGATCACCAAATATATCATATCATAGAATAATAAAATAATCTAAATAAATTTGAGGAATCCAGTTGGATCCCTCCAACCTGTTTCCCTGCATCCACAGATGTTAGCACAATACCAATTCTACTTCGAGGTGGAATATCGCGGTATATGGGTTTATAAAATATCATCCGCTATTATGCGGCGCATAGAGTCTCATCCGCTATATAATGTGAGAAATCAATCACTCTAATATATATATATATATACTATATATAATATCACATCTAGACTGATAATAAATTATCAATTCAAGCAATCAATCCAATAATTTAATTTTAACCAATTAAATTAACTAGTAATCCAATTTGAGTGAGATTAACTCACCTTTGATTTTTAATTTGCAATCCGATCCACACCGGCTTGATTCTCCATGATTTTAGACCTTGTATGTTAGCACCAAAATTGGTCACTAACCTCGTTGAGAAAGATTGTGTAGAGAGATAAATGAGGAAAGTAAATTTAAACAGAGAGCAATATGCTAAATTAAATGCAAAGACGAGAACACCAGATTTATAGTGGTTCGGCGTAACTGCCTACGTCCACTTTGAGGTTAATCTTTATTGCTTTACTTGATAATCGATTATTAGATACAATTCGTACACCAATTACTTGAATGCAATTGCTAAGTAAAAAGGATGAGTCTTGAAAGCGGCAGAGTCTCCCCAGTGTTCTCCCCAAAAAAGGTCCATTTCACCGTGCCCCTGCCTCTCTATTTATAGACGAAGATGTGTTGGACTTCCCTGGTGGGCTTAGTAGCCAGATATCTCAGCCCAAAGTGAGTAACCTCTGCGTGCCGAAACACAAATGCCGAACCACAAATGTCGAACGGCAAAATGCCGAACGATATCTCTATGTCGATCGAGGTAGTGTGTTGAGTGGAGAGTGCAGGCCGAACGAGAATCGATGCCTGTCGAAGGGAGATGCCGAACGTGGCTGGAATGCCGAATGAGGCTGGAATGCCGATCGAGGCTGGACTGCCGAATGAGGCTGGAATGCCAAACATGGCTGGAATGCCGATCGAGGTTGGAATGTCGATCGAGGCTGGAATGCCGACTGAGGTTGGAATGTCGGATGAGGCTGGAATGCCGATCGAGACTGGAATGTCGGTCGAGGCTGGAATGCCGGTCGAGGCTGAATGCCGAATGACCTTTGAATGATGAACGAGCCTGAATGCCGGACGAGGATAGATGCCGAACGGCCTAGCTGTGCCGAACGAGGATAGATGTCGAACGGCCTAGCTGTGTCGAACGAGCATTGACGCCGAACGAGGGTAAATGCCGAATGACCCATGAATGCCGAACGTAGCTTCTCATGCCGGACGACCTATCGAATGACGAACAAGGCCTAGTTGCCTGGTCAAACCTCCAGGTAACACTTGCCCCCCAAAGTGCATCATGTGGCCGATCGTGATGCGCTTTGAATCATGAGTTCTCTGTGCTTCGCTTCGAGCCTTGGCTTAGTCTTCTCGATAGTACTTTCTCTTGAATGCCGATCAAGGCAATGTATGTCGAGCGACAAGCTGATGCCGAACGACATACAAATGCCGAGCGATAGAGCTGATGCCGAACGAGGCTTGTGCTTTGACCGGTTCTACCGGTCATGGTCCCTTCGACTTCCCTTCTTCCCCCTATAAAGGTCGGCACTACCTTTCTTCTTCTCTTTTCTTACTTTTATCTCCACTATTCTGTACTTACGAACTTCACCTTTTAACAGACTCCAACGAATTTACCACCCTTCCTTCCTTGAACATCGTCTCCCTTCTTTCCCCAAATAAATCGAAACTAATTTAACCCCCGCTCCTTACTCCAGAATTCCTCCAAGTCTTGAGCCAATCACTAGGTAATGATCCGCCCTTTTAAACAGTTTCCCCTGGTTAATTAACTTAGCACGAGATTCAAGTTTGTGAATCTCTGTACAACCATGGCCAATAGGAGTCGTGTGGATGAGGAAATCGAAGTGTTAAGGATGCGTTCTAAGGCTAGGCGATGAGGAGGAAAGAAAAGGAGGGCATAGGTACGTGAAGGAGGGAGTTAGTGGAAATGTATTGCTGTGGTTCGGCATGGTTCCTCCATGCCGAACGAGGTTGGAGGGAAGAGCAGAG
The DNA here is from genome assembly GCA_030737815.1 of Allium fistulosum. NCBI lineage: Eukaryota > Viridiplantae > Streptophyta > Magnoliopsida > Asparagales > Amaryllidaceae > Allium > Allium fistulosum. The sequence goes on along the minus strand of CM060908.1, from coordinate 685,640,480 downwards.
GAGGAGTAGAAATTGGATAGAATGTCGAATGAAGCAGCCCGGTATGACTTGCCGAGCGAGCCAACTAAGTCCTTCGGTAGGGATAAAGGAGAAGGATAAAATTGTTGTAAAGTATGGGGTGCCGAGCGTTGCGGCTAGACATCTAGGTGGTTCGGCATGTCTACCCTATGCCGAACAGAGGAGGAGTCGGATGGAGGTATGGAAGGCCGAGCGAGGAAGCTCGGCATGTTGTGGTCCGGCATGGTTCCCTTATGCCGAACGGTGGGAAAACAATCGGAAGTGTGGAAGGCCGAGCGAGGCAGCTCGGCATGTTGTGGTTCGGCATGGCTCCCTTATGCCGAACGGCAATGGTGGGTGATAGAGGAGTTGTGTACAACAGCAATGCTAGTCGAACCTAACGCACAGTTGACCTACCACATCCATGCCCGAACATACGTTAATGAACAAGGACAAACTTAAACAACAAAGCATATCAAATAATCCGGACTAATAACTTCTGTGCTTTTATTATTGCGGAAAACTTGGACTTAATTCTACTTAATAGTTAATAACCATCCAAATGCAGTGACGATGTTGAGTTCAAAATATAAACCGTCTTGCGACAAGCCTTCGTAGATGGTCAGCGATGATAGTCTTCGAAAACGACAATTTGAAGCTCAAGCTTATTTTCTCAATTCAGTGTCTTTTTGTTTGCTTGGCACTTACACCTGAATAATCGCACTAGTTCACACACCACATGGGGGGAATACTTACGTTGTTAAGTCTAATGTTAATTGTTTTTCAAGTATAGTCCAAACAGGTGCTTTGTTGGATTTGATCTTCATTAGAGATGTCTAGAAAATCTAGCTCTGCTACGATTTCAGACAGACCTGGGCCATCATCTCGACAAGAAGTTGTAGATACTTCGAATCCGTCAACCACCTCTGCTCAAAAATTACCGAGCGCTGCGATAACATCTATCGACTTAGCTCCTAACGCTCTGGAGGTAGCTATTTTCTTAGACGACCCAGCCGATTCACAGTTCTCAAAGATTAACGAAAGTACACTCAGTCGGATATGCTCTGTCCATGGAATCCCTTTCGACGACGTGTTAGTTCCTTCGGGGAATGATCGTCCGCATTTGCCCCCAGCCGGGTATACAGCCTGCAATAAGTTTATGTGTTGGGTCGGCAGCGTTCCACCCTTCAACTCCTTCCTTTGCGACTTATTGCAATATATCGAGATCGCTCCTTCACAACTGCCTTCGAACAACCATGCTTTCTTATATGGCACTAGCATCCTCTATATGAGTGTCTTCTCCAGGCTTCCGACTCCAGGCGATATCTGTTATATTTATCGCTTTAAGAGACGGTCGGATAGCCCGTCTTTTATATTTCTGGAGCCATATAGTAAATGCCAAATCCTGACTGGGGCATGGAGCAAATTTTCCCAGTACAAGCAAGAGTGGTTCTACGTTCGTTGTCCTTCCGGTTTCGCTAGGAGATGGTGGAAGGGTGTAAGTTCATTTTCTAGATCAATACTTGAATTTGGCAGAATCTGCATCTTTTCTGACTCTTTATCCACTTTTTCAGGTATCAATCCACGTCCCGAAGGCTCCGGATACTCTGAAGCGGTGGCAGCTATCCGAGCTCTCCTCGCATAAGATCGGGACATCAAATCTCTTATTTCAAATGAGTCACTTGCGAGATTCGGGCTGCTGGCAGAAGGTCGCCGAATAAACCTTCCCCAAGGCGTCACTCTATCCAGACCTGCCTCAGGCAAGGGAAAAAGGCAGGCTGGGCCTTCAACACATAACGCCCCTGACACGCCAGAAGAGTGAGAAATTAGAGAAGGCAAGATGCTCGAAGTACCGGGTGAAAATGTTAGTCCCACCCAAGACCCGACGGTCGAGGTCCATGATATTGAAACGTCATCTTCCCCTTCCAAGGGAAAAAAGAAATTGACCTATAAGTTGAGGAGGAAGAAAGTGGGCAGAACTTCTAAAGTTACTCTTATTCCAAAGGAGAGAGAACCTTCCCCCCAGCCTTTAGAAAGTTCACTGAAAGGTCTATCGAATCTCACCATCCCTGACGATCTACCCAATTATGGTTTCGATGACTCAGAAGCGCTTAAGCTTCATTCGCCCGCCAGAGGCAATGCAGGCGATCAAGCCCACGTCCAGGGAGAAAAAAATCCTATTAGTAAAGATAAAGAAACTGGTCCGTCGGGGGGAACACTAGGATACACACGGACACGTGCACTTCACCCTACACTTCAATCTTTGCCATCACCCCGATCTTTTCTAACTTGTCGTTATTCTCATTCTATGCAGGTGACATGGGACGCTCCCACGGATTCGATCGTCTCCACGGCTCATCCATTTTTCATCATTCTGGCCGGGATTCGGGCTCCGGCAATCGCCGGGACAGAGACGACTCCAGAGACCAAGACAACCGTCCCTAAGAGTCAACTTATCGAAAGAAATCACACAGCCAATCTTCATACTCCCATGATCTCCCTTCTCAAACAGAGCAAGGCAGAGAGAAGTTTTCGCAGAAGGGGTCTCAACCTGATGTTTCCCGTGATCAACATTCCGGTTCATCTAGCACACGGCAGTCTTGGGAACATCGTAAGAGAATGGAACTTTCAAAGCCACCTCCCCCATTCCTGCAGCAGACCCAACGATATTGGAGAAGCTGGCCGAGCTTAAAGATAAATTTCCCAAAATCTGCTTTGACGGCCTGAAGTTCCTTCCAGCAATTCATCACATTCCGGGGCATGTCAAGCAGAGTGCTATCGCTTGCAACAACGACGTCTATGTTCAACATGACGCGTTCGTTCATTTAGTCGAAAAGGCTCGGAAGTTTCGGTCGAGCGTCAACATGAGACCGACCGCTTGAAGCTTGAAGCCATTTTTTATAAGGACATTATCAAGAATCAGGATGAAGAACTCTCTTCGTATAAGTCCCAACTCGAGGCTTCCAACAGAGTGCTAAAGACACAGCGGAGGCCGTCACCCGCCTAGAGATGACTCATAAAAAGCAAATTGACGATGCGGTCCAAAGCTATTGAGCCCTGGCTTTAGAAAAGGACTCTGTTTAAAAAGAAAGGGATGCACTCGCCCTACAGGTTAAAGAGTTAAAGGAGCTACTCTCTAAGGAGAAAGAAGAGAAGATAGCTACTCAAGAGGAGTCCCAACGATATTGCAACGAGATTGCTGCTACACGACTCTTGAAGGCGAAGCTCGACGACGATCTTTAAAGTCGAGATGGTGAAGGATGAAGCCCATGAAGAGGGCAAAAGAATAGCATCCGTGGAGATTGACTCTCGCCTTGAGGCAGCTACAGAGGCTGGCAGAGCGGAGGTCAAGTGCATGTTCGACCCGCTGATAGCCGAATACAACACCCGTGTCCTCATGCACCGGGACTTGACTTTCTTAGGTGAAGGCTACCTTGAATCCCTAGCCGAGGCATGGGAGACTTTGACAAAGATTAGAAAGGTGGAATCGGGCACCGAGGAGGTCGACGAGGATGTTTTAGTAAAAGAGTTTCTCAGGGGGAACGAGCCATCAGACTTGTCTGCAGCCATGGTTCTCTTTGGTAAAGGCCCTTCTCCATTAAAGGAGAAAAATGACATAGTTGGCTCGTCTGGAACTGGACCTTCAGCTCCCTCTCCTACTCAATCGGTCGATCGGCCAGCATTTGATCCGTTCGAACAACACGCCGGCCACGATCCGGAAGACCCTGGTCTCGGCATCTACGTGCTATCTCCCATTCTAGAGGGCGAGACTCCTCGGATGGTCGAAAGCCAGCAAGAAACCGGTATATAACTCTTTTTCTTAAAGTTCGACGAACTGTCGCTTTCGACGAGAGGTTATTGTATTCTAACGTTCGTCCTTTGGGTTTTTACGCAGGCCGTTCCGATCTTGAACCGACTCCAAGGAGCGATGATGCCAAGGAGGAGATGGGGAAAACGAGCGATGCTACTCATGCAGGAGTAACCCCCGGACCCGATGCTCAGGTGATTGGGGGCGCTTAACGATGATAAGTTTGAAACTTCGTCCCCTGTCGAAGGGAGTTATGAAATTGAAATCACGGGCGCCTCAGGATACACTTTGAAAGTGAGTACGAAGGAGCAGCTTGCCGAAGAGGAAAAGAAGAAGGTTGAGATCAATGCCTAGTCCCAAGTAGTAGAACTTGACGACCCGTTGAACAGGCCTCTAAAAGTCATTCTTCCTGGCAAATCCAAACCACTGGATGTTCCTCCTCCCACTCCTGACTCTGCTTCTTTGGCAAGCAAAACATCCAAGAGAAAGCGTGTGGGAGAGGAGTCATCCAAGAAAACGAAGGAGGAGAAGAAACTAAAGAAATCGAAGAAGTAGCCACTACACTCGTTCAACGAGGTTTAGCTTAGATCATGTAATTACTTCCATTTATTTCCCTTCGTAGTCAATGTAGATAGACTTTTTGACTCCGAGTTTTGGAGGAGTGGTTGTACAACCCCATTTTGGGTCAATGAATAAAGTTTAGTTTCTTCGTCTTTTAAATGACTCCTGTTTTTTAGCTTTCTATATAACTGTGGTCAAAACTCAAGTTCTTGTGAGCCACATGAACCTCCAATCCATTCTCACATGGCGCGGAGATTCTTTAGAATCGTACATCTCTTATTTCACATTTTTGGTACATAGAATATTTTTTAATCTGTGCTCTATGGACTTAGAGATTCAAGTCGTTTATACTCTAGTCCGCACTCCGGGGACTTAGAGTACTCCAGTCCGCATTCAGGGGAATTGGAGATTTAAGTCGTTTATACTCTAGTCCGCACTCCGGGGACTTAGAGTACTCCAGTCCACGCTCAGGGGACTTGGAGATTTAAGTCGTTTATACTCTAGTCTGCACTTCGGGGACTTAGAGTACTCCAGTACGCGCTCAGGGGACATGGAGATTTAAGTCGTTTATACTCTAGTCCGCACTCCGGGGACTTAGAGCACTCCAGTCCGCGCTCAGGGGACTTGGAGATTTAAGTCATTTATACTCTAGTCCGCACTCTGGGGATTAGAGTACTCCAGTCCACGCTCAGGGGACTTGGAGATTTAAGTCGTTTATACTCTAGTCCGCACTCTCGGGACATAGAGTACTCCAATCCGCGCTCTGGGGACTTGGAGATTTAAGTCGTTTATGCGAGTTTGTACGTCATTCAGAATAATGTAACTCCAGTTGTTTGTCACTGGATTATAAGGCACAGAAACATCGGTAACTCATTGAAAAGATTGCTTCAAGCCTTTATTAATGAAAACAAACTAAATCGTCCGATTACATGCTCAAACGAAACTAAGAAACAATGGAACAAAAACATACAGGAAATAACTACACCTAAAAAACGAAAGAAACAAGCTAAATATAATAACGTCGCAGATGTTCACTATTCCATGCTCGGGGAGTGTCATGCTATCTACAGTCGCTAGCTTGAAAGTTCCCTCTCCAAGCTTCCGTTCAATGACATATGGACCTTCCCAGTTGGGATTCATACGTGATGGTATCGGGAAACCTCGTTTCAAAACGAGATCACCCACATCAAAGATTCTTGGGCGGACTTTTTCGTTGTAATATCGCTTAACTCGGTGCCTATATGCTGCCGCCCTTAGCTCAGCTTCTTTGCGCTTTTCATCAACGAAGTCCAGTGATTCCAATAAGAGATCTTGATTCATTCTAGGATCATAATGTGTCACCCGATGCGATGGAACTTCAAGCTCCACGGGTATAACAGCTTCCGAGCCATATGCCAATGCGAATGGAGTGTGGACAGTCGCGGACTAGTGGGTAGTTCTATAAGCCCATAACACTGGCGGAAGTTCATCTGCCCACTTGCCTCTAGCCTTTTCCAAACACTTCTTCAATATGGACTTGATTATTTTGTTCATATGGACTTGATTATTTTGTTCATGGCTTCAACTTGTCCATTAGCCTTCGGATGAGCAACGGCGGCGAACTTTTTCTCAATGTCGTACTTTAAACAGAAATCTTTGAATTCCCTACTTTCAAATTGAGTTCCGTTGTCTGTAATGATGGTTCGTGGGAGACCAAAGCGGCATATGATGTTTCGTACAACGAAATTAATGACATTCTTGGAGGTGATTGTGGCTAAAGGCTCTGCCTCCGCCCATTTGGTGAAGTAGTCGACCGCAACTATCGCATACTTTGCACCACCTTTGGATGTAGGAAAAGAACCGACTATGTCGATTCCCCAGATTGCAAACGACCAGGGACTAACCATTTGCGTGAGTTCCATTGGTGGAGCTCTCGGGATTTTCGCGTATCTTTGACACTTGTCACATTTTCTTACATAATCTGCAGCATCCCGATTCATAGTTGGCCAATAGTATCCGTAGCGGAGGATCTTTTTTGCTAGTGTCTTCCCCCCAGTATGGTCGCCACATTCTCCTTCGTGAACCTCCTCCAAGACCCGCTTTGTCTCAACTGATTTTACCCCGAGTTCTCCAACGAGCTTTAAACCGGCAATCAATGCTTCATATTCTGCTTCATTATTCGTAGCTGAGAAACTGAGCTTCAAAGCATAACAAATCGATCGATTTTCCGAAGTCACAAAACTACACCAGGCCCAGAGCAACGGTCGTTTGATGCCCCATCGTTGTACAATTTCCATCGAATGGGGGGAATGACACTGTGACTATCTGGTTCGTCTGATACAGTAAACTCAGCGATGAAATCTGCTAATGCTTGCCCTTGTATGGATCTTCGTGGCAGGTAGGTAATATCGAACTGACTCAACTCAATATTCCATTTTAACATCCTTCCAGAAGTTTCTGGTCGTTGGAGTACCTGCCGCAAGGGCTGATCGGTATAGACACTGACTGAGTGTGCTTGAAAGTATGGACGCAGCTTACGTGATGCAATCACCAAGCAATAGGCCAATTTCTCAATTTTAGGATAATTTCTTTCTGCCCCCGTTAAACA